>OU383773.1:105749799-106999799 GCA_910950805.1 Acrocephalus scirpaceus scirpaceus
CATTAAGAATATCTATAGTTAGGAATTGAGACATGCAAAACTTACATCAAGACTTGTGTTTGTTTTCCTATCTCACTAACCTTGTGACTGCCTTGTGTCTCATTCTGTCCACCCTCAACCACTGCTAACCCTTTTTATTCACAGGTGGTTTTGCAGGAGCCGTTGAGAAGATTGTCAGAAATGAAAGAGACAATTATAAAGGTATGAAAATGGTCTTGTGAAGAAAGAAATAGGTTTGATATGTGATGAGCGAGTGTGAGGGTCAACCATAAAATTATCAAAAATAGATTGTAAGTTTGGATTTGCTCTGGAGCAATGAAGATCATGTCAGGGCAGCTCTGTGATATGTAACTGTCCAGACAATGGCACAACAAAGATTTTGCTGGCTATCACTGGCATCTGCTGTCAGTGCTGTCTCTGAGTGCAAGGATGTCTTGAGAACAGACTTTTGCATGAGTCACAGCAGATTTGAGTTCGTGGCTTACTGAGTCTTTGGGGATTCTTCTAATGCTGATCAGGGTGGATCCCAAATTTTTGGTCCCAAGGCACAGAGTTATCTACATACAAATTTACACAGTCCACCTTTCTTTCACAAATATCAGCTGGTAACAGAACAGTTTTCAAATGTACATTTTCCTGATCTCCAATTTTGTTGACACAACCAGGACTTCCTGACAAGAGGCTTTCTTCTCATGTTTTACCATAGGAACAAATAAAAGCATGAGGGTAGCTGGCACATTGGTGTCTCCCTCCAGTGGAAGGTGCCTTGGGTTTCTAAACACGCAGCTAGGATTTAAGTTAGCCTTCTAGAACTAAAATCTTCCACATTCCTTCAACCATCGTAAGATTTTGAAAAAGTGCAGTACTAAACAAAACAGAGTGTTTTAATTTACAAATTAATTCTCCTGCCTGTTCCCCTCCCCTTGACTGGCTGATTGTTTCTTTTTGTGTGGTAGGAACAGCTGATCTTTTCCCCAACAAAACAATTAGATACAAGCACTTGTCATAACAAAATCTACAGCAAAATTTTGAAATGGTGCATATGTCTGTGATTTCATGTAATGCTACAGATATATAGGAAAGGTCTCCATAAACCAAGCCATCTTGATTTATGAGTCATTAGATCACAGAATATTTCAGGTGGGAAGGGATTAGGGGTGGGGGTTGTGTTTGGTCTGACCTCCCATGCAAAGCTCAGAGAACGGTGTTCAAGGCTGCATTCAGATGGGCTGCAAAAACCCCAGGGACAGAGCCTTTCCATTCTCCTGGCCCCTCCGTGGCCTTACCAGAGTTCATTGACATCCATCAGGTACCATGGAGAATGTGGCATCCACACATGGTCTAAAAAGTGTCAGGGGGAGGAAGAGAACCCCTTCCCACGGGCAGAAGCAGAGGTGGGAGGTACTGCTCCTCTTCACTGCCAGGGCACCCTGGGGGCTCACACTCAGCTCCTGTCCCACCAACCTCCAGGCTGTTCCCACACTCCCCAGCTCCCAAGGATGTTTTTCTGCTCAGGCTGTTCTGCACCCCACAAGTTACTGAACCCCACGCAGTGTTTGTGGTGACAGAGGAGTTGGTTGATGGGTGTCATCTTGTCCTAGTCCATGACTGCAGAGCAGTTGTCCCCCCTGCCACCATCCCCTCAGCTCGCACAAGCATGGCTAGGCAGGGCTGCAGGTGACTGCAGCACCACTGATCCCCAATGAGCTGCCTGTCACACCAGTCTGACACGTAACGCAACCACTGCAGAGCATTAGTTCCTGCTGATAATGAAAAAATGCCTTCCCAGTGGTCATAAGCAGCTTGCCTCTGTAGATCCCCTGGGTCTGATAAAAGTTATAGCCACCCTCAGAGCATTTATCTCAGCGTGGACACCAGCTTCAGCTTCTGTCTCCTATCCTGCTGCCTCTTTTTACTAAACAGATAGGAATTCTATTTCTGTAAGATTTTCCTTCACTGCTGAGACCAACTATGATTTCTGGGGCTAGAAAGACTGTCAAACACACAGTGTGATCACATAATCCTCACTTCTGAGGATTATGAACATTATGAAAATGTTTGATGGGTATAAAGTGCTGGTTTGTAGCTTTTTAGTAGCATCTTTACATTGAAAATGTAACCAACAGTAGTTTTAATATTAAAACTTTTTCCTCAATAAGTTATGTTTTTATTGTTTTTTAGCAAAAAAACAAAATACTGGAAGCAAGAGAATTAATCATGCAACGGGAAAAAATCTTAAAGGTATGACATCTTATTGCATATAACAGTATGTGCTCTTTCTTTGTTTAGACCATCACCATTCTAGAATATTTTTTACAAAGGTAATTACAAGAGCATCAGAGATGCAACCAGAGTCAAATCTAGCACTGGTAAGAGTGTGGGGAGTAGGCCTGCCATTAGTCTCCAGGATACAAAAATAATGCAACACTGAGAAGTTTCAGGTTAGAAGTTTTTCAGACCATAGTCTCCAACCCAGAAAGAGTGTTTTTAAAACAACTAACCTTATATTATTTGGAACGTAAGTCATCCAGAAAGTTATTGCAATATAAAACTAATAGCAAGAGGGCAGATTCCTGTAGATTTCTATCAGACCCAGTTTGGGAGAGCAGGATATAATATCTGCAAGGGCAGCACTGGTGCTGATCTCATGCTAATAAACTCCAGCTTGACTTTTACTGCACACCAGACCAATGGACTAATTCTCTTTGCTTTTCCTTTGAACTTTTAAGGACATGCTGATAAGACTAAACCACTTGCAGAAGAAGCTCAAGCGCCTTGAAGTAACTGTGTTGTAAGTATTAGCAATGCCTTCTATTCTGTGTTTCTTTTTTATAGTATCCAGAATGTTTCCACATCTGCCATACGTGAAGCACATGCTATTGATTGTAAGTTAATATGGTTTATGCAGCACCAAACAAGCACTTCATATTTATGTAGAACAGCTTCTTTTTCTGTCACATAATCACCCAACCACAGAAATGTAAATGACAATTACATTTGGAAAGTCCCATCTCATTTTTCAGCAGATTCCGGGAGCAAAATTATCTTTTACACAGTACACCGAAGTTGTAGGGCATACCCTGGATATTAATTTCAATTCTCTTTCCTAATAACCTGTAAGAGGTCCATAGCATTACTTTGCAGAGTAAGAAGCAAAAGCAGCAGCCTGAACAGCAGCAGCAAAGCCTGCAGCTACATACTTATTTTCAGAGCAAGTGCTCTCTCTTCATGGCCAGAGTTCAAGTGACACTTAAACCATGCTCCCCCTTCACCTCACTACTAGACTGTAGTTTCCTTTAAGTAACAAGGTTACAGAGGATTTCTGAATTTCAAAACACCACATCTAAGTACAGAGCCCAGCATTGGGCTTCTCACTGTGACCCTCCCCTTTCCCAACTGCACCGCAATGCAGAAATCCTCCAACTCCAAAACAACACGAGGGCTTAAGTATTCCTTCTAGCAATCACTCCCAAATTAAGCTCCAAGTACAATGTGCCAGCAGGAACTATGAGCCCAGTTTAAAAGCTCCTCTTTCAGTTCTCTAAAGTACTGTGATTCAGTTTTTTGTTCTGTGTTCTGCAGAGAAGACTGTGCAATGATATTATGTATGCACTGCATTAACTGTAAGAACAGAGGCTGAATTATAACACAAAGTTTAAAACAACAAGCATTTTGAATGCTTGCAATACTACAGCTATCCCCACACCTTAGGGGCACTACAGATCTATTTTAATTACTGTGGTGCTTCCACCAGGCAACTTGCTACCATGGTAGCACATTTGATGGGGGAAACCCAGTAATGCTAATACTTACCTTCAATAAAACCATCTAAATAGTGTTGGCTCTATGCTGTTGATATATTCTCTTACCACTAAGCAACTTCAGGATTGCTTAGTTTTGCCTGTTATCCAAGACTGGATGAATCCATGAATTCAGTTGTTCCATGCAGTAATAAGTGGACCAAGTAAAAGTGTTCCCAAATTAGGTGCTTAGAAGCACCTGAGAAGGTAAAATATCCCACCACAAGAAGTTTGAGGCTCTGTGTAGATGGTTGGATAAAATGCAGAAGAGGGATGTATAGCATAGCAGCCCTGAAATGCTATGCAGCCCTGAAATCACTCTCTTTCTTTTTGGTAACAGAAAAAACCCAAACGAACTGCAGACTCCTAACGAAGCCTTGGGAGCAGGAAGCAGGTAAAGGGAGGAGAAGATGAAAAAGATTGCACAAGATAAAAGGCATGTGCTTTGGTGGAAGAGGGAGTTTGAGCAGCCTGGCAGTAAAAGCTGACAAGAAATAAAATTCTGATGTTGTTAAGACAGTCAAGTGATATCAGTGCTTGGCCACAAAATTCGGTGTGTACCTCTCCTTGTCCTTGCTGTTGCTCCTGAAGGCTGACTGCATTTTGGGAATCTTTCTTTGTTCTCCAGTGCCTAGAGGGCTGCTGGAGACAGATGCTTTTTGAAAACTGTCCCCAGACACTATGCTCTTGAGGTCCTTGCTCCTGCCCCATCAAAGCAAAGAGCGGTTCAAAATGAAACATAGCAACATGTACTTATAGAGAGAAGAAACCAAAATACATTCAGTCTAGTAAAATCAGATTAAGGGAATTGGGAGGCAGGGAGAAATTAAATATTTCTTAGAAAATTCTCAAAGGAACTGCTTGGCTTGGCCATCAATCTAGTCTTTACCTTTTATGCAGCTGCTGTGAGATACTTTCTAATGCAAATCTTTGTAATGGGAAGCAGTAAGAAACTCTTCTCCACAACCAAGGCATCTGTTAGGTTGCAGCTCCTCCTCATGCTGTAGCTTTATAGATTTGGTTAATGAGCACTTGCAATGAGCTGAGTTAGATGCAATCTCTGTTGGTCTTTCCTTTTCGTCACAGCCAAGAAAGAGAGAAGGTCTACAACTGCCCCAACTCTCTCACCCAGAAGACAGCTATAGTGAAATGGGTAAAAGAGAACTGCATTGCTCTTTTTACACCTGTGCTTGCAGGGCACACTCCATCTCTCTTTGTTTCAAGCTGGACACCTCCTTGTTTCATTAGATTAATTTTTGAGCTTTTCAGCCCCAGTGGCTCCTTGTATCACTCAGTCCCTCTGTCTCAGGGTCTCCACTTCTTGCTCTCTTTTGTAAGGGTGCAAACCCTTATAAATTGTTCAATGTTTCTTACCCTAGAAGTCAGAAAACTGACTTTTAAAGTGATTCGTGTTTTTTTCCCTTTCTAGACCCAGAAATCCAGCTACCTAAAAATATTCTGCTTCTGTCTTGGGTTGGTAGAATGTTCTCTTTGCATGCACACTTAGTTACACCTGGAGCACCATGGAGGGTAAGATCATTCTGACTAGTGCTGGAACATCATGGGAGAGACAGTGTAAGCAAAAAAGAGAAATGTGCTGCAAGTGTAGAGTGGTGTGTATGCAAACTTAGTGCATCAGCAGGTTGAAGTAATCTGGGTGCAAACACTGTTCTTGCCTTGGGTACATTTCCTTCTGAATCTGCTCACCTGTCACCTCCAAGAAAGCAGCAATTATGTGTATGCTGGCAAATGTCTCCTTCTTCCCTCCTCCTGAAGAAGAAAGGGAGGAAGGCTGAGATTTTAACCACCTGATTTGTTTCCCCTGGGTCTTCCATTATCAGCCCTTCATCAAACCACTTCTCTGCCACACTCCCCTCACCAGATGGATATTGAGGGGTTGCTGGTGGACTTTCACCTGCCTGGACCAGAGTAATGTAGACTCCCTGTGCCTCAGGACAAGTGATGGCACTTCTCTATTTCCCTAGTTTTGGCTGAAGGTTTGAGGAAAAGAAGATATTTATGAGTGAATTCTTCATTTAGTCACTTTGTGATGAGGGAACAGCAGTTTCTGATAGTTATTTATAGATTATCTGGTGAAGGCTGATGGTGTTAGGGTCACCAACTGTTGCTCTTTGTCCCTTTCCACTATCACTGGCAGGAGTGTCTCCCAAGACATGTTATCCTTTCTACAGTAGTCTTGTAGTGCCTTTGTAAAAGGAAAGCAACCTTGAGTTTGTCTCTGTATCGAAGGAAGCTGTAAGATGGATCTTGCAGACAGTTGTCCAGAAAATGGATCAATTGAATTTTTCTTTCCTGAGGAGAGAGAAGCATTTTTTCACTGTTGCACAGCCAAGTACAATTAGCAAGTGCTTATGGCTTTTTCAATTTGTGAAGCTTCATTTCCATTTAAATTCAAGCATTTTCACATCAGGAAGATGTTCCTGCCAACACGGAACCTTCACCTGTGGGAATAGTATTCCAAAAGGAGCACATAAAAGCACTGCAGCGTTTGTCAGAACAGAACAATGGAGAAGTGGTGTGGACCAAGAGCACTGACAGGACTAACAATGACCTCAGGCAAATTTCTTCCTTCAGGCTTCAGTATCCTACCTGTAAAGTGATGATAGTATTCATTTTCTCTTCTCTGTGTCCTTATGTGTTTACACTTCAAAACCTTTGGTGTCAAGAGCCATTGTCAAATGTTAAACTTTTGCCAAGGATGTACTCAATATTGCCAGCAACAGGAAGGAAGGATTCTGCTTTGACCAGGGCAAGAAATTACAAGATTATATGCTCTGAAACTTTTTAATATTAATAGAGCTTTCTTACAGTGTCTGTAATTTTATTTTTGTGTGTTTATCTTTCTCCCTTGTTGCAGGAACTCTGTAAGGCTGTTTGTCTGGTACTTACTGTACTGTGTCTGCTTGTGCTTAACACTCCTCTTGGTTTATAAACACCTACCTGATTCTGCTTGGGTATACCAGCTGGACACACCAGACAGTATCTGCTATCTGCCATGGACACACTAAGGCTAGAATATTTTAAAGACTCCAGGCTGGATTTCTGTATGGGTCCCGTATTGCTTCTGGGAAGACCAGCAGTTTAAAATAAAGCATCCACAAATGCTAAAAGCACGTGATAATATCTGTCTTTTCTGTGAGAAACTAATTAGCTCCTCAGAGAAGAAACTAAAGCCCGTGTATCTCAGCAAGAGTGAGCATGCTCAAGAGCATTTAGTTGTTTGCTGTAAGAGGTGGGTCTGAGGTTCAAAAATTGCTTTAACATCCACATTCTGATCTACTCCCCAAATCCCTGAATGTCCTGTCCCCATCACCACAGGCATGAGTGTAGCAAATCTGTAATTAAATCTAAATAGGATCTTCTGTTAATGCAAATGGAAATGACCCCATTATCAGTAGGGCAGTGATAGCTGATAGGAGCTGAAACTTTGTCTTAAAAAATGCCTGGTGGCCCACTCAGGCCCAGTCAGCTCTGTGGATCTGCTCGTCAGTCAGCCACCTTGCTGCCTAATGACAGAAGTCCTGCAAACAGCCTCTCTGGTGCACACAGAGCAATACTGTTGCACACCCATAGCAAGCGCCTCACAAAGAATCTGGGGTTTCCCCTTTTGATCACAACACAGGGATTACCTGCAGGCTGTGTCAAGCCCAGGTTTACCTTGGAGGATGTCTTGGGTTAGGTAACCAAAATATGTGTGTTCTATTTCATCTGTTGAAAGCAGTTTTTTCTTTATCTCTTGTAACTCCAGGGGGGAGGGGGCAGATGCCTTCTGATAATGGGCCAGCTGTTAAAACCAGGTGTGACAGTGTTTCTTATCTCCTTCGCCACCCGTCCATCCTCCAGGGGATATCTTCTGCTAATGGGCCATTAAGGCTTACCAATGGCATGACACATTACATCATCCCACTGTGAGTTGCTTCACCCATTGAGGGGGGAGCCAACTGTTCCTACCCGGATAAAAACTGAGACTCAGGAACAGCAGGCATTCCAGGAATCTGGCCTCTACACTGGGCTTCAGGAAGAAAGACCAGACCCATCTCCCACTACTGAACTTTCTCTGCTCCATCATCTCTGCTCCCCAGAACACATCTGCTACTCCAGGAGGATTTATTTGGACTGCTTCCAACACTCTGACCAACAGGGTGTCAGGTCGTATCCCTGACCCTGTCAGGGTTTACCAGGACTTTTTGTTTGCTTGCTTGCTTGGTTTTTTTTTTTTTTTGTACTACCACATTGGTATTCCTTTTTCTTTATATTCCTAGTAAAGAACTGTTACTCCTATTCCCATATCTTTGCCTGAAAGCTCCTAATTGCAAAATTATAATAATTTGGAGGGAAGGGGATTTACATTCTCTGTTCCAAGGGAAGGTTTGTCTTTCCCTGGCAGACAACTGTCTTTCAAAATCAAGACAGAGGAACCTGTCATGCACAGACCACAGGGTGATCTGACAGGGTGTAGATTTCAAACATCCTGCATAGGCAGAGATTATCAATAAGTCTTTGGTGTGCTTTACTGAGCAGTCAAGCCTTCCTCACTCACCTCAGCATACAAGAAACCTTGACTGAGCTCTCACTGGCTCCAGAGAACAGCTCTTTGTTAGGTGCCTGAGAAGGCTTCAGTGCAACCAGCCTTCTGGGCTTGGCTGTCCTGAGTGCCCTCCATGTCCTCATTTTCTACCTTCCAGAAGGGCACTGTGCTCCCTCCATCCTGAATAAAATTTGGAAGTAGACTGTCTGTAATCATGATGGAAAACTTGCTACCTCACAATGTCACATCCAAATGTTAAAGGACACCCAGATTGCTTGCTCCAGTTGCAAATTTCTGTGCCTCATCTCTGAAAGGACACCAGGATGGTTTCCCTACAGAGCCCATGTCTACTTCTGAACTTAAAAAATGTATCTCAGTGCTTCGCCAAGTATAATCTGTTATCTGCATTTCTCAGTCCTGCAGACATTATGTTTTTTTCCTGGGTCTTCCAAATTCACGGCCCATGGGCCCTGCCTGGTTTTTGCTGATCATGCAGCAATGAATTAGAGCTGTAGAAAAGCACAATAACCCAGAAAATTGTTTTAACTTCTTTCTCATGTTATCTTCTGCTCCGGATATTTTTGCTATTTTTCAAAGACTAGGACCTCCTAGTGGCATGAAAACCACTTTCTTATGATACAGTATCTCACAAGTCTGTCTTGTCATATGCCCAATTGTTTTTCATGGTAAAGGAAAGGAATGGATCATCTGATGGAGAAAGGAGCCTAAACAATCAAAGCTGGGGAAGCAAACCCACGTGAAACACCTATGATTGAGCAAAAATGTACTGAGATCAAAGCACTTTAGCAAAATGTCCTGTTTCTATGTAGAAAATGGGGTTTTCAAATTAGGAAAAGAAAATTTGCCAAAACTATGAAGAGGGAATGATACAGTTGAAGGATGCCCTCCCTATGAGACAGAACACTTGTAGGTATTCATAGAAAAAAGCCTTGGCATATTACAAACAAGTGTGAAAGCCTGCAGAAGTATCATCTAACTGATGTGAGATGTAACATGGTACAGCTCTAGCTGCTGCCTGCTTTTCTGCATCCAGCTCAGGTCATCCTTCTAACACTGGCACTACACATCCAACTCCCCACACTGCTTGTGAGCCTGGGCTTGTGTACTCCAGGGGAAAATTTGGAAATATACTCCTAGCTGGACATCTCTTCCTACTGCTCTGTCTCCATTAAAAAGAAAAAAAAGAAAGAAGAGAAAAATCCTAACCCATCTCCATTATTTCTTGCAATTGCCATAACTTACAGGTTGTGATCCTTGTCACAGGAGCCTTTTTAGCAGAAAAAAGTGTGGTGGGGAGTGATTTTAATACTGTTGTTCAGCTCTGTGAGTGCAAATTTTTGTGGACATCTTGACCACAGAGTTTAAAAGACAGGATAAAGCAGTGTGCCACTTGATGGTGCTACAAAAGAAAAAAACCTGACTGGACAGCCCAGTTTACAGCCATGCCTGGTGGATTAGGTGGGGAGTTGCTGTAGGGAGGCATATGGGGCAACAGGAGGTGTTACAGAGAAACCAGTACCTGTTTGCTGCATAAAGCCAAAGCAATTTCCCTGTCTTGTCAGCTGACAGCTCCTCCTCTTCCCCCCTCACTCTAGACAGGAGGAAGGACACTTTCAGCCCCCTGTTATGTGCAAGAGGGAGTCTTGCAGGGAGCTGCAGTGGAAGTGACAGCAAAGGTGCTGCTGGGAGCAGCCTGCAGTCTGCCAAACCCCAGCATCCAGCCACGGATACATTACCAAACACATACTGTGCAAGACTTAAAAAGGGAGACAATATCATTGCTTATCTCTTTGCTTCCTTAGCACATACTAAATTTTGCTTTTTTAGTTGCTACTCAGTTTGTATGCCTCAGGCATACTGTGTTCAGTGAAATTTGATTGTGGAATTGTGATGTCGGGTTTGCTACAGATTTCTGTCTGTGGTTTTTCCCAGTTGGGTTTATCTGACCATTACCTTCGCCTCTGCTGGGACTGGATTAAGTCATTACATTTGAAAAGGAAGTTAATTAACTTCCATGTCAGCTCTTCACTCCTCCCCCTCCTAATTTCAGGAGGAAAGATGTCTAAGTTTTGCATGTATGCAAGTTTTCTCATGCAGCTTTTCATAGTTTGATCTGATGAAAGGCACTGTTTTGGGTACAGCTGAGACGGATGTCCCTCCTCATCCTCCACAGAGCAGAGGAAACACTCAGACCAGGACAGTAGGTTCCTCCATCAGACCCATCAGGTTGGTGAATTAGAGTAGTCATGCTGCAGCTAATCCAAGTTTTCTTGCATCTGTCTTGATTTACTGGATCTTCCAGGAATGCTTAGTTGACCGCAATATGGAGAGCTGTCATTTTAAATATTATCACTTTAATGCTGGATGAGATTTTCAGGCGAGCTCCTTCTGGTATAAGCCTGCTTCCACTGGTGTCGGAAGCAGCTTTGTTTCGAGGGCTCTGCAGCATCACCTGTGTGTCCAGCATGCTCTCGGTGTTTGGCATCACTGATGTTTTTATTTCCATTCTAAGGCTTTGTCTCCTCTCCACTTCTTCCCTGCTTAGGTGGAGAAAAGATGGTTGCTGAAATCTGACCATAGTATCTTGAGGAACTATGTGGTCATTTTGGTTCAGACTGACTTGCTTGAGAAATCCTTCAAAATTTCTGTAGCTGTTTCTCTCTGAACCAGGAAAAGCTATTTAAGGGGTGTGGAGGTTTATAACTTTGAAACACAATAGTGTTTAATACTCACAGTCCATCCTGCAAGTGCCTGGAGGAGGTAAAGAAAAGGTACAGCTATAACTGGGCACACTGCAAAACAGGGCAACCTTCCCTGCATGCAGAGCTACATCTGACCATTTGCATTCTCTGGGAGACCCTTCACTGTTGCAGATTCTGACTCTGAGGCAGCTTGCTGTTGCTCTAGACTGGTTTAAAATCTTCCAATGCATTGAAATTCATCACCCTAGGCAAGTGAATGCACAGCTCATAAGCTTGCATAACCTGTTCCCCAGCACAACGCTGCCTCACCAAATAACAGCTTTGATATTCTGCATCCCACAATGGACTGAATGATGTGGATGCAAAAAAGTTCAGGTGGATGCACATCTGTAAGCATGAATAAGTAGTTGGAAGAGAAATCTCTTGAAGGTGACTAAATAGGCAAACTGCATTAGGCTCAGGAAATCCTCTAAGTGGAAAATAGGTGAAGGTGGGGATAGCACTCAAGGGATATGCCATATATATCTTTGTCCTTTTCTTAATTTTCCCTGGATGTCTGACTGTGGACACCATGCTTATACATTCTTCATATTAGACATATTTATCAACCTGGTCCTAACGAAATCAAATGCATTTCCATTTGACCCCAAAATATTCAGATCCCAGAGAAAAAATAAATAGAAGTGTATTTGCGGGATGGGAGGCAATAGGACAAATCAAGAAAACTGAAAGGTAAGTACTGAAAACCAAAGTGGTTTGTGTCTGCCTAGCCCCACTGGTCTGAAAGGGAAGAATAGGATCTGACTGTGGCTTTATGTAATGAGAACAGCCACAAGGGATGGAGCACCAAACAGGAATGTACAAGCCATCCTCTGGAAGAGAAATTAAATCCTCAGAACCAACAAAGGTCCAGAGCAGGGCCTGCAATAACTGCAATGATGCAGCAATAGGACACTGTGCTCCACCTTACTGGGAGGTGCTGCTTGTCAGCCCCAAGAGGGCTTTGGGAAGCCCTTTCCTGGATACCTGTGGAAGCAGTGGTAGTCTCGCCACAGCTCCTTTTGCTCAATCTTGGAGCATTAGTGATGGCAGACAAACCCAGGAGTCCCTGGGGACAGCAGGTTAGTCAGCAAAGGAGCCTGCTGGCAGGTCACCTGCTGGTAAAGTGTCATTTCCATTTATTACAGCGTGTCTAAGCAGATATGCTGACAGCCTCTGGGTCAGACATTCGCGTCTGTTCTCTGCAGCGGTACCTGCACACCAGTCCTTCCTGGGAGAATGAGCAGCAGTAATTCATCGGGTCTGGTACAGATGCAGTCCTTGGGCTGGTGGGCAGGCTCAGCTATCACCAAGGAGAAGAGGGAGAGGATGGGTCTGAAGAGGAACAGGAAGCATCTTAGTCCTTGGTGGCAGTGGGCAACAGGTCTCGGCATTTGCACTCATTATCTGAGGCTAGAGGCTACAGGAGTTAACGCCAGTGATTTCCATATCAAAGAGCTTTCTGAATAAGTACCAGAACAGACAATTCCCGCTTGAGTGTTTTTGGTCCTTTTTTTTTTTTTTTTTTTTTTTCCCCTCCCTTTCCAAAGATCAGAAGAATCTTTTAAAAGAAGCCTTGATAAGGCAAAAATCTGGCTCTGGATTGATGTTCATAACATATCCATAGATGGACAACCTTAAGCAAGCAAGAAACATATAGGTTCAGAAAAAGAAAAAGATTAAATAATTTCTGTTTTTCCATGGAAAAAAGTGCCCAATGTCTTCTAAAATATCTTACATATACAGTGTGCATTAATGTATTGGTTAAAAGTCGGAGAACTATACTTTAAAGTCTGAGCCACACCATCTGGTTGTCTCCCTGCTCAGTGCCCTAAGCATATGGCCAGAGAGAGCATACTTCCTTTTCCCTTCTCTCCTGTCTCCTTTTTTATTCTGCCTAGCCTCATTACCTTAGATTTCCTTACACTGAATTTATATGCATAAACCATTCATTTGCCTTCTCTCTTAATATAGCTGCATGATTCTGAACATCATTTAGGCTGGACTGGCAACTCCACATTTTGCCTTGTCAGAAAAATTATTTACATTAATGCCTATTCATTCCTCTAAGTCATGATATACAGGGAAGCAAATTGGTCCTAAGGATGTTCTTTGTGTCACATTACTGCCTCTTTCTTGTCACCAAAGACCGTTTTCGTGTCAATTCACTCTTCTGTTTTCAAACTTCCATGTTCAGAGAAATTGTGGTGATAAGGTAAAGCTGTTATCTGCTGATAAAAATGGCTTTGAGTGTTAATGTGCTATAGATTTTTTAACTAGATGCCTCTTCACTTGAGTGAAACTCCTTGAATAAGACCCTTTTCATGCTAAAGAACTTGAAAAGCACTCTGAAGAGTGTATTTTTTGCTAAAACTCCATTAGTTATGTTTGCCTTCAGGTATGGATCCCTAGTGGGTGTATTTCTCTCTCTTATGTATATATATTAACTTTAGCAAGAAGAAGATATGGCTTCACCCATCCTTGCCTCTAGGCAGTCTGACTGCAATGGTGTTTTTCTGTCTGTGAAAAACATCTCAAGCTGCAAAGAAATTGAAGGTCCAGCTTTCTGATTTTTGTGATGGTTGTAGTGAAGAAAATATTGCCATCACTGTGCAGCATGTACTTCTATTGAACCTCTTTCCTGAACTTCTTACGTTCTGCAAATAACTCACCTAGCATCAGATTTGGTTAATATTTTCGCCTCCCTTGAGCCATTCCATCTAGGTTTGTGTCCAAACCTTGAGGCGTCACAGCCTCAGGGTATTTTTCAAATGCAGGTCTGCCAGGCATTGCTGTTTGCACTCACACTGCAGAATTAATGTCCACAGAGACATATCAGTGCAGGGCTACTACCAGATTATTGTGTTTCTGTGGGAAGCAGCTCATTTGCAAGGAGACTGCCAGGTCCTACATAACCATCTCTTCAGCAGAAACTGAACGTTCTCGGTTCTCTTTCTATGTATGATTCTTAAGGGAAACAAAAAGGGCTTTCTTTGTATAGCTGGTTCTAGCCTTTAGTACCGTGATTTGTCCAAAATCAGGGATGGAATTAAGATCATTGTTTTTGCTTCAAGGGAGTTGCTGTGGTGGTGTCTCAGTTCTAGTGCTAACCAACACAGCCCACAAAAATCAACAGTGTGCAGAGAAAGAGATGTGCCAATGTCTTTAACAGAACTTCTTAATAAAAGGATGTTTAACCTTGATTGACTTATCCAGATGCAGCAAGGTTTCATAAAATAACAAATACATCAACATATGGTATGGACTCAGTGTTTTCATTTGAGTTTCACTGGTGACACAATCCAACAGTAGCAATTTGGAAGAGAAATAAACCACCTCAGCTTGGAAATAAACTACACTACAACTGCTCAGTAGGAACACTATGGAGACAGCCTACTACTTTCAGGGATGAGAGAAATTTTGCTGCCTTTCACCAACAGAGTGGGCAAAGCTGAATGCTACTGGGAAACTATGGACACTGGTACATAATACATGTGGAGTGTTTTGCACACAGTATGGAACAGCAAGACCACCATATCAACCAGGAATATTTTATCTCCCTGGTATGGGAAATGCTGTGTTAAATACAATTATTACAATTTATTACTTGAAGGAAGATGGTGTTTAGGTCTGGGCTTTGGCTTGACACTTGGGGTATGTTGAGAGTTTTTCCTAGCTCTGCCCAGGGCCATGGGGGAAGCATTTAGTATCTGCCAGATTCAGTTTCATATCTATAAAATTCAGACGCTAATTATTTGTTCTGCTCTGTCTTTTGAAGTGGGCAGGATTTTCAAAGCCCAGTATGCACTGGTCCACAAAAGAATCACTGTGTATTTGAGTAGTGCCCAACATGACTGCATCCAGCAGAGGGATGTCTGTCTGTACTGAAGAGAAGGGGAGTGACCTCTATAGGTCACTTCACCCCACCAGCTGCCCAGGGATGGCAAAATCCTTGCCGGGGGCTATCGTCACTCCCTGAGCATCCCAGTCAGCAAGTGAGGTTCCAACAAAAGACCAAAGCCATGAAAAACACAGCAGATGTGAAATGCCTTCACTTCAGTCAATTTTGTAAATTGCTTCTCCTTCGGTGGCCCTGATAAATATCTTTCTTTTTATGTTGAAAAATTATTAACTGTGTTGTGAGTTGCCATGGATGCAGCACTCAGTTTATTGCAGACTGTGCCTCATGCTGTGCTGGACCTCATTCTCGGCACTCTCCTGGGCTTATAAATACTGAGTAAATTGGCCCACTCTTTCCTTGGAAGTCACAGGCAAAATCGCCACTAATTTAAGGGTGTAGGCTCAGGCCCATTATATTATGTTACTTTTTTTATAGCATCAATCACCTCTGTTCTGGCAGCCCCCTGATTTTGCCTAGCAAGTCAGGCTTCCACTCAGGTACAAATAAATCTAAAAAACAATAAAAGAAAAAACCAAACCTTTCCCTCTATAAGCCAGCACAGCAGGCTGTTTGTCCCTGGGAATGGTTTTGCTTGGGACTCCACAGCGAGTGTTCTCATGAGTACACAAAAACTGTAGAAACTGTAGCGAAACTGCCTCTGCATTGCAGCAAGGTATTTGAAGAAATCAAAGTGATCTGCATATAGTATGTTGTTTAGCTGCAGTAGTTTTCCAGCCGGCCACAGTGTCAGGGACTAAGTGGATGGTGCTGACAGATAAACGTTTGAGAATTGCTTGGACTGACTATAGCTGCAATTACTGTAATGAGCTGAAATTTGTCTTTGGCCTCCTCAGAAGTTATTTCCAAAAAATGGATAGCGATAGGGTCTAAATCTTCAAAGCCAGTTGGCAATATTGCTAAGAAAGTACTATGGAAATTTCCTTGTACTCTGTTGTTTGTTCTTCCTCTGCTCTAAACCATTATCTTTCTTTTCAGAGGAAGGAATACTGCAGAGGCACAGATGTCAATATAAATAATATTTTCTCTACAGTTAAATCTTCAGCATTTCTTCAGTGATTATAAAAAACAACCCCAGAAACCCAACAACAAACAAGCAAGATTCTCTATATTTAAGGGCCGCTCTTGAACTTGAATTTCTGACCTCTGATATAAACCATCAGATTTTAATCTTCCTCTTTGTCCACCTTTGTTTAATTCAAGCTATGCAAGGACATCTTGGATTGCCATGGAGCAGAGTCTCACCAGAGCAGGATCTACTCTGCAAGATGCTCTATATTCATAGAGCCTGGGGCAGTTTTCATGCAGGCTTGGTCCTTTGTATTTTGTAAGGTGGTTTGCAATACTTGCAGTGATAAAAACTTCCCAATAAATTTCCTTGTTTTCTCAAAATCTTTGAAGCTGTCTACAGTTAGTGCCTCCCTTCCTGTTTAAGTGACTTACATGCAAAATGAGATGTCTAAAGCATAGAACAAGGATAATGTAGTGACTTTTCCAAAGTTGCTTTAAATAGAATTATTTTAATAGCTATCTATTGCTGGCACAAAGAAATAACCAGGGATGAGACAAAAGTTGGCTGAGAGGACCAGAGATAAGAATGCATTGTATGCAGAGCCAGCATACAATTCTCAAAGGACCTATAGAGGTTAGGGTATAGCTTTGTCTTTTGTCCTCAGCCACACAGGCTGTGACCTTGCTTCACAATATTGCCCTGCTAAAATCATCACTGTCCTGATACTAGAATATTTACGTTTCATCTAAGTGCCAACAAGTACTTATGTCCTGTCCCATCCTATGCCCTGCAGAGGGTCTCAAGTCCAGCAGGATGCCCTTCACAAGTGTCAGGATAGGAGTACTGGACTCATAGCTTCATGTAATTAGAGACTTAACCCTCCAGGTCCTCCTAATTTTTTTTTTTCCCCCAGACACGATGTCCTTACAAAGGCATGTTTCCAACTGGAAGCCAGTTCTCTGGGACAGAGAGAAACAGAGAGACTAGTACTCATGTCTGCTCCTTGCTTCTTGGCCTGCTCAAGCAAAAATAAATCATCTTGCAAACTGAGAGCTTTTTATCCTGTACTGACTGAAGTTTTTCAATAGTTGTAGAAAATCAGGGAAAAGGGGAAGCAAATTCTGGAAGAGAACAGCAACAACACACAAAGGATGTTCTCAGTATTAGTGGACTACTAATACTGAGTACTGGACACAAGGTGATTGGAAATAATGTAGGGCAAGTGCCACTTGATGAAAAATGGCATGGGTTTGACTTTAAATAAAATTTCATAAATCCTGGCTTTGAGAAGTGATAGAAGAGTAGGAGAATGAATCATCCCAAGCAATTTCAGAGTAGTTTACATAGTCTGACACTGCATGTCAAGCCACCCAGCTCTCCTATTTTTAGTACAACTAGAGATGTGTCCGAAATGTGAGGATTAGAGGTAATACTTCCCAGCATTTGCAGATCTTTGGATAGAGATTTTTGGCTCAACTGTCAGCAAAGATTTGTAGAGATTGGAAGAAAAAATTTTTTCCAAGTTTCAGGTTGCATTGTGTTTCAAAGCTTAGGTGCAGGAATGCTTAGGCAAATCAAAACCAGAAGTATCTGAATGGTGAGAACAACAAAGGAAACAAAGGTTTCAACCTGGTGATAGCTTTGCTGTTATTCAGTAAAGTGCTGTATCATGATTGAAGCTAGCATATGAAGCCCAGGGTAAAAGAAGCTACTAACAGTACGCTGTTATTCTTACTTCATAATTAAGCTATATGACAGCTACCATTAGTAACACTGAAATTTTAGAAGAATGGAAGAGTTGTAATAAGTAACATCAGTTTGTCAGACACAACTTGATTTTAGTTCTTTAAAGGTTCAGATGTTCAAATTCTTGTCACTTTTTCTTACATTTACTTATATTTGGAGGGAGATTTGAAATATATCAGGAAATATTGATTCTTCCATCAGTAAGCAAATACCATGGCTGATAACTATGACTGTTATATCTACGAGGGGAAATATTTTACCTGTAAAAATGAGAAATCTGTATGCAAAGACTAATTCTGGGAGAAAGAAGTTTTTCTTCTTTTCCACAGACTGTACATGGGCTTGTTTTCCCATGGTTTGTTTGGTGTTTTGTATTGCTCTGATAGATGACTTTTGACAGTGTAAAATAAAGGCTGGTGTTCCTGACATTGAGGCAATTTTTGTCAACCAAAGATTCTGCCTGGTGGTGTTTTCTGCTCCTCTTTCTCTGCCAAGGTGGCACAGCACAAGCACTGTCCCCTGCAAGGCGCTCACCCTTTCAAGCTTTTCCCAAGAGCCCATATTTATGTTAGCCATGGAAAGCCAGGCTGTTCTTGCACCCTCTGCAGGGGACAGTACAAGCACAGGGCAGCAGCTGCTTCTGTAGTCCATGAGCCCAAATGACTGGCTTTCCCCTCCATGTTACACTAGAAAAGGTGGCATCATGGGGCAAGATAATCTTGTGGTATTTCTCAAGAAAACAATCAAAAAAGTAATTGTTCTCTGTAAGGTTTTCATTCAAATAATTTTGCAGCCATTTTAAGTAAAACCAAAGCCACTCTAATAATGACTTGATTAGATGATTTCACTTCAATGAAACTATACTCTTACCAAGCACATGTGTAAGAGCTGCTTAAGTTCATGCCCACAAAGTGAAGAAAAAGTTCAAATTAATTGAAGCTAATGCATTACAAGTTAAATAAACACATGTGTGAAATAAGAGAGAAAAACAAATCTGGGAAATCTACTTTAAATTCCAGTTTCTGGTCTTGTCTGGGAGTCACAGGATCTTGTACATTCATGTGTCTGAAAGAGCAGAGACCTACTTTCCACAGTATTTTGGCTTTGGATGGTTAGCACAGGGGAGGGATTATTTTGTTTTGGGGGGACAAATCTATTTTTTGGCATACTGTGAGGCAGAGGAGATTTTAACAAGAATATTCCAGTTAATAACCAATAGGCATGAGAGCCTTTCTAGCACACAGAGGAAAGGTAGATGAAAGAAATCTTCACTGCTTTATTCATCCATTGTTAGACAGTTGACTTTACCATTGAACAGGCAGTACTGGATTCATACAGGGTTCTGTACAGAATGTAAAAAATTAAATATTTTAAGAATATATATGTATATATATATATATTTTTTTAATTAACTTCTTCCAGGGCAGTTTTTCAGCAGTACACTGGAACCCTCAAATGCTTATTCTGCCAAGCTGCTTTCCATCAGGGTGGCCCCTGGGATTCATGAGGAGATGGCATAAGTAGAAGGAACTGCTTCTTTCTCTGACACCAAGCACAGTCCCTTTTTCAGCCTTGGCTACAGGCACCAGTAACACCATCATCCACCTCTAGCACCTCCTCCCTTGACATACCACACTGTCCAGCTGCTTTCTCATCTCAATGTCTCACTTTGATTTGTCCCATTCAAAATTGAATGAGCTGTGCTGAGGATACATTTCCCTTGGGACATCTCCTACAAGGCAGAATAGAAAAATATGTGCTAGAATTGACTCCCTGCTTTTTTCCCCTGCCCCAAGGCAACCCCAGCAAACTTCTCACAGAAGCAATAGCTAACCTTAATTTCATACTGTAAAATTCTCCCCTTTGGTAAGTGACAGCACAGCCCTCATTCTTACAGACACTTCAACTGGTAGAGAACTCTAAAACCAAAACAGTAATTGTGCCTTAGAGATACAATGGTATCATATGGGGCCCAAAGAAGTTGCATGGTCTTTATCAAGAGGTAGATGATACCCATGTGGACAGTGCTGCCTGCCCTGAAGGACACATCTGCTCCACCTGACCTGGAGGCCAGGACCTGTTTGCTAAGCAATTGCAGTTAGCAAGGCAGCTTAAACAGTAGGAGACCACACAGTCTGATAGTAACAGTTATTGCTGTAATTATTGCTAGTTTTTCTCCAGTCAAGCAATATTCTGTCCTTCAGCATCTACTATGAGAGGTTTGGTACATCTGACAGCAAGAATCTATTCTTTAGGTGTATTTATGAGCCAAAAGGTATTGAGAATGTTGATATTTAAAACCAATCTTGTAAAACAACCATCTAGATATGTCCAAATCTAAAGTTTAAGTATTTTATGGAGTGCTTGCAGTCTGAATTCCTGAAATTGAATGTGCTGGCTTCTTTTGCTGCCCCACAAGATGAATCTACTATAAACATAAGGCTTGGCCAATAAAAAGCAACAAGGCAGATTCCTTGTCACGATATATATGAAAGCCCATGCACTATCAATCCTGTGGGGCTTGGCATGCTGAAATAAGTCAGGATAATACAAGGTTATGGTTCCCTCAGTAACTATATTTCAGTCACAGTACAGGTATATAATCAGACATAAAAGTTACCATGGCATACTGTGACACAAAATGTTATGTATGCCCAAGGGCCTTTGAGTTATGATTTTTGCAGGAGTTAATTTGGTGCTGCTAGTGGAGTAATTCTGTTAAAGATGCAGTCAAGGTAACAGTTTACATTTAATTTCTCCATTGCTGTTCTCTTTGGCCTTGTCAGCTGTAAGAAAAAATCAATGGTGCATAAATATCTGCTCATGTATCTAGGTAGTAATGCTGGAAGATGCACAGTAGGAAGGGCACAGGCATGACTGTATCTACTTCAAACTTCCTGAGGCTTGACAATGTTCTGTCTTAAGGATTTCTGTTTCCTTTCCAGATGCTTAACCACAACCAGTAGAAAGGAACCAACAGAGACTTTTGTCTCAATATAGAGACAAGTTACTTATTCACCAGATCTAATCATGGTCCTTTTCTTTTGTTGTTTGACCACATCACTGGTTCACCTTCATACAGTTTCCCTCCAGAGCACTTCACTCTCTAGCTAGATATTTTCCATACCCTAAATACTCTTCAGGTACTGCTACTCGTGATATGGCTTAACAAAGTGTTCCCTCTAGGGGTTTCTGTTGGAAAAAAATAACTAACAATAAAGCAAAAGGAAAATAATATAACAAGCATTATAGTCCCACATTTGGGATGCCATCGACTGGTTTCTCACTAAGTGGCAGAACTCTTCTCATTTTTCCTTCCCTCCCTCCTTCCCACTTGACTGTAACTCCAATAGTAAGCAGAATCAGGAAAATCAAGTATTGTTTGTGAGAATCAATAATCCAAGGCATCAATAGCCTTGGAAGTCTTTCTCAATTTAGCCCTTCTGATTAGTTATTTTATACATGACAGATGTACCCGCAGTAGTGACCCAGACATGAGCACATTTCTCAAAAAAGCAAGTTTCATTAGCAGAGACACAACAGATGTGCTGTGAAATTTAGATGTTGAAAAGCAACGGGGATTTGTTGGTAAAGCTCGTGTTTCCAAGTGATAGCAGAGGATAGCAAACCTCCTATCTCTCCTGTACAATCCTTCATCTGTCGCTAACCCTGACGGCTGCTGTTTTACATATTGCATTTCATGTGCTGAACCAACAGCAGTGGGTATGAGTTACCCACAGTACTCCCAATTCTAGGCAAGCAGTAGCTGAAACCCAGGGATTTAATAAAACTGAAGATGGAACCCTGGCTTTTCGTGGACTTTACATAGGAGAAAATATCGTGGCCTAGTTAAAGAGCTGCAGCTATATTTTCACATTTGATTGTAAAGAAGCATGAGGTTTTGTTTCCAAAAAGGAGCAAGTTCACAGAGATCTATTGGGAGCTGCAAGAATTTGATGTCTTTAGAAAGTAGGTCATTACTATGTTTGTGCCTAATTTAAGGTAGCCAAATCTCTAGCACTGCCCTGATTGCCACAGAAAATAGTGTGCCGCAGAGAGGTGAGATTTTTGAGAATACAGACTAGGTATCCAGACTTATTGTGCTTTCCACTGAATACTGATAGAGAGAAAGACTGAACTGCCTGTCTTTTATTTTTCTGTGAATCTATTTATGCATTCCTCTTACAGAAGTGCCTAAGCATTGCTGCCTCCATAGTTGAGGAGATAATCTTTACTGTGTTTCTGCTCTGGACACTATCACAGCCACAGAGAAGGGGAACATTTGTTTTTCTAATGAGAATTTTATGACTTCTTTGCTCTCCTCTGTGCCTCTCCTAGCAAATCATACCCTTGTTATATGAGGTGGCAGGCCACAGGTGATGTAGCACTTTCTCCATGGGTTCACGCTCACCTCTCCTTCTCAGAAGAACCATTCCTCTGCAACCACATCCCTCCTCTGTCAGCTCCTGCCTGCTCAGCTTCAGGGATTCCTATTATGCAGCAAAATCAAGGCAGTGACTTACGTGAAGGACAGAAAGTCCAGAAAGAGCTATCCATGTGGTGGTACAACATTTCTAAACCAGAGCCTCCAACTGAACAGGAGAGAAGTAAGGAGCAAGGAAGATTGCGAATATTTAGCCATCTCTCCATACCCATCTACGTGTGAGATGAAGAAATGCACCTTCCTTAACTCTCCACTTGCTGAATGTCTGCACTGGAGCCAGAGGACAATGTGGTCTTCTGGCAGCTCTGATGGCCTTTCATCCTCCCCAGGCCAGCAGGAATTCCTGCAATGTGCTGTGTCCGCCTCTTCAAACAGCTCCCTCACATGTTACAGAAGTACATGGAACATTATAACAAGGGGCTTTTCTCAAGATAACAGAGATACTTTCCCTGTCATGGGGAAAGCATGGTCACCATGTAAAGAACCTGTTCCCCTGCCCACTGTGCTCAGTAGAAGCCCAGGTGAGGCACTCAATAGTCTGTGGGGTTAAGAGGCTGTGAATTATCTGCATCCAGACAGACAGGCTCTGCAATCCAACCTAATACCATCAGCAGCAGGTGCTGAACCCGATCAGAGAGTTTGTGCACCTCATTTGCTCACGAGCAATGACGGAAGAGAGGCTGGGAGGCAGCAGACCGAAGAGTTCACCTTTGCCATCAGTGTCTAATGCTGCACTGGCTGCTTGTGTTTGTTTTAAGCTGATGTAGCTGCTACACTGACTGGTAGAACTCTGTGTACTTGTGCTATTATGGATTGGGAAATTGTTTAGGAACAAATAAATCCAATGCCCTGTGGGATTTCATACAGCGGTGTTTTTCCGTAGTAAATTATATTTTGCTCAGTGGAATCTGAGCCAAGAAAAAAAATGGTTAGCACCAACTTCATTTATCACTGAATATGCGGCCAGAAGCTAAAAGTAGCCAACCAACACAAGTTAAAAAATACTGTAAATGTAAAATTGCCTGTTTCATGCAAGTTATTTGGCCGGAAATGTTCCCTCTGGGTTCCAGGAGACATGTAAAACTAGTGGATGAGCATGAGGCAGTGCCAAATGAAGGATAGGGACCCACAAGAGAAACCCACAACCTGAGCAAAAGACAATTTATAAGTAGTTTCTCCAAGCCGTCAGGGTGCAGTCACATAAAGCAGGAAGATGTTTGCTAGAAAATGATGGCACAATGTCAAACGCCCCCCACCATGTGATGTTTCCAACTTGCCTATCCATCTATCACTCTGTCTCCAGACACGTTCCATGTAAAATTTCTGTTTTGCCTACAATTCACCCCTTCAGCTCTCAGTGACCAGCCACCAGTGGCACTGACCTAAATAGGACAGACAGGTGTATTATAGAAGTTGATTTTGCAGGACCAAACCAAAAATTTATCCTGGAATTCACAAGCATTTTGGAAAGGTATGTGAAAATGGGATTAGAAACACTGTGGGTATCTCCATGCAGTAGCCAGTCACTTCTCCAGAGCCTGCAGCAGGCAAAGTGCTGGCAGTCCTGTAGCAAGTTAGGTGAAAGACAGCTGAGTGATCTCTGCTTCACAGTGTGGCTGATAGAGATGTGGGTATAAACCTTCAAGTCAGAGACATGGTTTCTATCAGCCTTTCAACACATAAGAGGAAAGGAGTTCAAGGACGTAGGAGACAAAATGAGTGAAAGTAACATAATATTCAAGAGGTCACCGCAGCTAGAAGAAAACAGAGAGAGCTGTTTGCTGTCATCCCTCCTTAAAATGCAAAGCAATGTCTTTGTGCACTCTGTAAACATGACTATTTCTTCTTTTCTCCTTGTGATCTTCAAACAGATATAAAACTCAGGTATATCAGCTTCCAGAGGGGATACAATCAATACAAATAATTTTTCCAAGAAACATAAAAAAAAATATCTTCAGCATATGTCTTTATGCAGTGGAAGTTGAAATGCAAAAATCGGGGAATTTAGCTCAAGCACTTATCCTGCCCATTTCTGAGAATACCATGGCTTTAAAAATTGCCTGAGTACTCTGCAAAAAGAGCCCTAACAGGATTCCATATCATATTTATTCACCAGTAAACATGCAGCAGCAGAGTCTGTAGGGACTTTTCCTGCTGTTTTAATCTTTCCTGAAAAGCTTGTTGTTCTTCAGTTAAGAAATATTCCAGAAGAAAATGCTCCTCCAGGTACACTGCTCAATTTTACCACTCTGCCTTCCGCAAGGCTAACCTGTAGTTTGCAATGGGTGATGTACACCCCTGTAACTGCAGGTTTAGTACAACACCCCCTTTGATCTGCTTGTCTAATGATGCCCCATGCAGGGGCAAGAGGGTCTTCATTTCCTTTAGTCCCACACCTTTTCTTGCCTTCTGCTCTGGGTGCCACTCTGCTGTGCTTTGATTACCTTATTTGTATTTTCCTGCTGGTTTGCAGCAGTTTTAATGAGAATGTCCTTTGTAAACCCTGAAAGCCATGGACACTCCCACTGCTGTTGGAAAGACAGCTGAAAGATTGGGCCCGCTTTGGAAAATGTAGTGTCACATTCTACTTTCAGCATCAGTGACACCAGTCAGGAACAGAGCATGACATGTACCCAACCAAGTGGAAGTGGGATGGAGCAAAAATGAGAAATTAATGTAACACATATGGCTTTATTTTCCCTGTAAATCATGTTCAATTTAGCCCATAATGATTTATTCTAAAAGCACATTTAACTCCAATTTGGTTCTATGTAACAGAACAGATGGGGGAAATCCACAAAGCTGTACTATCCTGCATAAATAAGAATGATTGCATTCATATCCTGATGTTTTTTTTCTTTTTCTCCTCCCCGTCCATCCTTGGGTATTTCATTTTTATACTCAAAACAAAATAAATTCACAAATAATATATGGTCTGAATTTATGTGGTGTTACCTGGGGAAGAGGAGTGAGTTTTCAAATTAGCAGGTAGCCATTGCTGCACAAGAGCAACTTGTCATTCTGCTGTCCCCTCTTCTTCCTCTTGTCCTGTATTTGTACACAGATACTATTGTTGCTATAGGGCCTACATTGTTTTTGAGTTATACTTGCAAAGAACGCACCGATCGGTGGAGACAGAGGGATTACGTGTATTCCCACAGCTGTGCTGGCACAAGTGGAGGTGCTGGTGCATCAACATGGGAGCCACCAAAACAAAGGCAAACAAGGCTGTATTGTTTCAGTTCCATTGAGGAAAACAAGAGAGAATGTTTTCTTTTCCACCCGTGATTCAGGAGAAAAACAATATGACCACACTTCTGTAATAGCCAGTAGGAGAAATCAGCATTTTAAGGAGTCTCTAGGAAAAAAAAATCTCCCCTTGAAAAATTAAGACCACTCCAAATACCCTAAGGCTTCCTGTTGCTTTTATTCCTGTTTGCCAGGCTTGCTTCCCAGGCCCACAGCCTCCAGCCAAAGCAGGGGCTGACAGAAACTGCCTTTGCCACATTAGTCAGAGCTGAGGATGGATTGCCAGCCCAGTGCAGGAATTGCTCTGAGCCAGCAGCCCACTCTGACACTTTCCAGCAAATAATTTTACAGCCCTGGAAATGACTCTGGACTGGCAAATGACATTATTTTTATGGGCCATTGCCTCATTGCAGCACTTTGCTCCATCCACTTTAGCATAATATGTCCTTTTATGCACTATTTTACCACCCTGTTATCTCAGCTCCTTACAGAAGCATCCTGCCATGATGCTGTCTCCTACCATGTGGGCAATATGACTGGAGAGCACTGTGCATTGGCCTCAGCGCTGCTCACCAGGGCTCAGGAGGCCAAAGACCATCCTTGCCCAAGGCAGGGACTGTTCATGGGCCTCTGCAAGGGTTTTACCTCCTCCATGTACATTTAAACCCCTGTCATGTAAATATCAGCACTACGTTTTTGGTTAAAGCCTTGTGCCACCTCTGGCTGTCCCCCCAGATTCTCCTTCCACCCCAGACGAAATGAAGCCTTATTCTGAGAGGCTTCAGTTGGACTGGAAATGCTCACAATAGAAATGTGAGAGGGAGGATAGCTGGACTTGGTAGAGTTGGCAGTGCTTTTCTCACCTGTAGGGCTCAGGGAGATGAACTGGAGCTTACTCTTCTCTTCAGGAGGAGAAATCTGAAACCCAAAAGAACCTTTCTTAATTTGCCTGTCTTCTTTATAGAGACCTAAGTTCCTGAGAGCATGAGCAATATCATATAGCTGAAAACTGCTTAGCTCAGCAGGGACCCTCTCCACTTCTGGAGCAACAGTGGACTAAGAAACCTCACATATGTTTTATATATAACTAGCCCAGTCACACACATTAAAAATTAAATTCAAATGTCTTTAGACCTCTTTGAAAGTTTATCACTGAGAACATCAGGAACTCAGAGAAGAAAACAATTTCTTTCTAGAATAGAGGGTCTACCTTTGCAAATTTCAGAAGGTGTAAAAATTAAACATCCTTCTGACACTCTCACTCCTGCTCTGGCCATAGGTCAAAGACTGTAGGACAGGAACCCCCATTGGTGGCTTTTCATTAGCCATGCTTCCAGAGCTATGCCAGCCTTATCTTCCTGCAAAATGCATAGGTATAGCTGCTAACTCTTTCCAAAAGTCCATAAGCAAATTAGAAGTCCAAAAGTTCTGTTTTAGGAGACCAGGGGTTCTTATTCCGGAAGTTCATCTATTAATTCTAAAGAATCAACATTTCAGAAGTGTAAAGATGAAAGACTATGTTGGATGCTTTTTTGAACTAGAAAGATTAATACTATTGAAGTCAATAAAAATTCCACTGGATTCATTGATAGTCTAGCCATGGACCAGCGTTCAGGAGGTGAGAGCTCACTTCTGTACATTAATTGATCACTTGTTATAGTGAGCCTTCTAATTATTCAGAGGTCTTTCTGCATTTTTTGACTTGGTATTTTCAAATCTGGCCCAGCTGGCTTTTACCTCCACCTGCTTCCTTAGCATGACTTGATTTCAATTTCAATCTACTTCTCTTTGTTATCTCTCTTACCCTCTTTGTCTTGCCCTTTCATAATTATTCATCTTCACCTGCTCTCCCCACACTAATTTCCCAAACAGCAGGACCTGACCTGTTCTTGGGCTGCCTCCATTGCTGCCTGGCCATCTCAAGGCAAGTCTTGCTGTCAGCTTCACAGGGGACCACAAGAGGATGGTTTCTATGCTGACAAAAACGTCACTTTGGTTCATAAGCTGCAGGTTTCAGACAATAACAGGAGTTGGTAAATATAGCCTGGGTACAAACAGGTTTTAAATAATGATCTGACTGGAACAAACACAAGCCACTAGCTAGTGGCTCTTTTGATAAAAGCAAAGTAAGAGTCTAGCATGGCAGATTCTGCTGTGCACCATGGTGGCACTGACATCACCAGGGCAAGTCACTGAGAAACAAATGCTATAGAGCATTTCATTCTGCCATAAAACTGCTCACAGATTAGTTCTTATATGTGTAAAAAAAAGTTATTTTTTTGTACAGTTGTGCAATGCACATACTTTTGATAAAAGAAAGCTCAGTAAAGTAGAAGTAATAATGAATTTTTGTTGTTGTTGATTTCCACTAGTGTTTTTCCTTTTGGGTTTCTGCCCTGTATGATACTTACTAAAAATGTTTGTGTTTCTGGCCCAACTTCCAGCCCCAGTAAGTTGACCCTTTTTCAACATGATATGGAAGTGGATTGCCCTGGAGCTGCTCACCTCGATCCATGGGTAAGACCACAGAATATTCTAGGATTCTTCACAAATTAGGGAGCCCTGACGTATTTCTCTACTTGTCCCACTCCATCTTCCACAGGAAATCAGCACCATGATTTTCCCTAATTCACTCCTGGTTTCAGTAGCTGAGGGGGAAGATGTATAGGAAGTACTCAAGGCTGAGGACAAAACCAAATTTGGCTGTAAAAGTCATATTTTCAAACTATCAGAAACAAAAGGCTGGGCACCAAATGCTTTGCTTTGTGTAGCCTGCATACACTGATGTGCAGCTGTCCCTGGGCTGTGTCTGGGCACACGTTTATAGCCAGGGACTTCCAGACAAGGACAGCGACTGTGCCCTGCTCACACAAACCAAACTAACTTTGCCAGTCTCAGAGTTCTATTCTGATACTGTAACCTGGAAAATTATGTGGCTGCTAGCACTCCTCTGGGTCAAATGTAGCCCAGTGGAGGAGGGAGGACTGTACACCCTTATTCCTGTCAGCAGTGACTGGTAGGAGGTTTGTCTCAGAGCTAAGTAAGGAATTTTTGAAGGGAACACCATACCTTCCTAAGAGGCTGATACTCAGAACATGTACAGCTAAAGGCCAGAAAGACTGAAGTTCATCACCAGTTAGGAAATGATTTGGGGTTTGGGAGTTGTTTGGGCAGGGGGGTTAGGTTGGGGCTTTTTTGTGTGTGTGCTCTTGGAAAAAATAATGTGTGCAAACAATAAGGAAAGTACAGAGATTAATTCAATATTCAGTCTTCTATTTGTGAAGTTTTTTATATGGAATTTGAAATATTAAATGCATTTATTCGTGGAAAAAACTTAAAATAAAAAAGAAATGTATACATATCAGTCTTGAGTACTAAGGGAATTGCCCTGTGTTTTTCTGCCCCTTGTGTATTCCATTTGCACCATTCATATTTGTTCACAAACTTCCTTAGCCATCAGAAATGAAAATTGTTAGGAATCCAAGACTCTTTCCTGTCAAACATCTGCATAGAGCTTTGTTCAGCTTCAAAGCTAAAGCCAACTGCGTTTAATATCTGAATTTGCCTCTGAAGCAGCAGCAACAGCAACTGACAGTAATAAAACCCTACAGGAAATAAACTCGGAGTAGAGCATATGTGAGCCAGGTCTTGGGTAGATCTATCTTAAAAGCCAGGATAAAAGGCAAAGCCAAGAGGACTTTACATCAGCAGGTTAAAGCGTGGTTGCCAATTGCTTGTTGGAATTAAAGGATCTTAGAGAGCTGCTCTATTCATCCCCCTCACACAGTCGCACAGAGACTGCTAGGCTTTAAGTCAGCCAAGGGTCTTATATTCCTAGCTATTTTGGTGAAATTGTTTCTATTCTTAATACTCTGTAGTCATTAAATTACAACCAGCTGTGTCCTGTCACTGACTTTTTTTGCAAACTGTTTTTAAAATGTAGCGCTTGCAGTTCATAGATGTTTGGTTATCTGAGACCTGAATAATAAAACAGCATATACAAGAGCAGAGGGCAACCCATGATCTTGTCCTGTAGTATTTTGCAGTTAATATGAAATGCAGTCAAAATGTAGAAGGGTCTGGACACTGAGGAAAACTGATCATGAAAGAGGTTTAAGGCATAAAGGAAATTAAAGCACAAACTGGCTTTGCTTAAGTGAACAGGAGTGATATTTTGACATGTCATTTAACATTTCCCATATGGCTTCAACTAGAGTTTATTTGAAACCTTTCAAAACTTTTTCCTTGTGTGCAAAATGACCCTTTACAACAAAGGAGAAATAAAAAAAACCACCATAAACCATTTGGCCATTAAAGCCATTTTAATTAAACAATTGAACTGGCCTGTGTGTCTCCCAGGTGGAAAAGTGTGGGATGCTGCTTTTAAACAGCAGATGCTGGCAGAGGCATGTTTGCTGCAGGAAGAGGTGATATTAGCCCCCCTGCTCAGACCGATCCCTGGGCTTCAGGGGAGCTCGCTCAGTTCTGACCACATGAATCTCCTTTCTGGTATGTGGTACACAACCAGATGAAGATAAAGATTTTTGAAAATAACATCTGAGGCAGTCAAAGTGTTTGTGCACAGAGCTTGGGCTGCTGTGCAGGAGTATGATTTTCTAGTAGTCAGGAGCTCTGTGCTTTTTGAAGGTATGGGTCAGAAAGGGTAAGGCATGCTCAACAATCAAAACCAAACAGCCAGGAGCCCAAATATGTGAAGATCCTAAAGTCTGACTATTTCCTTTCTTCTTCTATACCAAGTTTGCACCTGAAGTTCAGGCTGCAGAACAGTGTTATTTGCTGTGTGTCACCATATGTCTCCCTGGGAGGTAGAAACTTAGGTGGGAGCTATGTACAACCCAGATATTGGCTGGCACCTATCAGAAATAACTGAGAATAGAAAGAAAAAAAATTTAAAAAGATGAGGGAAATACAACAAAACAAATTTAAAACACAAGAAATTGGGATACTTTGGCAAATAAGTAATCAAAGAAGAATTTTGTACAAAGAGATATTTGTAATGAGTAAACAAGTAGGTGGCCCTTTGTCCCAAGTGACCTTCATCTGCCTTGCAGGGGAATTGCAGCCTTAATCAGTCCTTGACAAGCATCCAGCTTTGCTGAGGAGAGGTGTTCCCAAAGGGCAGGGGAATGTGAAGAGAGATCTTTTGCTCTAGGCTTGCCATGATCCATCAGTGCTGTTCAAGGGCGCTGTGGGCTGGCGTTTCAAAGGTCTTTCCTTTCCACCGCTGTGTGCTTGAAGTCAGGGGTTTCTATTCAAGGAACAAAGGCAGAGCTAAATCCACCACAGACAAAAACCCAAGGGGAGCAGGAGTGGTTTCTACCACTTTGCAAAGAAAATTGATTTTTTTTGAAGTACATAGTGCAAAAGGCTCAGAGGACCGCTGCTACTTTGCCGTAAAAATACTTCTCCTATGTGGCTTTTGACAGACATTAATGTTTACCTCCATACATGTGTCAGAGGCAGGTGGACATGCTCAGGGCTCTTTCACAGCGGTCATTTCTGCAGTACTTTTTGGGATCCAAGATGATTTGATTGCCCAGCACTGCTGAATAACACCTTGCAAACAATACTTTAGTTTCTTCTTTTTTTTTTTTTTTTCTCTTTTAGTTATTCCATGCAAAAATATATAGCCCACTGAAGAGCAGGGAATGTTCTGAATCCCTGTGGGGTAGCAAGCAAAATAGATAATTTCTTCTTTTACAAATTGTCTAATTTTCGAGCAACTGTTGCTGCCAAGCAGTTCAGCAAATAGACTGAGGCAGTTTGGGTTGGAAAAAAAGAAAAACAGTGACTAAGATCCCCTACATTCCTTGTTTTCAGCAGAAAAAAAAAAGGGCATGCTTCTTCAGAAAACAGAAGCTGAGGGAGGAGAAGCAGTGGTTTCGTGGTTTTTTGTTCGGTTTTATTTAAAGATTTTTAAATGTGGATGGGACTACAGTCAATATGATGATAGTTTCTTCAAAGGGCGATATGTTATAAACATGTTATAAACATACTTTTAGCAGGAAGCAAAGAAAGAAAAATCACAAGATCCTCAAACAAGCTGGATTGTAAGGGAAAAAGAAAATACACGCACACACTTCTAACCATGAAGCATCAGTCAAACAGGTTCTAATGAGTAGGTGAAACAGGAGCTATAAAACAACTGTATTGTGTGATAAATCAACTTGGCCATGACCGAGTCCTTTCCAGTGTCAGAGGCTTCCCTAATGTTGATATTCACAGAGTTTTTTTCTTTTGTGAGTCATAGCTTGGCATGCTTTCCTTCTCACTCCTCCACAGGCGCAGCAGCAGGAGAAGCATGTCCCTGGCTGGCCAAGCTCAGGGTGGGCTCAGTGCCAGTGGCAAGTGTGGCTCTCTGGCCAGGCTATGGCCAGAGGGAATTTTATCAGCAGAGGACTTCTGCCAGAGGGAATTTTATCAGCAGCTGGGGCTCAGTTGGCTGGGCCCAAAGGGCTGATGTCTCTCTCCCTTCTTTGCAGGCGTAGCCGAAGCTCCCTTGCTTAGAGTGGGATACTGAAGCCACTACACCAGTGTCAGGCTGGTTACAGGGTATCTCTAATGGGACTTCAGTGATTCTTGCTCTAAATTACTTTATTGGTCGAGCTGCTGCCATTTGCATTGAAATATTATTTGCCCATTGCAGGACATGATTCTGAATAGCATCCTCTCTAGCAGGGATGGAAGTGCTTTCCTCTGCATTAGTATATTCAGAGTTGTGGAGGTTGTGGACTGCTTTTGTAACTTTTTGTTTGTTTGTTTGTTCTTATGAATGGGTTTCAGGACTTGTTCTATACATTGTATTCACTCATGTTTGGGTGCTAAAGGATGGGTTTCTGTGGGAGGACAGATAGAGACAGTGCTGAAGACAATCTTGTCCCCTGTATATTGCAGCTGTGTTAATTACCAAAGAGTGGGAACAGCCTTGCCCTCCCAGCCATGGGTGTGACAAAAGACTGAGTTAACTGGTTAACTGAGCTAGCTGGAGTTGGTTGGAGTCTGCTGCCCTTGCTGTGAGGAGGAAGGGAGAGGAGGTTGTGAGAGGGACAGAAAGGATTAAGGTGGCCATCCTAGGGACAGGAAGGAGCAAGATCGAACTGGAGATGGAAGAGAAAAGAAGGAAAGAAAGAGCCAGAGCTGCCCATGGGAGGCTACATAGAAAAGGGAGAGCCTTTTAGATAATGTTTGAAGCTTTCTTTGCTGTCAGTTGTAGCTCCTCCATCAGGTTTCTGCTTGGGACCAGGGGAATAAGAGAACAAGTGTCTGAAACCCCATCAGCCTCTGAGAGCATGTTATTGGCAGTCATCTGGCATAGTGTGTCTAGGCTGCCTATTTCAGTGGGAACAGTGGTTTGGGAATAAGGAGAAGAGAATTCTGGGGCGGGGGGAATAAAAAAGGGGAGGTACAGCCCCAGTCCAGTCATCCTGTGGATATCAGGCTGATTTGCCAGGCATGAATCCATGGGATCTTGACAATGTTCCAGGGTTATTGTGCCCTGGATGAGGGTTTCAGCTTTGGACTTCATGCTTGACTCCTGGTATTCACGCTTTCCTTATCCCTCTTAGCTCAGCAAAGTTGCAGTGGCATGTACTAATACTTAAAAGAGTAGCAGGAGGCAAGGTGCTAGTGCCAGAGCTTCACAGTCAAGAGTTTTGACATTGGGGTGTAGTGAGTTACAGGACCTCCACCCCCAATCCACATACGGCTGTTCTTGCTTGAATATAGCAATATAAGGACTAGTGATGGGCAGAAATACTTGATGTTCTTCCCCCACACCCCCTGATGCCCCAAGTCTACTCCTGCCCTTCCTGATCTCACAGCAGGAGGAGATGGGCTGCAAGGGCTTTGGTGGTAAGGGATGGTGCAGCTGGGAATTCAGTGTACTGTGCAGAGCTGTGTGTAGAATGGAGGAAAGGGACACAAGATTAGCATCTAAGATACCTTTGCATCACTGGGTGATTTTGTGCTTTATATTTGGATCCAGCTGATTGAAACTTGCTGATTTTGGGAAAGCTGTGTATATCAGCCATGGCTGCTTTTGTTGATACTGCTCACTTGTTGGCACAACCCTTGTGAGCAGCTGGGCTCCTTTAGAACCCAGGACAGACAACAGGAAGCAGAAGGTACTGACAGCGAAGATGGGCCTCCATCATTTGAAGACTTTGCAGCTGCAATCACTTTCTCAGGATTTTTGAAGGAATGACACTTAAAGATGAGATTTTATGCAATGTCTAAGTCCATAATGTCAAAAGAGGTAAAAATATTTCTTCTGGGGATGTTTCTTATAAATCCAGGATAGTCACATGTTAGAGGCAAGATACAGCTCATAGGTGAATGGATCTAAGCCACAGATGGTAGTTCCTGTGTCCCCACAAGACAGAATAGTGTAACTGAGAGCCAGAGGAAGCTGAGCAGTGGGGACAGACAGCAAAGGCCTCTGGAATTTATTACTGCTTAGTTTACAGCAAAAAAAATATTGCAATCTTGCACAAATGTAAATAGGAGGCAGGCAGCTCAGCATAAGCTGTGGAAAGAATGGAAAGCTGGCAGGGTATTAAATATGAGGTGAGAAATATTGATGATTTATTATTATGGCTTTAAGAGAAATATACAACTTTTATGATGTGATTTTAATTAGAAAGTCAGGAGAGCAAAGTAATTCTAAAAATGTTGCCCAGAGATTTGTACTAGGAATCACTGAAATGCATCCACAAAACCAGCGTGGGGCTGCTAAGGATGTTTGTGTGGGTATTGATAAAATATTTGGAGAGAACAAGCTAACCTGAAAGTGCTGGCCCACTCCCATTACCCTTTGGGATCAGACACTTGGTCACGTCAGGATGATCTCCACTGCCCTGTGCAGTGGTTATGTACACCAAGTGAAATGAGATGTGAGATCCACTATGGTGTGGAAAGTGCAGGTCGTATCACAGAACACTTGGCATGATTTACTCACAGCCTGCCCACTTTTCCTGGTGCAGAGAAAGAGCTGAAACCCTGTATCCTCTGCCTATATCCCAACAACTGAGAACCTAATGCAGCCACAGGAATTTCTGAGATACTGCTTTCTAGCCAGCTTCTTCCTTTGGTTTGTGCATTGCTCATCTTCCTCTCCTGGGTCCTCCATGTCAGGAGCGGTCCAAAGGACATTTAAATCTCCTTTACAATTCATGTATTCAGGCTCTTGGCCCCTCAAGGAGAAATGCTGGGTTCTACTAAGGCTCCCACATCCCCCAGCACAGCTTTGATGCACTCTGTTATCTGTCTGTCTCATTATGTGGCATGGATATCCACCACCAGAGAGTTCCTCATTTACTTCTTCTTCTGGAGAAGTAAATGACTTTTCTGATGGTTTCATATGGCCTCCATAGCCTGTGAAAAGCCAGAGACATCTGCAGAATAGTGTTTTTGCTACACCTTTCTTACGCTGGGCTCACTTTCCTCCAAGGAGCACTTCAGGACATCATATAGACTCTGTTTCTCCTCAGGGTATTCTGACCTTTTAAAGAAAAGGAACTGAGAATGCAGCTGGATTGTAAAAATTATTCTGCTTCTCTTCACCACTTCTGTTTGCAAACAATGGGTTGCCTGTTTTTAGATAAAAAATAATTTAAAATAAGAGTGAACACAGATATGTGTGTTTGGTTCCAAAGCATGAATGTACAAGTGGTGTGCTGTTAACTTTGGGACCACAGGCAGATAGTAGATGAATAGTAGTTAGAATGAACAGCTGAAATGTGATCCTAGACCCATTCTCCCACTAACAGGAAATTTGTAAGGTCTGCCATGATTCAGGATCAAAAGGGAAGGATTTGCTGTTGTGTTTTAGCCATGAGCAAGGGCAGATTTGTCTCATGGTAGTTCCAACGTGTAGAGCATGCCTGGAGGAATATGTCCTGCTCTTCAAAGGCTATTTTGCTCTTACAAGCTCGGCAGAAGGTGGTCTTCCATTTGCTTCCAGTGCTTCATTGAAGTTAATAGTAATTTTTCAGGAGAAGAGCAAATCCTACTGATGACTTTCCCCTCACTACAAAGCCATGCCAACCCATGGGTTGTTTTTGGACAGGCTTTGCCAGCTGCATTTGGGTCTTGTTTGAGTCCTGGAGTTCCAGTCTCCCTTTCAGCTGCAGAACAATGCTGAGCTAGCAAAGGGGTTCTCTTGAGGGACTGCTGCCTGCCAGACTGAGCCCACAGGAGTGAAGGATATCCCTTCAGCACAGCTTCTGAGGAGCACAGTCCAACAGAGCAGCCAGTCTCAACCATTTGTAGTGAGATAAAAACACGGGCTGAGCTCCCCTTCCCTGAGGGCTGTGTGCTCTATAGGTATCAGTAGGGTGAGTGCTTGTGCCAACAGCCTGCCACTCAAACTGCAAACACACGCACTCCAGGGTCACCAAGTCACTTATAGGAAGTGAACCAGAATAAACAGCCTCTTTAACAGGCTTTATTTTCTAGCAGAACACTCCAGCTTTGCTCTCCAAGGGAAGCTGCCTGCAGTGGGGTGCCTGGGGATTTATCTGGCTGTGGTTCAGCTGACTTACACGCTTGGTCTCCTCTCCCACATCTGCTTCCTCTTCCACCTCACGCTTGGCACCTTCTCCTTCTGGCAGGCAAGCACAGGGGTTCTGAGACAGCCAGTTCCCTGCTCTCTGGGTTCAGGTGAAGAATGTATTGGTGATATTATCCTGGGCTGAATTTCCCCAGCATCTTCCTCCTGGGAAATTAACTTGTTAAGGTGGCTTGCACTTCCATGAGGTACTGGGAGCCCCCTGCCAGGATTGTTGTATACGGTTCTACGTTCCTGATTTTAACTGGGATTTTTTTCTTTGCAAAAGCTAGGTGTGCTGTGGTCCTGGAGTTTGCAGAGGGGGAGTGGGCTGTTATATTTGCTCCTGCCCCATGGGTGACAACAGCATAATGCTGCTTGGGCCAACACTAAGAGCACAATGACTTGTCTCGTGCAGGGCCATCTGACAGGAAAGGAAACAGGCTTTTTTCTTACTTCCCACTCACTAAAACAAAGGATTGTTCACAAGGTCTCATGCTTTTTCCCAAACTCTGTTTCTCCATGGACAACTGCCACAGTCCAGCATGTACCGATAACATCAAAGTTTTCCTTGGAAACCCTCCAAAGGATTCAGCTCAGTGGACCACACAATTATTCATACACTGTTTGGGAATGATCTGCTTGAATCAACTAGACTGTTTTTGTTTTTCTCTGTTCTGTGACATGGACCTCACACTTCTCTCCACTACCAGAATACAGTTAGCATTTTTTCATCTCTTTAGCAGCCAGATTTTATTCTTTGGGCTTCGTCTGTGCATTGAATGGCCAAGACAGTTGGTGTTCAGCCTGGAGTAGAGAAGGCTCTGGGGGGAGCTTAGAGCAGCTTTCCAATACCTGAATGGGGCCTAGAATAGAGCTGGAGAGGGACTTTCTCTGAAGGCATGTAGTGAGAGAGCAAGGGGGGCAGAATAACTTTGAACTGATAGTAGGTTTAGATTGGATATTAGGAAGAAATTCATCACTGTGAGGATGCTGATACACTGGAAAAGGTTGCCCAGACAAGTTGTGGTGGACTCATCCCTGCAATGTTCCAGACCAAGCTGGATGAGGCTTTGAGCAACCTGGTCTAGTGGAAAAGCCCCTTTCCAAGGTGAGGCTATTTGAAACAGATGATCTCTGATGTCTCTTCCAATCCAAACTAGTCTATGATCCTATAATTACTAGGCATACCTGCACCCACCAACACACATGCACCCTTTGGAATAACACAAGCCCCATCCTCCAAGATTAACATCACTTATTCTCATTTTTAAAATAGACTTAACAGTTATATGTGCCTGAGTAAGAAGGGAATGTTTAGAGAGGTGAAAGTCCAAGCACTTCTTCAAGAATTGCTGCAGGTCTGATCATTGAAACACTGAAAGATGGGACAGAAACATCAGTGGCTAAACCTAGTACCTGAAAAATATACTTTGAGACATCCTTCTTTCAAGCTGCAACAAACTTCTCCATGGTGTTTTCTGACCCTGAACTTTGGATCCATGAAAAGCCAGGAAAAAATTGCATGAATGTGGGATGGCTTGCTGGGTAAGCACCTTATCATGCTTTTCTGCAGAGATTATTATTTGAAACCTCCCTGAAGAACTAATCATGATGTTGTGGGGCCCATAATGGGGATTTAACCTTTACAGTATCCTGTTGTGGAGCATGTTTTTGGCTCTATCCCTAACCCATTGGTCTGTGATTCTACCCCTTTCTGCATGTAATTCACAGGGCAGCATTTCCTGAAAAACAAGAGGGAATTCTGCTTTTCTGGCCGACCTCAGGCTGCAAGGTAGGAGGCTTCATTGTCCAGTATACTGACAACCTGCACTGTCACGTGCTCCTGCTGTAACACAAATGTCTGCATGATTTCTACTGCCACATGATTTTATCTTGATGGGTGTGCTATTGGGAGAATGCATTTGTCTTGCAACATCTTTATTTGACACTTTGGATATTTACTTTTGCTGGTAAGCACAAGGTCTGAAAAATGTTTTGGATGCCTCATATTTGGCTAAGAGGTTCCAAAGCTGCAGACTGAGCCCTTTGCTTGCTCACAAGCTGCCCAAAAAGTGCCAAGCAGCAGTGGCTGATGGAGAGGACAGTCAGTGGGGACAGTGTAGCACTGCGTAGTCATGCTGGGGCATGCCACTCTGGTAAGTCTAGTAGGCAGTTCCACTGGGCTTTTCTTTAGGAAACAGCTGAGATACTATTTCTGTACCTGGGAAGGGAAAAGAGCCTGGAAATGGTGCTCCTTCCAAAGTTTTGAGCTTGTTCCTACCATGCTTCACTCCATCTTAGTTTATACTGCATTAAAAATAATTCCATTTCCATTATGTTTAAGACCTCATGGCTAAATATGCTAAAACAAGTCTGATTGCAGTTAAAATCACAGCATGAATGACTCAGAAAAGCTGCTTGTTGGGAAAGGGTTATTCTGTTATGGACAACTTTTATAATAAAGATGTCTCTTCAAGCAGTACCTGTAGCAGAAGGAAATCAAAAGCAGCACCTTGTGGGGAATCTGCGTCCTTTGGTACTGTCCTGGACTGGAGCTTATAGAAGAACATCTTTACATTCATACAGTCTAAATATGTTGCAATTTAATTGTGCCCCGGGATGTGACTATCATTGCTTGTGATTCTGAAAGTATTTGTTAGCAAAATGAAGCATGAGCCTCAGACTCGAGCTGCGGGAGCTGCCATGTACTCTCTGCCACTGCCTTGTTTTGTGGCCTTGGGCAAGTTCTGTAATTACACTGGGACCTTGTTTCCCAGCCCTGAAACTCGTGCAATAAACATCCCCCACTCACACTAGTTTTCTGTTACACTTAAAGCCAACCACTAACTCTGCCTGTCTCCTTTGTGCCTTCAGCATTAATTTTGGTGAAGTTGCTCATTGTGATAGGGGTTCCTGTGGATAAGGGCAGCACTGAGGTCTGAAGTGACCAGCCAGCACTTGGAGATGTGTGAGGGAAAGACACTGTGTCATTGCAAACAACTAATTACATTATTATTAAGTTATTGCTGCTTCCTGCTGAAAGGATCATTATTCAGAGCCTGATGCATTCTCACAAGAAATCAATGGGATACAGCATTTGCATTCATTTTTCTGAGAGCTCAATAGATCCTCAGCCAAGATAACGAACAACTTAAAATGGTATTTAAAACATAGCTACTCTGGTTATATAGGAACATGTATGAAGTACAGGTTTAAATTTTCGGAAAATTGACCTTGTTTTTTTTTAAAATCTAAGGTGTTATTTTTTTCAAATTGATCAGTAAAAGCTTATAGCTGTGGGGTAATTTTTGAATAGCTTAAATGTTGTGCATTTTACCTCTCTGTGAACTGAGCTGTGGCCTCTTTAGGATGCAGTGAGCATTTTTCCCAATTATTTTCTCACTCTTACTCTCCTTTCCCTCCTTCCTTTGACTCCTGTGGAAATAAGCTTTTCTAGACAACACCACCGTCTGCACCTATTTTGTCATTTCTGTATTAACACACAGGGATACAGATTAACAGTTTAGTTATTCATCAAAGATTACCTCAGTATTGAATAGTCATCACCATTTCAGCTGCCCTGCAAAAGGAACACCAAGTTCTCAAATAAACAGAAGGAGAGCTGCTGAATTTTGCTCTGGCACTGGTACATGCCACTATGTATTTCTTGCCCTTTCTACTTCAGTTGAATAATTCCCTCTAAGTACATCCCATACCCCAGGGACTGCCATGGCATGCTGTGGAGCTAAGTGAGCAGTGCTCCACAGATGACAAACTCCAGGATTGTAGAAAATTATTATGAAAGTAAGGAGAACAAGAACAGGATTTTTGGAGGTACAGGATCAGTAGCAGGTATAACAAGAGAGTTACTTGCTGTGGTAAAGCACTGCTCCGTCCTCCAAATCATTATGTAGTTTTTCCATTTTCTACTAAAGCGTCTGTGCTAGAGGGTGTAAGGGGATGATGCTGGATAAGGGAGTGGTATAATCTGTTGTAGCGTCTCATTTTATGAAATATCAAAACCGAAAGTATCTCTCTGGTGCTCCAGCTATGCTAATTATTGTAATGTGACCACAAATTGGCAAACAATACACATTTGGTAAACTAGCACGGCTGGAGGAAACTGCACTGATGTGTTACTGCTTTGCAGCTGATTCTCCCTGGGAAGAAAGTAAACAGAGACAAAATAGACTGCTGTATTTTATTCATATTCCAGGCAGCTGCACTTTTCCGGGGCTAGAGTTACTCAGATCCTCATGAACCATCCTGGAGATCATAATTGGCATAATTTGAGACTTGGACAAGCAGCTGATGTAGAAATTTATAACAGCACTTCTTTAGTTGGGACACAGGCAAATAATCTTTTTTTTTTTTGTGGACTATTAATGCTTGCAGGTAAGGGAAACCCTAGAAACACTGTAGACCAAAAGATACAGATGATCTTTAAGGCAGAACTGTGGGTTAGTCTCCCCTAGCTTCTCAACTCGGTGTGATATGAAACCTGCTATCTCTCCATGCATTTTTGTTTAGAGAAGAGGTATCATACTAATCCTTCAGGATCAAATAAGCAATAGAGAATTTCAGACAACTTCCCCAAGACAAACCTGAAAATAGATGTTAAGAAGGTGCATTTCTTTCTGTTCCACTCCCTAAGATGATGGATGACTAATGCCAGTTTGTGTTTTGGTAGTGCATATGTCTGTGTTTGTTCATTTACAGAAAACAAGACTTAAATTTTTAATGTAAAATAAGTTAAAAGGGTAAGAATGGAAAAGTAGCTAGCCTTCTGGTTTGGTGCCCAGAGCAAACCTCTAACTCATGTTGAAGAAAAAAACCTCCTGGTCAGCAGCCAAGAACTTATTATTCTAACAGGTTTATTATTGTGTTTGCTCTACAGTGAGAGATGGTATGAAAACAAGAGTCACCCAGGGACATTGTGTTTTGCTGTAACAAAGCAAGAACATTCTCAAGAGGGCTTCTCGTTGTGCGATCCAGCACTGTGCACTTATCCAAGCATTAACAGAGGAAAAAATTCCAGTACTCATAAATTTGTCACAGCTCATATGAGAAGTGCAGTGACACCAGACCAAAATCTGCTCCTATGTGAAGATAAGACATCCAGAAAAACACCCTTCTCTCCCAGTGGAGCAACTCTGGATTTACAGGAGAGCAAATCAGCACCAAATTCAGCCTATTTTGGCTATCTTGTTTTTAAGGCACAAAAAGACAACCACTTTAAGTTCTCTCTGAACTGCAACCCCCGAACCAGTCTATTGTAAAAAGGGCTTCTCTACTCTCAGGACATATGATAGGCATTTTGCTAAAAAATTAAAAGCAAGTTTTAAAAATGCAGGCCTCTAAAGTACATGACTGAATTCTTGTTGAGGTTATTAAATGAAAAGACATTTTCATTAAGATGGAAATCCTGGCCCTGCTGAAGTCAATGACAAGATTTCTACTGGGTTAGTGGGAGTCATATATTTTAATGGCTTCACTGCTCGTTCTCCAGGGGAAACAATGAACCTTCAGGGAAAGATTATATTTTCCTTAAATTTTGTCTTTCTGATTCTTGCCCCATTCAGCTCGCAGAAAATCTAAGCCTAGATCCCACTTGTAGCTTATGCTCTTACCGAAGGAAATAAATGGTAAAAAGAACAGGGCAGAAATCCCTTCCTATTGCTTAATAAGCGGTTTTGATTTCAGAGCCAGCAAAGCCAGTAGTTTTAATTGAATGAGTAATGTTTTTTCACTATTCCTGATCTTCTGTAAATTAATTACTGTTTTCAGCAGCATCCATCTGTGACAAGTGAAATTAGGAGACTGAGTCAATTATGAGATCACCCCAAATTTATACCAAAAGCAACAGGAGTGAGGGAGCAGCTGCCTCAAATGTGAGGTGAAAGGATTTTGAAGCTACTTCATGTCCCCAAGTAAGCAGACATACAACCTGAATTCTTGTCCAATGAATCACATTGTGCCTAACAGGTTTTTTTCCTGTGATTTTCTTTACAGAATAAATGAAGCTTGCTCAGGTTCTTTTGTCCCCAGTAACCTTGCTAAAACCATATAGCCACTTCTGGCCTTTATGTCCCCTTGTTTTCAGATGCTGGTTATTTTTTTCCCCTGCCTTTTCTAGAACTCTTCTCAAGGGTATTTCATTTAAGGTCTCCTTTCTTTTATCTCACACAAAGAGATAACTAAATGTAACATCTCAAAAGAAACTAGTTCTGAACTGCTCATCACCTAGGGAAAACATTCTAAAAGGTTCTTGAGAGAAAACTGTAGAAAGAAATTGGTACTCTGTAGAGCTAATATAACACACTGTGAGAATACTGGGTTTGGAAAAATATACTGCTTTCAGAAATTCCAGGAATGAATTTCTGCAAAAAATGTGATGCTTTTGATTACATATTGTGTGGTTTAGGTCTAAAGCATGCTCTGTCATTTCTTCGATGCTTAGAAATGACCCCAGACATTGTTCAGTGTTGGTTGGGAATAATGAAGTTTCTCTGATCCTATGGAACCGTACTGGTGTTCTGCTTTTCGTGTAAGTGTGTGTAACCAAACTCCGTTAAAGCACAACTGTGTGTATGACATCCCACATCAAACAGGTCTGTTTCAGATCTATGATTGCAGCAGGCAGCCAAGGACCAGACCCCCAGCTGGAGAAAACTGCTTGAGGCCTCTTGATTTTAATGGGTGGCTGCTGAGCCCTGCCACTCCAGCATCCGGCCTCCTCATCTTGGGAGGCAACTAATTGCAGCAAATAATTAGGTTTCCTCATCTTCACCAGATCCATTCAGTGATCTCTTTTTAGTACTCCTTCCCCAATAGGTTGTCTGCACCCTCAAAAACTGTTCAGAAGCCCCTTCCTCCTAGTGATCCTAACAAGCAGTAGTTATTTTTATTTTCAGTCTCACTATCTGTCAAAAAAAGAAAGAAAAAAAAAGCTATTTGGCTTATTTGTAAACTCTTCTGAGGGGGTGAAAATAGATCTTTCAACACCTTCATATTTCACAGAGAGCCTTCAGGGTCCCTCTTTTTATTTATGAAGTCTATCTTGCAATGAGTGGAAAACCTGTAACAACACATGCTAATAATGGTACATGACAAAAGAACAAATGTCTAGCAAGTGTTTGCTTAGTCCATCTCTAGGGAAAAAACCAAACTACCTACCCCAAACCCCAGTGATTTCCAAGAACAAATGACCACCTTCTCCATACCAGACTGTTAATTACAGCGCAGCTGGTTTCATTTTGCAGCAAAACCTGCATCAAACTGTGTGATACAAACCAACGTGAACACATTCTTCCCACCTTTCTTTAGCTGCCTGTATCTTTAGCAGACATTGTTTTGATATTGTGATTACAGAAAGCAAGAAGAGCCAGAGAGTCATTCCCTGGAAAAATACTTTTAAAGTGCTTTAGCAACTTACTTGTTTCCAAACTACATCTTGTAATAGGCTGTATTAACAGCTTAAAAAGGGAAAAAAGGACAATTTTGAAGGCACTGAACTGAGGGATGATGTTTAGAATTGTCTGTTGGTGCTGGGAAGCATAGACATAGTCTCTTTTGGTCTAAGCTTAAAAGACATACTCGGGAGTGAGGTGTTACAATATAAAGTCTCTTCTTGTTCTGTTATACAAGAGTTTTTTTGGTTTCTCCTGCTCATGTGTCTAGCTCCTTATTCTAAACTGTATGTGGAACTAATTCCAGTGAGGGGACTGTTTGGGTTTTCTGGAAACAAAATCATATTTTTTTGTTTATTCCCTGTTAAGAATGTCAGGGAATGAGAAGATGAAGCTGTCTGTGTGTATGACATATACACTCCAGAGTAAGCTCTTCTGTTTTGGTTAGAGCAGCTGATTCCCCCAGATCTGCCATGGGCAAGATGTCAAGGTGAGGCAGTGGGGGGAGATGGTACCTGTGCTGCACATGTGTTCCCTAACTGCCAGGAAGCAATGTTTGCAGTGCTTGATGGTGGAAAAAAAAGCCCTCTAAAAGCCATGATCTGCTTTGTGCAGTCCTGTGAGTGCACAAGCTGGACAGTAGAGCAAATAAGCAATGATCCCTCATAAAGCACCTGGTGCTGGAAAGCATCCCTGACTGGGGTAGTTGGTTCAATCTCCTGTGGAAGAAGAGTCCAGAGCAATAAATAAACAAGCAACTGCCAGTGGATTCCCATGTAAGAAAGAATTTGTGCTGCTGTACTCAAATGGCAGCTTGGAGAACTCACCAACACTGAGCACAAAGCTCCTACCAATGTGTAGGATGAATACAAAGATGCATTTTATCTGCTGTGTAAAAAGGACTCTGATGGATTTTGTGTTTTGATGCCTGCATCCTTCTGCTTTATTGATGACTGTCAGTGTCAGAATCCGTGACTTTATGTAGTGGGACGGTGTCAAGTCATGGGAAGGAAGAGCCTGGGAGAAAAAACTCAAAGAAATAAAACTGCCTGTCTGTTGTCAAAACAACCCTTTGATGATGAGATAAGTGACAAAAAATGGGAAGGAAGGGGGCGACAGAGCTGCTGCCTTTCTGAGATAAAATGAGCCCCCTCACTATATGATTCTAAAACGCAAAGTCTTGAATAAATGTGGTTCCCAGGAAAGAGAGTAAGATGACCTGATGGCTGCTAAAGCAACAAGATAAATGATTCAAATGAACATAAAGAATAGTATAGTGAGAGGAACAATATTTAGAGATGTGTGCATGAGCAAAAGGGAAATCTGCTGTGACACATTTAATAATTTTATCAAGACAGTGGGCCAATCTACTGCACAAGAATGACATTCAACATTTTGAGGGGACTCTCAAAGTGGATTTAATTTCATGAATTAAGAGACTGAATTGTTTCTTTGAAAATTGTTCTTTGCCCTTCTTCTCATGCAGTGCCAAGAGAGAAACCCACAGCAGATAAGATATGGAAAAAAAAAAAAAAAAGAGCAGAGAGGTTTTTAAATCATCTCCATGATGAAACAGATCTTAAAAATACCAAGAACCAGCTACAGAACAGCTAAGAAATAATTAGTGAGCATCAAATACTGTTCAAAAGTCCAACATTAAATAGGCTGACTTCACTCCATTCATCTCTTCCATCTGAGGAGATTTCCAGGGATAAATAACAGAAGAGGAGGGAGTGGCATTGAGGTGTTGGAAGACAGTTAAATGTATGAATAGCAGGGCACATCAAAGAACTTGTGACAGAAAAGCCCAAGCAACACAGTTGGAGCACTGAGCAAAATATATGAAGAAAACTTTTGGACGAAGTATGGATGAACAAAGTCTGTAGTCCATCAACTTGTCTTTTGCTTTTATTTCTGTTATACAAAAGGAAATGCAGTTTAGTTACATTCTCAATAAATTGGCAAGTCTGCATCGAAGATAACAGATTTTGCTTTGGTATCTCTTTGTAATGAAAAAAGTTGCAAATATTGAAATATTTGACTAATAGTACACCACACAGCATGAAGTCAGAGCTAATGGTAAGATGTAGATGATTAAACCAGTATGAGGACAAACAGGATATGGAGAGAGATCTTATGTGAGAGCTCTATTCTGGTTGACATCACAGCAAAGCAAGTTAGCTTTCTTTTGATCATTAGTATGCTTTCCAAACAAATACTTGCCTGGCTCCTCACTTGGAGCAATAGGGAAGTGGGTATGTACAGAGAAAACTTCAGCAACATCAAAATTCTAAGTCAAATGAAGCATTTCAGGCTAAGGCTTGAGCACCCCATGCCTCTAGTGTGACCTGATATTGAAGTGTGGGAACTGCCATCTGAGAAGCTCTATTTTGAGGCATGGCAGATCCTACGTGCTTCAGAGGAGGCAGGTGAACATTCATCAGAAAGAAACATAGAGGCTGGAAGAGTCCAGCTTCCTGCTGAAAGAGAGAGTCTCCACAGCATCACTGAGACTTAATGTCTTTCCAACTTGGTGGCCCAGCATTGTAGAGTTGCTGACTTCATGCTTCTTGCAGAAAGCTCCTTATCCTTTCTCTGCTGAACTCTTCACCAGGCCTGTAGGCCCCATTTTCCCATGGAAAAGAAATAAAAAAAGAAGTCAAGTTCACACATCAGATCAGCTGCCATCCTCCAAATGCCAGGGAATGTGTCTAACTCAACGATATAGCAATGACTGGGAGCTGTTCTCAACATGGATGTACCTAACATGCATATATATTAAGACAAAAACTTCAGGAAAAAGGGAAGAAGAACAAACCCAAACCCAAATCATCTCTAGCATGCTCAAGCTTTCTAGAATTTTGCAAACTAAAAAAAAAATTGGGAGGGGGAAAATTTCACAGGAAATAGCACCACTGAAAATATGGTCAGTCATTTATGAGCTTTTTAAAAAAATCATAATTTCCTTTAGAAGGTTTATATAACTTTATCAATGAGTGTACTGTAGTGATATCCGTAGGAGTAATCTGGACCCTACAATATTGTCCCTTGGAAAGTGTTGCTCTGAGCAGTTCTAGTGGGCAGGCTTGATATGGTTAGCAAGGTCAGCCTGCAAAATCCTTCCTGCATTTTTTGTGTTCTCTCTCTCTGGATTCTTCTATAAAACACGCACTGCATATAAGCACAAGACTATGGCTTATCAATTCTGTTCCATTCCTTGGGAAACAATCAGCAAAACCTTGTGAGCTGTTTCTTGCTGTTTTTACACCACAGCAATTTTTGCAGCAGAGGATTGCAGTGCTGATTTTAGCATAAATCATTAGTCATTATTTTTTTCAGCAAAGACTTTGACAGCTTGCTGTAGTGTAGTGGAATATTCCACAGGATGACAAGGCAAACTTATGTTCAAGGATCTGTGAAAGATGCTAATTGCAACAGGGCATGAAGACAGGTGTGGGAACATGGTGTAGTACACTACTTTCAGTGACACACAGACCATTCCATTCTCCAGAGGTCTTGCACTTCGTTTATTTTTGGGAAGATATTCTGTAAAACTATCACAGATGGGAAGGAGAGAAGAGAGAAGCAAAATTGGCAGCACTTTATGATATTTTACACTACCGCAAGACAGTAGGGAACTCTGGTTCATAAAGTCAATCAATATTTAAGGTTCTTCTCTCTGACTGCTCACAGCCAGAACAGAGGTTTTGGCCATCCTGCTCCCCCAATCTGTACACCAGTTCAAAATGAATCATCTGCACTAGTGGACAGTGAAGAGAGAATGTGCTTCCACAAAACAGCTTTTTTAAAAGCAGACCTTTAAAAGTAAATCATAGCCATCTGCCATGGTAAAGCTTAGATACACTTTTCACCTTCAGAGAGAGCTTTACAAGCATCAACTAATTAGTCCTTAGGACCTAAGAGGACATATTTTTCCCCCAATTTAGATTGAGGAGGCAGCAGGGGCATCTTGTATCCTGGGGCAGGAATTCAGAATCCCAGCAAGGCGGGAGAATTGTAATCCTTTTGTAGTTGTCAACGCTTTCAAGCAGGAGAGTGTAAAGTTAAGCTCACTTCTACCACCACTTATGCAATTGTGACAAATAAGGGCTTGATTTTTTTTTTTTCCCCTACAACTGCTGCACAACCAGATGATTCTATTGGCTTATAAATACTCAATGTCCAACTTGAGTAGGAGCTGCAGATGTTTAGTCCTTTCACTGTTAAGCCATTAAGAAGGGTGTGAGTTAGACATTCACAGTAAAGAGTCTGTTGATTTATTAGTTGAACTGGAAAATATTTCCCATGCTCTGAATGTTTTTGTGTTGATTTGAAAAATATTTTAATTTTAATTAAATATAATTAAATAATTTAAATGTACTTATTTTATAAATATATTTATATTAATATTTTAAATTTTAAAACTTTTTTGTGGTACCAGAATGTCCTTCTGGTACTCCATTTTATTTAATTTTATATTTTAATAATATTTTATTATAAATAAAATATTTTATTTTCTGAATTGTTTTAAAGAATAGGAATTTTATGTTTTGAAAGGTCACAAGCTTTGCCCTGTTTTGTCATTTAGAAGTTCCAGACTAAATTTTTTTTTAATGATGTTTTAACCCAAAGAATCCATCAAGTTTGATAGGAATACATGAAGAGTTGTTGTTGACTTAAAACCACACTTCAGCAAACAGATCATTCTCCTGCCTCTGACCTCAGGCTTGGAAACTGAACTTGTGACATTCACAGGGTGATGGTAACGCTCCAGATGAAAACCTTGGATTCAAACTCTGCCAGTTCTGGCCAGGGCATTTGAGAGACTGCAGCCTCCAGTCATCTGCTTAACCCTTTGCCAGAGATTACGAGCTCCACAGCAAATAAAATTTGCCACATAGCTGCAGCAGCTCATAAATAATTGTAAATACTCATTTGCAGTTTATCTTTAAATGCCGGGCTGTGGACCAAGGCTGCTGCTTCCTTGTCTGTACCAGTCTGACTGATCAAGCCCTACCTGACCCTTGTCCTCTTCTCCACCCTTATCACTGTCATCTGGGAAGGAAATCTGCCCCAAAGCCTTGCCAAAGGATGGCTTTGCTTAGATCACGTAGGAAAGGAACATGGAAAAATGTTGAGAGGTACAGAAAAATGTTAAGTAGAAAAGATGTAATGCAGTGACCACAATGTATTAGCAATGAAAAATATATATGAAGGCTCTGACTTCAAGGCCTTGACAATAAAAGGAGACAGCACTTTGAGCTATTGAATAAAAGGAGGATGGAAAGGAGAAAAAACAACAGGAGGCATGAAAGATGTAAGTACTAAGGAGAACCATATTAAAACATGAGGGAGTAAGAATAGTGAATCACCTTCATCAGTTTACAACAGGACACAGTGTCACAGTGTTACCTACAAGACCTCTGCCTGGGCTTTTCAGAGTTCCTCTAAATCAGTACAGTCCAACAATGACGTGAAAATACATAAGACTTAGGGCCTTTCCACTTCTCTGAAGAATTGCGTGCATTGAAGTGAATTGTTTGGAAAATTGCCTCCCAGTTTTTGTATATGTTTATTCTAAATGGACATTATGTAGGATACTCTGCTAGCTAAGAAATGTGTGCTCAAAGGTTAGGATGCTTTAAAAAGTTCTTTTTAACCAGCTCTGATGTGTCATGAATTTTTTTGGCAGGGACAGGCATTTTCAGCCATGAGCATTACACTCCTCAAGAAATATGCAAAATAAAATGTGACAGCAGGGCAAAATATTTTATAGGCAAAGTGACTTTCCATAATAATGGAATAATAAATGCAGAAGGGAGAAAGGCCAAGTGCGAACGCTGAAATGCATTCACAAGTGCATTTGTGCTGCTTCTGCTGCTGATGGAGTGCCACTTGTTTGTGTGGGTTCATTCAGTGAAGCTGCTGGAGTTAATCACCTCATTAGAGAAGTGGGCATCCAGCACACCTTGGAGCTGTGTGTTCGTAGTCTCCATTTATTGCTGCTCTGCTGCCAGCAGTTGCAGTTGATCGATTAAAATTATGAAGGAATTAGAATGGATGATGGACAGAACAGTCTGTTATTTCCAGCAAGAAAGTGAAAAATCTGTCAAAAGGCTTGTAAGTCCTAGGGAGGGTTTGCTAGTGCAGCCCTATTTGTCATGCTGTGACCTGGGACAAGAGAATCTGAGCTTGATTGGGAGTGACTCGTGTGTGTCATTGCTAGAGACAGAAGTTGCACTGCTTCCGTGATTTTGTCTTCACCTGCTTGTTTTCCCTACGTGTTAAACTCTCTATTTTGGGGAAAGGGCAGCATTTATCATGAGTTTGGGTAGTCCATATGTTTCTTGCTTATTGAAGTCCTTTTTGCCTATTGACCACAGCTGCTCCACAGAAAGAATTGAACATTTTATAAGGGCATGCAGTGATAGGACAAAGGGGTTAGATTAGATATTAGGAAGAAATGCTGTACTGTGAGAGTGGTGAGTACTGGAACAGGATTCTAGAGAAGCTCAAGGCAGGTTGAACAGGGCTTTGAGCAACATGGTCTGGTGGAAGGTGTCCATGGAGCACCCAAGGGCAGATAACCTTTGAGGTCTCCTACAACCCAAACTGTTCTATGAGTTGGCAATTCTTTGAACTTGTCTTTAATATTAAAGATCTGTAGTAGTCCTGGCATGGCTTAGTACTCTTCAAACCTCAACTGCACATACAACGCAGCCGCTAAATTGATAAAAAAATAGGTCACTTTTATCAAATATTAATCTGTATAGAAGACAAGGTGACAAGAAGATGGGTGAATAGTAAAGAAGGTTTTCAGCCTGTTGAAAGACTGAGCAGTCCCTAAGTTTTGGAGCTTTTCTTGTCTAAGTTTTCTATAGTTTTTGTACTGGCCAGTAATGCTATTATCTACAAGGACAGCAGAGGTGTAAAGAAGTAGAAATCTCAATCACAATGCAGTGAGTGTCTTCACAGAGCTAGGTTAGTTAATAATAACTGTGCTGCAGTTGTAACAGGAGACCACAAATGAAATTTGAGTTGAAATATATTGGTTATCTGCAAATACACAGAGAAAAAGATCTGTCTTGGAGAACTTAGGGCTTAAGCTGACAAATTTAAAAATAAACAAATAAGTAAACAAATGAAGCCACAATAGCAGAACAATAGGAAAGAAAATAAAGAGATGGAAGAGGAAATTAATTTTTAAAGTCATACAGTTCACCCATAATTCTGTGGTGGATTAAGGGTTTACACTTGAGTCAAAACCCAGAAGTCCCAATTTCCTGGCTGCCCAGCTCTATCCTTTCAAGATGAGGGAACTGAAGGAAGATTAAAATGAGTAGAAAAAATATTGATACTTAAATGTGGTTGAAACACCTAGGAGGTTTTATCATAAAATGTTACAGACATTAGGGAAGTCATTGTGTGGTAGAGAAGAAAACATAGCATTCAGCAAACAATTCTGTTATGTCTTGGAAAGGTGATCAAAATTCCTCAGTGCCTTGTCCAAGGACTTTCAATAAACAGCTGGTGTTACACCCCGGGCAAGCAAGGGGGCAAGCCCTGCCAGCAAGCACACAACCAGCAGCTGGCCTGGGCTGGGAGCCTGCCTGGCTGCTTTCTTTTGTCAAGGTGCACAACTGGATGTCATGGTCTGTTCCCTAAGATGACTGATAATCAGCATCCCATTCCCTAGGCCAAGCATCAATTACTTTTTTTTTTTCATCATTTGAGGATGATCCAAAGCTGTTTCTACCTAAAGAGTTATTTCTCTTCACATCTGTGATGGATGAATTAAACCCTGGGAATGGAGGGTGAAAGCCACACTTACTGGGCTATTCTTTCTATTGAGTTTTCTTCTATGAAATTATAAAAATAACATTTAGCTTGCACCAGTGTCACAATAAAATACCTGGTCTGTTTTAAACTTTTCTGGTTAGGACCAACATAGGATAACCACTGGGCAGCTCCAAAGGTTAATTGTTTCCACTGCAATAGAAGAGAAGCTCTTCTGAAGTTCAGAACTTGCCGAACTTCAATAATAAATTGTTTCTTTGTTTTTCTTAAATGTTTATAGCTCTTTACAAATTTTTCTTCTTCACATAGAAGCAAACTGTGATTAAATCACTTCTAGATCTTGTTGCTCATGAACAGAAGTGTTAAAAGCAAGTATTCTTGCTGTTCAGGTACTATGTACTGAACATGTTGTCCTACAAAGTGGTTACTCTATGTCTCTTCACCCTAGTATTCACCTAAGATGATTATGCTATGGAAAGTTTGACACATCTGAAGGACAGGATGCCACCCAAAGCAGCATGGGCAGCAGGGACAGGGAGGGGATCCTGCCCCTCTGCTCTGGTGAGACCCCACCAGGAGAGCTGCATCCAGCTCTGGGATCCCAGCACAGGAAGGACACTGACCTGCTGGAGCGAGTCCAAGGCCGCCAGGATGGTCAGATGGATGGAGTATCTCTTGTACAGGGCAAGGCTGAGAGAATTGGATTTGTTCAACCTGGGAAAGAGAAAGGTTCATGATGACATAATTGTGACTCTTTAATACGTAAAGGGGGCTTATAAAAATGATGGAGACGGACTTTTTATAAAAGCATGTAATGACAGGACAAGAGGCTTCAAACTGAAAGAGAATAGGTTTAGATTATATATGAGGAAATTCTTTTGCTGTGGGGGTGATGAGGTACTGGAACAGGTTGCTCAGAGAAGCTGTGCATGTCCCATCCCTGGAGCCCTGTTCAAGGCCAGGCTGGATGAAGGTCTGAGCAACCTGGTCTGGTGGGAGGTGTCCCTGCCCATGGCATTGGGGTTGGAACTAGATACCTTTAAAGTCCCTTCCCACCTCCAAAATTCTATGAATCTATGATTCTAAGTCCTGAAGAGGTTCTTAAAGGCAAACTAAAATACAGAAGAGCAGTAAGTGGCAGTAAAAACAGTGTGCAGAGGCGTGCCTTTTTTCATAGAAATACATTAGGTTAATGACCATTCTTGACCTCTTCATTTTCTTGCTTGGCCATGCTCAGATTTCACAACTACTGTGATGATCATAAGTATTATAATTACACAGTCTTAGCTTCTAACAATTATCTTATTGTAGACATATAACCAGATGAAGTGGAAATAAGTCCATAAACAGACCAAAACTACTTTTTAGAATGAGACATCCTAGGTTACTTAAAACCATACTTACGTGACATTTATTTCTTTCTTCATTAAGCTGGCTATTCTGCAAAGGTCATCACTTTCTTGAAATATGTTAAATACAAATGATTATACAAAAGCAGATTTTGAAAATCTGGGTAGGTACATTAAAACTGAGTCATAATAACCCTTTCATCATCCTGACCTACTGTAATTTTCCTGCGCCAAATGCACGTATGTATGTATATATGAATATAAAATTCCTACATATAAAAGCAAACCAGTAACTGTAATTTAGGGACTCAAGCATGGACATCTGCAAGCATACTGCATTTTAGAGAAATGAAGAAACCTGAAGTTTCTGATACAGTCCGTTTTTATTTATGTCATTTCTTATAAATTTTGGTCAGATCTTCATGACCTATTAAAAAATATCTACTAGTCTATACACACACAGTTCAGATACTTAGTTTTTTTCATGTTCATTCTTTAATTTGTTGCAGAATAATTTACCAGAGAGGAAGGTTCATCACAGCACTTTCACCAGTAGAAGGAATGGCCCAATAAGCATGGTTTTCATATTTTGTTCCCAGGGCTTAATTCTTAATAACCTCTCACAGAAATGAACATATGCACAGATAAAATATTCTCATTCAACACAATAGAGAGTTAGTATTGTTAAAATAAAGGGAAATTTATCTGTGGAGTCTAAAAAGTAAAAATGTAATAATGATTCTTTATCTTGTTTCTATATCACAGACAGCATTGTGGTATGCTTTAACGGTTATGAACAAGGTTCTGTAGGTAATTACTTTTACACCATTAAAATACTGATATTCATAAAGCCTATAAGCACACTAAAATCCAACCATCTTTTCCTATTGGGTATAACAAAGGCAATCTTGGATAATTTTTGCATCAGGAAAGTTTTGGCCAGAAGTACTATAACAAAACTTCTTCAAAAATTGTCAGGAGCTTTTATTTCAGGATCTAAGGTGTTCGCTGTCAGAAGTGACTAGTGGCTTTGATGATTTCTACAGTTTTGGGGTCAGTCAAGGGGAGATTTCAACAGGCCAGGTTTCTACAGGTGATTAGCACCTAGTGGACTATCCTGAAATATCTTTGTTGTCAGCAGAGCCATGCAGTAGTTCTTCCTGGAAATTCTTTTGTCTGTATATGTATGTATATATGTATGTATGTATGTATGTATCTATCTATCTCTCTCCCTCTCTCTCTCTCTCTTTCTATCTCTCTATCCATTTATGTCTCTTTAAGGTTGCAGCTGAAATAGGCACACAAATGAAAATGTTTCATTCTTGGTGTTTTCTGTTCCTGCGCTCCCTCTTCTGGCTTTCTAGAATTATCTAGCAATCTTATGCCCATGTCTTATGATCCACTCTGTTTTTGGCTGTAAATGCATCAGTTGTAAAGTTAAGGTGCACTTTCTTAGCAGACATCAAGAAAGGGACTACTACTAAATGAATCGGGAAATTACCATAGCAGCCAAGTGCTTCTGTACATATCTATCCTGAGTAGAGGTTCCCTGGACTTTTGGAAACCAAAAGTAATCCAAATCTTGGTGCAATGGCTGCCATACTATGGATATTAGATAAGAATAGGAATAAAGAGAAGGTTTCATTGGAGTGCGTTCTCCCGTTTTCTAGCTTGTTCTCTTGAACTGTGCAGTAGAACTTTGTATTGAATTTTTTTCCCAGAAACCAGCAGAATTTTTTTCACAACTTTTCTTCTAAACTGTGTTACAATAGCATTGGTAAATTAACATTCTCCTGCACTGTTCAAAATCCAACTATTATGGTAATATACAGCTGAAATCAATTTTAATGATTTTCATTGCTGAGTGTGAGAGAAAATTGAAACATGGACAATGAAATGTTGCATTTTAAATATTGTTCACTCTTAATATTCTTCCAAACATCTTTCCTAACACCATATTTCTGTATGTTTACCTCCCTCATGACCACACTGGAAAACTGGCCTGAGCCAATATTGGGAAAGGAAATAACACTTTCTTGCATACCTTTTATCTACTGTGCCCTTTTCTAAGTTGTAAACACTCTGGTTTCTATGTGAAGCACCAAAATGCAGGGGAAAAGTCTTAAAAGTCTGTTCAAATGCAAACTGAACCACCATTTACTTGCTGTGAATATTATCCCTCTTTCAATAAACTTTGTGCATTTGTAAGAAATTCCCGAGTTGGTCTGATAAGTGTTTTCAGTGTATTTAATTAGAAATATATTACATATGGACCTCATATTTTCAGTGTTGGAGTTCTACCTTAATAATGCAACAAGAAAATGTGCTTCAAAATGTATATCTAACACAGGAACCAGCATATCCATTTCAGTATGCAAAGTCCAGCTTCTCCATGGATTTCAGTGCTCAAGGATGTCCTAAAATTCAATGGCTTTGGAGAAATGTTCCTTGATTGAAGGGAATTCCTGCCATGGAGAAGTTACAGGTTGCAGAATGGTGATGTTTCCTGCCCCAGCTCCCCCAGTGTTCGTTGCTGTCACTCATGTCACACACCTGCCTGAAAGATGCCAGAGGAGGGGAGACCAGGCAGGCAGTTTCTACATGCATGAAAAGGAGCTTCCATGGTTTGGGGTCTACCCTTAGCCCCTGTCACTTAGTGGAATCTCTGCTCTAGTCCTAAAAATACAGTCATCTGTAACTCAGGTGAGTCATGCCATTTGCTGCCTCACACCAACATATTTGCTCAGATCTAACACAAAGTGTTTGCCTAGATCTGGTGTATTGCTGTCATGGTGCATTACAGTCTAAGGAGGGAATGAAGTCCTGTTCCTCTTCTGGAAAGCCCACAGCAATTCTGCTGGGTATAAAATCCTAGTAAGCGGCTGTGGGACTTTCAGAGCAATGAGCCTCTTAAATGTCAGCTGATGCATAACAGCGTTATTGTGGTTTGAGGACTTGGGTGTTGCAGGAGAGTGGTTTTATGGGAAATCACTGGGAATTATTACTCTGCATAAAGATCCTCTTGTACATAATTATATGCAAGATTAGAATCAGTAATTCTGCAGGTTTTGGTCTTCATGTATGACAGGATAGGTCATAATAAGTAAATTTTGTTACACCACACAATAAATGTTGCTGTACTAAAGCCAGGCTTCATGGATATCAGTTCTTATGAAAGTGAAATGTGCAGGACTTAGGGGGAAAAAACAAAACAAAACAAACAAACAAACAAACAAACAAAAAAAAAAAACTCCAAACCAAAACAAAAAAAACCCACCCCACCCTCACCATCTGGTATTAGAAGATATAATTTGATGGTTTGCAGGGTCACATACCCTGTGTAGTTCACACAGTAACTGTGGGTTAAGGCATTAAAGAAAAATAAAGCTTATTCATCACTTTTCTTTCAGGGAGACGGTGAATAAAATCAGAGCTCTGATATTTGACTTTCCCAGCGAGCAAAAGCCACGAGTTAGGCGAGTGTCTCTCCCCGGCGCTAGCGGGCCGCGGGGATGCTGAAGCTCCAGGGCCTGGAGCAGCCGGTGCCCAGCGGCGGAGCCGGGCAGGGGTGCGGAGCGGGGCTGCGGCCGCCCCCTCCCGGCGGGGCCCCGGCCCGGAGCGGCCCGGCTGGGCTGGGCTGGGCTCCCTCGGCGGCTCGCTGGCTTCGGGGGCGAACAGACGTGCGCCGCAGCGTGCCCGCCGCAGGGCTGCTCAGCGGCGGCGGCTCTCTGGGAAGAGAAGCGGCATCAAGACATAAATAGCTACTCCAAAGGCAAGGAGGTAGCCCCAGATCCCTCACTGAGGAGCTGCAGGAGGAGGGACACCAGCCGCACCCCCGCGCGGGGGAAGCGGAGGGCGGAGGCGGGAGCGGGTGTCGCCCCCCGCCCGCAGGTGCTGCCGAGCCGCGGGACCCCTCGGCGGCGGCCGGCCCGGAGCTGCACATCGCGGCCCGGCCAGCAGGAGGAAGGAAGAGGAAGTGAGAGCGGCGGGTGCCTGTGCGAGCCCCGGGATGGGATAGCGCCGGGGGCAGCCCAGCGCACCGCACCGAGGCGGCGGCGGGAGCGGAGCGCGGTCCCGCGGCAGGGGCGGCCGAGCGGCCCCGCTGTGCGCCGGGGCGGGGACGCTGCCCACGCCGGAGGTAGGACAGCCCCGGTCCGGCGCTGGCCGGGCGGCGCGGGGGAGCGCGGAGAGGCACGGAGGGCAGCCGGGGAGGAGGAACGGGACGCGGCGGGCGGCCGGAGAGCCCCGCACCTGCCCGGGCGAGCGCCGCAGCCGCTCTCCGCGGCGGGAGGTGCGGGGCGGGGGGCGGCCGCCGTCGCTGCGAGAAAGAGGAAGCGCAGCGCCGTGCTTGTCAGTGCGGCGGGGCCTCGGACGGCGGCTGCCGGCGGGGGGGCGGCACGGCCCGACCCGCCTCGCCTCGCACAGCGGCTCCTCCCGCCGCCCTGCCCTCTCCGCCGGCCCCCGGCCGCTGCTGCCACAGCCGCCCGCTTCTCCGCGCCGCGACTTCGTCGGCGCCTCCGCCTCCTCCTCCTCCTCCGCCACCGCCTCCTCCCGCTCCGTCCCCGCCTCAGCCCCCCTCCCGTGCCCCGGGCAGCCCTGCCCGCCACCGGCTGCTCCTGGTGGCCGGAGGCCGCTGGCGAGGGGCGCGGACGGGAGCCGCGCATCTCCGGGCGCGGGGGGTGAGTGGCGGCGGGGCCGCGCCCGAGCCGGCGGGGCCGGCGCTGCGCGGGGCGGGGGCGGCCAGCGGGGCAGCGGCCGCGGCCGGACCCGCGCGGGTTAATGCGGGGTCAGGCCCGGGCGGACACCGCGGCCGCAGCAAGTGTCCGCACCGCCGCGGGCGCCGCTCGGGAGGAGAAGCCTCAACTTTGAAGCAAGTGCATCCCCGCAGGCAGCCAGCTCGGAGCTTGGCGGTGGTACCCAGTCGCCGCCTCCGAGGGCATGCCTCCCCCTCGACCCGGCATCCGAGAGCTTCTTAGGGGGTGGGAGGGCATGCGTGTGCTCCTTTTCCTAAGTTTATGCTCACACAAGTGATCAAACCGCTGATGAATTTCAGATGAAATGATTGTTCTGAAATGTGGGTGGTGATTATGCAAAGCCGCAGTGTGCAGCCTTGTAGAGCAAGTGGGTACTGGGTCTAAAAAGTTACATTCATGAAGTTTTTTGGCTCAAAGCCTTTGCAAAGTTTATTTTGATTATCTTTTCCTTGCAGAACTAATACAACTGTTCAGCTCTCCCCCGAGAATGGTGTAAAGTAAATATAGGAGTTCCTGAAAAATAACAGTGAGTACATTTCAAATCGTCAACGTTTTGTTGTTAACTTTATAAGAATATCTCTTAACCTGCCAAGGCTCAAAATGTGTAACAAACACGGAGAGAATGCCAATGATAATAACGGTGCAGGAAATGTACCGTGTGTTAATTGCTTTAGTATAAACATGGTTGTCTATGAGCTGTGTTTCATGATACTGCAGTTATGGTGCAATTTCAGCAAGGGTTGTTTTTAAGTGTATTCAATAGCAAATGGGTTTTCTTTTCCTTTTACCCCTCAACTGCCTGATTGCCCTTGGTTAAAGTATTTGTCTTTTGGAAAGAGAGGGAAACTGAGTAAGAACTGTGCTGAGTCCTGTATCTGTGATTGGGGATGTTGTTTCCTCCTCTTTCTCCTTGTCTGTTTCTCCTCCTTTCCCCCAAATGCACGCACACATGCATGCCATCTCATCTTCAGTTATATAATCTTGTAGACATTTATGGATCATTCATTGTTCACATTAGTCCCATTCTTTCCATGTCATTCCTGCTTGATTGAGTGGCTTAGGCAGAATATTACAGAGGAAAGAAAATATATTGAAATTTACATAAAGTTCTTTCAGTTTGAGCTGCAAGTTTGCTTTCTTTGAAGGTTTTCTTTCCCTGATTCCCACTTTTTTTTTTTTTCTTTTTTTAGCTGTGTAAGTAGGTGGTAGGGATCTAATCTGATGACCAGTAACTAGATAAGGAGGAGGAACAGCAGCAGTGACAGCTTGCTGGTAAAAGTCCCTCGTGTTTACTGTTAGCAAAATATCCATTAACACACGTCATAAAGCTGTTAAAAGTACTGCAGCAGCTTCTAAAACTCACCAGTCAGAAAAGAAAGACTAGTATGGTTAGAAGAGGAGCATGATGTGAAATGAGTATTAGTAAAAGATACTGTCAGTGCCGTCTGTGGATCTGGGTGTGCTAATTGACTCATCTAGAGGCAAACCTGAATCACAATTCATACTGGAAAGGTCGCATAGGGGTAGTTGACTTTCTTTTCTCTCTCTTTGTAGTCTCTTTGAAACTCACTGTGCACTACAATACACCTGCCTTCTCTGTAGTTTGCAACTTTGCTTTGGGTATCGTCTGAGGATTTATTCTAATGAGCGATTTGCTGATGGGGTGGGGGGGAGGGTGGTTAGAGGAAAGAGAACTGCTTTCCATACTTACCATTTTGATGTTTTCCTTTATATTCTCCATATGCCAGGAAAAACTTACTAGGTGCAGAGTTCAGACAGGTTTTGCTGAGGGGAGAGGAAAATGTCTTACCTGCTTGCTGTATAGCAGACTTGGTAACTAAATGTATCTGCAGTTCTGCAGTTGTCATTATATAACCTGACCATTGGTGTTCTTAAAAGCAAGTACTTCTGTATTCTTGCTGTTCGGGTGCAACATACTGTGTTGTCCTACAAATTTATTTCGTAATGCCCTTTTGCTCTAGTTATCATCAAACAAAGCTTATTATGGTACGTAAAAATGTAACTGTTGCTGAAACACTGCTATGTGCATTGAACTTCCTGGCAGCAATGCTGTGAGGTAGTGAATTGCAGATCAAGAGTAACGTGGTGCTCCACCCTTCCTTCCGCTCTTTGTTTTTTTCTACCTAGTAGAAGTCCCTTTGATTTTAAGGTTTGGGCTGACAGACATGCGTTCTCACAGTGTCCAGCCTACAAAGTGATGTAGGAATATGATCTCATGTTTTCCATGTTGATACACAGGGAGCAGAGCTCCCATGTTCATACGTAAGACTTGTTGCTTTCTTCTTTTGTTACTCTAGATGGCTTCAGTATGTGATGGAGTGAGTGGCTAATGCCTATAGATTTAAGTGTAACTAGGAAAAGGTTTCCCCAGATCTTTGCCAGTGCACCTGCATGATAACATGCAGTGTTCTCCTGGTCCAATAACAAGCTTTCGTTGGTGGTGCTGGTTTTTTGCTTTGTTTTATTTTGATATATTGCCAGCCACAATGTTTCTAATTCTGTGGTTCTCAAATATGGATTTGCTTGGGACTTAGATGAGGCCATCAAGTACAATTTTCCTCTCGAGCTGAGATTTTGCTGTCACTTGATAGTCAGTTTCCTTGAAATAAACAATCTCTTTAAAATTTACGATCTCTCTTTGTCGTGCTGTGCTTTGAATGTGCAGCATGTCCTTGTGTTAAAAGAACTCTCTACATTTGTAGAAGGTGATGGGATTTTAGGAACCCTGAAGCAAGAAAACATCATGTACCCTTGACTCAAGGAAAAGTACTGTTGTCTCTTCTGGTCTGTTTCTCTGCACAGTTATAGTAGATCTGGATGTAGCAGATTTTCTCCTCTGCTGTGTCTCTGCACTGTCAGGAATGTACAATTTGAGTGAGAATGGGTTGGTCAGATTTGACTCCCCATTCAGTCATCATTCTATTAAAATGAAGATTTCAAAAAAGAAAAAGCCTTTACAGTTACGTTGTCTTTGTTATTGTTCGAGCACTTGAATCTACAAATGGCTTTGTAACAGCTATCAGACCACTGTTCAGCAAGCTATGTGCTGTATCTTTAAAAGATTTCCCTGTTTTGAGTGAGGTTTCTTTTTTTAAAAAAGTTTCTTGTATTCGTGGCAAAGGGAATGTGCCAAGTACACGTTGTTAAACTTGTGTCAATTTAACAGAGCAACTGTTTAAAGGATTTAGATAATTTTTCTTCTACTCAAGTCAGTCACCTTTTTTTTTCTCTTCTTTTTTCTCCTCTCTCTTCAAGTATAACACTGGAAAAGGAAAGAGAAACTAAAGGCAATTGGCAGAAATCAGAATGTTGGCAAGTATTTGATAGTACTGATCTAAGAGGTGGTATTATATATGTGACACTTAAATAAACTGCATGCATATGGTTTCAGAGACATTAATGGAAAAAAAGCAAACTTGCAGAGCTGTCTTTTGCTCAGCATTTTTGCACCAAGCTGTTTGCAAGAATTTGGTTTGGTGGTGTGATCTTTCATTATTACAAGTGTGAGACACAAAAGAGAGATTGAAGATAATGTCATAACCTTCCTGCTAGCTTCCTCTGTTTTCTGATCACTGTTAACATTTAAGAGGAGTATTAATGAGAAGTCTGTGTTCCAGGGGATAGCTGGCATGCGTCCTCTTCTCTCCATTTCAAATCTAACAGAAGAAAACTGTGTTCTGGGCAGACACTAAGTGGCTGGTGCCACAGGTGTGGTGCCCATCAGTAAGTAAGGTACTGATTTCTCAATCTGCTGAGCAGATGACTTTGTAAAGCACATGCCTGCACTCAAGAGCAAGGTGAACAGGGATTCACATGGTGCTTGTTTGCAAACCCTTGAAAGTGCATTGATTTATTTTTCTTAATGGCAGGTTTCCAGTGGAAGTATTTGATTTGTCTGCAGTAGGCTTGTTGTCAATGGCTGCTAGGAGAGGAAAGTTAATTGTGAGAAGTTAGTGGACCAGGCGTTTTTTTGTTCAGCAATAAATCACACCATGATGAAGACTTGTAGGTACTGCTGGTAGGGATCCCCTATAGAAAAGCGGGGGTTTTTATGTACAAATGAACTCACTTTGGTGCATTTCTAGGGACTAGGCCATGGAATTCTTTATAAAGCTGAGTATACTACCTGGAGATGTTATGGAAATATGATAAAGGACCTATTCTTACCACCTTTGAGGACATAAGTCTTCTTATGACTGTTTCTGCTGTGTTCCATTTACAGTCAAATAGCACTGCAAAACTCCACAGAAGCTAGCACTAGCAGAAGGGAGGCAGTGGCAACTACAAGTCAATGCTTAGGGAAAAGACTTCCCCTTTCAGATGGAATTAAGTTGATTTAAAATGTTTGTGAAACATCATCTTCAGTAAGGAGGCTGGGGATGGGGGGAGGTGGGGAAATGAGAGAGGGTGGAAAATAAGACAACAAATTATTCCCAAACAGGTTTATTATAAAACTATATCTGTCTCCTGGTTGTTTGCATTTTCTCTCTTGCTTCTGCTTTCCTTCTGATTTTTATTTATTCAAGTTAAACTCTCCTTGTAACTTCTTCCTTCACATTTGCCACTTCTACTTTGGTATCTTATTCTTTGGTATTTATCTCAGCTCTCATGATTTCAAGATCTTTGCCCAGTCCTTAAATTCTTTATCCTGGGGACACTTAGATTTTTATTCATACAAATAATTCTGTTTAAGGTTTCCAAGAAAAGCTATGGCCTGAAGTGTGTATCATCTCCTAGCTCAAAGGGTTTATTGTACATTCCTAATTTATGGTTGGCATATGAAACGTAAATCTATGTCTGAAATACTCTGTCATCAGGAAAGGTGCAATTTCTTTATCAGCTACATGGATGCACACATAATGACCTGGCTTTTTTTCTTGTTGAGAGTGCTTTGGCTGAAAGGGAGGACAGGTCACTGCTTTTAAGAGAACTTCAGATTCCGAAGATGTGATGGCATTAAACTCCCATTCTTTAATACAGCAGAGGAAGCTTGCTTGGAGATTATCTGATTTGCCAGAGCTTTTTTGGAAATCAGAGAGTGTGCGTGAACCTGGACAGAATGCTCCATGTAGACCTTATTTTCCTTAATGAAGATGTATGAAGTTGACAACCCATATCAAATACATCCAACATTTTGAAGTTTTACAAGAGGAGGGATATGCAGGGTCTGACAACAGGCTCAAATAGTACTGTCAGCATTTCAACCTTCCTCCTTCAGCTGAGATTTTTGTGTGTTGTCTGAGATTAGATGACTGGTGCTATTCAGAGGTGGTGTACTTCTAGCTCATTCTCAGCCTCATTGTAAAAATGGGAAGAGTCAGGTCTCCTGATGTGGTCTGTTGGAAACTTCCATAAAATTCAGTATGTAGTTGTCCTTTCCTGTGACCATGCACATGCTCTAAGTACTTTGTGTGTGTGTTTGTGGACTTGAAACCCCTCTCTATTCCTTCTGATGGTGACTTGATCTTTTACTTAGTAACAGGAGATGCATAACTGTTGGGGAAAAAGGAGAGTGATTCTTATTTTTATTTTTTAAAATGTAGTTGGAACAATTTTTCCTATGTTTTGGAGTGATGGAAAGAGTTTAGCAAAACCAATGTTTCAATAAACTCCTACAAAATGTGGTTGTTTTAACACTCTCTTCCATAGATAGAGATTTGTTTTAACTAACTGTTCATATATTCTCAGTACATGCATGCATTCTGCTGCTTGAATTTGTAGCTGAATTGAAACTATTGCTAGCCTATTTTTCATTCTCTTCAGCCAATGTACATTTATAATATAGTCCAGCAGAAGTTTGAGGGATACGTGGGTTTTGGTAAAGATGCTTAATGTTAGCAGTTCAGGCTTTCTGTCTGGCTAGACTTTGCAGTATTCTTCATTGAATCTTGTTGATGTGAACATAGCAGGGGTGACTCTTTAAATTGCTGCTTCATATTTTAGGACAGGCAGTAATCTACTGAGGTTGGGTGATGAGGAATTTATATCTATTCATGTAATATCCTCTGGCCAAACAATAAATTTGATTTGCACATTTTTTTCCTCTAATAATAAGAAAAGAAAAATGTCTATGACACAGGTTGATATAATACAATTTTTACTCTTGGTGCCAGTGAATGTACTTGTTACCTACCAGTGCAGTCTTTTCCCTTGCTTTGCTTTCTGGTACAATTGCCACATTAATTTTCATAGCAACAGTTGTGGCTTCAGCTGGAAACTGAAACCTAATAAATGTTGGCTCAGCACATGGACTTTTGGACAAATGTTTTCAGTAACACTGAGCCAAACCAAGTGAAAAAAAAAAAAAAATTCCTAAACGTAAGTACTTGTCCTTGGATTCTGGAAAAGATATCTGGTATACCCTTTGGTCGCTAGGCTGTTAACATGTTGGAGTATTGGTGTTTGTCTTTTTTTCTTTTTGTTTTTCTCCCCCTCCCAAATTGTCTTTTTTTTCTCTTCCCTTCAAGCACCAGCAGACTCATCTGTTGAAACTCTACCCCCTGTGGTTCAAGTACATTCCTCCTATCAACCTTTTCACCCCACCTCCCACTGTCCCTCTTCACACATGCACTGAAATCTCTTCTGCTCACCAAACTCAAAAAATTTAGGCCTAGATGTGGGGTCTAATTCTGAGCTCTACCTAATGTAGGTCTAAAATCTCTTCTATAGATATGCATAACTTCTCTTGTTGTGCTTAATCTTCTTTTTCTAAAAAAAAAAAAAAGGCAGAAAATCTGAACAAGTCAGAAGCTCCGTTGGAGACCAAAGGACACGTTTGGTATGATGGTTGTAACTACTCAGGAAAAGGGAGAAAGGTGGAGAAAAAAGAGCCAGTCAACCAAAAAGTCTGCAAAACAGAATGAAAAGGTCTTTGTCATTTTGGACCACTTGATACAATTTTAACTATATTTATGGCAAATAAAGATTTGACAACTAGTGCCAGTTGCAGAAAATGAGAGAAAGGGCATTAAAAAAAAATCTTTCAGACCTTGAAAAAAATACCATGTAGGGTTTTTTTTGTTGTTGTTGTTTGTTTGTGGTTTTTTTTTAATTGTTAACTAATGCTAGAAGTGGGTCAGTTTATGTGGTCTTTTTTGAAAAGACTGGCTTTCATATTTTGGAGCTAAAGTTGAAACTTTTGTAGAAGTGCAAACATGGAAAGGAATTTTGGAAGAGGAAAATCATCTCACTGTCCCGTGTTGCTCTGAGCCTTTCTCTCTCCTGGCTTTTTTCTCTCACATATTTGGACAAACTGGAAACTTGGGCATCTGTTCTGCCCTCTGTATGAAATGGTGATTTCAGTCTGTATTTCTTGGATTAGCCTTAAGATGTAACCATATACAGCATCTTTCATAAACTTTTAAAATATCCCATAGTCTGGGCTTTTATTTCTTGACGTGTTAAAAATAGCCCATTTTTTCCTTTGGCTACCTTAGGAATTTAGCTTGTTGGAAGAGTGTCAGGGTGTGTGTTGGTGTAACAAGAGTTGGTTGTGTCATGCTGTGTTGGGATGATTTTCTGGAAGATACAGGTTGCAAAGGCTTCATCCCCTGCAGCTGTAAGTGAATCAGAAGACACATTATGATAAAGGAGAAATATCTGCTGAGGGAGAAGGGAAAAAATAATCTGCATAATTTTAAATCCAAGTTGGAATTCGAGATCTATTTTGAAACAAATAAATAAAATGGTCTTAGGCTGGGATTTTATTGGCCTCCCGGCTCATAGGCCAGAGGGATCAAACCATCCATGATTCAATGGTGTGTGGATTGAAATTAAACCAGTAGGTTGTAAGATTTTTTTCCATATGCTCCAAACTGCTTGAATTTTGTAAAATTACTAATTTCACTCTAGAGATGGAGAGGATTTTAGCTTTGAATTATTATATATATAATATATAACATTTGTATATGTATATTATGTGTATATTATATGTATAATATATAACCTTTGTATATTAACTATACATATATAATATACATTATATCTGTATAATTAATATACAAAGGTTGAAAAAAGCAAATATACTGGCCTATAGGCTTTGTTTTCTAATTAAAGGTATGATGGCATAAAGGAAAAAATAGTTGGACTTCCCTCCTCTAAATCAGTACATAGAGAACCACCAAACTAGACTAGAAAATCAAACTTAAGTCAACCCATAGGTCCTTTGTTTCCAGCTAATTGTTCTTGCTGTGTTCATTGGTCTTCATAAGCTTGGCTAAGGGGATAAGCCTTGCTTTCCTGTCTTGAGGCTTTTTTCTCTTGATCTATTGAAATTCAGGGTTGAGGGCCCCTTTTGAAGAATGTTCTGTGAGTAGCTGTCTCCTCTGTAACAAAGAAGCCCCAGCTGTGGATGTGGATTGAACGGAGAGGTAGCCTCTCAGGCTAGCAATTTGGGGTCATTTAGGAGAACCAGTAGTTTTAATTTAATTTGGAAATGGTAAGCCTGAGTCAGCGCAGTTTTCATACTGCTGATGTCTTCCTTTTGAAATCAGACAGAACCTGGGCAGGACCTGCGTGTTCTGCTCCAAGTTGTTTATGAGACATGTAACTTCAGTGGAATGACATTGTGCAACTATGTAGTTTTAACGTGATGGAAGAGACATTGTAAATCACTGGTTTGACTTCGGAAGAACGTAGTTTTGGTCTTTGCATCAGGTAAAAACTGATGCCCTGAGCGAGTGCATCCTCAGGATGGCTGCCCTCCAATGTTTCAATGCTTGCGGTGTTCCAACAGGAAGGATAGAGAGGGGAATTCAGGTGTGCCACACAGTGTGGATTCTGGTAAGAAGTGCATAAAACCAGTTGACAGGGCTCATAAAATGTTTTCTGCATCTTCTGGCTTCTTCATCCCAGTCTGTTTCCAGCAGTTTCCTCTGTGTCAAGATGGACAAGTGTTAGTTCTGGGTGTATAATTACAGCTACGCATGTAATTAACTGCGTTCTCAGTAGTAGCCAAGAGCAAAGAGGGTTGTGGGTTTTCAGTATGGTGGTCCTCTGTGTTGTCATTTCATATGCACGCTACATGGGGCAACAGACATAGCTTAGAGAAGCCTTGGAAAAGAAATATTTTTGTTAAAAATTAATCTGGGCCACAGAACAGTTTGGGTTGAAAGGGACCTTTAAAAATCATCTAATCCAAACTCCAGGATCTATTGTTTTTTCAAAAATAGTACCACTGGAAAAAAGAGTTAATCAGTCAAATGCTAGCTTGTGAGAGCTGCAGCAAGATGTCTTAATTTACTGTATTTACCAAAAGAGAAAGGTAAGTCTGATCAGTGTGTTCACTTGATCTTTACTTGTTCAATGGGAGAAGTTACAAGTGGGAGCAAGGCAAGGTTGTGCTCTGTATTGATGAAGATAACTGAAGTGGTTAGGAAGCTTGGAGGTTGTTTTGAGCATCTTCTCAACATTAATTTAAAAAATACCAGGGTAGACAATAGGCCAAATGTAGACACAAAGAGATATATTTGCAAGCTATTTCTGAATAAGAGCTAGGAATTACCTTCCCTGGGGACAGCATGGACAGCATGCTCCAGACTATAATATGAAGTTCCTGTTGTAATTGTAGTGCTTTGGTGAGATGATTTATCCAAACAGGGCAGAAAAGATCTGCAATCAATTTTTTTCAGATACAGGCAGAACTGAACTCTTCTATCTATTGAATTATATAGTGGAATTCCCACCAAATACTGGGAAAAGCTCAGGGCAGCTCCATTTAGGTTTAACTGTCTGGTATTTGTATTGAGTAAATCTACATATCAACTGTAGAAATTCTCAAACTCTCTTAGTATATGCCAAAGGCAAAAAAAAGTGGTTAAAAAGTGTTAAATTCAGTTTGAGAAATGTGCTATTGTTTTCATTTTTTACTCTTATGGTGGCACAAAGCCCAGTGAACATGAAATCAAAGAAAAAGGAATGTTTTAGAAGGCACTTTGTCAATGGAAATGAACACAGGTGGTTTTAAAATACTACTGGATAACTGACATGAGCTCTTAAAGGAGTGCACATAGAGACTTTGGAGATATCTAGATTTCATGAGTGAAGGACCATCTCTCTTTCCTCTCTGAATTAGAGCAGGTTGTTCTGTAATAAAGGTTGTCGATAGATAAAAGACCATGAAGCAGCAGTATGATTTAGTTGAAAAATACTAACCCTTGACATTCTCCATAATTTTCTGGTTTGCATTCATATTGATTTCATATTGAGGTATCTACACTTGAAACTGAAAAAAGCTTCTGAATGTTTGGTTTTCAATGTGTGTGTTTGGTTTGGGGTTTGTTTGTTTTGTTTATTTCAAAAGAAAAACTTAATCTGTAGCTTTTGATATCTTAATGGAGAAAGCTGTGCAGAGGTGATCTTGGTCTTGAACAGTGAAAGCTGGTAATAACTTGCCATAATACTTCCACTAAAAATGTTAATCAAATAATTCTGAACAGCTTGCTTAACTCAGTTTCTCTTGCTAAAATAAAGTCACTCAGTAGTACCGTGGTGCTACATCTCTAGAGTTTGGCCTTTAGAAGTAGAAGAAGGAGAATTCTTGCAGTTACACAGTGCTGTAAACGTTGCTTCTTCAGGTGTGAGCAGTGTGTAACATCTTTGTGCAGAAAATTAGTCCACATAGTCACAGTTCAGCACTTAAAGTCTTGAATGAAAAAAATGAGGTCGAAGAAGGGAAGGCACCTTCTTTGTGTAAGAAATTGATGCAGACTTTATGCAGAGTTACTTTTTCCTTTCTAAGGTCTAAAACTGATCTTCAGCTACTTCTGGTGCCATTGAGGAATTCAGGAAATCAGTGAAAGCTGAGTGTGATACAAGTGCAAAGGCTTTTGCTATTTGCAGAACAATCTGGATACCTCAAGGGAAGAAGTTACCTGCTTCTTTCCCACTGGTATGCTACTAAAGCAGAGTAAGTATTTAGGAAGAGAAGGAGCTTCTCTCATTTTGTGTTAGTAGAGCAACTTTGTCTTGGGAGCAGCAGCCTTCCCTGTTGTTACCCTTGCAGACAAAAAGATTGGGTTGCTGAGACAATGGTATAAAATAATGTCTTTCTGGGGCAGTTATTTTAAAGTATTTCTGACAAAAAATAATGTCATTAGGCACTTGTCAATGGCTCGCCTTTCACAATTGTTAGAAGAAGAGCAAGACTGTATTAGGAAGAACCAGCAGAAATTTGTAGCATTTGGCCTCACCATTTGCTTCTGCAGAAATGAACTACAAATACTAGAATGTTATTTACATCTGGGGGTAGATGAATTCCCAATGTAATATTTTACTTCTATTCTGCAGAGCATTTTATGTAGGTAGGAGGAGCAGGTATTCATTGCTGGTGAAAAGCATTGTACATTACCTGCCCTTTTGGAAAGGAAATTTTATTTGTTTATATTTAAAAGCTGCCAATGCCAGAGGCATTTTTTTGTATTATTATTCTCATTTTAAAAACTATATCTTGGACTTCCTTATCTCCTCTTACCAAAAAGAAAAAAAAAGATTGTTCAGTTTCAGACTCTTTGTTGGAACTGTACTGCCAGGAGCCTTCCTGGCCTCTGGCACTATCAACAGAAAATGCAGCTCTTGAAAGAATGGATTATAGTTTCGGAAGGGCTACTGGAGGGGGGAGAGGATACCAAGACTGGCAGTGAAAGGCAGAACTTGGCATTGCAAAGAAATGGTAGAAAAAACATTCAGGTTCCTTGAAGCTTTTGATGATGGTAGAGTAAGGTTGAATGAAGGAGGAGAAAAGAGAAATAAAGCAAGTGGAGGGGGAAAGCATTAGCAGGCCCCAAAAGGGGAGAGGAAGGTATCGTTGAGTTTACTTAGGTCCCGTCTTTTTTGTAAGATAAGCCTGAAAGAGGGAATTTGTGGTCTCCAGTGTTTCAGTTTAGGAATTTAAATCTATGTGGTATATAATTTTGGGGACTTTCCCCACACAAGGTCACATGAGCTTAGTCTGTGAGGCATATGGAAACTGAAGTTGAATATGCTGAGCCGCTGTATAACTTATAACTGACTGAAGAGTAGAAACAATGAGCGGAAACAATGGCACATTCATTAGGTAAATATTCCTCAGTCATCCACAGCTCTAACACGTGCTCATTTTTATATAATACACTGCCCAGCTGGATGCAGGATCACTAGCTGGTGGCAAGGCAGGACTGTGACAAGTTTGCAAACAACCTTTGCATCCTCTGGTGAGAATGGTGAAGCCCAGGTCACACCCTGGGTTGTCCTGCGGGTCAGGAGGCATACAAGCTGGCTGCTGCTTCAGAATGGTCACTGGGCTTTCTCATTCCTTTTCTTTTTATTTCTTCCCTCTCCATCCTTTCTGTCTGCTGTTGCAGAGCCTGTTTGAGTCCTCAGCAGACAGCATTACGGGTTGTCTACCATAAGGCTGCAGTGGGAGTAAGGAAGCTCTTGAGCTTTTAAGGCCAATCCTAGATTATTCTGGGTCTTTTAAGGTGGGTGGGTGGGTGTGAAGACAGGAAAGATTCTTATTAAATTACAATTAAATATGAGCTTAACTTTTGCTCCTGTTAATTCAGCACAAACCAAGACACATATGGGTCATATTCTTTTTTGCAGTACAGGTATGAATAATGATGGAGAAAATAAATGCACAGGTCAGATCAGCCGGGTGGGAAGTACCCATCTTGTGCAGCTGCAGCTATGCCTCTGACCATAGCTTCTTTCTGAACAGCTTGGAAAGCCTTCTTATGAAGATTTTTGCTGTTTAGACAACAAGATATTGTAATGTGCACTCAGGAAGCATTCTTTTAATCAAAATATTTGGTTTTTATTTCCATGCACATACATGCATGTGTGCAAACCTGCAGTAAAGCAGCACAGCAGAGTCTATGCTTTTTATTTTAGTGGTAGTGAATATTAAGAAATTAGCCACTAAACCACATGAAAACTGAGTTCCTGCAAATTTAATTGGAACTGTGGTTGGATAAAAAGCACAGGCATATGTCTGTGTTCTTTATCAAAAGAACGTGAAGTCTGCTGGCTTAATGGTTTTCATCTCATTTCACTGGCCTTTGACCCTGAGAATTTTGTATAGCTAATAAATTCAGCCACTAGTGAACTATTTGCTATTCATTTCAGAGATTGACTATGCTACAAAAATTGTCTGTCTCATAGTGAGGATGAACATTATGCTGGAGCAGTTGGCTGTCTCAGGTGCGTAGTGAGGCACAGAGTCAAAGTCAGGCTGCTCTTTGCTGCTGTGAACACATCTCTGGGTTGCTGTTGAAGCATGATTACTTGGATTATACTGTTGCTCTCAGAAAATGTTGGGGTTTGTTTCCTAAGTATCTGTTGGAGGGTCGCCTTTTAAGTGTTGAACAGCATTTGTAATTAAGGGATCTTGGTGTATATTCTTAAAAGCTGAAAGGAAATTAAATTATGCAGTCCTCCATGCTGTTTTGACTTCTGCTTCAGGAAAGGATGCCAGTTATCAGGGTAATAGGCAACACATTTGAAAAATTTCTCTAAATGTTGTTTCAAGGCCCGTGGAAATGAGTGGATCTCCAGAGCGTTAAAAGAGAATAAAGTTTTATTGCTTGCTGTAAAGCTACTGATGGAGGGAGTAGTTACACTAAAGCAAGGTGAAGTTTAAATTTAAACAAAGCTGTCTGTTCTACTCCATATACGTAGATCCATGCAGGTATACTTCTTCTGAAATAAGCAACTTATTAGAAGATCCTGGAGAGGAAATGCAGTGAGTTAGTGTGTAGATTAGTTTATGGGCTTGTGGATAAACTTAGATTCTTTCCTTACACTTACTCCTGAAGAGGAGCCACACTGTCTTAAGCATGTAGCATTTTACTTTAACTGCAAATTTTATCATGGAGGCAGGCAAAATGAGGGGAGAGAAATGAGTGTTTGCAGATACAACTTGTTGTCCTGCCTGTTTGGCAGTTCTAAATATCAGCAGCATGTGGAGAGTTACTGGCAGGCCTACAGGTAATGTGGAGCTCCAGCAGCGTGGCTGCCAGTGAAGCCAGCACTTACTAATAACTGACTAATTGTTTCTGTCACACCTGCACAAGCCTTTCCATCTCTCTGAAACACATTAGCATTCATGAGAAGTTATCGAACCATGATGAATCACAAACACATTTTAAGTATTTCTTTTGTGATTCTCCTCGGGGCAAGTACACCTTTTCTAAACAATACCTTGTTTTCCTACCTCAGGAAACACTGTATTTCATTTAGCCAGAGAACTGAAAGTCAGGGAAATGAAACCTTCTCTGTGTATTCAGGCTTACCTTTTAATGGGGGCTTTGTATTCTTGCTTCACATTTTACCTCTGAGCTTCGTGTGATTAGATTAAAAAGCTCTCATCTGTGCTGGTTTTATTAATGCAGTAGTATGGCTGGATCACATAATGTGACACATTAGTAGTGCAGCTTCGGATGCCAGTTCTGCCACGTCCCTGGGTGTTCACCCAGTTAAGAGCCAATTTCCACGGAGGGCTGTGTCCGTCTCAGTATTGCTCATTGAGTCAGATGATGGTTACTTGAACTGCATGGGAACTCCACAAGCCTTTTCCATATGAGAGTGCCTGTGCTATTCCAGGATCTTGCTGTGATCTCACCAGTACATGCCTGCCAAGTGCTTAGTTTGATTTACTGTTCTTATTTTCGATGTAGACTTAGACAATCATGAAAGGAATGATTAAATCAGAGTGGGAATGACTATGCAAATAACTGATGGAAGTATAAGAGTAAATAGCAACAGCTATAGAATTTTTTAACTTCAGTTATTTGTTTGAAAAGTTACTTGATGATAAGGTTGATCAAAAATGATCTGTTTTGCTAGGGCAGAAAGGAGATCTTGTGCAATCAAATGGAAGTATTAGCTGAAATCACATGTAAAAGAAGAACCTTGGGTATAATTGGTATTTCCAGCATGCTAAGCCAAAACTTCAGGATGAATTTCTGCTGGCAAGGTGTTGTATTATGTATGGAGAGCAAACATATCTGCTGCTTGAAAGAATTGGGTCATTACTGCCACCCTCTGAAGTTTTAGCTTGGTACCCCAAGAAACAGCAGCAGATTTTTTGCTTCTATGTATGGGATCTGTGTCTCTTTTCTCCTTTTCTACTCTATTTTTAAATTGTCAGCTGACTCAAACCAAGTCCATAGAGCAATAGAGGTCCCAAAGATGCAAAGTTCAGACAGGTTTTTGAAAGTAGGAAATTAGGCAGAGCAGGAACTCTAGGGGAAATGTTCTGGGGTGAACCTTATTAAACAGCTAGAAACCTGCACCAGGAATTCAGATGGGTTTGCCTTACCCCTGCTGCTCACATGGAGGCTCTTTGCTCTCTTTGGTTAGATAAATGTATGATTAGATAAATAATCTTTTGCATTTTTTAAGGAAAAATAAAATGAAAGCCCTGAAAGCCAAAACTTGTACTAAAATTAGATTGTCATCTTTTAATTTACCTGACTTCTACCATGAAGCTTGCAGGGTGTGACTTTACACAAAGCCTCATTATCAGACAAGTCGTAGAAACTTCTAGATAAGTGAGATTCAGGCTGTTCTAGCATTTTCATCAAAGTGCTTAAATAAAAATACTGCTAAGCACTCACTTTAAACATCAAAAACTTCAAAATGCCAATGAAGCCCTATATTTTAAGCATTTTAGGCAGTCCTGTTCTGCTCATGAAAGAATATTGCTAATGAAGGAGACCTAACAAAACCAAAAAAAGGTACTGTGTGTCCATATGGGAGAGTGCTGTGCAGATGGTAGACAAATACAGAGAAGCAGTTATAAAATCCTGCTATAATGAAGAGCTCAACTAAAAAGAAATTTTCACTGCCCAGTAAGGATGGATTACAAATTAATTTTGTGTTTGCTAGGCAGTTGTTTGGAGCTTTAAAACATCCTAAAGCACAAACTCATGTTACTAAGTTTTACTGTAACTGTGAAGTCCACAGGTTGGTTTTTGTCTTTTTATAAACATCTTAAATTCTACAGGGATGCAGAAGGGAAGAACATGATGGTTAATGAAAATAGGATGTTAATTGTTTCCAAATGCTGACTTGCTCATGGAGTAGAAATTATCTCCAGTTGGAGGAGCCACATAAATTCAGATAATCAGGGGATATCAGGGCACCAGATGAGTTCTTACAGCTGGTCTGACAGTAACTTCTGCTATAACTTTCCTCATGCCTCAGCTGGTGGTTTAGTTCTTCTTTTTGACCTGCAGCTAGCCAAGGGCCTGACCAGGCTGACTTTTCTAGCTGGTGCTGGAGAAAGAACTTGGGGGTTGTTTGTTTGTTTTTGTTGTTTGTTTGTTTTTGTTTTTCCTCCTGGCCAATAGCGCCATGACTTTCTTCTGTTCATAGACAAATGAGAAGGTGCTGTAAGTCAGTATCTCTCAATTTTTTTCAATAATTACTTCCCCTCCCCATCTTTAGCATAAATTTCCTCTTCAGTTTGAGCACAGCATGTTCCCTTCAGTTTATGCGTCTACCCATTCGAGTACTTTAGATTAATTAAGGACTTTTTTTTTGGTAATGCTCTTCTGCTCTAAGCCCTTGTAGTATCAAGACTCATGGACTGTTGAAATGTACAGTCACCAATTGAAATATAGCTGTCACTCTTGGCTGTGTTTTAGTCCACTCCAGTCCCAGCTGCCTTTCTTGCTTTAGTCTCTGAGGTTTTGTCTTTTCTGCCCTAAGTGTTGAAATTCTCACATGTCTATCTCATTTACAGATCTTAAAAGTAGATTTATTTTCAAAGTCCTCTTTGAGAAGGAATGTGTGGGAATGTGTGTATTAACCATAAAAAATGCCAGTCCTTTGGGAACCACATCATTTTACAGTTTGTGTTCCTACCTACTGATATTTTTAACTAGGCCTTACTTTCCTTCCCTTCCCCCCACCTCAGGGAACACTATTTGAGGTGAACTTTCTTCCTTTAGGATTTTGAATCCCAGTTAGAGCAGGATTGTTCGTCTTTTACAGACATTAATTCTGGGTTACCGCTTCTGTAGCAGTCCTGAATATTATATGCCTCTTCTGGGTTTGTGGGTTAATGTTAATTTAATGCAATTATTTTCAGCTGCTGTCTGTTCCCTTTAAATCCTATACTCTGCTGTGCTAAGCTAACGAAACACAGCTATTGTGGTGTACTCTGCTTCTGTGCTTACTAAAGGCTGTTGTAATGTGGAACGCACTAACTGAAAGAGATTTTCCTGTCTGCAGCACATGAAAGTTTGTAAAGGGCTGCAAGTTTTTTTGCCTTTCTAAATACATCCTTTTGCATAGTCTTTTGCTACTTCCTTACATTTGGAATCTCCTTATATCTTATGTGTCTTGGTTTTAAGAAGAAAACCCCAAAGTCTTAAAGTCAGTTGGTGATGGTATGGAAGGAAGGAGATTAGAAGTCCCCGGTCTGCTGGTTCACCTTCCACTCCAGTGCAGATGCATCCGGAGCATCTCTTACATGTTTTAGGAGCCATATGTTCAGGATGGCAGAAGTTATGCCAGTTCTTACACACAGAGCATTGGGAAGATGTATTTCAGGATATTGGTCGTGGTCAAGCTCTTGGTAGCTTATCACAACGAGAATCGCTGTGCTCTCAGGGCTGGACTGCTTTCCAGATAAGCTAAAGATGCCCACCTACTTGAAGAGGGTGCAGGATTCAACTTGAAGTCAGCAAGATGACTTCACTGCTGTATCATGTAGGAGGAGAGGATTCACTGCAAGGGAGGCAACATATGTTTAAACTTAAATATCGTATAATTAGCCAAACTGGCAAAGGAAACTGTGAACAACATAAGGAATATGTATTAAGTCCATTTTATGATGTTTAAAGATTTCCCCAGTGTAAGAACCTCCACTCCAATATTAATATTTTAAAAATGTTCTTATCCTACTAATATATACATTTGACTTTGTCAGCAGTTGTTATGTCAGCAAGATCTGAAGCTTGGTTTGCTCAGTTTCTTCCCCAGGTGTGTTGATACACCTGTTGTGGTGGGGAATAAGCTCAGTCTGGGAACTCATCCAGGTTAAAAATAAATTTTTTCGTTTTATTCAGCTTAGTTTTTTGCTTGCTGGAGGCTTGGATCAGTTCCCCTTGTCACACCACAAATGCTTTGCCTAATGTGACTGAAGGGCTCTGCTAGAGGGAGGAGATAAAGCAGGAGAGAAGGTGGAAGAAAGGACATGAATGGAAAACTTGGCCCCTGGGAGAAATGCCTCTGTAAATAGAGCTATAGGGGAGATCGTAGGCGTAGGTAAAGATGTAGCAAACTTGTGAATGAGAGCAACATGCCACTCTTCCAGCTGTACATATTTTTAAATAATATTAACAGGTTTAACTGTGTGGGTATTCTTCATTATTTAAGTAAAAAGATGATTTTATTCTTGGCATGGCAGATCCTAGTAAAATCAGCAAATTAACCCCTTGTTTTTTTGTTTTTTGATTTTTTTAAACTAACATATTATTCAAGCCTATGGGCTGTTTTTCACCAAAATTAACCCGAGACAGTCACTGCCTTGAAGATATTGGCCTATTTGGATAAGATCATACTGAATGAGGTCATACAGAGTCTGGGAGAGGAGCAGTGGCACCAAAAAGCAGTTTGGCCAAGTTCTGTAAGTGGGTCAGAAGCTGAGTCAGTTGCCGAGGCAGGTCTCCCATGTCTGTTAGATTTCCTATTCCTAGCCCTGTCACACTGCCAATCTCTTCGGCTTTCTGCAGTAATCCCCTTCATCCCCTAGAGCTGGACCTGGAGCTGCCAACACGGGAGAGAGAAGGGGGAAGCAACAAGGGGTTTTGTTTAGAAACTTTTTTTTCTGTGTAGTGTGTGGTGCCTTGTAGTTTGCTTGTTCTGGGTGTGACATCCGTTTGTCATTTATGTTTGTTCTGGTTGGTGGTGCCAGCAGCAGCTCCTCGCTTCCAGTGCGCGCGCGTGAAGTCTTGGGATGAAAATCCTTTAGCAGCGTGATCTGTTACACACACTGACTGAGAGCACTTCTGCTGCCTGCCTTAAACCCCTTGCTGTTCTGGTGTTTGAACCAGGGTAGCTATCAAATCCTTCTGTCCTTAGTGCAAACTGTTCCACAGGAGTGCGTGTTACCAACCTTTTGTACTGTAGCCAGACTTAGGAGGAAACAGTGGTTTGTGCATTCTACACTTAATAGCATTGCTACCATTACAGATTTTTTGTGCTTGCTTGCATCCTTCTGGATTTTTTTTTTTTTATGTAAAAAGAAAAGCCTGAAAACTGAACTTTTCTGAAACTCTCTTCATTTTTCATATGGTTCCAGTGGAACCATGTGGTACCTCTGTGTGTGTGAGGTGCTGTGAGGGGATGGTTCTGTTCAACATAGCTTTTTGCTAGACCTTTATGCTTTATTGTAAGAGGGTTTCTTCTGTGGCTAGAAGAGTTTTACTCTTCAGCAACTGTTAAGTGCTGGAAAAAGCTTTGCAAAAGTCTGGGAAGCAATTTTCATTTGAAGGCTTATGTATAATTAAGAGTTGGACTAGATGATCCTTGTGGGTCCCTTCCAACTCAATATTCTGTGAATCTGGGTAATGATGGCCTCTTTGGTAGTCATGTACCATCTCATTCTTTGGAGCTGTGACATTGCACTTTCATGTGGGTCTAATTTTTTTAACTCCACTCTGCTGTCATCTGTCAGAAAAAGCATATTATTTCTGAGGTTACTTAGAAAGCTGGCACTGTGAAGTGTTTTATGGAAAAACAAACAAACAAAAAAGCCACCCTGTACAGTTGCCAAGAGTGTATCTGCTGTCCTTTTCACTTGGAGTACCACCAAACTGGAGAAAAACTAGTCTCCAATCAAGTAAAGAAAACAAACAAACAAACAATGTCTTATTCTCTCTTATGTTTGTAAGTGATGAGAAAGGGAGAAAGCTGGTATAGGTGGAGGATTTCAGCATAGGGGGAAAAAAGATATTTAGTAATAAAACCCCATTTGTGTGAAGTCCATCTGTGACAGCACTGCTTTTACACTGCCAAAGGAAGTCTTGGCTAGTTCTCTCACAAACTTTATAAAGAAATTTGACATGTTGGACCTCTAGTAATGAACGTGCTCCCAAGGCTGAGAGGTTTGCCATAAAAAATGATTGATTTTTGTTTTCCTAACTGCATAACTATTTGTATTACACTAAACAGCTGATCCTGAATTCCTTCATCATCAGATGAGTCTCCTGAATAGCCACGTTGGTTGCTCTAAAAGTTTTGGAAAGCAGGGTTGTTCTGGTCTATCTTTCTACCATTACAGCAGCTTCAGCTGAGATTTCTTACAGCAGTTCTGTCTTAAGTTTGTATTCTGAGTATCGGGTTCCTTCAGTTTTCTATCCTCATCATACACTTTTTTCAGGCTACTTAAGGCATCCTTCATGCTTCTCCTCGCTGTACTAATAATGATTCCAAGTTCGTTGGGTTTTGTTTCATGTTGACTTTGGCTTTCTCTGTGCTACTTCAATTCTGAAATGACTTAACAAATTCTATTCCACCCCACTTGCCTACTTGTCAACAAATCTATAGCAAGAACTCTAGCTCAGAGGTGCTGACAGGAAGCAATCAAATCCAAAACATGATCAAAATATTCTTCATTCATCACTGGCTTCTTGGTGCATCTTGTCTATTGTCTTTTGTCATTTAGATTGTCAATCTCTTAAAGCAAAAGACAATTTTCTTTGTAATTTGAATAGCATTCAGCATTTTACAGGTACTTAATAAATACCAAATCAAATAATTTATATCCACATAATAGGCTGTTTTTACACAAATCTCATAGAAGTGTCTTTTATATTGCCTGGCCCTATTTTTTATCCACTTTTACAAAGCAGTAATTACACAGTGCAGTCTAGCACTAGAAAAATAATGCTTTGAATTAGGTACCTTACAGGTAGATTTTCTTAAGTTTCTATGGGGTTTTTTTGGTCATGCTAGTTTTGGGGAGGGTATTTTGGTTGGGTTTTTGCTATTTTTTTAAATCGATTATGCCACTGAAGTTCAAGATATGTTACCATTAAATGGATGGCACCTTATATTATGTAGTTCATTATAGCTGTGAAGCTGGCTGGGTCAGGATGCATCAACTTTGCCCCTTCAAGATAATTGTTGTTGGGGAACTGATTGATCTCCTTACCCTTATCTTCTCTATAGCTCTGAATCTAGGCATTACAAAGCATTTCTGCTCTTTTCTAATTAATTTGCTGTTGCTGGCTACTTTTTTTCTTCTGCTGGAGCTTCCATTTGCAAAATTATTGTAAAAAGACTGTGAAGAGGAGCATCAATCCACACTGAACTAGGAACTTACCACGGCACTACAACTCAACAGGAGACCCAAGCTGTGTGGGAAGTGGGTGTATAGCATGGTCACATCTTGGCTGGCCTGTGGAGGCCATAACCCCATCTGTCCTCCACACTGGAGTTTTCTTCTGCTGGTGTTGCCTCTGAAGGTGATGGACTTATCTCACAGATTAAAGGTGAAATCACAGTTGGACTTGAGCTTAGAACTATCTTTAGGTGAAGATCCAGCCAAAGGCTTTAAGAGGCATCTGTGCCTTGTCAGGCCACCTGTCCTAATGGCTATTTCATTACATGTGAACTCTCTGTATTTCCTCACCCCATACACCATTTCAACTCTTGAGGAGTCTGTTTCAAATGCCATCTCTTTTGGTCAGGGAGTGAATATTCTCCAAGCTTAATCTTAATCAAAGAAGTCACATCAGGAAAGAGAGATTAAATTGCTATTTCAATGGCAATGTAATTCATCTTGTACCTCTTGGTGTGACACAAGTACTTGCAAGTACTTTGTATTTTGTGCAGGGAACAGTCCTAGTTCCGTGTTATCCTGTATACAGCCCATAAGCTCTCTGAGTTATCCAGCTGTATTTCACCACAGTTTTAGTAGTTATTCCAGGCATATGATGGAATACAAGGATCCATTTCTCTGGGTTATCATCTTGCACAAATTCGGTTAAATTGCATGTGCTTATCCTTGTTTCACGCCAGATTTTGTTCTCAGGTACATTTAATAGGCACAGGATGAATACTTTTCATGTCACATTTATATTGCTTGCATGTTTGGTGAGAAGTTGTATCTTTTTTACCTTTCCAATCCGATGAAATTCTCACCGGAACAACTGAGGTTCAGGATCATGTCACAGGAGAAGATCCTGAGTTTTGTTTCTTGCTCCCAAAGTTGAGTAAATTTAAATTATCATGAATCCATTTGAATGCTGATTTTGCTCCAATATTCTCTTCGTTTTGTATGCTTCTAAAGCTAGTGATTACCTACTAGTTCTTTATTCAGTATTACTGCTCTTGATTTAGTAGGTAATGCTGTCTAGTATTGCTGTCTGAGAGAGGCACTGTGAGAATAAATGCATGAAGAGTAGTCAGGCATTTAATTCTGTAATAATGACCCACATAAGAATTTAGAAGGAAAGAGATTATTCGCATGTATGCAGTTAAAATTATTCAGGAATTCTGTGACTTTGCAAACAGTGTAGAGTACTCAGTTAATGGAGCTGCAGCAAAAAAAAAGCAATTACATAGTTACAGAATATTTTACTGGTATTAAGAATAAATTTACAATTTCAAATACATGATTTGACTGAATACCATAAATCTAGGATTACACATTTGTGTCTCTAGAAATGTATATACTGATGCTGAGGAGATGTAGCGTGAAATAGCACATAACAAAGCATTGATTAAGTGTTTAGAATGCCTTTAATGAGAGAGACTTATTTAAATTAGATGATACTTCAGAGAATACTGCTCTCTGTTCTAGATTACAAATCTCTGCTATTTAAATATTTTTCTCTGGGGGTTGGGGATGGGAGTAGGAGGAGATGCATTTCTAGTTTCATCTGTATCCTTGAATTAACTATGAAAAGGGGTGGGTTCTTAATTTAACTAGCTTAAGCTAAAATCTTAGTGGAAACGTGCTTTATAGTCTTCTGTACAAGCTTTCACAACTTATTAAAATAAGTGTTTTACTTTCATTAGTTGACCATATTGGGAATGTAGGTTTCTCACAACAAGACCAAGACTTCAAATACCCACTTGCTGTGCATTAGTTCCTGCCACTTTTTATAGCTGAGCCTTCTTGCCTTTGCCTCCACCTTTGGCCACTGACCCATTTCCTCCCTTGGATAGGGCAAGGCGGTTTTCTCTTTTCCTATTTGGGTGACCTGCGATGAAGCCTGGTAGAACTTCTTTGCTTGAGTTTCAGGTCTCACCTCAGCTGTGGCTGATGGTGCTGGCTCCTTTTGAGGCCCACCTCGCTGTAAGGTAGTGGGATGGCTCAGGTGGGGTGTTGGCCAGTGAGCCACATGCGGGACCTGGCCTACAGAACAGTTTCTGTGGCGTTCCTGTGGAGTGGTGGGTGTTGTGGGAAGATGAGTTTAGGAAGAAGTACATGTCTAGCTGTAGTTGTGCACTTCCAGCTGTTCAGAATTGCAAGCCAGAGTCTTCCTGCCTTTCACAAATAAGTTTGTAAGCTGCTGTCTGCCTCTCATACAGAAAGAACTCCGTTGTCTTGGTGAAGGGTTGTAGATATGGCTCTTATATACATGAGGAACCTTTGCCCACAGAAGAGTCAACACACTTTTTACACCCTCCAAAAACCTTCTGCAAGGCTAACATCATTGAACCTCAAATTTGGTGAGGAAGGCACATTTTATTTGCCTGAAGTTAAGAAATCTACATGAAATTAAATTTAACGAGACGTATCATCCCATCTGTAAGCAAATATCAATCTTGACAGTAGTAGATGAAAGATCAGATGTCAATATGAAATCTTTTCTTTGGATTTAAAGGACAGTAAAACTGAGAGGTCTGGTTGAGACTTTGAATCTCGTTTTTGCTACAAGCTTAAAAATAAATATTTGATTTCCAGTAGATAGGAAACATTGAATCTGATACTCAGTTTATCTGAATTCTGTTTCTTAAGTGTATGTAAGTAGGGTATTGGTGTGTTTATGGAATTTATAGATCACCAGCAACACATCAGTAATCTCAGTCTTTTATGCTAAGTATAAGATAGTTTATCTTCTTCGAGAAAGCTGCCTATGCATTTAGCATATGCTGAGGGTTTGTCTACATAGGAACTCTTGGAAGAATTAATCCAGACTAAGATATGCTTTGAAAGTGGATTAAATTACATAGTATTCCTATACAAGGACATTAAGCAGAATTTAAGTGGCTTTAGTTTTAGTTTCTTTACTACCTTAATTAAGTACATTAAATCAAATTAAAGGCATTTAAATTTTACTCAAATGCTTGTTGAAGTTTAATGTAATCTTATTAACCCACTTTTAGTAATGTTTATTTGCATTTACTTTCATTTTTTTCTTGTAAGTAAATTGGAGGAATGTTCAAACAAGCAGAAGTCAATATTAGCCAGCAGTTGTCAATATTTGCCAGTATTAGTGCACGAGATATAAAAACTATGAATGTACATTCATAGTTTTTATATCTTGTGCACTAATAATTATGAGGTTAACCAACCCTGTCTCTCCACTTACCGATTCTACCTTTCTTCTAATTCTCACATGCCTCATTTGCTAATTGTCAGTAATGATTTTTATATCGTCAAAGATCTCTCCATATGAGAAATGCTAAGCAATGGATGTGGTGGTATTTGATTAACATCCAGATGGAAATCTGAAGTTGGCTTTGTTCATTACGGTAAAGGTGAGGGTTGAGTTGGGAAAAATGAATGATTTACGGGAACTTTACCCATGAGTATAGTTACTTTTTCTGTGAAATTATTTCAGACACAAACAAACAGTTGTTTTAATGTTACACAGAGTTCAGACATCTGCATCTGCTTTTGGTGCACCTGGCTTAGCATCTTGGTGCAAGATAAAATGTTGCTCTGTCTTTTGTAGAGCCTAAGATGAGGGGTGTATACACACATTAATCAACAGATGTTAAACATGGGGTTTTATATCCTTTACTGAAGTGGAGACAAAATGTGACAGAAATGTTGCTCTGGCTGACCAGTGGCTAACATTTTAGCAGTTGATTTGCAAAATGGCAGCAGCTTTGGACTTAATAAACTGCCTTTTTTTTTTTCTTTTTTTCTTTTTTTTTTTTTTTAATTGATTGAGTCTGGATATAAGTTCAGTGACATGAGGTACTCGAGAATAGTAAATATTGTTATGCACAAATATGAATGAATGGCTCAGAAGGTTAATGATGAATTACTCATGTTGGCATTGCAGTATGAGGGCTGTATAATGCTGCTGTCTGAGGAGACAGTGATTGTAAGTGTTCCTTCTGAATATGCAGAATGGTGATCTTGGGTATGTGTTTTTCCTGTATGTGGCAGCATCTAGCAGTGGGCAGTTGTAACATCTGATGAATGTTAAATTGCCAAATGCTGCCTTTACTCAAATCCATAAGAAACCAACCTTTTCCTCTCCCACCCACGGCACCATTGAGAAGTGAAATGTACTGAGATGCAAAAAGTATGTCAAATATGCATTTAAATGCCTTGCTTCTCTGACGTTTCATTTGATATGTGCTACATGTGACTTTGAAGCATAATAGCACATTGTCCTAAACTGATGGAGTTAGTCAGTGTTTGATCTCTTCAGCTGAACAAATGGATTGTTTTTAATGCTTTTTAATGACCTTTTAAACAGGAAAATTGATTTTGTAAATTTTTAAAGGGAAACCAGGACATAGCTGAGGCTTTTTTGTCTTTTGGGTTTGAGCAAAGTAGTCACAGATTTAATCACAGAATGTCATAAGTTGAAAGGGACCCACAAGGATCACTGAGTCCAAAAGTTATCAACAGCTTTGGAAATTAAGATCCTTAAAATACACACATTCTAGTGACAGAATTGGAGGAGTTGGAACTATTTACCTGCTGATGTTCACAAAACTTCTAGATGGTGCACCATAAAAGCAGAAGCTTATAGCTTTGCTTAATGAAGTCACATTCCTGTGAATATAGCACAGGTGAGGGAGAAGGAAAGAATACAAAAAGAATACTTAGCAAATACTGATTTCTGCTAATAGCCTTTCTTGTCACCTTCTGGCAGCATTTTTGAAGTACCAGGTTTTAAACCAGAAGGCATCAGCTGTGGGTATAGGTAAGTCAAATGATAACTAGTTTGAATGTAAGTAGATCAAACAAGCTCTGTACTTAGCCAGCATTTTTTAAATATTGCTAAAATTAGCACTGTACAGATCTGCAGCTGAAGTGAAGGTTAGCTCTGTTGGGTAGGTCTGAAATAAGAATCTTGCCCTAAGATTGTTTTTAATATTAACCTTGCTTTTGCTTCCTGCTCTCCCACCCACGATTTTGAAATAATGCTACATTTTGAGATAACAATTTGGCTATTATCACTTGCGTATGGTTCCTGATTCTACAGTTAGGTAAGAGTATGAACAAAATGTAAATTCTTTGGTAACTTGGTAGAAGATACTATTTCATCACAATTGCTATTTAATTTTTGCAAAAGAACCTCCCACGCTGAATGTTCTTTTGAGTTATTTGAGGTTGATTTTTCATGAATAAAATTCTTAGTCATCTTCAGAATCTATGCAATATCTTAAAGAAATAAAGATTTTGCACATTTCAGTATTTCATTGGTCTCCTTTTGTACCTCTTTTGACTCCTTGCTTTGTATGTAAGAAGCTGCTCTTCTGGCTGTAGCACTAACCTTGAATCTGGGAGTTAAGTGGTGAAATCCTTCCCTCATGGAAACCAACAGCAAAGAAATTTGCATTCATTTTCTGCTTTAGACCCTGACACTGACTTTCTGTGTGACCTTGGTGTGATGGTCTTATCAGCAGAATTTATGCAGATAATCTGCACCTTGTTCTGCAGAACATGAATGTATCATGGGCATGTGGCAAAGTTTTATACAAGCAAATGATACACTTGGCAGTTCATGTTTTCCTCCTTCTACATGGCGGAATTCTTGAGGATGTGCGAGGTCCTTCATGGTTTGTCAAAATACAGATAACCTATCAAAGCAAGATGCATCTTCACCTCGGCTGAAGTCATGCCTTGAACCTCTGCTCCACAGCTGCACATCTTACATAGTTTATATTGTGTACAATCTTGGATGAGTAATTTTGTGGATGGGAGTAGAGTACTAGAATGCTGTGCAAATTGGCCCTTGTTGCAGTGAACAGAAGTCCATAGATGAATCACAACACTTTTTTGTACCTGGGTAAGAATACATATTTGCATATCCTATAGTATATGCCAATAATATGTAAACTGGAAAGTTTCAGGACATCCTCATGAAGGATTTTGGGGTCACTAAAAGTTTTCAGTGAAACAGCTTCTGTGGCGTTATTGCAAATATCCACTCTTGATGCTGTTCTAAAAGCCTGAGCTCATGAATCATAGAACAACTTGGGGTTGGAAAGGACCTTATGGACCATCAAGTTCCAATCCCCCTGCCATGGTCAGGTACACCTTAATCTACACCAGGCTGCTCAAGACCTTTTCCAAGGTGGCCTTAAACACTGCTGGGGATGGGGAATCCAGTGTCTCCAGTGTCTCACTGCTCAAAGATATTTTTCCAAATGTCTAACCTAGACCTACCCTCTTTCAGTTCAAAGCCATTACTCCTTGTCTTATCACAATGTGCCTTCCCCATCTTTCTTGTTGGCCCCCTTTAGGTACTGGAAGGCTGCTCTAAGGTTTTCACAGAGCCTTCTCTTCTCCAGGGTGATCAGACCCAACTCTCTCAGCCTGTCATCACAGGAGAGGTGCTTCATCCCTCTGATCATCTTTGTGGCCCTCCTCTGGACCTGCTCCAACAGGTCTTAAGGGTCCTGCCCTTTGGGAAAAAAGGGAAATAAGGAAGACCTTGGGAAGTACCAGCCACTAAGTCTCATCTTTGTGCCTGGCAAGATCATGGGGCAGATCTTCCTGGAAACTGTGCTAAGGTACATGGAAAGTAAGGAGCTGCTTGATGAGAGCCAACATGGCTTCACTAAGGGTAATTTGTCTCTAACTGGAGAGACTTGGATTTGATTGATGGACTAACTTGTGGATAATGATTTGTGTGCAAAGTCACAGTCAGAGAGCTGTGGTCAACAGCTCAGTGTCCAAGTGGAGAGCAGTGATGAGTGGCATTCCTCAGGGGTCGTTAATGGGACCAGCATTGTTGAACACCTTTGTCAGTGACATGGACCATGAGACTGAGTGTGTATGGCAAGTTTGCAGGTGACACCAAGCTATGTAGTGAGGTTGACAGGCTGGATGGAAGGGATGGTATCCAGAAGGATGTGGACAAGTAGAGATACAGGCCTGTTAGTCTTGGTCTTGTTAAACCTCCTGTTGTTGGATTTGGCCCATCTATCCAGGCTCTCCAGGTTTCTCTGCAGAGCACTCCTACCCTCCAGCAGATTGACACTCTCCCCACCCCCAGCTTGGTGTCATCTGCAAGTTTGCTAATGGTAGACTCGATGCCCTCATGCAGGTCATCCATGATGATATTAAACCGGACTGGGCCCAACACAGATCCCTGGGGGACACCACTGGCCACCAACTGGATGCAGCACCATTCCCCACCACTCTCGGGGCCTGCCCACCCAGACAGTTCTTAACCCACCAAAGAATGCTCCTGTCCAAGCCATGGGCTGCCAGTTTTTCCAAGAGTGTGCTGTGGGAGATGGATTGAGTTTCCCCTCCCCCAGCAGCTTTAGCTTAAAGCCCTCCACACTGGCTTGGCAAGCCTGTCAGGCTAAGTGACTGAGTTAAAAAAATGTTTGTTTGGGGGGTAAGTAGCTCTCATTAGTCTAATTGCTGTAGCTGAAGAAGGTAAACAATTTAAGTTGCAGAAAAGTGTTTTCTGTCATGAAGTGCAAGCAGCAGACTTGAAAGCTAAATTCAAGTTAGAGAACACATGCTTTGAACTTGCTTAGGTCTGTATCAGTCTGACAGAAAATCATAGCTGATAGCTGCAGAGTAAAGAGCTTGATGGAAAAGTAAAAGAAAGAAGGCGGCTGTTGTGTATGGGAAGGAGTGAGTCAATAACATATGGTCTGTAAAACATGAAGACATTTTATAATGTGTAATAAAGTTATTGTCTCTCAATCTCATCTTTTGTTACGTATTAAAGCTATGATCTAAGACTTGTTTCTGTAAGGCTGATGGTGGGGGGTTTTTGTGAGGGATTTTTTTTGTGTTTGGTTTTTTTTTTTTTTGTGAGTTTCCAATGGTAAATGTTTTTTTCTTGTTACCCGTGTGAGCTTGTGCTGCTGCAACTGTGTGCATTTATCAATACTTCATTTAAAATTACCATATAAAACTAATTAATGAAACTAATTAGTGAAATGTAAAACTATTAATGAATACCTATCTTTTTTTTAAAACAGCAGGAAATAATAGTCACCTTTGTAGTGAAGACAATGAATATCAGCTGAGAAAAGTAGTTCTTGATTTATATTTAGATAATGGGGTAGCAAACTTTAGGGTTAAGTGCTTTTAGAATACACCTGTTACAGAAGGTAACAGTTGACTTGAAACAGGCATGTAGAAAAACTTAAAATTATAATTTTGAATGTTGCTGCAGCAGCATTTACTATTTGGTTGAGTCTCAGAAAAACTCGTAAAGGTCCAGCTAATTGGGAGGGCATGCCTTAATGCTTTGTAATGCAGTGTGTCTGTTATGAGGGGATGTGTGCCATCTTTGGGCTCTTTCCTATTGCACAGCTTGTGTTCTGAGTTTATTCTCAAATCTCAGAATATCAGAGCTTCTTGAGAGGTATAGCTGTGCCACATGCACAGGATGTTTAATTACTTTATGAAATGCAGTTTTATTTTGGAAGTGGTGTGTTTCTTCTTAGACTCCTGACTGATTTCTTGGTCTTATTGCAAGGGGAATATCCAAGTGATTTTACCCTATGCTCCAGTAGTGAATGTAAGAGAACTAATATGAGCTATACTTGCTTTCAAAAGGATAGAATGGAGCTATATAAACTTAGTAAATAAAAGTTCAAATAAAGTCACAATGACTTTAATTTGAATTTCCTTTTTGATTGAAAACTTACTCACTTCAAGTCTAAAATAATCTTTACTTTGAAGTGAGGTTTGTGTTTATGATATAACAAGGAAGTGTTATTCCATCTGATGCAAATTATTTTACTGCTGGAGTTTTCTTTGTAAATGAAAGGAAGAAAACCTTTTTTCTTGGTATGAAAAGCCTATTACTGTGTTATTGGGAAAGTGCTTTAATGGCCCTAGCTCACCTAATGATAGCATTATCAAATAAACCCCCATTCACAGATCTATAGGGCGATATTTTTTATTTGGAATTGTCTTTGAAACTGTGATTTAATCTCAAATTATTTGTAGTGCAATAGTTGTTGGGTGGAGATTTACTTGGATTTTTAAATTTATTTTTTCTTTTTTCATTTGTTTGTTTGTTTTTAGTTCAATATGAAAACATTTCAGCAAGTTTTATTTTTGTTTTGATGAGGCAAGATTTTTTTTTTGCCAAGTCCCGGTAAAAAGTTTAGCTAATGTTATAGTTTAGGTGCTAATGTGAAGTTACTGTGCCAGATTTATAAGTAACCTTTTAAAGGAAGCATATGAATAAAAAAAAATCTGACAAAAGTCCAACTTCTTAAATGCTGAAGTTGCAGGGGTTTTCTTTAAATGTCAGAGAGGTTGGGTAGAACTGGGACTGAATTAGTTTTATTTTCAGATTGTGGTATGTTGCAGTTTTATTTTAATGACAGAGGCTGGAAGAAGCAAATTAATTACTGTTGTGGTGTAGAGGCATGTCGAAGTTTGAGGAATTACGGAGTTTGTGCTGCATTGGAGTGATGAAGTGGAGATAACAGGCCACAGCTGTAGCCACAAATTAGGCTTCTCAATTTGATGCTGAAAGTATTGCATTAAAATTGCTGTTCTAGGATTACCATGTGGAAAGTCTGATGAATAAAACCAGATCTGAAATAGCGAAGCTAAAAAGCCATGCTGCTGCTGCTGCTGCAAAAAGCTTTTTGGTGCTTCACTGTTGTGAAACAAAGGTGACAACTTCACTAAAGCAAGTGCAGTGCTTACTGGTGTTCAAGAAAAGCCACTGGATTTTGAATCTTGGCAGGTGCTTAAGGAACGAGAGTTCTCAGTGATTTCTTCGTCTTACAGCCAGCATGGCTTGGGGAAGGATGAGAGCTGTGATCCATCCCATGACCCCACAGCACCTGTTTTTACAAAGACTCCAACAAGAGTTGGGAGCATGGAGTTTGTCAGGTGTTTTTGGAAGTTGCATAAACTTTGATCCAACTGAAGTACTGTGCAGAGGCCTTCCTATATGGGAAAGATCCAGCGAGAAGGTAGGGCACCAGCTTATGAACTCTTGTGGGCGCAGGAAACTTCAGCGTTCAGGTATTGCTCTTGCATTCTGTGTAGCTACCCTATTGCTGTGGGAATATTCATGCTCTAGGCACAGGATTGTTGCAATGTAGTAACAGATCTGATCTAACTTACAAGAATAATACTGAGCAGTGATAGTTTTATTAGCAGGAGTATTAAAAACAACCCCAAATTTACAGGCCTGTCCTGTGTTCAGCTTGGCTGTCACACATGCTCGTGATAGGTTCACAGATGGTCCAAGAGCAAGAGGATAAAGTGGGGTGGATTGGCTGAAGCTGTCACAGCTGTTTTGTAGTTGTGTATCCTATAAAATTGTTTCAGGAATTGAATTCTTATAAAACCAAGAGGGATAGCTATGGCCAGGCAAGATCTGCATGTAAATTTTGCTTATCCCACAAAACCAAAACCTGTATAGGGCTGGAACCAAGAAGTTGAGTAATAAAAGACTGTGCAAAGTGTCCCCCTCCCCTTCCTCTAATGTTCTCATTCAGTAGCTCTATCCTGACCTGCAACATCCTGTTCATTGTTTTTGTGCTAGGAGTTTCCTGAATGCCCCATGGAAAATGTGACACACTTTAAAATTTAGAACAAATATCTTCTGCAATGGGGCACAACCAAAAGAATAAAACCTCATTCTACATTGTGACTTTAGTCCAGATTTGCATTCTGATGAAGAACTCTGGTTGGTAAAGTGTTTGGAACATAAGATATTGAGATGTAAAGCAAATTTTTCCTTGGATTTGAGAATTTATTTATGCACAACTTGGAATTGATAAATCTCTGTCCTTTTCAAAGGACTCTTCCTTTTTTCTTGCTGATATTTTAATATATTTCAAATTCATGTGGCATTTTAGTTAGTTGACAGATGACCAACTGATATTTATGTATAGTAGCTGAGGCTGTGTTACATTTGGGATGCGATATTTTACTGTTTGCTTCAGCCTACTTTTGTGACTTTCAAACTGGAATTCCCCTCTAGTCCTTCAAATCTATAAATCCACATTATTGTAAGAGGAAGTAAGATGGCAATTCTAACATTTGGTGTATAAGGGTTTTGTGATGGATTGTTTTCTTCTAACTCCTCTGTTCATACTTACTTTCATAATCTTGAAAAGCAAAACCATTAGTAAATCAAAGTGGGTTAAAGATCAGACACGTGGTCTTATTTTAATAAGGGATAAAGCTGAAACCTTACTGAGTGTACATTGTTCAGCACTTGTTCTCTGGGGCATATGAATCAGTCCCTTCATTACTGGTCTGGAAGCATTTCCTTTTGTGGTTACTGTGTATTTTGATTAGAAAAACCAATGCAAGATAATGCTTGGTGCATTACTTTTGGTGCTTATGCTCATGTGCAAAGTTAATATTTTAAAAAAACAACAAAAAATGAGCCTTTTGTGGCCATGTGAAGTTTTGATTTTTTGGAGTGAGTTTGCTTGCTTGATTTATATCTGTCAGCAGGAAGGGGATTTTGAAAGAAGGCGTAGTGAGCCTGCAAGCTTGAGAAAGAGCTATAATTTGCATGGTTATGTCTTGTGTGTCTGGGACATGTTTCCCCAAAGGCTGCAGGGTGAAGTGTGCTTTGGGGACTGTTTGCTCTGTGAGTGTTGAGGAAGACAGCAGGAAATGTGTGTTTCTTCTAGCTTTTTCTTTTTGCTGGTTGTTAGTATTTGGGACAGTGTCCCCTGAAGGAGGGTAAGGTCAGAACCTGGTGGAAGAGAGAGAGAGAGTCATAAATAAGAGAATTAAAGAATTTTAGACCCATCCTCTTATCCCCCCTGCTGCCATACCCACACAACTGCTCTCCCTTCCATATCTCTTTATCAGTATTGTTGAAAGAGGCTGCTAAATGAAGAAACCAGTTTTCTTTTTTGAACTTTTAACCTTCCCAAAAGCTACCCTACTTGGCTTCTGCTGAGCTTTCAATCTGACATTTAAAAAGAAAAATACAGGAAGAATGAAATATCCATGTACACTTCTGGATTTCCCAAATTGGCAGTGAAGGTCTTGCTTCCCCATGCTTTAAAAGCCTGAAAAGTGCAGAGAGATATTGGTGAGGGTTGAAAATTGTCTGTTGCATCTCAGTTGGGATGTACTTTGACTGAGATGAAAGTTCAGCAGTTGGTACAAAATCTCCACCTGGAAAAAAATGGTTGGCGTGTGTGTGTGAATGTAATCTCTTTGAGGAAGTGGAAGATGGCCTAAAGAATGGGTCATGTAAATGGAAATAAAACACTATCAGAAAAGAAAAGGAGAAAAAAAGTCAAAGGTGAGAGAGATGAATTGTACAGCCTAGGCTAAATGTATTATGCTCAGATTTCTTCTATGAATGAATGTCCTGTTTAAAAATAAATAAACAAATATTTCTCCTCTTCATCCTTGTTAAAAAGAACATGGTAAAAATCTTGACAGTTGCTATTCTTTTTAAGAGTTGATCATGTGAAAATTTTATGTACTAAAAGCAAGGGAAGCACATTAAAGTCTAATCCATGCTTACTCAAGTGGGTCTTAAAACTGTCATCACTTTAAAGTCATGCAAAAGCAAAAATAGGATCTTAAATACAAATGCTTTTTGTCTCCAGTGACTTTTAATGCACGTAATATAAGTCAATAATTAAAAAAATCTAAAAGTGGATCAAGGTCAAATCATGCCTTAGGTAGCATTTATTCTAAAATTGCTTGAAAACACCTTTCAGGGGTATCATTACTATCTTTGTCATCTATATAGAAATGTAATATATTCTTGTAAAATTGAAAATTTAGAGGGCCACAGTTTGCCGGCAGAGGCCTGTAGCCCTTACTTCTTACACACAGCTTAATAGCCATGCTGAATATGTCATGGCATCTGTGGCAGCTCAAAAGGAAAACGTGCTCAACAAGGCTCTTTACTTCTTAGCTGCTAGAGGAAACTGCCAACCTTTGGCATGGTTAAGTTTCTCCTGACAGAAAGCAGCAATAAATAGTGCAGGTAACTTGGCTACCTTGCTGCCCTCTTCCTTTTAAGATAGGATTCTTCTTTCTTAAATAAGCTTGGTTAATGAACCAGGGGAAATAGTAACAGATTTAGGAAAGGAACTGTTCAGATAGGCACCTCCTCAATTTACTGGCAATAGTTCAGTTTGATCTTGTTAGAGATGAAACAGTTCCTGAGAAAATTGGCATCCCTTGTAGCTGTGGGATTTTTCATCTTGCTGTCACGTTATGCATCTTCAAAGCTAGAGGCGAGTGTTTTCTCTCATGTGCCTGTCTCTTAACATCTGTACTTCCACTTCAGCAACAAAATTATTTAAAAAAGCAAAGGCAGGAGGGTAGGGTAGCCAGCAGCCATGCGTTAATCCCATTGTGTAAAACTAGAGAGATTATTTGGGTCCTGAAAGAGGTAACTGTGACAGGACAGGAGTCTCTTCCTGTCATGGGTGTGTTGAAAGTAAGGCAGTTGCCAGAAATTGCTGGACCAATGAAATAGATGACAGATTATTTCTGAGTAGAGAACAGCTTAAACTTTCAGTGCTCTAAAACTGAAGCACAGTGTTTGGCAAAGCCACTTGTATTAAATCATGAAAGCCTGAGTAAAAGGAAGAATGTGATAAAAAGACAAGCAGTAGTTGCTTGCTTGGCTGTTTCACAGTATTTGCATTTTGATTGGCTCCGCAGACGTTTGTGCATGCCTTGGGAATGCTTAAAATAAGGAAAAATGGCATGATATGTAAAGAAAATGGCAATGAGGTTTCAGGCTTGGTCCTTACAGCTTGTTGTGTGTGCTCTTTCAGTCTTGGCTTAAGTGAAAATAATGGTGATGTTTTTGTTTTGCCTGGGAAAAGTGTTTCCCTTGCTGATTTGGTTTAAAGTATGTAGTCACCTAGAAGTATATTTGTCATTTTGTCTTGGTAATGAATCTTTTAATTTGGCAGAGGAAGATAATTAAAATTATCATTGGAAAATAAATATAGCAAAAAAAGGATTTGCTCCCTTCTGTCCCATCCCAGAGTGCATATCTGGGGTCCTCTTGAGAAGCCCTGTCTAATGGATAATTGCTCTGAAATGCTCAAAAAGAGCACAGACCATTTCCAGCAGACCCCAAAGCTGTATCTTCATTTCTACCTCTCTGGTTTTCATGGAAGGTGTTGTATTGAGTCTAAGGATGGTAGCAAGAAATAGATGAGCCAGTCCCTACTTTCAGGGCCTTGAGGGCTGGGATGGGTGAAATACAGGAAGATCTGGGGGAATAGTCAGTCCAATCAGATGAATAAACGAGGCAGCTGCCCATTCTGGGTAATCTGTCAGCATGATTTAGATACAGTCTCCTGTAGCCTCTAAATGCCTCTCAACTGCTCAGAGGAACTGTGGTGCTCCATTTTATAGTTGGTGGCTGGAGGCACAGAGAACCAAAGGGCAAGTACACGGCCACACACCAAGCCTTTGAATAAAAGAAAATTAAACACAAGTGTTCTTGCTTCCAAGTTTAGCAGCTTTGTCTTTGAAGCAGAGCTCTCTGTTCATTTGAAGTGTGATTGCTACATGTGGTAGAGAGTCCTCTTTAATTAGTGCTTTGGGGAACAGACTTGGAAGATACAGGGTCTGTTTGCAGGTGGGTTTTTTAATTTTTTTTTTTTTTTTTTTTTGTGGTCTGTTTCTTACACTAGCTGCTAATGATTACGTTCTCTCAAGGACATCAAGGTCAAATGAGAATCTGGGGCTCTTGTGTCCCAAGAGATTTGTTTTGCAAATGCTAGAACACACTTTTATGACTTGTTTATATGGGAGCATTACACTTTCTCCTGGGCACTGATGCAGCATATTTACCTGTGGACACGTCTGCTTTAGAATTCTCCTCAAGTGCCTTAATTAGAGTTAGCATAATCTTTCCATCCCCCTCCCCAGTCCTATTCAAAATCGTTGTAATAGTGGGTGAGATCAGCAAGGTAAGAGATGTGGCTGAAATAAATCTAATTCTTTAACACACTGACAGAAGAGCTTGTGAAGGTGGTGTGGCCTGTAGGAATATGCTCCAGAGTTTGAAGGAGCAGATTCCTACAGGAATTCCAGGAGAATGAAACAAGTGAAAAGGAAACTTCAAATGTCTTCAAAAGCCTTCTTTCATTCATTCCTCACATACACTGTTTAGAGGTTTTGCATGCCCAGGTCAAGAAGGAGCAGTTGGGAACTTATGTTGTGGAGAACATGTAATTGGGAGCCCTACAGATATCTTCCAGGCAAAATGGAAGGAAGTCACATCCTGCTCTGAGAGAACAGCCAAATCCCTTGTTAGGAGAAGGGGAAAATGGAACTCAAGTCCTGGTCTTCAGAGATGGGGAGTCTGCTTACTTGTTACAGGGCAGGTTATCTGTCAGCTTTGGAAATGGGACGTCTCTTTTCTGATCACACTCATTACTCCAGATTTACATCTTCTGATCGGCTCTGTCTGTGATTCTGAGAATGCAGCCCAAGCACTGCATCAATGAGAAAAAATATTCTTTTAGCAGAGATGTGCACTGTAGCTTTTTGGAAATCTTGTACTTTCAGTACAACCTGTGAATATTGCTTTATTTTGTGTAAAATTGGGAGTGGGTAAGGCTCTGTGCTTGCTGTTATCGCCATGCTGCCAAACCTGTAAAAGCTGTGCTTTAGTCTCCACAGCAGAGTAGAAATGCTTTACTGAAGAGCAGAAAGAGGACTACATTCTCTTTTAAGGTGGTCGATACATAAATCACCCTTACTGCTCGAACAGCAGAGATCTAATGATGTTAAATTACTACTGAATTACAGATGAAAGGTGCCATAGAGTTATGTGTTTGGCTTTGTTTCCGTGTCACTGTTTGCACACAAAGGACTTTCCAGCCAGGTGTTAGCCCTCCAGGAGGTTCAAAATGGTCAACTGACAGCTTTATTTGGGAACAGTTCTAACATGTCAAACTGATGTAGACAGTTACCTGAACAGATTTGCCACCCCTCACCCCCAAGTGCAATGGGAAAATTTAATTTGGAAGCACTAAAATCTGAAAGCAAGAAAGATAAACAATGGTTTCTCTCACAGGGTACTTGGTGAAGGGGTGTTACTTTGTATTTCTGAAGATAGAGACTGGCTATCATCAGAGCACTGAAAATGTACTTGGATTTAATCCAAATACTTTAATCTTTTAATGTCTGTTACAATTATAAAGCAGCTCACTGAATTAATGAGACATACTGTAATGAACTTAGTAATTGCATACTTTTACATCATTCTTCTCTATGGAATTGAATCTCAGCTGTATGCCATGAGTTTCACACAGGTGGAAAAGTTTAAAATGAGTAGGTTATATTCCCGTTTTCCACTTTGGCCTTACAGGTTGCTTGTTGTGGTTCTGAAGCTTGGGTGGGTGAGTGGTGGACGCATTCAAGGGGCTAATCTGTCTGAAAGTCTGTCTTTGTTTTTGTTTTGTGGGTTACTTTTTAGACACTCCATCTCTCTGAACTGGTATGCTGGACAAGTGCCAGTGCTGGCACTGGGGAGAGGCGGGCAAAGCTGTGACATTGGAGAACCAGACATCAGGTCTGCTGTGGAACTGGACTTTGCCATTCAGAGAGCTTTTTGGAGCAGAAGAATTTTATTTTACCAGAGAACATAAGGATGGTGGCTCAGGATGATGTATATGTAGTACAATATTTTTAACATGAAGCAGTTATGAGGATCCATTTTTTTTGGCTACATAGTAAGTTAGAGGTATGCATGTTATTATTCAGCAAAAGCATAGTGTCCTTTTGCCTTTTGCTGCCAGTGTCTCCCTGTTCTGCAGTTAGCAATTTCAAGTTCTTAGCAGGTAAAAAGCAGGGCAATAACTCCTGTGTGGAGCCAAGTTGGTATTAAATATTTGAGGCACTCTTATTTGTTTTTAGGATAATAGAGTAAAGCATCACACAGCAAGTGCTGGTTCATTCTGAATGGGTGTTTTGATAGAAGTTGATTGAGTTGCAGCATCGTCAGTGACAATTGATGTTCTGGCTCCTGAGAAGAAAACTGCCACGAGTCGTCTTGCTGAATAATGTGGCTGGCACAGTTCAGTCCTCAGTGCTTGTTGCTTGTCTGGATGCATGTATTGTGGGGAGGTTAAGCACTCAGTCCCTTGATTAGCCAATTTGGAAACAGTGAGTGTTTTGCTCATTCTTGGCATAACTCTGCCTGTTCCCAGCGAGGCTGGAGCAGGAGCTTCAACCGGAGCGTGGCAATGGGGAAACATAGCCGTGCTGTCATCAACTTTTGACAGAGTATTAGCTCTAGTCATCTCAGGAGTCTTAGAGAACCTTTGGAATTATAGTTCCTTATGAAATAGAAGGTACTTGGAGAAACAGATCATATGTACTACTAAGAAGGTGACTTTTTAATTGATAGTGACTTTTTACCTGAACAATGAAGTGAACATATTTGCTAGACGAGCTGGTATTTTTCATGAGTCAGGTTTCTTCATTAAAGTGTACTCATTTATTTTTTCTAATAACAAGACAATAGATATTAATAACACCTGTGTATAGCTTCAACTACAGTGTCTGAGATGGTGGCTGTCCTCTCCCCCCTCCAGCCCCCACCCCTCCTTTTTTTTTTAATAGCCCGGCGTGATGGCATAAATTAGATTCAATGGGGGTTTAAGTCCACATGTGGGTTGTAATTTCTGAGTGAACTCATTACCTGTCTTGCTGTCCCTGCTAAAAGGGAGAGACAGTAAGCTTTTCAACTGTTGTCTGCTGCTTAAACTGCATGACTCCCTAGAGTTTATGACTCAAACCAGTAAAGGATGATGTTTGCATCACTCTTTCCTCTTTCCCTGGGCCATACAGATTATAATGTTGAACAAAGAGTTCAGTAAAATGATGGGTTGACCACAAATTGTACCCAGTGCTTGAATGTCATGTATTAGTCTGTAACATAAACACATTTTAGGGCAGTTTTCTTGTCAGAAGTAAAGTTCCACCTTGATCTTTAAAATTTTAGTTCAAGTTATTGAGACCTGGGACACTTTTTGGATAACTACTCTTGGATGCCAGATGGGAAGAGTTATGGAGATTGTTGTTCCTAAATTGTAACCAACGGCTGGTTTTAGTGTGTTGCAAGAATCTTACTTTGGCATTGAAGGCAACCTACTACAAAAGCAGGTCTTTCTGCTCATTGTGTGCATGCTTAAGTACAGAAAAGGCACATTATTGGAACACAGATGGGCAGGCTATGACTTCAAGAGTGCTTAGAGACAATGTATCAGCATACTTAGAGAATCACAGAATGGTTGAGGCTGGAAGAGACTCCTGAAGTCGTCTGGTCCAACTGCCCTGCTCAAATAAGATAATCTGCTGCTCACAGTTTTGCAGTACAGAGATGAGTAAGGGATAGTCTCATGTTAAAATAACTCAGATCTCCTGTTACTAAATGTCACACTTAATGCAGTTTACCAAGCTTTATGCAGGACAAATCTCCCCTGGAAATGGGCTGGGTAAGCAGTGTTGGCACTGCTAATATCTTGCAGTCAGATTTTTTCTGAAAGGTTACTTGGAGCCCTCCAAAATACAATCTATGTTTTGGCAATGTGAACCTGGAGTTTTCCCTGTTCTTGTGTTCTTTAGTATCTTTTTGCTTGTGTCTTACCTTAGAGTGATCTTATGGTTAACCTGACTGTATAATTGAAATGATTGTTCAGGTATGCAAGCTCCTCGATCTAGAATTATAAACAATGGCCCCAAGGTATGTGTCAGTATTGAAAAGGAGGAGGATATCTCCTTGGGATGTCCCCAGAACAGGGATGCCAGGCCTGCAGGTACACCAACTGAGCAGGACTCAGCAAAGCAGGGTGGCACCAGTGTTAAGAATGGGCATATGCACAGTATTTGTTTTGGTATGTGATCTTTTCTATGTTTGTTCTTTAGTATTTCTGTTTCCAAAATGGGTTTTGTGATATCCATTAAAACTCTGGTTTAGTCTTGATATTCTATTTAATGCAGAATAGCTCAAATTATTCCACAAATGGTAGTTACAAGCAAAGTCTCTGATATTAACTGGAAAAACATTTTTTTTCCTGAGTGGCCATCGCTGTTTTTTTCATATGCTGTCTAGTTTTGCTGAATGTCCTTCAGAGAGCCGGCACTGGGAAATCCACAAGTGTTAAGGACAGATTATTCTTTGTGACTATGAGAGTGAACTGACAGAGAGCTAGGAGCCTGCAGGGGTGGATTCAGAGACTGTGTAGTGCTAGGAAGTCAGAAAAACATGGGGTGTTTTGACTGTTAGATGTTTTGATGCTCTGATTGCAGTAAGTATAAGAGAAACACCTCTGTACATGAGGCTGCTTTCCACTGCAAGATTGCTGACAGGTGGTTTCTTTCCTTCGCTTGTTTTTCATTGTCTTTTATGGTATCATAGAAAGTTCTGAGTTGGAAGGGACCCACGGGGATCACTGAGTCCAGCTCCTAGCCCTGCAGAGGACACTCCATGTCCTTGGGACACCCCAAGAGCCACACCGTGTGGCCCAAGAGCGCTGCTCAAATGCTTTTTGAACTCAGACATGTTTTGTGCTGTTACTACTTCCCTTGGGAGTGTTTCCCAGTGCCCAGCCACCCTCTGGGTGAAAAAACTTTTCCTAATATCCTACCTAAGCCTCCTGGACTCAGCTTCATGCCATTCTCTTGGGTCCTCTCACTGGACTCCAGAGGGAAGAGATGAGTGCCTGCCCTTCCACTTTCCTTCATGAGGAAGCTGTTGACTGCAGTGAGGTCTCCTCCAGGCTGAGCAAGCCAAGTGACATCAGCTGCTCTTCATACGAATTCTCCTCTAGGTCCTTCACCTTCTTCACAGCCCTCCTTTGGATGGCTTCTAGTACCTTTATGATTCTTTCTATATTGTGGCACTCAAAATTGCACATCTTTGAAGAGCAGTGTCAGTGCCTGACAAAAGTCTGGTGTCTTCAAAATTTTTGTGCCCTCCTCAGACTCAGAAATGGTATCCAACCTTTCTTTTGCTGTTTTTTCTTACTTATGATAAGCATTAGCTTCTGCTTATGCACTGTGGAATATCAATATTACTCTTTTCCATAGGATTTTTCTGTGCAAAATGATTACATTAGAAAATAATGCTGTTTGTGTCAACCTTTCACATCCTGTCTGTGCTGTCAGATAACTTTGTTGTTTCCTTCAGCATTCACACATCTCTGTTGCTCTTTCTTCCTCCATTTGATTACTAACCTCCTAGCAGTTCAGTTAGTTCCTCTGGATGTATAATGAACAACAATAGGGTAACAAATTCTCTTTGGTTTTTATACTGCTGCTTTATCTTCCTTCCAGGAGGAAGTTTTCCTCAACTTTGAGCTTATCTTGTTGTATCTGTTATCTCCTTTGGGATATAGCCAGTCATCCTTGTTTTGATTCAGCTTCTGCTGTATTATCATCCTGACTCAAGGTGCTCTTTTTTGTGTCCTTTCTAGCCCCCTGATTTATCCAAATGCCAGGAAGGTAGGAGGTACCATAGCCAGATCATGCTAGTAGTAGAAAAGAGGCCTGTGATTTTTTTTTTACCCTTGAGTTTTATTCAAAATTCAGAGCGATTTTGATGAACTTTCTCTGTTTCTTTTCAGCTTGTTTTCAGCCAGCTTGTAATAAACTTACTCAATTCTCAATTTCATGGGACTCCTTTGGAATGTGCTTAGTTTAAACATTAAAAAGCCCTTTACCTGCTCCCACTCCTCCAAACAAACAAAAAAATGCTGTCATCCTTTCAAGCTGTAATGTGTTGCACTGCTTTATTTTGTTGTTTCATAGTGTCAGTGTCCTTTTTCCTTTCTTCTGCCCTCCAACTTTCTTATGCTGAGAACTTTGATTTTTAACTTACAACTCTTTAAGAACAGTAGGACCACTGGCTGAAAGAGAGGTTTTATGTTTTCCCTGTTATTTCCTTTCTACCTTGCAGGTTATGTGAGACTACCCTGAAAGGTGGAAAAAGAACACTGTATTTAATTGGATTTTTAGGGATTTTTTTTTTTTTTTGGTATTTGTTTTAGTTTAGGAACATTTGGAGTCAAGCCAAATGACAAGGAACAACTCCAAATGAAGTGGGCAAGCCTTGAAAAACTGTGAGAAGTTCAAGTAGATTAAATAATAGTTTGTATTTAGAGTAGCGTTTGGTTTTGTTTCTGTACTAGATACCTGCCATGATCTTTAAATTTCGTATGTTAGGCAGGTACTCAGCATGGTTGAAAAATCATGCTTTTTTTTGTAAAGACTTAGATCTTTGACTGCTGGATTGCTATTTGTGTGGGGGGTTGTGGTGGTGCATTTTGGTTTTGTCTAGGTTTTTTTATGATTTTTAAAAAATTATTTATTTATTTATTTATTTATTTATTTATTGGAATTGTCTTTTGAATACTTGAGTTTGATACTTTCCTGGTCTCTAGTTTGGAGGGCTACAATTTTAACATCTTTAGTGAACAAACATCTTTATCTGACTGGATGTTATATGTGAATTAATTAAATTGCCACAAAGTTTGAAATAGGAACTGGAGTAATCAAAACTAAGTTTTTTGTCCTCTTACAAATTACAGACATGTAACTAGATGTTCCTTAGTAAAATGAGAATGATCTTCCAAGAAGCGAGGGAGTTCATGTTAAAGAAGTACCTGAATTTTTCTGATATGCTTCAATATGTGCTTTAAGAGCAAGACCAGACAGCCTTCTTGCTTATATTCTGAGTACATCCAGTCTATTGTGTTTTCTTCCACCTTTTCTTTTGAAGCACTCTTTAAAGCCTTTTTTGCTCTCTAGTTTTGAAGAGTGCTCTATTTGAATGTGATCTGGCCTATGAAAGTGAAGAAGGGTTACGAGTATGCTGGGAATGAGATAGGTGATAACCACACAAATATTAGCAGTCTTTCCTGGGCAGCTTTAGCAGTGGCAAAACCTGTCCTGTTCTGTACATTTGACACCCATAATCCTAAAATCTCCTCCAATACTAGGTCTCCACACATATTTTGGAGAGGAAGGTGGTGTATTTAAACCTGAAGGGTCCAAAGCTTTTTTTAACATAATAGTAAATATTTAATTCCTGGTCTAATGATGCTTTATAGATCAGCAGACTTGGGGTTCAACATCAAAGAAATGTTCCTGTTTGGAAGCTTATGGACTGCACTGAACCATGGAAGTCAGTTGAGGGGGGTCAGGTGTTCCTGCAGTGTTGGTGGTGCTGCAGAGGGGTAGCACCCCCACCCAGGGTGGTTGCCTGCTTTTTGAGACCCCTGCCTTTCTGCATCCCTTACTAGAGTACAGCTTACAGCTTCTGTACAGCTTTATCTTCCATTTGTGTCAAGACATCCACAGATTTTATTGACATGGGTCTGCTGGGCCTTTGACTCCTGTCTGGTTCAGGGGTAAATAGCACTGAATGCCTAAGAAGGAAAAAGGCAGCATGAAAGCCTTTTTATGTACGCAGAGTGTACATCCAGCCCCCTGGCTTCTCTGCCCTGTTTTCATTACTTGCAGAGATGGTAGAGCATGTTTACAACTCCTTAGACTCAGCTGTTCAGTCATGCAGTTTAACTCCAAAAATAACTCTCTTGGGGGATATTAATCCAGCGTTGGATTATCTTTCTAAAATCGTTAATCAGACTTGGTCCCCGAGGGACCTTCCAGCTGAACTTGCCACTTAGTTTCTGTTTGCTGGGGCGGCAGGAGCGAAGCGGAGGAAGCTGATGAGGTTTGACAAGAAGCGGTTCCTTACGTAAGGTGCCGAGCAGAGGGAGCTGTGCCTCTCCTCCTGCTGCGGGCCCGGCCAGGGCTCAGCTCCCTGCCAGCAGCACCCACCACATCCTGCTTGGCCCTGCTGCCCTCACTGCCCTGCTTTCCCATCACCTTCAAGAAATGCCATGGAAAAACCTGCCTGTGTCAGGGGGTGGCATGATCTGTGCCAGCTCTAGGTGCTGCATGTGCTGCCTTTTGTCCAGACTGGAGAAGCACGTGCTTTGTTTTACTAAATCCTCAAGTGCATGTGACATTCCTTCAGTCACTTTCTAATAATTAATTTTCTTACTTGAGCTGTTCACAAAATGAGCTGCCCTGCTCTTTGAATATTACCTCTCTTTTGTAAAAGAAGAAATAAGATGTTCTAGGCTGCTGTTTACATTTATGGGTAGAGCTACGAGTCACATAGCTACTATTAGACTTGCATTTTTATTCTGTCTGTGGAGTAAGAATAGAATTTGCTTCTTGAGAGATGTGCTCTGATAACTTAAAGTTATTTAAAGTACTTTGAGATCTTTGTATGGAAAGTGCCAATGAAATTGCAAAACAAGTTTGAAAAAAAAAAGAGTTCCACTGAGAACTAATTTCATACCCGAATAAAATCCTGTTTTTCACATGCAGTGCATAGGTAGAAGGGGAAAATTCAATATATTTTACTGACATTTGTGCTGAATGAATCCTTCAGAGCCAGGCAGGTAAATCAAGGGCTTGCATATCTGTGCTGATGTGTTTTTACATTAAATTTAACATACTTTGATTTCCAACTTGGATGTTTATTACTCTGACTTAGCAGACCATGGGAACTCATTTGTAGTATGGTTGAAATGCATAAATGTATGCAGTAATAACAATAAATTGCAAAATTGACACTTTAATGGGATAATCTGTCATAGTTCTGAAAAATCACGTTGGTGGAAGAAAGTATGTTCAAGTGGTAGACTTGCTTTGGTTGTGGTTCTTTCCTCCTCAAATTAGAAAATAGTGTGCTGTTGAGCATGTAAGTTGCTTAAACATTCTCCAGGTTACATCTCCTTGCAGGCATTAGGGAAAACAATGGGAATTTGCCTTCCTTTTCCTCTGACCCCTTCCTCCCCTTCACACACTCATGTCTGCGCATGTGTCCTTCTTGTCTTCAGATTCTGCCTTGAAAATAAGTGTTGTAAAAATGAGTTGGAAAGTTGCTCTTACATGTCAGTGCTTCTCAGATCCCACTGGGAGAGAAAAAGGAATTGTACTTGAGAAAACTCCATAACTAGACCCTTCAGCGACATCCCTGTCCTTTTCACTGTTTGACTGCTGCTGCCATAACAAAAAGCAGCTGAAAACAGTTCTAGTTCTTCATTCACACAATGAAAATTGCTTACTAAATTGGAACCATTTCAAACCAGGATTTGTGCCTTCCTTATTTTGCTGGGTAGTGTCTTAACACACTGCGTACCACAGGAATAAATAGCAGGTAATTTTGAATTGTCAGCACTGTAGGTTGCAGAATTTTCTTTACAGTCCTACTTTTGGGATGACAACTAAATATCAATTTTGGCCTTTAAAAAAACACAAAAAGAATATTTGTTTCTGACATTGCTAAATTCTACATTGCTACATTTCTATGTAGGTAGAACGAAACTAAATTATCTTTTGTATGTTGCGCTGGATTCATAAGAATATAAATTAGGAAAGAAGAAGTCAGCATATTTGACTAGGACATCCACTGAGAAACAGAAACAGTGATGACTTTATATGCTTTTCAGCATTCAGACCACATTGTTATCTTTGAGTTGGTCTTCTGATGGGAGAAGTGGGACTACATCCACTTGTATTAGTTAAAGGTCTGTCACTTTGCTTTGTGTTTTATGACTGTATAAGCATGCGTATAGTAATAATTATAATTATGTAGGAGATCTGTGCTAGCCTACATTAAAACTAGTCACAATGAAATTGTCTGCTGAATGCTGTGGCAGACTTCTCTTGCACCTTGCTTTGGAATGTAAGTGCTTATTTTCCCTAGTGAATCTAATTAACTTACCATCAGCTTTCCTTGACTCTTCTTAAACCTTTCTTCCTGTGTGAGTCAAGATAGCCCACAACTTGCTACAGTGAAATGAGGGTTAATGCCCTCATATGCATGGGAAAATGGAAGTTTTCTGCAAATTTGTTGCTGTGTAATGTTGTTTTACTTTTGTACTCTACAGCCAGTGGTCATGAATCAGTGTTTTTTCTCCAGCATTTATTGTGAGCTTTGGAGGGAAGGTGTTGGGCCACAAGTTACTTCTTCTCGGTCAAAAGAAAGTCAGTTTGCCTGTGCAATAAGTGGATTCTGTGGTTTTTATATGTCTCTCGTCTATCTCTTTAGGTATGTGGTCTATAGCTGATTTTTTTTTTCATTAAAAGCTTAGAAGAAACATGATGGGGGAAAATAAAACTGTTGAAAATAAAGGCTTACTCAGCTGAAGCTATCCCCAGTCAAGTTTGTCTGGCAGGAGCTGCTACTGCTGCTCTTTCTGTGTTGTGGCCAGCAAACTCAGGCTCTGGCTGAGGCTTCCAGCATCCCTCCTGCCAGGGATGGGGTGCCAAGCCAGGGAACGCAGGGAGTTGCCTGTCGGTCAGGCACTGGGTGAGTCAGTCCCACTTAAGCACGGCAGACGGTTTAATACCAAAACAGCGGCAGGCTGAGAGTACCAAGGACTGCACTGCTGAGGAGGTGGGAAACACTGTGAGTGTGGGAGCAGAAGGTGCCAAGGTCTCAGTTTCAATTGACTGTTGAGGTGGATTAACAGCTCACTGCTGCCAAGAAACCTCGCTTCTCCTCCCCTCTCCCATGTTGTATCACCTCTGAGTAGCTGTTTGACTCCAACATGGTAAAAAACAGATGACCAAAAATACTTTTTGGTTTTTTGGGGTTTTTTTTTGCTGGTTGATTGAGCTGGTACACTGCAAAGCAAGGGGACCACTGGTTGGAGATGCAAATGGTGGGAGTTAGATGTTTCAAGGAGAAATTGTGGGAACTTTGCATCTGCTGAGGCTCTACAGGGTAGAGGACAGCCAAAAGTAAATGTTCGATTTTCTCAATGACCAGCATGCCAGCTGCATGCTTTAACTGTGTTTATTCCCTGTTCCTGTGACATCTACCAAATGTAGACAATATCACAGTGTTTCTTAATCACATTGTTTAGTCTTTCAAGGCACTTCCTGCAATCCAGTCTTATTTATAGACCATCCATTGTCTTATTTACTGCCTTGTGCTTTGCTTTGTGGTGATGTGCAAGCCTGTCAGCGTCAGAACTGCCATTGTTGGAAATAAATTGCTGGAGTGTTACAGTTCATAAATTGCTTTTATATTATGTGTTGAGAGCCCTATGTAGATTGTAGCAGGGCTTGCAGAGTCAGAGGACTGAGCCTTTTCAAAGCAGACCAGAGGCACACAAGAAAAAGGGAAAGACATAGACACCCGGAAGGCTGGATGAACTCCCACTTACAAAAATAGTCTGAGACAAAGGTACAACGTTTCCCAATAAAGGGATGATTTCACAATTTTGTTCAGATCGATCTGAGCTCTGGCTTCTGCCTTTCGTCTGTTGAAGAAAGGTCGTTAGACCAGGTTAGTTGAAGCAGCAACTGAAGGTGGCCAAAGCCTTTTTTAACCTGTACCTGTTCGTGTCTTTGGATGTCTGGTATACTCATCCAGCTCCTCTCTTGCCTTAGCTCTTTGAAAGGATGTATGTGCAAACGTCTCCATGCTTTCACCACTTCCTTCTTTTTTTCTGCTAAGAAGAAGTGGGACTGCACCGCTGGGGATTTCTACAGCTTCTCTTGTTTTGTGATACATGATGGTGCTTTGCTGGGTCTCAGCAGGGCAAGCAGGAAACGCCATGGTTGTTGTGGAGGGCTTGGCAAAGCAAGCAGGAACCTCCCCATCTGCAGAAGGGTGCACGGGCTGCTGTGTCTGAGAACTGCAGAGCTTTGCTACTAGAGAGGATGTCCTGCCACCACCGAGCTGAGAGAGGGGTGCAGAAGCTTTGTTTGCAAACCCAGAGAGGCACTACACACTCTTGATAAATATTGGTTGCTGTGTTGGAAGGTTATATGATGAGTCAGAAGAGACAGAACTTCAATTCTGCAAACCCTGAGGATTTGGTTCTTCCCCTTTCTTTTTTCCCTCAAATACACAGCTCACACCATTTGACACGAGATCCTGTTGATATTCATATTCTTGCAGAATTATGACGTGTTATGTAGCTGATTATGTCATTGTGTATAGTACATTCTTGTGTATTCACATGTCTGAGATGTACCATACAGAAGTATTTATATGTGGGTATCTCTGGATCCGTGAGGTGAGGATGTGTGTGCGTGTGTGTATGTATATGTGGAAACTGCTGTGTGTTCTGCCTTCTTCCTGACATACTGGTTGCTATAGTGCAGTGATCTATTTGTGAACACCAGAAGATCATCGCTATAGTTAAAAGAAACAGTGTTTCCTGGCCATAACTTCCTGGGCAATCTCCTCTCCTGAAGTGCCAACCTTAACTGCTTTGGTCACCTTCCCTGGGACTCCAGGAGTGACACTGTAACAGGAGCTTTCTCTACTTTGTCGCTCCCCCCGCCCCAGCATATTTAATAATATTTAAAAATAGTTTTTCTATTTAAATCTAATGCATGCCTATTATTCACCGTACATTTCAGTGCTTCAGCCATCTTTCTAACAGGCTGTCGGGCTGTGCAGCGTGTCGTGGCGTTGTGTCCTGTCTTTGTTCCTGTAATATGTGCCATACTCCTGCTTCTGCACAAACATACACACACACATTTTCATCCACCTGCCCAGCCAGGGGAAATGTAGGAGACTGAAGCGGCAGTGCTGGAGTTCTGCCTGAACTGCTGTAATAGTATTTTTTTCTTTTTTTTTTTTTTTCCTCTCCCTGCAGGTGTGAATGAGAGAGGCTCTCTGCAGTATTTAGTGTCCAGTTGTACTGGCTCCGAAGAACAGCAGCGTCGCAATGCCCCCTCCTGCTGATATAGTGAAGGTGGCTATTGAATGGCCAGGTGCCTTCCCCAAGTTAATGGAAATAGATCAAGTAAGTGCCTGTGTACCTGTGCTCAGCTGGCCCTGTTCATGAATAAGTTCTTCTCTGCATGTTGTTCTCTGCGTTTATGTTTACTTCAGTGCATGTACATTTTCCTGTGAATGTATGTGGGGTAGAAGGTGCTTTTTATAAAGGGTATAACCCTCTTCCTCTCTTACTGTTTAAGGTTTTTGATGTGTTTAGCTGGTTTCTTCATTTGCCTTTTCTTTTTGAACAGCTGCTTGAATAAGGCATTTCCTGCTTGTGTGACCCACTTAACACTTTTGTGCCTTAGTTTTTTCAACTGTAAAATTGTGGTAGTGTTGTTACCTCTGGGTGGAAAGTCTTCAAATTTCTAGTCAGTGCTTTGCATTTGGAGTAGAATCATACTGAATGGCTGCAGCAAGTGCAGGTTTTGGAACTTAAGTAGCGATGCACTGTGAGCAGGAGGATCTTTGTTGTTCTGTTCAGGAATCTCAGGGGTTATTCTGTTTATCTGGTTAGTTCTAAAGCAATGGCTCCATAGATGGATTGGAGACAGTGTACGGAAGTTAACTATGAATTAAAAACTCTTTTTGGAAATTGTGGTGGGGGAAACAAACAAAAACAAGTTATACAAGGGCCATGCTTTATATTCTGGACTTCTCTGAGACTGTTTTTGTGGCCAATGTATTAATATTAAAAGCAACCTCTTTAATATTTAACAGCTTACCCTTTACATCTTGAAATTCTGCAGCATGTTACCTGGTCAGAATTATTATTATTTCTGTAAATAATATTCAGAGTGAAGAAAAGCATTTTTTAATGTCCTTTAGACCCTGATGTGTCTGGGGACTCAGTACATTATAAAGGTCTATTAGAGACGAGAGCATTTGAATTCACTCTGAAAATGTATTACTGAAATGGGTTAGTAATTTCTTCATGCAGTGCAATGAGTTTCACTTGTAGTTAACCCTTTTGTGGCACATGCCTGGGAAATTCCTGTGTGAAATTTGAAGAAACATGGTACTTGAGGGTGGCTGTAATCACAACAGCATGATTTTTAAGTATTCTGAAAGCACCCTTAGAGGAAAAGGGAGTTCCCAAGTGAAACCAAACTTTGCAGGTTGATTTTTTTAACCTGCCAAACTTTTTCATTTACTGAAATTTTTCAGTAAGCATAGAGATCTTTTGCCTTCTGGAGTGAAGAATGTTTTACTTTTTTTCTTCTTATATAACAAATGGTAGACACTGCATGCTCTGTTCAGGGAAAGATACATGTTAGTCATGATGAGCCAAGTACAGTAGAGACAAAACTGAAAAAATATGATGAAGTCTCATTTCAAACAGCAGTAAAATAATATGAAAATTATTTGGTTTAATTTACAAAAAGCTTAAAGTAGCTCTCAAAAAACCCTCATATCTTATCTGTAATATTAGCTTACTTTCCTAGTACCTTGGTTTTAATTTTTTTATGTAAGATTTGAAGGAGACAAGAAAAATCAGTGCTGAATTATATTGGGTAAAACTCCTCAAACAGCCTGCCAAGTTATCTGCAAGCTTCCTCAAGCTACTTTATGAGTAGGAGGAGGAAGAAGAGGAAAAGTAAGGCCAAGTGGGAGAAGACCTAACAGCAGCCTGCTCCTGATGCAGAGAGTAATGGAAGTGAGGCAATAAAGACTGGGAGTCTCATCCCTCCCCTTTCTGACATGGAAAGGTGGGAAAGAAACATACCTTCCTTCTACCTATGCACACAAACATGCATATTTACGTTTTTCAAGGTTGGGAGCAATGTGGGAATGAACCTTGAAAATATATAGGGTGATACATACTTTAGAACACACAGCTCTGCCTTTGATTCACTTAGTGCTAACTTTTCCTCAATCTGTTTCCTTTAAAGCAGCTATTCAGTAGAAGAGCTGTAGTGGAGGAGATGATTCATCCCTCAGATGGCTAGCTGGGGATGATAAAGGGGAGGAGGGAGAAGGATGGCAGAAAAGAGGAACGTCTTACCCACTGACCAGACACTGAAGCCAGTGCCTGTGTCCCAGGTGGGATCTGCTCATTCAGTCACCATTTGACATAAATTCAGAAAATCCTGAAAATTTTTCCATATTGGTTGCTTCTGTCTCTTTCTTACCATCAAGAAAAACAGTATTTAAATAAACAGCACTATAATATTACTTTAAAAAAAAACAACAAAACCCCATCACTGTAGCATGATGCCAGTTCTTTATCATTCGGGGTACTGAGGCCATTCCAAAAACTAAAGTACAAATACCATATAAGAAATCAGAGGAAAGTCTGGGAGGTTTTTTAAGGTTGCTTATTGCATATACTTGGAAGCACTTATTTATATTCAGTTGCACATTATTCTAATTTACTTGCTGTGTATATGCATGTTTTGCTTAGCAATGAAGAGAGTAAAATATTCAAAGCAAAAAAATGTTCCTGTGAAACCAGAACCATTGATAGTGGTGTACTGGCAGGTATTGGACCTTAAAAGAGCTCATGAGTAGTTTTTCCACCCAATGTTATTAAACTTTACATTCCCCTTCAGATGCATGACTTCTGACAACTTGGACTTCAGGGGGCACAGAGCCTTTTCAAGTTCCCACTGCATTTCTATGGGTTTGTTAACCTGGGTTCACCAATGGTGGTTTTAAATTTAATCACGCAAAATTAGTCTTAGTTAGAGAGATTCTGTGCCAGAAATATTAATATATAATTAAGTGCCTTTTGGAATTTACCTCTGTGCCTGCTTCCAAGGAACGTAAAGAAAATTTTCTGCTCTTTCATTGACATGGACTATTTGATGTCAGGGTTTTACAAGTGCTTTTTTCTTGGAAAGTTGCTTTAAACAAGGAGGGCAAAACTGTCTCTTATTTACTGCCCTCTCTCTCCTACCAAGTGGGAACTAATTCAGTTGCAGTAAACCTGGCAACTGGCTGATGCCTGTACACATTAGAACTGATTTTAAATCATGTTCTTCTTGAGAGATGGACGACTGAATTCAGTTACTCTGTTCCAGAATACTTGGGGTTTATTTGGGTTTCCCCTCAATTCCATCATTTTCCTCAATTATAAATTAGAAAAATAGCATCCAGACTCTTCCCTCCTCCATAAATCTGTACTAGCAATATTAAAACTGTGCCCAGAATTGATTTTTAATATGAAGACTTGATTGGGGCTTTAAGAACTGTGTATAGCATTGATCTTTCATGCCTTAGTCTTTCTGTCATGTAAGGGGAGGAATGGAAATGAGTTGGTGTCTGAATTTGCATTGGGATCTTTTTGTGGACATTTTAGCAATTCGTTTCTTCTGGGGAAGAAATCAATGGTAGATGCTGACTGTCTGTTATCTTTTTTTTTCACTCTTCTGGCTGATTATTCTAGAAGATGTTAAGAATAGGACTGCACAGGGTCTGTACAGGTGAACCAGGATGCTGGCTAGTCTATCCTGTGTTCTCTTTGTTTGTCCCAGAAATAGCTATTTCATAAGAGACTGTTATTTCTTCTGTTCAGTGAAAGCCTGCGTGCTTTAATTTGTGCCCATTATGTATAATTCTTAGCTGTTGGGCTTTTTTTACAGCACAAATTATTTTAGGTAAGCCAATGCTGGTTTTAGGTTACCTGGGTACTTTGTGGATTTACAGTTACACTGTTCCTGCTGCAGGAGAAGCAGCTTCCACGAGAGGCACAAGATGGATATTTGGGAGCAACATCTATTTTGGCTTACCCCATTCAAATCCACTTGTGTGTCTGAACACAAGTTGTACTAAAACCAGATTTCTCTAAGCTTGGGGATGAACTTCCTCAGCCTTGGAGGTAAACAAGGCTTTCCTATGGAAAGGAACAGTTTATAATTAAACTTGGCTGTACAGTCTCTTCCTCCAGGTTTGCTTTTATCTATGAGATCATTAAACAGGGATTAAATTAGCAGATGTGAATCTTTACATTACCAAAAAGAAATGGAGGGTTGGGGGAGGAGGAAAGCTGTATTTTCTTTTCAAAGCACAAATCTCATAGAGTGAGCAAAATTTACAGGAGCATTGTCATAGGCCAGTTTCATGTTAATAGAAGTGCAGCCATGGGTAGAGCCATAGGCTGCTTTACAATAATGTTCTCTCTAAAGTTTAGATTTACTTAGCAAGTTTATCTTTTAACAGTCTTTCAAGTTGTCTCTTCTCTTCTGCTAATGTCATTTTAATTGTTTTTTGGTCTTCTTCATAGAAGTCATTGTACTTCACTGCATATTAAAAGGTCACCAGTAAGGTTTTGGGGTTTTTTTTAAAGGACCTTTCAAAATAAATCTAGTGTCAGACTTAAATCTGGACTCTTGGGAATTGTTAATTGATTTAGTGCAGTGTTTCTCAAACTGTGGGGAAAAATGAGGTTCAAAAGGGATTGTGAAATGCTTAATTAGAGAAAAAAAAGTGGCACGTCGCTTCTGCCATTTGTGTAGACTAAAAATAGACATAGTTTCTGCAAGTCCTGTCACTAGTAATAGCAGTATACTGAGACAATCCTGGCATCACAAGTCTAAATGTGTGCAATATTAGTGAGCACCACCACTGTTCAAGCAGTGATCAAGACAGGGATATTGATGTCTCACTGTCTCACCCTACTGTGATGTGTCACGCTCTGTGCTTCATTCTGGCTCCAGACTGACTCCCTCAAAATTGAGGGGTTTAGTTCTTAAGAGAATGGAGAGGCTCTTGCCTCTTTCCCACAAACCTGCAAATTTATATGAACTCTTACCCAGAAAATGTAATGGTACTGCAGTAGCTGGAACTAGTGATGATTTTTGGTATGAAAATTGCTAAGATTTCCAATACTATTGCACATCCTGGGTTTATAGTAAAGGGAAATGTCAGTGCCTTTAACAGGTGACAAGATCTCAGTTTCTTGAGGGTAGAGGACTATGAGCAGCTCATGGGGAGAGGGGGAAAAATGAAATCCAACACTGACTTATAAAAACATTCCCTGCCTGGATTTGCTAGCAGCAGCTCCTTTCTGTCAGATGGCAGAAGGAGCCAATGGTTGGGGCCAGCCACTGCAGCTGTATCTCAGCCATTCTGAAGGAGGATGTCGGTTGCTGCTGATGGAAAACTTGCCAAAAAAATGGATGAACCAAAAGGTGGCTACCTTTTCAATAAGAATTGAAAGACACTTTGTTGTCTTAAGCCAGTTTGTTAAAACTAGGGCTTGCTTAAAATCTGGTTAGGTGCCAAACAGATGCTTTTGGAGTTTTATTGCTCCTTGTTGTACCTGCCATATTTCAGCTTCACAAAATTGAATACAAAACTGTTCATGAAGCAGGTGCTCACTGGCATATAAACATAGTGAAAATATTATTAACAGAGCTGCTAAAGAAATCCTATCCATTATTTTTATGTGATTTTTTTCCATTTTCTTTGTTGGACTAACAAAAGGTCTCAATTTTTTACTTTTATTTATTTTGTAAAAGCTGTTCAGCAGCAAGAATAACCTTGGAAACAGCAATGCAGATGTTTTAGTGCACTGGATATAATTCAGTGCACTGACACATTTGTATACATAGACAATGCTTTGATAACATAATGAACATTGTTAAATAGAATGGAGTTTGAAAAATATGATTCCTTTTCTTACAGGACTGCGGCATTGGAGTAGTCATCATTAGAGCCTCAGTTCTTTGATGTGGTGGCTTCCAGCCAGCATGGATAAAACGTGCAATGTTATTGTCACATGTTACATTTTATTAGTCTGGCTTGTCCAAAGCCACGTTCCCACTGGCTGGCTGAAGTCTTTCAAAGCTGCAAACTTATGTCCTGTGGTGTGTGTGGCTGGGACCTCATCACTGAAAAATACATAAAAGCTCTGTCTTACTGCTTCTGTTTAATACAGGGAGACCGGCAAAGCCTAGTAGATGGAAGAGGTAATAGCTGTGCAGAAGCTTTAGACATTGTAAAAGAAAGGGAGGGGGAGAATAAATAGAAATGTTTTGTGAATTGCAGTCTAATGGATGCTATTTATGCTTTCTACTTGGTGGTTTCTTCTAGGTTAAGAGCCGTAAGTTCAATGCAGTAGACAGGGGATTGTTGGTTGGTTGGCTGGTTGTTTTTTTTTTTGTTAAATAGAAGTGCAAGTAGAGCCAGGATATACTTGAGGTCTACAGAACTAATATTCCAGTGTTCCTGATCTGCATAAAGGATGTTCAGAAAATAATATTTTTAGAAAGAGATAAAGCACTTTTTTAATTCTCCCTTTGATTTTTGTGGGGTTTTTATTTGGTTGGTTTGGGGTTCGGTTTGACTTTTTTCATGTCTGATTTTACTAGCTCCATAATTCTTGCCAGAACCTCCCTGCTGGAGCTTGAATTTTGCTGCCTGCAGCTGATGACATTTTCAAGATGAAGGCTAAACATGACTTTAAGGTTGTTGCATCCATAAATTTTTTTAACTATCAGCAGGAGTCCCATCTCTTAAGTTAATTCTGCTCTTATTTAAGGGAAGTGTGTAATAACAAGATCCCTGAAGTTATGGACTGATGAATTAATTCACATTCTGGCCAGCTGGAGTATCCAGGCACACTTTATGACTCAATTATATTCTAGTTATAGACATACAGATTGTAATACGAAAGAGAGTAATACCAAAAATCCCACAGTATAAATTTTTTTGCTTTCATGGAGAAGCTTCTACCCTTGTAGGCCAGCAATGTGTCAGTCATAAGTTGGGAGTTTGGGGTTTCTTCACTCAGTCTTCAAAGGCATGCTCTCCTAATAGGTTGTATGAAGAGCACATTGTAAAGCCCTGCTTTAAAAGTGTGTTTTAAATATATGTGGCAAGAGTGCTGCATGCAAACATGCTGAAATCCACAATTGTGGGTCCCTAGGTGTTTAACTTTTCAGTACTCTTGATTAGGATTTTTTAGTGTTCCTACTTATGCTTGAGAAAACAGAGAGTGTTATGACTTGTTAGAGTACTAGATATGGCGTAAGAAGTATCTGTAAAATTCTGTTTATAGTTTTCTTTTTTTGATTGAGGGATTTTATTAACAACATTATATTTTGCTACTTCCTTGTTGTACAGTCACTGTAACATCCTAAACATATGATCCGTGGGTCAATGCTTAGAGCAGGTGAAATGCAGACTTTGAAGTGAGGATCTCGTTGAGGGTGAGATGGGAGAAACTGAAGAAGCTGCAGATGAGAGTGAAGGAGGACAGGACATGAATACCCAAGTTTCCCTAAGTCATGTGCGCTCTGTGGAACTCTTACTGCTAAATTTATACCAAGGTGTTGCTACTGACATGTTAAAGCTATCACCTTAAGAGGTGTGAACTGAGCTGAAAGCAGCTCTCTCCCATCAGGAGCTGCACTTGTTGAGGGTTTTGCCTGTCCAAATGTTTCCAGCCCTGGGTTGTGTTGCTGCACTGGCACAACTGTGTGGTGTTGGCCTGGCCTTGGCTGGGTTTTATGGTCTCTTTTACTGTAGCACTGTGGTGTCCCTGTTCTTCAGGCATTCACTCTCTGTGATGCTCCCCTAGGTTAGAGAAATCCTCTCTCTCATCTTTTACAGATGCTCGATAATAAGTTAACAAGTCTGGTCTCATTCCATTGTAGTGAATGAGGAGTGTGAATTCCCAGAGTGGTTCAGAGCAGGTTGGGAAGGCTGAAGTCCAAAGCACTCCAGCATCTCCCCCTTTCAGAAGACCTTGTCTCTTACACCACAGGAAACCAGTGTTGAAGTAGCAAGTCATGGAACCAGGCGTCCTGGCATCTGGTGTTTGCCACCAGTCCATTGTGGACCCCGGTGCATGACAGTGACAGATAAAGCCTCCACTGATTGTGAAAAGAGATGTTTTTCTGCTTTTTAATAGCCATAAAAATGACTTTAGCACTGAAAGATTTATTAGTATCATGATAGCATTAATTATAAGCCAGAATGTTGTATTTACTGACTTGAAGTTCCGTTTTTTGACAGATGTACAGGTCAGCAACCGAACTTTTTTCGTGAATACTGTTTCACACTAACAGATGTGCTGCATCTGTTATTTTTTTTTCTGTGATAGTCTTAAAGACAGCAAAGTTAAGAGTTTTCTTTTGCTTCTGTGGTTAAAAGGTGTCAGACAAGGAGAGGGATATCCCAATCATTGTCCCAAAAAAAAAAACAAACCCAACAAGCAGAACCTAACAAACCAACCTAGCAAAAAGAAAAAGCAATGAATCTCTGATAGTCATGTGAAAAGGAAAGATAGTCAGACTTGGCCTAAAAGAAACCTGTCTACAGTTTCCTGGTATTGCACAAAGTATATCAGAACTGCACATGTAACACAGGTTTCCACCTGGATTTAGGCTTCTGTCCTCTTTACAGTTCACACATGCACACACATTTGCTGTTTAATTTGGAAGTGCTTTAAACCCAAATTGGAGTACCACTGGTGGTTTGAACAGGACCTAGGGCTTGGTCAGCATTGATATATTAGACATTCTTTGCTTGCTTTTGCTCATCCCATGATTTCTCTGGAACTAATATTTCTGGAACCATTTCAAATCTGGAACCATGGTTTCTCAGTGGTCTGGACTAACCCAGCTTGCAATCTTAGATGGCTGTGCTTATTTCTTCCTGGTGATTGGTTCCCTGTGAGTTCTCCATAGGGGTAGGCATGAAATGATGAAACTGGTGAGACAATTGGAGGGGGAAATCTCAGTCTGTGTTCTGCAAGTTACTTTGGAAGTGCTACCAAATATTGCACAAGTAACAAGGGTGGGTACTCAAGAAGAGCAAGTTAGGGATCTGTGTGCATCCCAGCACATAAAACCTGGAGACCAGACTGAGATACGTGCAGGTGAGCTCAGAATTGGTGACCTGCATGGTGGATGTCATTAGGGCCACACCTGAATCTTGGGCACCTGTGCCAACCAGTCAATGCAGACAGAGCTTTACCAGATGTGTACATTGGCTGTAGTGCTGCCTATGCTCTGTGCCATTGTCAGGATTCTCCCCTTTTGTGCAGATCAGTTAGTCACGAGGCTGTAATGCCCCAGTGTCACTTATCTCCAGCTATCAATTTAATACCTTCCCTAGGAAAATACTTTTATTCTAACCAATGTGTTCAGTGTAGATACTGTGATAAGTTAGCTGAAGGTGTTATCTCCTGTAGGGAGCATGAAGTTTACTTTGATCTCTGTTATTTTGTACATTGAAGCAACAGCCTGATCTTCTAAGAGCTTTAAATGAGCATCTCGGCATGTGTAAAAGCTCACTTCATTTTTACAAGCCTAGAAGACCTAGAGACCGAAAAAAAAAAAAAAAAAGGCAAAAAAAAAAAAAAAAAAAAAAAAAAAAAAGCACTGCACAAAATACTCATTTTTATGAAGGAAAAACTTCAAAATAGTTTTGGACTGATTGTAAGAAATTCTTTGAAGTACATTGACTAATAAGGTAAATTTGACTTTTTGGAACTGTAAATGCAGCAAAGGTAAGTGAATTTCCATAAACATAATTTTATTAAGATCAAGGTAACAAAACCTTCAACTATTTGCTCTTTGACATTTGGCAGATATTTAGAGCCAGGGGCAAAAAAGAGTGACTTTGAATGGCCTGCCAAGTGGATTTACTCTGCAGAGAATGGAAATAGACTTTTACCTCATTTTCCATGATTAAAAAATGAAAAAAAAAATAGAACAGCTCATTTTTCTTTGTTTTCCAGTAGTGCTGTGGTCCTATACATGCAGTAGATAGTCATGTCCTGACACTGGTACCCAAACATATTTTTGTGTCTCGCAGGCTGTCGCAGGATTCTAGGAGTGGCTGTAAGCCAGCTGGGAGGTGCATCAGGGACTGGGCACTCACCTACCAGTCACTCCCAGAGCAAGGCAGGGTTCTGCTGGCAAGGGGGCCTGGCTGTGCAGGCAGGGTGGCAGAGCTGCTGCTGCTGCTGCCAGCTCTGCTCTGCCTGCCAGAGTGTCCCTGCAGCACTCCCCTGCCAACCAGCCTCTGCCCAGGAGAGTGCACAGGGGGAGTCATGGCAGCCCTGGCCTACTTGCAGTGACACTCCTCTTGTGAGTAACATGCTGGTGGCAATTTATCTCCCAGCTAGGGAAGGGGAAAGAATTTTGTCTGGAGACTTATACCTAGAGTGAGTGCAGCCCAAGGGAGTATTAGGAGCAGCAGCATATTAGTATTGCTAGTAGTTATTAGTATTGCTGTGGTGGTATTTGTTTTAAATTTATCAATTTGTAAAGTGTTATCAAAATGCTAATTGCAAACTCTGTGTCCCAGAAGAGTTCAACTTTTTTTTCATCTTGGTGCTTCTTTCATCATGAGTTGTGCCTGCTCACATCAGTGCTGTAGCAGTAGTGCTACAGGAGGACCAAGCTGTACCATATGTCTGTATAAATTATTTTTATTTTTGGGGATCCATTTGCTTCTTCTTTTAGCTGTTCTTTACAGGTTCTAATTGATTTGTTGCAAGGGTTTTATGTTTGTTTTTTCCAGGTTTTTAGTTTCAGATTTTGTCATATAATACTGCAATAATGATGTAGAATAGGCAAAGGGGGCAAGAGGTGAAAGAGATTGACAAATGACATACAAATTGATGGAGTAGAGAATTTAGAAATACCAAAATAATGATTTGAAAAGTAATTTAATCCATCCTTCACAGTATTTATATGATTGTTAGTTTAGGTTGTTAAATTGTCTTTTTGTTATAGTTTCTAATGGGAAACTATAGGTCCTATGGGAAATAATGGGAAGAAAAAGCTTTTTTTGTCCTCCATTATATTGAATTTGCTATCTGGTTTCTGTTTACTTTGTAAAAGGAATTAATAACCCAGATAAAATTTTGTCAAAGTATGGAAATATCAGAACAGGACCTACAGTAGCATCCTGAGGGGTGAAGGGGATGCAGCATGCAGAACTGTGCACTCTGGCTGGCAGCAGTTTGCCTAAAGGCTGGCATATGTGTGCTGAAAGGCAAACTGAGGTTATCCAGCTCCAGACAAAACTGTGGTCCTCCCTCTGTCCCTCTCCCCAAAATTTGTTGTTGTTGTTGTTTTTCTTAAAAGGTAAAGAAAGCAGTTGGAAGCCAGGATTGCTTTCACAGGATTGCAGAAGCTGAAAAATCCCTCAGAGAGGAGGACAGCAGGTCACAGTAGTTGTACATAAGTGACACAGTAATCCAGACTGAGGAACTGATCAATCCAAAAAACTAGGGGAAAAACCCACTTTTTGTATCTGGCATGATCTGCCTGATCTGCTTCACAGTCTGGCTGCAGCTAAGCAAACAACTGAGCCAGGGCAACAGAGAAGCTGCTGTGTAGAAGGGACATGTTCCTGCTGCAAAATGGAGCAGTTTCCCACTTCTGCCTGTTCTCCCATGTGCTGGTGTTTGCTAATCATTTAGGTACATAGCCAGGCAGGTGAGGAAATCACCCCTGGTGAAACTACTTCCCCTCTGCCCCCTTCTGCTGGGCCAGCTTTTAGTTTGTTTAACTTCTCTGGTGTGGATCATCTTGGGTGGTCATGTGAAAATAGAAATGGCAGTGAAAGAGGAAGGAAGGAAACCAAGGACCAAAACGATATGGTAAGCAGGAACAGTATCCTTTCAGCAGGTGCTTTCATTCATATCTGATTAAAATGGTCTTGTGTTATGTTTCTGCCTGTTTATAAACTGGCTTAGTTGACTGGACTATTGAAGTAATAAATCCTTCCCTGATCCTGACCTGGCCAAGGAGTCCTGCCTCTGCCTTTCTGTCTATGCAGTGGTGATACACTGAAAACAAATTCAAAGGGAAAAATATTTATTCCTTCACATAACATGCCCTGATACTAAGCTGATTTTTCCACTAATCATTTCCTACAAAAATTAAAGGTAAAAAGCTTGTTTTGACAATAGTGTTGAATTGTGGGTGGGTTTATGGTGAGTTTTCTGTATTTGTTTATTTTGTTTGCTCTTTAGTAATTCAGTGAACTGTCATTATTGGAAGTAACTAGAGGGGGATCCCATGATGTTTAGGTGATTTGGGAAGCTTTTGTGAAGCAACAAATATGTGTGGCATTGTATGGTCACCCAGTATTGGGGGAAAAAGGCTCAATCATCGCTCAGCTGGTGAAATTTGGTGCGTTTCTTTCTGCCATGCAATTTCATCTATGGTTTGGTACATAAAAGTGCATTTTCTCTTAGTCAGAAGTCTTTTAAAAACACTTTTGTGTGCACCCTGTGTTTATAACAACGTTCAAAGCATTGCAACATCAACAGGCTAGACTGTTTTCTTCTTTTCTATTTTGGGACCCAAAGCAAGAGAGCTGTTTTGAGTCAGTCCAAATGCTCCTGTGTGCACAGATGTAGAGAATAAAGCAAAACTGATACATCTGGGATTTTAACACCTTCCAGGTGGTGTTTTATCAGAGGGGGACCTGCATGTGTGCACTTAAGAGAGAGGATTACTGTCATCCTATGACCATCTCTGAAAGGAACAAAAGAAGGTTTAAAATTATTGAATGTCTTCTGGTTTCAAATGTCATTCCTGGAAAATGCTCAGTGTTGATTTCTAAGTCTTCTATTTCTGTTGGGTAGTGAGATACAGTGTACACAAAAGATCCTTTTGATTTCTCAGTTGAGAAATTTGATTTATGTCATATGGGCTAAGGTTGGCAAAAAATAATGCGTAATGTCATAGTGCATATGTCTAGAATTGCTATCTTTATACCTTTATGAGACCAAAACAGCAGAAAATTTTGGGATCCTTTCATACTTAATGTTAAATAAATAATGAAATGCTACTAGTTTTGTTCTTTACATTTATTGGCTTTGGAATCATATTCTAAGAGCTCAGAGGTATTCTAATTTGGTGATTTTGCTTTTTCTTTCTTTTTTCATTTACCAGAAAAAACCATTGTCCTCGATTATAAAAGAAGTCTGTGATGGGTAAGTTCTGCCATAGAGTACATACTAGATACAGTGCTTTTTGAAGTATTAAACCAACTAGGAGATAATTTTTTCCAAAGAAAATCTAGATAATCCTTTATGACTAGTCATTAGGTTTTTTAATCTTTTTGTGTTAGCTTCAAATTTGGAATTTGCAGTGCATTTTGGATCAATTGCTTGCAAGATGAGGCTCCTAACAAAGCAGCTCCATCATGTGGGTGACTCTCGTTTTGACTGCTTTCTTCCTCTCTGCACAGAGATACATTTTGCCTACTCACTTTGGCTTGTGGGCCCTGCTTTTCTTGGGTTAAGGGACTGAAGCACTGCCTCTGGCTCTGAATTTTGAGCACTGAGTCCAGAGAGTGCTGTAAGCTGGTCAGGTTGATGAGACTGTTCGTATGAAACTGAAATGTTAATTGCAAATTCTGCTGTATAGACTAATAATTGGCTAAGACAAATACCTTGATTTAAGTTTAATGGATCAATTTAAAAAGCTGTTTTAAGCAAGTGCTACCACACAGGAGAACCTAGCTATATTCATCAAATTGCTGCTGCGCTAAAAAGGTGATATTTTATGCCTAATGTAATATATCAACTTAATGCTATATCCATTGTGTATTGTATAAGCTAGCATAAATTTCTGGTACTGTACATTTTTTTGGTTAGATTTAGTGACTTAGTGATCTTGCTTAATGCAAAAAAAAGATCACTAGGATGTATTTGTAGTGAGGTTTTCCCTTTGTAAGCATGCCTTTAACTCATCATTGAAAACTATGGAAAACTATGACAAGTATGAGAAATACATGGGAATGACAGACACTTGTTTGGTCATGCTAAAATTATTTAAAGGGTACTTTTTGAATTATTAAGATTTCATTTTGTGATTAATTTATTTTCATATTTCTAAGGTGGTCTCTTGCAAATCATGACCAATTTGCACTGCAGCATGCTGATAGTTCTAATTTCTACATCACCGAGAAGGTGGGTAAATTGTTCAATGCAATTCTTGCATAGCCTATAAAAATATTTGCCACAATCATTTATTTTAAATTAAAATACATGAAAATATACTTTCCATATGCAATGCCACTGAGAGGGTAGGTACTGGGAGGCCTGATTTAATGACTTTTTAACTGATTTCGTCTGTTAGGAAAAGCAAATAAGAGTTTGAATGTGCAGAGTTCTTCATGTCAGTTGAGTTTGAGACTTGAGCACTGAGCTCTTCTACTTTGGTATTCTTGTGTGTTTAGTATTCTGCTAACAAGTGATGTACAGGAAACTGAAATATTTAAAACGTGAAGGGCTCTTTGAAGTCTGAGGAGACCTTCAGTGCATGTCTTTTTCCTTTTTGGCTGAGCAGGTAGAAATAAGTTTCAGTATAGTATTTGCTACTTGCTCCTGCCTGCTGTCTTGTCCTTACCTAGTTCTGTAAGTTCTGTTGGCTTACTTTTTTTTGTCCCCATGTAGCGTGACAATAGGTGATTCATCAAGTGATGCAATGATTTCAGCACAGAGTAATGAAAAGTGTATAGCTGTAATAAAAATGGAATGTCTAGTATAAATATATGGGACATGCTCATCTCAATGGGACCAAGTAGAATATTCATTCCTAGCATTACTGGTAAAATTGCTGAAATTACAAAAAAAAGATTATTTGGAAGAGTGTACGGGTAGTACTGCAGAGGTACAATTTCTAAGCAGTGGCAGGAAGGACACTGCTTAAAACTTGCTCAAGTCCACATGCAAATTCCCTAATCTCGGTGGATTCTGACCTAAAAAGACCTGAGTTTAACTGCATAGATACAGGTGCCTCTTGCTCACCTTGCTATCAGTTTAGTTTGGCTTGCTCTTAAGTGGAGGCATGTCTTGGTTCTGTTTTGCATTTTACAGTTCTTTAGGATTTGCTAATATGACTGAGACATGAACTAAGTTTTGTCTTGCTGTAATTCATACCCACACCCAAGAAATAAAGGAAACTTAGGCACAGTTAAGCATTTGGAAAGACTAAATTTAGCAAGACAGCAAGAACAGTTGCTCATAAGATAGTGCTGTGTTTTGGGGTATTTTTCTTTTTTTTTTTTCTGGGCTCTTTTGTTTTATTTTTTGTTTGTTCATTTTGCTTGTTTTTTAACAGACCAGTTTCAGTTTTTCATTTAACTTCTTGCCACCCTGGACAACCTTCTCAATATGTACTTCTTTTTTTTTTTTTTTTTTTTTTTTTTTTTTTTTTTTGGATCGTCTCCTTCTTTTTGCTTGTGTGTTGTTTTGGGATTTTTTTTTTCCTCTCCTTTCTTTTCAAGTTTCAATTGACAGACACTTCAAAGACCTCTGCAAGGAAACCTGTTGAAGTAATTACTGACTTCTATGTTTTGCCTCCACCGAGTTAAATAGTGAGATTGTTCTGCAAATTGCCCTCAATGGTGACACAATGTTTACCAATAAAGCAGACACAATTGAATTTGCCTGTTGGCATTTAAGCTGTATGCAGTGAGTATTTCCAAGAAGTGGGGACTGAGTGAATACTTCAGCTTTTTGAAGGTCTTTGTCCTGATGCAACTGGAGGGATATTTCAGGCTTTATCTCCACCTTTGGTGGATAGGATTCTGCAGCTTTGGAGAAATGTTTTCTGTTCCACATAAAAGAGTCTCTGATGGTTTTTGGCTGCCTCTAACTTGCAATACGGATGGAAAATTATGGTCTTCTAGGACATTTTGGATTGTACTGCAGAGAGGACTTTGAGTTTGTTTATTCCCTACTGGAAATATGCAGAGTGTCTGACTCTGAGTCACATAAATAAGAGAGAAGAGCTCTAAATGCCACTAGAATTACTCAGATGTCTGTGACTTTCATTAGATACTGTTCACTGTTTATAGCTGGTTGTTGGATAGTGGCTGTGAAGAGAGGCTTATATAGGCCATCACCCCTTCCACATACTTTCCCTCATTTGTGTTCAGTAGGATATTGTTGAATTAAAACATGAAAATTGCCAGGCATGAGGAAAAACACATGCACTTCAAGGAAGCTACAACACTTAGTTGTTAAAATCCACATTGTTTTAACCTGACTTTTACTAATGGACATGAGCAGAGCTTTTTTTGTGACAGTGACAGCTTCTTGTAAGAAATATTTTTCACAGCTCTTAAAGGTGAATTCTATGTCTGTATATTGTATGCAGATAACATTATCTGCATTCCAGGTAGAGATGACTCTTTAAAAAATACCACTATGTTTAAAGTTACCAGAAAGAAAAGCAATTAGTGAATTCTTGTATACAGTAGCAAGAAGCTTTGAAGTGAAAATGTCCCAAATGTTACATGGCTTACAATTGTAATTTTGTTTTTGGTGGCAAACAGCCCATCTGTGTTTTGGCTGTCATGTACAGAACTCTATATCTTTTGTAGCTGGACCTTTTTTCCCAATTATACCATGCATAAATAAAAACAACACCCAAGCAGTTCTGTCTCTTAATTTATTTATGTTTTGGCTGTATTATTTGGAAGAATGCCTCTACAGAAGTAAGAGTAACTCCTTTAGGCAGTATAAGCGAGGTCTTTTAACAAATTTTGATTCACCCAGGGTTCCTACTCGAGATAGGCTTATCACAGCAGATCCAGTTTTGACTGCTGCCTCTGGGGTCATGGTATGGCTATATCTGTGCCCCTGAAACTGCAGTGGAAATCATTAATTTTTTCTAAAAATGAGAGAAATAGAACAAGAGGGTATGTGGACAAGAAAACCAAGCAGACATAGTGCATGAGCTAAAATATGTCTGGCGTTCTGATCTCAAAGTTTTTGATTTTTAATTATGTTAATAGGTGTGTGGGGTTTTTTTAAGGCTTTGCTTATCATGAAGGGGCATTCCCCTGGCAGGTCAAATGTCTAAAAACCTGACTTCTGAGTCAGGATCTTATCGTACCAGATACTACGAGATAAGAATAAATAAGTTATCTTTGCTTTAGTCTATCCAGGCTGTACCTGAATTAGATGCTTGTGTTCATCAGGTGCAGTGAGTCAGGAGCACTATAGCCTGGGGGAGCTCAGGTTTAGAAAAGAAAATGCTGTATGAAAATGGCTGTATAATTCTTTGTGCTATGTGTGTTCCCTGGCTGAAAACCACAGCTCAGATAATTGTTGGTTGTGTTCCTCTGCTGGCAGTATGAGCAGTGCAGGGACAGACATTGGAGTGGCTGATGCTGCACCTTGGTGGGTATGGCTGGTCCCTCGTTGCTGCTCACCCTTGGCCTTGGCCACCTTGGCCAGACCATGGCCACCTCTAGATCCATTTGCAGATCCTGTGTTTGCCTGGGGAAGGATGGTGTTCAAGCTGGTTTCACTGCTGGAGGCAGAATGTGGTCGCTCTTAACCCTCCACCTGAGCAACTCTTAGAAATGAAGGGTTGGCTGCTGGTGCTGAGGGGTTTGTGAGCCAGCCCTGAGCACACAGTCTTTTTATCTTTTAAATACAAGAACATTTCATTCATCTGTATATTGAATGCAACCCATTTTTGTGGTCACTTTTTTTTTGTTTGTTTTTCTGCATCTGATGCATCAGAAGATTTCCCATGGGCTTTTCCCCCTTCTTTCCTATCTCCCACATTTCCCTTTTATTCTTATTGCTTGAGGTGGAGGGGAGCAGACACTGAGTTTACTACATTAGTTTTGGGAGACTTTTAATTCTGTTTTGCAGGAAGAGGTGCCCCACCTTCCTTTTGTTGTAATTTTTCATCTCTGTGTTGTTTTTGAAGATGGGACATCTTTCTAACCCCCATTTTCTCAATGCTGAGAACCTGAGTGAAGTCCCTGGTGCTTCTTTTTCAGAGGTGATTTTGCTCATGATCTATTTTTTGTTGAACACAACCTGTAATTGTATATTCATGTGAAGTTCCACCATGCCTTTACAGGCTCCCTGCACAGGAGTATATGCAAATAACAGGACAAGAAATGACCCATTTGTACAGTTGGGACTTTCTGAGATTTACATTTTTCATATTCATCTTTTTTCACTGATCAATTGAATTTCAGTGAGTTGTAAGAAAATATTCTTAATAATGAAGGTTTCTGATTCATTGAAGGACCTGGTGCTTCTTAAGCAGCTGAGAATGAAAAGTAGCATGAAGAATGGGAACTGGAGAAAGGTATTAAGAGAGCTGTTTCATTTTCCATTTCGCATCACTCCTAATAATATATTTATCAATAGTGCTACATAAATGGTAGATTGTAGATTTGACCTGGATCAAACCATACCCAGTTTTCCCTTTTCTCTGCCACTTACAAGATGTGGTATTTCCCAGATATTCACAAATTTCTTACTATTTTGGGGCATCTGTACAGCCCTGCAGAAATTCCCTAAAGTAAGGACAGCACATGACATCTGAGTGGCCATGCTCCTGCCTGCTTGATGGATGCTGGTAACACTGCCCTGTAGACTCCAGTAAAATCTTAGAGAACGCTAGTATATTTTTCAGGTGCACAGAAGTAAAACTTCAGTATCCATATACTAGATCACTTTCAGTCCTCCTTCATTCAGGTTGATCTCAAGAACAGTGGTAATGGTTATCCTTCTTTTGGTTCTCTTAGGACTCTTTTTGTAGTACTTTTGGTCTGTACTAAATTTTCTAAAGAAAAGAATTATGTCCTGTCCAACCATTATACTTTCTGGCCCCAGCAAAAACAACTTAATTCTTTTGCTTGCTTTCCATTAAAATATTAGTTATGATGATCTTCTGTTTAGTTCCTTAGTTCCACATCACAGCTGATGAGATGGGTCAAGTGGGGTGTTTTTTTAAAAATCTGTATAGATATTTTCCTGAGTTAAGTTTGTAATTTTGCCTCACCATTAATCACTAGAGAGGAAAGGCTCTGAAAATGTTTAGCGTTCGGTTAGAGCTATTGAAGATAGGTATGGCATACCAGGGGCACATTACAACCGTTTGGGTTCAGCTCATGGCTGAAGATTTGGCTAACAGAAAAATACTCTTTGATTCATCTTTATACTTAAAGAACAACCTATTTGGATGAGTAGTTTTCCAAAGTGCAGTGAACAGACATTTCAACACTGAAAGAGGATGGTTCTGATTTCCTTTCCCCTTCCCCAGAAGATCCTGCTATTTTTTTTTGACAATTTTTGAAGGTGTTGGCAAGGAGGGAATCATTTTGTGCCACTTTAATTCATTAAATTTGCTTAGTAAAAAGGCTGCTTGATCTAATGCAGGGATGAGGCAGGACTCGAATCAAGTCCAGGAATAGCCTGTAGACAAGAAAGAAGTAAAGAAAAGGTAGGAAGAAGAATGGAACTTTTTTTAACAGCTGTGAGTTTTCCTTCAGTTGTTTCTGGAACTGGCTTGAGCTGACGTAGAAAAAAATTTTGTCAAGCTCCTACTGTAGTCAAAAATGGAAAAGGGATGTTTTGCCTACAGTCCTTTCTGTGGGTGAGAGGAAGGGCACAGGAAGGGTGTAGGAGTGGGCTGTATGTCCTAGAGAAGCACAAACACCTGCAGGCTTTCCCTTAAACAAATCTCAGTGCTGTGGTTCCAAATTGAGCTGGCCCACTTTTCCTGCTTATACTATACTGCTTATTCCTGTCTTCTACTGTGCAAACCAGGCAAACCCCCAAATGATAAAATTTTCATCTGGTCCAGTTTGCTTGTTGACTGATACAACTGCTTATGCCACATATAACAGTACTAGGAATGAGCAAGATGTTGAAGAGCAAGATATTGAAAACAAGACTCTATGGTAGCAAGCTGTGCAACTGTGCTTTGACTTGGCAAAAGTGAGCCACACTGTGAGCCACAGTCTTGGCTTCAGTATTCAGCTATTCTCTTAGCATCTGCTAAAGAAGCCACTGCTCCTGTGCTGACTCTCAGTGGAGCTATGAGTGAATATGGCAGGTAACCTGTGCTGAAGAGCTGACTTCAATTTGATAATCCTTACTTGGGTTTGGTGGGTTTTTGTTTTGGGTTTTTTTATATCCGTACCCACCCTGTTCTGATTTCTCCACATATCTTTATAGTGTGAGCACAGCTAAGTCAGTCATTTCCTGATGTTTATTTTTTAGGGTGCAGCTCTGCTGTTGAAACTTATCAGAGGACGATAGGGCTGCTTGTCATCGGCCCACTCCTTCCGTGTTGCTGGTACAACTGTGCTGTGTGTCTGTGTGTGGTTGCTTGAATTGGGGAACTGATCCAGCTTAAAAATACTTTGTGTGTGATATTCTTGTAATGTGTCAGAAGGATGTCTGCCCAAAGTGTAATACCACTGCTGCTCTGCAGAACAAGTGGTGCCTGGTAATGCTGTCCTTGTAGATCACTCCACTTGCAGATGGGTAAATCATGCAAATTTTGGTCTTTTTCTTAGGATGTGATTTAAGAGGCAGTCAAGTTGGTATTTCTGTGGGTTCTGGAGAAACAGGTAGCTGATCATTCTTCTTCTACTCTGTTTCTTCCTTCTCTTTGCTTCAGTAACATCCTAGTGACTGCTGCTGGATGGTGAGTTTGTTCAAGTCGCAGATCTAAAAAAATAAAACTCTGGACTCTGGAATACTTTTTATTTTCCTCCTTTTTTATGAATGAAGGGCAGAGGAAGTGTTAACTTTTTAAGGTCAGGTGGTTGACTGTGCTTCTGCGTGGTGGTAGATCCAGTGTAAGGGAAGTGTTGGGGGCCCATGCACTGGAGCATTATGTGCAGAATTGTGCCTCTTGCACTGGCTAATGTACAGGTGTACCACTGGTCTAACTTGGTTTATTTACCAGCTTCTGTAATCCTTAAATAGAGACAGATAAACAGCATGCAGAAAACATTCTCTTTTTAGAAACTTCAGACAAACTACTTATTTTTTTTTGAGGAAAATGTTATAATTGAATTATAATATGAAAAAGCAGCAGACATTGTCCTTTCAACAGCTTCCCAGAAAGTAAATTATATCCCAAGATTATTTGCATCAGTATTTCTTCTAAAATAGTACAGTTCTGTCATGCCAAGTAGTACAATGTTTGTAATTACCTGTATCACTTAGCTTACATCTTATTAAATATTTTGGTGACTAAAAATAAACTTAAGAAATTCCCTACCAAGTCAGTCTAATGAAATCTCATCTCATAGTCTGTCTGCAGCTCTAGCAGTAGCAAATGCTGTTTGGGGTAGTGATCTGATGATGACTTTCAGTCTCTTTGTGCTTCCTCAGTATTCCTATTGTACTACAGGTGTTGGAAGCTACACCTACACTTAGACTATTTAATATCCTGCATAAAGGCTACACCACCCTGTCATCTCTTCTTGAACCTGCTGATATGGCACACTTTCATAGCCTCTGACAGCAAGCTTGAAGAGTTTACTGCCTTCTGAATGACGACATGTATTCTCTATCTGCTTTAAACTGACCTCCTACCAATTTCATCAAGTGCTCCTAAGTGCTCATACCACAAGCTTTCATAAAAACAGTTCAGCATTCCGATTGTCCACTACGTTCTTTCCTGTGTCCTTGGTCCCTCCAAACTGTGGAGACCCTGCCTTTTGAGGCATCTGCTGAAGCCCGTTGGACAGTTGCCTTTCTCTGCATTTTCTCAGAAACCACTATGCCCTTCCTAAGATGTCAAGATCAAAACTGCACTCAGTGCCCTGTATGTGGGTACAGAAGTTCCTGTGTTGTGGCAAAGTGACGCCCTCTGTCTTGTTCCTGGTGCCACCTCTGATGACACTCAGTGTTTACTGGATCCTCTAGAACATTGAATCTGTGCTTTAAGGGAGATCTGCCAGCAAGAACTTTGCTCCTCTTTCGTGAGCTCTTAACTTAGTAATGAACTCTGCAACTCTAATATTTTGTGTCATTTTGTCCTTATTTACAACTTTCTCAAGCTCATCCTTGTGGAAATGTAATGGAGTCATAAAGTGCATTTCACAGCTCTAATTTTCTGTTGTTGTGTCCATTTGGAAGAAGGTGCAACAAAATAACAGCAGTATGGAAATAGGGATGAATCTATTACTAAGGGTAATAAACACAAGAAGAATTTTAGATATCTTGGCTGTTACTGTCTAGAGTGGTTAGAGAAGTCTGAAGAAAGCTGTTTGGTCGGGGTTAAAGAACAGGCTTCGTGAGCTATAACCATGGGAACCAATGCTTCCAGGTCTTCCTCAAATATGTTAAAAAAAACATTCCATTCCAACCAGTTATAGTGAGCTGAATCTTGAGGCATTTTGCTGGGTACAACAGATCATTAAAATGATAAGACAAATGTGAGGCAAAATAACCTATTTTACCTGATAAATTTACTTGATAATTATGCTGGTTTGAAAGCAAAACCAGTGAAAGACTCCAAGTCAGGAACACAATTTAATAAGAGGAAAAGAAAAGAAATAAGAGAAAGTAAAATAAAAGTAATAGTACAAAAAAACCACTGACAGAGTCAGAATACAACCTGACACCCTGTTAGGGTGGTAGCGGCAGTCCAGATGAGATGGTCTTGTCGAAGCAGTGATCCTGTAGAAAGGTCTGGTAGCTCTTGTCTCCTCAGTGGACAAAAGCTGCCTGTGCTGTCCCAAATCCTGGATTATATCCAGGTGGGAATGCTTGGCTCCTCCCCCTGGGCGGAGCATCTCACAATGGGGATGATCTCATTCTATGAGTCATGCAGTGGGTCCTTGATGGCCCATTAAACAGAGATAACTCCCGGAGGGAGTTATCTATGAGTCATGTGGCAAGGCATTGTTAGGTTTGTTAACAGAAGATAAGGAAAACACTGCCCCACCCTGGCTCCAACGGCTCATGGGGATAGAATACAAACCTTGGGCACAATTTTACATTGTAACCTAGGACAATAAATTTGCTGTCACTGCGGCAAAGCTCTGAATAAGCAGCTTCACTATTTTGACAGGATTTTTTTAAAGTGAATTTGCTTACCTTCAACCCTCTGCATGGTTTGGTGGACTCTGCTAATGCTTGAAGTGTCCTGCATGTGTTTTAGGCAAAGTAGCTTAGGACACAGAAAAGCAGAGCTTTGAGACTAAGCAGAATCTCCTGGCAGATAGTCAGAAAAAATGTAGAATTGTTTAGGTTGGAAAAGACCTTCTAAGATAATCAAGTCCAACCGTTAACCTAGCACTGCCAAGTCCACCACTAAACTGTGTCCCCAGGTGCCACATCTTTTAAATGCGTCCAGGGATAGTGACTCAACCACTTCCCTGGGCAGCCTATTCCAGTGCTTGGCAAACCTTTCTGTGAAGAATATTTTTCTGTTATCCAAACCAAAACACCCCTGGTGCAACGTTTCCTCTCATCCTATTGATTGTTACCTAAAAGAGACTGACCTCCACCTTGCCGAGCTCTGGGAACCACCACTGGTGACCAGCTGCTAGATATAACCAGCTGGATATATTTCCACTTGTCACCACCCTTTGGGGTGGGCAATCAAGCCAGTTTTTTACCCAGCAAGCAATGGACCTGTCCATTGAGCAGCCAGTTTCTCCAGGAGAATGCTGTGGGAGACAGTGTCAAAGGCCTTACTAATGCCCAGCTGAACAGCATCCACAGCCTTTCCCTCATCCACTGAGCAGGTCACTTTTGCATAGGAGACCAGCTTAGTCAATCAGGACTTGCCTTTCATAAACCTCTCCTGGCTGCGCCTGATCATCTGGTTGTCCTGTATGAGTCTCATGATGTCAGTCAAGGTGATCTGTTCCATGACTTTCCCTGGCACTGAGGTCAGACTGACAGGCCTGTAGTTCCCCAAATTAAGTTCTAGTTGAGCTTTGGCCCTTCTAATTTTCTCCCTGCATAACCTCACAGCACCCCAGCAACCCTCCTGAGTGTGCTACCCTTTCTTCGAAGGTCATAATATCTCTTCTTTTTCCTTGGTTCCAGCCAAAGGTTTGTGCTTAGCCAGGCTGGTTTTTCCCACTGCTTGTCTTGCATTGGCCTGCTTCTGTGCTTTTAAGATTTCCTTCAGGCAGGATGTCCAGCCTTCCTGGGCTCCTTTGACCCTCAGGACTGCATCCCAATGGCTTCTGTCAACCATGCTCCTAAACAGGCACAAATCTCTGCTCTAGAGTTCCAGGGCAGGAGTTCTGCTGACCCTTCCCCCCTTACTTCTCTGAGAATGGAAAACTCTCTGACATACAGGTTTACCCCACTGCCTCTCCTTCCCTGCTTCTCCTGCCTACTGAAGCGTTTATGGTCATTTAGGTTCACGTTGCTCCAGCTGGTGAAGTTAGAAGGCAGAGGATCCTAAAGTCTGAATGTAAGATGAACTTTTCAGATATCCTCTACTTCCTGTTGTATGTTCTTTGTGTGTCTTCATGAAAGTATTTAGTCTGATTGAAATCTCGTCTTGGAAATATTACCTACTCCCTTAAAAAAAATCATCTTGTGATACATCTTGCTAGATAAAATATTGCAGAGGGGGCTTATTTGTATCCTTGATATAACTGCTGTCTTTGTAATGGATAACATTTATAACAGATCTGTTTTCCTGTTACGGAGGTTTTTTAGGGATATTTTGGATAGTACCATTTCACTAGTTCTTTCACTGCTGAGGATTGAACTTTTCTAATACAAATCAACACTATGAGCAATATCTACCAACTTCATGTACACTTGAGAAACAGGTTGGGAATCTCTTGGAAGAGGGGTTTTTTGATTGGTTTTGCCCTGTTCTTGTCTTTTACTTTGTTTGTCTACCACAAGTGGGGGTGGGTTCTGTCCTAAATAGCAGTGATGCCTGTAAGATGCCTGACTGCCAAACCTGGGCTGCTGTAATGATGTTCTGTTACCCTGGAAAAGAAATCCACAGGATGCTATCCTTAATACTAAGAAGGTTAACTGTGTGTAAATGTTGCAATTAAAATTAACTGGCATGCTGACTAGTGTATCACACAGTTAATGTAGGAAAACCTCTTGGCTTAATTGTACTCTTACATGCTGTTTCCTGGTATGTGATTAAGCCAATATTTAGAATGGATAAACAGAATTGTATTTTTTTTTTAATTGGGTAACTGCTAACCTTTTTTAAATTTTGGCTAGCTTGCTGAGCTAGAGACTTCATGCATTGAATACTTTCAGAGATAAGGCGTGGGCAGTTTTCCTTAAGCCTTTTTCTAAACCAGGAGTTGAAGAGGAGCTCTCTCTGTTGTGATACAATGATTGAATTTACAGTATAGTGCAGATGTACATACCTTGCTCTGAGTCAGACATGATGAAAAGTCTATGAGCTTGTGTGTTGTGGGTTCTGACAAGCATTACACCTTTGAATCTGAAAGCTTTGGTGATTTGGATTCATCTTCATAATTAAACAGAAAGACACCAAAGAAAATGTCCAGTGATGCTTTTAATTACTCTGTGTGTTCCTCTGTTGCCTGTGTTCCTTCTCAAGTCTCTGGAGATCACCATGCTCGTGCTATGCCCAGTACCTCTTGTTTGCAGTGGACTAAGAGTATTTGCAGAGATGCTTATTGTGGTCCAGATGAAGTGACTTAATTTGTCACAAACAAACTGCCAACCACAAACTCATTTGTACATCTGATTTGGTAGTTCATGTTAATTGCAGCAGGAAACATGAGAAACTTTAAGCCTAAATTTTTGCTGCTTAAAAAAATAAGCCTCTGTGTGTGCTCTTATTTATGTTTAAGAACAGTTTACTTTTAAGTGCCAATGTTTTAATGAAGATGTCAGTGAACTTTAGCTTCTGAATATGATTAGTACAGTTCAAGTTGTTTAAATCTTGTTGATTTCCTGGTTTTCACATTGTTACATGCTGGGATTTGCTGCCTTCCAAGTAAAGCTGATGGAATCTTGTGCATGTATACATGCAAACTCTCTGGCCTAATGCAGCTGAGGTCCAGTAGCTTAAGTCTAAGCTGCTGATGGATGTAGATTTAGCCTATGCTAATTGTCTGTCCCAAAGCAATTACTTTTATTCAGCTCCACAAATCCAGGAGGTGGCACCAGTTTTAGCAACCACAACTGTTTGTGAAGTGAGTTTGTTTCAGCACTGATTGAGATTAAACCACACAAATGCACTATGGCCACTTCACACAGATTCCTTAGACATGATGAAATGTAGCTGCATCTGGTGCTGTTTCACTACAAGTGGAGAAAATCTGGTGCTTTGTTAGTGCTGTGGGAAGTCACCCTGCATTTAGCTGCTCACCCTTCTTTGCCCATCTTTTGAGTATAGCCTGGCTGGCCTCCCTGAGGCTGTTCTGGCAGGAGGAGACTGCTGAGGGCTGAGAAGAGTCGCTGCATATGTAGGCAAAGATGCTGTAAGAAAGCTTCTCTCTGGTACCCCCTGTGTTGTCTGGCACTTCATTTATTTCAGTTAGAGTGAAGAAGTCTTTGTGGGTGGAGAATGATCTTTGAGGTAGCTAGAACCAATCCCACAGATGACATGGATACCAAGAATGAGACAATGTACTGGAGTTTTATTTTGGGACTACTTGACCTGGTTTCAGGCAAGATTTATCTGGTTTTTAGCATTTTGGATTTGAGATGTATCAGAATATGAACAAGAAGGATGAAATAAATTTGGGAGAAACTGCCTCAGGAGAAATACACCTTCATATTTTTTCTTGGCTAAACACCAGTCTGCAGAAAGGCTGCAACGTGGTCTTCAGTACAAAATTAGCTTTTCTCTCTCAAACTGTTAGGGATTCCTCCAATTCCTCTGACAGATTAGGGTGTCAGCTCATGAACAAGCTACTGAACCATGACTGGCATTGTGACTGTGCATCATGCTGCAGACAGTCAGTACCTGTCAGTGTTTTCATTGCTGTAGGTACCTTATTCTCCTATCCTGTTGTGAATAGGAGGTGGTTGTTGAAAGAAGGGAAGCTCCCCTACACATACCACAGTGGGAGAGAGTGCACATGAGCTTTATCCACCAACTTGTAAGGAAGCTGTAAGTTTACACCATAGCTTACGCCACGGCTATGTGAGCTTAACCGAAGGAAAACGTTTAATGTCCTCTCTTTCTGACAGCTGGGCAAGGAGAAGGACTTATGGCATGTTTGAACTTTACTCTGCTAACAGTGATGCTTTTTTTACTTTGAGGGAGAATGCAAAGTCGTGGTGGCAGAGCTCAGCGGGTAGCTTCCAGTGGTTTAAGTCAGCATGTTCTTGTTATAGAAAATAAAGAGCCAGTGGGATGAATTCTAAATCCTGCAGATGCTTAATGACAGGTTTCAGCAAACTTACGAACTCCTTAAGTATGTGCAATACCAGAGCCAATACCATGGACAGTATATTTCAAAAAAATATTTGTAGGTTGCCAGTGGAAGCTAAACTTTGAAAAACATGAAGTCATTCTTGAAAGAGCTCAGGTTGGTTAAGTGTCATGTGAATTCAACCTATTTGTTGAAGCTAATGTTATATGCCTCAGTGAGGAAAACAGATGCTAGCTTACATCTGAAAGGGGGAAGCTTTTGCATGCAGACATGCACTGTTGCAGATTTAGCATGATATTCTGCCCAATGCATGTTTCATCTTTTTATGTTGAGTGAGTCTTAAAACCTTTGGATTTTTCTCTTTCAGAATCGTAATGAAATAAAAAATGGAGCTATCCTTCGATTAACAACATCTCCGGTGAGTCAGTGTTCTTTTCTTCTCTTCCTTCAAAGTGCAAATTCGATTAGTAAATCACTGTGAACAAGCGTGTGTACTTTTAGGCTTTATCCACAATGTATCCCACAATCTCCAGGAGCAAAGGTTATGAGTTCTGGATGCAGGAGCAATAACTCTGAGTGACATTTGGTGATACTGTTGGCGCAATTGGGTGGGCTTTTTGTGTCTCACTTCCACTGGGAACAGTTTTCACATACAAGATATCCCTGCTTCCCTGCTGACGTTGCAGCCTCACTCAAGTTGCTCTTTTTCTGCCTCAGAACTCAAAACCAGGAAGCCAGGAGGAAGGTCAGGGATTTGAATCTTGGAGAGCTCTGCTGGGTGGCTCAGGTCAGAGCTTTCCTGATCTCTGGGTTTGTGTTAAGTAAGAAGCAGCTGTAATGTTGAGATTTTACTGGTGTTTCTTTGTTGTTGTCTTTTTTTCTCCCTACGCCGTCTCTTTGCCAGCTCCTAAAAAGCACGGCAGAGCTGCTGGTTGCTCTGAAATGGCTTGTTTTCCTGCTGAGTTGAGCAGTACTGCTGCCACATGCTGAAAGCCATTATTAGTCCTGGAAGATGTATGTCTAAGGCAGCAGCAATCCCATTTCCTTGCTGACAAATGTAGTTAGTGTGCCATTAAAATGGTTTACCTCTTCATGATGGTGTTCTAGCCTCTGCAGATTCGAAGCATTCTTATGGACAAACTCTGCCACCCAGTAGCTTCTCAACAGAAGACACTTCTCAGCAGCCAGCTGGGCAAAGACAAGAGGTTTCTTCATCATATTTTTCAATGTTCATTATATTCAAAGCTTTATAGACATTAAAAGAAAATAAACAACAGTTTAAGACCATGGCTCTGTCAGGGTCCGTGTGATTCCATAGTCTCTTGGCATACATCACCAAAACAGCCTTGTGCATAGGAAAACCACTTCTGGTGGAGTAAACCTGATTTGATGGAAATTCTTAAGAAACAGACAGCCCCAGCACCAACTCCTTCTAACCTTTGGGATTTCTTAATAACAAATATCCACTCCAGTGCTGCCCAGACTTGGGATCTCTTGAAATCGAAACAGGATCTGTGGTTCATCAAGAACCAATGTAGTCCAAATGCACTGCACCATGTTTTGGTGTAACCACAACATGGAATAACCACATAAGACAACTGATGGAATTCTCCCGTCTCAAAATCCACAACCAGTTGCACCAGTGCAACCTCACTGAAGAGAGGCTGTGCTGTGGCTGAGCTGTGGAGATGGCTGGCTGGCTTTATGGTCACTTGTGCAATTGGAAATAGGGCCCACAAACACAAAAGACAAATCTCAGATGTACAACACTTTCTGCTACTAACAGTGGTCAGGAAGGTGGGGCTTTGCATAGGGCTATCATCTGCTTTTCTGTTTCTTTGGGGATATGCCTTGGGGTCAGGCAATCAAGACAGGAGTCCTTAGGATATTGAGATTTTGCCTGTTACCTAACAAATTATAGACTGCTCTGACACTGGCCTGCCGTTATGAGTGATTCAGCCATCCTGTTTTAAGATAGAAGGCTGATCTACTCTCTGTTCTCCAGTAGTGATATTTATACCCGAACCAGTGCTTGTTTTCTTACTTCTTGATGTTTAAAAAAATTGAGTTAACTTTCCCCAGAATCAGAGGTTGGATTCCTCCTTGGAAGGAGGAATGGATTGGTTTTTGTCAGATTAGCAAATATTTGTATTCTTCATGTGTTCTGAAACGCATAAGTGGAATGTTCTGCATGTCCTCAACCTACATTAGTCTCTTGGCTTTTTAAGGTACTGTCAAAGTGGTCGTCAAAGCAGTACCTAAAACTGATAGAATAAAGACCTCCAAGCTGAGGTTCTTCAACTGGTGACCCACACAATGGTTACCCTGAAAAGCTAACAGGCAATCTGTTTCCATATTTTCTGCTGAAACTCTGTGTGAGAGCAGCAGTAGTTGGAAGAGATAATGTGAAGAACAGGCTGCATGATACACTCCTACAAAATGGGGAAGATGCTTTCCTAGCTGTTAGTGCTGGGTGAGAAATGTTTTTCTCATCATGTGAAAACATCAAGATTCTGATTTCCCCCCACCTCCTGTGTTTTTTCTATCTTACAGCAGGATAAAGCTGAAACTATCTTTCCTCTTTCCCCAAAAAACCAAAATCATACTCCAAAAAAAAAAAGCTTTATGAAAAGATAAAGGATTTAGGAAAGGAGAGAAAGATTGAGAGAAATGAAGAGAAACCACATAAGGATTATGCAGTGTCTGGGATGTGTCCCTGTAGTTTCAGAGAGGCCTGGGCTGCCTATTTCCTGTCTGTCGTGGGGGGGGAGGAAAAATTGTCCTGAACTTTACAAGCCTTTTGAGAAAACTTTTTTCCTTGAAGAGTTGAGAAGAGTTGTGTTGACCAGTTCTGAAGGCTGCATGAACTTAAAATGCTTTTCTAGTCCCTAATTTTTATGCAGCTTATAACCGTGACAGCCAGTAGTCTGGCTGTACCCTTTAGGGTTGCATGGCCCAAGTAACTGAGAATTGGGTGAGAAGGATGACATGCAATCTTTCTGAGTTTTATTGTCGTTACCCTCAAATACTTATTGCTCATATACTCAGAGTAGGTACTATTAAAGATTAAAAAGAGAGAGGAAAGAAATGTTTTATCTAGAAATAGTAAACCAGCATTTTTGGACTGACTTTTTTAAAATGAGGATTTGAAATCTAACTCCATGAATATAAATGTTAAATACTTTCTCTTTTTTAATCTTGAATTTAGATTATTTTGTGTGCTTATACAGGGACCTTTATCTGAAAACCATTGTTAGTACTGCAAGGGCAGAACTGCAGTTATGGTGTGCTGCTAAATCCATTATAAATGCTTGCCTTGAGAGATTTACAATGTGCCTATTTTAAATTTCTTTGAGTTAAAAGTTTGCAAACGCCAGTCATTAGGCCTGGTGGGAATTTGAACTGCTTCTTTGTTTCCATAGGTCTGTTTGCTAAGTTTGTGAGATTCTCTGAAAGACTGTTTTTTCTAAACAATGCTATTTTTTTCCTCTATAAACCACTCACCACACAGACACTCTGTTTCCTAGGTAACTTGAGTGCAGATTGAATTTCTCTCATATTATCTTTGTTCTTATATCATCTTTCTTATTTATTTTAACCTCTCCTATCATCTTTCTCACAAATTCTTTGGGCTATTGTGTGTTTTTGCAGTTTTCCGTGACCTGTTTTCCCCCTTTGTCCATTTGCGTTTCTGAAGGGACGCATGAAAACTTTCTTATGCAACATTTCTTTGTATTTGAACATATGTGACAATTGAAATGCTGTATTGCCACTGTCTCTTTTGTGATAACCATATTCCAGTGCATGGTGGGTAGGTGTATAAATGAGCTGTAATTGCTCCCGAGTGTGAGGCTGATCCGAAAGGACTTTTGTGTCCTGCAATGCAGCAAGCAAAAGTCCAACCTTTTAGTGTGTGAAACTACAGGATTCCTTCAATTAGATCCTGCAAATCCTTTTTCAAATGACTAATCATTTTTAAAAGATGCTAAAATGCTGGGAAAATTAAATTGAAGGAACTAGTGCAATATTTTTAATTTAATGGTTTTCAAACAGAACTGATTATTTGAGCACTTACTGTTTATTAAAAGCAGCTTCTTGGGCAATTACAAAAAATGCCTTGTTTCTGAGGTATATACCTTAAACCCTGGGTAAGGGGGATTTTTCTGATGTGGTATCTGTGGGGCCTGATCATTTGCTTTTGTTGTGGGTTTTGGTTTTGTTTGTTTTTGTTTGGGGTTTTTTTTTTTTTTTTTGATCCCCAGGTCAGAGATCAGTTGAGTTCTCAAACATCTAACTTGTTTGTAGGCAGATGTATTAGCATGTGTACAGTGAGAAATCATGTAAATAAAGGTGTTCAATAATAGTCATCATAGTATTTTCTCTGCTTCTACACATATGAGGAACATGTTTTTTTTATTTATATGTGATCTAAACAGACAAGGAAGTATAAAGAGTTTTTTAACCTATTTCTGCTTATACATCTGAATCCTCTAAGTAAAATCTTGAGGATCTAGTTTAAAATTTTTGATTTACAATTGCTTGAACATTTATTAAAAGTTTTGTAAATGCATTATCTGCTTTTTGCAGTTCTAGCCTGTGATTGTTTTTGTGTTTATCATGTAATGGTGAATTAGTAGCTAAACAAACCTTATATCAGAAGCACTGACCATGGGGGTCAATTAGCCACTTTTATATTTATCTGCTTATAGTAGATTTGAGAAGTAGAATTTGGGTTTGTCTCTTTATAAAGAAAGGTTTAGTCTGATGTTTCCAGGTTTCAAAAGGCACATTTTGAATAGTAAGTGGAAGACGTTGTTTCAAATGCAGAGAGAAGAAAAAAATGCTTATAAAGCGTTGAGAAGTGAGGCTAATGATTGCATAAACTTATTTTAAGGCATATTTGTGTAATACATTTGGCTATGCATCTGTAATGCTTTTGTCATTTGTTTAGTGCAAGACTCTAGAGGTAACCATTTCCCTGTTTCTGCCTCCTTAATTGCCTGTAATGATTCCACAAGACCTCTCTGTGTATCACATCTGTACAGGGCTTTAGATGTAGAAACTGTTCTTCAGTGTTCATGCAAAAAATGTTAAATAGATTCTCATTGCTTACCTGGCCTCAGATGCTAGTCAGCCTTGGTGGGTCTGCTGAATGTGTACAATGATGATTACGTAACGTGTCCACTCCCCCCTTGCTCTCTGACATGTATGCAGTTGTAGGTGAAATGGCAATAACAATCCAGGAAAAGGCAGCACTTTAGGCCACCATGATGTTTCAACAGTGAATTATTTAAAGTCAACCACAGAAATGCACCTGTTTGGTAAGGACAAAGCTATATTTGGTAGTTACTGATGTATGCTCTTTTTCTAGCATTATATTGACAAATGTGACTAAATCTACAGGGTAGATCACAATACACTTATTTTATTTGGTTTTTGCAAAGGATAAAGAAGACAACTGATTACATGATGGAAAAACAGCAATTTAAATCAATGGTCCAACTTTCTTCCATGGTACATTCATGTTTGATAGTGGTTGCATTTGGATCTGTCTCCTCTCTTGTCCTTACTCATTGTATTTTATATTCTGTACAGAAGCCCTGTGTATGTCTGGTTAATAAGTTGCTTTCAAAGTTTGTGCAAAGTATTCAGTGGCAAAGAAATGATAATTTGATCAGTAGAATCTCTTGTTAGGATGATCTTGGGATTCTTAACCTCCAAATGGCTATTTGAGTCTCTAAGAAAGTCACATCCTGGATTTAGGTCATTAGTTTTCTTTTTAAGCTGACAATCTCATCAAGCTGCTCCTTTTAAGCACTGCTACTCCCTAAGGGCAACCTTTCTGGATGTCCTTGGAGCAAGTCATTTAATACTAGACATGCGGCTTGTGCCACTTGACAGCCTTTTGAAATGCTGGGACTTCAACAGCACACGTTTTACAAGCTTCCCATCTTCCTTCCTTCCTTTCTAAGGAGGAGAGCAGTTAATTCTGCCTTTCATTTACTTGAGCAGCCATATTTCTTTTAATTCCCTCTAATGATTCCCAGTAGCGAAGGTTTATGTATTTAGATTTACTCCTATCTGAATGATAATTCAGTAGGAATGCAGACATGGCAGCCAGCTCTGCTATTGCTTTAATGAGCTGTGCTCTCTGTCCATCCACTGATGGCTTGCAAATCATTAAAATAGCTCCCTGGTAAGCACTCGGAGCATATTTCATCCAGGTTTCATTTTTTCATGCAATCATAAGTGAGCTGTACATTGCATAAGCATGTACGAGTGATGTGGCAACAAGAATTAGAAAGCTTGTGTGAGCTGCATGGTGTTAACCAAGGCAATATTTTCACATGTCAGGCATTTGGGGTGACAACAGACAATATGACTTTTGTCTGTGCTGCCAGTGAGACACATGCCAGCACTCTTGCTGAGACAAATATATGTTTAACTCTTTAATCGAGATCTCCTCTGCCATTTGTCTGTTCTTCTCTCATCTGAGAGTACAAGGAGCAAGTTTTATTGGATGCAGTGTCTTGCAAACCTTGTTTAATGTAAGAAAACTGCAACTGTGTGTCAACTTTGCTGATGGAACATTGGCATAGTCAGATAAAGCCTATGATGTTAGTAAGCACTCCTTTATGTGCTTAAAACATGGCTGAACCACTTTTGCAGTGTGGATTTTTGTGTTCTGTAGAGGGTTCCAAGCTGTCTCTGATCTAAGATAATATTTTGGTTTTAGTTTTAGTGAATTTCAAAGCTCTCACTGACTGCAGAGGAAAGAAGATTAGCATATCTCAGTTGATGGGTTGGTCCCACTCATGCTGGTGTTGTGCAGTATAGGTGAGCTGCTAGTGTACATTCGTGGCCTGGTGTTCTCGGGGTTGGTGAGAGGGAGGGTTAGCTCTTTCCATGCTTGCTGTGGATACATGTGTAATGAAAGTCTGATTGGCCAACAGCAGCAGTTCACCAGCAGTGTTTCTGCTGGGGGCAGGACTCTCTCCTCAAGAGGTAGGGTGAACCTGCTCATAAATAATCTGTTGTCAATACATATGAAGACAAAGCCTTGTTTACATGGCACAGTGCGTTGTGAAGGGGTTTGGAGGAGGATGTTCTCCTGGCTCTGCTCACATGTTTTTCTTGCTTGCTATTGTGATACACAGGCAATTACAGTCTCCATCTGTTTGGCCACAGCTCTGCTGCCCAAGGTTTTCCCACTCAGACTAATCGGTAGAGCAGCTCAGGAGAGCTGCTTGGTCACTCTGAATCAGTTGTTTTGTTCACCTTTCCTATTTGTTTCCATTTCCGCTGAATCCAGGAGCTTTTAGAGGACTGGGTTCCCTTGGAAAGCTGGAAGAACTTCCAGTTCAGTAGAACTTCCTTCAGTAGGCAGATAGTGGGGGCAGTAACTTTCAAGAACTATGGCAGGTTGGAGAAGGCCATGTGCACAGATTTAATAGGTTTAAGGTTAAATCTGAGCAAACATTTCTACAGTTTGGGGACTGCAGCTGCCATGGCAGTATTGAAGTTTTCCAGAGTGTTTCTTTCCTGAGGTAGGCAGGAATTCAGACATTGCATGTATTCAGTGAAACAGTAATGTTTTGAGGATATTTTGCATCTTTCAGTCTTCCTGGGTTGCTGTAGTAGGGAGTCTAAAGTTAGGAATGGCTCCACGAAAGACTTACTTTGGTAAGATAGGACCTGGCTGTTGAACTTCTGGTTCAGGTAATAATAGTGGTGAATTTTTATGGCTGATTATAGAGGAGTACTTTAGCAAAGCTTTTTTCATGCCCTCTGATGAAAGGAAAGGGCTGGGGGGAAGTATTCAGTAGTTATCCTGGAAGTTGAAAGTAAGTGGTATGTATTTTTACTTCTTCCATGGGCCTCAGCAAATGATTTACTTTATCACCTGCTTAAGCTTGAGAGAACAGTCTTTTAGCTTCCATTTGGACAGCCATTGCCATTACAGAGAGACTGTATAAACCGTTTTTTCCCCATTACAACTCAAATCCATTGATAGAGTAGGTAACCTTCAGTGTCAGAAAGATCTTTTGGATTACAGGATTTTGCCTTTTTATAGGTAATGAAACTGCTATGGCTTCATCACCCTACACTTAAAGCATAAAAAAGCTAAAGATATTCCATTTCTTTGCAATATTATGTTAACCACAGCAACACTAACTAGAAGGTATTTCTCCCACTTACATGCTCCTTACTGCATTTGTTCTGGTCAAATGCTGACTTGAGACCATGCATTTACCACCACCATTGTAAAAATATGAAGTAACAAACTTTGCTGATATTGGAGGAGATTAGGACATTTAATTTATTCATGTTTTTTAAGCAATCAAAGTTATGTAGCTAGGCAGCTGTACCTGTAACAACGCTCTGCTGGTTATTTTTCTGGGCTCCTTGTTTAAATGTTCACTTGCACTAAAAATGACTACTTTCTCAGAATCTTGATCTTCAGAGATTACCATCTCTGTGAAGAGTACATTCATTACTTGAACAGAAAAGGAATTGTCAGTCAGCAGAGCCCTTTCTTCTCTATTTCTTCTCCAGCTGAGAAAAAATAAGCATCATTTCAGAGAAAATAATTCTTGACAGAATTTACATTTAATTTGTTTCCCTAATGACACATAGCCTCTCATTCACCTTTCCTTAGGTGCAGGTAAGAAATGAATTTTAGGAAACAGAGTTTTGCAAATATCTCTATGTGTAGGGAGGAGGATTATTTTTTTAAGGAAAGTATTGCCTAGCTAGCTATCAACTGAAGCTTTTGGGTATTCTGTTCAGGTAAGTCAAAGCATCAGATCGAAAACGTGAGATGTATTTTAAAGTATTTGTATGGCTAAAGAGAGAAGCAATCTAATATGCATTATATAAGTATTTCTTTAGCTTTTTATCATCAGTGTTCATTTTGAATTTCACTAACTCATCCTCTATTTGAAACATTAATGGCCAAAATATCATAACATGAGGATATTGAATATGCAAAAAGATGTATGACAGATAATATCATAGTATTATGTAGGAAGTAATTACTCTACACTCCTTGTTAAAAGAGTTTGTGAATGCTTGAACTGACTGTGAAAAAAGAGGAGGGAGAAAGGAGCAGAAGGTCTGAAGTTGGTTTCTCTTGATGTAACATGGTTAGGACAGTATGTGGTCCTTGTTGTTACAGGTGATGAGAAGTGTGCAACCTGAGTAAACGTTGACAGGAAAAGAAGTGCCACTATTATTTTACTGAGATTGTCTGATGCAGTTTGTATTATTTTCGTTTCTCCTTTATTGATGTGACACATAAGCTCTTCAAGCCAAGGCTGTCTTTTGTAATGCTTACATTTTGCCTGAGACAATGGGACATCTATCCATTGCTCAGCTAATGATTCTGCAAGAGTCCAAATAATTATAGGTAATAATGGAGTAATACACGAGTAATATACTTTTACAAAAGTAATTTGCATTTGAGCTACTTAATCTTTTCTGAGCATGGAAGTTAAATATCATTCATATTAAACATGGCCATTGTTCCTGCTTACACAGACATTTTATTCATGATATTCATTGTAACAAAAGCTGGTTTTTTGCTTTTGTTTTGTGTGTTTTGTTTCTCTCATAGGCTCAAAATGCACAGCAGCTCCATGAGAGGATCCAGTCTTCTAGTATGGATGCAAAGTTAGAAGCACTGAAAGACTTAGCCAACTACTCACGGGATGTTACGTTTGCCCAAGAATTTATAAACCTGGATGGCATTTCCCTCCTAACACAAATGGTTGAAAGTGGCACAGAGTAAGTATCCTGCTTAAACTCTGGTGTTCCTTCCATGTGGAGTGTGATTTCCCGTTCTCTTTCTGAGTTGAGAAATTAAATATCTCAAGAAGTGTAGGCTGCTAGGATAGTATATTGATTATCAATGAGATATTGTTTTTTTAATTTTGCCTAACAATGGGATGGTCAGTCTGGGGATGAGCAAAGTAGGAAGTCACAAGTACCACCTATGCCATAAAGTTTGGGGAGACTGGGGTCCTAGTTTCTTCTCTATTGTTTGGAATTTTCATAAGCCATTGAAAGTATATTTAAAGTCTGATATTTAAGTGATATCACCTAAAAACTATGTTTTAAATTTCACATTACTAAGAACATGTGTGGTAAAATCCAAATGTTAAAAAATGCTTCACTTTATTTCCATTTTTTATTGTTTTGAGTCTGAATAGGATTTTTCTAATACCAGTTGGGTTTTTTAACATGAAATTGAAAGCTGACCTCTGAAAATATACTCATTCTTTACCAGAACGTCTTACCAAATTTCATCATTGGTGAAATTCAGGACCAAAGTCCTGAGGAAGTGTCCATTGGCTTCATGTGGAGAGTGCAGCAGAAAAATATCAACTGGATTGTTGCACTATTAAATTATACTCTAAGCATTTGATTTCAAGTAAGAGACTTGCATTCACTGTCAAACTCTACTACACAGGAAGAAGTCAACAATACCCACACCATCTCCTGAGAGAAAGAAAACTGAAATCAGTTCTAATCCCCTCACAAATGTGCTCATGTTCCATTGAATTCAAGGAAGTAAACAGTGTTAGGAGGCAAAGCAAAAGTAGTTAGTAAGTGGTCTTTGAAATGGAGCATGAATGGTCTCTGAGGGTCTTGTACAAGATATACTGTGTATTTTCTGCAGAAAAATTAACTACCTTATAGAATCCAGTAGTCCATAGATTGGGCAGTATAAAAACAATCTCTCCCTGATCCCTGCCCATTGTTTGGTTAATGGCTTATGGGACTCTGAATCCTTTTTGTCTAACTACAGCTATACACTAGATTTCCAAAAGCTCATGGTTTAATCTTCAGCATTTTGGGGTTATAGTCTTTATTATTTTGTAGTGATGTGATCTGTGGCACACATCACATGTTATGCCACTTTAAAAAAAAATGCTTCTAGTTACCAAATTTGTCAACTTGTCTTTTAGTCATGTGGTATCTGTTGTTTATGGACCGAATTATGTGAAAAGACAACTTTAAGTTGTTATAAACACATGTTTACAGCAGTTGCTGTACTAATGAAAAGTATTCTGTATGGACAGGCTCACATATGCCTGAGAAAATCAGAACACAGGAAAATTAACAGTCACTGCCCTTGTGGTTTATTTTGTTGTGAGATTATTTAGGTTTAATGGTTTAACTTACTTCACTGCAGAAAGTATTTAAACTAAAACATTTTATTTTCTGTTGAAACAGACAGGGAACATTCACATTTTTATAATCTTTTCTTTTAGCTGTACTAAGACTAAAGCAAGGGCCCTCCTCACCCTTCAGATGTATTTGTACTGCTGTTTTGTAGCTGTGGGATGAGCCAAGCTGTAGCAGACTGGTCTGGATTAAAAATAACTATTTGGGAGGGAAACTACTAAAGGCAACACTGCTGTTGAAAGAACTGCCTAGCAAATTATACCCTGTAATAAATCCTGACCGAAGGCATAAGTTTTCAAACCACACAGCAGGCTTGTAAACTGGACATATGAACAGAGTTTACTGCCTTTTTCTTTTATTATTATTTTATTTTTTTTTTAAGTGTCTGCATTTTGAGGGATTTAAATTTTTTCTTTTTAGCTGATGTAATGTGTCATCAAACATGCATTGATATATCTACCTGTCTAATGTATATATCAGTGTTTCTGTCTGTGGGGAGAAATACTCTTGAATCTGGGCATTGGACAAAGACTCAGGCCGTAAGAGTTTCCAGCAGCTTCACGTGTTGATGAGCTCTTAGGACTCACTGCAGTCTTTCATGTTCAGCAGCCTAGACATTCTGCAGCTCCTGAGGGTGTCAGCAGGTCAGGTTTTTCCAAGTCTGGTTTTGCAAAGGGAGCTGTAAAGCAAGGACATCTGTGCTGTGCTGTACATTCCCTTCTGCTTTTATCCTGTGCACCACTGGCTGATGAGTGCATATTTAACAGAACCTGGGATTTAATGAAAGGAGCAAACATACACAGGCACAGCAGCCTAAGCCTGCCATGGTGCTTCTGCTTTCTTTTCTCATCTCACTTCAAGGTACTGAATCTGTTCCCTTGCATCAGGGTCTGTCACTCGCTGCTGTGTCAGCACACTAAGCAAACAGACAAACTACTTCCTCAAAAGAAAGAAAAGAAACTTTTTTTTTAATTCGGTGCCCTAGGCTGTCAAAGAAAGGCAGCTGGAATCAGTCAGTTGTCCTCTTATGGTCTGTTCTTGTTTTTGCTAGGACTCTGCACTACTGTTAATAAGAGGTCTCACACAAGATGCTCACTGAACAGATAAATCAAAGGCCTCCTTGCCATTGCTCCCAACCTGGGCTCAGCACCCTCAGCAAGGTGGCCTTGTGGGCTGTGTGGCTGACAAGGTCACCAAAATGCTTCAGAACATAAAGCTTTTCTCTGTGTCCATAGGTGAACCTATACTGCTTTCTCTGTGTCCATAGGTGAATCTACACAAACAATTACACTAGCATTATAAAGGGCAGAGGGTAGATATCAGAGGAGGATATTATAGAATTATAGAATTAGAATTAGAGGAATTAGAACCAGAAATTTCTGGGTGGGGCAGAAGCTTCTTTCATAGCCCAGTTTTAGAAGACAATGTGTTTTATAAAGATGCATCTAAGGTGTATCTTCACTGTGGAGTTATCTTAGCCACCTTGGTGCTACTCCTGTAGAGCCAGCCTTGTTTGAATGGGGCTATGAGTCATACACCCATACAGCTGAGATAAAGGTAGTGTCTTGGTGTGCTGAGACATGGCCCAGCTCCCTGCCTTCTTCTCCCATTTCTTTTGTGTAAACCCCTCTTCTTCAGCCCAGTCCTGCTTTTTTTCCAGGAGCTCGTTCCAGGAGTTGGTTCCAGTGTCTTCGTGCTTCACAGAGCCAATCCAGCCTGTTAACTAATTTCAAAGTACATGATTCTGTTAGAAAACTAACTCTCTAAAATTAGTTTTCTGCTCAGTTAGGGACTTGAAGAAACAAGAGAGGAACTGGTCATGAGTGGATGCAGAAAAGGCCCTTTTTTTGTGGCAACAGACCATTACACTGGGCTGGGTGTGTCACTGAGCCACAACCTGAGAGCAGTTGTGCTGTGAAACAGTGTGAAGGTGGTGGCTGTCTCTGCTCTTGTATTGCACCTGGGGACTGGCACTGAGACTCTGGGGGAGGAGGAATGGGACATACCCTATGGGGTGGCTGCTGGTGTCCTGCAGGGATCCCCTCTGTGTGCTGTGCCAGCTGCCCATGGGTTGATGCAGCTGGGAGCAGCCCTTCATCTGTAAGCCCAGGCTGAGTGGCACCTCTGTTCACGGTGTGCTGCAGCTGTGCTAGAAATCAATGAATTTTGTTAATTCAAACTTTGTTCTCTATTTTCCCTGAAGGGCCAGGCAGTGCTCATTAGAAGTGCCATCGTGCTCAGTGCAAAGTTGCTCTGAGGTTTTCTTTGCACGTGGATTTCATGTTAGAGGCAGCTCTTAAGTTATAATTTGAGTGTGTAATTAATTTTTACTGGTTAGCCTCTAGAAAACAAGACTCCATCTTTTTATATACCTTTCACTGAGGAAGAGGCCTATGTTTTATTTATAGTTGGCATTGTTTATTGTGCTACTTAATCATTATTTCAGTGAAGCTGATGACTATTAAAGTACAGTGACTAGAGTAAGAGAATGTAAATCCCTGGATTTCTAGTTCCTTCTGTTTTATTTTGCAGGTGATGAAAAGAAGTGGTAATATAAAAAGTTGACAAGAAATAACAGTGTTTCCTAGTTAGTTTTCCATATGTTATATTCTTGAATATTGAAGAAAATTATTAGGATGTGTTAGAGAATAGAGAACTGTGGGCATGGTGTGTGCAAGCACAAAGCTATAGGGATTGGTGGTAGGGTGCATGGGCCCCAGTGAAGCTGAGAGTTCACTTGTCAATATGAATATATTTATATCAGCAGAAATGTGACATCTCAGAAACTATCCACATGTATCTTGATCTTGTTGATTGAGATGGCTTATCTTGTTTTTCCTTCAGGCTCATTCTTGCTTCTACAGCATCGCTATGAGTCTTACTAACTGAAAAAGGAAAAAAAAAAGTTTTATGTTTGTTTTTATGGTTTGGATGACCTATAAATTATAGAAAAGACTGTAAGACAAGTCATGAAGAACAAGAAAATGCTGATTCCATTCTATAATTATCCATGATGTCCAATCATTTCTCAGACTATGTATGCATTTGTATCACCAAAGAGTGGGGTGGATGTGTGCAGGCAGCTATTTTTATTTTCTGAAACTTTTCAAAAAGTGATTTTCACAGCACTCCTAATGCTAAACTTTTCAGAAGCCAGTCCATGCCTAGTTAAGAGAAGCTGACTGTGCAGTCCATCTGCTGGGGTGTACAGACTGTCTAAAGGGGAAGTGTAAAGGTGTGCTGCCTCCACTCCACCCTCAGAGTACAACACCCTAAAATGGGGCAGAAAGTGAGCAATGCTGCAAAGTCCTAGATATCCCAATGACTGATAAAAAATATCTTCACCAAGGTGGAAGAAGGAATAATGTCTTTTTGCTACCCCCAACTGTGATAATATAGTTCTCTCATTCAGAGCTGTATTCCATCGTCGAGCCTAGAACTTGTGTCTCAGAAAATCATGTCTGTACAGATAGTCTTTCTGATGTAGCAGAAGACTGTTAAAGTTGTGTGGTTTTTTTCTTGATGTATCAGAATAGTTGTGTGACTGGAACAGACTCTCAGCCTTCCTTAGAAGGAAAAAAATTCTTCATAATGCCTTATAAAGCAAGAAAAGGAAAATGTAATTCATAGACTGTAAATATTGAAAGGCCAAGGAGTTGTTAAAAGGAATCTATATTTATTTTTGTTATTACTAGTAATAATAATAAGGGTGATCTCATGACGAGGAGGGAAAGGAGGAAGGCCTATGCAGAATTTTCAGCATTTTTTTAATTGGCATTGTCCTGAAATAACACAGTTTCTGGAAAAAAAAAAATAAGAGAGAGACTATGCTAAGCCTAGCTGTCTTGACAGTAACCAGAACAGAGTTGTTTCTACTGCTGTTGAGAAGATTGTTCTCCAGATATCTGCTTCATTGAGGCTGTGCTGAGCAGCTTTATTGTCATACAGCCATAGCACAGTTGGTGCTGCTAAGACAAGGTAGCAGATAGCCTGCTTTTAATTGTGATAGTTATTAAATTTTGCCATCTTCCTACTGGAAATAATAAATGCAGCCAGATCAAGTTCATGTAAGCTTCTAAATAAATGTATATTTGTAATGGACCAGTTTATATTGAGGGTCATCGTCAGAACGTACAGGATGGCCAGGATATCAGACCCAGCCAGCACGGGTTTAGGAGGGGTAGCTCGTGTTTGACCAATCTGGTCTCCTTTCATGACCAAGTGACCTGCCTGGTGGATGCAGGGAAGCCTGTGGATGTTGTCTATTTGGACTTCAGCAAGGCCTTTGATGCTGTCTCCCACAGCACACTCCTGGAAAAGCTGGCAGCCTGTGGCTTGGACAGGAGCACTCTGTGCTGGGTAAGGAACTGGCTGCATGGCCGGGCCCAGAGAGTGGAGGTGAACGGTGCTGCATCCAGCTGGCAGCCAGTCACCAGTGGTGTTCCTCAGGGGTCTGTGCTGGGGCCAGCTCTGTTCATTATCTTTACTGATGACATGGATGAGGGGATTGAGACTTTCATCAGTAAATTTGCAGACAACACTAAGCTGGGAGTGTGTGTCGATCTGTTGGAAGGTAGGAGGGCTCTGCAGAGAGACTTGGAATGGTTGGATGGATGGGCAGAGTCCAACGTTTAGTAAGTCCAAGTGCTGAGTCGTGCAGCACTTTTGGCCTCAATAACCCTCTGCAACGTTATAGACTGGGGACAGTGTGGCTGGACAGTGACCAGGCGGAAAGGGACCTGGGGGTACTGGTGACAGCAGCTGAACATGAGCCAGCTGTGTGCCCTGGTGGCCAAGAAGGCCAAGGGCATCCTGGCCTGTACCAGGAACAGTGTGGCCAGCAGGAACAGGGAGGTCATTCTTCCCCGGTACCTGGCACTGATGAGGCCACACGTTGAGTGCTGTGCCCAGTTCTGGGCCCCTCAGTTCAGGAAGGACATTGAGATGCTTGAGTGCGTCCAGAGGAGGCAACGAGGCTGGTGAGGGGCTGGGAACACAAGCCCTGTGAGGAACAGCTGAGGGAGCTGGGAGTGTTTAACCTGGAGAAAAGGAGATTCAGAGGTGACCTTATCACTTTGTACAACTCCCTGAAAAGTGGCTGTAGTGAAAAGTCAGGTGGGAGTTGGTCTCTTTCTCCAGGCAGCAACTGACAGAACGAGAGGACACAGTATTCAGCTGCACCAAGGGAAATATAGGTTGGATATTAGGAAAAAGTTTTTTATGGGACGAGTGATAAAGTATTGGAATGGTCTGCCTGGGGAGGTGGTGGAGTCACCATCCCTGGATGTGTTTAAAGAAAGACTGGATGTGGCACTCGGTGCCATGGTTTAGATGAGGTGTTAGGGCATGGGTTGGACTCGATGATCTTGGAGGTCTCTTCCCATCTAGAGATTCTGTGATTCTGCGTGGGTTTTGTATCTTGACTAAGAGGAGCCTTCTATTGAGCACATGCATTTGCAGAGTTGGCTGCTGTACAGCTGGAAGTCTCTGAGAGATCAATTGTGCATGCTTTAAGGACAAATTGCATTGTTCAGTGAAATTCTAGCTCTTGGCTTGTCTTACAGAGATAATACTGTATACCAGCCCAGTGGAAAACTGAAGACAGATAGGTTTGGAGTTATTCCGACTTTAGCACAGTTTTTGGGACGGTTGCTCAAATACCTGCTGGTGGTTTTTTCCGTCCTAGTCTGATGAGTATTTCAGCAGTGCTGTCAAAACGTTTAAGCTGCCCTTGCTCACAGTAACTTGTTCCTGTCCTGCTTCATCTGGAGAGTTATACCAGTACTTTGTCTACCAGACTGGACTGGAAAACTGCAGGTTATGGAAAGTGACAGTCGAGGCTACTTTTAATACAATATTCTGTAACCCAGTTTAGTTTCCTGGTTGAGCTCACAGTATTGCCCCAGAAAACAGTTGTGTAAGCACAACTCGCTAGATAAATGGAAAATGAATTTTCAGAAGATAAGAACAATACTAAGCTAGTAGGTTTTGCCACTATATAAAGTAGTCTTTTTCCACCCTTCCTGGCTACTGGCTATATAGTACCTGCTCCCTCTCTTGTTCAGCTCCAATGCTTATTTGACTCCTCAGTGATGCAATTCAATTTGCTAAACTGTCAGAAACTCAGCCAGCCAATGGAGGGAGGAAATTAATTTGTATTTTTGACAGCACAGGGTTTTAAACAGTCTCAACTACTCCTGTGAAGTTTCACCTGGAAGCATAGATTACTTAATCTGACATTGCTGCCAAAATCAATTCTTGTCCAACAGGGGTTTTACGCAATCTTCATTTCTTAGCGCTTCTGTAATGTCGGGAGAGGGTGACTATTGTCTATGAGGCAGAAATCCAAAAGAGTATATAAAATCAGGTAATCCTTCTATACCACTGTGGAGATGGTAATGGCAGGAGAATGAGAAAAGGCTGCTGCTCCATCTTTCAGTGCAGTTTCCATAAAGAAAGAAGGTGGAGTAAGATTTTTTTTTTTTGGAGTGGCTTTTTTTGTTGGTTTACTTTTCTCCTGCTTGCTCTATTTTGGGTTTGTTTCCCCATCAGTCTTCAGGCTTGGATTACACCCTCCCTCTCAGCACACACAAGTACAATTTTTCTTATACCTTTTACATATGCAAAGCACACACTGTAGGCTTTAGATAAAATCACAGAATCGTCTCACTTGGAAGGAACCCAGAAGGATCATTGAGTCCAACTCTTGAGTGAATGGCCCCTACAGGGATCGAACCCACAGCCTCAGTAGTATTAACACCATGCTTTAACCAATTGAGCCAATCTCAAGGTCATCTGAAGGTGGAACTGTAGAAGATCACATTTTGGAGGGGAGAGAGGGAGGGTTGCTGGTTCCCCCATCCTAAACTTTCTCAAGGCTTGATTTTTTTACTTTGCCTGTGTTTGAGAATATTAGCATTTAAATGACCCCTTCTAAATGGTGATATCAACACCCTGTTGACAGGAACAGGGATGAGGGGAGGAGACAGTTTTACTGGGTTTGGTTTGACAACTTCTTTTGTAAAATGTACTAAAAAGAATAACTCCAGCAGTGGATTTATATTTCCAAATATTCTCCAGAGTACGAGGGTGGGCAAAACAAATCTGTTATATTTTGTTAACTCCAAACAAAACTGTAATATTTGAAAAACCAAGAAAAATAAGGGGAAGAGCTTAAAATCTCCACTTCTGCAACTTTCCAGGATGTTTTTGTCTATTGGACTGAGTATAGCTGTGGGATGTTGTGGTGACTGTGAGGAGTCTGAGGGCTGCTATGTAACTTAGTAATAGTAATTTTGTAGATTATTCCAGGTCAAAGTGTTTCCCAGATTTCATATGCTTGTGATAGCCACACCTGTTACAGACAGAAGCCAGAAATTTGTACTCTTGGATTTTTCTTATCATATTCCTAAACAGTGCCTGCTATCTAGAATGTGGATTTTCCTTGCATTTGCCTGAAAAGCAATAGCCAAATGGCTCTTTTTAATGTGGTTGGCAGGTCATCCCATTCATGCATCATCCCATCAGTGTAGAGGAGGAAGTTTTTGTGAACATCTTCCACCTATGGTAACAGTGGCCCTCTCTGAGGACATACTGCATGAAAAGCTTTTATCCTCAGTGGTACTCTTATGCAATTCTGCTCATGTTCAAACAGTGCAGGCTCAGAAGCAATTGTTGTGCTGGTGGGACTGCTTTAGGTCTTGATATCATTAGCTACAGTGGCTCCACACTGGCTTCCACAATGGGACATTTTAGTTTTCTTCCCCCAGTTCAGACAAGCTCTTCCTGTGCACTGTGGGTTACTCCAGCTGGGGTTTAGATTTGGGGTATCTTTAGTCTTTGTACAGCAGTTTTGGCACATGCACAGATAGGAGTTGATCTAATCAGGTCCCTGCTAAGCTGCTCTCCGTTGGAAGCTGCTCAAGGTGCAACCTGCAGTATTTGAGCACATCTCTGCTCTTGAGAAAGTCCAAAGAGGACATTCTGCTGCTCCTTCAGATTAATTTGGAAATGTATCACAAAGTTCCTTTGAGGCCAGACAGGGAACATATTATGGTAGAAAAATGTCTAACCTGGTAACTTGTCATTCATGTTATTTTGCATTTTGTTGGCATCTATTTTGAGATTTCTGCCTGTGTAAAAATCCCTGGTTTTGTCTTTCGCCACTGTAGAATCTCAACCTTTCACAATTGCTATCTAATTTGCCCTTATAACATTTGCTTTCCGACCGTGGTTTTGTTCCCATCTGTGCAAGTGCAGTTGAGGGCTACTTTCTAAAAAAAAAAGGTATTGAGCTAATTACAGAGTCTAGATCAGTAAGGCTTTCAGCATTTTTGACCCTATCTTGGTAACTCACCAAGTAGGGCTCTACAGAGAGTTTGGTTGCTACCACAGCCCTCTGGAAAAAAACCAACAGTTACATAAATATGTAGAAAGAGGAAAGCTGATGTAGGTGGCAGACTGTACTTAGTTTTTTTCCAGACTGACTTGCTGGAAGAATCAGCTTGACTCCTCCTTGGTGACTTTTGCATGGTCTGTGGGTAAATACGAGAGGAACTGCTGCCCATGCCAGTCCTCTCTCTATTATGTTTTGGTTTGATGATGGATGAAAATAGCATGTGTGGCTTTAGAGAACAGCCTCCATCCACATCTTCAGTGGTAAAAGTCAATCTATAATCATGCGTTGCTGCAACATTTGATGTCGCAGATTGATTGCTGTTCTAGTCACACCAAAGCAACAAAAATCAGTGGAAACTGTGATTTAATACAATGGCTGTCTTTCCTCTGAAGTCAAAATTTTGTCTTTGTATTGCTTCACCAGAAAAGTCTTATATAATTCAATTATTTATGCATATTATTCTAAATTTATATTTTCTTTTACTTTGCACACTTTTTGACCTGAAGTTAACTGATTGCTATTAACTCAGGATGGATAAGAGTTCTGTAAATGCTAAGAGAGTTGCTGTTTAAATGTTTTGTTTTAGAACTCAGATGTTTGTTCTGTAATCCCTGTCTCAGTCATGGAGAAAATGCTCCTGATTAGAGCCTGTTGTGAAAAATCTCTGGCAAAACAGAGTCTGTCCTTTGAAGTGCTACCAGTTTGCAAACACCACACTTGTTTCTCTATCAGAAAAACACAGCCCTAATTTCAAGTTTGTTTGCTGCTTAGCCGAAGTCAGCACTTGGAAGAAAGCAACTATTTTAAAAACTGGCCTGGGAGGAGTGCAGTGAAGTTTGGCTGACATGCTGCAGAAAGTTGCGAGGATCCATGCACATTTGAGAGATGACAAAACCCATTTGTTGTGGCGATTGTTCTCAGTGGTTTAGCAGAATCTGCCACAGCATGGAAACACTTAGTTTGCAGAAGCACAGGAGTGACATTCTGCTGAAGCTTGGAATTCCTACTATGGAAAATGTTTTGAATTTTACTGCTCATAAAAGCATGTTGAGGGTATTTCCCCCCACTTTTTAAGGCTGTCTGATCATCAGGATATTTTTTGTTTATTCATTATTACTGGCTACAACAGATAGATGTTGTAGCATAAAAGAACCAAGGCCATCAAAGCCAAGGAGAAAATCTTGTCACTTCTCTAAGTTAGGCTGTAGCCCAGTCTGTGCTTGGATACGTGGTAAACTGTGCCAGCACTATCTTCAGGCATGAATATTGCAGCTCACAGCTGGCAGAGAAGGACTTCAAACCACTGTTCCTGTAATGACCCAAAAGCTGCCCTCCTTGAGAGTGATTCCTCTTAAAAAGGTGGGAGGAATTTCTGCTTTACCAAAAGGCAAAAATGCCCCCCAAAACTGTGGCCACATTCTGGGAGAGAATTAGAGAACTGAATCGGTGATTGGAGAACTTGTAGTCCTAGGGCTCTTCTGAGCTGAATGACACTGCTGTGCAGCTTGCTGTAAGGGAAAGTGCAAAGGGGAAGACCTGGGGAGAAGGTGCAGGGTAGAGAGAAGGAAAGAGGGACCTCTGAAGCCTCTGAAATAAAACTGTGAAATAGATTTAGGAGGCACAAGAAGGGGTTAAGTAAGAGATGGAAATACTTTTTTTTTTCAATTCCTTTCTCGCTCCCTTATTTTTTATATGTTTAAGTGGTGTTTTAAAACAAGAGGATATCTATCTTTGGTGCCATTTTTACCATTTACTATCCTAGCTACACAACTTTGAGCAGTGCTGATGACTCTGACATCAGTATTAGTGGTGGAAACTACAAGTAAATAAAAGAGTTCTCCAGGCAATGGGCTACGTGTCGTTGGAACAGGACAGAAGATGCTTAATGTGTAAACCTTTATTGTTTTGTATCAAAGACTTTTTACACAGATGCTTTACCAAATTAGAATGTCAAGATATGCTTTTTTCATAACAGAAGTTAACACAAATATTCTGAAAAAATATTTGAAATTTATTTGGAGTGTTCTTTGCCAGTTACTGAACTGTTTCTGTTCACAGCAAATTGTTAGCAATTTACTGCCTCTTATTGTATGCGTGTCTGTGAATTTTAAGGGGGGGGGGTTGTATGCAGTAAATAGAGTACAGATGTTTTAAAGTGTTTTTCCTCACATGCAAGTTTTAATTTTGCAGACGATATCAGAAATTGCAGAAGATAATGAAGCCCTGGTAAGAACTTGATTAGATCATCACCTTGTATACTACCTCTTCTTTTGCATGACTGAGTTCAGGCCCTTGTGCTAATCTTTATATGTAAATATAGCTGCGCATATCCATCAGCAAGTCTTCAATCTTCTCTGTTTTCTGCTCTTTGATGCCTGTTAAAATTTCCTGATGAAGCCTTTTTTTGCTTTGCCTGTGGAATGAGCGCTTCAGCAGGGGCTTTTCTATTTCTGAAGTAAAGCTTTTGTTTTGTTTTCTTTTTTAGTTTCAGCAAAAAATTATTTTCCCTACCTTTCCCAATTCCCCTCTTGAATTTCATTGGCTTGTGTGGTTGATAGTTGGCAATTTTAAGTGCCATGTTAGTGAAATGAAAAGTAAGGTCATTGTCCCAGTTTGAATTCCCATTATTTACTGGTCCCAGGTAATGCTAGTTGTTGCAGATAGCTGCATAAAGGAAAACTGTAAAATAGTACACAGCCTCATATCAGAATTTTCCTGCCTATTTCCCCGATGATTTTGAACAGAATACTTCTGTTTGCTCGGAGTTAAGCACAGGCTTTCATAAATTTGAATCCCAAGAGATGTTCTAGTGTCTTTATTAGCTTGCAAATTTGACATGTCATGTATAGCTAAAACCCAAGGAAGCAAAAGAATAATCAATTAAGCATATGTCTGTCATTCTGAGAGCTTGATGTGATTTGTCATGCAGGAAATGCAGCTCCCCATTCAAACCTGTGCTAAATCATACTTTCACAAATCTGCTGTAAACCAAGTTCCGAAACATTTATTTTTAAGTCATTGCTTAATAAATAAATTATACAGTAAGAACAAATTTGGCAGGAAATTTAAATCCTTCTGCTAAGTTCATTTTCTTAACCTAATACAAAGTAACTTATTTCATAATAGAAAAGTTTAGGTTATGAGGAAAATTGTTAAAGTGACATGAGGCTTACGGAATTCTTGGCAGCATCAGCTTGGCAGCACAAAGGCTGAAGGCTGTGCTGCCATTCAGTAGGACTGTGAAAGGCTGGACAATTGGGCAGAGAGAAACCTAATGAGGATCCAATAAGTGAAGTGTATGGTCCTGCACCTGGAGAGCACCAGTCCAAGCACCAGTACATGTTGGGGACTGACCTAGTAGAGAGCAGCTCTGCAGAGAAGGATCTGGGGGTCCTGGAGGATGACTACTTGACCATGAGCTGGCAGTACCCTTGGGGCCAGAAGGGCCAGTGGTATCCTGAGAAGACTGAGGCCAGCAGGTCAGGGGAGGTGATCCTCCCCCATTACTCTACTCTAGTGAAGCCACATCTGGAGTGCTGTGTCCAGTTCTGGCCTCCTCAGCACCAGAAGGGCATGTAGCTCCTGGGATAGGCCCACTGGAAGGGCACGAAGATAGTTCGGGGTCCGGAGCATCTCTCTTATGAGGAGAGACTGCATGAGCTGGGCCTGTTTAGTGTGGAGAAGACTGAGATTAATGTAGATAAATATCTCTAAGGGAGGTGCCAAGAGGATGGTGCCAGACTCTTTTCCGTGGTTCCCAGTGACAGGACGAGGAGCAGGGGCTATAAGCTAAAACACAAGAAGTTCCACCTCAACAGGATGAAGAACTTCTTTCCATTGAGGGTAGCAGAGCACTGGATCAGGCTGCCCAGGGAGTTCATGGAATCTTCCCTCTCTGGAGACATTCCAACCCCACCTGGATGCATTCCTGAGTAACCTGCTCCAAGTGGCCCTCCCTTGGCAGGTGGGACCAGATGACCTTCAGAAATCCCTTCCAACCTTAAAAATTCTGTGATTCTATGATCACTCCTGCTGAGACAAGGTCCTGTCCTTTTAGATGGCATTTCCACACTGCTGTGAAAATAGTTCTTGGTGGAAGAATAGTTATAGTCTCCCAGCACTTCTCTGTTTACAAACTCTATTACAATGTAGGCTTCTATGGATTAAGTTTGTCCTCAGGACTTTACTAAAATACTGACTTACAGTTGCATTGCACTCTGGTTTTAGGACCTGATCCAACTGATGACCTGAATTAATTATTTTTACACAGTTTAGCTATGTTTACTCCTGACAACAAGGTTTTACCCATTTGATCCTTATTAAGATACTTATTGAGAGGATCCTTATTTCTCAATGTAAACGTATCACATCAGTGAATATAGCTGTAAAGAATGTGTCTGTGACTGAAGTTTATTCTAACTTTGGAAGTTAAATCCTGTCAGTAAAAACTTCAGTTTGCATGGGGATATTCAGTTTAATATTTTGATTTCCAGCAGTAGTACGTGAGATAATACAATTAAATAACACAAATTATTGAATTTGGAACTTGTACTGAAAAAGATACCAGAGGCATTGTTGAGGATGTGAAACCAATAGGTCTGGAATCTGGCTTGCTCACATGTTCTGAGGGTGAAGTGTTTACACTAGTTCTCTATGAGTGTAGCAATCCAACATCCTGACTGTTTTTCACCCATGTATTAATGGGAAGAGATCTAGTGAAATGAGAATGATAATAAACCTCACAGAGCTTGGTATCATGAACTAAACTACAACACTTCTCAGCATCCACTTCCTGCCTTCTTGACTAAAGATACTTCAAGGAACCAAATGCCAATTAAAAAAAAAGTAATTTTGTATGTACAGGATGAATAATAAAGTTTTAAAAAAATCCCTTGAAACAGCTCTATTAGTTGACTTCTGTGTTGGAGTGCTAAATTGTAGTCAAATCAAACTGATTGGAGAGTGATGTCTTCCTGTATAGTGATTCCTGGGCTTTTTAGAAAAGTAGTCCACTTGAGGAAATTGCCATGAAGTGAACAAAACCATGAATTTAAAAAATAGGGAGTAAGAAAATAAGATAATTCTAATCACATCTTCAGTGTGTAATAGTTCCTCTGGGCTAGATTCCCATGCTTAATGTACCTTTAAGTGAATTTAGTCATACTCCATAGTAAGAGTATCAACACTTGGATTTATTCAAGAATATTTACAGTTTTCCTTTAATGAAAATTAATTTTCAAACATAGTGAAACCCTGATACTAGGGTTACAAAGCTATTTCATGTTCTTGGAATGAAAGGGATTTGAAATCAGTAAGGCTGACCCCTTTTAATGTTGCAGTGAAATTGTACCACAAAGAAATATTTTGGTAGCGCTTTTCTATCACTATGAAAAAGAAAAAAAAATCTGTGTCAGTTGCTGTGTAGCAGTTAAGTGCATTTTCTGTAATCATCTAGAAAAATAGGGGCAGCTACTACACAAATTGTTCCATCATTTTCATCTGTACTAAGTACCAAGTAGGTGTGAATTGCTCCTGCTTTGATTTGACGATGGCTTAGTTTTACCCTTGGAAAGATTGCTTGAAGAAACAAAATAGTGTAGAAGCAGTGAAGAGGAGCCATAGCAATATAAAGTTCACACTCTGCTGGCAAAGCATCCTGTTACATCATCAGTCTTCGTTTTAGACTTAACTTAGTTAGATTCTGGCCCCCATGGCTTTTCCAGAGCTCTTGTCCTCTGATGATTAGATATATTCTGTTCCCCTGTTAAAATTTATTCATGGCCATTTATCCTTGACAGCTCCAATTTAAAAAGCTGTTCTTACTCTTTGATGTTGACCTCAGTGATGTCAGGCCTTTCAGCTGCCCAGTATTAGGCTGTGAGCCCAGATAAGGGCCTTAGTTAACCAGTCCTGAATTTAGTAGTAGGCTGCAACTCTCCTGCTACCTCCTGGCCAATTAAATTGTTTCTTAGCTGCTTTCCCTCGCAGAATTAGAGTTCAGCTTTGGTTCTGTTTTGTCCATGAAGTGGTTTGTGTAAAGACGTACATTCTTTGCCTTCTAGTCCCAGTGGGCTGGTGGCTGTATGCAGGTTGTGACAGACAAGCAATAATTAATTTCCAGATTCTACTACACAAAGTTATTTTTCATATAAAACATGATACACTCCACCAGGCTTGATAAAAAAACTTGTATTCCTTTGTTTGTTACCTGATGATAGTTGAGCCTGACTAATTATCTTGATTTACTTAATCATTTGAGCAGCCAAATATCTTTCCCTTCATAACGGTGATAAAATGTTGATTTTTTTATGTGTGCGAAACATGGATGAAGATTTTTTAAATTTCTTTTTTAAAAACATCTAGGCGATTTGAGTGTTAAACTGCCATTAATTTATTTTGAAAAGTAGTCCAGATTGCTCTAGTCATCTTTCAAAATAAGCATACAGGATAAAAAGATGGTTTAGCATGTAGAAATGATACTAGGAAGGCATGTGAGAGACAGGTGTCGTAATCAGGGTCACATGCACATTCCTGTCATTTTTATTTTCAGGAAAGAAAAACTGAAATCAAAATGTGTGGAATTGTTTGGGTTTGGTGGGGTTTTTTCTTCACAGTTTCTTAAGGTAAGAATACAGAGAATTCTTAGGACTTTAAATTAACAGGCTTGACCTGCTATTTTTCTAAAGCCTAGAAATGTAGAAAGCAGCTGTTGCCTTAACCTTCAGTCAGGTTTGTGAGAGAGGATGAGGACCCACAGGCTGTATTGGAGCATGGCCATCCCCTGGAATGGCTCATGCTGGGACAGCTGATGGCATTGCAAACCTCAGCTTTCTGCTGCCTGACAGGCTTTTACCAAGACCTGCTGTGGGTGAGGAGATGCTTCATGACCAGCTCTCAAAATTGGGGTTAGAAGAGGGTAGTCAGCAAAGAATAGTGAAATCGTATCAGTTGTTCCAATGTAAGGCATCCAAGAGCCAGAGCCAGAACAGCATTTCTTGTAGGAGGGCTTGTAGAAGTAGCTTGCCTGAGAGCAAAGGTTATTAAGATGTCAGTGTTAATGAGATACGAAATTGCAATTACACAGTGCATCTTTCTGATCATTCTTTCCCTCTTGCTGCATTAAAAACCACCTTCATTAGGAATTATCCTCAAACTATTAAGTAATTTAGCCAGAACAGCAAAGCTTTGATAGTTACAGAACTGTTGTGCCTTGTGCTATGGATTATTCTAAAAAGATTTTATGAAGAAAGGGGCCCCATTATTTTTTTGAATTTTTGTATGATCAAAACCCTTACAGAGACCTTGAGTTAAACAGCTCCTACAATGTTTTTTAAAAGATTGCTGAATTTGTAAACCAGCTTTGATTCCCTTGAAATTTCTAGCCTCTATTCTGTCTACTGCTCTTAATAGTGTGAGTGCGTCTGTGTGTGTGTGTTTGGAGACGAATCACTTGAATTTCTATTTCTACCTATCTTCTTGTGTTTAACCACTTAACAATGAATCAGCACCCTTCCCCTCCCCCTGCAGATGCTTTAATCCTTATCTTGGCCTAGTTACCCCGCAGATTGCTTTCATCTTTAGCTGTGCTACTCCTAATGCTTATCCCTTAAGCCTGGCTTTTGACTTTTGCAGTGACACTTGGTGTATACGTGTCTGGGCAGGTGCATGTGTATAGCCATATATTTTAGAAGGACATAGTGTATATGTGTGGTGCTGCATAATAATAGAGCTGAAGTATTTCTTGCTGCTTGATTAGTTCCAGTGTTGCCCCTTTTCAGCCATTAATTACTTGAAACAGAGTCACTGGAGTGACATCTGATGTGGTGTCTGATAATTTTAGGTTGAAAAGTGCTTTCACCTTCTGGATCCCAAATGGTTGTATCACTGTCAGATCTACTAAAACTAGGTTTATGCATTCAAACCAGAATTGTCAGCTCCATTAGCCCAGTTTATTCCCCAGAGCTGTGGAGGAGCATGGATTAATCAGTATTAATCAGGTAGGATTGATCAATAGTTTTGATGAGAAGACTTAATGGACTAGTGAATCTAGGTTAGTTTAATACCTTTACATTCCAGCCACTGCTGTTCTGAAGGTGAATATCCATGCACAAGTTTAATGTGGTTTAAGTAAGCCCTCTAAACTATAATTGTTGTTGATGGGAATTAGTTTTCATGTACAATTTGTTTGTAGAAGATCATTCATATACTAAATACAGGTTAATTGACTAAACTTTAAAACAATAGATGAGAAAATTTATCTGTGACTGATGATGTGCTTAGTTTATTGCTGGGAGAGATTTTTATCCACTTTTCAACCTATATGGCCTACCTTTTTAATTAAAAAAAATTGAAACCAATTTAGTTTTAATTAATACTAATAATATTAATACTTATAATATTAGTATTCCTTGTATTTGTGGAAGTATTCTGTCATGAAGACGCATTAGGTGCAAGCTTTTAGAAGAAAGCCTTTCCTAGGGCTGCTGCTTTATTTGTGGGTTCATAAATAACTATATTATGCAAAAGGAGTGAATTGGGGAATGTGACGGGAGCAGAGCTGATTAAATTTCCTTCAGAGTCTTATAGTCATCTTAATATGAAATCCTTGGTTATCTGGAATGCTAATGATGACATTTTAAATCTAATGTAGTTCTTAAATGATTCACATTATTAAAGAAACCCCAAATAAACAAACCAAGAAAATAAAAAGGCAAAAGAGCATCTTCTGCCCCCCCAAGAACAAAACCCAGAACTTCTAGACCATTTGTTTGCTGAAGAAAATATTCCCTGCAAAATTACAGTGGATTTTTAGAGATGTTATTTTTCTTGTTTGCTCTTTGGTGTAGGTTTTTCGTTTTGTTTTAAGTGATCAAAGCCACTGTGCATACCTGCATTTACTGAAGGGGAAAGGTGTTTTGGTGTTTTTTTGAGTTTTACTCACAAAATGTCAGGAATGGCAAGGGTATTTTTGGTGGAGGGAATCTCAGGAGTTCTGGCAAAATGTCCTTTCTTAAAAGAAGAGGCCACTGAAGGCTGCGTCTCACCATCAGATTTCCCTAAATGGCAGATTAAACCAAATCCAGCCACTGGAGTTGCTGCATTGAAGCTGATTCATCTGCCTTATTCCTCTGTACTGCTCTGAGTGTCTTCTATCTGAGTGGATGTTCACCTTTTTATGTTGGGTTCATGGATAGTAGGATAAACCACAGATTAAGGAACACAAATTAATTATATTGATTAACTATGGCTGTACTATTTGACTCAGGTTTTCAACATACTAAGCTTTGCAGTTCCAGCCTGACAGAGGGGTTTTTTTATTCTATCTTTTTGGTATAAGCTGCTGTATTAAAATCACTGGGACTATTCATGCTGTTTGATTTTACGGATTTGCTTTTTAATTGCTTACTGGCAGAGTACCTTGCAGGCAGTTTGACATGCCCTGAAAGGTAACTCACTGCTCCCTTTCAGGATATCTGCATTGCTGTTTGTACTGAGTAGTTATCTCATGGAAGGGCTTCACTGAAATCATTGGGGCTGCTGACTGGTGCCCTGACTATGTATAGATACAAAGCTAATCTTTAAAAGTTGTGGCTTAACATGAAAAATTCCTGTGCATCTAGTCACATTATCCCTGATGAGTTTAAAATCGTTTTGAATTTACTTGAGTTCATACAAAGACGTGTTGCATTTCAAATATACAGGTGTAAAATGCAGAGTAGTGGCCTGCAAAACCTAAATAATTTGAGCTGCATGCTTTACGATTTGGTTGCTCACAGATAAAGTAAAAGAGATGCATCTTCAGGTTTAAAGAAAGAAATCAAGGCATTAACTGTTAGAAAGTTGCTGCTCAAGATATATAATCTCTTCTGGTGCATTTTTTAAATATATTTGCTTCCTTGTAAGAGAAGGAATAAACAATGCTCTAACTTCCCACCAATTTGCTTGATGCAGAGGTACCAAAATGTGACACCTCTACAGAGCCTTCAGTTAGGAGGATTTCATAAGTGCTAAGAAAAAAGTTCACTTATTTCCGCTGTTAGATCTAAATCTCTGAATTTATGGGAGAAATTTAATTTGGACTGACTGATTTTTTTTGATCATTGCATGCAGTGTTCTCCTGGGGAATACTTCTTCTCTTACAACTGCTTTCCTCCAGTTGACTATTCTTGTTATCCATGCTAAATTGTTTTAGAGACTGCCTCTAGCACGGCCTCTCTTGCTCTTCTGCTACCTCTTAGTCCGTAATTGGCTTCATTTTCCTGCCTTTCTGAAAGCTTCCTGCTGCTTTATTCCCTTGGTTCTTGCCCTGCTGCATTACTGGTAAATGTTGTCATGACTCCTGTCTCTTGCAGCTTTGGAGATATGTTGTCCTTTACACTGACTGCATTTGTTGAGCTGATGGATCATGGGATTGTATCGTGGGATACATTCTCTGTGGCATTCATTAAAAAGGTAAATTTGTAATCAATGCTATCTGTTCTGTATCAGTTTAAATATTTGAGGTGAGTTGTGATTTAGGTTTGGTTTTCTTTTCTTCCTATTTTTTTTTCCCCAGGTACATTATTTAGGTCATTGGTCAAAAAAGGTACATGAAAATGGGATTAAAATGGTGTTTCAAACTATAAATGCTTGTAGCTGCAGAATCTGGTTCAATTTCTGTGGAAATCAATTGGAGTGAATTGGGATCAATGCAGTATAAGGCTTGTTACATTGCTTATTCAATTACATTATGACCTGCCTGTGCAGATAAACTAAAGTTAAAGCAGAAAATTTGATGTATTTGATGTAATTTAAACTAAAATGAGTAATGCCCTATTTCTAGGAAAAAGAAACTCCAGCACTGAAATGTTTCCTCTGGGGTATTGGAAGAGGAGAAATGAGTTAGTTTACAATTTGAAATTAGGATGATATTTACTGAGTTAATGAAGCTGAACTTTGCCCTTCTGAATCTTGCAGTTGAGGTATGTGGTTTTGAAACAGATCTGTCCTCAATTTGCAACATATCCTTCTTTGTTTACTTGTCAGAGATGCACAAAAGCAGCAGAAAGATGGTAGTACTCCTTAGGTACAGAGATTTAGAAGACTTCAGAAAAATGTTTTTGTTACTGATTTAACACTTTTCATTTACTGAGGAAGAAAAACTCCAAAACCACATAATTCTTCTTTGCAAAGAATTTGTCATAAAGTGCATTTGTACAGGTTCAAAAAATATCAGTTACTTCACTAAAATATTATCAGAAGCAGTAATGACATGAATATAACCTGTGGCGAAGAAACCTTCATTTTAGCAGAGTGCGTCAGAGCAAAGACTTCAAATTCAGAAAAGTTAGAAAATTGCTACCATCAAAGGAAGGTAGAAATTTACTTTTGTTGCCAAAAGTGAAAGAAGGATCAACCCTGCAAAAAAAGCATTAGATACTTTAGATACTAAACCTCAGTTTTGTTCATTAAAAATGCTGGATGCATTTTTAATAATAAGAAAAAAAATAGTGCAACTGATCTGAGCTTTGGTCTGGTTTCTAATTTTTTTTTCCAATCTCACAGATAGGTTATGATGATGATTGCTGTTATCTTCTAATGGCAAAGAAAATTGTGCAACTGCTTTTAACTGCCTGCAGGAGACACAAAGTCAAGCCCAGAATGCCTTATTTTCTAGGGGGGCCTACTATGGACCATATGAAGCAACTTACTGAAGTTAGTGTAGAGCATTTACTTTGTTATTGGCTCAAAACAAATGTCTTTGTCCAAGTTTATCAACACCTTTTACCTGTGGATTGTATTGTAACAACAGAAGAAGTTGTTGTGTTCCCCTTGTTAATGGCTCATCTCTTCTGTCAGGCACTTCTATAGGTTTGCCTGGATTTTGACCCAATTAAAAAAAAAAAGCGAAAACAAAAAACCAAACCCAAAAGACACAAACAAAAGCATTTTCACAAGGTACCCGTGAAAACCAAAACTGGCAAGCAAAACTGGAACTGAAATTGTTGAGCAAGAAAGGGACCAAGGAGAATGATAGGAGAGTTAGAAGAGAAACAGAGGGACAGAGAATGACAGAGATGGAGGAATGGTGCTCAGGAGTGTTCTGACCTGTGTGCAGTTGGGAGCCAGAAAGGCAGAGCCCTCAGTGGTGCGCTGGGGGCTTGGGACAAACCTAGCTGAGCACATTTTGGGCCGTGTCTCATCTCTGTGGCAGCAGTCTACAATCTCATCCTCACTTGCTTCTCTGACTTTTGGCTTTTGACAGGCCACTTGAGGTCCTTGATGGGCTTGCTCAAGTGACTGACAGGGTGGATAAGGGACCTGATAAGTTTCTGCTGAGGGGGAACTTGCAGTCAAGTGCTTCTGCCTTTTGAAGCTGTCTTTCATGTTAAATGAAAGCTAAACTTGAATGGGGTTGAATTAGTTGGAATTTTTTCTTGAGTAGTTTTTTAACTTAAAAATGTAGAAGCTGAAGGAGACCTCAAGGGGAATGCCTGGCTGCTTCTACTGAATAACAGCTTGGTGTTGGATGCAGACTCTCCCATCCTTTGGGTACCTAAAGGCTGCTATTGCAACTGTAGCAAGTAAGATTGGCACTTTCAAGGAGAACTTTGTTCCTTATTTTAAGGGAGAATAGCAACATATGGAAAAACTTCCTTATGATATGCAAAGTTCTCTAAAGACCTTTTGCTTGCTTGTGATGATATAGAGTTCCTTTCCAGATTCCATAGCTGCCTAAAGGATTTGGATTCCAAGTTCTTAGAAAAAGCTGCAATGATTGGTTATCAAAATTGTCCTGGTTCTGGCCAGGACAGGGTTAATTTTTGCAGTATCCAGGAGCGGCCATGGCTAGGACCCAGAGGTTATTCTAAACCACCTCACATCATTTTCTGGGGAGGGGAAGGGGTTCCTTCTGGGTTGGGGTAGTGTGGCAGTGGTTCAGGTATTCCCAGTTTCCACGTTGTAAGCATTCGCGTGTGAATGGTTCACCTCTCTTGTGCCCTCTCTTATTGATAGTGTTGCTGTTACTGTTCTTTTTCTTACTTCATTGCTGTTTCCAGTAGATTTTTCTTATCTCAACCCATGATGTTTACCTTTAGTGCCTCCAGTTCTCCTCAGGCCCGCCATAGGAAGTAGGGGGGAGTGATAGAGAGATGCATTGTTTGGGGTGTTTCAGTGGGAGCTCTAAACTGGGAAATATCATTCCAAAGCCATGACAAAAATGCACTTCACAAATTTGGTACTTCCATCTTTAGTTCCTACAAGAGGAGTAATAAAGTTTGTAGTATTGTTTGAGATATTTTTAAAACATCTTTAAAAATTACTTATATAATTGCTGTTTCATAAAAGTATGATGCAGAGCCTTAATGCTGACAAATTGTTTACTCTACCTTCTAAAATATACTGTGCAGGAAAACAGAGTGGCAGCCAGAAAAGTATGTCTGTGTGTCACAACTGTTAGTTGTTTTTTCTGTAGTCAAGTGCAGCTCTAGTTCCTTACTTTAAAATTATATGCACCCTTTAAAATTTTACTATGCATTAAATCTTAACAGAGACCATAACTTGGACAGATTTTCTGTACATTTTTGATAGCAGGATATTGCAGGCAAATAACTAATGAACATACATAATGAAAATTAGATCTGTTTATTTCACTGTTTTTTCCCTGTGCTTTCTTCTTTCTGGTGCAGCTTTTAAATAACAATAACAATAATAACAATAACTATTATTATTATTATTATTATTATTATTATTGTTACTACTACTATTACTATTATTATTATTATTTAACAATTTTTTTAAACTTTTGAATTCTCTCTTGTGCCTTAAGTGATGCTGAACCAGGAGGAGAATTCAGATGATGTAGTTTAGTTTGCTATAGGTTTTTCATCTGCCCTCAGTTTATATACTTAGCTCCTATTTCAAAAGAGCATGAATGTGTAAATTCACGGTCTGATTCCTAATTTCCCTTGAAACTGATAGGAAGTTAAGCACCCAGACTCTTCTTTTGTATGTGGCTATATATGTCCCAGGAGGACTATGCAGATTTTAAGGTTACAGGTATTTTGCTGAAGAAATAATTTTATCCTTAGTGAGACACACCCATGTGACAGATTTTCATGTGGAAGTGCAAAACAATCAAGCTGCTTCTTTCTGGAAAAATGTAGTATTTTGCTGAGCTTGCATTATTTTAATCATCAGAATTTTTGATAAATGAATGCAGGATTATTTTTGGATGTTGAAAGTCCTCTTTTTATGTGGTGCTTAATAAACAGAAAACATCAAATAACACAAATTTGAACTCCTGTTGATTCTCAGGAAGGACCTAATTTTTTTCCATATCCAGAACTTCAAGTATGGGAATAGAATTTCTTTTTTATGCAGTTTTGTTCTCCCTGGAACTTGCATGACTTATTTTTCAAGGTTGACAAGCTTATTATTTCTGGCCATACTTCATGCTTCAGCAAGGTGGTTATGAATACACACAGCTTGACATGCAAGTTACCCAGCAGATGTTTGGCATCTATGTTCAGTGTGATATGTCTTTTTAAACACACAAGACAGCTTTATACCTTGTGTTTGTGCTTATGATTAAAAGATGTTATGGTCGAAGGTCAGGAGAATAAATGAGGCTAAGGCAGCCTTTCCTAGATGGAGGTTCCAGTTATCTATCCTGTTACATTTCTCCAGGTCCCTGGTATGAAAATGTTGTATCCCAGTGAAACATTAACTGCCACTTGAAGGAGCTGCTGCACCAAGAATAATTCATAAATGTCAGTGCTCCTAAAGAGGTGACAGAAATCTGGCGATTTGGGACACATCTGGACAGATTGTTTTCCTGCTGCACAAGCAATCCATGGATGCCTGCAAACTGAGGCATCCAGGGGCCACTTGGTTTAATGCGTGAGCAGTGCAGAGTTGCTCTGTGCATACACTGTCCATGTTGTGGGCCCTGTGGAGATCTGGCAGCTCTGGCTGCAATGCATCAAAACACATCTGGATTACCATTAAGAGAGGTGGGGTAGCACAGTGCTTCTGACCTGCAGATTGTTGCTCTAAAACAGCACATTGTGCTTTGCATACTATTGTAAATATTATTTAGCTTAGGACTTGCTGGGAGAAGATACTGAGAGTCCAAAATAGAAAAAGGCTCATCAAGTTGCTTCTCTCCTCCTGTTTTCTATGCATACATGGTTTGGTTCTTTACAGAAAATAAAGTAAATGTATGTTCTCTGAATTGAGTTTCATTTGGTGTAGGATGTTCCTGCTGTGGTAATGCAAACCAAGTAGCAGAGCAAACAGCAGCGCTGCAATAGATATGAAAAAGAAAAATGTGTCCCTTTTTCCTTCTTGTTTCCAGCCAAAGCTGGGTGCTTTGCTCCTTCAGTACTACTTAAAAAGTCACAAGTGCAAAACAATACCTGATGTCCATGTGTCAGCATTTTTATGTGACTTTCACAGGCAGCTGGACAGCTTTTCCAAGCTTATGGCAGGCCTTTCTTCCAACTAAAAGGAAGCAATTCTTAGGTCTCAGCAAACATTCAGAACTGGAAACAGTATAATTACAGTAGTGGCTTGTAGCAGGAGTACTGAGGAGAGGTGTGAAATTTTCCAAGGAACCTATCAAACTTGAGACAGGGCCACTATAGTCTGTTACTTGGCTGTAGAGAGCAAGTAGCTGTGGTCACACTGCACTTCTGTCTGTTATTTTTTGGGTACCTCTCATTTTGACTGTGCTGGTGTTGGTGTGTTTGAAGAAAACCCGTGCAGTTCTGGCTTCCTGCACTAGCAGAAGGCAGGTTTGTTCCTGGGAAGCTGGGTACATGGGCTGGGCAGCATGCAGGAGAACGTGTGTTTCCACATCTTACTGCACAGCTGTGTTGACTCTGCAGATGAGTGTGCAGCTTGTCATTGCCACACTGCAAAATGGCAGAGGTCAAACTTGGTTTTAATTAATGTGCCATTTGCTTGTGGCAGCTTGCAGTAAAAGAGAAGGTTATTAATGAAAAGCTGGACTCCAGACAGAGTTATGGAACCAGTTGTCCTGATCATCAACAGAGTTTTAATTGGTAACCTGTAAAGAGCTTTCAGCATTATTGGTAACAGCAAGCAGAAGAAAAAGGCATGTTTTTCTAGACTGTGTTTTGCCAGAAAGCTAGGTTATAAGTGTCTCTTTTGAAATATCTGCCTGAAACTTAGATACTTTTTAGAGAAAATTTGCTGCACAATTTTTTTCCTGGAAAAAAAAAAAAGAACTAGTTTCCTTGTTTTTTCCAAAGTTTTCTACACAAAAAATGTAATTGTTTAGTTTTTTAATGCTGATTTATCGTGTTCCTAATGTAATGATGAAGCGTACATTTCAGTCATGTGAATATTAGCAATAACCTTTGGTGAACTTTTGCCAGCTGTAGAACCTGTGCCACTCTGTCTTTAATGGTATATGCTCTGCCTGGTTGATAGTTTTCAGGTATTCACTGGTAACTGGCATGTGGACCAGACTGCTTTTTTTATCTTAAATGCCTTTCTGAACCACATTGACAGTTTTCTTTCTTACCTTTCCCTGTTTTTATGACAAGATGCAGATTCTCTGAATGATTGTATTTGTAGATAGCAAGCTACGTGAACAAGTTTGCCTCAGACACCTCTATCTTGCAACGGTCGCTGGCAATCCTGGAATCGATGGTGCTCAATAGCCATGACCTGTACCAGAAAGTAGCACAGGAGATCACAATTGGGCAGCTAATCCCACATCTGCAGGGGTGAGTGTCTTTTGACTACTGCTTGATATGGTGGGTAATTTATTCCCCCCAAAAATAGCACATCTGGAGAAAAAACAGTGGTATAAAGACCAACAACCTCCTTTATGATTCCTGCCTCCGTTACAAGTGACTGCATAACTGGTAACAATCTTTCTGGAGTTGCCTGGTCATTAGTTTTTTTTTTAATTATTATTTTGTTCCATTTGTTTGTTTTTCTGTAAGCTACTTACGTAGCTGGAAGTGAGGAATGAAGAGAAGAGCACCCTGTGGTCATGAACTGCTTAATGCCATTAGCATACAGATGGGGTTGTTTTGCTTGCCAGACTCTGGGAAGTGTGTAAGACAAAAATTGCTCAACTTTTGCTGAAATTGAAAAGGGAAGGACTTTTCTTAAATAGTAATGTTAGGTGCTTAAATGGATGGAAGCTGCCTCGTAGCATAGAGTAAGGTACCATTCATAGTTATGCTCGTCTCCCACCTGAGACACCTTCAATGCACCTGAAAAGCTTTAATACCAGCAGGTTCATTTCCAGATGCCTTTAGGGAAGATTCCTCTTCCTATCTCCAGCTGTTGTGCACCTGACAGAAACTGGTTATCAGACTCTTGCTATGATCAGTGGAGGGTCAATGGCAGTTCAAGGGGCAGTTCATTCCACCTTTTCTGAATTCTGAGCCTCCCTTTGGGACATCATCTCTCTCTCAATAATAAAGACAGTCAGGTCATGACCAACCTTGGTTACCTAACTTACATGGTTAACATGAAGTGCAAACAGCTCCTCCCCTTCTACCTGCAGAAATGCAGCTGGAAGATCAGTTTCTACAGCTCATGTGCATTCTTCTCTCACGTTTACAACATTGTTCCAAACAGGACAGATCAAGAAATCCAGACGTACACCATTGCGGTAATAAATGCGCTCTTCCTTAAAGCACCGGATGACAAGAGGCAGGTGAGTTGATGGGGGTTATGTATACCTATGCAGCTGAGGAGAAGAAGCGTTTCATATGCATACCTGCAGTTGTCCCAGTCACACTTTTCCTGCAGTTAATTCAAACTGAAGCTAGTTCTGTTGTTTCATGCTGGGATATAATTCATTCTAATGGAGCTACCTCTATTTTGCACCACTATTAGGAGGGATTAAGCATTCTTCCATGCTTTTGTAGTTCCCTGTGACCTCATATGAACCATATTGACTGTGGCTGACTGTAGTATTTATTGTACTGAACTCTTTGCCAGCACAGCTTGTAAACCCAGGCTATTTTTCGGTAGAATGTTTTCCCCCCAGATTTTTTATTAAAAGTGTGTTTCTTTTGAAAACAAAAATATCTTGCCTTGTAAGCATTTCATGACTTTTATAGTGTGCTATTTTAAGTTAAATTTAGTGCCAGATATCAGGAAATATTTCAAGATTGCTACTTGATGTTAAATGAGGATGGAATGTGAAGTGTTATGAAATAGCAAAGTTTTATCCATGTTTATGAAGTTACTAGCCTGTGTCAAAACGGATTTAGTCATTTATTTATTTAACATTTCTGTCACCAGGAACAGTGATGATAATTCTTGTGGTGACATACTGTTACTGTCCAGAGCAAGTTCACTGAGAGTTGCTGATCAGTTCTGACAAGCACTTTCCTTAGATTTATTTACCTTTTTAAATGCTGGAGACTGTTTAAACAAACATCAAAGCCCTAATGAGGGTTTTTGAGGGGGGTTGATTGGGTTTTTTTGGGTTTTGTTTCTTGATCTTAAAAATACTTTTAACTTTGCAAACAGGGAAAAGTATAACCATGGTTTAATTACAAAAAAAGGCTCTTCCACCCCTCACCCCCCTCTTTTTTTCCTTTTTCCTCCAATACAGTCTTCTGTAACTAAGGCAAGAAGGCACCTAATAACCAAAAATTAGAATAAAACCCTTTCTTTCAATTTTGGCATAAGTTCATAATAGATCCTTGTAAGAAACCCAAAGATACTGCTTTTTACATTTGTGAATGATTGCTGCTGTGTTTCTGTGAAAAGTATGCCTTGTCATATTGAAGTGGAGGAGCTATGTCAGATGTAAATAAGTCTTGAGTATTAATCTGTGGGCATGCGTTCCTTGAATGACAGTAACACAGTGTATTGCCAGCAAGCAAAACTGTGTCTTGCCAACAGTGTAACCACCTAGTGAGGCTGGCAGTAAGCCAGGCAGATTTCACCTGTGGTACCTGCTACTGTGACACAAAATTGTTAGTCATGGAGTTTATGATCATCAGGAGATAATGATCTGCTTTGGCTTTGAAGGATAATAGCTCTGACACTTGCAGAAATTTTTCCTCAGCCTTTAATAACCCAGAATATGCAGTCAGAACCTGTTCAGTTTCTCTTTATATCTGTCTTGTGGTTAATTAGAAAACCATACAATAGAGAAGGTAGGTGTCCATTGCCTTCCAAATAGCATTAACAGATGGCACTTACTGAACTCTGTCTTTCTAAGACAATGAACTGAGGTGATGCAGTCTCATGCAATTATCTGGTGATGAGCACTCAAAAGTTAATGTTCAGCACTCACTAGTAATATAGTTAGAAGTGCAAAGCTGAACCAAACTCATATGACTCTGGGAACTTTGGCACCCTCTCTGCTGCTGACTTACAGGCATGATGTGGATGGCTGCTCTGCAATTAAGGAAGGGATTTAAATTGGCACTGCTATCTGAATTCTTTCCCCTCACTTTTTTTTCCTCTCTCTCTGTTTCTGTAATGCAAAACCCAAGATGTCTAAGATTTTTCTTTTTAATAAGGACTCCCTGGTTGCTTTGCTTCTTCTGCCCCTGTCAAGGACCAAATCATCTAGAGACACTTAGGTTATTAGTAAAAAAAGAAAATAAGTCTATTGGGAAAGAGCTGAGAGTTTGAGCGTTGAAATGATACGGTGAATGTTTGAAAGACTTTTTTCGCATTTGTCTGCATTTTTTGCAGAGACGTTGCTATGGGAAATGAGATGGCAAATTTGGTCAGATAATTCTTGTTCTCATCAGCTATCGGTACAATACTTATATCAGAAGAGGCAGCTTATTAGTTGCTAATGACTATATAGCAATTTTGGAGGCAAAGTTGATTTTGGTGCAATGATTGGTTTTTTGAATGCTTGTTGAGTTAATCAATTTTAGTCCAGTGACAAAAAAAAACCAGTATCTCAATAACAGCTTCTTAAATGATACCTATAAGAAAGAAGTAACAATTTGATAATCTTCTAAAAAGTAAACAGAATAATTTCCTTTTTATTGTTTTCTTTGCATTGAATGCAGAAATACCATCTTATATTCTGTACCTGTTATTCTTTTGGCAGTGGGTACGTAGTTTGACAAAAATCCAGCCAGTTTGTGCCAAGCAACATTGAAGTATATCATGTGCCTGGCACTCCCCCTGCAGCTCAGCTGCAGATTTCTGGAAACGATGGAACCATCTATATCATCCATTCCTTTGCTCCTGTGCTGTTATGTGCAATTGAAGCCTGCACAGCCAGAAAAGGCTTAAAACCTGAATCCTTGGTCCCTTGTTCTTCCTTTATCACTCCTATGTTCTATTGCAGCACCATTTATCGGGTAAAAGAAAAGAGTTCAACATCTCTGACTGCCTCCCATCTCACCATAAGAATTTTTTTCTTTTTCCGAGCAAGTTCTCGCCTAACGCTTGCTTTATTTACACTGTTTCTGCAGATGTGTTTTAGTCATCATTCTTTATATGTTTAATGTTATAGTCTCAGGTTTTCTGTTTTCTAGGGGATTATTTTATACATAAAATGACTAGTATGTATTCTACATTAGTCTTCAGCTCTCACAAAGTTCAGCAGGAATGCACTGCATGTGCAAACATATCTCTCATACACACGCACACATACACACATTTCTATACTGATGGAAAAGCTCATGGACCTTAAAAATAGGGCATGCTCCTGTAGGCATGGTTAAGATTAGACTCTTACGCTTGGTAAGTGTAAAATATTCCCTTCTATGCATTTTAGGACAGTTTGCAGCATGGACAATTGGAATCAGCTGCTTAAGCATTAAAGCATATTCACCTCAATAGTGATTTCTGACAGGTTTAGAAATACAAGTTAATTTAAAGCAAAAGAGCAGACCAATGTCAACATTGCTACTAAAATAAGGAGGAGAATTACCATTTGTTTTAATAAAACAGCACTGAGTTGTAGGCTGATTTATTGAATGAAAGTTGAAGCACTTGACTTTAAAACAGCTGAAATATTAAAGTAAATAAGCATTTTATTTGACATCTTGTTTTAAAGTCCAGGCTGGCTTCCAGTCCATGCTCCCTTCTGTATTGTTTGTGGGGAAAGATTGTGCTTGAACACGCACGTAAATACGCTCTTTGAACCCACAGAGGTCTCTTCTGAAGTTTGTCACCGTGGGTTTTGGATCACCAAAGCCCTCAGTTTATGATGTACTTTTAACTGTCTTGGTCTCTCTTCTCATGGTAGAGTATTCTGACTTTATGATCCCTCAAATAATGCATACAGTTGTTATGCTGATATGCTGTATCCTTTCATTTATAAATAACAATGCAGAAATGTAAGACCACTTAAGTCAGTGTGTTTTTCTAGCTATGACACTAAAATACCTGCTTTTGGCTATTTTTTAATTTTTTTTTTTTTTTTTTTTTTACTAAATCAGGAAATGGCAAACATTTTGGCACAAAAGCAGCTTCGTTCCATCATCTTAACTGTAAGTATATGGTTGTCAAAGTTACTGTTGAGCAGAAGAGAGAGAAGGTGACTCCATTTTTGGTGTTCATAGGTCTTATCTTAAAATATTTTAATTGCCTTTGTATTTTGATATGTTTTGAAGCCTTTTAATATAGAAGATAAGGTTTGAATGGTATTTGAATGGGTTCAAAACTGCTTTTTGGAAGGGTTATTTTTCCAGTCACAGAAATTGTGGTTTCTTCATGAAAATACATTGTTAAATACTCCTGTGTCTTTTGGTTCTTTTGAATGTTCTGTCTTGATTGACACAATTCATTATGACTTACCTTCAAGAAGCATGAATGAAAGCTAATGAAATAGTTAATGGATATAATATCAAAGACCTGCATCTGCTATCGTGGAAAATCAGGGATTTTGCCTTTGATGTTTGAGTAGATGACATCTTCAATGGCATGAGGGAAAATCCTTCTCTGTAGTGAGTGTGAAATGAACCAAACAACAAACAACCCCTCGCACTTTCTCATTTGCTATCATAATTTCACTGATGCATACAAAACCCCCAGAATTTATTTCAGAAGGCATGTTTTTACACTGGTTGAACTCATAGGAAGTTTGGAACAATCATAAGGATAGTATTGTTAGGTGTTTATTTATTGTCATAAAATACTCCAGTGCCTTTTGGAAGATGGATTCTTTTATTCTCTGGAACTGTACAACATGAGTTAACATATCCATCTCCCACTTGATGACTCTTTCCTTATGTACTTTACTGTGTTTTCAGTCCTGGGTCTGTTTCCCATATAAAACTACTTGATCTTTTTGGCACACCAGGGATTTTTAAATTGTCCAACAGTTTTGTGTTTGTTTTCTGAATGGGATAATTCTGCATGTATAGGGCATCATATACTAATGTATTTCTGAGCAGTCTTCCTCATACAGATTGGAGTTGTCTAGTAGAGGCAGCATTGTGGTGTGATGCTGACTCCCTGTTGAGCCTTGTTAAATCACTCTATTCTCTGGATGTGTTTGCAGCCTGAATACTTTTCTGCTCAGACAGCTACTCTCTTAAATATTTTCTTAATATAATCTCTTAGAAAAAAATAAATAAAATACAGAGCTCTAAAGCTCTTGGGATGGAATTGTTTTTTCTTTGGAGGGACTTCTCAGCACTGGTTTTCTTTAATGCTACTTCTCAGTATGTGCACAGACCCTATCTAGTGTGAAGTTGTGTCTCCTTAAGTTATGTAATACAGTATCTGAATCAGTAGTGCTAGTCCTAGTGGTTTGATTTTTTGGGGGTGGATTTTTGTTTCTGTATGGGGTTTTTTTTGGCTGTTTAGGTTTTGTTGGTGGTTTTTTTTTCATTTCTGGAGTATAGATACACTATTGCATAGCAAACACATACTTAGAAATGGAAACACCTGACTGCATCCACTGTAATTTTCTGCTTCACCAAAATCTGTCTCTTTTTCTTTGCAGCATGTTATCAGGGCACAGAGAGCCATCAATAATGAAATGGCACATCAGCTATATGTTCTGCAAGTTCTTACCTTTAATCTTCTGGAAGATAGAATGATGACAAAAATGGATCCACAAGATCAAGTAAGCATCTGGCATGATCTGGTCTTAGCAGGAAGAAGACAACTGCTCACTGATGTACCTAAAGCTCTTCATGGAAGAAAAAGCCACTTGCTAGAAACATTTACATAAGTCATTCATTTTCTCTGTCTGTGAAGTTGGGTTACGGGTTTTTTGCTTGTAAGAAGATGCGCTGGCTATTTCATTCCTTGTGCAAAAGTACAACAAAATGGCCAAGCAATTCTCCTTAGCATGTAGTTCCATGATCAGAATTTCCTGTCTTCCTGAGCAGATACTCTGAGCAGCTGCCCAGCATTTCTTTCCTTTGTGCCCTTCTCAGAAGCAATAGGTTGCATGGTCCTTCCTAAAAATACTTCTGTAGAGCTAAGTTGAATGCTTGCATGAAAACTATCTGGCATGCTAGAGCTGAAGTTAAGTTGCATAACAATAAACCCTGGTTTGGTTACTGGGAACCTACTAAGTACTTCATTTGTTTATTGCTTGCTGTGTGCAGACATCGACTTTGATATTGTTCATTGTGCAAAAAGGGACACTCCCCGAAGATATTCCAGAAATTTAAATATAGGGTCAATGAGCCATAGGGATGATAAGTTTTGTTTCTTTAATTTTTGTGGACTTCATTTGGGCCCTGTACAAGGAGGAACCTGATTTCATTTTTAAGCTAAAGTCATCTTAAGGCTTGCTGATAATTTGGAGAAGAGGAGGTGGGAGAGTGAGATAGCGTTAAACATAAAGTAACATCATACTGTAGGATTTTATGCTTCCTAAGTTTGAGATGGAAAAGTTTGACTCTTGGGAATGTACATGCAGTCAATTAGTGCAAATCTCCATAGAGAGTGACTAACACGGTGTTGTTAATATTGCTGGTAGGGTGGTTATCACTGTCTTGAGACATTTGCAGCTGCAGTAATTCCTCTCCTACCCATTTCTGTGGTAGCAAAAATGGATAGTTACCAAAATGAATGCAGAATGCTCATTCATTTTGCGTTCATCTGGCAAGGTGTTTAAGTACCAGCTTCATCAGCAGCTTCATTTCAAATGTGTGTGATCTCTTGGCTTCTGTGGTTAAACTTGTGTAGTCAGAGGCCTTGCTAACCTGGGCCCTGCTTCTGGAAGCCAACATTTAAGCACCCCCACGTGAATCTCATAAATGTGAGGACTTTTGAAAGTGGGAACCACAAGGTCATTCTTGCTGACTGTCTCCCCAAGTATGAAGTAGGGAATTTAGACACAAAACTTTGGGCAGTGGGGAGGAATACTATGTTTTGAACCACCTTTTGTGGTATTGTTTAATTAAGTGGGAGATCAGTTATTTTAACCAGTTTTTTTAACCTTGTTTTAACCTAGGCTCAGCGGGATATCATATTTGAACTCCGAAGAATTGCATTTGATGCCGAATCTGAACCTAACAACAGCAGTGGCAGCATGGAGAAACGGAAATCTATGTACACTCGAGATTATAAAAAACTTGGATTTTTAGTGAGTATTTTTGTGTGGTAATCCACTAAAAGTGGGTGCATGCATCCATTATAGTATTTTTTTCTCTAGGCGCTTCTCTTACTTGGTCTTCTGTTTCCTAAAAGGGAATAACTTTCCTCCCCTTCCCCAGAAATCCTGCTCACTCCAAGTGACAGCTCTAGTAGAAGCCAGGGTGCTGAAATGGATGCTATAAACTCTTTACAGGGATAGACAAGGAAGTAGAGGTGGTGGAGTAGCCCTGTATGTTAGGGAGTGTTTTGACTGCCCAGAGCTTTAATAATGGTGATGATAGGATTGAGTGTTTATGGGTAAGGGACCAGGAAGAAGGTCAGTGAGGCAGATTTCATGGTGGGATTCTGTTATAGGCTGTCCAACCAGGATAAAAAAGCAGGCAAAATATTCCATCAGCATCTGGGAGAAGTTTCAAGATCTCTAACCCTTGTTCTCATGGGGCATTTTGAACTTAACCAGCTGTCAGCTGGAAATACAATACAGCAGACAGAAAACATTCTAGGAGATTCCTGGAGTGTATGGAGGATAATTGAGGTCAGTCTCTTCTCCCAAGTAACAAGTTACAGGACAAGATATTTTTAGATTGTATATTACATTAAATTTCTTTGTGGAAGGGGTTCTTAGGCATTGTAACAGGCTGTCCAAGGATGTGGTTGAGTCATGGACCCTGGAGGTGTTTAAAAGATGTGTAGATGTGGCTTTTAGGGACTAGATTAGTGGTGATCATGGCACAGTTGGACTCAATGATCTCAGAGGTCTTTTCCAACCTAAACAATTCTATGATTCTAGCTGGAAGAAATAACTACCTGAAGTTTAGGCATGTAGTTTTGCATTACATGCTGCTATTAGAACCTCGCTTTTAATGATATCTTGGATGAACAGGCATTACCTAATGGATCTGTGACAGCCCTCTAAAGTCACTGTAGTTTGTTTGCAATAGTATGGACCTATGAGCCAATAAATCTGAGGTATGACTATGATATTCACTTATAAGGCCTTGTGTTTTGTTTGTTTGAAGTCCTTCAATCTGTGAATAGGGGATGCAGAATCTCTTCTACTCTTACTTAATCAGATGAATTGGAGTTCTGGACTTGCCTAAAACCCTATCGGGAAGCAGAGCACGATCTGGCTAAACTGTTGCACACATGTATATTAATTAATAAGGTGCATTTTTCCTCCTCTGTAAACAGAGCTTGCACATGTACAGTGAATTAATATCTTGATCAATTGCTTACTCTAGGTCAGTATGCAGTATTCTTTCTCCTTAGGTAAAATGGTATGCTTCGTATCTCCTGTGATTCATTGCTGTCCTGTTGGCCTAGCAAATACACACTGAATATTGTACAGTAGCCACAGCTATGGACAGAGAGGTTCTCAGCACTCTTGGTGCAAACTGGAGCTTGCTGTGCAGTTTGAGTGCTCTGCCCAGCTCTGTAGCATAGGGCTCAATTCTCACAAAACCACAAGGGAACTGGGTAGAGCCTTTCTGATTGCTATTTTCATTACTGATGAATGAGGGAAAAAATTACCACTGGATCAGTGCTGTTGTATCTGTAAGGAGTAATTAAGTAAATGAACAGGAAGGGAGGAACTTGGCATTTTGGGGTTGCAAGCGTGATAGCAAAACTAGTGCTTTGAAGGAGATTTTGAATCTCAGTGTGAGGTGGGCTTTTTGGGATTTTTTTTCTGGTTGGTTGTTTGTTTGTTTGTGGTTTTGGTTTTTTTTTTGACTCATCCCTCAGCTTCATTACTCTCATTTGAGCAGTTCTTTGGGAGGCTTACTCCACTCGGGCAGTTATCAAGGGTAACTGAAGCACTGTTTACATCACAATGATAGCCTTTCAAAAGGGAATGGGGAGCAAAGTTTAGGAGGGAATGGGAACTGGGATTAAAGCAGAGAAGAAAATGTAGGGAAACATAGTGGGAGATAAGAAGCAATATGTGAAAGTAAGCTGTGGAAGAAGCACCACAGCAAGAGCCCTAATGGGAGGCAGGTTATTCTATTAGCAGTATGATGAGGCAAAGTACAAATAATAAAAACATCAACAGTGAACTGTGAGGTGAGGGATTCTACTCTTGAGCAGAAGCTTTACTTTGAGCTAAGAGTCGCAATGAGACTGCAGATACAATTTTTTTAAATAGGTGTAGAGGACTATTACCTTCCCCACAGGGCTGGGAAAGGGAGCAGGATTTCTTGTGAGATCTGGCTGCTTAATCCCCAGCCTCATATATGGGCAGTGTTCTGACTCCCGGCTGCCTTCACCCCATCTGCTTCTTTTCAATAAAGTGTCTTCAGTACTTTCATCAGCTGCGGGTAGAGGGTTACATTAGCAAACTGATCATGATCTGAGCAGTGTGAGGTTTGTCTCCCCTCTGCTTCAGCTGTGTGACAAAAGAAACCTGCCAAAAAAGAGTCTGACTTCGAATGCGGTCTTCATTCCACTGGTGCTGATGGTCAGGAAGCCAATTTCTTGAACTGATTAAATATTCATTTCAAGGGAGAGAGTAAAACCATGTCTGGCTATTAAGTTGTTCCTGGATTGCTTGTTTTCTTTCTGCATGGGAAATGCAAGAATTCTGTTTATTTTTCTCAGCCACATTAAAAAGGCTTGCCCCACTACAAATGTAATGTCAGAGAAAAAGTCCAGACATGGTTTCAGAAGCTTACAATGTAATTTGTAAAACTGCATAGTTAGAAACCTACATTCAGCTAAAACAACCACAGGACTTCACCAGATAGTTATGATGACCAAGTAGAGAGATTTTCTGATGAGATAGTTGTGAGATTTATTAAAATGCTGATGAATGCAACCAAAATGACCCAATTAGGAGATCTGGGATACACTCTGCCCTGTGGAATTATTTATTTTTTTCTGAGTCAATTTCAAATTAAATAGCCTGAATACTCCCTCTTGTATTTGAGTAAGCCCAATTCCCATAATTGAGCTGGAAAATAATTACAAAACAACTCATAATCCTGTATATTTTCATCATAACTCTTTGAGAAGCATTACTGTCATTGAGAAGTTGTAATTAATGTGTTTATTTATAGGCAGCTCTGAACAAATGATAAGAAACTTAACATAATTGGAAAAATACAGCTCCAATAATCTCATACCAGAACAGTTTTTCTCAAGTTTTCAGTGTGTAGAGCTTCTGAGAATTTTTGTTTGCTTGTTTGTATTTTTCTTTTTTCTATTTTTTCAATTAAATATAAATGGTTTATATAAATTCAAAAAGCTGACATGGAAAGTGAGTGATTTCATAATTTTGCTGTGCTATACTGGAATTTACTGCTGTAGCAAAATAAAATGTGGGTTAATGAAGGAGATATGAAATCAGGAAGGAACTGTCTAGAAGGTGACAATTCAAATGGAAATTGAGAATGGTGGGATGTTCTTTGAAAGTCAGGCATTGGCTTGACTTTCAGGATATTAGTGGTGGTGGCGTAAGAAAGTTAACATATGCTGAAGAAATCTTCTGATTAAATAAATATGGGAAGCAGTGATGAAAGAATCATCATGTCATTCACAAATTAGATGACCATTTGGATTACAGAAACAGGAATAATGTCATTTTATGCAGTCATACAAAGAGCGATGGTGTTCATTTAGACCCCTGGCAAGAATTTCATCTGCAGACAAGTTATCTTGTCTGTGGGAAAAGATAAGAGAGATTGTGTGATGTAGCCACAAAAAGAGCTGAATGTTAAACTAGGATTTATCTGGAAAAATATTTTCAGAACATATGAACTGTTGAGGCCATTTTTTTGCATTTCTTGGACATCATCTAGAACACTGTATAATTTCAGTAAACTCTGCAGTGACTTGTGGACTGACTGAATGCAGGTTGTGTGCAGAGGGTGTGGCTCGTCCAGAGACGAGGGAGATGTCTTACAAGAATTGGCATAAAAAGGTTGCCTTTTTAGCCAATGAGCCTGAGTGCTGTGGAAATCTCAAGTGTGTGTGCCAATGCTGAGAGGGAGAAAATCATGTATAAGGTAAAAGAAAGTGATGGCAATTCATTTATAGGAGAGATTTTTAATTGAAATGATGTAGTTAAAATTTGCCACAACTTTAAAGATAGAAGTCAATTCATTATGAAAATGTTTATATGTTTCACAATGATGGGTCCAGGAAACAAAGTATATGAGGACTGTGTGAAAGAAAAAAACGCCAACAACCAAGGTCACTTAGAGCAGTCTGAAGTAAGACATGAATAGTTATGGATGACTTAAATGGCTGCATAGTTGATTTGTTAGACATTGCAAAGACTTTCTAATATGAGGAGAGGTAGCACCAGCACAGCTAACATGGAGGATTTGTCCAAAAAGTTTTGGAAAGAAGCTTCAAAAACAGTTGAGAGTTAGCTAAAGCATGCCTTAGGCAAAATATAGACCTTAGGAGCTTCTGAGATTTCCTTCAGACTTGTATTTTTTTCTCTTCTTCATATCCCAGATGAGTAGCTACTTTATCTTCAGCTACTTATCATTAATCTACTTTATCTTAAGTCTTTTATCTTTATCTTTTTCAAAAATCCCTTGTTGTACAGCACAGTATCCAAGTAGCACTTTGAAGATAAGAACTAACAGTTTTCTCATAGGTTCTTCTGTGGTGCTTCTCATTGTCTCTTGGAATAGTTCATTAGCTGACTGTCCACAGTAAACTCCTTAATAACATGATATATCCCTGAGATGGAGTCCCTTGACTCTGGTGAAGGGAGATTATTGGGAAAATAATTTGCAATAATGTAATTAATACCTTGTAATCATTACCTGCAAAAGGTGCAAACTCAAATGACTCTAGCCTTTAATTGCTGTTCTCTTCAACCTGCCTAGTAGAGCTCTGGTGTGTGTAATTTCCTCATGCTCACTTGGGAGCTTCTTTTTCCCCCTCCCTCATTTTCATGACATACTGTCTCTGTGTCCCAACCCTGCCCCAGGATTTGAGAGTGGAGGATTAACTTTAAGCTTTGGTAAAACATGGGGGAAAGGTGTTGTTTTAATGTTTATTTTCACTTTTCAAATCTGTTTTAAATGGCAGCGAATTGAATTGGCTTTACAGAAGTCAAGCCTGTTTTGCCCATGATGGAACAGAGTCTCCCTGTCCTTATCTTGGCTAGTGAGCTTTTCCATCCTTTTCCTGCCCTTGCTCTGTTGAAGAGGGGAGTAGGCGAACAATTGGATGGGTGCATGGCTGCTGGCCAAGGCTGACACACCACACCTCCTTTCTGTATTTTGCTAACTCTGTCTTTAAGCTGTTTCTGGGTTTATTCACTGAGCTTTGGTAGTTTGGAGGTTCCCTGTGCTGTGCTATCATGCCTTGCTTTCCAGCTTCTTCGCTTCTCTGGCCTTCCTCTTTCAATTTCTTTCCCCAGTTGTTGGTTTTGAGTTGCCAGTCCTCTTGGACTCCTTGTTCTGTTTTGATATCCAGCTGGATCTGTCTCCTTCCATCCTGTCTGATCACTCATCATCATTCATTCATTCATTCATTCATTCATTCATTCATAAATTCATTCATTCTCCATGAATTTCCACGTTTTTAGATCCTCAGTCCCTCCTTGTGAGGTGGTTCTCCTCTGAATTTTCCCTAGTCTCCATCTCTCCACCTCTTCCTCTCACCCTGTTTGTTCCTCCATCAGCATGAAGCCTGCTCAGTCATTTCAAACTTTTGCACTGAAAGTTGTCAGGACTTTCTAAAGACAGACAGGAATTGCATTTTTCCTGTGTTTTATTTTCAGAAATGGATGGGTTAGGTTTAGTCACATGGATCAAATATTAATCTTGGCCTCAGTGTGAAAATTTCATTTGCCTAATAAGTGCTGTCCAAGACATTAAATGGGAACAGCATCTAGAAATAGGAAGTGTCGGCCATTGTAATAATAGCACAATGATCCCCACATCTTAACTGATCTATAGGCAAAATGCTTTTCTTTTCTTTTTGTTGCCATAAGGTGTGGGGCTCTGACTCAAATAGTTCAACCACAGTTTAATTTTTTTTTTTTCAAAAGATAGGGTGCTACCTTTTGCTTATTATTCTAGGCTGTGAAATAGTTGCATCCTAGTTTTGAACAATTTAACTTCAACTGTTGATATATTATAGCCTACTATTCATGATAAATTATTTGTCTACAGACGGGAGTCACAGGTTCACTGGTGATGATGTGTGCATATTCCAAGAATTGTTCAGATTTGCCTTGATAGAAAGTCAATAGATAAGGAATTAGGTTGTTGTGTGATGATGATTCACCCTTTGTTATTGACTGACAGAAAGTAAAGAGTCAAAGCGAAGTCATTCGGTGAAAGGGCAGAGCACAATTCCAGGTAATTTGCGTGGTGTGGATGAGTGGTAGTCAATTAAACAGTAGACTCAGTTGGCTCTAAAAAGTTAACACAGAGCAAGACTGAGATGGAAATGGGATGCTAAACCCTGCAGGAGTATGAATAGTCCTTAAATTCTGTGGAGTTACTATTGTCTGGATCTCTTCTTTATTCCATCTGATCATCTGGATTAATGGTACCAATTTGTCTGGCTAGGGAGGATAAAACTTCCCTAGGAGAGTGGGTGAGAGAGACATGGACAGAAGCAAGTGCCATGTGATGCATTTACTTAGCTGTTGTTGTTGAAGACCTGAGGATGGTCATCCTTTTTCTTCCTAAAAAAGGGAAAGCCTGAATATTTGAAGTCTTACAATGTTATGAGTTGTAAGACTGTGAAAACCCTGAACAGGAAGCTGAAATTTTGTGATTTGAGACTGAAACCTGGAACTGGTCTAAAATGCAGAAAAACTCATCACAAAGATTGTGCTTGGTCATCTGCAGCTATTTAATTCTCATCTCCCTGTTATTTCCTTTGGTAGATGATACTCTGTAGGGATTGTAGGTTTTTATTCTTTGGGAAAACTTTTCAACTATAATAAAAGCAATGCATCCTTACATTTAGATGTTCACTTTGGCAGTGGCAGAGTAACATTTTTAGAACAATGCTGCAAACGTGCCAAACTAGATCTGATCCTTCTAAAATTTTAGACCTGATCTTTTTAAATTTTAGATTGGTAAGATTTAATCACTGGCTTAACGGTAGAATAGCATAGATGACAGATTGTCTGTACTCCTGAAAGCTATTAGTAGTTTTCCATCCTCCTCCAATCATTCTACTCCCACAACCCTCTCTTTCACTATCTACTATTTCAAAACTTGTGAAATCCCTTGTTGCTGTGGAAAGAACCTCAACTCTGAAAAGATTTTGTTTTGCTGAGCTATTCATATATGCAGTGCCAGACCTTCAGGTCAGTTTCCATATTTTCTATATGTAAATGTGGCTCATATTTAAGTAAAACCCTTTGTCATTTAGTAGTGGCAGCTAATAATTAAGCACCTTTCAGCACAGCAGAATCCACGTCTTACAGCACTCTGCCGGAAAGGAGATTCTTATTCTCTCCTCTCGTTGTAATACACAGTTTTCATAAGATTTGAGTATCCTTTTATTTAGCAGAGTTAAATTTGCAGATGGTATGTCCAGGTAAAAAAGAAAATACGTTCTGCCCTTTGCCACTTTAATTCCCCTAATGTTGGACCAGTGGGATAAGACTGGGCTGTACATAGGATTTCTGCTCTCGTTTTTACCTTTACGACCACTAGAGGTTGCTCTTCTCCATTGTTTGCGAGCTTCGTTCTCCTGTCGTTTCGTTTTGAAGCTGAAATTTTTCGGTGGCTATCTTATAAATAAGCCATTACTGATTTATTCTTCCAGGTAAGTCTTGGAAGATGAAGACTAATCATGCATATTTATTTCTTGGTGTTAAGAAAGAGTGTAGTTGTAACAGTGACGTTCACTGTCAATATTTTATAATCTTTTAACTTAAAAAACAGAGTTGGAGTTTCATATGACTGTATTTGCATTCATAAACACTTCTTTGGAAGTGTTTGAGACAAAACAGGTCTTGGGGATGAGTTCTGTCATTTCTATTTACACAGAGTAATATTTAACTGTGTAATCCCCTTGCTGTGTAAAGGAGTATCACAAGAACGTGATCTAACCACTGGGAATAGCAGCCCAGGACCTCAAGTAATATTGACCTTAAAACAATGAAAACATCTAAGCTGATGTGAATGTTTGAAGTGCTTGTGAGTTTTATTAATACTGTGCACACCATCTTGCTTGCTACCCTAACACTCCTGCACTTCTTCTAAGGATTTCCACTCACAAATTCCTGACTTTGACACACACCTCTCACTCTTCTCTGTGCCCTTCTACTTACCCTCTCTGTCCACTCCACTCCTGGTTTGCTTTTTTTCTCTAAGCCTGGAAGGTAGGGCTGGGGAATGCTCAGGAGAGGCAACATCTTCAGAAAAAGTGTGTTCCAAAGAGATTTGTTAAATTCAGTTAATCCTAAGCATTAATAATGCAGCCAAATGTTCAAAAGGAATTTCAAGACTTACACAGAGCAAGTCTTCCTTGCATAGAATGAGTGGGCTCAGATTTTGACAAACAATTATGTAAAAATTGATTTAGTTAGAGCAATGCAGTGCTTAATAAAACATTCCTAAAAATGATCAAATAATTGCTAAAACTTGCTAAGGCTTTTGCACAGAAAAAAAAAAAAGGCTAGGTATTCTGTTCTAACGCTTAAAATAATTTTAAAGTGTCTGAAATTAAAGTTTAAAATGGAAAGTGGCAGACAAGTTGAAGTGCAGGTGGCACAACTAGATTTACCTGTAATTTAGGTATTTTTCTCAAGTTTCCCTTTGCTTTTGACATCTTGCTTCCCTGATGTTTCTGTGAACGTTGCTGCATGATAGATCTCAGGCAGAGCACCCACAAGAAAGGTGCTGAAACCTGTGTGAGAAAGGTGAACAAAATACATGAAGTACAAGAGAAGAAAAACAGAATGGAAGAGTAAGGATATATAAATGAACAGATGATGACCCTAAAGATGTAACTAATGGTTTTATTAGTCTATACTGACATTTGGAGGAGCTGCAATTGGCAAGCTGGTTGTTAATTTTTCTGAATCTATGTGGAGATAATTCAGTCTGAAAAGGGACTTTTTAAAGCTTATTTCCTAAAAATAAACCCACAAAGGCTCCGTTTCACTTGTTGAAGTCCTCACTTTGCTTGTTGAAAAACAAAGGAATGTTTTAATTTGTAAGATGAATATTTTACATTGTTTTACAATATGAAGCTCCATGTGGAAATCTCACAGAATGTTTTCTTAGAGAGTACTTAGATCTTCTCTTCACAGTAATACTGAATGTCTGTCAGGATTGTTTTGCTTTACAATTCCAATTTACAGATAGAAGTACTTGGTTTCCCTGCTGTATACTGGCTCAATATTATTTGGAGTACATTGGAATCTCATTAAAAAAAAAACCAACTGGTAACTGAAGTGTAATATTTGACAGCAGAGGGCACCAGTATCACACCAGATGTCAGTTGCTCACCGAAGTTCTTCAACAGCTCGCTTTCATGGACACAGAATTTTTTCAGCCTTAGAAATAGTAGAGATAACTGTTTTGGCTGTAAATTCCCATTTCTCAGTTGAATGCCAGCAGATGTTTGATGTTTAGGCTAAATGATACCTCTGTTATTTAATTTGGCTTGCATTCTACAGTTTGTTATACAGTGCACTGTCAATATTTTCCTTTCTGGCACTTACTGGTGAGATATTTTATCCTCCCCAAAATAATAATTTGTTCCTGTGTCTGAGTGTTTTTCAGCCTTGTGTAGGTTCTGTGGCAGGGATGCTTTCTTGCAGTCTGGGATTTTTAGGTTTGGGCAGGGGAGGGGGAGGGAGGGGGGGTTGGTGTTTTATTTACCTGCCAGGAGTTTCTACAAATCTGTAAAACATAGGATTTTATAAATATAGTTATAGATCTAATCTGAAAAACATACATTTGATGCCAGCTCAGACTATGTTCTGCAAATGTGAGCATTAGCAGCAGAGCATCAATCTTTTTTTAAACCTGAGAGGCAGAAATCCAGAAATCCCTCGACTTCACTCTCAAGCTGTTAGGAGCTCATCAGTGTGTGACCTGTTGTGATCATTGCTGTAAGCAGAATTTCATAGTTCTAAGTTACTTTTTGCCATAAACAAAGCATTCCATGGTTCCATGCCATGCCATGTGTTTGGTGCTAGGCTGTGGAAAAGCAGTGCTGTGCTGAAAAGAGAATTCCTGTGGGTAGAATGGAGCACTCCCTGCTGAGGTTTGCAACTTGGCAAAGTTCATGGTGAAACTCTTCACGCTGGCACTTAGATCTGCTGAGATGTTCAAGTCAATGTGTGGTGGTGGGAGATACCTCCTCTGGTATTACTTAGAGCAAGGGTAGGCCCCAGGGTTAGTGTTTGAGCCACAAATCTCTTTGCTAAGCCCCTGGGCCACTCTGAGCAGTGCAAGGAAGTGTGGGCAGATGCCTGCTAGGCACAAAAAGGGGAACTGCTTGGTTGCCCTACATGTGAGTGAGGGTGCAAGCCCACTTGAGAGAGAGGGGTGATCTCCTCTGGCCACAGGGACAGATGCTGTCGGGGGACATCATATCTTCGCAGCCCTGTGTGATTAAAGTGTGGAATAAACACAAGAATGACAAAAAATGAGATGGGTGGTGAAAACTGAGAATTGATCTGTAAATCCCAAAGATAGTGCAATTTTTCCTCATTGTCAGATTTTTGTCTGAGGATCCTGGGTGCTAACAGAAGAATGCAAGAGAATTACTGCTGTTTGGAGGCATGAGGTTTTAAATGGCTTGGGAGAAAACTTGTGGAACGTTTTCATATTAAGGAAAATGGGTTATGTTGTAACCAGGAAAGCCAGACCTGATGGCATGGGCAATGGATGACATCTGTGCAGTAGAGAAGCTACTAATTTTGTATTAACTTGGTGCTGTTCATCTGAGCTGATATCCCAGGATGAGATCCCTGGGTCAGATGCATCTTTATAGTGATCAGTGAGAGAGATCAGAAAATCCAGATGTTAAAGCTGCTATTCTGGTTTACCATGCAGCTGCATGTGATTTCCCAGGACTATTTGTCCAGAGGTGTGGGCATCTAGCAACTTGAATTGGTTAAATTATTAAACCAGCCTTTTACCATGTGCAGCTGAATTCCTCTTAGCTTTAGTCCTTCCAGAGGAGAACAGATTTAAAAGAAAGAAAAAACCCAAACTTGATGGGCCACTGAGCTTCTTTGGCCTTTCAGTATCACTTCAACAATGAAGTTATAACCAGAACGAAATATCTATGGTTGTGTGTCTGTGTGGCTCTGTATAATGTCATTCCTTTTATGTTTTGATTTTTTAATTCTTTATTTCATGATTTTGTGGTTATTATAAATATTAGTTGAAAGAACTATCCTTTAAATCAGTTTCTTAATGACGATAACTGTTTCGAGAAGGGGGAATAAAAGGTTGGTATTTTAGTATTTATATCTTTCCAGTATTTTCAACCGTGAACTTGTGAAATAAAAATATTAAACTCTTTGTGATTTTCTCTTGAAGAAAATCCACTAACAAATGTAAATGTGCTAATTTAAAGTTAGTCACAATGGAGCACTGCATTTCTGATTTTTTTTTTTTTTGGTATATATATTCTGTTAATTGTTTCACTGAATAGTTTTCTTTGCCACGTGCATCCCAGTTATGAACTCGTGGGGGCAGGCAAGTTCCACGGATTTGAATGTAGTTGGGCTGAATAGTTGGTTTCAAGTGTATCATAACAAGAGTTATTTTCTGACCCCTTCACTGGGAGATGGATGGATCTTGGATGTCTTTCTCTGAATATTAAGTACCACATGTCTCAGAATTTGCACACACAAAAAAAGGAGAAACATCCCCCACAAAACTGGTCAGACGTAATGACATCTCAATTCTTTTGTTGTGTGGGCTTCATCTGTTTCACAAGACTTGACTTGGATAGATGATTCTAGACAAACCCTTGTGTGATGTTAAATGATGGTAGTTTTGTGAAACTGTATAAATTCAATTTAATCTTAATTACAGCAAATACTCTATTTAAGTTTATGAAAATTTTCAGTGTATGCATGCATGCAAACAGATATGTGTGTTACTTAACATGCATATTGCTTTTTCCTCCTTGTCTCATTCCTCATGAAGTTTTTTTGCCTGTTGTAATATTTAAAGGACGGTGAATAGCATAGCACAAAAAATACTCAGATTTTCTTCAGTTGCAAAGAGTTACAAACATTCTTGTTGAATATGAGATTTCATTAACTGAGACCTGAGAATAAACTTAAAGACAAGAGGAGAAAGGTGCCTTATTTTCAAATAACCAATTTATTTCCCCAAATTAAAAACACTTTCATATCTGAATTCTGAATATTTTAGTAGTTAAATGCAATCAACTTGTTACACAGCCCCTACATAAAATTACAGCATAGTAGAGATATGTCTTCTTTTAAAATTTCATTTTTTTTAAAAAGATCTCCCTACATTTTTGGTGCAGGTCCATCCTCTTTTTGACATTTGTCTGGAGGAAACTGAAGGCAGAGCAGAACAGTACCCAGACATGCAACACATATCAGCATTTTGCAGAGCTCAAGTCTAGTCAGAAGAGCTTCACATTCCTGTAGAAGGAAGCAAAGAAAAATGGAAGTCAAGGGAACTGAAATTCTCTAGTGAATGGATCCAGTGTTTTTTTCATCTTTATGGTTTGTTTGGGGGGATTTTTTTTTTTGGTTAGTTGTTTTGTTCTTTGGTTTGTTTTTATTTTATTACCTCACTACTGAGGATAGATGAGGGTATCCTACAGGTTGGGCACAGGTTATTGTTGACTTAAGGCAGAATATGGGACACAAAGGTTTTAGGAGGGATTGGTCCTATATTCTGAACTTGTCCCTGACATCTACAGAGCCTGGCTGTTTCTACTCCAGCAAGGGAAAGATTTGACTGTAGAGCTGCTAATTTTGTACTTGGGAATGTCCATCCAAAGGTAGCTAAAATATCACATATGTTGACAGCTCCTTTGCTGTAGATTAGTTTTCATCTTATCCTCTGGGATTATTAGAAGCTTGACCTGGTCACAGGTAATAAAAGAAGTGTCAGTGGATGAACCACAGAGTTCCTAAATGGTAGCTGGCTTTTTCACCCAGTTCTGCAGGTCCATGTGCCTGGCTGCAAATGTCATTCCAGTTCTGTTTTCCAGAGCTCTAGGACAGAATTTTCCATTTTAAATTTGGACAGCTGTTGTATCTGGCTGTCAGGCAGCCAGTAGATTCACATGGATGATTCATTTTAAACTGGGGTTTTCTCAGACAGAGGGCTGACTTCTCTCCACTGTAGCTGAACTAAACAGAGCCTGGGCCTTTCCTTTTGCACGACAGAGGTTTTAGCCAGCTTGCTTGAAAAGGAAAATCACAAAACCTTTCTACAGAAATATCTAAAGGGAGAGCAAGATCCATCCCGGCTTACCTCGTGATGCTTGGCATTGGGTTTAGGTTCCTTTCCAAGCTCACTGTTCTCAAAGCAGCACGGATTGTAAAGATGCAGGGGTGTCCCCAGCCAACTCTGTCACTGGTAGTAATGAAATGCCAAGAGAACTATAATTCACTGCACTAATGGAGTGTCAATCTTCTTATTCTGTGGTTGTGCCTGCCATAGTACACAAACATCATATCCTTTGCTGAAGCATATAGTTGCTGCAGCAGGAAGGATCCCATTCAAAATTTCACTCTTCAGTGATGGCATAGGAGAGAGGCCACTGAGACAATAAAGTGGCTGCTTCACATGTGGCATCCCTGTAGATGCATGTCCTCAGAAAAGTTCTAATGGTTATTTTTACGTGACTGACTTTGATTTTATTTTATTGCTTATAATTTAAGGAATTTTTATTTAAAAGGAAATACAACTGAAAGTTGTTTTAATTAATGCACCTTAAATTTCAGAAGCAAATGCTATGTCAAAAAATTTAGATAAAACTGCCCAGGGTGTAACTAAAACAATGAAATATATGCCCTTGTAGTAATCTTAGGTGTAGAAAACTCCAATTCAAGCAACCCAAGATTTGGCACAACTTGGTTTTGAACTTTTCATTTTACTTAATAAAAAGGTCTAGAGATTCTTCTTTTTTCCTTGTTGATAGGCAACATAACTCATTTGCTGGGAGCATATGCTAAAATATGTATATACACTCATTAACTATTTAGTATCTTTTCCTTAAGTTTTGTAAAAAAAAAAGCTCCGTTGCGAAGATCTCTGAATTTCTCCTGAATTATGGAGCCATTATGCTTAAATAATGAGTGGAAGTCACAATCTACCTTACTGAACAGGCATTAAACTTTCCTAAACTCAAAAAAGCTTTTCATGACAGAACTTGACTTAGGAACACTGGGTCTATCTACCTGACACTTTTGAAAGGAGTCACAGAGATAAAATTGCTGATGTAGAGTTTGAGTCTTGCAGGTATGACTTCTGTTTAGTCACAAACATTTAATCTGTGTTCTTTTGCAGTATTCAAGTGTAGATGGATTGATTTCTTTGGCTTGCTGTTCCTGTTAGCACTGTTCACACTCTTTTCTCACATAACTGTCTTCTTGCTAGTTTGATATTTCTCCTGCTGAGCAGATTAAGAATTCATGCCTTAGATTCTATCTGTATAGAGAAGGCAAACTGCTTTAATGACATTGGTAAAATCAAACCAGTCGTCTCCCAACACATTCCAAAGTCATTTAAAAAGCCTGTATTTATAACAGTAGTTCTTTTGAGGCTGGGGGTACTATGTGCAGTTCTTCCCAGTGTACTTTATGAGTGTTGTAGTTCAAACAGTGCAAAAAGGGCTTGCTGGCCAGGACATGGATAATATGTTCCATTGTGATTTTGTAGGAGTTGGAGCTGTCTGAAAAGCTGTAGCTCTTGATTGTTCTCCAGCAGCCCTGGCTGGAGGGACACCTGCTTCATACCTTTGCAGTTGAGCCTCTAGAAAGTCTCATGGGAAGGGTCCCTAATTCTCTGCAGTGAAAGCCATCTGGATTAGCTCACATCTCATCCGGCAGCAGTTTAATCTAAAATGGATTGAATTTGCCCAAAAAGTCAAGGTAGACAGGAAATCTGGCAGGGTCTGCCTGTAAAATGATCTGGTAATCTCAGTAAATAAACTAATATGGCTTTTAGTTTTTTGACCCAGTCCCAACTATATCTGCAACTGGATGTTTGACTGCTTATTCCATTTTTCTGTAAGCTTAGTGGATATGGCGAGATATCTGAAAGTAATTTTCCATGCTGAAAAAATTTAATTGAAATGACCACATCCCATTAATTCATTCTGTATATCACTGAAAGAGTACATGACGTGTTACTGCTTGATAACTACATGGGCCCAGTAAACATTACTTCAGTAGTAAGAAGTCAATAATCTGTGAAGTGCTAAACATACATCTAACTTTAAAATCTGGCCTTATTAACTGAAATAAAACCTGAAGGGTAGCTCACAGTTTTCACGCATTGGACAAGATGTGATCATCTGAGTTACTGAAGCCATTTTGGATTCTCCTAGGCTTTCAAATTATTGGCATCCTGTAGGGCTTAAGATTTTGGAGTCTAAAGCATTAGCTCCAGGTAATACAGGCATGTGTAAAATACAAAGAATTATGCAAGAGGTTTTTGTCTTGCTTTATAATGTGTAATTTATTCATGACTGAAAATATGTAGTGCTTTTGACATGCCTGTTATGGTCTATTTAGTGATTTTTAGGTGATTTAATTGCACCTCCTTAACATCCAGATTTTTGCAATTTTTACCACTATGGCATCTTTACACGACTGGGATGGATTTCTGGTGACTTACATAGAACTCTATTGTTCTTTACATTAGATTACATAGTAACTTAATAAATTAAGGATATACAGTGGTCAAATTACTGCTTTTTTGTCTTTTGTAAGGTAAATGCTGTGCAGATTGTATTTAAAATTTCTTTGCTATTGAGAGGATCAGATTTATATTGGTGAGGTCAAACTTGATCCAGCAAATCTGTTGTTTAACATATTACCTAGATAGGAATGAGTTTCATTATTGGAGGATAACATTTCTAGTCTATTAATATGTATCCCAAAGCTGTCATGTCAATAACAGCAAAAACCAAAAACAAACCTCAAAATCTCTACCTGCTAGTAGAAATGGAAAAATATTTGCCGAAACACAAAGCTAAAAAGAGCTAGAAGTTAGTTTAAGGAAAAACCACTGTCATTATATACAGATATAATTTGTAAATCTTCACGAAGGTTATATCCCGTAGAAATATACTCGAGTTCTTTGTATGTGGTGTAATAGTGGGGATGTGATTTAAATGACTTGCACTGAAAGTATCTTAAATTATTTTCTTCATATTCTTTCAAATATATAGCAGTTACTGAGCTTTGTATACTTTTCACTTGCATTAGAGTATGGAGGCTTTTGTGGTTTTGTTTATTGGTTTTTTTAAAATTCAGGAATCCTCCAGATACCTTTTTTTCTAGCACTGAGTTCTGTTGTAAATTAAAAAAATAGGCTTTGGAAGGAAAAAAAAAATCACATTTGCATATTTAAATAGTTATCAAGAGAAAAACAAATCTGCTAGTTCTTGCTTTCATTGATTATATAGAGGCTGAAAATTCCCAAGTCACTGCTATATCTCATTAAGTGTGATGGTGGAAGTGGTGTGCATCATCATCATCTCTTTGAATATCATGCTGTTAAATAAAAAGACAAAAATATTTCCTCATTAGGAATTTTAGCTGACTACTGCTTCACAAATGTTGGTTTAATGTAGTATTTTTTTTTATTTGTAATTATTGTGTAAATGAACAGATGGGGACATTTTGCATGTAAAACTTCAGGTTTATTTAGGGAAGGGGTAAATGGTGAGTCTTTGTGCTCGTTGATACTTTTAGCATAAGTTTGTCAATTCATAATTCATTGTAAATCTCACTTTAAAAGTTCCCACTCTTCCTGCTGTGAGTTCTGAGGGACAAACATCCACGTATGTACTACTGTGATTTCCTAATTTGATCTGGGGGAAGTTTTGCAGAGGTGCTGTAGAACCAAGTAGGTAATTGCTTTCCTTCCTAGCCTACAGAACAGTGGTTTAGATTTAAAAGGAAGAAGAAAATGAGTAAGCGAGTAATAGAAGATGGGAGAAAGAAATTGCTGTCCGTGGTGTTACCTTAGTAGACAGATTACTCCTTTTTCTGTAAAAAAACAACAAAAAAAATTGACCAGTTTTGACAGAGTTCATTTTATAAAGACACCATTAAAACTGGATTCTTGTGACATTTGGAAGTTGTTCTGTCATTAGGTTTTTTACAGTCCTGACTCTTCCCTGGAAACTTCTGATGTGTTTTTGTCATGCCATTTACAGAAGTGAGGCATGCAGAATAGGGATTCACCTGAGCTGCTTTGGGATTGGGGAAACAGCTATTACTGGGTCTAGCTCCTACTCCATACTGCTTTCAGGACAGACTAGCATGATTTGGCAACTGATTTACATGGCTGCTGCACACATCACCGGTGCAAAATTGGTGATAAGATGTCAATACCTGCCAAGACAGGAATAAATTTCTATGATAATGGCTTAGAAATGCAGCGAAATAATAGTTCCTGTGCTTTGGCGTGTTCACGTGGAAGATGCTGTTGTTAGGAATAATATAAGGAATGAGTAGTCCTTATTCCTTTAGCAGGTACAGACAATACACTATTGCTGTGAATAGGCACCTCAGTGTGAGGACACATACCTGCCACTGAAATCTAGACATCACTCAGAGATTGCTGCAGAAGCCAGGGGTAAGACAGAGAAGCCATTTGGGATAGAGAAGAAAGCTTTACACAGCCAGAACCGCATTAGAATTTGCTAGGTTATCTGAATGTAATTACTGCACTGGGATTTAGCCAGAATAGCTGTCTTATTGTGAAACATACCACGTGATTTTTTTTTTTTAAATGGCATAAGCAGATGTGATTTTGAGTTTTCATCTTATCAAAACCAATGAATTTTTGTCTCCACAGTATCCTATTGATTTGGCTGAGAAATTCTTGAATGTTCTGGTATGTTAACATGTATGGCATAAGAGCATAAGCTGTTAAATACCACTTAGATGCTGAAGCTGAAAAATGCAAATATATTACTCAGCCTAATGGAAAAAAATCAAAAATTATCTGAAAAATTGGAGGTAACAAATCTGTTTCATTTGTCTTTCTTACTCTTGTTTTCCATTAAGCAAAAAATGTCATAGATTTTGTACTAAATGGATGCAACGAATACGTCTGAAACTCTGTGTTCCATATATTTAATAAATTATGTTGTAGGTGGGGTGTTTGCCTACTTCTGAATTATTCACTACAGCATTTTAGATAGTTTAGCTTTGTATCTCGTTTCTAAACCCACTCTCAATAACTTAATATTTCAACCACAAATATTCATCATGTTAAGAAAAGGATGATTTTAGGGGGAGGGAGAAAGAAGGAAGGGAACAAAGTGTCTGACATTCCTTTTGAATTTGAAGAATAATTGAAGGTAATGTATTGTCTCACACATGCCAGAACTGTCTTCTGGATCCTCAGCTATTATCTGCTTCTGTATTTCTAGTTATTTAAATCAACAGAGCTGAAGATAAAGTCTTGGTTGTCCTGGGATCCCACGTGACAGAAACTTTAGAAAAACAGAAACAAAATGAAAACAGCTGAAAATAGCTGGGTTTTATAGGCTTGACTTGGAGATAAAGTAAAAGTGATGGAGGGATTTTTTTTCTGATTGAACATAGAACTAGTAGTGATGGTAAGAGACAATATGAGTCATCCTTACTCATGTCATGAGATTCCTCATGTCCTTGCTGGTTTTTTAATTGATTTAGAATAGGATAAAGGAAAGAACTGTTCAAGCAACATTATGTCAGGCTTTTTATTTGTGTCCTGCATTTATTTTACCATTGTAAATGCCAGTGAAATAAGTAATAGTATTTTAATAGCTGGAGAAATGTAGATGGGTCTTGAAACTCTCTGTGCTAGTCAGGTATTTATCCACGTGTACCTGACCTGTGCTATCGCATGGGAGCCAAGAGTGCATGTTCAGCCCTATGCTGTAGTTCTACTTGGAAAAACGTTTTGCAAGTTGTAGGGTTCCCTGTTGACTGGTGCTTCCTGTGGTTCCCAAGTAGCTTTCCCAAGGAGATGTAGCTTGTGGACCTCATGACACCATGAAGTATCAAGCAATGTTCCTCAGGACCCATACTTCGTGGCCAAAATGGAGGTAGTTTCAAATGCAGAGAAGGATCTGTAAGATATTCATGCTAGGCTGGGTGTCGTTTGTGTGTCTGTGAGACTCAGCCTCTCTCAAAAATGCCCTTTTTGAAATGCTTGAAAATTGTAGGAAGGGACGTTTTCTTCTCCCAGAAGCTGAAGTCTGTAGGGCTTGTGATGTGTGTGAAACAGTTTTGTACTGATTTTAAGTGTTCTGACTGAAAAATGCATCAATGTGGAAGATGAAATGTTCAGTTGGGGAAATAGCCATGAAATGCTATTGTCTGTCATTCAGATGAGCAGATGAAAGTGGAAGAAACAAAGTTTACAGGGGAGTTTTTGGAACTTACAACTCAGTAAGATACTGTTTTCCCTTCCTAAACTACAACTACCCTTCTGAAATACTTATTACATAGATCTTTCTATATAAAATCTAGGGTTCCAGGCATCCTCTTGATTCCCTAATTAACCTGTGGTTATTTTGCTTGTACACCGGTAGTCTTAATCTGGAAATGTATAACCAACAGGTTCTGCATGCCATCTTCAGACTAACATATTTGTCTGCTTTTGAAGTTGCAACAGGCATCTTAGTGTATAAATTTTGCTTTCTTCTATTTTTAATCTTTTATGTGAATGTGAATTATTGACTGGCTAAAACCAACGTATGATACATTAGAAGCTAAAATGGGCAAAAAAGTAGAATCACTCATTTCTACCACTTTATGGCCTGACAGACTCAACAGAACGAAAACTAGTAAAATCCATGGTTTTATCAGTGAAGTGGGTGGATCAGACCCTGAGCACACTGCAGAAACAGAGTAATGGAAGAAATCTCTGCTGATCTTTGCCAGTTTTCTAGTAGTAAATGCACTTTTAAAGTCCCTGTCAACTGGGTCTTGCAGAATAGAAATGCCATTGCAAAGGAGCTAGGGATATCTTTCTGTGTCAGAATGATGAGTGGAGAAGGAGACATTGCAAAAGTGATACTGATAAAAAGAGCATAGCAGAAGGGGGAGGCATTTTTTGATGGAGACATATTCTTGGGACTTCTGAGCAGCTTCTTTGGAAGAAGAAATTTTTGTGTCTAAACCATGAACTACGTGGAGCTTATTCAAATGTACATTTCATTCCATCCAATCAAAAAATCAGCTGAGTTAATGAACATTTTGGGCACCTGTAGTTCTTCATGTAGTGTGTGAAACTGAACATTTGAAGTATGTATGTGCATGTGGAAGCTAACAAATTCTGGTTATATGTTTATTCATTAATTCCATAGATGAAATTCATAGGTTCAGAATGCAGCAAAAAATGTACCTGAATTGCATAAGATAAATCGTTTTATTTTCATTCAAAATTTTGTCTGAGGCCTTTTGTGTTCAGGAGTCTGCAAGATCCAATAGACTTAATACAGCTATTTATTCTGGTAGTTTTTTTGTCCTTTTTGTGGTTTCTTTGGACTCATTCCATAACAGTTGTATAAATAGGTGTTTTGGTGTCTGTTGGCTCAATTATCTGTATTTTCATGTACTTTTAGTCTGCAGTACCACCAAGGAGTCTATCTGTCATGGACGACATGGGGGGTCTTTGCTTCTAAAGCATTCAGTCTTTCGGAAACTCCATTCCACAGCTGCAGAAGTGAATTACTGACATGCCAACCTCATAGTGTCTGCATTTGGTTGTAGGGCTTTTCGAGGCATGGGCCATTTCCTTATTAAGAGTTTTCTGCTCAGCAAAAAGAGCTCTGTTGCTGAATATTTTTTAACACAGCATGCTGACATGGTGCTCACCAACACTGGGGTGTTGTAAAGCTGTTGTAAAGGTGCTCATTGACTGATCTTGCTCTGTTTATGCAGAATCATGTAAACCCAGCACTGGATTTCACGCAGACCCCTCCTGGAATGCTGGCCCTCGACAACATGCTGTACTTTGCTAAACATCACCAGGATGCCTATATTCGGGTAAGGCTTCATCTTGCCATGGAGATCTTTGCAGTTGCCTGTTTGCAGTGATTATGTCCTGTTTGCAGTTGACTTTGAAGGTGAAGTTCAAAATCCTCATATCAATAACAACAGTCTCTAGGAAGACAAACCACGTGGCACTAAAACATGACATAAGACTGTAAAAGGTCCGGGAGAAAGCTGTAGACATGTCTTGCTTGTCATTGCTGAGTCAAATATGCTAGATATTACTTTTTGCGAATACTCCTTTTTGCTTAAGCCTGCAAAGAGAAGAGAAATGAACCTATACCTTTGTCAGATGCATAATGGATGACCATAAACTCAGAAAGGAGTAATTATGCAGAGTTCTCTGACCTGCTCCAAGTCTACCAAAAACTGACAGTGTTTTTTTGTGGAAAGGAAGCTTTGAAGATCAAATGCCTGGAGAGGTGACTGAGTTGGCAGGGTACTGAGAATTAAGATGCTTCCACTAAATCTACTGCTGTAGGAGAGGTCATGGTTGGAGTAAAATACATACAAAGCGTCATGAGTCACTTGCGTAACTCTTTCCTGCCCCCTGCCCACTCCACTTCCTACATTATTTCAAGATTATTTCAAAGGTGTTTAGTAGGTTATGTGTTGCATCCCTACAAGAAGAGGCATACAGCTGCCTCTGAAGAGAGCAACTTTCCCTGAACTTTATTGAAATCAAGTGCTTGCCAAGCATAAACAGAGCAAGCACAGATAGGAGTGGAGAATAGTCCTGAAAGTCAGTGTCTGGAGTTCATAGGGATGGTTTAATTCCCCAAGAAAAAAATCTCATGCAAACCTGCTTAAAGAAGTTTGTGTACAGCAAGAAAACAGTATACACACCAATCATTTCCACTAAAAGTCAAGAGTGATCTTCTAATATACATGATCATCTGTTTTCTCTTTGAAGTAATTGGTGTCAAAGCTCTAATAGGTTTGCAAAGAGCCTGCCAATATCTATGGACATAATATGATGTCCATATATATGACATAATAGATGATGAGACTGTAGGATTTGCTCTTTAAATGAATCTTTCTTCTCTGTCTGAATCTAGCAATAACTCTTCAAAAAGACACTGTGGTAATATGCAATACAACAGTATTTATCAATCCCTATAAATCCCTGAAATGAAGAGCTACCTCAGGTAATGAACAAAGGGCATGTTTTCTGGATAAACTATGCTGAATAGTGTTTTTGTTTATAAAAAGAGAATTACTTACTGTTTCTCATTAAAATTTGATAAGATCTGGGCTATGCTACTTCATACTTCTTATGAAAATTCTAAATTTAGAGAATTAGAGGTAGCCAGTGCTTCCAAATGGGTCAGACATGATTTAAAGAAGTCTGAAAATTTTGAAAGTGGACAAAAATTCTGTTGAAATAGAGCTTTCATTGACATCTCTCAATTTTTTCTTGTTTTTTTCATGTTCATGTTGCAAATGCTGTATTAAAAATTGATTTCAGTGAAGCATGTAACTAGCCACTTTTTGGAAAGGATTTTGCTGCTGGCTCAGCCCTGTTTCTATAATGCAGTATTTTTGCTGCTGCTTTACTGAGAATTTTTGTTGTTTTGAGCTGCCTGTTTTTATTCCTGCATGGTTTCTGTTAGGAGAGTGCCTGAGTGCCTCATGTATTTCCCTCCTGAGAAAGAGTACACATCCACTAGAAGTGCCTTGCGGAGGCACTTTCAGATTCAATTGCATGCCTAAAGCTGCTTTGGGGACTGTAAATGTGCTTTGGGAGTTTGTTAGTCTATCCACCACTCTGAGGAGTTCTACTTAGTGTTTATACAGCATTGCTGGCACGGTAGGAACACCTCTGAGATGATGGTGTTGTGCAACTCCTACAGTGTTGATAGTCTTTGATTGCAAAAGACACCTACTTTCTATCTCTTTGTCTCCTTGGCTTGCTAGCTGGTGTACAGTTATCTCCTGTGGGCCCTGACATGCCTGTTCCTTTTTCGAGTTCCTTGTTTCACACCTAATATTACCTTTACTTCATGGCCTTCAGCTCCCAAAGCTCCCACAATGCCAGTTTGCTCTACTTGTACAGCCTGTCGACCTTGCTTATTTTTTCAGATGTATTCCTACTCCTGTACCCTAATAAAATTCCTCCTGCAGTCAAATAAAGCTTCCACAAGAAATTGTTAGCTATACAGTCAGCTATACCTTGCATCCTGAAAACTTTGTTGGACAGGAGCTCTTCTCTTTTTATTGTTGATACTAGGAATAGTTCCTAGGGGGAGAGATTATTTTCAACTTGGCTCTTTGCAATGCAATTGATTCCTGTGCCATGGGTTAATTCCTAAGCCCCAGATACTATCTCTGCTATGCAGTAATTAGAAATTGAGGCTGAAAATCAGAGCTGGTTTGAAACAAACTGGGAATATCTGAAGTTTTCCCTGATAGAATGTGAAGTATTGAGCAGAGACACTATCAGAAAGTCATAATGGTTTCAGTGAGTGTATTGGCAGTGCTGCATTTTAATGGGCAGCGCAATTCCCTGCAGTCTGACCTGTGACTCCTAGGATGCCCCTGCTGCATGACCCTTGGTTCTTGTATTAATGAAAATAATGAATAAGCAGAAGATAGAAGAGAATACAGTCAATAAGTAATCTCTTCCCTTTTCAATCGCGGTTCTGCCTCTCATAAGAGATTCTGCTTGGAAGTAATTTGCATAATAAATAGATTAGTTAGGTAGGAAGGATGTCTGACACTGAAGAGCCCTTTTGGGGGCTGGCAGTGGGGCTTCAAAGACTAGACAGTAGAAAACTAATGTACTTTAGCACACTAAAATAGGAAGAGTAAATACAATTGCAATTTGTTAAAGAACATGGGTGTGAAGGCACTGCAGCAGATGGGTACTCTGCATCTTGAAAGAAAAAGGCATTTCAGGGTGAAAATATGGGTGTCACACAGTGAAGGAAGAAACAAAAATAGCCACAGTTTTCCCCCTGTTTTATTCTTTTTTAACTACTTCCCCACAATCCAACTTACTTCATTCACCTTTTTCTCGTTGTATACTTGTGCTGGTTTTGCACAATACTTTTTCCTGAAATTGCAGTAATATATTTTCTTTACTTGTTGGCTTCTTTGAGATGAGCACTGTTCATACAAACTTTGAGTTAACAGATTTTGAATCTCAGGGTTTTGTTTTGCCGTACAAGATGACTGGAGCCTCCAGGTTGTTTAGTGAATGGGAAAAAAACAAGTATGTTCTCTTTGTGTGGTGTCGTTAGCTATCATTTGGTTTTAAAAAAATTGTCCTATTGAATTAGTTTCCTGTTGAGTTATCTTTTCTTTCTCTTTAATTAGTTGTCTGGTGCTATCGGTGACTGATATACACGAGGGTTTTTTTCATGTTGCACTTAAATAATCAATCACTATCATCAGAGGTTTGGCTTTTAAAAGGTGATGACATAGTGTATGGAATGCATTGATGGAAGTAATGTTGAATTTCTGCAAGAAATTTAAAAATTTTCCACAGGAAATAATTGGCAGCTTCCCAAGCTCCATAATTATAGGACAGCTAGAGTGTATAATTAAATTTTACAGAGAAGAAAATGATTGGAATAAAGCTTTGTGACAGATAATTTTTGTGTTCTTTTGTAGCAGAAAAGTCATGTGTTCCCCCACTTTCAATTTACTCCTTTCCAAAACTACTTCAACTTCATATTCTACCAATTTTAAAAATAAAATTATAAGTTGCCATTGAAGACAGACTTTATTCAGTACAGGCATCTTGAAATTTTTCTTACTGGTAACTTGTAGCAGTGTGCCTTTTCATTTTTCGGAGTGTAAAGAGAGTCTGTGGAAAAACCTTTCTCATTCTAATGAATTTGGTTTCAATGACTGACAAATGGGTGACTTGCCTATATTTTTCTTCTGTGTTTCTGACCAGCTATATTCTAGCAGGACTCACTGCTGTTTTGCGGTCAGATTCTGCCTTGAGAAGACACTTACTGTGTCTTGTCATTTTGTTTAAGCACAAGGGACTGGTGCTTCAGGCAGAAAATGAGAATAAAATTAGCAGCTTTGGGTCTGAACGTTGGCTGGTCACCTCATTTGGGTTCTGTCCAACTGGCTGCCTAAGTTTATGTCCAGTTTTTTGCCCTTTATTAGATTAGTAGGCTCTTCATCTGTAGGAAAAAATACCATTTTACTCCAGCCTGAAATTCATGTCTCATCTGCAGAGAGAAAGTTTATCCCTTTTCCTACTTAATCCTAATAGATTTTAGCTATTTTGTTCAAATATTTGTTTGATATTGCATGTAAGATTTTCTGTATAAAAGATTATCGCTGGAGTGGGAAAGCAGTATTGAAATCCATGCTGAAAATTGGATCCATTTTATAATGGGTCCAATGCTACTAAATTTTTGTGAGTGATGTGTAAGGTACTTAGTAGTATGCTCTTAGATTTTCTGGTTCTGCATTTAAAACAAGTTTTAAAAGTTATTACAGTGTTCCAAATACAAGAACCCAAGCCTTTGGTTTCACCAAGAACTACTTTGATTACCTGAAAATTAGAAGCTGACTTGGTTTATGGTCAGTAGCAGAAAATCCCCCTTCCCCTGAATGTGCTGAGCTGGTAATTTGGTTATTAACACAGTTGCAATGCAGGGACACTTCTTCCCCAGCAGCTACATTTGGGGAGGCTGAGGAGGGAGCTCTTTTGCATTTGAAGCTTTCAGAAGTCAGAGAGGAGGAGCAGGTGCTGTTTGCAAGTGCCAGTGATGCAGGCAGGAAGATTGCTGGCATCCTGCAGAGACCTTTCAGAACTTAAATGGGTTGAGTCACAGTCAGACTGTCTGCCGTATACTTTCTAACCCATGCAGTTGTTGTATAGGAGGCTGCCTACACATCCTTCCGTCAATTCACAAAGTCTCCTCGTGCCTACTCACTCTCTCCTGATCAGATATAAGGAGTCCAATATATAATTTCAGCATTTTCTGAGACAAAATTGAGCTTGATTTCTGCCATGCTTTCCTCCCCTCCCAAACATGGTAGGAAAAGAAATGTAACTTATTTTTTTTCTGTAGAGGATAGAGAGAAAAGTGAGGTTTTTTTACATGAGTCTTCCTGGTGCATCTCGTGAATGAATGCAGTTTCAGAGACCTAATTGCCAAAGCTAGGTTAGCAGCTAATTAATGTGTTCTTTTCTTTTCTCTGCCAAGCTTTCCATTCTCTCTTCTTACTTTCCACTTGCATATCTGTCTGTCTGCCTGTGTTTTGTTTCTTCCCAGACATCACACAATGTTTCTCCTTTACATGACAACCCTGAGGGCATCCATCACTGAGGGGGATTGAGATGGGTCCCTCTGCAGTTAAAGATGCGAAATCCAGGAGTGGCTGATTGCAGCATAAACACAGAATTGGCACTGGGGAAGAGAATCCTAAGAGAGTCATGGCACTCTGTACAGCCCTGTGTGGAGTGTGCAGTGGGATACGTCTGCTGCCTTAGTCCTGCATGTGTTCAGATCACTTTCCACCATTCATAGCACACCTAAACTTGCCTGGGTTTATAGAAGCTGTTGTCTAAACGACATCCTGATCCAAAGGGCCCAGAAATTGTTGCAAACCTAGCAACTGTCTTCGAAAGGTTTTGAATCACAGCATGGGTTGCGGCAGTAGCACAAAAAGATTGGGCTAGTTTTTGTGGAGCCACAGTCCCTCCCCCTCCGAAGCTGAGATGCGTATGCATTTCAGGAGGAGAGAAAACTAACTCTTGATTGTCATAGGTTTTCCCATTTACTCCATGTCCAGAGCATTTCTGATGTGACTCTGCATGCCAGGCTCATTGATGTGCTATAAAGGTTGATGTTTTTCTCATGTAGCCATACCACAATAACATTAGGGCACCCATAGGGCCTGTTTTACATTATGAAAGAAAAGAAGACTCCAAAGCTTGCTGTATTCTGCAGATACTTCAGTTTTCTGCCTTCCACCTCTACCATTGGCGAGCCAGGAGAGAGCTTCAGGAAAGGCATTGCCTTCTCACATTTGTGGGGGGCATGGAGGGAGAGGAATACCTGACTGGTAGTTTTCAGACTGGACCAGCTCAACACCAAATCCCTCTCACACAGCTGTGGCTGTGCAAAGTGAAGAGCCCGTTCTGCTGCTGCTTCTGAAGATGACAGGGCAACGGAGCCTTCTCATCATGGGCCCTACCACCATGCTTTATGATTACTGGGTTGGTTCTTCATAGAGAGAAGAAGAAGAAGAAGGTTCTTCTGCAAAGAAAGGAGGAAGATACAAGACAAACTATTGCATATTTATCTTTAGATGGAAAATAAAAATTACAGTCATGCTTCATGCTAAGGTGTTTGTGTGAGAACAAAAATTTATTGCTAGATGAGCACCTGCAGAACCATGCATATTTAACTTGAGATAGTTTAGCACTACATTTTTTTGAAAAGTGTGACTTCTTTATCATTTTCCAGAAAAAAACCCAACTTTTGGAAATGTTAAGCCATCTCATATCAGTGGCTCCTTTCTTATCTTTCAGTATCTGTAGAAGGTCTCAATTTTTCTTTCAGCTCTTTGTTTAAATTGCAATTCTAGTGTCTTCCAGAGGCAGGCAGAAATAAATAACTGTTGCTTTATTTTAGCTTTGCCATGAGAAATTTCTATAATGACTCAGGAATGTCAAGAAAGAGTGAGATAAGGGAGAGAGGAAGCATAGAAAATTAAAAATACAGCGTCAGAGGGGGCACAGCAGAGTGAAGGATGTTGGAAGAAGACCGATGCTGAAGCTGAAGCAAATGACAAGCTACCTTAGGAAGAAAGTGAAGTTGGTGATGAGGATGAATGGAAACTGAGTCTGTCTGCAGTAGAGTCTCTTACCCTTCTCAGGAAGCATATCTTAAAGATTTGCTTCTTAGAGTCACCTAAAGCACCTAAATGAAGAGGGACTGGTGAAGCCTACCATATGTGATAAGGAGGCTTAGGAAAAAGAAAAGCAGTGTCAAGAAAAGGAAGAGAATCCCTGCAATTTCTGGATATTTAAATGCTGCTTGACCTTTCATTTTGGGTCTAAGGAGGTTTTTATGATCTCTGCTAACTAGCTCTCTGAACCTCTTGATATTAACCTGCAGCAGACTGCTAAAAAGCTTGTTCTCTATTAAGACAGGATCATTTTACAAAATTGGTCTGTGGAAAGGCTCCTTTTTAATAGTGCAGCAATATTCGTTGAATTGCCTGCTCTGGGACTTATTAGAAGTATTAATGCAGCTACAGTGGATCTTGCCTTTCTTTCAGTTCTGTATTTATTTCCTAATCACAATGAATCTCTGTTTCATTGCCAAGCTCTGATTTTGGCTCAGGAATCTGAGAATTACATCTGCAGTTGCCATGGGCAATATGCTTTGAGACAATTTCGTCTTTAATGTGAAGGATTAAGGGACTGGCTAAGTCGATATTTCTTCCCAGTGAAGGAGAAATGTTTCTGTCTGGTGGTTTCAGCCTCCTGGATTTTGATGAGGAAGTTTTTGAAGATACCTGTCTTCAAAATTTTGCCTTTTGTCAGTCTTTAACACTTAGTTGCAGGTATAAGCTTCACTACTGAAGCTGATGCAGACTTCAAAACCCATGGTAGACAAGTGTGGAAAATCCTTCACTAAGTCCACTGCCTTCCTGAGGGTCTATTTTGGGCTCTTGAGGTAGTGACAGACTCAATGAATAATTCAATGGAAAATCATAAAGACACGCTGCCATAAATTTAGAAAATCATTTTGAGGTTGGTGTCTTGTAAGGAGTTTTTTTGCTACTGGGGAATTTGTATTCTTCCTCTGTGATCTTGGCATGATACTTAAGTTTATTTTATTTTAAATTAAAAAACAACTTTTAATGTTTTAATTTACTTACTTTGCATATTTACATTTTATATGTTTATTTTCTTTATTATAAGTTTGAGGGTTTTTAAATTAGATTTAGAAACAAATTTTTATGTTTATTTTATAGCCAGGCCACTGGTAGGTATCTTGTTAAACCTCATACAGTTTTCCTCATCCCATCCATCCAGTCTGTCAAGATCCCTCTACAGAGCCTTCTTACCCTCCAGAAGATCAGCACTGCCATCCAACTTGGCATCATCTGTGAAATGACTGAAGGGGCACTCTATCCCCTCATCCAGATAGAGATGTTAAACAGGACTAGGCTCAGTACTGATCCCTGGGGTACACCACTTGTGACTGGACACCAGCTGGATTTAGTTCCATAGATAGATGGGCGTCTATAGTAGATAATTTAAAATAATAACTGTACAGAGCTGTATTCTACTACAAATACTGTCAGTTTCTCATGCCTTAACATGAGAAAATGGATAACACTTATTTCCTAAAAATTTCACCGCCTTACATTTTTAAAAATCATTTTTAAACCTCTTCCTTTCTTTTCTCTGCTAGTCAATTAATCTCATTCATTTTCTATGCTTCTCTCACTCACTTTATCTTTTTTTCCTTCCATTTTCTGAGCTGCTATTGTTTTGTTCTTGTTCATTTTTACAAAGAACATCACTAAGGCTTTTCCTGTCTGCCCTCTCCTGGTAATTTTCTTTTGTTTTTCTATTGAGATTTTTGTCTGGACTTTTTTGCTTTTCCCTAAAGAAAAAAAATATATGTTGTTGTTGAACACTACATATTATGGTGGGCTTTTTTTTCTGCTTCATGGTAATAGACAGTATTGATCAAACAAACAAGAGGAAGAGAAGAGGATCTGCAGACAATTTATAACTCGTGTACTGTGAGCTCATTTTGGTTTTTAACTGGATAACATCTAGTGTATTATAGGCTACATTTCCATGTTTGACCTACCCAATTCTGTAACTTCAGAAGGACTGAAGACAGGAAAAACTGGCAGGAATAGATTTGTAGTATCAGAATAAAGGGCAGCCAAGTAAACCAGTGTCAAGATAGTAGTTAAGGAAGATGGGATATGAGCCAGCAGTGTGCCCAGGTGGCCAAAAAAGCCAATAAAATCCTGGCTTGGATCAGCAATACTGTGGCCAGGACAGTGATTGTCCCCCTGTACTCAACAGTGGTGAGGCCACACCTCGAATCCCGTGTTCAGTTTTGAGCCCTTCACTTGAAAGAAGGACACTGAGGTCCTGGAGTTTGTCAAGAGAAGGGAAATACAGCTGTGAAGGGTCTGGAGCACAAGTCTATGAGGAGCAACTGAGGGAGCTGGGGGTGTTTAACCTGGAGAAAAGGAGGCTCAGAGGAGACCTTGTCACTCTGTACAACTCCCTGAGAGGAGGTTGTAGCAAGGTTGGAGTTCTCCTGTCCCAAGGAAGAAATAGCTGGAAAAGAGGAAATTGGCTTCAAATTGTGCTAGGGGAGGTTTAGGTTGGCTACGAGGAAAAAATTTGTTCATGGAAAAGGTTGCCAACAAGTGGAACGGGTTGCTCTGTGGACTGGGGAGTAGTTGAGTCACCGTCCCTGGTGGTATTTAAAAGACATGTAGATGTAGGCACTTAGACACGTGGCTTAGTTAGTGGTGGACCTAGCAATGCTGGGTAAATGGTTGGACTTGATGATCTTAAATGCGTTTTCCAACATTGCGTTTTCCAACATTAGGTTTTCCAACCTAAATGATTCTGCGATTCTGTGGTGCCAGGAATTCTACTGCAATGTCCATGGTCTTTGCTTTTGAATATTTGTTTTTCCCAAGCAAAATTTAACCACTGTAGCTGCTGATTGTGAAATGTCTGGTGGATCTGCAACTCACTGTGGATTTTTGATGGGGAGGAGGAGGAAGATAATAGGGTGGAGCATTTAATGAGCATTAATGATAGACCTCTGTTTAAAGGAAGGTTGTGTGGGCTTGCAACTTCCTCACTATTTTCCTTCCAGTGGTAAAATAACTGTTGTGATAAAAACATGATACAAGCCAGGAGTATGCTCTATAGATAGAAGAAGATGTTTTCTGTCTTGAGCTGTGTGTTATATTTCTTTCCCTGGTATTGTTTTCACTAGTTTATGAAGTGAACGTGTCCATTCCCTGCTTATTTCTGCTCCGTAACCAGAGTGATAAAGGAAATAGCATTACAACCATGTCCTTATCAGCTCTATTTATAGCATTTTACTTTGGAACAGGATATGAGTCGTGAAGTCGTGAAAAGACTATTACAAATATAATAATGAATGTTGTAAATCTGTTGCCAAGACTAGGAATGATTTCTCTTTGCATATTTATAAGAACCTATTTTTTTTTCTTTCCCTTTTTACTGTTGCTGTTTCTTGCAGAAGATCCATATCTGTCAAATTTGCCTACAGATATTTAGATGCAGTAAAGGGCCGTCCATCTTCCTTTCTTAAGGAAATGTAACATGGCAGCACTGCTTTATTTTGTACAGCAAATGCTGAAAAATCTGATGCTTGTAGAGAGTGTGTCTGAGCATCATTTCAAGACTGCTTTACATATTGATTACTCAAATTGCCATTTAATTTGCTGTATAGCAATACACAGTGCCTTAACTATTTCTCTGGCATTCTTATTGATTGCTGTAATTCTGTCTTACATTATATGCATATATGGTGTCACCATTAAATATTTATGTGCTCATGAAATGTTAATATGTCGGGTTAATGTGAGACTCAACAAAGTGCATTTGCCAAAAGCGAGCAGGAATACATCCCGATGCTTCCCTCTCCCTCCCCCTTGCCCTTTCAATTTGCCTCTCCATTGATTTTATTACCAGTGTTTCTCTGCTGTATCTAAATCTGTGTTGAAGCAACCCCCTGCTCTAGTATGCAGATTTTATGTTTTATTATGTGAGAGATAAAGCAGGGTAATAAAAAAAACAAGAGAAGTAATCTTAGGGAGGTACTGAGACACAGCTTTCCATTGTGCTGATGCTACTCTATCATTGCTTCTGCTTTTAGGTGTAGAACTGTAGCACTATCCTCCATGAGAGAGACTGAAGCAGGATGACTCATCCAGAATATAAAGTCATATTCACATGTTTCTTGAACATCAGTTGCAGCAACGTAAAACAAAAATAGCAGGGGTGTTTCTCTGATTTACTGTCACCCAGAGAGGACATGGAGCAATTATGTGCCATTTAAACCAAAACTTTTAGAAAGAAAAGTCCTCTTGGCAGACTCTGGAATATGATGCTGTTGGAAAAGGCCAGTATAAATTCGTGGTGATAAAGTATATATCATATCCCTAATGATTTTTTAAGCTTCTGTGGGAAGTATAAGCAAACAAAGGAAACATCGGCAGCACTGGAAAACAAAACCAAGAGATCACCCTTTCTTGTAACACAGAGAGCATCCATCCTTTTACATCCCTGGGTGATGGGTTGGGAGGAGCTGCCCTTTGTAGTATAGGACTAAAATAGATGCTTTTTGAAGAGACTTTGGCATGCTGTGTGAAGCACATAGCTTTCCTACTTGCCTTAGGGTTTTCACTCTTTTCCCACTTGTAACTGCTTCACAGGAAAGGCTTCTAGACCCAAAAAGTCAAAAACCAAGATCTGGGGAGTAAGGGAAAGCTTTTAATGGCATCCAGCATTGAACTGCTCCTCCCCTCCACCTTTCCTTCTGGTTTTGGGTGCAATTCCAGCCTTGAAGCCCTTTGCAAAGCTTTCTTTGCTGTAAAAATGGAAGGAATTAAAACAAGCAAGTAAAAACCACAAACAGGTCCACAAACAACTACAAAAAAAAGCCAAACAAACAAAAACCATGATGGAGATGGGAGTTAACAAGACAGGAGGAATGCAAAGCAGAGAGCAATCTCTAAACACCTGTTTTTGAGAAAAAAATAGAGATCCTCTGAGATTCTCTGGTGCTTGGCAAAATTTCTTACCTTTGAAATTCATTTTCTTCTTCTGTCCCTCATCCCTAGGCTATGCAGCAGCTGTTTAGGATGAGGTTTTTCTTTTTGTAAAGTGGCATAGTTTGTTCTGCAAAGACAATTCTTATTGCAAATTTGTTTGGACCATTTCATTTTTTTTTCCAGACCCTATTTTGCTCTTTTTTCAGGCTCACTGCTTCAGTGAAATCTATAGTATTTTTATAACTTTTCATTTCTTATTTAGTTGTAGTGCCAAGGAAAACTTTATCTCAAAGAACTTAATGGGTATAAAAATGTGGAAGGAGTTATTTTCTCCTATTTATTTTACAGTGTCACTCAATAGAGAATGCAGAGGCTCTCCTTCAGTCATTTTTGCTGCATTCATGGGCTTGATACAAGAGTGATAGTTCCCTGATGTTTTGCACATAAGCAAAAATTCTTTTTATAATAGAAAGAATGCAGACATTTTCTTACTTTGTGAGTGCTTTGATTTTATCACTTGAGCCTACTTTGAAGACTGTATCCAACTAAGATCTCTCAGTTTGGTTTTATAGATCCTTCTAGGTTTGTTCATGCCTATCAATAATTTACCTCATTTCCTTTAACCAGCACATTTAAAATGAAACTATTTCTCTTTGGCTTCTACTTCAGTTTCTCCAAGTCAGGGTGGTGCAGAACAGCAACCTTGCATGGCAAAACTTCCCAGTTGGTCATGGAGCAGCACTGCTTATATGTTGCTGAGTGCCTCAGACATAGAATCATATAGAATGGTTTGGAAGGGACCTCAGAAATCAAGTTCCAAGCTCAGGGCAAGGAAAACTTCCACTTGACCAGATTATACAAAGCCCCATCCAGCTGGGTCTTGAACACTTCTAGGGATGGGGCATCCACAGTTTCTCTGGCAGATCCAGTGCCTCACCACTCTCACAGTAAAGAATTTCTTCCTAATCTCTCATCTAAACCTACTCTCTTACAGTTTGAAGCCATGACATAAATGGCATAGGTCATTTAGCTGTGGGGAAGATGAAGTTTTATGAAAATACATTTTCCTAAATTCCCTATACAGTTTCCTAGACTAAGTCTGGTACGTCTTGTAAAGTTGGATGTGGAGAACAGTGTCGCAACTCACGGGTTCTTCAAACTGATTATTTTCCATTTTGATTCCACCTTCAGATTGTCCTGGAGAACAGCAGTCGAGAAGACAAGCATGAGTGCCCATTTGGCCGAAGCAGCATTGAGCTGACAAAGATGCTGTGTGAAATTCTGAAAGTAGGAGAGCTACGTAAGTTGATCTGTATGACCTCTAAGAGCTGTGAAGTGAGTTCAGCGATATCTGAGTTTTTTTCAATGCAAGAATTTTCTTCCAAGACGTGTTTCTTGGTATAGTTACACATAGAACCCTGGCACTCAGAATGACTATGTCTTTTCTCTCTCTCTTACTCTAGTTTGTGGCATCACAGGCATGAGGCTGGAATAGGGGAAATGGGCACCTATTCTTTGATTCTCTTCTAGAGGAAGCAGTGCAGTTGCATAATTTGTAGAGGAGTCAGTTCATTTCCAATTGGGTAATTTGGTGAAGGAGACTTCATGGTTGTTACATGCCACAACCTTGTCCATAGGTTGGTTTTATATAAGTATCATGGTCATTCTTTGTGGGATTGCTCACCTAAACTGACACATCCCATTTTCTCTTAGATATCTGAATAGCAGTTGATAGATATATCTAAATATCAATCAGACAATAGACATATAATTTACTCTGAAAATGTGATATGAAATACTGTATTTTAATACAGACTAAACAAGCTGTCTTTGCTTCAATTACAGTCCCCTGACAAACTGTTAGATACTATCAAACAGAAGAGCATGTCTGTATCTTCATTAGTCTAGAGTGTTGGTGTTTATTGATATGTATAAATTTTTTACCCATCAATAATATTTTGGATCCAGCTGCAGTCTGTTTTGGCAAGCTTTACCAAAAAGTTTCATTTTCTCCTTGCAGAAGCAGGGGGCACAACTGAGATGCTTTGCTTCTCTCAGAGACATCTTCCTTTTGAAATTTTTTTCCCTAATAAAGATCTTTTATCTTTACACTCAAGTCCATGAAATGTAATGAGAGAAGAGCAATGTAAAAGGCAGCACGAGAGCCCGTAGGTATCATTGTTCCTACTAGCTCTGCAACAGGCATCAAAAGCTGTTTTAAAAGTATGATTTGGCTGTTGATACACTTAGAGCTTTTAAATGTAATATATTGAGAGAATTTACTGACCAAAGAAAAAATCTGTCTCTGTGCAATGGGCGAGGAGAAGTCCTGTGCATTTTTTGCAGCTTCCAAATTGATATTTGTGTTTGACAGACCCAGATAAACGAGACAATATTGGCTTTTGTATACCATCCTAAGTAAACCAGACTTATTAAGAACCGCATTCACTATGTCTATAAATAAAAAGTTTAGCAACTATTTTAGATGCTTGGCAATGATAGTGTGTTGTATAAGGTTCAGACTGTAGCAGACACGACTCTTTAAAATAACCTTACTGCTGCAGTTGAGGTGTCTAATGCCAAATCACGCATGACAGATCTGTCTGAATTTTTCTGCTGGTAAATGTAGGAGGGACATATGAGCTCAACAAAGCTGTAAGCCTACTTGAAATAAGTGCTAAAGATCAATTTTATTTTTACAAATGCAGAGAAGAATATCTGAGATCCAAAGAGCAGCTTTGTACGTGGTGTTTTAATGTATGTCCCATCATTCCATGGGACTTTCACTGGAATTTGTTGCTAAGAAAGATGATTGATCTTGAGGTTAGCGTGGTGTCTCAGATTTCCTCCTTGCAGTGTCATAAGTCATTCGATAAATAAATTTTTTTTTTGCCACAGACAGGTTTGTCATCTGTATATGCAGGGTTCTGTATGTAGATGATCTGCTGTGTGTGATACTGTTTGTCCTGATTGTTTCTAACTTCTGCAGATAGGTCCTTTCATGTTTTAACTTTTTCCTTTTTTTTTTTTTTAAGTGGGGACTGTGAATAAAATAAGAGGATTTTGGGGTAGGAGCTCACTTACCATATGTAGAAAATACCTTAGTTATAAAAACAAAATGAATTGTCATATTTTAAAATCTGTTTGTTTTGTTTGTGGGTTGGTTGTTTGGTTTTTGTTGTTTGGTTTTTGTTGTTTGTGGTTTTTTGACTGGGTTCTGGGGTTTTTTTTATTTTGGTTAGAGTAGCTCTGTGGTTTGGAAGTGCAGGGTTAGAAAGAAAATTGAAAAGTTCCCCCAAGATAGCTCTGGCTAAGGGATGTTACCTTCTAATGTTCTGAAGCCACTTGTTTTGGTGTTACTGAGGGTGCAAGTCTCTGCATGCTTGGTGTGCTGATGTGCAGCAGGCTCCCGTGGTGGTCATTTATAGGTGTGGGATGTTGTAAATGTTATGATGCTAAGGAGAAATGTACTGGTGCTTCTGTTGATAGAAACCAGATGTAGCATGACTGACTTCTGTAAAGTCATGCTGATCTACACCCACAGAACATCTGTCTCTGGATGCAGCAATAGGTCTGTGCTGTGGCCTTATATTCACAGGGGACAGAGCTAAGGTTACTTCTAACTCATCTTGACAATTCACCTGTTTGCCAGTGTGCTTCCTTAATGGTTTTGTTTATGTGGAACTCTAATTGTCGTTTAAAAGGATGTAATAAAATACACTTTTAAAATAATGTGCAGCAAATAGATTTCTTGAAAATTATTCTCACAGATGCATATCTTAAATGACCTGTGATCAGCAGTGTATTTTGATAAGAAATGCAAAGTAGAACTGACATCTCAGGAGAATGTACATTCAGGTTTATGCTTCACTTGAGATTAAATACTGTATTGCTGAATAGGATTGGACATCTTAAAAATCAGTAGTTATAGTTCAGGGCAAAGATGTCCCCATTAGTTTGTATGTGGTAGGTTTCAAAATATGTATTTAAGGTGGCCCATTTTTCTCCAGATACTTAAAACTGACCATTATTGCATTGCAACAAAGAACTTTTTTCCTAACAGTTTCTGAATTGTATAATTTAAAAGCCACAATAAATGACCTTTTGCTCATGAAATATTCAGCATTAGAAACTTTTTTAAAGTGCAGAGTAGATAAAAGCTGCTAGATTGTCCATTATTTATGAAGAGCACTTTAATGCTGATTATATTCCCCTTGCTCCGCCGTATTAAATACCTTTGGGCAATGAAAAGACATTTTGCCATTTCTTTTTGGTCCTCTCAAGCACACATTCATCCCAGCAAGGACTCACAAGACAGTGTTAAAGGCATACCATTCTACTTTTGTATGTCCACAAATCCAGGTTCTGGACTTCTTAATTCTTTGGCTTTGATTCCAAAATGTCCATGACTCGAAAATTCCTCTCTCTTTCAGCAAAGCATTTAAGTGTATGTTTAGATCCTGTGTAAACAGAGAAAGCTCAAGTGCAAGCTGTGAGTTGAGCATATGGTAACTGCTTTACAGAGGTGGACTTGTAGAGTAGAGGAGGTAAAACTTAAGAGGAAGGTTGGTGTAGTGTTTTAGTAACATGGAAGCTAGAATGCAACATATCCATAAGCCTCTTCACTAAAATTTCTGATTCATGAAAGAGTGGGATATTTAACTATAAATCTTTTAATCTTGTGCAACTGTTGCTGTTAAAATGGCATTGAACAGAATGTCTTCAGTGAGTACTTGCCCAGGCACTTACCTTAGCAAACACTGTAGTAATTCTGATTTCTGCAGTAATAGCTTCCTTTGTATATCTTGTTGAACAAGAGAATTTTCTTTTTGTGTCTTTTTGTGTCCTCTGTGTCTTGGACATGACATCAGAGGAACATCGTGACCCAGTGGTGAATCCCCTTCTTCCTGTACAGTTAGGTACTTAGACACCCCTTATTCCTAGTACACTGCCAGGTTTACAAAGAGGAGAGAAGGTGAGGCCATTTTCCCCCTAAGCAGCTATGAAAGCTGAGGTAACCTCCACCTTCCCTCTTATTCGAGTTTTAGTACGTGTCATTTATGCTCAGAGGAGACGGAATACCCACAAACAGACTGCCAGCTTTGTTGGGAGGGAGTAACATTGCAGGTAAATGTAAAAATTAAAAATGCGATCCAGAAAACCTTTGACCTTCCAGAACTGGATTTAATGGGAGATTGGGAGTTCATTAAACCTAGTATTTGTCATGAGTGAGAAGCTCACCATTTTGCTTAAGTAACCCTAACACTGATCTGTGCCTACAGTGTCCAGCTCTCTGCACCTCTCCTCAGCACACGACACCGTTTCTACCCTCAACATCCCTTAAAACTCTCTTTCCTGGTGGTAAATGGTACTGGACCATGTTACCTGATTTACACAGAACTAGTATGACTTCTCGGACTTGTTGCCCTCTTTCCATACAGGTTCAAATGAAATTGTTTAGCATTGAAGCAGGTGAAGAGGCTTTTTGCTGGCAGAGGAATGATAAATTAATGTTGTGTGCACTGCAGAAGGAGTGCTATCAACATGGCAGTAGTCTAAAGATGTTCATAAGCCATTATCACTGCATTCCTGAAGTTCTTCTATAGTTGAGGCATGCCAGATTTAATGTATTTTTCAGTGTATTTTTGAGCAAGATACAGATGTTCAACTGCCAGTGTTCCTATTTGATTGCTTTGATGTGGGGTGTTTTTTGGGGCTTTTGCAAAAATCTGTACTCAAGTTTTAGGACAGACCATAGTGGTACATGCCACATGTCAGATACCTATGTATGATTGTCCTAAAGCTTCTGTCAGGTAAATATCCTTACTGGGGCTTTTGGTTTTGGGTTTGAGGGGTTTTTTTGCTTTTCTGGCATGGGGAATTTAATTATAATTGGATCTGTTTGAGTGAAATTAATTTACAGGATTTTTTTTTCCTCAAAAAAGAAGATCTAAATGCAATTGTATTTTCATGCACTTGATGCTGTTTAGCATGTTTTTGCTATAGATTTCCTGCTGCAGTTATTGCCCAGGTTGCACAATTTAAATGCTCTAGAAATTCTTACACTGGTATCCCTTTCTCAGCTAGAATGTGCTGAGCATTAGAAAGTATACAGTGATTGATATTTATGGTTGTGCCCACTGAGATGAGGGTAGTCAAAGATCATGCTTCGAGGACTAAGCTGATTGCTGCAAGGGTCAAGAAGCACTTTTTCTCTTTGCACAATTTTTCCTCTGCACTGCACAATCCATAGTGTGCAGTGTAGTTTGTTTCTATTGGCCTTTCCCTGGAAGCATACCGGTCAATTCAGGATCAGACCTGAGGGCTCATGTGGTTTGATTTTCCTTTTGTTACAGCAAATGCAATATTTTTATGACTGAATGTCATATTTGAAAATTTTTTCCCCTTGCTTGAAAGATAATTGCCTTTTTACGCTCTTTTTCCATCTCCTAAAGTTTAAATAGAATAAAGCCCTAAAAATAGTAAATAAAAGAAAATATTTTCTTTTACTGGCATTGTTCCATCATTTCTTCTTGTAATTTCATTTTCTGGGGCACGAAGAATTTTATGAGTCAAGAAATGTTTGTTAGGAAATTGTAAAACTTTTCTGGTCAAAGAGTTATTTAGTGAAAAGTAGCAATTTTCTCTTTCATCATGAGCTTTCATTATGAATACAATAAAAGAATTAAAAAGATATTATAACCTCCTTTGTTGTAGCTTTTTGCTACATTCATTCTTACCTACCCACCTTTTTGTTGTCTTGCCCAAACCATCACCCAAACAGATAACTCCTGTTCCCAGCAAAAATTAAGCAGCTCGTGACTGAAGGCTAGAAGATAAGCAACACTGGAAGACTGGTTCATAGCATGGAAGGGGGTGGGGGGCATATTTCCTTTGGAAACTTTGCTCGCAAATTAGCCATTCCTGACTTTATGCATATTAAATATGCTTGTCCTTCTTAATGCAAAACTAATAACTTGCTGAGTAGTCTAAACTGTACTTTTCTTTTGTATGAAAGCAGAATCTTATTTTATTGAACGGTCCTCTCTGTTTGCTAGCACAATCCAACAGGAGAAACAAAATGAAGCTCTTTATTTCTAGGGAGATAATAATTTCTATGCAATTAACCTCTTGCTCTAAAAAGACTCAGTCTCTTTATGGTTATAGCCAAGTGTGAAGTCTTTAGAAAATTCCTGCTGTAATCTGTGTGAATATGAGCAACAGAGCTGCAGACACCTTCCAAGCAAGATGTTTGACTTTTACCTCTGAGTGACAGTGAGACAGATTTAGGAATGTTATTTTCTACATTGATGTCTTTTTCTGGTACTGATGGCTTCAAAGTTGGTGCAGTGTTGGCTGCTGGGTCAGTTAGCAGTTAGAAATGCTGGCCTGCCCACTATCCTCCTCTAGTGTTTTTACCTACTATCTGCCCTATGTCTGCTCTTTGATCTCTTTAAAGCAGGGATCATAGCTTGCTTTGTAGGTGTGAAATGCTTAATCTTATTGAGGTTTTGGTGCAGGATTCTTCAGCTTCTTTAACTTAGTTTTCAATATTATTATGAGTAATAAAGAGCATGGTGCAGGGAGAGCAACTCAAAAAACACTTAGGGGCAATAAAGAGATGTGGGTGTGGGGATTTTTTTTGTCCCTAGAAACTGATTAATGTATCAAAGAGGCAACAAAGGTAGTTTGATTAAGACAGAAGAACTTTTTCATCTGGTGTTGAAACAAGTAGCAGAAATCAAGACCTAAAAGTTAAAAACTAATAAATTCAAACTGAGAGTAAAGTGTAGGCATCATCTATAAGGTGCTGAGCTAGGGAACTAGTGGAACAGAAAGCTGAAGAATGATGAGAGGAGAAAAAAGAAGTCATGATGATGATGATTTCCTGCAGTTACTGGAAGTTGTAGCTTTGGCTAATTTGATAGCATGATAGAATAACAGCTTTAATTCGTTTCAATGTGATTATTGGAACCCAATTCTAGGAATTTTGAATTTTTTAAAATAGGCTATAGTGCATAACATAGCAATTTAAAAGTCTGGGCAGATGTGACCATAAACAAGAAGTGTTAAAGTAATTTGGATTATTGCCATAGGAATAAGTTTCCATAGGTTAATTTTTTTTAAAATTAATTTCTATAGGAAAATATACAAAAATAAAATCTCCAAAGTATTTCCTGTTTCAAAAACTCTGCATCTCTTCTGGGCTTGTAGAGCTTTGTTAGCTTTCATCTGGTGTGTACCACAGCACTTCTTGGTTTCCCAAGAACATAAAAATACAGCAAACTTCTTTCCTGCAATGCCAAACCTTGGAACAGGCTGCCCAGGAGGTGGCTGAGTATTTAAAAGATGGGTAGGTGTGGCACTTTGGTTTAGTCATGGACTTAGCAGTGTTAGATTTACAGCTGGACTTGATTACCTTGGAGGTGTTTCTGGCCTAAATGGTTCTGTGATTTTAATTGTGCCTTGAAGAAGGAAGCAGCAGACAAAATCTTGTAATAAAATTCGGGGGTTTAAAGTTCTACTTGAAATGCAGAGGAAAGGCGCTTCAGAGAGCTGAGATATTTGCTGCTTTTCTGGAGCAATTTCTGTACATTTTAAGGGCTAGTCATTGTTCACAGATATTTTAATTCTGAGCAGGTTGAAGTTAAGAGAAAAATAATCTTTGAATCCATTTTTCACTTCCTCATTTCATTTTAGGGTAATATTTTGTAAATAGAGATTTACTAAAAGTCGCCGTAATCTCTTGTATTTTGCAGCAAGCTATGCTTCAAATTTGAAGTTAGCCCTCATGGTTTCACAGTGCTGCTGCACATTGGACTGGAAATTTTGCAGCTGCTCCTTTTTGAAGAGTAAAGTTGCTTAATGAATTGTACACAAAATTGAACAATGTATAAAAGCCCAAATTTACTTTTTTTAATGGCAAATTTTAGTGTATATTAATGTTGTTTTGTATATTCCAGAAATGTTTGTGTTGGCAAAGGTAAAGAATTTTCAGGGTGAAAGATAAGATAGATTGGAGGTGAAGAGGTTCACCTCTTCCAAAGAAAGGCAGAATGATTTTAGGGGTTTGAGGACAATTGCATTAGCAGGATCTCTGATGAAATGAGCATTAACTACTGATTCTTTTAGTTCCCAAGGAAAGGCTTTCAAAGGCCAGTAAATATATAGTATTCTGGGAAATGCACAAGGCCTTGCAAAGAATATTCCCTTCACTGAACAGCAAAATATCCTTTAAGAATCCTTTACTGGCTTTGAGGTAGTCAATGTAGCATTAATTGTCTCTGGTTATCCCTGCACATGAAGCTTCATTGATGCTTGAAAGGCACTGTAGGCACTTCTGGGTTGCTTTGACTGTAAAGTCAGGTCCTCAGTCAGAAAGCTTTACTCTCTTAGACTTTTAAACCTTGTTTATTCTAAGAAAAAATAGACACCTTTTTACACTCTCAATCTGCAAGGGGAGCTTCTGAGCTCTGCAAGTATTTCAAATTGCCAGGTGTCTGAGAGAGAAGCCAGCACAGAATGCCCTGGTGCAGTACTGACCGGGGTAAGGCAGGCACTGAGTACAGCTTAGACACATTTGTCTGAAGCTTTTCTCTGGTTAACACATGCTGCTTCTGGAGCCGTGCATTGTGCACTGTAAACACACTGCTTATGTTTATTTAGGCTGCCACAAAAACCTTGGTTCTTTTGCTTGGTGGACCAAACAGGTGAATGCGAGTGTTCTCATGGGGGGAAAAAAAGCCAACCAAACACTAAACCAGACTATTTAAGTTTTGTCAGATAATTGTACTTATGTTTTGACACCACACAATACTGTGGAATGCACTTTAAAGTTACTGGTTGTATCAATATATCAGGTTATACTTAGCCATCAGTCGTTCCTAATCTCTTCAAAGGGCATGTGCTTGATTTTTTTCTTTGCAAGACTGTTTTTTCAGAAGTAACCAAAACAATGAAAAGTAGTTAAAGCCTGAGATCTTAATATATTTTCTGTAAATGATTTATTATACATTATAAATTTTTAATTTAATATCAGACTGCCCTTAACGTACTGTGTTGTAAATCTCTTACAGTCAAACTCTTCTTTGCAAGTAAAAATAACAGTAATGGTGAGTAACCTGAATGACTGGAGCTATGCTGTGAAGGTGACACATATTTTTAACGTTGGGTTAATGTTGTTATGAACATGTTTAAATACCATCTGTCACCTTCATTTCTGGTGAAATACTTGCTAATGAAAAGCTTAAGAAAATTAGCTTCTTACAATTAAGCTTCACTTGCCCTTCTTGAGGAAGTATACACTGGCTGGAACTGGGGCAGGGGAAAGCTACAGAACCCTCAGGCCTTTTACAGGCCTTAGAGATGATCACATCCAGTAACACCTTTAAAGAGTACTGGCTAAGTCAAATGAAAACAAGAGTATGTGGGGTTGTATTTTGTTCTGTTCCATGAGGGGGGTTTAAAAACCAAGTACATCCACTCTTGAAACTGCTCTTCCAGCTTCTTTACTCCACAAGTTCTGTTCCATATTCCTTGACTGACAGAAACTTTGTATAAATGTTTAAATGTCGTGAATGAATTTTCATGGCATTTTTCTTTATATATGGGAAGGAATTGAATTTCTTGTTTCATAACATTTCTGGTCTCTTTGTGCTGAAGTTCTGTCATGGCTATCTTTTGTAAAATGAAAAATAGCTTCAGTGTAATTTTTAAATAAAAAGCTTTAATACCTGAAAGAAACAGAGAGGGAAGAGCACTTCCGATTTTGGGAGGGGAATTCCACATAGCCAAAAAACTGGCTTATGGCACTATAACAACTGCAATTGTGATGTAGTGTTGTGGGGTGGAGACAGGAGGTGACTCCATGACCTGCTAGAAAACTTTGCATAAGGATCACATCACTCCTGTAGGGCACTGGAAATGTGAGTGATGGCACATCTGGCACGTTTTCAACTAACGTAACTGCTCTTTCTATTTTGTTATTTCCTGAAAGTTTTGAAAACCAATGGCCCTAGTTCTTCTCGAGGGCTTATAACTCCTCTCACATTTCCTTTCCTTAGTGTTTCAGGAGGTCCATATAGGCTCTCAGGACACCTCTCAGAAACAGCAGTCTCCTGTAATTCCAGCTCACCAGTTTTTGGACAACTTGGAGCTGCATTCTTTGCACACACTAGTTGTGTGTCTCTGTCTGCTCATAAGTCATTAGAGGAATACAAGTACATGCTGCTTACTCCAGGATGTTATCACAGTGTGTATTTCATTAATAGGGAGACACAAATGTAAGCACCCATGCAGATGCTTGGTCTTTGTCTTTGAAGCCAGGCTGTCATACTACACAGGCTCCTGTGATTTTTTATTTCCTCTGTTGGGGATATTGTACCCATTGAGGACCCTTTGAAGAATTATTAGATACGTAAATGCTTTCTGACAGAAGAGTTGTTAGCTGCCACTGAACACCTTTTAATGTACTATGTATGTCCTGGTAACTCAGAGTGCTGAGACTCTCTTCTGCATCTTTCCAAGTATTTTATAAAGGAGAAAGTTGTGGCTCCAGTTAGATATAGTTAGATATATCCTATTTTTTTCCAGTATGCTTTATTTGTTACTGAAATTTATACACATAATTTATTCTTTCTCTTGCAGTTTCAAATGCTGTGCATTAACAGACCTAAGCACTTCTAGGTTCCCACTCTTCAGGGCTAAGCACTCTGTTTATTTTTCCTGAACCTTTGTGGTTTATATGTACGCAGCTTGCTAAGTTGCTTGCTGATAATTCCCCAAACTGGCTGGTGGCTCTGTTTTCTCCCCTAATTACCACTACAGAGCATTGGTTTAATTATTCCATCAAGCCTTTAAGAAAGCACTTAAAGCATCCATCAGCTTTATCCAGATTTGTTGTCTCTTCACATCAAAGACCCACTTGCTGACAGACACTTAAAAAACCATAGCATAATGATGTTAGCTACCAGCACGTATGAAGCAACTGATAAGGAGCTAAGGAAAAGTGTTGGACTCTTTGTTCATCTGAAGTAGGTTATCGAGACACAGAAAATCATTGCTTGTTTGTGTACATGTGAGTGGGAAAGAGGTTGTTGGTGTAACACTGACTCTCTTAAGCTTTTTGCAATAAATTCTCTTCTGGTGGATACTAAGTGCTGTTTGATTGTGCTTTGACAGGTTCTGTTTCATTTTCATGTTTGTAGCTTCTTAGCACAAATATTTGCACAGTAAAAACCTGTGGGAAGATCTTTGGTAGTTAATTCCTTAGGCCTTTCCAGGCTCTGAATGACAATTAAGCACTGAGCTTACCAAAACAGAAAGCACAGCAAATGGCTCTATAACCACAAGTTTCACTTGTGTTCATCTTGACATTGATAACATATTTTGCCCTTCATGCATTTAGGTCTCCCGGGAATACAATATGTTCACTCCAATCAGTAACAGGACATTGTTTAGCTGTACAAAATGAGACTGAAGACCATAGAATTCAGCACAGGTTTGTCATAGGGTGCAGCAGAGCTTGTAAAACTGAAGTTCTCATTTTCTGGGTAGGCTGCACAGTATCTCAGTGAATAGCCCAGCTGTTAATCATTTGAGGTTTCTGGAGTGCTAGCAAGCCTTACCTGAGATAAAAGAAACTTCAGGAGATATCCTTAAGCAGGAAAAGTTACCTTATGTCTTAAATAGGCAAAAAACTGACTGAGCCATAACACAGGAGTGTCATTGCAAGTTTTGCTTAAGGTGGATGCTGTTATCAAAACAGATGGAACCATTTCCTTAGAGGAAAAAGTCATCAGAGCCATTGCCAATGAAAAGAGACTATAAGGACGTGAATGATTTTCCACAGAAAACAGTTTTGAGCATGTCTCTCTAGGTCCCATATTTATTAGTTAACCAGGATGCAATTACTTTTAAATTAGGCTTTAATTTTTATGCTTTGCAATACAAAAATAAGATTCTTAACTTGAAAAAATATTCAACCCACAAACAAGAAAGGGCTCCTTTTGGATTCTTAAGAAATCTTTGGTGAGACCTAATAGGTAAAAATGGAAAATGTCCTATCTCTTTCCCTTTTTTTTTTTTTTTTTTTTTTTTTTTTAACATTAAGCCTTGTGATTTCAGAGGTAGCAGTTTTGCAGGTATCAAAGACACTCTGTGTGGAGCCACAGTGTAAGCTGACCGTTGCCATGAAAAACAGTGAATAAAAAGACTGCAGACTGTAAGGACAGTGCAGCCCCCTCTTTTTTACTTTTATTGCCAGCTTGTCTTATATCATTTTTTTCCAGGTATGTTATGTGAGGGGCTTGTGGTAAGACTAGAGCAATTCCTATTATGACCAGCTGCAAGGTGCTGTTAGAACTCATGGCCCTGATAGCAGCTAAGGGCTTAGATGTTGGTAGTCTTTGCCTAAATTAATGTCCCAGAGTCCATTGTGTTTCTAGTTGGGAAAGTTCACTGCATTTTCATATGGTAATTCAATATCAGGGTTGGTTTAAGGATGTCATCTGGAAAGTCCAGAGGACCACTGATCTACAAGAGTATTTTGATCATGTGCTCTATTTAAAGGCATTAAAAGTCTTGAGGATTATTTGTGAAGTATTCTTGAGCTTTACAGGCAGGTGCTTGGAAACCTGTCCTGGAATTCTTCTCTTCCTTCAGCTTCCAACAGTGAAGCCATCATCTACCCCTTTCTTTTCCTACCTCTTCTAGATAGTGACAGGCAGCTGTAATATTTTCTTATAGTTATTTCTTTGTGTTTCAAAATTATGCATTCTTGGTTTCATGAATACCTAGGACAGCTACAGGATTTTCAACGCAGGTGGTCTAGAGCTCAGTCGCTTGTATTCTCTGGCTGTGCTTTGTTTGTGCAATGGTGAGGTTCCATTTGATTCACCCCACCCCCATTGTTAAATAGCATATCTTCATGTTTTAGGAACATTTGGGTTTTCAATCTGTTTTTTCTAATATTTGCATTTTAATAAGTCATTGAAAAACATTATGTAAATTTGATATCATGATGAATTTATTATCAAATGAAATGGCCTTTAAGGGTAACTGTAGAAAGCTACTACCAGCTAGGGTTTGATCGATTTTCTTGTTTTAGTGGTGGGATTTCTTTGTTTGGTGTTGTCTGGTATTTGTGGTTTTTGGTGGGAGGGATTTTTGTTGGTTTGGTATTTCTGCTAGATTAACTCTCTCGTTTGGAATTGTGGGGTTAGAAATAAAACTAAAAAAAATCCCTGGCTAAGGAATATTACCTGTTAACATTCTGAAGCCACTTGTTTTGGTGTTATTGAAACTGCAAGTCACTGGCCTGGTAGGTGTGCTGGTTGGCAGCAGGCTCCTGTGGTGGTCGTTCATAGATACGCACATGGAGTAGCACAGAGTATAGTTGACACCTTAAAGGTTTTGTTTGCTCAAGTGAGGACATAAAGCTGTTCCTACCTCCGCATCCACAAAAATTTTGTGTATGTAGAAAGCATTCTCTTTACCAGGCAATTGAGAGCAAGGAGAAGAGGTAGTGTCTTTCCATTTTTAAATTAGGAATAAACATCTCAAGACTGATTTAAAAAATCTCAAGATCTCTCTTATTTGACCCTTTTTGTCATCTGAGATCATTTTCTCTGCATTTATCAAAAAGAGCTGAGAAAAAAACCCTATAAAGTACAATTCTTTTGATCTCAGTACCTGGAGTTTCAAGACGACACTAAATATGGTGCAACATTAGAAAAACTCCATTGTTGGAACTTCTCCATTAGGTAGGTGGAGCCTTAGGTAATTATGGATGTGTTAGGCTGGAATTTTTAGGGATCTTCATGAGAGTTAGGATTTAAAATCTCATGGATTTTATATCCTTTAAACTTCCCAGGTAGCTGTGGTAGCAGCAGCATCTTACACCTACTTAGTTTTGAAAAAGGTGAGTTGACCCTCAGACAGAAAAAATTGCTCTGGAAGAGCTATTTCTGTCCCTGCTCTCTGACAATTAACAAATAACAGAGCATTTCCATCATCAACAGTTCCTTTCTTTCTCTTTTCCACCCTCAGATTCCAGGGGTGGGTGGTGACAGCTTGAAGTGATTAGATATATTTTCAGATACCTATTCATTTTGAATTTAAAAAAAAAAAAAGTGTTTTTCCATGCCACTACTAAATTATGAATTTTTAAATGTTTCTGTATACGCTTTGGTAAAGCTGCCACAGTTATTTACTTCTGTTATTCACTCCAGTTTAAAACTTGTGCAGTGTGTGTGTATGTGTGTGTTCCTATTGTTTTCTCATTAAATGAACTTCTGCAAGTTCCAGATTACTGTACAAGTATTAATGGAAAACAAACCTTCCCATGCATGGACAGTCACACCACAAGTGGTGGGTTTTATTGGAGATTGGATTTCACTTAGTACAGCAGGAGACAATATTCACGAAGAGCCTTGCCAGAGTGTTGGCAGGGAGGCAGTTGTAAAGGCTGGAGAAGGGATCAGATGTCACCCCACCCTTCATAGCGCACATACATACACATAACAATCAATTTACTGGGATACTCATTCTCACTTCCCTATAAAATTCAAAGTTGCAGTAAACTTCCCCAGGATTTTTTCCTGATTTATTGAACTTGTGTTTATCCATTCACAAAGGATATGCAGTGCTGTATGAGTTGCATAATGCAGTATGCATTTCTTGAAGAATTTCTGATCCCATAATGGTTAAGAAAAACCTATGTATTATTTTTGAAAAACAAGAAAATCTAAGCAAAAATAAAGGGCATCTTGTCCCCATGAGAAGGCAGGGGAAAAAAATTACCATTCCAGTTCATTCTCATTAGGCTAAGCTGCCTCTGTGGAGGAAACATTTACATTTCATATGATAAATTCATATACTATTATTGTGCCAGGGTACAAGAGAATGTGGCTTAGAGTCTGTTTCTAAACCCTTTGTGTCCAAATTTGCTTGACCTTGCACAGCACGAAATGCTTTTTACAGGTGTGGCTATAATATTGTCAGGTTTTGTAGCTAAATGAAAAGTTTGTACCTTAATTCTGTCAACTTCCATAATTTGCTGTAGTTAGTGACCAACTGTGTGAAGATTTGCTGTCCTGCATGCTCTTCCAGTATCAGTTCCGCAGGAAAAACCACGGGTCAGCAAACAGGTTAAAAGTGAGGTGATGAAACTGCTTTTCTTCCAGAGGAACTAAAGATTAAGAAAAGGCAGCATAGGCAGTGAGCTTTAAAACACAGATGCTACCTGAGAAAGAGGTATGTTCCTCTTCATTTTTGAGGATTTGTCTTTGTACTTAACTGAGCTGAGACATGATCTGAGGTCTTTGCCAAGCTTTCAGTGTCAGTCTGTGTTCCCTGTATCACCCTGTAGGTCTGATTCACAGAATACTGCGAGCATTATATGCCTTTCGAGAGCCCCGAAATGCCTCAGAAGGCAGAAGAGGAGGCCAAAACTGCATCCCACTGACAGTTTCAGGGAACCCTATGACTTATCATGTCTAAGACAGCTAATCTTTTAAAAAAAATTTAAGAATAAAAAATCCTCCTGATATAGTTGTACTGTGGGAAAAAATAGCATGTAGAGCAAGCTTGGTTTATTTCCTTTCTATCATGCATTCATTTTGAAGGGTAAGTCATCTCATTAGTGGGAGCCCATCTGCTCCCATTTCTTACAAGGTAGTCTGACTTGTGTGTTGTGTGTATGCACAAAGGTTTTCACTTCTAGTCTACTGTTAATTGCTATTAGACTTAGGCAGGAGAAAATAAAGTAATGCTTCAGGAAGAGAGAAGTAAGTTACATGCACTCAAAAACTTGTCTGGAATCGTCTAACTTCTTCCACTCACATAACAGCCATTTATGAATAATGAGACATTTGCTCATTTAAGTTACAGTAATGATGGTTCTTATTGATTGCACCTGAGCCCTGATGTGAAGCAAAGCAAGATTTGTTTGTCATGTGCTTGTACATCAGTTTTTCATCCTGTGTTCAAGTTGTGCCCTGCTTATTATGGTGTGACGTCCTCCATACAGTGTTTCAGAGAACTGTTTATTCTATTGTCTTGAGTCTTGCAGTATTCCCATCCAGAAAAGTCTTATTACAGGACCTGTTGCAACAGTGTCTGTTTTATTGCAGTAGAAAGATCCCTCTGAGATCTGAGGGAGAATGTGTTCATTTCTCATTCTTCCCACTTCTTTCTGAGAAATGGAAAGAATGATACAGCAGTAGGACTTCTGTTTTCTGACTTCTGTTTTATTACTTAGACATTTCAGAGTTGATGTGAGCTATGATTTGAGGATTCCCAGAAGCAAGACTGCAGCTTTTTCCCCGTTACCACCTGCATTTCTCAAAGTGCCACAGACTTTTATTACAGCCCTATTGGAAATCCCAGGAGAGCCATTCACTCAGAACAGATTGATGGCGTTTTCAATCCTGTGGTCTTAAGAAAGTATAACCAGTCTCATTTTGGTGCATATTATAAAAAGCTGATCATGTTATTAAGATGCAAATGAATCTATTTAATGGCAAACCTTTAATGCTGATAAACAGCCTACTCCCATTTCTCACAGATGTGTTATCATTTTATTAATACCCCTGTGCTTTCTCATACATTAAACTTTGAATTCCTAAGGTCAGATCAAGGATGTTCATTGATATTACTGTGCTTGGAAGAGAAAGAAAAAATGTATGAGATATATGGGACCTACTTCTATAAAAAATGAAGATCTCTTCCATGTCTCCTTTGTGTCTGAAATTAAAGTGATGGCTGTCAGTTCTGTTCTAGCTGATACATGTTCATATTGTGTAATCCTGTTTCCAGCAGCTCTGCAGTGGGTTACAGTCAACTTTCTTGAGAAGATTTTATCTGCAGTCGCATGTGCTGGAAGCTATAATTATTTTTTTTAAATAGAAGCTGTAAAATTTATGTTTAGGGGATGTCTTTTAAGTGCAGTAGACATGGATACATCACAGCAAAAATAGCTAGGAATTAGGCAGTGGCTGAGGCTTTGTCCAGCAGTAATTAGTAGCTTTGAATGCTTTAACTCTGGAGCACTTTGGACCCTAAGTCCAGGGGCTCAATTTTCAGAGTGTTGAATCACCTTGGCAGACAACAGGGCCTTTGCTACTCTTTACCACCCAGGTAGAACACCAGAAATTAAATTTTAAAAACCAAGATTAATGCACTCAATAGAGATTTGATAGAGGTTTTTCTGCTCTGGAGAGATTGACAGTCTCATTGAAACACACTGGATTTCAGTGCATTTTTTTAATCTCTAGGAGAAATGTAACAGTGGCAGTATTACATATGATGAAGTCATTACTTATGGAGGTAAAATATCATTATTGTACCAAATTGAAATCTTTGTGCTGAGAGATCCCCTTCAAGGAAAATGCACGAGCCTATCAGTATCTCATTTCACCTTGGCTAGGGGGAAGTACAGCCTCCACAGATGGGAGAGATGGAAAAATCCCAAGCAACTGAAGGAGCGCAGTGTTATAAGGAAGAAGGATTATAAGGAGAGCAGAAACAGAAGGAGGTGTTAAGTGTATGATGCAAATGGATGCTGATTGCATGTAACAATAAAAAGAAGTTAGTTTTCCATTACATTTTAAGGGGTCTTTCCTTCCTACCTCCTACTTTTAAAGTCATTCTGTTTCATGGTGTGCATTAGTCAGTTGGCTTTGAGATAACTGATTTCTGGCAAACCAGTTTAGCTTTTGTGTTGAATGGAAGTAAATTTGAGTAGATAGACGCATGTGGCCAGAAAAGGAAAGAAATGATGGATTTTGTGGTGGTAGGAGCAGAAGTCAAATTGATCTGTGCCTCTCAGAAGAACAGAGAGGAGCAGCTCTGACAGTGGCACAGCTGGATCACTACCTAATCCAAATGTGGCTAAGATGGCAAAGGGGAAGAGCTATTTTGCGTAAAAATGCGTTGAGTCTTCCTAACGTTGAATGCTTGTAGGCTCATGCTGATTTATTAAATGATGTAGATTTGCCAGCTTGAGCTCACAACTTCAATTCCGCTAATGAAATTTAATTTTTCAGTGTATGACTTCTAATTGGCAGGTTTATAGCCTGTGTGGTATTGGCACTCAGGGCAGGAGCCAGATGTTGCTGAGGCAGGTGTCCCAAAAGATTCTGTAAATCAAATCCGGGTAATTAGGGACCAGTTTCTAGTCCAGCTTTCACTGAATTGAGGCACATTTATGTGAGGTGCAATGAAGGTTGTGGTTGCCTAAATGTTCTTATAATGACTCCTAACATTTCTGCCTTTTTGGAAACCTTTAATGTTTGTTATGAAACACTTCAGGTTATTTCAGTGGGGAGTTTGCCTTTTTTTCTTAGGGCTTTTAGTAAGACATGCCTTGATACAATCTAATCCAGTTACTCCAGAGTAACTCAGAGCCAGGGCAGTAATTCCCCCAGTATTTTGTGAATTGTTAGTGCCAAGGGAGATGAGGCCAGGTGTGGGTACAAAGCTGGCCAGAGTCACTTAAATAAAGCTTAGCAGCCCCTGGAGTGGGGTGCTAAGTGAAGTGTCTGTGGAAGTGCCTTGGCTGTTCCAGGCAACTTTTTTCAGGCTCTGCCACATTTGGATCAGGTCTTAAAGGCACAACTGAGCTGGGGAAGTACACTCATGCAGAGAGTAGATGTGGTGTCGAGAGAGGAAATGTGTCTTTGGTAACTAGATCTAAGCAGATCTCAGTACATGGAGCCACCTGGGGAGCTAAGGGATCTCTTGGGGATCTTGTGTTAGATTTTTGCCTTGGATTATGTGTGGCTTCTTTACCTTCCCTCCCTCTTCCTTCAATAACAAAAGACAAAACCAAAAAAAAAGTATGCAAGTAAACAATTTGGGAAAAACACTAAGCAAAAACCTACAAGATGGAATGTAATATGTAATTATTTAAAGATAGGGTCATTTAGTGAGACTAAGCAATTGTGTGAACGAGCTATGGCACAGGTTATTGAAAGATCACAAGAATCTCAAGCTAGATTTAGAAGTTTGGTTTCATTTAGGGTCCAGCACAATTCACAGCTGTGAGAAAGGAATGATGAAATATAAAGGGGCATATTCTGCCTATGGTTGTTTTCTTTTTCATTTCCCTTCGGCTGATCAAGCTCAGAGGTGAAACAAAAGGAGGATTTGGACATAAACTCATGAATTGTTATGGAATTATTTGTTTGGCTACACTTTGCTATTGTATTTGAAATTTTCTGTTTATTTTGGAGACATCTTGCAAGGAAAAGATCTGAGTACTAACTTGCACTTTTTGTCTGGTGATACTACCCTGAATGTTTACTTGAGTCTGCAGCTAAAATGAGATGAAACAATTGCAAATGCACTGCATTTTTAAATCCTATATCTTTACAAAAATTAGCTGGTTCATGCTTAATTTCATCTTCTTTTTTAATAGAGGTTGTTTTTTGTGATCCAATAACTATCCCAACTAGATAGAGAAGGAAAATTCCCTGAAGCTGCTCTGTTTCCTTTCCAGTATGTCTATGAAAAACATCTCTTTTAATTTGCTATGCCAAGAAAGAAAGTTGAGAGTACTTATTCAGCAAAGGCAGTTTACCTCATTGTCTAACTGTATCTTAGGCAAAAGCAGGATTGGAGTCCATTTTCGTAATTCAAAGCTACCCAACAAATTTGAATATAATGCTAACTTACCTTGTGGAAATTGTAGGGATTGTAAAACAGTTACCTTAAGCATGCCAAAGTTAAGCACTTGCTTGACACCTAAACATTATACACCTTCCAATTGCTTCATTAACCTGAATGAAGCATTTATAACCTGAATAGTTCACACAGGTTCTTAGACTCTTTGAAAGGCCTCCTGGGACAAGTTTTATCTCTTTACCTCAGGCTCTTATCTGAGCAGACACATATGCCCCTTCAGGAAACAAAAATATTAGTTCCCTTTACTTTAAACATAGCAGAACCAGACACAATTATTTTAGGATAATATGAATCTGATTAACTGTTGTGAAGTTGAGGCAATGCTGACAGTTGGGGATGGGAAAAATTGTCCATGAATTCCTAATCAGGGGGAAAATGGTTACAAGCCTAGTGGTTCCTCCAGATGATTTATAAAATATAGACTAATCTAACCCTCAGTTCCAATGAAATCACAGTCCACTTGAGATTGCTCTCACATCTTATTAGAAGTACTTTTAAGAGGGAGCATTACATCAGTGATAATTGCTTGTCATTGTTCAGAAAATGCTAAACTGCAACAACAGACCATGAACTTGTGAATATTCTGTACTCAGAACACTTATAAGTCCTGTGGGCCGCATTTTTAAATTTGATTGCAGTTATTATTTAATTTCATCTTACATTTGTAGGAGAGCTTGACAAAGCATAATAATAAGAACAACAACAATAATTTACTATTTTTAGTTATGTGTCTGGTTATTACTCTTCAGTGTATTTTGTATCAGGTTCATATATTACACATAGTATTTAATCACCTGTTTTGCTAATATTCATTCAGTACAAGGATTAAGATAACTCAAGTGAAACTGAGTTATCTTACTGTTTTGCTTTGATCTTTAGAGCTCACTATCAGCAGCAATAAATGCCCTTCTACTGTATTATGTTAAATCTTATATTTCAAGGGAACAAAAGGAAGTGAACAAAATAAAATCTGTCTTAAATCAAAATCCAGCATAAATCAATACAGGCCAGGTTCTTCCACTTGTTACCTGACAACGGATGCACAGCAGACCCAGTGGGTGCTATCTTCATCACAGCCTACATTTAGTAGTGACATGGCCAGAAAAGGATGCTCACTATTACACTTCATGGCAAAGGAATCCATGCAGCATGTGCTTCATATGCAGGAAGGGTGATAGAGAGCTTAAGGCTGTCCTTCCTGTACAGCCTCTTCCCAAATGTAAAGTCAGGGGCACTGCTCTATGGCCATCACAGGGAGACACATGTTGGGTCTGCAATATTTCACTACAGAGCAGCAATAGATAGATCAACTCTGGGAGTCAGTGCTTCTCCAGCAGTCAGAATGGCACTGGGGTGCCCCAAGGGGGCAGACTTAGAGGAAAACTGGTGGGATTCAAAGGAATGTACTTTTTTTTATACATATGGATGTTTGAATATAACCCTTTGTTACTCCCCCATATACCTTGGAACCATCAAAATTTGGCATCTTTCCCACAGAATATGTTCGCTCTATAAAATGCATAATGTCCTGTGACAAAGACTATCATCATTTGCACACAAACAGAAGTGAAGGGAGAAGCATGTGAATGTAGACACAGTGCAGAATGTAAAGGCACAGCCTGTGTTTCCTACAATTGCTGAGGGATTCGCATTGGGTGAGTAATGCAGAAACCTGGATGCCAGGCTCTGAATACTGTATCTAAGGAAGATTTGAAATAGCAGCAGACATTAACATAATCCCTGTACTAGACAGGCATATTAGTTCACTGAACTTCTATCTTCATTAAATTTGTAGTTCATTACTTACGCTTCTGACATGGAAGTGTGGATGTATGCAGCCTACTTTTGCTAAGTGGTTTTGTGTATTAATTTTTGCCAGATAACTGCTACTATTTTAAAATATTTATTTAAAAAGTAATTCATGTCTTTTTCAGGCTTGTTCAAATGAGTCAGCTCAGACATTTTAGTGCTACTCCCAAATTATTTCAATTGTCCACTTATGAGTAATTGAAAGTAAGCCAGAAACTGAATTGCTTAAATTTTTAGGGAATACAAATACAGAAGGTCTGATCAGGGTGTTAGTAATTTATCTGGAATTCTGTGCAACTTCTGTGTGTTTTAATGAATTGATCCTTTTCTCTTTTGATATGAGGGTCTGAGAAGATCAAAGACCAAATGTGTATGTAATGATTTTACAGCACATAGCAATGAAATGAGATTCAAGCTACATCCCAAGATTCTGGAAAAAACACTGTGAATACTTGAAAGCAACTTGGCTGAACATTATAGCATATGAGCTGTCTTTTAAAACAATGCTATATGAAATGTGCCTAAGGGGGTCTGTTTTGTGTTGTTCCTTATATTGCAGAAAGAAAACAAATGTCATAGAAACTGCCAAGGTTTATTTTGCTGGACTGAGAGGTACCATAGAGAATTTCAGCTGTTGCAGTCCTGGAAAACTCAAGAACTGTCTTTCTGGTTTAGGGTTTGATTTAGTGTTTGTTTCTGAGATGTTTAGGATGGAGTATGTGCATTGTGCAGAATACAACCCCATTTAATACTATAACATGCAGTTTCTCCATTTAAATTTGCACATAAAGTTTTTCCATAGTCTTAGTGGAGACTGCAGTCTACTTGTGCTTATGTTTCTGGATGTGTCTGATGTCAGGAGGAACAAGAAATACTCTTCTTTCCTGTTTATCTAAACTATTGCCTGCTGATAAAAAATCAGGGAAGAGCCTGCAATACACCGAGTTGATTTCTTCCACTAGTCTGTTAAGAATCTTACTTGAAACTAACATATATAAGGTTTAAAAGAGTTTTTATCTCATGTAATAATACCTTGGGTTTACTATGGTTTCAACAGCTTGTGAAAGTTAAAAGTAATTTGGATAGACTGGGCATCCCTAATACTCAGGGCGTATTTTAATAGCTCAGTGAGGATATCTGCCAAATCATCTCTGGTTTTACCTGTTGGACTTGGAGCTTTCTCTGCCATCTCCAAATTTAAAAATGCAAACAACCTTTTCAGAAGAGACACAGCTTTACTAAAGGTATAGGATAGGAGGTGGCAAGAACTGTGGGAGTATCAGCATGCAGAAGAGTAGGTCTCTTATAGATAAAAAAAGCAACCACCATATGGGGCAGTTGTTTTCTTCAGTGAAAATACATTTCTACTGTTTTTCATTCTGAGAATTCGCTGATGTTGTTGCATTTACCAGCTTCTCTTTAACAACCCATAGAAACAGCTCCAAGATTGTTGGCTTTCATCATCTAAGTCTGCTTCATTTGGCATATTATAATGAACTTCATTCCATGTGGTGCTGCTTTAGATATTCAACACGACACAAACTCAAGTCTCATGCTACTTGTGTTTGCTTTAAGATATGAGGTTGTTTTAACACCATGACTCTTGCACATAGTTCTTTATCTTGTCATTGGGGCTTATTTTTTCTTTAGATTTTTTGCCTTTGCATGTTTCAGCTTTTTGAGTTCATTTTTTAAAGTTTTATTCCACACTTTAAAATGCAAAGGTTTTTTAGCCTATTTTATTAAGAAAATGAGCCAGATGTTACCTATTGTTTATCTGTGCCCATCCTTCCCAATCACTTGGGTACATTAATCAATTTCAACCCAATATAACAAAGAGAAGTGTGAAGTTACAAAAATGTAGAGAAAATAGCTTTCTGTAAACAGTAGATTTTTTCCTTCGGTGTAAGAACATCTTTGTAGTGATCTGTAGTTAGACACCAGCAAATACTTATGGGATCTTGGGGATTTAAATGGAGATCTAAATCTACAAGAGGACAATTCTCATTGATTCTTCTGAAAACCAAAATAAAATCTTCCATAATGTTTATTTCCCTTATGTTATTGATTTTTTTGAGGGGGGGCTTCAGGTGAAAGCTTAATGTGACTGCCATCACAGACCAAAAATCACTGCTGACATTTATAATGTAAATATTGATAGTAGGTGACACAAATGACTCCATGCTAGATAGAAAGTGCACATGAAGGCTGGAAATTCCATTGATGTCCCAATGGAACTCCTGGCATTTACCATGCACCCTGTCTATGAGCTCAGTTTTATGAGCCTCCAGGTCTGCTGGATGTAAGTTTTCAGCAAAAGAGAAGATGAGTAGGAAATTGCATGAGACACAAACGTGACTGCAAATCCTTTGTGTGGGAAGTGAAGGAGTTGAGAGATATTTTGAAGTGGTGGCTGTCAAGAGAGGTAAGGTCAGCAGAGTGAAGATTAAAGGGGAATACCAAAGTTATTAAATGCTGACATAAGATAATGGTCTCCCACTGGCATATCAATGTGGAAATATTTGCAGGTAATTAATGTCAAAGCCAGGCAGAGATGTTTGTGTTTGAAGGAGATATTGATCCCCTGGCACAGTACCAGCATATAATGACTCTATTTCCCTTATACCAATTGATTGGGGCACTATCAATTATTTTAGCTGATGGATGTTGGTGCAATAGAGTGACAGTTGGTTGCTATAACATTATTGAGTTGCTTGATATAATATTGGTGATTTCATTTGGTTTATACTTCCTCTAGATCGTAGCCAACCATGAAGTGCCACATATAAAATATGCAATTTTTATTTTGTGAAGATTAAAGTAATAACTGTAGGAAAAAAGAATATGTATCTGAACACTTGATTGCAGGAAACACTTATGCCTCTAGAATTTCCTCAAATTTGTTTCTGTTTCTATGCAGAGGGACATAAAAGATGAAATTTTACCCTTGCATTTGGTGCAATGCAGAGGAAAGTGTGGATTCCCTTAGGAAAAGCAGAGTCCAGCCTAAGTTGAATCCAGAGAAAATTTTCGACATAGGGTCATGTGAGTCCACCACCATTGTAAATCTGAACTGCCAAAATGATTGATGAGAACTCTTGCAAATACAGCAGTAAGCCTGAGCAGCACTGGATAAAGTAAAGTCTGGAAGAACTGACCTGTCAGCCACTCTCCTTGGATGGTGAGGTACAAGTTGAACACTGTTTAGATTTCGAAGATGTGTCTTCCTGAGTTCATCAGGAGATGGATGGGCTTTTAGGGAAATGGGAAGCACATCAGCTTTTTCTGTGAGAAGCTGAAAAATTCAGCTGAAAATTTCCTTCCGGAAATGAGATCCAGAGAGCAGGTCTCCCACTTAGATATTTATGACAGATCCTGAATATACAGAGATTTGGGGGGAGGGGAGGGTTGTTGTGGGGTTTCTTTTGTTTGTTTGCTTCATATGCAGGGGGAGGGGTGTTTGTTTATTATATGGTAGGGATACTTTTGGAAAGCTTCTAGGCCAAGTCAGCCTGTAATAAATAAGGTCTTCACACCTTCTTATGGCTACCTATTGGCAGATTACCTTCATCAGCTTTGTATTGTTATCTTTTCCTCAGGTACAGGCTAGGTCGGTCACTCACAGTGGTCAGAGACTCTCCCATCCTTTCTTCCATCTCTGAGCTTGTTGGGCTCTTTCTAATGCTCCTCCCTCCTGTGGTGTTAAAAAAACCCAACCAAAAAGAAAAACCTGAAGAAAAACAGCCAACAAACAAAACCCCAGTTTAGCAACACTGACATGAGTAATCTTAAGCAGATCATATCTATGTTATGTGGATCAGTAAAAAGTGTGAAGTGATTTATGCTCAGGGAAATCTGCTTTGCTTCCCCCCACCCCCAAAATGATTCAAAAAGTTGTGAAAAGGTTTGAGAAAAGAAAAATTAGATCAATATTCTTTTATATAAAATAGAAAAAAATCATGGAAAATAAAAAAATAAATTAGCAGTTCTACTGAGCTCACAGCCTGGGATGTTCTCAGAAGTTCTTCTTTAACCTTCTTTCATGTGTTAACTAAGCTACTACTTACTGAGTCTGTATATAATTTAATCTTTTTCCTGCAGACCAGATCATGGAACTTCCCATGTATCAGTTTTAGCAAAAGTTTTTCCTCCATATGAATAACTGAATCCTGAATCTAAGCCTGTATAATTTCAATTGGATTGCTACCAATTAGTCCTACACACTTGAAAAAGACCTCCAAAAGTACTATAATAAATGCAGGGCTCAAAGTATATCCAACTGTTGTCTGTGCAAGAGTGCTTCATCTTCTTTAGACTTTATAAAAGACTTAATCAAAACTGAATATGCAGAGGGAAAAAAGCCAGCCCATAAAGCAATGTATTAATTCTGTTCTTCAAACACTGTTGCCAAAGACTTCCTGACACTTGTTTGTTTCAATATATGTACAATAACAAAGTTTTTATGTGAATAGTCTCTTTGACTTGCTCTTCAAATTAATTAGAAGACATTCCTATAGAAATGTTTGCAAGATATACTCTCTCTTGAGACAGATTAATGCTAGTAGAACAGGAGAGGTATTTCTCACATTCTGTTTTCCTTGTTTTATCATTAAAATGCTTTGTTTTGATGTTTCAGGTCCCTGACCACAAGTGCCTACACACACCACGTGGTGTTTCTCCTTTTTAATGGTGTCAAGCAATGCTCTACCTTTTCCTGTGAATAATTCTGTTGTGCCTGCTAGTAGAGCAGTATAATTTTTTTATTATTATTTTTCAGTCTCTTAGGCAGGAGTGTTTGAATCATAAGAATGGCTTGTATCCAGTAAATACACAAATAACTATTTTCTAAAGTGGAGGAAGAAAGTTTAAAAAGAAAAAGCAACCAAACACACACACATACCACCTCCCTCTAACTGCTTCCTTTATCCACCCCCATTGAATTCTCACCACAAAAATCTGTGCTTAGGACTCTCTGGGTTTCTTTTTGTTCCTGTTTAATCTTGTGTTTGTTAGTAGTGGGCTAAGCCCAAGTACTCTTTCACATGACTTAGACAGTACTTGGGCTACTTTAATAAAAGAAAACCGCCCCTCCTATGTGCCAGTGCTGCTGCACTTTTGAACCAGAACAAGCAGCTACCTCCTCTGTGTATGTAGGATCTAACAGAGTTTGACCTGCACGTAACTGAGACTTTCTGTTTTGGCTGTGATAGCAGCTGACTGTCACAAATGTTACCTGTTACCCGTTGCTGCCTTCAGGGCACTTGCAAAATTGCTGGTACCAGTGCCCATGTGATTCAAGAGCCTGTGGGTTCTTCTGCTCTTGGCTTTAGATGATACTCATGCTAAAATATAATGGTTTTAATCTCTTGGGAGAGAAAGAGATTCCAGCCCAGGCATTGAGGCTTGGGATCAGTGTCAGGGGCCCTGCCAGCAGGTTCCTCCTGTGGAAATGGGCTCAGTGCAATGGATATCCAGTGTCTCAAGGTGCTGATGGTGAAGCCTGATTTGTTGTGAAAATAAATCACTACAAATTTTTATAGTTTTACCTACGTCTTTGGTATTATGAGTAGATTAATACTGCTGTTCTTGAGGAGTAGATCATTGCATTTTGCATCCCTTCTTCAATTTCATTAAATCTCATTGAAAGGAAGCTGTCATTATCTGGCATGAAGTTTGTGTTCTGTGGAGTCTTTGCAGTTGGTTTTAAATTGTGTGACCTGTATATTTTTGGGGGGAGATTTCTTTCCGCCTGTGAACTTTGTAGGTCCTTTGAGAGCTTAGTGTCCATTTCTGGACATCCTGATAGGATTACTAGAGTAAATATTTGTCTTTTGAACAATATTTAGTCATGTGCTTTTATTTGAAAATAGGAAAAATGAAAGAAAGATCATGCACAGCTATGTCTCCATCTGTCTCTGAAGGAATTCTGGCTCTTCCCAGTCAAGTCCAGGAAGGGCTCATTCCAAGATAGTGCCAGCCATTTGCTTTTATAGTATTATGCACAGGTAAAACATTTTTTTTTTTTATGTTATTCTGGAAGAGGCAAAGTTTGTTAAGAAAAGTAGTTTTTTTAGGCTAATGGATACAATGGAGGGGAAAGTTTTTTACAAAACAATATGACAGACTTTTAGCAAAAAGCTTGTTACATTTCTCTGATTGTATCAGAAACAGAAAGGAAATGCTCCTAAGTGTGCAAGCTCTGCCTTAAGCCTGGTAGTTGGTTGCTTATCTTTGACAAACACCAGTTGGTCTAGTACAATTGTCCCACTGCTCCTCCTCTGTTTGCATATCGGACATCTGACAGCTCTGTTACTGCAGGTTGGAAGGTACTACTTGGAGAGATCAATAATGAGAGAGAAAGGCACGCACACACACACACCTCCACACACATCTGCAGTGCTGCATCCAGCTCTGGGGTCTCAGCACAGGAAGGACATGGATCTGTTGGAGCTACTGCAGAGGAGGCCACCAAGACAATTAGAGGGATAGACCAGCTCTCCTATGAGGAAAGACAGAGAATTCGGTTTGTTCAGCCAAAACAAAGCTCCTTTCTTTGGAAAAGAGAAGGCTTCAGGGTGAACTAATTGCAGCCTTCCAGTACCTGAAGGCAACCTACAAGAAAGATGGAGAGGAACTATTTACAAGGGGGAAAGGATTCAAACTGAAAGAGAGTAGGTTTAGGTTAGATATTAGGAAGAGATTCTTTACTGTCAAGGTGATGAGGCACTGGCACAGGTTGCCCAAAGAAGTTGTGGATGCCTCATCCCTGAAAGTGTTCAAGGCCAGGTTTGATGGGGCTCTAAGCAGCCTGGTCTAGTGAAATATATCCCTGCCCATGTCAGGGCATTGGAAATAGATGATCTTTAAGGTCTCTTCCAAACCAAACCATTATATGCTAGGATTATTTTGATGAAGCTTGAGTCTTTAATGCTCAACTCATTATTATCAGCAAAGTTTATCAAATTGCAGGCAACTTCTCTGCCATGAGTTATGCAAAATGGGAATCAGAACCATTCATAATAAAAAATGGTATAGAAGATGCTTCGAAAAAAATAAACTTCTCTTGTGATATAAATAGTCCCTTTTTTTTTTTCACCAATATACCTATCATAGCTAAAATACTCTCATGGAGATGTTGGTATATAATAAAATCAGGAGATTTATGGCATAAGCATGCATTGGACTACTCTGCTTAGTTCTGTCATTGGATCAGGGTTGGTTTGCTTACCTCATGGCTCTTCTGGACATGTTCATAATAAGCAGGTGTTCTTTACTCTCGGTTAAAAAGCAATTTTCCTATTTCCAGCTTTTTTTTTCCAAATAGTGAAATTTGAGCAACTCCTAGCTTAGTTTGGCAAGAGTTTTAGGGAACTGTAGTGACCCTGGGGAAAATGAAGGTTGGTAGGCAGTGAACAATATATTCAGAGCACAATTAAAGAAATTTTTTTTGTGCAGATTCAGTACTAGATGTGGCAGCAGCATCATTGTGGGGTGCAAGGCTGGGGTTAACATTTCCCTGCATTTATGTAATGTAGAGATTTACTAAGAAATAATGCACCAACTTTCAAATACTGATGTTTAAATGAGAGGTGACTATTAAGGCTCTCTGTGATGATTTATCAGAGAGATAATCTCTTTAATAGGAAAACATCAGTCAACTATTCAGTAAGTAATCTATTTAATAAGAAGAACTATTGTGCCTCCTTTCTATCTTCCCGTCCTTTTTTCTATCAGTGGGAGCCTAGGGTGGAGCTGACTTGTCCACCCTTCTGGGGTGCTGGAGAGCTGATCTGAGTGTTTCTCCTCCCATCAAGCCAAGACTGAATTGAATGATGAGTGCCCAGGACAAAGTTTTTTCTGAGATACTGGTAGAGATACTATGACAAGTGCCATGTATTAGACCATCTGAACAATCACTATCAGAGGAAAAAAGGAAACACTAACCCTATTCTATACTGAAAAAAATGGAGTTGTGCTGCATGATTCTTCGTGAGAAAATCATTTCAGTCCCAGCTGATATATTCTGGTCCACAGCTGATCAGCAAAACCTACTGTAGATGATGCTATTTTCGGTCCACTTTTACACTGCAGAAGAGGTGTGAGCTTTGTTGCCAGAGGTTAGAGGGTATTGTAGTGTTTGCCTGAAATCCCAGCCACTTCAACTGAAAGCACTAAGTCAGAAAATCTTAACATACTTTAGAAGATGATCACAGGAGAAAAGTAGTTGAAACTGGGAAAGGAGAAAAAGTAACAATGCAATATTTCTAATAGTTATGAAACTGTCAGAAACAGTGTGTGAGACAGCCAAATACAGATTCCTTAGTTTACTTTCCATTTTTGTACATTTAATAGTGCACACAATTATTGTTCGTTAAGATGGCGATGTCATGATGATTGTTGAAATGTTCTGAATTGTCCCTGAGTTCCCTAATGCTTACTGTGATTGATGATGTAACACTCTCATTAGTGCAGTTTAGTTTCCAGTAAAGTATTACAAAGGTTTAAATAAAAATGATTTCTGGCACTGTGCAGGATGAGTAACTTCTTTTACTTGAAACAGGGGGGGTTTTTTGTGCATGCCCTTTATGGTCAGTACATTTTCTTACTGTAGATTCAGTAAATCAACATTAGTCAAATTAAGGTAGAGCAAATGAATGCAGCAGTTCCATAATACCCAGGCACCGAGGGGTAGCTGGCCTGATTTAATGATAAATGCAGAAAACAGCACTACTGCAGAAGTGAAAATGAGGGATTGGAGCTAGATCACTGCAGGTAGATACAACACATATTCCCATTCACTGATTTATTGAACTTCATCCTTCGACTAATCACTATTCTTTTCATTCATAAGAGGGTTTGAAACCTTTTCATTTCCAGTCTAAATATATTCAGAAATAGTTTAAATCTGTAAACCTTTGTGCTAGATTTGTTCTTTATTTAAGAAAAAATTATTAAAGTATTCTCTTTCTGTTCCTCTCCTCCATGTATTTACATTATTTCATTTCAGCCTTCACCATACCGAACTAAACCAACATAGACATTTCAGTCTGTTTCAATACCATTCTCCACTTGCTGACCATTTTAGGAGCCCTTCCTTCTGTGTTCTCATTTAAGTCCCTATATCTTGTGTACGGGTGCCCAGAACTGCAGGTGTTATTATGTATTACCAGTGCCCTGTATCACATCATTTTTATACTTCACTACCCGTGCTAGAAATTTCTCACTGACTGTTTTTGTTTCAGAATTACAGTTGCTTTTCTTAGGACTTTTGTCGTAGTGATGATAATAATTTTGTCATAATGATACAAATTGTCTTTTTTTCCATTATTTTATTTTACAACTGATGAGTCTCAGAGCAGAAATCCTTTTGATTACTCAAAATCTTTTCAGTGCCATACCATTCTGATTTCTCTGGGCCTCCAAGTCCTTCCTTTATGACAGTCTGATCTCTTATGATACCATCAGCAATGCCACCAGTTTTGGGCTCCAGCAATTTTTTTAGAGTTGTTCCTAGAATTTTGTGCCAAAGTCATTAACAAAAATCTGGAGTCTGAGACTGACTTTTCAGAAATTCTAGCAGTACTGCCCTTAGCTTGATACCTCCCCTTTCCTTTTAGTCATTTCCATACGTGGCCTGCACCGCCCCCACCACACTCATTCTTGTCTCAAATCTTATTTTGTCCAAATGAATTACTGATTTTCTGCCTGGCGCACAGAGTTATATCAAAATATTTTCCTTAAGTCAGATGCAGGAGAACTAAATTGTCTGCTGTGCTGATAAAACCCACTACATTTCACCCATGAGAAACAAGAGTTATTTTGTCAAAGATTAGATGAATCAGAATTGATCCCTTCCCTAGTAAGCTTGTGCAATATTTATTCCAGTCTCTATTCACCTCAATATGTTCTTACTTACTTTCAAAATTTGTTCTGAAGCTGTGCCTGCTATTGAGATCAACCATGACAATAACTAATTTCACCTTTCCCTCCTCTCTTTGTTAAGTATAAGCCTTGTGTTTGCTTATTTATTCCTCTTGCATGACAAAGTTATTAAAAATCTGTGTTGCTTGCAAGGCCTCCTGTAGGTCAGAGAGAATGGACTTCATGAGAGGAGGGGTGTTTTATGGTTTGGAAGGTATGTTTTATGGAAGGAAGTGGCATGATTGAAGAAAGAGGATGTTTTATATAAATCAGATTCTCTTGCAAATTATATAGCAGTAAGTTTGGCACATAACTGGGGTGCCTTTGTGTGGGTAGCAGTGAAAACTGAAGTTTCTGTGAGACCTGAAGCCTTTATGGGAGCATCAAGGAACTGTGGCTATTTACAAGTGTGAACACCAAACTGGGGGTCTGAAGTCTCCGTGTGACAGGAGCAAGGTCCCCTGCTGCCCATTCTCTGGGACCAGGGGAGACCTGGTCAGGCACCACATCAGGGCTATGGCACAGAAACGTGGCACTCCCGGGTGGCCTGATGTCCCCAGCTGTGTGTCCGAGCTGCTCCTTTTGGGAGGTGGCAGAAATCCCTCCTCTGCTGGTGTGGGCGTCCGCTGGAGCACAGCTTCAGCTGGAATGACACTTGTGCTGTCAAAACCCACTGATAGCTGAGACTCATCCTAAAAATCTTAACTGTGCTGATTTTACTTTCAAAGGAATTTCCCTCACATCATTCAGGAATGAGAAGAAAAACAAGAAGTTTTGTGCTGTAAGTTTTAGCTTGCTGTTAAATCTACTAGGGGAAAGTGGAACCCCTTGCATCACATTGTTTGAGTAGGTGTTGACCTCTGAAATATAAATGGGTAATACAAGAAGAAAGCAGTTGAGTCTATTTTGAAATGGTTCCAGTTTAAGCTGGAACTCATCTTCTGTACTGTGGCAGTGGGGTTGGTGCTAATGCTGTGTTTGGGGGAGAGGAGAGGAGAGGAGAGGAGAGGAGAGGAGAGGAGAGGAGAGGAGAGGAGAGGAGAGGAGAGGAGAGGAGAGGAGAGGAGAGGAGAGGAGAGGAGAGGAGAGGAGAGGAGAGGAGAGGAGAGGAGAGGAGAGGAGAGGAGAGGAGAGGAGAGGAGAGGAGAGGAGAGGAGAGGAGAGGAGAGGAGACAGCCAAATACAGATACATGGAGCCATTTGAATTCAAGTTTTCTCCAACAGAAACAGAAATATTTGCAATGACCATGTTATAGTTCTCCAGGCTCAACAACTTGCAACTGGGGATAGAGTGTTTCCACTTTCAATTGAGCCATTCCACTTAGCTGCCAAGAGCAATGAACTTCCGAAGTCTGTGCCAGTACGTGCTCAGGAGGTATTTCCAGATATTGAACCAGGTTGGGTTCCAGTTTAAAAATAATCCAAATGCAATCCCTAAACCAAAACCACAGAGGTTTAGAATTCAATTCAGTTCATACTCTCTGTAATTCCTTGCTGGGAAAAACTCCTGGCTGCTGAATTTTAATCTAACATAGGAAAAGTTTCTACTACTTTTTTACAAGTTTAAATGGGAAGGAATTATTTTTCTAAAATTATTTTTCACTTATTTTTCTAAAAGCATCAGTCCGGTGCTTCTTTTGCCTTAGTAATTTTGAAACAAACATATCCAACCTGTCCTATTGGCAACAGAGAAACTTAGCTATTTCTTCAAAAACCCATTTGAAATCTGAATTATTCCTTGATGGTTGGTTTGGAAATGTTATTTCTCTAACTTGTTACAGTAGATTGGGAAACAATTTTCTTTTCCAGATGTATTTCTTCACAGTTTTTGAATTGATGCTAATAACCTGTATATGTCACAGGTGGTTAGATTCAGTCAAAAACATTTGGAAAATTCTTTCTTAGAACACGATGGTATTTTTTCTAGATGACTATATATTGTTTAGCTTGTGTTATGAATGAGTTTATTTTAATAAAAGTGAGGATAGTTCACTTGCCTCATATGCAATATCTCTTGAGACATGAGTGGGATAATGCTTTGTAAAAAAACAGCCAAGCAATAATCCTAAATTTTGAGAACTAATTTTAAATTGAAATGCAGAAACAAAGAGTGGTCTTATATATACAAAATTACTTTCATTTTCCTGTCTGAAATTGCTAAGTGTCTGCAATGGGAGTAATAGGAGAGAATTTCTAAGGTTAGCTTAGATCCTTTTTCAAATACAGCCATAGTCCAACAGAGAAAATTCAGCTGAAGGGTTTTGCTAGCTTCTTTTTTGTTTGTCTCTTTGTTTGTTTGTTCTGAGAAATCATTATTTTCATCTTTCTATGTCTCTATTCTGTGATCCTCATGCATACAGACATATTTCTAGAGTGAGTGATAGTACACTTCAGCAAATAAGATCCTCAAGGAAAAATTAGGCAATTACTCATGGTCAGGGTGGAATAAAGTGATTGAAAAATATAAATGTATTCAGGAACCTCAAGGCATGATGTAAAAATTACTTTATTCAATTCTTGTAGTCAACAAGGGCAAAACAAATAATGGATTTACAATACAAAAGAGAAAATATATATCAAATAACAATGACAACAGTAAAACTAGAGATTACACAAGTAATGGAACAAGCTCGTAGGGAATACTGTGCTGTTAATAGTACTTGAGACATTATACTGTAGATTCAATTTTGTCCTTATTGTCCTGATTCTGATATTTTACAAAGATGTGACCTCAGCAATGTGTTGTCTGGCCCTCTTTCCTCTTCCAGTCTCCTATGTATTCACTTGGTTTATACTCAAGGGCTTTTTATCTCCAGCATCCTGCAGTCTTTTTATCTCCCAGCATCATGAGGAGACAACTTGCACTACTTCACTTAACCTGAACCAGGTGGTTCTCTAAACTTCTTTAGAAACTATAAAGTTCCGAGTTCTAATGAATTATGTCTGTTAGTATACAATACAAATGCCCCAGGATATAGGGCAGGAATTAATTTCAAAATGTTTGCACTCTTTAGAATACCTTTAAGCAAGTGACCTGTTTTTCCAGACTAAAATGCAATGTTTTAACATACTAAACATACTATTTTTTAATAGTGGTATGACTGAAATACTGGTTTAATGTTTCGGCCTATAAAGAAGAGCAATAACATAAAGTAGGGCAATATTACAGCCTAATTAAACATTTCTAAAACATAACTTTTGATGACAGTAGTTCTACCTACCCAAAACTATGCTCTGTCAGCTGTAGGATTGTACAGCTTGGTTCATATTGGTCTATGAAGTGAGAAACTCCATTGGAGTAACTTACGAGGTGAATGTGCCACTTGGAAATGTATTATTTAAATAGCCTCTCTTGTTAGGACTGTGGCCTAATTAACTTGATTTTTCATTTCCTTTCAAGAGGTTAAGCTTGACATTTGAAGAGTGTTAACTACTGTCTTTCTAGAGGTTGATTAATGTTCACAAAGCCATTTGAAGATGTTTGGCACTTAGTGTGTTACGGTGATGATCTTGGATAAAAACACTAACAAGCACTGAGGTTCAGTGTTTCCTGAGCAGCTTGCACCCTGCCACATCACTGTTTTCCCATTTTGTGAGTAGCAATTACTCAGTTTAGTCTGTGTTAAAAAGAGTATGCTTCAGCGGTTTTATTTTTGTTCTGTCAGTCTGACTTTGGGACTCTAGCCCAGAGAGTTAAAAACATAATTTACAGATTAACACTATTTGTAGGGGGAGAAAATGATGTAGGTGGCTGCACTTAGATAAGTAAGGTGCAGTTTTCACCATGAGTTAATGACCTTTGCCTCAGCCAGTCCATCTGGGTTCCAGGAAGGATTGGGAGTGGGAAGATTTCCCCACAGAACACCATGTTGTCACTGCCAAGCTTAGAGCTGCTGGTTGCCCGTGGCAGATCAAGAATGGAATAGAGAGTGGGCTGTAGACATGCTAAGGAGTGTTCCCAGCCTGGGGCTTATTGCACAGGATTTTGCCTGTGCAGAGTTGTATCCAGTGGCCAGTTTCTTCTTTCTTTCATTTTATTTTCACAAAAGAGGGGAGGGCAAAGATGTCATTTGGCAATTTAGTGCATGTATGTACAAATATGCATATTTCAAAGGAGGTACAGTTTGTGGAGATGCAGAAGGGGAGGGAGGAGAGGTGTTACTGCCAGGGTGGGTTGTCCTTTGTGAGGCTGTAGTAGTGGTGGCACTGCACATATTTTCAAAGAAGTCAAAGGCAGGTACTAGCTGTGCACCTCCTGATTCTTGAGCAAGCAATGTAGTTTCAGCATAGCTCAGAACAGATCTGACATGAAAGATGAAGTGCCATTGCTCTAGGATGTGTAATATAGTGAACTCCCTCACCTTAATCAGAGACAATCTTTTTTTTTAATATTGATGTCATTTCCTCCTGTGTTTCTGTCTGTTACCTTGTTTGGCACTTTGAGTATATCTGGGATTGATTCAAAGCAAATGGTTGAACTTGGAGTGCTTTTGACCTGTTCCATTTTCTGTGATGGCAGAGGAGCTGGGTGAGTTTAGTTCCCTTTGTAGGTAACTGGGCCTTTGTTCTCATGGTTTTTACATTTTGGAAGCTGGCCTGACTGATTAGGCAGAGGTATTAGGCAGCCAGCTGTCTCATACCCCACCATGGGGGCACTGAAGGCAGCCTGACAGCCTGTCATAAAAATGCAGTAGAGCAGGCATCTCATATACAGCCACCTCTGATGGTGAGTACAGATGGTTTGTGCCAGGTCTGCATGGGTAATTCAGCTGTAACCTTTTTTCATAATAAAGGAATACCTTGGTACCAGGAAAAAGATTATTTTCCTTCCTGACTTGACTGTTGGTTTGTTGGCTTCTCTGTTTTTTCATATGGTTTTTCTCCTTTTAGTTGTCTTGCTTCTGCTCACTTGGAAGACCAAATACCCTCCCAAAAATATATTCTTTACTCTAGTTGTCTTGCACAAGGACTACATTGTTTCTTTGCAGTATAGTTTTAAAGAGCTGATTTTAATGAGGAGGTCCATGTCCAGGAAGTGGGAATGGGGGCTGCTTAGGTAGCAAGGGGAAACCTAAAAAATCCATAGACTTCCCAGGTTACTGTTTGCGGTGTTTTACCTGCAGGTTTTCATAGGCTCCTTTAAGTTTTGCTTACAGATGAAGCTTTAGCCAGCTTACTTAAAGCAGAATTAATTTTCAGTGACAGTTCCTCTCCTCTTGTGAATCAAAACAGCATGGTCTGTATTTCAAATGGTAACCAGAGTATATTTTGGATGAAGTATCTCACAGAAGGTCTTTGGAGAGGCATGAGTTACAATCTGTAATACCATCTTTGTAACTTCCTAATAAAGAAAATGAATAATTAGAGGTAAGCGTTTGCTTTTTAGCAAGAATCCCTTCAGGAGGAAAAGCAATAAGTTGGTGCTCTCTAAACCAGCCAGAGTAAGACATGAAAAGTCAGCAGTTCTGCCGTGAACAGCAGTCTCTCATTGCAGTGCTTGTGGGAGGTGGCATCAAGGAGATGCACAAGCAGGGGCAGAGCTAATGTCTGCTTCTTCTGCACCCAGGAACTTCTGACCCCAGCCCTCGGAGTTCTGTGTCAGGTGTTGCAACAGTTATTAAAAAATGTGCCGGAATGTGGCATTTAGCAATAAACTTTGCCAATGGGTACTGTAGGGCTAAAAAAGTGTGGTTGCACAGAGTGATTGCTTTTACACTGCTCTTTATAAATGCGGCATATCTACCTCCCCATTGCCACTGGCATTCTTCCTAATTTGTCTGGAGATGAGATGAAGTCTAGTTTCTTCAAGGGCTTAAGAGAGGAAGGGTGCAACAGGTAAAGGAACAGGGTATCAACATGAGAAGGTGCTTCCCTTCATAGGGCTGAGCTTAGCTGCCCTTCTGTCACTGCCACTACCTGTGTCTGCTGGACTTCAAGTAGACAATCTGTGGGCCTAGAAATTGTGAGAAATGCTTTTTTATATGGTAGTTTGATGGGTAGTTTTTAAGCTTTCTTGTAGCCATCATTGCCCTCTGTGTTTGGCAACATGTCAGGAACCTGACAGAGGAGCAGTGTTAACTTTTGCAAGAAAGTTTTGTATAATATGTTTATTTGTTAACAAACTTTCTGTAGATTTTTCTTGATATGTCTACTTCCTTCTTATTCCATATGTTTGCTAGAAGTAACCATAAAGACTTCATAGGCCCCAAGCAAATTTCTCATGTTAATCAACTAACATTCTGATATTCTTGAAGGTCTTTTCCAACGTAGATAATTCTATGATTCTATACTGTTGTTCAGGGGTACTATAAATGTGCCAGAAAATAATTAGAGATATGTACTTGTGGACCTATGTCCTTTTCTTCTCAAAAAGTTTTTTTTTTATATATGATGAATTTAAGCCCTTGTTTTTTCATAAAATTTCCACTCTCAAGGAGTTTTCTCCTAGAAGTGCATGACTAATTCATATGAAGTGCTCCTCACTTCTGAAAATGATATTCCAATTTATCCATCAGGTTTTAAAACTACATTTTATTATTGTTACTGGTTACTGCTTTTTTTAGTAGTGGAAGTAGTGGAGAAATCAAGAGGGAAGCAGAGAACTTTCCTGTTGCCCAGCAGTACACTGTGACAGATTGCAGAGACAGTTCAGATTTATTTATAATTGGCACCTGTTTTGTCACAAACAAAAATAGGCTGCTCTTGAACAAAATGAGGAACTCTTATCAGCATGATGATCTTTGTAATCCTTCTCATTTCCTAGTTGCATATAAACCTTTTTTTTTTTAATTCTCTTTGTACTTTGGCTTTCTGTTTGCATTTCCAAACTACAGTGTTCAGACTTCAGGTCTGGTTTAAGCAGGAGAGGTACAGTGAAATCTCTGTATTTACTGAGAGCTGTGAAGGGTCTTTATCTTTACAAAGTCAGCCTGCCTCTGTGGAGACCACTGACTCCACTGGTTTATTTCAGTTCACCATCACCGCTGCATATGGCTGAGTGAGTCTAATGCCTACTTATTGCCACCTCTGGACTGCTTGATCTGTTGGTAGTGATGAGAGCAGGGCTTTATGGAGTTGTGCTGCAGTAGTCAGGGTTCTTCTTTCACCACTTTTATTTGGGGCAGTTGGTAGAAGTGGATTTTTCAAGAGTGTCTCCTTTATTTAATGATAGATTTGGGAAAGGATATGCTTTTTTGACAAAGCTGCATTCAAACCTTTAAAGCAAATCAGAGGAAGTTACTGAAGAGCTTGGGGCTGCATATGCCATGAACATCCTAGTCCTGAAGTTTCACAGAATCCTTGTTTTTCATTGCATATTAAAATTTAGTCTCAGCCTTGAGAAACTCGCAGGCCATAGGATGCCTTTTATGTGTGCTTTTATTTCCAGTTTTCCCTTATAGCACCATTATAGATCTCATAGGTTCAGAGAAATGGTATTGCCTTATGTTCTTAGGAGTTTGAGATGATGGGTTTTGCTGCATGCTTAGCAATTTCTTATAGTTTCTATTCCAACTAAATATGTGATCAGGTAAGGTAAAAAGTTGAAGCTCTCTTGTAGCCCTGTGTTGCTAGGCAATTTTGGTGGCTTTTGTTCTAATACCAGTTGAGTCTTCTAAAAAGAACTGTTCCCTAAGAAAGAAAAGCACACAATTGGCAGCAATATTACTACTTCATTACTGCACTGCCACTGCCAGTGACCTTCCTAGCTTTAAATTACACTGTTTCCCTGTCATGTGCCAGAAGGGTAGCCAAAGGTTCAAATTATTGCTGGCAGACCACAAGGATCAGCAGTATTGAAAACTTGACAATCACTGTATTTCTGCAGTATTAGGTGCTCTTTTTCTTATATGTTCTTGTATTACTGAGAATTTTTGATTGCATATATAAAAACAGTTGTGGCAGTAGTTATTTTTACTGTACTGCATTTTCAGGCTGAGGCAGATATTACAGTGCTTCTCCTCCTGAGAGCTAGTGAGCATTAGTTGCTCTTTGGTCCTTCTCTTATTGGCAAATAATAATCCCAGAGGAGTCCATGCCAAGTGGAGATGATATTTCCAAGGTCCGTATGGCACGCTTCACTTGTGGATCTTGCTGCACTTCTGAAAGTGCAGTGGTTCTTTCCACCCGCCTCCTCTCTGATGAAATATTATCATCTCCATTCTGTGAAATACGGTAAAACAACTGAAGGGATAAATGACTCACACTGAATTAAGCAGCAGCTCAGGAGGAGAAAGCACAGCTCTCTTTGAAAATTGGATCACATGGCTCCCAGGTAGCTTTCAGACATGGAGATGTTTTTGAGCCCCTCTCTCACTGGGACTTTGCAAACCAGTTTCCCAGGGTTCTGCATCACTGCTTCCCTCACCTCAAAATTGTTCCTATGCAACTTCAGGATGCTTTTCTTGATGAGTTTCAGGGTGCACAGGATCTGTTAACAGCACCCCTAGCACAGAGGCTGACTCCTCACCATGGGTATCTGCCTGCCTCTCTGCGTGACAGCGTTTTTGCCAGGTGACCGTGTTTAGATGGCTGACTGAATAACATGATTGATTTAAGCTGACTCTCCACTTTTGAAATATTTAAGAATACAGAGCAACCTTATCACTTTTATTTATTATCTACTTAATCAGGTCTACTGAAGTTCTATTTTGTAGAATGAGTGTACATGACTGACATCCTTGAATGAAGTGTCTCATTTGTGATTGTCTTTCATATGCATTCCCAATTTCATGGGTCCAAGCCTTAAATTTACAGAAAAATGACTGTTTAACTCACATCATCTTGATCCCCCATAGCATCATGAATGGATTTTGTAAATAATGGATTGGGTAGTCCCTTATTTCAAACATTCCCTTCATGATAGATATGGCTTTCATACCAGTACAATCTTTTTCATCTCTTGAATTCAAGAACATCACAAGGGAGGTCAGAATGACCACATGCCCTTTTAGAAACATGGTGGGGGATGAGTAGTATCAACACAGCAGTTTAGCAAAGTCAGAAAGAAAGCAGAGTTTTCTCAAGATCAAGGGCAGTACCTTGCCTACAGAGGTGTATCACTGAGTCTCTGCCTGCTGTTTTAGCTTTGGGGGCAGGGTGACCTTATCTCTGTGTTACTCCCTAGTGTTCCACAAAATAATCTAAGATAAGAAATTGTATTAATCTTTTCCTTCCCTTCCAAGTGGAAACCACGTGTAGAAGATATCTATGTGTAGTCTACTTTTTAACGTGGGGGAAAAATGTAATGAGCCCTTACAGCAATCAGCCAGTTTCTGTTGAGCTGGTGGCCTTTTGTTCATACTGTTTTGGACAGTGAGGTGACACAGCAGCCTGCTGTCTGGTCTGGTGCACTGGTCCTTTCCTGGAGTCTGTCTTGCATGGAGAAATCCCTGTTGTCCACGTTCAGTTCCTCACAGCAACTTTGAAATTTAAATCTCTGCTGTACTTCAAGCAAAACACTTATTGAAACATCATCACATAATCTGTGCCCTTTCAAGACAGGCTTATGTAAATACCTAGCTGTTTTTGACACAGCTAAAAGAAATTCAACCCTGATGATATTCTGTCTCCTGGGAAAAGCAAAGGTGTTTAGAGATTGGGTACAAAATGAAGGTACAACTCTTTTCTTCTTTCTCACCTATTTTTTCCCCCTGTTGTTTTCTACTGATCCACAGAGGAACAATGTAACATGTCAAATCTGTTTACTCCTCAAACAGTCTGGGATGCTTGAATGTCTTTATTGTAATTTAGGAAGCAACTGACAGACAAAATTGTGCTGGGTAGACACTAAAAATACACACTGTGGGAACCACAAAAACTCCCAGGTACAAATTAGCTCCTTTTTTTTTGCCAGTGGAATTTATGATGAGAAATGAACTAAGCTTCTTTCTCGAAGTTGCAGCTGTAGTTCAGTTAGAAACTTGAGGGACTACTTGTATCCTGAGAGGTGGCATATTGATCTACAGCTCCAAGAAGTGTGCCAAGAATGGAAAATCAACAAGATCTTCACCTGATTTATGTAGGCTAGACATCTGTGGCTTGCATTTTGAAGGTGATCTCTCAGAGGCTTAATTAAAACTTGATGGTGAATAATCATGATGATTTGTGTCCCCACATTGCAGCCATGTGGATGTTTTTATGTAGCTGTAAATGTTGTTGGTTCCTGCTCGTGAATAGGATGATTGGAAAGTACTGGGCTTAAGGGCCAGAATTTTGGACACAGCTCTTATGCAGAAGGTGTCCAAATTTTTCCAAGACTAGAGCTCTGTTTCAGTTTAGGACTAATGAAATTGCAAGTTAGTAAAAAAATAAATCCAAGAAGTTTTAAATTATTAAAACTGGGCACCCTCTAAATTTGCTCACTCAGTGCTCTGATACTGGAAATGCTGACTTGGGGTTGGAGAGTGGGCAAAGACAGCAGTTTGTAAGTTAGTCTTACTTTGGTCTTAACACAATAGCAACAACAGCATCACTTTGTCCTTCATCCTCAACTCACCTGTCAAAAGCAGAAGGGAAGTATTGGGACCAAGGTTATCTTTCATTAGATATTTAAACACTCTGAGCAGATTTAACTAGAGCTGCAGCCTGAAGATTTTTCTGTTGAATTCTATGATTCTGTATTAGTGTGGATAGGATTTTCAAGGCATATGAAGGGCTACCGTTGGAGCAGACTGGATTTCCTTTTTTCTCTGCTATCTGGATGATTGGGGGAATTTTGAAGAAGCTGTTTCTCATTTGGTTTCAAATTATTCCTAGGATTTGTTTTGTGCTTTAAGATATGAATCCTGTCTTCTAACAGGCCCAACTTTCTCCATTTATATCAGTAACAGTGATTTTTACTCTTTCATTTTGCAACTGAAAGGCATAAAACACCATCCGTTGCCTACTTAAAAAATAAGGTGGGGAGAGGTGGCATCTCCAATTCTGCATGCAGAACAGCCCGCATAGTAGATAGAGTATGAGGCTGATTATCATAAGGTGTATGAGTTAGAAGCAGTGATCAATTTTCTGAGAATCCCTAGCCTTTCCATTAATTTTGATTTATTGATTTTTATGAGCAGGAGCAGTGAGAAGCTCAGGCTTTGAGGAGGATCAGAAAGGCCAGTGCGTGTCGAGGGTTATTGCCTTGTTTCGTGCTGTGATTTATACAGTGAAGGTACTGGCTGTATTCTTCTGCTTGGTGTTATTTTATTTCTACTCATCATTATAGTATTTCATGACTTAAAGACAAGTGCCCTCTGTTCTGTTGCGTCTCTGACATTATTATGGGCTGAAGGTCTGATTATTGGAAGTGCTAAGCCCTTGCAGCTCTGGTGCAATGAATGGAAGCTGAAGGTGCTCTGAAAAGCATGCCTGAGGCATTTTGTTCTTTGGAAGGGATTGAGTTGTTCCTCATAAATATAGGCCCCTGCTTTGACTAATTCCCCCTTGCCTGCAAATCCTTTGAAGTAAATGGAGTTTACTTGATTAGAATTAAACCTGTGCTCCAAATTTAACTCCCATCCTTTCCATGTAGATGAAGGATTGATTAGATCTTAGTAAATCTGATGTTAAAATTAAGCTTCAAATTTACAAATAAGCTCCAGAGTTTTGCTTTCTAATTGGAATACTGCATGCCGGGAAAGATCAGAAACCCTTTTTTTCTTTTTTTTTTTTTTTTTTTGTGGGTTCAGGTGGTTCTAAACATAGTTCATGTTCCTACAGCAGAGCTGATGGTGCAGCAGAGGTAACTAAAGACACTGAAGGGAGAGTTTTGTGCCTGGAAGAGGTACTAAGATCAAGTGTCTGCAGCTGGTGCAGAGTCAGCCTGCCTGAGCCACTCAGATCCTCCTGCATGGAGTCTTAATTCTTCTTTGTCCAGTTCCAGTGAGAGAAAGTGGATGTCAGACAGCGATTCAGCCTCAGGAAAATGTGATTTATCCCAGTGCTTGATAATTCTGTTGTTCTTGCACAGGAGGAACTTTGCCTAAGTAGTGACTGTTTGATCCTGAAGTAAGGAAAGGTGCTGCTGCTTAAGCATGAGTGACTTCTGAAAAAGTTCAAAGGAGAATTCATGAAGGAGTGAAAGCTGAAGCTGAGAGATTTGGGGACTAGGTATATAAAGAAAACTTATTCAGCTTGACTTTTTTTTCTTTATCTTTTTAAGAACATATATATGCAAACTACTGATGTGGCCCTGCAAGTCATGGCAGACTTTAAAGATTCTTTTCAGTCCTTGGCTAAAGGCCCTTCTTTTTTGAAAATTCATTCTTTGCTCAAGGAGAATCACAGCACACTCCTGCTTTTTCATTATGGGATCATCACTACAGTATTCCTTGATTTTTTTTTTACTTCCTTAAAGCCAGTATTTGATTAAAATTAAGGAATATTGGTGATTGGTTTTTGGTTTTGTTTGGTTGGTTTTTATTATGTTTGTCTCAGAAAAGGGATAGATTATAGAAGATCCACTGCTTTTGATTCTGGTTATTTTCAAAGAACAAATTTAATCAGTTATATCCTCATCTCTATATCTGTCAACATTTTTCTTGTTACCTCTGTGCAATATGGTAGATCATCTGCCATGTCAGCAGAGCTTCACATTTCAGTATGTACATAGATCTAATCCTGTTTTGTGAGTGATGGGCCCTGGTGTTTGGTTCTCAGCAGGCAAGATGGACCATGCTGTTAAAGCAGTGGGGAAGGCTCTTGTTTTGATGAGGAGAACTGTGCTTTTTCTCTTTGTCTCTATGTCCCAGTCTGAGCAACAAAACTTGGCACAAACAAACAACACTGAGAGAATATTCAGGCAAACAGGTAGCTGCTTCCTCTTCTTGCTGTCGATCTCCTAAAGACAAGGGTCTATATTGTGTTTTGTTGTCTTTAAGACTGTAGGCCAAGGCTGGCTTTTCACAATAGTGTTTTGACATCTTTTGCTCCAGGAACTGGGATTTCACTCAAATACACTACTTTCTAAATTTCATGGCTGTTGTATTTTACATTTATTTTTTAAGCTCCTGCCTGTACATGTTTTATTCCACCCCCCCTTGTTTTTCTGTTTTTAGCCAGTGAGACCTGCAACGATTTCCATCCCATGTTCTTCACCCATGACAGATCGTTTGAGGAGTTCTTCTGTATCTGCATTCAGCTTTTGAACAAGACATGGAAGGAAATGAGGGCAACTTCAGAAGACTTTAACAAGGCAAGAAAAAGGGCGGGGTGGGCATAACTGGGCAGAATGGTGAAACAAGGCAATATATTCTTCCCTAGAGGCACAGGGATTTACTAATTCCCATTCTGCTGAAAGCCTAGAGATTTATCTCTTTGGATGCTTTGCACATCAGAATGCCATTATTTAGAAAGTGGTGGATAGAGGATGGGATATGTGAGGAGGTTCATAGACCTTTTTCAGTCATGTCACACGGCAGACTATGAGACTAAAATCCTGGCTTAAGGGGAAATTCTGACTTTTTATGTTAGCAATATTATGCTGAAATGCTGCAGCCTCCAAGGTTGTAAATAATGCAGAGAGAGTACTGCAGTGATAATTCTGTGCATCCCTTTCATTTCATGTGAGCACTAAAGTGATAAAATATTCAAGAGTGGACACAATCATGGCAGAGTGCTTTGCTGTTTAGCCTGCTAAAACAAAAACAAAACCAGAAAACCAAAAAAACCCCAACCCAAACCAACCAATGAACCGAACAAAGACTCAAACCCCACAAACAAACAAAACCTGAAAACCAGTGAAATAAAAATTCAAGCAAAAAGCTCCTCAGTAAGAATGCTGAAAGATTCAGCCAATCTCCTGACCCTCAGAAAAGTAGTAAAGAACAGGTCTGTCTTATTGGTCCGTAGACATCCAATTTTTACTCAATTTACCATGAGGCTGAACAGTATCTCTGGCATTTTCTAAGAACAGCAAACTCATGCTTTTACGGCCAGCTGTCATCCCTATCTTTGTTGGGATCCTCTGACTGGATCTTGAGCCTCTCACTGCGAGATGTTGGTTGTAGAATGTTGGTTGAATGGAAAGTGAGACTGCTGCTCTGTCAGCATGTGCCTTTCAAGTGTTCTGAAGTCACCAGATTTAAACGTTATGTTAGAGCCAGTAGGAATGATCATGCCTGACTTTTAATTGGAACAGTCTATTATTTAAGTGGTCCCAATGTCTATTTTCTACTTCAGAGTGAAGGTGAATTTTTAGGTCACAGTTAGAAATAACCTTTGTTGAGTTCTTTCAGGCAAGTTAGTTGGCAGGAGTATCAGAGGCCAGTTCTGTAGCAGTACTGGCTAAAGAGAGAAAGGAAGTCCAATATGCACGCTGTCGTAGCCAGATGACCTGGAGCCTTGTTCTTATGTGGAATTTCTGACATGTTTCTCCTACCTAATGATCCAGGAACACAGAAGGAGCAATAGCAAGATAATTCACTGGACAGTATAAGGTTGCTAAAATCAAGAGCTTAAGAAGGAACTTTATAAAGACTAGTTCATAATATGTGGTTGTTTTAAATAAATGTATTAACAGCTGCCTATTACTTACAGACCTTCTATCCCAGTAGAAGAAGGATTTGTCCTCATAATTTCCCACAACTTGAGTTGAAATATTATTAGCAATCCTAGGGAATTCAGATAAAGAATAGTTCCATATATGGCACCAGGTCACCCTACAAGGAAAACAAAGAAATTTACTTTGCAGTGTTAGGCATTGTTGTGGAGGTTCATAGGAGATCAGGGATGTTTTTCTCTGATATGACTAGATGGCTTACTTGTGTTTTCTGTTGCTGATAATCCTGCAACTTCACCTACCAGTTCTGCCAGGTTCAGTAATATTGGCACTGTGTCTTACTGCATGTGTCATTGAAGACATGGGCAATTTTTAGCTCAGAGGGGCAAACCTGAAACATTTGCCATTGGGTTACCAGATTCTGTGTCTGGTGGTGGCACTGTGCTGCATGATCCTGAACCTAGCATCTCTGCCTGCAGAAATCACTCTTGATTTTGAATCTGTTTCTGTAAAGGGGAGGGAATGCTAAGCTCTTGCGTCTCTCATTTCTAACACGTCTCTAATTATGTTTGCTTATCTAAGTCCTTCCTTAGAGTCATAAGGAGATTTTTTTGCTCTTATCCCCTTCAAATGACATGTGGTGGTGATGTGAATTACTCAGCTGATAAACATCTGAAAGGATCTGTGAGTGAAGCAAACTGTGTTGTTGTGTGGGCTCGTGAAGCACTTGAGGGCTTGTGGGAGCTGATACGTTTTATGGTGGTACCCAAGGTTTACCCATCTCTTGGTAGGTGACAGCTGCCAGTGCAGCCCATGGCTTTACCAAACTGAACACCACCATTTCTCATCCTTACCTGGCAAGAGGCTTTGGTGATCACATCATGTTAGCATTCTGTCTGCATCTTCCCTGCGTGCTAAGGGTGCCCACTTCTGTGCAGTTACTTTTGAAAACTCAGCAGGCAAGGGCCACGTGGGCCCGGGGAGCATTCAGCATCTCCTTTCAGAAGTGAATGAGAAGAGAGCAGACCTCACAAGATGCAGTAATTTACTTGTGTGAAAAGAAAAAAAGTAAAGTCTCCCTTTTTCTCTTTGTGTTACTATTTTTCAGTTTCAATAACTTGATTGTCATGGTAGTGTATGAAACACAACTTCGTTACAGTTTACTATCCCCCGGCCTGATGGGATTATTTGTTTTATTCCTTTCTCCATCTCTTCTTTCCTTAAAACCTCCAAAACAAAATCAGACTCTCTAAGTATATTGTTAGGTAACTCTTGAGACCTGGACATTTTGCTAAAAATCTAGACTGCTTGCTTTGACGTTTAATCATAATTGAAGAAAAGGAGCTTTTAAATTTAATTTCAAGTTTGTGATTAATCACAGTAGCTTGTACATTGGGGTCTATAGGAGGTCTGTGTGCACATACAGAGAATTATTTCCTCCTCTCTTGAGTTGGGGAATGACAGGCACTAAAAGAGGCGAGGTGATTGAATTTCCCCTCAGGTTTTAGTGCCTGCTCTCAAGGGTTCTTTAAGCCACACATTAAGAGTTCCTTTTGATGACCAAATGGCATACTGTGCCATCATGGTTCTTCAATTTATGTTGTGGAGATTCTACATAGGTTCGTTCATTTTTAAAGTTTCAAAAATAATTAAACCAGCACTTTGCTCGTGGTTGGAAGAATTTTATGGTATTTTAGTGAAACGTTTATGATCTCGTGCTTTACCCAATTCTTATTCATTAAAAGAGACACATTTTGTCAACTCTTGCATGGAAAAAGTCTTTTGATGTCTATGGTGATAGTATGACACTGTCAGACCTAAAACCTTTTTTTCAGTCTCTCTATGTACTAGTAGACATCTGAATAGAATAATTCAGACAGGCAGCTAAGCTTATATTGTGCCTTTGTAACATTTTAAGACATGCATAATTCATGTTTTGTGAGTTTCCTAGAGAAATTAAGATTCAGTTGTATAGATAGACATGCAAGTAGCAACAATTCCATTTGAAACCTTTTTGTTTTTATTTGAGCCTACAGATGATCAAAGGACACTTTACAAGTTTCTCCAAAGTCATTTGTGAGCAGACAGTGTGGTTTATGGCTTTGAAAATATAATCTAGTCTCTAAGGTTTACATACTTCTACACGTTTTATTAAAGCAGAAGAAAGCATTGTGTATTGATTTGTGGAGTCAGTGCTGACTGTAAGAAAGCTGACCTGAGTTATCTCACATCCAGCATCTAGAAACCTTCAGCAGCAGCCTGCCCATTTAAATAGGTGTCCATCAGTCAGATTTCCATCGCATAGGGACAACCTACACTCTGCTCAGAGTAATCAGCTTCTGCTGCCACACAGACTGAGATATACCTAAATTGGTTTGGGGTTTACTGTTTATTTTTAACACAATGCTAGTTGGGATTCAAAGTACCCGCCCGACAGTGAAATTCCTCCCATGGGGCCAAATGAAAGCATACTCCCAAAGGAAAATTTTTGGTTGATCCCCACTAGATGTACTTCAGTAAATGCATCTGGATTGCCCTAATGTGGATTCACATTGTGATTACTATCTCTTTAATAATCGTCTTGTAAAGTACACATACTGTTTCTTGGGATATGAGGAGACAGCAAGTAGGACATTGTGTAGGGGACAAGATTATCCTCTTAACTCTGGTGGTTTCCAGAGATTCCAGTCAGCTGCTTTTCGTGGGTTTGAAGTTCACATGCTAATAGGAGGAAGGGTGAGCAAATGGATTATTTTAATTGCAGACATAGCTTGTCTTATTAAACCTGCAGAACAGAGTGAGCAATTTGCTAATTCTGTACCTAGTGTTGTACCATCTTAAAAAAAGCAGATTAAGAGTAAAAATAACTGCTTCCAGTCCCAGCATGGAAAGAAAAAGACTAATTTTTTTTACTTGGCTAGCAGAGTGTTGAAGCTGCATTATAGACAATGGGCACAATGTGGCTGCTTTTATTAGTATATTAGTGTACTTGTTGGGTTTTAGATGACCAAAAATGACTACTGATAACAAGATGCAGATTATCATTCCAGTGTGGCTAAAGTTAAACAGGAGAAGCCAAAGCTGAAAAAAATCGTACGTACTGTGATGTAAGGTGCTTGAAAATTAAATCCTCTGCATTCCATAAAACTAGAGGTTTGAGGAATAGGAAAGTGGAACAAGGTTGGCTAATGATGCTGCCAATGAATTTTTCTTGTTACTTAGAGATTTAGTTAATTTGCCCTCTGGACATGTGCCTTAGAGATCATCACGGTATAAAACATGAGCTTTTAAATATTTTATGAAAAAGTGTTTTGTAATAAGAATATGTAATAATATTATATAATATAGAAGAAGAAGAAGAAGAAGAAGAAGAAGAAGAAGAAGAAGAAGAAGAAGAAGAAAATATTTTGTAATAAGAAAAATATTCTCAGAAACCTCAAAAAACTGGTTTCAGCATTCAGCTGGTGTCCATTTCACAGTGGCAACGTGGTGAGGAATTGACCTTGTGGCTATTTCTGGCTTTTTCAGGGACCCGCCAAGCTGTAGCACCGGATCCCCCTGCAGCAGGGTGGTCTGCTCAGCAAGATGATAAAACACATCACTGACAGGCAAACTCATAACAAACTGCTTTTGTGGTGATCAGAAGGGTAGACATTGTTCACAGCGGCAACAGATGCAAACAATAAATGCCCTACGTGAGTCCTGTAATTAAATAGCAAAGCAAACACGGAGGCATTTGATAACCACAAAAGATGTTTATGGCTCATGCTCAGACTCTGCGAACATTTTTCCTTGCTCGCTGACAAGATAACAGAAAAGGTAACCAAGCGTAACATAAAAATGAAAAATACCATTTCCTTCCTCGGTGGAGGTTTGGAAATGCCATGCCATAGGTTTCTCATCTTCTCCGCTGTTGTCATGTTTTCGGCAGCTGTAGGAATGAATAATTGTGGAAGGCTGAGTTCAAAATATGACTAAGTGTTCAAAGACAGGCTCTTAAGAAGCAAACTTTTGTGCACGGTGGTTTATATGAAAACCTGTGTGGTGGGCCAAACCCATCATCAGATAATGTGAGTTATCCATGAGGAAGCAAAGGCCTATGGGGTCATTTTGAAAGGGTCAGAGGAGCAGTGTGGCAGAGGAGTTGTCACCAGCTTTGCTGGGTCCACTGCAAACTGGGGAGACTTGAGGAGCAGACTCTGCAGAGATACTGTCCAAAATGCCCCCCTGGCTGCAACCTTGTTGTCCTAATATTAGTCCTTGCCATGGCAGCTCTATGCCTGACCTGGAAGTGACCCGGCTTTGCCTCACACCTGCGGGAGCAGCAGGTCCCCAGCATGCTCAAGTGATCCCCTCTAGTGGCACTAACAGTATTCTGCACTTTTCTGCTCCTTGTAGGCTTGGCCGAGTCCTGATAAACCACACTTTACAGGAAGGAGGCAAAGGCACCCAGAGGTGAAGTGCCTTGGCAGGGAAGCAGCTGCAGGGTCAAAATCAGAACCAGGATGTCTGGCCACTCGCTCCAGCCTCCTCCATCACCCTGCCACAGATGCAGTAGCAGCACTAGCCCCAAAGGGGTGCTTTCCTCTCTCTGTGCCTCTTTTTCCCCCCACCCAGCTGCACAGGGAGCCTTGGGGAAGGATGGCAAATGATAGCTTCAGAAAATGAAAGAAGCATTACCTCAAACAAGAGAAAAAATTATTCAGACATACCTGAAAGTAAAATCCTTTGGCCAGTCTCTACACCTGTTTTTCACCTCCTTTTCAATTCAGTTGAAAGGAGAAGGAAAAGGGATGATAAATAGCTCTTCACAGATGGCCTCCAAAGCATTATTGTTTTCTTATGGGTCTGAAGCAGATGAATTTAACTTCTTTTGGGAGAAGCTTTGGAAGGCTTTTCTGTTTGCATTTTACTGTTGGGAAATGCTGGGCTAGTGAAATGATTGCACCTCTGTTAGCTTTATTGCACCTTCCCTTGAGAATGCTTTGTTTATATCAGTCAGGGATATTGCAAATAAATTATTCTCACATAGAATGAGTTCAGTATTCCCCAGGCTGGGGCAGATTAGCACAAATTAAATCCCACATTTTCACACCTGAGGCCAATAGCACTTTATTAACTTTTATTGGAAACAGATAATTGCTATAAATATATTGTATCATTAATTGTGTAATGCACAAATTTATAAAAATTTTGTGGCAATTAACATTTTGCAAGTCTGCTACACAGATTACAGAGAAAATGAGACTTTTTAATTGAAGAAATTACTCCCTTCAAATACAATAGGAATCTTTTAGAAAGCGTAATTTGGGTGCAGAAAAATTGTCAGGTCTATTCCATTAACAACCTCTTCCTTGAGAATGGTCTTTTTTAAGCAGTGCAATTGACTGTGATGCAGAGAGAGCCTGTTTAAGACCTTTCCCTAGCATTTGGTCAGTGTTCTCTCTATGCTTTTTGTGACCTGGCTATTCCAAATGTATGCCTTCATCAGCTGCTCGTTTAGGAATGGCTCTTTTTAGTCTTCTCCATCTCTGTGCATTTATCTCCACCTGTCAGATCTCCAAATGTGTCCCATAGCACTCATCTGCTGCTCCTGGCTGCAGGAACCTGAGAAGGGGTGTTTAAGATGCTGAAGAGGCATATTTCCATTTACTGAGGCATCAGTCTGTAAAAATCAGATTTAAGTATTCATATCCCAAATATCAGGGCTGTCAAGCTCAAAAGAACTGAACAACAGTATTACATTTTTTAATCTAGATGGTTGTTTCATTTGGAAAAAAAAAAAAACCAGTCTGAACTAGCATTGTCAAGAATGCAAATACATTTTAAAAAACAATTTGTGAAAATTAAGTTCTTAGGCTGCATAATGAAGGAGTCTAACTTACCCTTTTTCTGCACTCTGTAGCTTATGAACTATTTTTCTAGTTCAAAGACTTTCTTCGTTTAACATAGTATCTTTACTATTTTCTGTCTTTGCCACAAGGCTTTGGAAGTCAAGTAGTAGGGTCATATCTAGTTACAGATGAACAATCTTTCTCCAGTGATCACATATGCAGTGATTTCATGGAGGGCATAGCCTTAAAATGAAAAGCATTTTCAAGGTTGATTTCTGCCCGTTTATATGCTAGGATCGGTGCACCAACAAAAAGATGGATTCTTCAAGCCAAAAATCAAGGAAAGGAAAGGATGTCTCAACAAAATGTCTGTTATTTAAAACAAGAAAAGAGTATTTTAGTGTAATCCATTCCTTGGCCAGCATGTTGTCTTGTCCTTTCCCTAGTGATGAAAGACTGTGTTGCTTTCGGCAGTGGAATTCCTTATTTGTGGAAAGCCTAGCCATCATTGGCAGAGGGGATTTTACCCCCCAGATTTCTAGTGAAGTCTGTGTGTTACTGTAGAACACATACAGGTCTGTCTAACACCCTAGAGATGATAATTTTTAAAGCTGCTGGTACTAATAGTTTCAAAGCACTCTTCATTTTCATCTCAGTGGGTGCTGATCAAACCAATAAACTTTCTCAGCCTTCAAAAAGATGATAGAGTGGGAAACCTGATAAGCAGAGGAGAAACACTGAGTGTAGGTTATCTGTGCTAACCGCTTTTTCTACTCCACAGAAACCTTTTGCACTGGAAAAAAAAAAAGTCTCAGTTGCATGTAGAGTATGTTAGTCATGAAGGGAAATGATATAACCTAACTGGAACTGTCACCAAAACAGCATATTTTGTGATATTGCCCCTGTCATTCCAGTCTAAAAGTGTGGATAGTAATCAGATCCCAGGAACCACTCATCTCTGTATTTTTATTTATTCTTTCTAGGATATGTTTTTGTAGTACAGTTAAATCAGAGGTGCATGGCATATGGCTTTTTGCTGCATGAATTGCTGCTGATGTGAATGTCAGTGGGCATATAATACCAGATTTTCACTTTGTGAATCACAATGCATGGAATTCAGCCTGAGAGCTCCCCAGACTATAGACCTTATTATAGGCAAATAAAAAAGGGAAGGAAACGGGGAGAGGTGATGTCTCGGATATTTTGTTTCAGTTGAAATGAGGTTATCGTGATGAATGATGCAGCTGACAATGAGATTTTTATAGCCTCTCTTGGAGCAGCAGAAGAGCTTGTATTATTGTTGGTTTACTTTAAGTAATTGTAATCTAAATTGCACCATGGTTGAAAAGAGCAGCAGAAATCTTTCATATGTGTCTTGTAAGCAAAGGCAGAATGCTTATTTGTTTTCGTCTCGTCTGTCCTTATACAAATGTCCTTCATTGTTTGCAGCTTACATCTTGCGTATTGTCTTGATTGAATATGTCAGTCACCATTAAAGAGGCGTTTGCCAGTCAGTCCCTGCTGCTGCTGCTGCCTGTCTCTATATTTAGCACATGAGGTAACTGGCCAGCATCTGACAAGCTGATCTGTTACCCGATGCACCAGTGTAAATTAAGGTTGGCTGTGATGGAGGCAGATGGGAGGGAGGGCTGCTGGAAAGCAGCGGGAGGGGAGAGGAGAGGAGAGGATGATGTGTGGGTGCAGATGGGTTCTCCTCTCCTCTCCTTTACCCACATCAGCTAACTCAGTCTGTATCCACACCATGCACACTGAGCCAATACAGATACCTGCCTCTGCTGGCTCTCTGTAGGTTACCTTTATTGGGTGGTCAAAGGTTAAACTGGGCCTTGGTGTGCTAATGTGAGCTGTCCTCAAGTTCCCAGACACTGCATGAGAGGGAAAATGTAGGAGGTGAGGGGTTTAGCACATACTTTCTGCAGGAAGTGTTACATTTTGCCCCACAGAGTATTTATTTGGCCTTGAGACCACAGCAGAGACAGTTGTTATTTGGGATGGTAGTGAAGCTTAGACATGTAAACGTGAGTTCTGCCACTTTTCCACTGAGAGCTAAATAGCTTACTGGGGGATGGAAAGTGTTGTGTGTGCCTCTGAAAGTGGTAAGGCTCTTTTTTCTTTGCCCTTTCTCCTCTTCACTGTGGATTTGTGAAGCAAAAATATTTGTAGACTTATTAATGACTAAAATGTAATTTATTGGGAGATTCCATCCCAGTTCCTCAAGTTACCTTTATGTGTTAGTCATCGTAAGCAGAGAAGTAAGGCCCCCGGTAGTACATATGAAATCTTAGGAGTATCACCTTAAAAGCTGAGCACAAGAATGGAGACAGATTTGATACCATGGTAGTATATTGACCCAAACAACAGGGAGAAGTGAAGGAACAAATATCAGAATCCTTGAAAAAGACATTTGTGTAGATGATTAAAGATCTTGCCATGTCAGCTGAAGATATTTGTGACATGGCCATGAAACTGAAATGCTCAAGAATCAATCTTTGCATCAAGAATTTCAAGTCTGCTTCTAAAAGACTTCTGTGAAAGTATCTGGAGAAACAGCTTCCACCCATGCTTTGAATTTTATGGTAATTTTTTTCTCTGAAGATTTGTCTTTTGATTTCAAGCATCAGTTTTCTGTCTTGGGGAAACTGACTGATCTTTGTTGTGTTAATGATAAGAGAACCTCAGCAGCAAGAGCTTAAAAATTGCAGTTCTATCCATTTTGCTTGAATAGTACATGCTGGCTAGAACTTTTTGTTGTACTTAACCAAGAGCCCAAAGGAAACAACGGATCTCATCATATCATTGTTGTGTTGTCAGCCTCTTCAGAAGCAATTGACCAGCCCTTAATGGTGAAAATAACATCTCTAAAGTCACCAAGTGGAAAAATGAAATATGCTTGTTTTTGTAAAATCAGATGTGTGAGATAAAGAATGTAATCTCATACCTGTCAGGATTTTAAGATTCCTTCCAAGAACTCATTTTTATGAAAGTTAGGGTTCTGGAAATTTTTAAAGGACTGTCTCCTTCCCCTAGGAATCTGGAAGTTGTTAAAGGGCTGTTTTCTTCCAGTGATTTTCTTTTTTGATCTGATTGTCATATAACTGGTACTTCTTCATTTTAACGCCTATATGTGATTTTTTTTTTTTTTAAATCTAGTGACTGGATGTAGCAATCTTACTGAATTTCTTTCTTTAAGTGACATTTCCTTTCGCTTCTCTCCATGTTCAGTACTCCAATTTCCAACACGATTTATTCCCCCAGACTTTCTTTCTGCCTGTCCTCTTCCCTTGCAACAATGGTATGCCTCATAGTACTTCCACCTGTCCTAAGAAGGGTGTTAATGGCTTTTCTCACTTTCTAGCTAAGGACACCTGCTGACTACTTTGGGCAGCCTCATCTGTCAAGACATCAGAAAAGACCCTTTCATAGGTCATAGAATATGGGAAGCCAGTTTTTGGAGCCAGGATGGGTGTTACTGGCAGCTATGTATTTTCAGCAGTGGTAGATATCTGAGGGCCTCTGTTAAAATTGTAAAGTCAAAATTACACGCACACGTGTGTTTCTTATTCCTAAAAATTGATCCATGTGGACAAAAAAGTCTTACCTCAGAAGTAGTGGTATGAATACAACATTTTAATATTGATGGCAGAGAACAGGATATTCCATTATCTAGCCTAATTCTGCACACAGCAGACTTCAAAGTTTAATTTACTTAGAGAAAAGAACTGTCTCCACCAATCTGGGAGATGAACTTCAGGTAAAAGGTATTGTCTGTGTGCAGCTTGAAGATGGATTCAGTTGTATACATGGCCTAAATGGCCCTTTGCTGTGTAAAATCTTTAAAGTACCAGGCAAAATCTTTAAACTGGTGGTTCTACTTGAGAAGAAAAGAAAGAAAATATCTCCATAAAACTTATTTACCTTTGCATGGGTTAAGGGTGTTTTATTGCCTTGTTGATTTTAAGCTCCAGAGAACAGGATGTTTCATAGCTGCTCAATTTGCCTTAGTTATTATAATTTGAAAGAGTTTGATGATTCTAATTTCCTTCTCTATGCTTCTTGATTTTAGTACTAGAGTAACACTTCAGTATCTTGTATTGATTTTTATGATGGCCAGGGTTTTGATATTAATTTCTGCGGATATTTTCTTTGATACTAAAAGCTGAGGATGGGTGAGTGGCAAAGCAAATTGAGGACTCAGAAAGGCTAATTTCGTGTTTTACAAATATCGTTGTAGGTGCTTGCTTGTAGGATGGTCTCTGGGCTGATGAGTACCATGAATCAGCAGTGCACCCTTGTGTGGTGTGGACTAACTGCACGCTGGGTTGCATTAGCTAAAGCACAGCTAGCATGGCAGGGATTATTTCCCCCACCTTGGCCTTTGTGAGGCAGCAGCTGGAAGACTGTGTCTAATTTTTTGCTCTAGAAATGGGGAGAAACTGATGAAATTGAGCCAGTCCAGCAAAAGGCTACCAAGATGATTAAGGATGGAGCATGTGGTGTTCAAAGGGAATGTGAAGGAACCAGATTTGTTCATCCTGGAAAAGGCTGAATCCAGGGAGGATCCAGTTGTACCTTCTGCCATTGTTTGAACATGAAGGACGAGGAGAGGATGCACACCCTTCTCAGAAATACACAGAGAAAGAAGAAAAGTAAAGAAAAGAAGGAAACTGTTAGGATGTAAGGATAAAATACTCCCGATCACTGATACTGGTACAGCTCTTCAACCAGTTGCATTGAGAGATTATGAAATCTTTATCCTTGGAGAAAAACAAAACTTGCCCAGAGTTGCCCTAAGGAACTTGACTTAAGTATGAAATTAGCTCTGCTGTGTCTGCAGGACTTGATGCCTAGAACCATCTAGCAACCTGTATTATTTTGTAGTTTTATGGATAAAAACTCCTTTCTCATGCAGTAGAATATCCTATCCAAATAGGAAGAAATAGTAATTCATATCATTAATCATCGTTGAAACAAACTCAGATGGAGCATCAGCCAAACTCATAAATTTTTCCTAATGTTAAATTAAGCATAAAAGATCCTTGTGATGGATTCCGTGGCCACTTTAAGAAGTCAGGCTTTACCCATTAACTGTGGTGATCCCTTTAAAGCAGTTTTAACTTGTCTTAGCTCTGACAGATAAACTGTTACTATTCAGGGGCATTCAAGCCCCTTTAGAAATGTGAAGTTGAAAGCATTTATTCAAAATTTTCCTACCAACATTACAAAAGAATGTTTTACTGAATGTTTACCACTGGCTATACTACAGCATAGCTGGCTTGGTAACTTCTCTAACCACAGTAACTCATTAGCTCACTTGAACTCTAATACTTAAAGCAGGCCATGTGTGTAGAAGTTGCAGAGCCATGTTTAGTTACTAGTGGATTGGTTTTGGGGATGCTTATTGTTATGTTGCTGGCTGTTGGGGTTTTGGGTTTTTTTAAAAGTGCTTGTCTTGTACAAAAACCTTTGCTTTTGCTAAAGCTCTATTGCTTACAGGTTCTAGCTTCAGGTGCAAGCTGTGATTTCACCATCCCAGGAAATTTCAGGTATTTTTTTTAAGCAGAGGTTTATGACCAAAGGAGAACACCATTTAAATTGACAGAATATACAAAGAGTAAAAAGGAGAACAGAAAGGTGATGTTAAGTGATTTTTAGTAGGATAACAAGAATGCATAAATGGTGTCTTCCTGCATGTTGCCTGAAAAGTTAGTGGTGTAGATGGAAACTTAGCCCACACCTCACTTGTCAGTGCTTTGATGACAGGACAACTATATCTTGGTTTCTTTTCCCATACCCTGATACACAATTCTGTTAGCAAAGAGAGGGGGTTTTTCCCCTCTGTGGTGGAAGCATCTTCTACATTTAAGCAAAATATTTACCCTTTGTTTACATCCTTTAAAGGTTAAAGTAATGAAGTGGTTAGATGCAATGTTTGCCATACTTTTGGTGTAAATGGCTGAAATGAAAATGTTTGGCAATTTGAGACAGTAATAAGCATGAAGATAAGCTGAAGAGATTGCATTCACACTGTCTTTTTGTGCACAAACTCTCATGCATAGTTAGAAGCAGTAAAAATTTGAGAGCAATTAATAGAAAACCAGATCTGCCAGAAATCTTTTCCCCCTCTCTCTTGAAATGACCAAAGAGATTGCAGTCATAAATGACAATTTAATAATCAGCCAATATTTACCAGTATGTGCCTACGTGAGCACAGCGTTGGCAATGCTCACCAAAACAAACTAGGGCACACTGTGCCCACAGTTAGCCCAGCACTGCAGCTGGCTCGGTGGGGGTGGGCTGCCACAGGTGTTAGAGATGCTCTGTACTGGGCAGAAAGTAAGGCAGGACCTGGAATACAGAAACCTGTATGTTGGTGGTGCCTGGCTCCAGCACAAAGCAGCAGTGCTGTTATTGCCAAGGAGACGCTATGCCTTGGCCTTTCTGGAAGAATGTTCCCCGCTGTCCAGATGTGAAAATTAAGTTTCTGGCTAACATAGAAATGTTGAGCACCACTTGACAGGACAATAGCTCAGGTGTGGATGGCAGCCAGACCTTACTGCAGGCTGTGGCTTGGGTAGAAAATTTGTCTATAGTGACAGTATTAAAAAAGAGTTATAAAAAAGCTTCCAGAAGCTTTGCATCCTACAAAGCAAAGCTACTCTGATTGAACTGATAATTTTAAAATAAAAAGGCTGCAGAGAAACCAAGAAAACCAGCAAATCCCTTCTCTCTGTTTTTTCCAGATAGTACAAAGTGCTATTAAAAAAAAAAAAAAAGGATGTTAAAAAAATCTATTTATAAATCAAAAGAAGAAAAGCAGGCAAAAAATTGTACAAGCAGCATTAAGCTGCAAAAATTTTCCTTGGACACATTGCAATACCTTTTCAAAGCAGCATATGGAGTTTATTTTGGTGACTCTAATTTTAACATGAATGGGAGTCACGTGGAATACTCCTGGCATACTGCTTTGAAAATATATCCCTGCATGATTAAGAAAGACTGAAATCTTTTTAAACATCTATTTTTATTTTTTTTAAACCAATTCTGAAATGTTTTTAAAGGAAAGCATTAATGGAATGAAAATGGTCCAACCCTGAACAAAGCAGTAATGTAACAGGTAGAAATACTACTGGCTTAGCACTGTAGATGTTTGTGTTTCAGAGGCTGGGTAATGAAGAGTGAGGAAAACTTGGAGTTTGTACCCACTGTTGCAACTGCCTCTACATTGCTTGACCTTTATAAATTTGTCTTTTCACTTGGAAGATGAAGAAATCATTCCACCTACCATGTGGAAAGAGCAGAGGGTTCAGTGAAGAGAGTACAAGGCGGGACTTGTTTTTGCCATGGTAATTGCCATGCAGCAGTATTGACAGCATCTTTAGCTCGTGGATGATCGAGTCTGAAGAAATATGTACTCTGAAGATCAATTAGAGAGAGGCTCATTAGCGGGAAGGAAGCTCTGAGCAGATGCAACAGCCCTGACAAAGTGAGCCAGAACACTGATAGAGCTGGGCCTGGTGTGTGGGCTGAATGTGAAGCAGGGTTGCTGCAGGGAGGTTCAGAGAGTCCTTTCTGACAGCCGGTCCTTCCTACCCATCTTCAGAGAAAGCAGTCTTAACAGCTTCTTGAAATATTTTGAAAAGGATAAGACAGAAAATGTCCATAACACCATATTGATGAATACAGACATGAACATAGTGAGACGTATGGACTGGTATCCTGTCCATAGGGGTATCTGGTGTCCTTTTAAAGATGCTGAGAAAGAGAGAAAAGTTACTTTTCCTTTTCTAATACTTTTTTCTTTTTTTCTCTCTCTCTCTTTTTTTACACTGAGAATGTATTTATATATATTTATATAACTTTATTTTTGTGTGGGCTGCTGCTTCAGTGCTTGAGGATCTCCTCTGATTGTTTGCAATTACCTTATTGCCTGCCTTACTAATGTTTGTCTATCTTGACATCAGAGACACTCGTGCAAAAAAAGAAATTATACCTGCTTTTTATTCTTTTCACGAAATTTTCACCAGTGATGTCATGATGCTGAGCTCACCTGTCCTTTTTGTCTTTTGACTTTGAGTGGAGTTTCTCCGGTCATTCCAACAGAGGTGCCACTTTCCAGACTTAAATGTGAGATGAAACAGGCAGCATAAAGAAAGAGTATTTATGCCAGCCTTATTTAAGCAAGAGACTTCATTTAAGCAAGCCTATTTATATAGCGAGGTTATTTATACTACATTTGGCTGTGAATGGGCGTGTGTGGGCACGCTTCTGTTGTGCATGGGACACGTGTTTGGGGTATGTATATTTGGCTGCACATTTCCATGTACACGGACTGAAAGAGTGGCTGTTAGTGTCTCTGAGGAGGGGATCTTTGCAAAGCCCAGCTCAGGGAGACATTGAAATCCTTGGGAACAGATGCCTGCTGCCAGAGGCTGACACAGAATAGAAGCATCAGTAGCTCATTTTGTGTGCTCCGAATTACCTTATGAGGGTGTGGATGGAGGATATTGCCCTTTCTAGCTGAAGCTAAGTTTTGCACACTTGCAATAGCTCCATGGTAAGCAGCCCTAACTGTTCATTCAGCTTATATGAGCATTCATTTGACTTTCAATCCTGCATGAGGTGGAAGCAGACAGAACACGTTCTTCTCAGGAAAATTTGTTGTGTGCTTGCTGGACCTGGAAACTGGACTCATATTTCCTGTTCTTGTCATTAGCTGTAGTCTTGGCAATCCCTTTCTGCGCCACTGGAGACTTCCAACACTTATCCTTCCATGCAAGCCTGGGATGCAAAAGCAATGCTAAGGGGATGTGAAAAACATGGATTTGCCGTCATCAACAGCTATTAAAATAATAGTCTGGAGGTCCTTCAGCAGCAGCTAGGAAGGTGAACCAAGGCAAAGATTACTCTGTAACTGTGTTTTTTTCAATATACTCTTTCTAAATATCATCAGCTAGCGTTGTCCGTCTGGCCTAAAAGGTGCACAGCAATTCAGTTCCCTCTTAAGGCTGCTGGGTATTTGATTGTTACTCTTAAATAACATACAGCAGAAACTGTTAAAATTAAAACACACACATAGAAAACTCTTCTCAATAAAAATCCCATTTCTTTTTCCAGAATGCCTAGGCAAGTAAATACTGGGTTTTTAGAAATCCAGAGATGTTTGCTAGCATCATCCATTGTGACAGACTTAAGGGTCTATTGGATAAAACCCAAAGCCTCTGCCTCAAGTCTCAGACTACTAATCTCGTCTCCATTAGCAAGGGAGAGCATGAGTTTTGTGTGAACAGATCTAATCTTCCTGTGCAGCAGATGTGCTGACACATGGGTTTCTCTAGTCAATGGGGTAAATAATCTTCTGTTTAAGTAGTTCCTAAGTACCTATTTATGTAATTAACATATTAAAAAAAATCATGCATCATTATTTAAACAGTGAACCATGACAGCATCAGACTAAGTTCAGATAACTGAGACAGATGACTTTTTCCTTTATTTTGTCCATCCTATTGCTCTTCGGTTTTGTTAAAATCAGAAAAACTAAAGAAATCATTCTGTTGCCATTTCATATGATCGAGTAGAGATTTAACTACCATCTTCCAGATGAAGAAAACCGCAGTGCACTAATGAATAAAATGGAGGGGGAGCATGCATGCCTGTAAGAGAGGCAAGGCTGAGCACCTACAGGGCATAATTTGTTTCAACAGTGTTAGTACGATGTACATTCCACAGTGCCCATCCTACAGAGAACCAAGCATTAAATGGAAGTCTTAGACTTGGATTGAAGATAAACCTGGCTGCTGTTGCTGGTTTGGCAGCCTGTGCAAAGCACGAGCTGGAGAAGCAACTAAAGATGTAAAATGCTGCAGCGATGTGAAATTTTTCTGTCCCGGCCATGTGTACTCCAGACAGAGTGATTGAATGAGAGAACTGAGATTACAATGACATGACTGAAAATGCTCTCAGTATGTTCCAAAGGGTTTTGATACAAAATTGTGATATGCATTTGAACAATATGGGCAAAGGAGGGATCAGGGAATATCCTAACCCCAGCAGTGGATGAAGAATATGTGATAGATTTGGCAGATAGTGCTCATATGGTCTGAATGTACTGAAAATTTTAAAACTCACAAGGTGATTTCTGAGCCTCTCTTGCAACTGTGTATTTAAGAGTGCTATGTGAGGAATCCTGAAGCTGATGATGTCTACTGTGAAACCTTCTGCTGTCTACTGTTTGGATTTATTATAATTGATTTGAAATTCTTCAGTGCCCTCTCATGCTATATGACTGCAATGCATGTTTAAAATGACAAGACTTAAAGGTTGCAGACAGCTGCGGGGACTTGTGTATTTTAAGGGCTTTTTTAATATGATAGCTATCCAAAGACAAACTATGATTGTATATGACACTGCTGCCAAACCTAAACATCACTTGAGGTTGCTTGTCTGCTGTACCCACTGTCAAGGTTAGAAATAATTTTCTTCTTTTTTCTTTGTGCGTGTATCAAAAACTATGCAACTCCAAATTTGTTCACTGGGCCAGAATAGTCTTCCTCTAAGCAACCCAGTTTGTCTTTTTTCCTTTTTCAGACAAGGTTTCTTATGTGCAGTTGTGGTGCCTTCCTTCTTTTTGTTTAGTTGGTTTTTTGGGTTTTTCTTTAGTTCTGTATCAAAGACAAGGCATTTTAGATCTTCTTGGAGTTAGCATTGAAGGTGCAAATGGAGCCTACAGTCATGTTGTCTAGACTAGGAAGTCTCCTTTCACTACTCAGACTACATGTAATCATTTAGCAATAGGAAAACTGAGAAATATTCATGTCAGTTCCTGTAGCCAATTTCAAGATTGTTTGTAGGCTGTCTTTGGCTTAGCTGAAGAGCTTCAGTTGTCAGGGAAGATGAAGAAGAATTGCAAATTCAAAACCCCTAGACAGTCATCTGTTGTGTATGTCCAGGACTGTTGTATGCAATTCTATAAAGCCCTGATTTCATTTGTATAAGACAAGTGGAGATTTTCTTTAATGCACATCTTTGTATCTTGAAGTCTTCTAAGATGTGTATGCATCCTCAGAATGTGAGGAACCTACCCAGTGGTGCAGGAAGAGACTTGAATGTTCCCTGTGGTCAAAGCACAGGGGAAGGTAGTCAACACTGAACGCACTCATTGCTGTTTGGATGGTGAAAATGCTTTGCAGAATGAAAGGTTCTGTGGTTCTGTAATTCATATAGACCCTTTGGGTACTATGGTGGCAGATCACACCTGAAGGTCATGTCTAATCTGATCTGCAAAGCTGTGTTACTGACTGTTTTCAGCAGCTTATATATCACTTGTGTGTTCCTAGTCAGATAAGCTTTGTGGTTTGTAGTCAAGCTGTCTTAAATGGCAGAAAAGATAGATGTCTCTTTATGCTCTGGCCCAGCATTTTCATTTTAATTCGTGTTTATGTGTTACTATGGAAAAACTTCCTGATGCAGTAGCAGTAGAAAAAAAAAAAAAACCAAGCCCTCAAAGCTGCTTATTTGAAATAAAGTGTAGGGACCTCTTGATAAAAGAGTTATGAGGTTTTCTGAGACTAAGGTTTGGGAAAAACCGAACTAAATATTAAATATGGCCTTGGAAGTATCTGAATTACTTGTTTTTATTATCTACAGATAGGTCCTAATTGATAATTCAAGAATACAGATGTGAGAGGGAAATGTGTAGGTCTTCCTGGAATAAATCAATAGGACTAGCTGTTCCTGGTGCAAATCAGCTGCTTCTACAAATGGACTTTTGAAAGGGCTTGAAAGTTTACTCAGAATTAATAGGTAATTTATGGCACTGGAAGAGGAGTCACTTGGGAGCCAACCACCAAGTCTATGACTGGGGAACTGTTAGCAGGTTAACCATCTTCCCCTTTAGGTATCTAGGCTAAAAAAAGAAAAACCCACGATCTAGAAGGATGAGTAAGTATTATATCATCACTGATTGTTCCTCAGCTCCCACACACAAACAGGTCTTAGCCCATGACAGCATACTGGCAGGAGCTGCTGTCGGATTGACAAGTAGCAGCTTTGGTGTGAAGCCTTCCTGGAAATCTTTTATCCTTTTAGTTGAACAGCATCATTTTATCCTGCTATCTTAGAAGACTTTTTCACAAATCTTATTTATTATGCTGCTTTGAAATGCCTGGATTTTTCTAGCCTTGAATTTTTGATCTCCCTTAAAAGCTTTCTTAGGTATCTGTGTCCTGTCCTGCTTTAGATTGCAATGAAATTCTTAGTGTGTTTATTCTCACAACACAATCTTGTGAGGAAAAGAAATGCAATTTGCAGGGGAGATTACTAAGAAAGGAAAGTGACAAAGGTGAGATTTCATAACCTTAAATCTAGTGGCTTGCTGTCGTCAGAAGCAGAGCTCTCTGTCGCTTCTGCTCTTTTCCTATGAAAGAAAAGACCTTAAAAACGGGTCTTCTCAGTTCTTGACTGGTTGCCCTAATCTGGGACACAATCTTCTCCCTGTCAGCATGTGAAACCCAGATGGGAGTTTTGGAAACTGGGCCAAGGGAAAATTTCTCCAGATACATCAAAGTTGCACTGCTAATCATTATTTTTGATTGCAGTGGGGCTTTGTTTAACAAAGCACAGCCTAATGAAGAATTTTGAACTCTGTGCATCACATAACAGAAAGAAACAATTTATTTCATTAGGAACATCTTCAATTTAATATTTGCTAAAAAAAAGTTAATTGCAGAGACCTCCTAGGAATGTGCCATTTGGTTTTTGTCATCCAGTAGAATTTGAACTTGTTGGTTTGCATGACTATTTTAAGCTCTACATATTGACAATGCTTCCAGTCCATGACATGACAATAACAGCTAGCAAAAATAACCGTGGAACTGCTGAAGTGTTTCACCATTCACAGACAAATGACAGAGCATGCTCCACACTCCCAGACCACCTCTCCCCTGTGTGATTTAGGTTGAAGCAGGGGTGGGAGAGGGATGGAACTGGACAGATTGCTTTTTTCCACAGCAAGTTCTGTCAGCAAATCTAGGCTTTTTAATTAGCCCTCATTCCCTTAAAATGCACACTGAATATCTTTCCACAGTTTAATATTTCAGAAGTGAAAGAATGACCACAAAACCTGGCAAGCTTAGGGTAATCCTTACAATGATGGTGCTGCTCCAAAGGCAGATGAAAAGCCAGAGGTACAGCATTGCCAGAAGTGAACCCTTATGGCATCCTCAGCCATTACAAATACAGTTCTCTCGGAAGCTCATTTCTATGTCAAGAATTATGACGGCATCACAGATGCCCTGAAAAGCCCAGTCTCTGGAGAAGCTTTCTCTTATGGCCTTCCTCTTGAGCCTTGGAAGACCTTCCTGGACTCTGGATTAGACTCAGAGGTAAAAGACATTTTACAGCCTTTATTGTACAAGGAGATGAATCTACCTGCAAGGCTCTGTCATGGTGCATTTTAAAATGCTTCTATTTACCATGGCAAATGGAGTGGAATGCTGTTATTAGTACAATATAGAAATATTGAGGTTTTTTTAGGAAGGGCTTTCATTTTTTTTTTGTTCTTCTTTTGGTCAAACGAATGCAAGTAAGGGTTCCTGAAAAAGGAATGTATCCTCTTTTTTTTCCATCTGAAATTCTTTCTTAATACCTTAATAATAGTATGTTAATGTCTCATGGTTTGTCTGAGGTTATCTTTTTAATATAAATGAATGAAATTGTCTTTTCTCCTCATTTTGCAGTTTCAGTAACAAAAATGGAAAGGATGAAAGATTTTTTTCTTTTCGGTTGTCCCAGAGAAAGTCTGAGGAGCAGCCAGAAAATTCCCCTAACTGCCAAACTGTTCCTTTGCTTACTGCATTGTTGGTTTAGGAATATATTCTCTCTCTCCAGTGTTGCTTCCTTTCTTATAATGATCTCTCCTTCCTTATATTGTCAGAGGTCAGGACAGAGTTTTTTAAAGATTAGCAATCCTTTGGGCATCAAGATTTCTTAGTGGTGTGTTTCATCAGGCCCTGAACAGGACTGGAAATACCCAGTGTAGAATTAGTTGCATGAAGATTCAGGTCACTGTCTGTAGGTGCCAGATGCATTTTTGGAGGTTTCCTACTAGCTGTCTCAGATTTTCACCTTGTTTTGGAGAGATACAATATATGGTACTGGAAAGCAAAATACAGTATTTTGACAGTAGTCTTGTCTTCTGCTGAGCAGTTACTTAAACTTGAAATGTGAGTAAGGTGTGTTATTTGTTGGAGCAAGTCCAAAAGAGCAAAGATGATCAGGGGGCTGGAGCACCTCTCCTATGAAAACCAGCTTGAGAGAGTTGTGGTTGTTCAGGCTGTAGAAGGGATTGCTCCAGGGAGACCTTAGAGCACTTCTCCATAGCTGGAGAGGGACTTTTTACAAGGGCATGGAGTGACAGAACAAAGTGTAATGGCCTTGAGGTGAAAGGGAGTTGGTTTAGATTAGATATTAGGAAGAAAATCTTTACTGTGAAGGTAATGAGGCACTGGGACAGATTGCCAGAGAAGCGGTGGATGCCCCATCCCTGGCAGTGCTCAAGGCCAGGTTGGATGGGGCTTCAAGCAACCAGCACTCATAAAAGCTATCCCTGCCCATTGCAGGGGGGTTGGAACTAGGTGATCGATCTTTAACTGTTCTGTGATTGTGTGATTTGGGAACGCAGAGAGTACACCTCTTCAGCATATGCACACATGCATACAAGTGAATACTCGGGGGTATGTGCACACACGTACATGTGTTGTGGCGTGTTTGCACAGGGAGAAAGTCAACATGTACCCAGCTCCGTCTGAGTGTACTTTCCCAGCACGTATGAAAAGAGAGAGCAAACTCACAATCAAATAAGCAGAGGGATAAAAGATGAGATTGCAGTTGATTATGAGCCTGGCAGCAGATGTGCTACACAAATCCAGCCCGCTGCATCCAGGCTGTTTCCATGGCGATGGAGCGAGTAATTGTGGAGCTCCGGCGCTCTCCGCCAAGGTGGACGCGGATGCCGGGTCCCCATCAGCGCGCGTCCTCCGGGTGAGCGCCGGGCTCTGGGAGAAGCCTAGCGGGCGGGGAGGGGGAGCCCCAGAGACGGGGATCTCTGCTCTATTCATCCCTGCCGTGCGATGGCAGGATGCGAGGGCAGCGGCGCTCTTCCTCGGAAATACGGTCTCCCGAGATGCTAAATCAGCGGGCAGGAGTTTCCCTGCCGCGGGAGTGGGCTGCCATTGGCTGCCGCCGCCCGCCCGTGCCAATGGGAGCCCGCCGGGCGCCCGGCACATAAGCGGAGCTGGGCGCGGAGCCCGGGGCAGCGCGGCGGGCAGAGGTGCGCGGCCGCGGGGCAGCGCCTCTCCCATGGCCGCGCCGGGCGAGGGTCCCCGCCGAGAGCATCGCCACCGAGAGCATCGCCACCGAGCCTCCGCCGCCGCCGCTGCTGCTGCCCGTGCGCACGGTGCCGCCCGCGAAAGGCAGCATTAAGTCATTCGCTCGCTTGCCGTGTGGGAGGTGAATTTGTCATCGGGAACGATGGAGCTACGAGATCTCTGTAAGTAGATCCGCGTACTTTATCCTGCTGTTTCAGCCTGGGCATGGAGCGATTAATGGTGTTGAGGAATGGCAAAAGCAAATTAGTGACAACTGTAAATAGCGGGAAGGGTTCCTCGGTTTTGTTTCACGTGCGGCAGAGATGTGTTCTTCCAAATGGTCTCAGGCATCGGACAAACTACTTAGCTGTTTGCATTGCCTTGGCTGGATTTTTTAGCATAATTAAGGTTAGTGTGTGGAAGGATGCTGTATTCTTTGGGGTATTTCAGATCACCCCTGTGTTTGGAAAGGAAAGCAAACCACACGGAGTAGAATATCGTAGGCACAAAAGTCTGAGGTGCCCACATGAAGTCACCAGTATTTGTGGTGCTGGTTATAATAATAACAGGTATGTTATTACAGAGGCTTGTCAAACGCCGGTTCAGACCCTGAGCCGAGAAAACACGAGTTGCTCATCATTCATCACTGTGTTCACCACAAAAAAAGTCATTGCTTTTCCTACCCTGCATGTGCCTTTTCTCTTTTTTTTCAAATTGGTTTATTCTTCTTCAAAGGCTTTTTAAAATACGTTTAATTCAAAAGCTTTCCTATTTGTTTATGAAACCTGTGAGTACATGAAAAGCGTGGAGAGTTTCCTTTTTCACCATTGTGGGGCATGTGTTAGAAGTTGATTCCTTTGCCTGTTGGGACTCTGCTTTTGATTCTGTAAAGCAGAAAGAGTATATTTAGAAAGGGGAGGGAAGTGTGTGTGCAAATCTGTCCCTCTGCAACCCTCTGGGGTTACACTTCAGTTACACCAGCCATTAATTCGGCTCAGCATTGTTCATGTTTTACCATGACAGGGAGCTTTGCTGCATGGAGCTCATGGTTGTCTCTGCTTAACCCTCTCAGAGACTGTAGTCATCTTATCTGGTTTATGAAAATATGTGGGAGAAAAGGCAGACATAGGAGAAAACAGATTTAGAAAAAAACTTTTTGTATTTTCACCCTGTGCTTGAGCTGGTCAAGTGTATCAAGTATTTTATAGTAAACAAACTAGGTGCAAACATTGCATGAAGCTGGCTGCATTTTAGGGGTCCATTTTTGCTGTCTTGTGTTCATTTTAGAACTTAACACACAGCTTCATTTCCCAGTGTTAGGAACTGCTGAGAAGTCACGTTGCTGCCTGGGAATCTCAGGCTGAGGGTGTAGATTTTTAGATCTTGTCAGGTTTTTTTTATGTATGGTTTAACTGGTCAGCTTTGCTTTTGCCTTGCAAGTTGTGGCAGGAAGGTGTGTATGTGGAGCCTATCCCTCCAGTTAAAGGAATCAGCATTGCCTCAGTTGATGCCAAAAAAAGAATTGTGAGTGTTTTGAGGAACTGCTGGATCAATATAAATCCAAAAAAAAAAAAAAAAAAAAAAAAACCAGAACGTAGAAATCAGTGTATCAGTACAGGGAGAGTGTCTGTTGGTGTGTGTAAAGCTCCTCTGTGTAGTTTTGAGTGTTTAACCCAATGTATCACAAATGCAGGAGGGACCCCTTATTAAGCTTGAGTTATTGCTTTTTCTGAAGGCACAGATATAAGTCACTCTTCCCTGTGTTTCCCAGGGGTGTTTAGGTCACCTTTTATTGAAATGATAGCCTCAGGCATCCTATGGCACTGGGCTTAGAAAAAAAAAAGGCATTTTTCTAAGGTGTGCAAAAAAGAGATAACTGTTAGCTCTTATTGCAATACTTATTTTTGTTCAGCAGTGATGAAAGTGCCAAGAATGAATACTTCTTTTTTAATGAGGAAGGTATTTTGCTACTATGTCACTTTCCCCAGGGTCTTGTATCATTCATTTGTATTTACTTAGCACTGGCATAGCTGAAAATCCCATTGCGTACAGCAGTCTAGGCAAAGAGATGTGCCCACTCCCCATCTTGAAGGAGGATGCTTTGATCTAGGCTAAGATATTCCATAAAAATCTGTGAGAAGGCTTGTACCCTTGCACACCTGGGCATGGGTTGTTCCTGGCTCCAGGCTGGTCATTTTGAACACCTTTGGGATGCATCAAAATGAAGCTTAATTGCACCTTTGAGGGTTTTTAATTCCATACCTACTGCCTTCTGCTTTATTTTCTGATTGCCGATTTGAAAGCCTAGGAGAAAATTGTCTTTTAAGGTCACCTCAACTCTTAAGATAATATTTTAATTCTTGTTAGCACTCCAGGGATATAGTTCAAACAACATAAACCTCTCAAGTTTAGTCACCAGTGTTAGGCAAATACTGTACGTGATAGAGTTCCTCTCTCTCCCATAACCTTGTTTGAAGGGATTTTTTTGCTTGTCTATCCCTGTGCATTAGCAGATAAAAGGAGGGGGCTGGGGAGGGAGGGAGGGAGACAGCCTATAACTGCTAAGCACTGGATCAGTCTGTCTGAGGGCTTCAAACCACAGTGGTGGAAAAACTCGTGTTGCAGTCAAAGCCATGCTTGCATTAGATTTTTGACCTGATGGTGCAGAGAACTGTTGCTCGTCGTTAGTGCTTGGGGATGATCTACGTGGGAGAGGCATTTCAGATTCCCAGGCTATAAGAGTTCCAGCAATAGAGGAGTGAGTAGGCTTCAGTGAGAGCTGTGGCATGCTGGCAGCAGTTGGGAGGATGCAGAAGCTGAAAAAACTGCTATCTTGGGGTAGCTTTAATTGGTTGCATTGGAAAACACTTGGTTTGATGGGCTCATATGTCTTCTAAAATGCTTGGTGCCAGACCAAATTGGCATAGCTCCATTGACTTACACGAGATGCCACCCAGCATCGATCTGATCTTCAGTCTTATGCTTATATTTTTCTTGGAAGAGTGAGATTTTCGGCAGGTTATTTTTTTTTTCTGTTTGCCTCAATGACGGTAAATTGAAAACTTAAGTGGAATAGACATTCCACAGGCTTTGTTTTGTTTCTATGGGCTTTAAGCTTAATGGGTTATCTTTTCTCTGCTTGTTGAGCCTCACACCCATATGTCAGTCTATACTGGAAGCATAGAGCAGAAATTCTGATCTGAGCTTTATATGTGTCAAGAGGTATTAAATTTGAATATTTCATTATTTCCCTGGATCTTAACCCTCCTTCAGTTAAAAAACCGTGGTGGTCATTCATGTTCTATATAAACAGATGCTGGAGCCACCAGTCTTCAGTTTTGCCTCAGTTGTATATGGTTTACACCCCATTATTCAAGTGAGTAGGTACACATTTTTACACACAGGTGTAAAACAGGTGGCTTGATATGTTCACCTCCAAATGAATTGAAGACAGTTGTAACTCCAAATAAGACCAACCACACAAGTGTAAATAGTTCCTTATTTTTGTGTCTGAATAAAACACCCGCTTTTTTAGGAAAAGTTTCTCCATGCTAAGCCTTGGCTTACATGGAACATCATGCCATGGAAAGCTCTCACTCCATGTTCATTGCATACACACATCTCCAATGGCACATGCACACAACAAAGCAACACCAAGCACAGAATAAAAATGGAACGGCAGTAAAACAAAGACTTGTGAATTGTGAAAAGCCCATTGATTTGCTTGACACCCATTTTGTTCAACATTGTGCAGTGCTAATCTGAAAATTCCCGTGCGTCACGAAAACTTTTCAGAACAATAGGAACTGTCAATTCCAGCAGATTTTACAGACCTGTCATTATTCTTCTTGTCTTGAAGCACTAAGTGGCATATAGAGGGATTTTTGGCAGGAGTTCAGGACTACTCTCGTAAAGAGGATTCGTGTTGCCACTGCCTCATGGATGTTATCATTTGAAGCTAGAGTTAAGCTCAGCACAGGCTCCTGGAAGAATGTCTTTCCCCACCTGAGTGTGCTGATTTTATGGATCTCACTTATTTTGTCTCTTCAAAAACCCACAATTACAAACCACTTCTTTCTACTGTTCTCAGATGCAGTGATGTAAAAGAAAAAACCTGTACATTCTTTCTACCTTTTGACTTGGTATCTTCCGGGAAACTAGAATACTTTAATGAAATCCTATCCCCCACCTCCACCTGCTGCTTATTCAGAAAGCAAAAGTGGAGATAGCAGCACTGATGGTCCCAAGCAGAAATTTTTATTAACTCCCTTTCTCTTGAGATTGTAGTGCTGGTACTTCCTTCTTTTGGAGCATCTGTTAAGAATATGCTCACACACCATACATTCCCCATCTTTAGGAACTACACCCTCCCCCTTAGATACATGCCTCTGTGAGGAGTAGCATAACGAGGGGAAGAAACATTGACTTTGTGTCAGAGAGATTCAATTTTAAGTTCTTTTTCAGAGGCCATGTAACTTAAGAGTATTTTGTCTTCCATACTTACACGTCCCAGTGTAGTGTCATCTGCATACATACCTCACCCAAATTAAATAAAGTTTCAGTACAGTAAGGGTCATGACATTCACTCTGAATATATATGAAAATATATATGAAAATATGAATGAATATATATGAAAATATGAATGAATAGATATGAAAATATTCATTCAGTTATGCACCCTTGGTTTTGGTAACTTGCAGAATCCATACGTGTTGCAATAAACCGTCAGCATTTTCAAAAGTCTGTAGAGCACAGATCTGGTTTTTGTGAACTTCACAAAATTCTAGCAGGTTTTGCTACCTAAGAATCCAGTGGTTTCAAAAAAGCATGTGAAAATCAGACCTCAGAGGACATGCATGACCTTCATTTAAATGAGAACTTTGATGAGCTCTATCTTGGGCATTTTAAACTCCTCTGTAATGCACAAAAGCAATCTTGTAATGGGGTGAAAAAGGAGATCTTCTTACTAATGCTAGCCCACTGTCAAATTAATACATCAAAATATATGCTCTTATCTTGAATCACTGGACTGCTTTTGTCAGAGCGTTTGATGTGGCAAAGAAAGTGCTTGTTCCATAGCTACAAACTCAACTCTCTTAGTCTTCCCTTCTCTTTGAACTTCAGTTTTCTTAAGACTTGGAACGTTGTGATACAGAGAGCAGCATTCAAACCTAGGTATTTCAAGACTCACATCCAGAGGCATATTAGAAGCCGCACAAAGGGATTTTCTTTAAGTGTGGTTTTCAAATATATGTAACCTTCTTGCTTGACCTCTGGATCCACTCCCAGTCTGCATTTCAAGAAAAAGAATCTACCCACATACGGTTATCTCCAGTAAGATCAAAGCTGTCATTGTATTCTGACACCTGTGAGAAGGAAATGGATATATTAAAAAGAAAGTGGGGGAAATTGTGAAAAGATTTGAATGAGTTCACATTTATGAAAGACTTGAACCCACGGATCTTGGAAGTGAAGGGAAGACTTTCAGAATAGCTGCAGAATGTTTCTTTATTTTTTAGCTTCACCAAGTTAATTAAACAGACTTGAAAACATAAACAAAAATAGATTTTCTAGATCCTGACAACTACAGCTCTGCAAGTGCTTTGCCATGAAAGTTAATAAGGTTCTAACTTTAGACTGGGGTTTCTCTCTGGTGCCTAAAAGAAGCCACTGCAAAGGATGGTGTTAGTTCATTCTACCTTTGCAGCCCCTCATCAGTGTCTTTCCCAGTTTCCACCCTTTTTCAGGCAAAGGAGAAAGTTGTCATGGATTTATCCCAGCTCCGGTAGGTACTTCCTGAAGGACTGGAGAGTAGGTATCTGCAGATTGAGAAATGCAACTCCGTTTGTCTGCTCGTATTTCCTGCAGTCCTGTGTGAAAGCACCAGAAAGGCTTTGCAGAGCTTGTCCTTCCTCTGTGTGGATGGATCGTCAGCAAAAGGCGCAGCAGAGTCAAGGTGTGCGTTTTGCTGCCTTGCTCCCTTGCCTCAGCACAACCAGCCTTAGCAGAGCCCTTGGCTTTCAGCCAGCTGGGATGTGCCAGAATGGGCTGGAGCTAAAGCTCTGAATGCCCTACAAGGGAAGCGTGTCCCAGTTTTTGGCAGCACCACAAGGTTATCACCTCAGCATCAAATAATTCAGCATGGTGCTGAGGAGTGTTGTGTGTGGAAGATCCTTGTCCTGCAGGGAAACTACCTCACCACTCCTGTGTTCAACACAAGGGGTTAAAGTGTATCTGTGGCCCTAGCCACAGGGAAGGGAGGACTGTAGATCAACCAGGCTTCTCTCCTGATCCCATGCCCTCACAAAGGACCTTCTCCTTTCCCCTCCCCATACTCACCTTTGGAGGCTGGAATTAAGCCACTTGGCCAACAGAAGCTCCTCTCAGCTTTCAGAAAGGGGAGCCTCTGTGATGTGAGACTCTGTTGTCTGTACAATCTCTCAGGGTCATGTGTAGGAATAGCTACAGCTGCAAAGAGATACAGAATGTCCGTGAAACCTCTCACTTTTACACGACCGGTTGCTTTGGTGCATGGAGTAGAAAATAAGCAAAAGGCTTGAGTTAGGAACACCTCTGATGTTTTGTAACTGCAGTGAAGAGCTGGGTTATATTTATATGTTAATAGTTGGTCTTGAATTTTTCTGCCTTTAAATGCTACTATAACCCAGTAAAATATTTAATAGAAGACTGGAAACTCTATTCACAGCAGTTTCACAAGTAAATTCCTTTGTTCTCACTTCCCAACTTACCTTTTAAAATCCCCTATTCAAATTATCACCCTATCTCAAACAGCAACACAGTGTTTTGCCATTATGCTTAGAATGTCATAAGTTCCATTTTCAATGGCAAGTGGAATTATGCTCATTTCTAATGGTGCTGAAAGGGTACAAGTGAGTCTTAGAATAAGTTCTGCTCTTTCATGCATGAAATTATGTATCAGTTCACATCTGCATGCGGGATTTCCATCATTCTACAGTCATGGGCATCTACTCCAGAATGAACTTTGCACCGATCCCAATAACAATTTTCATTGCTAAAGGTTCTAGCCCAGTGAATTTCAGGGCTTTGAATTTGTATTACATATTCAAGGTATAAGCAAGAGACTTCTGACAAAGAATGTCTTTGGTGGAGTAAATATGAAGTATTTCAGGCATACAGTTCTGACCGTTAATTTAATTAATTGATTGCTGGCTTATGTCACATTTTTTTGGTTGTTAAAGGACTTTCTGTCAGGTTTCAACAAAGAATAAAAGAGACACCTTTCTAATTTTGTTAACTGTTATTGAGTATTACTAATTCAATGAAATTTGGAGGTTTTTGAGTTGGAGAGCTGAATGACAAATTTGTAATGTGAAAAGTTTAGGAAAGCCCCACAGCTAATTCTATGACTTTCAGCTTAAGCACCAGAGCTCAGTTGCTGATTGTTCCAGAAGTTTGCCTGAACTATGATTTAAGGGTTTTATTGCACCAAAATCCCAGAGGTTATTGCAGTTTGCAGCAGATAATCACAGTGTGTGGTTTTTGCGATTGAGAGGAAATGTGCACATTTCGTCATGATCTCCTGCACAGGCAGACACCTGGGCCTGAATCCAGATCCTTTCAGATCATGCCCTCAATCTGGTGTTCTCATCACTGCCTCTGCATCATTGCTGCTGGCAAACCATTTAACCTAGCAAGGGTATTGTGCATGCCACAGCCCATTTGGAGCATCTATGTGCCACCAGTGCCACAGAGCACGTGTAAAAAGTGAACACAGCCAGTTGTGGGTCACTTTCAGGGCAGAGCACAGTGGTTCTGCTTCACAATCCTGGTCACCTCAGCATTATCCGTCGCTTACATGATCATGGTCAGGGTGCAAACTCAGGAGCTGCTTAAAAAGAGCACCAGTCCAGAAAGCAAAACCTTGGCCGTGTTGAAACAAGAGCTAGAACTCGCATCAGTTTTAGGCTGGTCCCCAGAACTAAGGGGTTGAATTCCTCCTGGGCTGAAGTGGTCAAATCGCACCATGAAGTCAGTCAAAAGGCATCTCCTCCTAAAGAAAATGAAAGATGTCAGAGAGCTCTGTGTGAGTCACTCAAAAACAAGTAACAATTTTGATTACTGATATACAAAAAAAAATGTTCCACCAGGGATAACAGCTTGTTACTTGCTTTGCTCTCAGGATGCAAGGGAGAAAGGAAGAGAAAGCGTATACTTGTAGCCAAGTTGGCTGCTACAGTCCAGCAGCACAGTCAATCAAATTTTTTCATCCTTCCAAGTCTTTCTGTAATATTACTGATTTATCTTGCTGCCATGCAATTGTCCCCTGTTGACAATTCCAATTTTGTCAAGAGATGACAGAGATTTTGCAGAAAACCCGCAAGCTACTCTTACCAGCAGCAAACAGTAGGACAGCAAAGTAAGATTTCCTCCTTTTCATTGATGCCTATAAATAGTCCAAGCTAACCTTAACAGCCTTGAAGATGTAGGGAACCTTTTTTTAAAAAAAAAAGAATCCATTATTTTTAAAACTACACTGACTCAGCAGAAGTAGACCTGTGTGTTTTAGATCATGATAGGTTGACAATCAAGCCCTGCTGTGAATGCTTAGCTCTTCAATTCTGGCTGTGTTTTACATTTGTTTTAACTCTGCAGTGTATTGGCACAAGCCTTGATATTATGGCCAGAAATGATACTGCTTAGTTACTGTATATATTTTAAAAGAAAGGTCTTATTTACAGTTTTTTTCAATTCAGTTCTGTTTCTTGGATTTTTCCCCATGTACATGAGAAAGAGAGGACATAATTAACCAGAGCACATTTAATTTGTGTCCAAGAACAGGTTGCTTAATAAGAAATTTTGTAGTTCTCTGTTGTGCTAAGCAGAATTAGTCACAGGAGCCATTATATGGACTTCAGTGGTATTACTCCAATATGCAAGTGCTATCCAAGCATGATTTGAGTTACTTTGAAAAGTGTAAGAGGTTTCTTAGGAAAGCTGAGTCCCTTGGTCTTGCAGACAGGAGGATTTCTTTCAATATGATATTAGAATGCATGTGTCCAGTTAAAAATTAATGGGAAGTCCAGATTTATGTAGTAGAAGGAGATAACTAGGATGCTTGCTATTACTGGTGCAAAAAGAAAAATGGTTGTCTCTGTGTGTATAGATGCTATAAATAATCTGGGAATACATCATCTTTTAGCTTGCTCTGTAGTGCTACAAGACTTTTTATTAATACAACTCATAGGATCTTCACTGGAAATGTAAATTTCTGCAGAAGGTGCAGATCTCTGTATTTCCAGGTTAATTTTAATTTTTCATGTGATTCTAGGCAGATATAAAAGGTATCACCAAGAAAAGTAGTTTAATACATATGCCATACTGACAAATGTTTAAGTGAAACAAGGCTGTAAAACAACATAAAAGATATTAGCTACTAATCAAGTTATTTCCCTGCTGTTATCAGTCTTAAGGAATTCTGAAAATACCATACAGAAGTATGAGTTTGAAAAGAAAGAAAAAGGTGCAGGTTTCCACTATCTTATGCATATTTTGGGGTTTGATAGAAAGTAATATTAAACTATGTGTGTTTGACAGCAGCATTTGATCACCTGAGATTCTGTCTGCTCTGCTCTTAATCCTGTGGTATTTCAGGATTTTTAACCACCAATTTCTAAAGATGATAATCTAACCCCCTGCAATGAGTTGTGTTCCTCTCTTCAAGAGCCACACTGGAGTTGCTGGTCTTTGAATAGAAACTGGCTTAACCTAGCAGGTGGTTAGCTTTTGTTGCATTTTCTTTTAAAAGAGTTAGGCTGGTCTATTAGTTGGTTCCTGTGTAATGCTTAAGATGTCATTCTTTTATTTGGGTCTTTTGAGAGTGGCCTTACTACAGTGCTGAGGAAAATCATCCCTGCTTAGAAATCTCACCTCTGGCAAAGCTTCAGTTAGCATCATGAAAAAGAGCTTTCCTCTACAGGCTGTTCACTTTTGCTCACTGATTTGGCAGTCCGCTGTCTCCCCCAGTGCTTTGCTTTAATATGGCTTGTCTTGCCACAGGGAAAATAGGAGAGGGCATCTCATGGTAAGCACCAAAATTTCATGCAAATACCAGCATGATCTGGCTACAACACCTCCAGTGCAGGTATCCTGCTCTAATTGTTCTAGATTGCTATTAGGAGAACGAGAAGGGGAGCCAATTCTCAGGCACGTTGCTCTGCAACCTCTTCTTCAACCAGAAGCTGCTAATGATCCTTCAGAATTAGGTGGCTCTCTTTTAAAATACTAAATAATAACACCTTACATTCCTTTCTAGTTTATTTTCGAAAATCAGTCCTAAGATAAAGGACTTTACAAGCAAAAGTAACAGGATGATGCTAAAGCCAGTGGTCCTGTTTTCAGTAGTGCAAGGATCAGGAGTCAGGCTGAAGATGTTTATAGACACCATCTAGCAGCTTTCCACTGACATCAGGAGACATTCAGATTTTCTTCAGCTTGTAACTGGAGAGGCATAATAAATTCTCTGTTGGCCAAATTGATCACTTGGAAGCTACGCTCCAAGCATGTCACAGGAACAAGCTGCAGACATATGTGACACTAGTTTGCAAGTTTCCTATTCCATACAAGCTAATTTGATACATCTCTGCTGGAAATCTTTACTATACTTACCTAAAACTAGGAAAGCTAGTAAAAGGACTTGTCTCTAAAACTCTGGAAAAGTGAAGTAAAGTTGGTCTGAGTTTTACAAGAGCAGAATAACGGCCAGAAAATACTTAGCAAAATCCAAGGGAGGAAAGCAGGGTGCAGGACCTTGCAGCCTTTGAGGGCAAAGAGGAGTAAACAGTGGGGAAAGGCAGAACAGTAAGCCAGGATTTGTTCAAGCTGGCAGTGTGAAGTTGTGAAGGGAGGAGAGAACATTCATGCCATATCCAGAGTGGAAACACTAAGACCAACCTTGAGCAAGAAAACATTTTTTTGTATTTGGCAGGCATCCTATCTCTGAGAAGTAGGAAAGGAGAAAGCCCTGTCTCATGGCGTGGTTGATGACTGCATCAAACTGACACAATCTGCGTCAGTCCTTCCATCCACCACAGATTTGTTGTACCCCCTTGAACCAAGCAAGGGAACCTCCCTCTTGCTCCTTGGCTTTCTGCCTCTGTCACCCTTGAGCAGTAGCACTTAATGGGATATTGCAGGCATATAGTGTACTGAAGATTCAATGCTGTGGTTCAGAGCAGGCAAAAACAGGCTTGAGCCCTTAGAGTTAATATTTCCCTGCAAACGAGCTGCAATAAAGTTTACAGGTGGAAACGCATTTTATTAGCCAAGGATGCTTTTGTAGTTAAAATACCACAATTCTAGTTTCTTACAGGAGATGTGAAATTTCCTTTAACACAAGTGGTTTTGTAGAGAAGTAGGAGTAACCAGCACTATGTGCTAACCCTGAAATTTTCTTGTGTTCTGTCAACTTATTTCTGGCTCACTGCATCCAAATGAGGGCTGTCTTTCTTCAAAACTCCATTTTAGCACTGTTAGAGCCTGATTTGGGTCTGAAAGAGCTAAAATTTGGGTAAGCATACTATACAACCTGTGTGAAAATCAACGATAGTCGATATCTGGGCACTGTCAAGGTTTAAACTGGACCGTTGATGCCAGTTGTTTGTTGGGAAGTGTTGGATCAAATAAAAGTTCCATGTCGTGGGCTGCTTCGTTGTTACATGGTTGGAGTGTCCCCAGTGTCTCCTCCTGCTGTGCACATCTTTCTCGGAGACAGATGCAGGCTTGCTGTGTGATGGCAAGAGGTGCAAGTTGGCTTACTGGCGAGGAAGGAATGAGGGAACCCTCAAGGAAAGGGGAGAAAAGGAAGAAAAGAGAACGAGCCATATTATTAGGTAGGTCACCTTCAATTAGGTATCCATTACAGAGGTATTTTCCACCTTGTTTCCACAAGTGCTGGGATTGGAAAAAGTATTTGAGTAACTTCTGTATCATTTGCATTTTCCAGTGCTTCCGTTTACATTGGGATGCTTTAGTTCATCAAAACAGATGATAAAAGACAATATGGCATCTTCACCATGCTGACCAAAACCCACTCATCTTAAAGGAAGAAAAGATTGGAAATATAAATAGCTACGAAAAATATGATCCTGATCACAAAAAATGCTGAGTCCTAGGATATTTCTGCTGTTAATGCTTTGTCTCTCCACCCTGTTTTCCCTTTTCTAGCTTGGTAGTGGCAGCCCATACAATTATGAGCTAGTGCACAATTTTACACCTAAGGTACATAGTCACATTTAGAATCTGACAGTGTTCTCCTTCTGGAATAGGAACACTGCTTGCAGCCCACAACTGAAACAATTAACTTCATTAAAAAAAAAAATTGTTCTCTGTCTTACAGATACATTTTAAGAATTAGTTAAAAGGAAGTAAAAAATTTTCAAGTAGACAGGTGAACGAGCCTCAGTACTTCACCAGATCGTAGGGTTTTGAGAATATAAATGGTTTAAATTAGAAGCCATTTGAGAATATATCATAGAAGAAAGGGCTCTGACAACAGCAGATGGAGCAGAATAGAAATGGTGATGTTACTATATGTACCTGCCTGCACTAAAAACAGCAGCTGTAAGGAGGAATTTGAACTAAACCCTATGAACATGTATTCTTATAGCTCTTATTAATGGGTTGTTCTGTTCCTCTCCCAGTTTTCTCTTGACCCTTTTCTGAGGGTTAAATTAATCCCTTGTGCAGCTCAGCTGAGGATAATGAAGTTGTCCCAGGGTACAAATGTAGCCTTTGGGTTTGACCTACAGAAGGCTGAGCCTCTATTCCTCACTATGTTTTCAGGCACTTTTATTTATGTTGGATTAATTAAAAACACCCTCTCCATTCCCCAGGCTTATGTGCTCTCCTGTGCAGAATAAAGGAGTTTCCAGGGTCTGGGCTCACTCAGCACATCCATGCCAATGCAGAGACAGTAGAAAACTGCTAATAAGGGGATCTTAATGACCCTGATCATGTTTGTGAGTAAAAAGGCTCATGTTCTTATAGAACTGGTGTGGGCATGGCTTATGATGTGAGGAACAGTTTGGATTCCTTTTTGGAGTCATAGGCGTGGCTCACATTTGGCTACTAAGACAGAGCCTTTTTTTTGCTGTAAGTGAATGCGAGGCATTAAATGTGGTCATCTAGAATTTGATACAAGGTAGGCAGACTGAAATGCCTGTTCTAGTTCCTATGTATTATATTTTTAAAAGGTGTCAAAACAGGTTATTTATCTTTAACATTTTAAATGCATCAGTTTCCACAAGTAGTACCAGTTTGGAGTCTAAAACCTGGCTTTTTAATCCAGTGTGAGAGACAGACTGAAATCTGGTCCAAAGTCATCCCATTATTCTGAGAATTTTGACTGCAATAAATTTCTCCTTCCTTCCTTCCTTCCTTCCTTCCTTCCTTCCTTCCTTCCTTCCTTCCTTCCTTCCTTCCTTCCTTCCTTCCTTCCTTCCTTCCATCCATCCATCCATCCATCCATCCATCCATCCATCCATCCATCCATCCATCCCAGTGTACAGATAACACATAGTGGCCAAGTGGAGGCTGGTACTTTGCTCTGAGGCATCAAAATAGACTGGGGGGAGAAAGAGAAGTTGCCATCACGAGATCACAGCAAGAAAGCATCTGGTTTCTATGCCACAGTGCCCCAAAAGCTGTCTGGCAGAGCCAGCCAAATCCACCTCTCCCATCTTCATTTTCTTCTTTAGCCCTCTAAATTTTCTGTAAATTGCTGTTTAAGCTGGATTTAAAATAGCCCATGTATATTAGTTGATTCCTTCACAAATCAGGAGACTTGCACATCTGTCTTAGCATAAGCATTTCATTTCAGTGTTCAGTAGAGCAGAGACAGACAGGGGGTTTTGTCATGGGTAACAGTGGATGGCTTCTGACAACTTGGAAATCTCTAGAGGTACAGGGAGCACCACTGCACTGAAATTTGAGAAATGTTAAGTTTTCCTTAAGGTCAAAACCAACCTGTGAACACCAAAAGGGAATTTACAGACGGTGTTAAACAGATGCCAGTGATGTTTCTGATGGCCAGGATGAGTTTTGTGCTACATGTAAATGTTTGATTACTTGGCTAACATCTGTCAAGATGGTATTTTCAGACAAAAGGAAGAGTGGTGGCTAAGACTTCTTTCGAGGTCTGTAGTTGTGTTGGATTTGTTTTGCACTGATTCTTCAGAATGCTGATTAGTATAAATCGTCTTGCATTGCAACACTTGACCAAGGCCTGTAATCATGTCACTGCTTCATCTGTGCCTGATTGAGAAGTCCCCAGATTACGCAGACTACTTACAGTGAGAAGTCCCCTCTTCGCCAGCTGGGAGTTTGAAACCAGCTGTATTCCAAAATCCAAAAGAGAAAGAATCCATAAACTGCTTTGTAAAATGGTCTCTTCCTCATTACCGTAATCACACAAGTATGCTGAGGGCTGAAATCAGCTTTCTTCCTTTTTTTCTTTTAATTCGGACTCATGAGGGAAAGACTAATGAACACTGAACTGAAAAGGATCACTTGGGTCATCCTGGTCCCATTCCTGGAATTCAGTAATAGGCTTTGGAGCAGAGGGCACCATTAAACTTCTGTTCCATCTGTCTTGCTGCAAGCTTCAGGACACAACATTTCCCAATGCCCTCCAAGCCATGTGGATTCTCTTGGAGAACTAAGTGCCTGTATAATGTGCCATAGTATAAATCAAGACAATTGCTTATCTCAGGATTTCATTTCTTAAATAAAATAGTATCTGAATATTACATTTCTTAGATTAAGTTCTTAGGTAATTCAGGGGAAAGAAAAAGTACCCAACATTTTCAGTTGCCCTCCTGGATCTTGTAGCACAAAGCGGCAGTGGTTTAAACCCTGAGTGGCAGCAACATATATGCATGTGAGACACTACCTTGTGTATTATAATACACGTAATGTAAGTAATACACGACCATGTATTACTACCTGTAGCATTCATTTCCTCTCTTTGTTCTCCTAGATGTAGTAGTAGCCAGTCTTCAGAGCTGGGAAGTAAGACAAAAGGAGAATGAATACGTGGAAGGATTAAATTATGTGTCCAAGGTCATACAAAGGCACCTGTGGCGGTGAGCAATTAGAGATACGCAACCTAAGTGTTAGTAAAATGCGTAAATTAAAGAGATGGCCTTGTTTCGGGGGGGGGGGCTTGGTATTTAAAGTGAAAAATTAACCTTCAGACTGGGGTGCTTGTCAAGTTTTTAACTAACATTTAGTCAAATAGTGCAAATTGCTAGTAGTATGCTATCTGTAGTTAATGAAAAATTCTGGGTATTTGTGGACATGTTGAGCTCTAGTTTAGTACTTAGATTCAGGCAGTTTTCCCATTACTCTTTCCTTGAGGTTGCTCTTCTTTTGATGGAGTGTTTTTATTGCTGTGAGACCTGTTAAAGCTAAACAAAAGAAGCATGGCTTCACCAGCAAAGACTTGGGATAGGGGCACTGTTTGCATTCTGGCAGGACAGAACAAACATTTAACCAGTCAGCATGGAGCAATAGCACAGTGGTCGCTAGACTACGTCTGGCAAAGCACAATAGAAGCACTGATATTACAAACATAAAACTTGGTTAATAATGAAGTGCAATGAAAAGTACCCTGTTCTGGCTGTGGATAAATCTGAGCACAGGAGAACTCTGAGCCCTGGAGGTTCCATAGTATGCTAAAGATGAATATGTTAAGGAAAAGAATTATGCAGTTGTGGATATAGTGCACATATGACAAGAGCATTTGTCACCAGTAGGTTGAATTTGTGAGGTCCTGGGCATTATCAACTCTCAAAAATTTTAATGTCAATTACTAGTGCAGGAGACAAGACTAGAAAATTCTCATCCCCCCCAAAAAAGAAAAAACCTGGGAGACTTTTGTTTTGGAGAAGAGTCTGTGTTAAAAATAGTGCTTTTTGTAATTGGGTATCTGTGCCTTGTATGTAACACCCTTGCTTTGTACACCAGATGAAAGTAACATCTGTGGCTCCATTTGTCTAACAAGCAGTTTTCCTGCAGGCTCTCTAATACTTACCCTGGGGGGAGTTCGTGGACCTTATCTAAGAGGAAGAATTACTTTGTTGTGGCTTTGACATGCTCTTTAAATAATATTCAAAAACCATCTGAAACCATATTATATAAAAGAGGAACCTCTTTGTGAGTCTCAGTGGAGAAAACAAGAATGAGAAATTTCCCTGTTCTATTTTCTGGCTCTGCGCTGTTTCTTAGCCAAAGGCTAGGAAGCTGTTTAAGGCACAGGGCTCAGTAATTAATATTACAACAAACAAAAGCAAATCGAAAAGATTTTCTGCTTCTTCTTAGTGTCTTTATTCACCTGTTCCCCATATCATTCAGATGGCTTCCAGCCTGGCATGTATTTAAGCACTGTCCTATTTCCACTGCTATTTGCTGTACAGATCACAGAATCCATTCCTCATCTGACAGAATAATTTAATCTTTAATTCTCTAAATCATTTATTGAAGAATGCTTCCCGTGGCCCTGCTTTAAGTCCTGCCCTGCTTTAAGTCCTGCCCTGCTTTAAGTCCTGCCCTGCTTTCTCCAGCCCTGTCCTGTGAGGATGCACAGATTGCTGGCCAGTGATGTGGCTGGGTGCTGACCCATTGGGTGAAGGTATCTCACTTAGAGTTAAACTCCAGGTGCTCTCAGGAGCTGGCTTTGCCCTCTGAGCCTCTTGGTGATTTACAGGAGGAGATAACACTCTGTCATTGAAATGGAAAATAATACAGATTTATGATGCTGGGTTTGACTGCCATTTTCAATAGGTCTTTGGTTATGAAGAAGTCTTTGTTTTCAGAAAACTGGCAATTGAAAGCCCTGTGAGGACAGTCCTGGTTAGTGACAGCCTTTGAATAGCCACCCAAAGGTACTGGCAGAAGCTATCCCCAGTGCTTTGCTCTGCCCTGGTGGTGCAGTCCAGTCTCTGACCTGAAGAAACTGGTACAGAAACCAGAAGTCTGTGTCTCCTTCTCATCTCCTTTGGACATCTCTAGGTTGGTGATGTAAATGTCAGTCTGCAAGGAGTCAGGATTGAGATCACCCATGCAGTTCATTCTTGGCTTAGAATCTGAGTTCGCTTTTAAAGGCAAATATACTGAAATTTCACATTGAAACTTCTTGCCTGCTTGAAAATAATGGTTATGGTTACAACAGTAACAGCAGCAGCCAAACATTCCAAAAGAAAACCTTTTTGGTTTGCAGAGTGGGAATGATTGTTTTTTTGTAACATTAAATCTCAGCTTGGCCTTGGCAGGGAAATGCCATGCTGCTGCTGCTGGAACAAGACAGAAAAATAGGCTCTTTAGGTTTGACATGCCTATAGTTTTCCTGCATTCTGGAGGATCCCCAAGGCCCCATGGAAACCAGATGCGTTCCTGCTGCAACAATTAACGTAACCAACCCTTGCAGGAAGGGAACATTTATGAGGGGGGGAACATTACAGTATTTTCTTTTGGAAAATTCCACTATTGACATGAAAAACAGCAGGGTAACAGCAAAGATGGATTGCAAATTTTGACAGCCCCGACAGGTAAATATTGGCTTTGTGCAAACAAGTTTCTATAAATAACCAGTCTGCTCCAGAAACTCCACAGATGGCAGCAGGGCTGCCGGGGTATTGATTTACCCACTGTGCTCAGTGCAGAAAAGCACAGCTGTCAGTTTTGCTGTTCTTCTCATTCTGAGTGTTGCTGCTGCTCCTGCTGAGAGCTGCGTGCCTTGTTCACCATTTTTCTTTGGCAAGTGGAGATGAAGATTAAGAGCCCAAAAGAAATGATTTGAAAGAATAACCTGCCAAAACAAAAAAAAATAAACAAGAGCAAAGAGCAGCAATAAAGAACGCTGTGTATATGTATTTGAAACACCAGCAAGAACCTGTCATAGTCTTTATCAGGTAACTTAAGAGAGCTCATGGAAGTGGTTTATAGAGAGTGGTCCCAGAAACCATAGTGGGAGCTTGAAGGGCAGGAAAAGCTTGTGAGGAGACAATATAGATTTTGTACATGATGAGTAGTAACAGGCTGAGGCTAGAATTGAAGTTAGAATTGAGAACTGGTGCTAGGAGTAGAACTGGCCTTACATGCAAACGTGACTCTGCCAAAAATCCCTAGCAGCTGGAGGTGACTTATAAATAAATACCAGCCAAATAGGCAAACACTTAAAATTATTGTGATTAGGTTTTGGGTTTGTATGACCCATTTGAGTGCAGTCTAAATCTCAGGATTATGATTTTCAGACAGTAGAGTCAGCCAGTGCAACCACTGTCTCATTAACAAAAACGTTGATTTACAGGCATAATATCTAGAATTGCTTTTTAAAGGAACAGCTTAGAAAGACTTCATAACCTCAGTTCCATAAAAATGTTTGCCTGTGGTGCAGGTCTGCTCCAGGGGCTCATCAGTAGCAGAACTGTACATCTCCTGGGGCAGATCCAGCGTACGCCATTTGAGGGCATTTTTCTGCCACTTTCCTCTTGTAATTTCTGTGTAGTTACACAATCAGCCCAGACAATGAAACTGCCTCTGTGCTACATCTGCATCAGGGATTTTGCACAGAATTACTGGGTGCAGTCTTTGGTTGTCATTTTGTCACATTTGGTGGCTTTGGAGTTTTTTTGTTTCATTTGTTTGATTCTGTCGTTGTTTGAGTTTGGGTTTTTTTTTGGTTTTGGTTTTTTTACATTTGCACAGAATCACATAATAGTTTTAGGAAGAGACCTTAAAGAGCATCTAATTACAACTACATAACTAAAATGGAAAAACAATTAATGAGTGGGTATCCAGACCAGTTGAAATAGATGGTTAATGTTGGGATTTTTTTTAATCTGTTTGTTCATTTTGTGGACTTTGAGTGGTGCAAGCTGTGTTTCAGTTCCCATGAGCTGGCTATGAAGTCCAGAGCAAGAGAGCTGGCCCACGATTTTCAGCAGAGTTCCTCTGTTCTGTGCCTTTGAGTTCTTGCCTGGATGGAGGCCTAGGTCTGTTCATTGGTCCTGCTTCTGCCTGAGTTTTAAATGATTACAGGAAAAGACAATTTGTATAACTCAAGAGCTATGTGCTTACATAAATTTCAGGCTTGACATGATTCTGTCTTGATTTTGGAAAAAAAAAAGAGATTTGCCAAATGAGAAGGGATTTTTCCCAAGATAGACCAAGAATCTTTTATAGGAGAACGTGAAAAAAACAGGGTTGTGCAACAGACCATAGAATTTTTTTAGACAATTGGCATTACTTTAACTATTATACAAAGTACAAACATACAAACTCCACGTAGACTGGGTAGTTTATAAGTAGGGCATAAGAAATTTTCAAGAAGAGACTTCTGTCAGAGTTACAGTGTTGCTGGGCTGAAGGAGCTAGATGACAGCCATTTCTAGATAGTGTGCGTATCTATTGCCTTTATTTTTGTAAAGCTTTTTTTGAGAATTGAATAAGGTATCTGATGTGTGTCTTGTAGAAAAAGTAACATTGTTCCACCCAAATCTGTTCTTTCCCCATACTAAAATTCTGCCTTGATATGCAGAAAGAACAGACAGAAAGAATCTTGCTTTTCTGATTTGTAGGTCAGTTAATTGGCAAATACAAGTACAGATCAAGAAGTGGTTGGACAATGTTCTCAGCCACATGATGTGACCTTTGGGTCTGTCCTGTGCAAGGCCAGGAGCTGGACTCAATGATGTTTGAGGGTCCTTTTCAACTCAGGAGATTCTATGATTCCAGGCCAACAAACTTGGCTTTGTGCCTGTGTGTGTGTGGCTGTTGCCCATTGTGGTTGCAGCTGAGCCCCACACAACTCACACTGACACTGAGGTACCCATATCCTACCACCTATGCCACCAGCTTCTCCAGAGCTTTGTGAGTTTAGGTGCTGAATTCTTTATCTTTGGCAGCTCAATGCATGCGATGATGTATGCAAACTATCAACTGAGCTGAATATGATGTGCTAAGGGTTCCAGTGCTGAATACATTTCAAGCTTTTTGTTAGATTTTTCTCTCCCGTTATATAAATATGTTGTTTTACTATAAATACCTAATTCCAAGCTGTCTCTGAAAACAGAGTCCATTCTCTGTTTTGAAATACCATTTCTCGTGTCAGAGATTTGACAGAGGAATAAAATACCTATTTTTGTCTGCTTAGAGAAGGGGGGCAGGTGGGAAGGGCATCCTGTAAGAGCATAATGCAAAGTGATGCCAGTTGTCACTGCCTTACACTCATGACCTTGTACATTGGTGAACTCGAGCTACCATTTCCTTGCCCTCTCGTTTGAAGTACAGTTTGCGACGTTTCCACTGTACTGTTACTGCTGTCTTTTTTCTTAAACCTCACCTGGGGGAAGAGAGGGAAGATTTAGGTGTTCAAAGAAAGCAACATCAAAATATTCCCAGCTGCCAGTCAAAGCTTCATTTGGTACTAATTCTAGTAACTCTGTGGCTGGTGATGTGGACTGTTTACATGGGTAATCACCTGCCTGATACTAGCAGCTTCCTCTGAGGTGTTTTTTTTTTTTAGTAGATGAGTTTGTGTTTTCTACTAGATTTTAGTTGACAATACAGGGCCAGCAGTATTGGATGCAATGTTGTTGTAATAGCTGTAAAAGAGATTGTTTGGAATTACAACACTAAAGTTGATAGGAGTCCCCAAAACAAACACTGAATAAAATTAAAAGGTATAAATGGACCTCTATGCTCAATTTAGTTACTTAAAGAATTTTAAAAGCCTGTTCACAATATATATGCCTATGCTAGTGCAGAGCAGTTACTAGATTTTAAATTAATTTCATTTTTATTCAGCATTATGTTCCTTTTTCAAGTCACGAAAGTTGCTCCTAGCTTATGACTGTGAGACCAGAATAACTACAAAAGAAGAAGAAGAAGGGATAATATTCATCGTGTATGAAACTCAAACTCTCACAGTTAAAGGGAACATCTAAATTGCCAGTTGAAAAATATGCAAATATTATCCACTGATAATTGAAGCAAACATACTGCATGAATTAATGTTTTAATTGCAGTATGTACTGAGTCTACATGTATGTAAAATATTATACATTAACAGCAGACCTGTACATCCTCTGTAGTATTTTCTTGGGCCAATGAGTTTTCATCTCTCTGTCAAAACATGTCATGCATTACAGTAAGCTAATGTTTTCCTAGGTTAATCGCTAATCTGCCTCTGTATTGGTAAATGTTGCCATGGGCACAGCAACAACAGAGCAGAGAGATGAGCTTTCGCCTGGTTGGAGATGAAAAATGGCTATTTTTACTTTTTATACCCATTTGCTCAATCACAAATGAGAATAAGAGGATAAAGAAAGCATGTTTCACTGCCTTTTAAAAATTTAATTACAGAAGCATTTTTCATATCTACTCTGCAATATGCAGGTAATATTTACTATATGTTGATTACTTCAACAAAGCTCTTTTTTTGTTGGGCTTCATATTCACCAGATTGTTTAACAAAGTGCAGTATCCTACATATCATCGGCAAGGAGAAATGTTATCCTTTTTCATGTCAACATAAAACCCACCCATTTTGGATATTGCTGAGTCCCATTATTTAAAAATTCCTTCCCTAAAGTACTCCATGCTGCCGCAAATGCTGCATAATAAGTTACTTAGCTGTACAGATTAAAATCCCAGACTGACTCTTGTCCCCTATTTGTGGCAATTCTTCTGAAAGAAAGAAGATTAAACTATGTAAATGGAACATGATTATGGTTTATTTTGTTAGCATGTGCAGTGATGAATCTTTGACCTACATTTCTTGTATGTAGTGTGCTCTTGCCCTATATCTGGATAATGAATGACAGAAACATTGATGTGGGTTGACCTCATTTTCACATAGCTTTTGGTCTTTTTTATATACATAAGGAAAACACTGGGATACAAATCTTCGGTTGAATCCTAGCAAAATCCAAAAGAAGAAAAACATGTCTTTCAACAGGAAAAAAAAAGAAAGAAAATATTTAGGCACGATGCTTGAGAGATTGAGTTATTTGGAAAGTACGCAAAGGGCAAATACCGTGTCTGCTGTTAAGTATTTGATATAGATGCTCATGGACAAGATTATGCAACTAGAAGTTGCATTTTGCAGTCTCTTTCTGTTTCAAAAGGGTTCTTTTCTGTCAAACTTGGGCAGTTAACAAATCATGCTCAGAAGCTGACTTTCTCTGGATGCTCCAGAAAGTCAAGCGGTGTCTTTATGCATCTATTTTCAGACTCATAGTGTTCTTCTGAAGATTTTGACCTCCAATAAGTGCCTGCAAAAAAAGAAGACTTCCTTCATTATGGCCTTTCTTTCTCTCCCTGATAGTGGTGCTGTTTTGATATATTGAGGGAAATGTACATATGTGGCCTCTATTAATACTAATGCTCTTTGCAGTTCAATAGGTGAATATAAGCCTGTAGGACTCAGTATGGTAGTTTGTCTCACTGAAAATTACTGCCAAGGTAAACAGATTTTTGAGAAAGCTTATCTAAACTAAGACAAATGTCTTCTGCTTGTTTCAGAGTAGTTTGTTACACAGTTTGTCCAGGCACTTGTACTGGAAGCATAACATGAAAGAAAGGAATTACTGAAGATACTTGATATTGAAACCAATATGATAGTTTAATGCCATTCTCTTTTAGAAAGTCTGATGTTGATAGTGATATATCATTAGAAAAAAAGTTAAAAGAGAGGGCTTTTCTAGGGGAGAAACTAGCAATGTCTCTTTCTCCTTCACCAATCTGTTTTCAAATGGCTGTCCAAGCAAGCTCTGAGACTTTAATATTTCTAGAAACACCTACTGTGTGTAACTTACTTTAAATTGGCACATATATCAACAGCATGAAAAAAAATGTTCACAGCTCTGGGAAACTGAGCTAAAAGGTCACTTTTTCAACAAATTCATCAGCTGGGGAAAACAAACCTAGCTTTCCTTTGAATTTTTAATAGCTTTCCTTTTCTGTCTGAAGTCTGGGGGACAATATTCTGTAGTGTAAAGGCACCATCTGAAGAATCCAGTGAGTGTTTCACACAGATTGGCATGCATTTGTTTGTCTGCTCAAGTTTAGATTTGTTTAAATTTGCATGTCATGGATTTGATAGGTATGTTCAGCTGCTCTATTTATTTTTATCCTGGGTGCAGCATTTGAAGGCTTTCAGAGAGGCATTTTTTTCCTACAAGAAGACAGTGACTTGACGGCCTTTAATTAAAGACTAAAAACGTTAGGAAAAGCGGTGGTAAAAATGTATTTGGACAGTAATATGGGGCCTCAGGAAACATTATTAATAAAAAATTCAGGTGAGAGGCATCTAATAGGAATTTTAGTACAGCTGGTAACCAATGTAAGTTATCACCAAGGTGCAGAAAACTTCTGTCCCTTTTTTCCACAGGAAAATGGGCAGCTCAGGTGTTTTTCTTTCCATTCTAAGTATAATGATTGCAGAACTCCTTAAACAGTAAATTATATAGCTATACTTAAGTCACACAGGCTTTCTTCTGTTCTGCTGCATGGAGAGGTCAGCAGATGACCAGGCATTTATTTCAGCTTTTTTTTCCTCTTTGTTTAGAGTACAGCTTTTTTTTCAAAGCGTTGAGGTGCTAGTACATGATTTTTTAGGACATTCTGAAAAACCTGCTGTTTCCAATAACCTCTCCAGATGGATGACTGCAATCAATGTCATCTGGCCTCACTTCATCTGTTAAACATATTCTTTCTGAGGCATGGGAGGTGGTCTTTTAGATTCGTCTGTTGCCAGAAGCCAGGTCCGAACTTCTAGAGGGCTTTAACTACCAGGACTAGGATTTCAGATAGGTGAAGCTTTATTTAAATCACGAGCTGAGACAATTCAGCTGATCCTTGTGTATGAGGCTTCTATGAGAAGCCAAATGAATGGAGCTCAGCTTTGACATTCAGTTCTTCCTACTGCAGTCGGCAGACCTTACAACTTTGAGATCATCCCCCTTCCCCTTTGTTTTTCACACTACCTTTTTTTAAAGAATTAATTGGAAATGGAAAAATCATTCTCTTAATTTTCATAGTGGAACTTGGCATGCTTGAAATTTTAAGGCAAAGGGGTGTGGAATTTTCACAAGGACATACCTTATTTCTGTGTTCCCTGTAATTGGTTGAAGCCTGAGGGAAACCTGGGTGGAGGTAACTCTTCATAACACTTTTGAGAGAAAAAAAAACTTTTTTGGCTTTATTCAAAGTTCAAGTAGCAGTCATGAATAAAGACACCAGGTAGTTTAAATTAATGTATTTCAAACAATAATTCTAAGTACTGTTTCCAGTTCTGCTTCACCCAGTTAAATTACTTTTACCAAAGATACTGATGGGACTATGATGCAAAGCGGTTTATAATAGAAACAGCTAAAAATATTTTAATTTAAATACAGCCCACAGTATGGTACTTCATGTTCCTCTCCAGAGTGCCTAACTTACTATTTACCAGGATATGTGATTTATTTTGAGGGATGAGTAAATAATATGATCAGAATTCCCATGGCAGGGGGCTTAAAGATTCTCTCATTGCACACAAGTATGACCACACATACAGATGTGCACATGCCCACTTTGTTTTCTCCCTCGCTACCAAGTCATTGTAAGAGTATTTCATTATTGCAATTTTAAAAGCAGCTGCTTTCAGGGTATTTCTAATCACATCTGGTTGAACCCCTGATTTTTCAGACATAAACTTTAATTAAAATTGAATTAGATTTTAGAGATTTTAAAGGATTAAATCGTCACCATATATTATGTCCTAAACTGCATAATCTAAGTATCATGAGCTGATTAAATTTTTATACAAATATACTATTAAAAATTGATCACCTTACTTTGGAAAATAATTATGAAAAACCAAATGCTGAAGTGATAATATAAGCTCAGCAGATGGAAACCTATCACAATTTAAGTGATAAAAATGTAGACTTGGTGGGTAGTTTATATATTTCTAAAATGAACTGAGGAACAGGGTCTTTGGCATTTGACATCTGTTGCCTCTGACCTATTCCTGTGTGCTTTGAGTTATAATTTTCATTCATGGAAAGAAACAGGTGAATACGTAGTACAATACTTTACAAAAGCTCATTACAGCCAGGGGAAACTGGTTGGGATGGAGCTTGTACATACTTTTGAATAACTGATTATTTAGTTGCTATGATTTTTCTAGTGATTCAGTTAAATGGTTCCAGTTACTACTGTGAACTTTTAAATGTTATGTACTGATGCTACAATTTCTTGTTCCGTGTGGGAAGGTATTAAGCTGCTGCTACAGATCCCTTTTATAACTGTATACCTTCCCCCTCACTCATTTAACCTACTTATTATACCTCCTCTTCTTCAGAATATGGCAGCCAACCATCCAGTCTATGGGTAACCAGGGTAGACGATGAAATGTCTTTTCAATCACCTCAGAGCAAGGAGGTGCTTTAAGTATTATTCTGTCTGGTGGATATCAGGTATTAATCTGGCAGACAGAAGGGTTCATTCAACAGTAAACCCAAGAGATAATAGATTGTTGTCTCCTGCAGTTATTCATAGGGCAACCTGATGGCCGTCATATTCTTGAGGAAGAGGAACAAAAATTAAACTAATTGACAATCTGACAACTGAAAGTTAACTCTAGGGAATCTGCCAGTGGCAGGCTGTCCACATCTAACATTAGTAGAAAAATTTCCTATGATTACCTAGAACATGAAGAACTTTTCCTTCAAGAATTGGCATGGGAGACAGGTAACAGACTAAAAAAACTCCCTGGTAACATGGCTTGCTCTGTACTATGACTTTATGAAGTGAGAAGTCATTTTGAATTAATACTTTTCTCTGCTATTTATAAGTTTGTTGTGATGATTACTGCCTGAGTCATTCTTGCAGTAATATACTTCTGTGGGTTCTAGACCATCTATTCTTAACAGATTGCTCATACCCTTGAACAAAGCCTGGACCTCTTCTTTCACCTACAAAACCAATAGCATTTGTCTGGATCTCCAGGCTGGCAGATTAATTTTTGGCTGACTCTTTCATCTTGCTGAGGAGGAGGAAAATATGGAATATGTGAAAAGGTAATTTTCTGCAATATAGTGAGGATTACTAGAAGCAATTGTTTCAGAATCTAAATGCTTTGGGGAGATTTGCTGAAGTGCAGCAACCATCCACCACTTCTTTTCCAGTGCAGGAGGATAACAAGGCACGGGTTTCTGTATTGTAGTAGAACAGTATGTACAAGTACTTGGAGAGCTGCTCATTCTGATAAGTGCCCATACCAACTAAGTGAAGAGGCCATTAAAAACAAGATTTAAAAAGACCTCAAACAGCAGCAGAATGTGACAGCAATGAAAAAATGCACCACTGCACCTAAAACCACCCATTCTGTTGGTCAAGTATTTCATATATGCACTTTTTCTATAGTGTCATGTCGTGGTTATAAAACTTCAGGGTTGTAGTATTTTGCTGTGATGTAGCACAATTGGTCTTAGCTAAATGTGTCCCTATTAAGTTGAATTTATGCTAATTCTGTCCCATTTAAACTGCAGACAGTGTTATTGGCTGCACTACTAAATTGCTTTCCTAGGAGACATTCCATTAGATAAGTGATGCACCCAAAGTAGAATATAACAAATCACATTTTTACTTAAGCTGAATATGTTTTACATCTGTAATCAGCATAGAATTATGTCCATTGTGGATAACAAAAGACTTTTTGGGTTCTCAGTGAGCTTGGAACTTATTAGCAAGTGATTTGTCCAGCTAACTTTAAATAGCCTAGGCTATTTCTTCTATTTATATTGGAAGGTAATTCCACAGCCTGACACTATTTTTCTAATATTTAGCTGAAATGCCACTTGCTCCTGTTTTCATTTATATCTTCCCAATTATTCTTCCCACAGGCTGTTTATGTGCCAAAAGCATTTAGGCACCAATCCATTCCAATAAACGCCTTTAATTTTCTGGATAGTCTTACTCCTTTAATTTTCTTGATAGTCTTACAAACAAGAATGGCTGGGTGAATTAGATTGCAAAATTTGCCCTTTTGATCATTACAGACTTTAGTTGCTTGTTCCAGGTTATATGCAGTCCCTGTTCTATGACAGCTCTTTATGGTGGTTACATCCAGGAGGAGCACAGTCCCCTACTCTCATTTCAGGTATGAGAGCACTCACTGGGAGAAGAAAAATAAAGCAGAAGGATTTTTACCAAGGGGAAGTCTGCTCTTCAATGGGATGTTCTTAGTGGTCAGTGACATTTAAAGTAGTTCAGTGTCTCAACTAACTTGGATATAAAAAACACCCCATTTTTTTCCCAGCAGGCCAATCTTGGTCATAATTCATGTACTAACAGGGTGAATTGTAATGATGATGCTTTTAGGGGCAGAGGTTTAGTTTCCCCAAAGTCCTGTTGATGTGGTTTTGTTAGCTAACAGCTTCAAAATGTGCCCCCATGTTTGAGTTCAGGCTGTGCAGCCATGGGAAACAACACAAAGTCAATACGTGAGGCTTAGGGATGAGAGAGCTGCAAGACAGAACTCCCGAAAATGGCAAATAAGGAGTGTTTGCTAATCTGCTTCATATGCCAGATGGAACAGGGTGGAGCACTAGAGTGAGTATCTGGCGACGTAAAGTACTCTCAACAAAAGATTCACTGTCTGTGGGGAAAGGTAAAAGTTTTCTAGCCACTTGTACCCTAATCACTAAGAAAGAAACAGCTATCAGCTACAAAAACAGCATGTCCGTTCCATTCATGCTGTCTGAAGAGGAGTCAAACAATTACTCCCAGGGATCCTAGAACATAATAAAAAGCCACTGTATGCAATCCATGTCAATTGTTAGCTCAATCCACAAAATCGTTTCAAGAGTATTGAGAAGCATAGTGATGTTTAATTGATTTCTGGAATGTGACAGTAGCTATCTTCCCTAGTGAAACCGAATGTAATACAAGTTTAGTAAGCAAGACTTCTTAAAGATAAGAAATAAGAAAGATTTATTTGCATTTCATCTTCCGTCCATACTGAATTTCAATGCTTCATTGCCATTTGGGAAGTTGACCATTTGAAAGACTAGTTGTTGGCTTTGAGAGGTGACTCAGTGGAGGCAAAGCTGTACTCTGGTGACTGGTGGGTAACAGTGTGTGCTACACTCAGTGTGAGCAAGAACAGTGGTTCAAGGGTTCTCCTCATCTGTTTTCCCAAAAGCACACTTTTTCATAGGTGGTATTCTGTGGTTTCCATATTTTCATAAACTGAAACCTATTCTCTTTAATATTTGTAATGAGTTTATGGTCAGAACAAGCAGAATTCCATACAATTCAGACTTGTGAGAGGTTCAACATTTGCTGGGCTCCACTTTCTCTACAAAAACCCAGCAGCTTCTATAATACTCCATGTGTAAAGGGAGATTCATATGAACTAATAAATGAGCACCAAGAACTCTGTCTTAGGGGCAAAGAAAGCTGCTGCACAGCCTTGTGATTTCTCTTCCCTCATGAGTGTGTTGCTAATAGTTGTATAGTTTGCCTGATCTAAACTAGGTTTTTGTGACGTGGAAGGATCTTGCTTGCTTACAAGGTGATCAGCACAAGCATAAAAAGACAAGATGATGCCTTGGAGAGTTCTCTCTCATGCGTTCTGTGTGGTTGGCAGAAACAGAACAGTGGGACGATGGGGTAGGAAGAGAGGTTATCACTCATTTGCCTGGAAAACTGATGGAATAGACTTTGAGGTGTTAGACACAATGCATGGGTGACAATTTCAGGGAGTCAGTTACTTGGCAGTGCAGTACAGCATTCTTTTTCGGATTCCATCTACTGCAGTAATGGTCTTGGAAAGATGAATTGACGAAGAGGGGGTAAGATTATAGACAGTAGGTTTGATATCTGAAGAGTGAAACTCACGTTGCAAAACTAATACTAGAAAAAAAGGGACAACTAGAGTAGGTATGACAAGGGTAGATGCAGAGATAGCCTATTTTAATGCGGCAGATTGGACATCATACCTACATCAGGAAATATGTATGCGCTTTTCTTGTTTCTGGTCATTTTAAGCATTTGACAAGTCATGGGAATTTGCCAGAACATTTGTTGTTTTGTTGTCTTGTTCTTGTCAGAGCACCACAATTGAAGCACATAATTATGCCATCAAGCTCAGGACCTAAATTCTTACATGTGCAATTTCAGATGTGCTCTGCCACTCATGTTATTAATATTCTCTGTGTTGGCTTATGCCACCATTTAATGCATTTGCAGATGGGTAGAGAAAAATTGCAGCTTGCTCAGTTTTGTATTTTGAACTTCATTTTACAATCCTTCAAAACCCCAGCAACTAGCCAACCTGAGAAAACATACCTTGCCACATTGGTGGCAAAAACTAGGGAGTGTTGCAGGGCAGGCTTGAAGCAGACATAAGAGGCATGTGTGAGCCTGCATTACTCTATCTCAGCACCTTACATCCACGCAGACTGATCCAAGAGTTGGCAAAGGAGGATTTGCGTGGGAAGAAGGGCTGCCTAAGGCAGCATCTGTATCTTCAATATGTTCCCACAGTAATACCACGCTTTCAGCATGAATGCACTCCCACCCATGGCTAAGACTTAAAAGCATCTAAATTGGGCCCTGTATATTATATGTGCATTTGTTTAGGTATGCATTTCCTTTCTGATTATCATTTGTGTGATTTGTACTATAGGTAAATACCTGGCCATATTTCCTGCATTCACAGTAAAAATTAATGACCTTCAGTAACAACCTGTCACTTGTCTTTAAAAAAAAAAAAAGTCACAATAAGCACTTTTAAGTTGATTTCGGGTTAGTTGTACTATTGTACATGGGAAAGTCATATTATAAATAAGGCCTATTGCAAAATTATGCCCCTTTTCTCATAGAAAGTGAACTCTGTTCTTGCAGTGAGTTGTAACTAAGAAGGAGGGAACTCTTCAGAAATTGCCTCATGTACAACTTAGGACATGGAGCCAGCTGTAAGCTACAATAGCTGTTGTCTTGACCTTGTCCAGTGGAAGATACATGTGTTCATTTGTAGATATATATGGATGAGAGAAGGATCTTAAACAGAGAAAAAGGGAAATTTTAAGAGCATTAGATGTCTTCCCCAGTCCATTAGCAAGAATGGGAAGTTTGTTCTACTCTGTTGTAATTTCCCCAATTTTCATGCATTTTTGCCAATTTTGTGTCTGTTGAATATAGCTGCAGAAGGCCCATTATAGGTTGTTAAGTGTTATTTTGAAAATCAAATTAATGGAGGCATAAACACTAATAAAATATTCTCCCTGACACTTCTCAGTGTCTTCCTATCTAAGGCAGATGGTAGTCTGAGATGGTTCAGACTAGATGGTCTGATGTTTGTGCCTGAACTGAAAGGCTCTGAACCTTGCATGTGAAATTACCAAGACTGAAGTGAAATGAAGTCATTGCAGCAGCTGCAATACATTTAAAAAAACAAAGTAAAAAGACTTATTAGGCACTGGACTCTGTTTTTTCTCAAGCTAGAGAGCAAAATTTGGACACTTGTCCTATAACGGAGATGGTCATTTGGCCACAACAGTCTGTAATATTGGCCATAGCTGGACAGTAATACTAGCTTCAAAAGGAGATGCTCACCTCATTCATCTGTCAGGAACAATCTCAGTTCAGAAAAGGACAGGGAAAAAAAGAACTCTTATTTCAAGATATATTTGGTGCAGTATTCCTGTTAAAAGCATAAAAATAAAACATAATTTTGAGGCCTATTCCCTAGAGTTATCCTTCAGCATGGCTGCTCATTATGTAACAAAACCTTTACAAAGTGAATTACATGTAACTTGCAGCTCGTCCTAATATAAACTGGACAAAACTTTGTTAGAATAAATTAATGTTATTGTTTGTACTCAATGGAGCTAAGCTTATTTACCCCAAAATGGAGTTTTGCCAGATGTATTATAGTAGTTGCAGCAGAAAACATTAGCAAACAGGGCAGCCCTGCTCTAAAATTTTCATTAAGATTGCATTATATTACCCAGTGAATGTCTGTCTGTGCTGTTTGTACTTCTCAGTAATATGATTTTCCTTTACTCTTTACTCCTGCTTCTGTGCGTATGGCTAGGAATACTTCACAATTCTGGTTCATTTATAACGTGTGTAATTGCTAGTGAGCATCAGGTTTTGGAACTTCTGGATCAGGAACAAGTCCACTCCACACAGGAGAGATTCCAGAACATGAAAGCAAGCAAACCAGCCAGAGTTAAGTGCTCCAAACAGTGCCCACTGATATGTTTGTTAATATGACTTTTACAACTACAAATATACAGACTTTTGTGCTCTCTGTCATATTTTAAGTCAGACTCACAAGTTCCACATTAGGCCATCTTTGAATGGAAGTATTTTGCTACTGCAGATATTTCTGGTGACCACAATAAAATCAGCATGGCTACCAAACACCTGAGATGTTAAATACTGTCATCACTGGGGAAAAATCCATGTGTGCTACTGGTTAAAGAAAGCGTAACAGAACCTTTCCTGGTGGTGGTTTGCATTTCCCATTTTACCAAACTGCTGGGAACTACCAAAAATAACACAACATGATATGCCTGAAATAGCATCATTTATTTCACTGCTCTGACACATTTGAGGTTGCACAGAAAGCAAAAAAATCCATGTGTTCCTCTCCTTCCTGAGGAACTCTCAACAGCTTTCTCACAGTTAAAATGGCTGTAAAATCCTTTTTGAATTAGAGTGCTCTGGACATGTCTGAAAACTACCTCATTTTCATTTAAATTATAGTTGTGTGGAAGATAATAGCAATTTAAGTATGCCCTTTTTTAAAAAAGCAAAGGCAGAGGCATAGCAAAACGGCAGATGAACATTGTAAAGCCCACAGGATGGGTTCTGTATTGACAGAAAAAAGCATCTCTATTCCCATCAGCAGCTGTGAGCAGCTCTGTAGCAAGTTGTGGATCCTGGTCAATCTCATCTTCCTCACTTCAAAGAGCAAAAAAGCGGTAAAACCCTTTCCCTTCTGATTTGTGTGTACTGTGAACCTCTCTGCCCAGACCCAGGTTCTTTCTGAGAGGATTAAAAGGGATACTTCTATTTGCTAGTACTTTCTTAACACCCAAGGAAGATCAAAAGACTATTTAACGGCAAGTAACTACTTAGTCTTCAGCCAGAAGTCAAGCAGAATTCATAACCAGTCTCACTGTGATAGTTTTGTGTACCAGCACTATGCATGGAGTATTCTGCAACCAAATTAGCCAGTTGTCAATCCCCAAATCTGTTGCCAAAAAGTGTGGGGAAAAGCCTTTTTAATTAGCTCTTCCCTGAGCAGGTCTTCCTTGATTCATTTTATCTGAACATCGTGTTTTAGAAAGAAAATGCTGTTTAGAAAGGGGCAAGAGTATGCTTTATAATTCATAACTATCCTTTGCATCCTTTGCAGTGGGAGTTCAGTTCACAAGAGGCCAGTATGAACCCAGATGATGTAGCAGTAGCCAGAGTGCAGAAGGCATGGTGGGAGTCTTGATATTGATGAGGTTCATTTGTTATGTACTGTGGGACAAAAGGAGGAAAAAAATCATGCTGACTTAGCTAAGACACTACTTATATGTATGTGTATTTGTGTGTCAGGGGACAGCAGTGGGAGGAAAGCTGAGGAGGAAACAAGAATAAGTAAAACGAGATGGATTTATTGGCTCTGAATTGTTCATCTGTATTCCATTCTTCACCATGCTGCAGAGGTGGAGAGCATCTCTAGCACCACGGTTGGGGAACAGAGCAAGAGAGGGGGAGGAAGGTGATACCTATCACAGGCATCAAAAGTGCTTAATTTTCCAGAGGCTCTGATTAAACAAATGTTTCTGCTTCCTGGCAGCCCTTACAGGTATTTGTTGAGACAGAATAAATCAGGAGGTAATTTGTCTGCTGTGATGATCAGGCTTGGCTTGGTGGCTCTGTCTTGATGCAGATTTTTTCCTGAGTTTCCTGGGAGCAGCCATATTTGCCAAGCCTCCTTCTGCATCCAAAGTAATGCCACCAGCTTTCCTAAGGATGGCAATTTAGTATTGATAGACCTGGGTAGGGTAAGCAATGCTTACAAATAATGATGTACGACCATGGCTAAGTTTATTATAGGGCCCTGGTAATTACAAGAGAGGGTGTCAAAAAGAGTGAAATGACCCTTGGGTCTGCTTTCCTGCAGAACTAAATGGTGCTGAAAGAGGTTAGGCTGGGACCCCTCAATGAACAGGGAAATATTTCATTGCTGGTGTTGCCATGCATAAACAAGAGCCAAAGGCACCAAGAGGCAAAGAGGAATAGATTCAAGAACAGTGCACTGTGCCTGGGCATGAGCAAGGTGTGAACTGGGTAAACCAGCACAGACAAACCAGTACTTTATGTAGGTAAGAAAGTCTATGTTTCTTCACGTTTGCCATCAGCACCGAAGTTAGCCGAACTCACTTCGCCCTTATCCTTTCATCTCTTCTTCTCTCACATACTCATTGTAAATCCACCTCCTACTCTTTGTGTGTTGTGAGTATAAAAGTGGCTGTACAGCAAGTAAGTGGTCTGTATGAGCTTGCAATGGCCCCACTGTCCAGGAGAGATGAAGGCACAGTTTAATTATGCAGGCCACTCATGGGAGTGATTATAAAATCTTAATACCACTCTGTGAATGTCAGCAGTATTATAAAAATCTTATTTCTGCAGTGAATTAGGAAGTATAAAAATACATTCCTGCAACTAAAAGGCAGTCTGCCTGATTAACCTTTAGTCAAAAAATCCAGGGCTCATAGGGAAAGAAAGATTAATTCTAACTGATGTAAAACAGCTACAAGAACTATTTAACATTCCCATTGGTGAAAATACTGTCATTTTAACACATTTTGACTCTGCATGACTTGAGGTAAGCACTGTCAGCCCTTGAAGGTAGGAATCTCACACTTGCAATGTCCTTGACCTCCTTGTTTCTAGGCCTGTAGAGCTATGAAATAGGAGGGGACCTTAAAGCTCTCATCTTCTGTTGTCTGGGAAACCTGTTACAAGCCTGAGACTGAGTCTTTCCCTCTCCTGAGGTGGCTTGATGTCCAATTTTATTTGTGGGTTTCACTCCTTTGTAGTGGAAATGAAATAAAATGCTATTGTTTATTGTTTCAGTAAAGATACTGGGAGTATTGTTTAATCAATTGTCCTTGTAGGATAAAACAGGAGTTGCTTGCTGCGGTGCCTGTGGAATTGCAATGGATGGATAGTCACAGAGATCATTGAATAGGGACAAGGAATACCATCAAAGCTGGTTCTTCTTGTGCCTCTCGCATAGGTGCCATCTTGGCTTCTATGTGGCACAGCTGCAAATGCAGAGAGAAATGTGCTTCTTTAGAACAGATTTCCCTCTCTACTGTACTCAGACACATTTGCATTGTACTCTAAAGTTGAAAGAAGTTGTCTCAGGTGGCCAAATTTTTGAGCATCTCAGGCGTGGAAAAGCTTTCTCCCTTTCTCACTTTTGATTAGATGGAAACTGGAAAGTTAACATCTGCTCCTTTCAATAACTGAATTTAGTAAGTCTGAAGGAGATGCCTTTAGATATGCAGGTTTATCAACACTTTGAAATGGAGAGCTGTCTGTCCTGTCTAGTATACTATTTTCTGTCCAGTGGAGCCTAAAACTGGCTTTATTCCATGAAGAAAATTTAAAATTAGGAGGAAAATTCTGCAGCACACTCTGCTGAGTTCATTTGGTAAGGTAAGACATTGTACAGTTCTTGGGAAATAAATTTTTGCTGTATACAAAGGAAAACCTCCTTTTCAGACAGGGTTTCCTCAGCAGGGGAGCATGTGCCTCAGAGGTCTTAGTGCTGAAGCCACATTTATTCTGTACAACTGAAGTCAGCACCAAACACTGGTGTTTGCATTTGAAAATGTGATTCCTGATGGTTTAGAAGGAAAAAAATTACACATCTTTCTCACATTGATTTGTGCTACAGTCATTCAGAATCACAGCTGGCCTCTTCTGATATTAAAGGAGAAAAGAAATCCAGGAAGGAGAATTACAGGAGCTCCATTATGTATGTGTACCATGTTTCAAGTGTGGCTCTTGCTCAAAGATAAGCAAACTATCTCTGGAAAGCATAGTGCCAGAGGTGGAGAAGGCAAGTAAAAGGGCTAAACAAACACACCTAGCTTTAGATAACAGCTCCTGTTAGTTTGGCCTTAGTAACAGAGGGCTGCTTGTGGGAGCCCATAATTAAAAGGCTCTGCCTTGGCCCAGGAGCAAAGGTTGACCCTGTGTGCCCCAAAAATCTGCTGCTCTTCAAGAAGCACTTGCTGTCTGCAAGTGCATGGGTGCTTTTCCATTCCTTTGAGCCAGAGCCTCCATTGCAATGGGGAACATGCATGGTCTTTTTGCTGACATCCATCCCTTCCAACCCACAAGCCTTCAGCATCCTTGTGAGCAGTGGAGAATCCTTCTCCCTCTTTTCCCAGGTACGGGAATGTGTTGGGGGGATTTATTAGGCAGTTGTAGTAACAACAGCAGTCTGGGAAGAGTGGAGTTGCTAGAGGTGCTGGAGGTGCTTACTGTAATACCTCAAATCCTTGGAGTGGGAAGAGGGAATTGGGACTGCAAGAGAAGCAGTGAGTAGTGGCAGTTCAATTAGTCAGGCTGAGAGTTGAGGCAAGAGGGGTTTATTCTAAGTTTTATCTCTAAGGGGGAGTGGTTGTCAGGTGCCCCCTTAGGTATGCTGGGAAGAAATGTATGGAGGGCTCCTGGTGGCTCTGCTGCTGCCTGCCCTGTTTGGATGTAAAAGATCCAGGGGCTGGCAAGGCATGGCTGGGGATGCTATAGCTGTGACACCTCAACCCTTGCAGATTGGCTTCCTGAAGAGCCACCATGCCCTGATATTACTGTTCCTCAGCAACATGTCCTCAGAGCCTGAGATTAGCCTGCCCCAGTAATACTTACTACCCATTGTCAGGCTTCTTAAATCAGTCACGAAGGATGTGGAGGGAAAAGTATGTTAATTTACATCCTCTATGTTCTAGGCACATCACAATAGGGCTCCTGTTCCTTCTCGTCGCCTTCCTCTCCCCAAGCAAAGTGAGGTTCCTCCCACCTGCCCACAGCCCTTCAGCGAGCGCAGGCACAACTCCCACACGAGTCTCCTCGCCAGTTTCAGCTGCTGGTGCTGCTTCCATGTGCAGCCTGCTCTGGTTGCTGGGCTTGAGGAGTTGGTTTTTAAGCTGTCTGTTGAGATAGGGTTTTTTTCCTCCTTTTGCTTAGCTGTATTTGGCTGTGATTTGTGCTGCCTGCTCAACACCCCAAGTCCCAGTTTGGGGCAGCAAGTGATACCTAAACACAGAGGGAAGCTGAAGGCAGGAGCTTCTTAGTGGGGTGAGAAGTTTGCACCTTCAGTGGTCTCTGCCCCTTGTCCCAGGAGTCCCATCCACTTTCCTGACAGATAACCCCTGTCCTTGGGTGGTCACCCTATACACATCTAGTCCGAACAGACATCTGAAAGCTTTCTGTTGCCCAAAATCTTTCGGGAGCTGAGGGCATCTTAACTTCACAGGTTTGTATGTTGTGGATATGTTTGGTTGGTGTCACCCACCACTCTGGAAACATGTCCTACCATAGGAAGTCTCTTACCTGCACACAGACTTTTGTGCTCAGTTTCACCTTTTTTCACTACTTGCTGTAAATAATAGCAAATTGGATATGCATGGAAGTGTTGTCACTGGCAGCTTGCTGCTGAATGGCATAAAAAAAACCCATTAGAAACTGATTGTTTGGATTATTAATTTTTTTCCAGGCCATCCTATATCTGATATTCTTTTGCTAATTTGTTACTGATTCTCTAAGTAGCTCTAGTCTTAAAATGAGGAAATATTCCTGATGCCTTCTTTTACTGCTGATTCCTGGCTTGTGGCTTCCCTTATTTTAAGAAGTCATTCTGGAGGCACAAGCAGAAAAGAAAAAAGATTAAAATTATCAAATCGGCCAAAGAGATTAAAATGACAAATAATATGTAGGCTGCAGTCTTCCAAAAATCCAAGAATAAATAAGGCTTCTTTTAAAGTGCTTTGAGGAGGAGGTTGATTATAATTTTATATCTGTATTTTTTTAGTGAAGTATCCAACTTCTTTAGATAAAGTGCCCTAAAAACTAACTTATGATAACAAAAGCCCTTCAAAGTAGATTTACTGGACTGTTTTTGTGGACAAGAATTTGAGATGATGAAAAAACCATCCAAATTAACTGAAGTATTGCAATAGCCATCTAGATTGAAGCCTGTTTTATGACAGAGCTATACATACACATAGAAAGGGTTGTATACAGTAGACTGCTGATTGATGGGTTTTTGGCCAGCTTCTTAAGTCCAGTGTTAGTGGGACTTCTCAGATGTTTCTGTCAGACATAAATATTTCTTTTCCATCCTTTGGTTTGTTTCTCTCTCCTGAAGTTTTATATTACTTTATGGAGGAAGCAGAAAGAACATAAATCTAAAGGAATCTGAATGGTTTCCCAGTCATTACATTGATTAAAGTAACTCCAAGGGTCAATCTGGCCCACTGATTTCTCTTCTTGTTACCTCATTTTGATAGGCAACCCATCAAATGGGTTGGCAGTGGAAAGCACTAGAAACCAGTGTAAACCAGGGATTTTTTGTTGTGAACTTGTGCCCAGGTGAAGACTCTCCGCATCCACAGGGAACTGCACTGCTCTTCTCTCTCAGTGAAATTAGGCCTGCCTGAGCAAAATGCGTTTGAGCAACAGCACTGCCCTGATCTTCACTCCAGCCCTCTTAAATCTTTCTCCTTTGCAACCATTGGAGCCAATCCTGCATGTTGAAAAAGGCTGCAGTGATTTGGGCAAGCTGTTTTCTCTACTGCCTTGGCTTCCCATGGCCATCAACTCTGCTTCAGGTGCAGGGCACCCAGGACCAGGATCCATCCAACATCCAAGTTCCCAGGAGCTCTGGGAGCAGTGTGCTATCAGGGGATTTGCTGAATTGTTTTCCCCTCAGTACCTTCCTCAGCAGAAAGCACTGTATCTTGGTTAATAGAGCTTGTAGCTCCACTCCATTGGTGGCATTTTTAACATTTTTAACTATTAGGAAATGCTTGCATCCAAACATGCTGTATTATCTCTGTCAGTAATGCCAGCAGTTAGTTGGGGGAGATACTGAGTCACCACTTGTGTTTATGTGGATATCAGAGACTCAGAATTGGTGAGTTTTATGAGCAATGTTCTGCAGATCCGTGAAGAGCATGGCTTCAGGAAGGCAGGAGGCTGTCGCTGCGATGGGAAGGACCTTGGCATTGTACTCAGCAACTCAAGAATCCCCCACCATTCATCCTTGTTGCAGTGCAGGCCTGAACTTATATCAAGAGCAGTGTTTGCTGGGAACACTCTATAAGAAAACTAGGATTTTGTTTTCCTTAGGAAATATTTACCTATCTTGGATCCTGTCCTGCTGGTTGTGGAGGTGGCTGTGTCACATAGCAATTTTGAGAACTTGGGTTTATGTACGTGGCAACAAGACATTTGCTGTTCTTAAAACTTTTGTGCTTTCACTTCAGAGCTCCTTTGTCTTAAAGAAGATGCTGCTTAGCTGAGATTTCTACTGGAAAGGTTTACCGCCTTTCCAAGAAGCTCTAAGAGGAAGCATTTCCCCCCCTATTTCTTTCTGACAAAAATGGGAACAAAGCTGTAATAGGGCTTTACACATACAGAAGTTCTTCTATCTAATTAACTCAAAAGCACGTTATAGAGGTTGGAAGGATATTGTGGTCTTACCATGAACTGAATGCAATAAATACTTTTCTACCCATTCTACAGCAGAGAAAACCTGACTCGAGGCAGGTGTGTGCTGTTTTCACAAGAACAAATGGTTTATATGGTGCAAGGGAACATTGTGGGGACTCAGATTTACTATCACTTCAATTCAGTAATATTCCAATATGTAGAAAATAGGTGCCCCAGCTAAATGTTGATGCAGGGCTCAGATACAGTGATGCTGATCAGTACTGGATCAGCATTGAAGATTCTTATTTTTGTCTCTATGAAAAACACTGGTAATTGGCAGAACCCTGCTGTGAATAGGCTGTTTCTCCAGCAGCCATCACTTTTGTTGCTTGGTAGGTAATGGCCTGTGAGTTGCAACACCAGCTCTGCTAAGGTGATGTTTAGTTTGGCAAAGATTAGTGATGTGAGGCAGGGCCTTGGTGCAGAAGAGAGGGTGCCAAAAGCCACCAGTCAGTCAGCTTTGGGCCTGTGTTGCTTTGCTAGATGGGTTTTTCATTTATTTATTTATTTATTTAAAGCTCAGGCCTAGCAGTTTGTGTTCCTTTAAGTCACTGCAACCCACCAAACCAGGCACAGCACGATGTATTCTGAGTCATGGTCCTCCCCCAGAGGAGACGAGACCGAGGAAGCAGAAGCTGTAAGGAGATTTGAGCCGAGCCCCCTGGCACCGTGGGCGGTGATGGTAGGTGAAATAACAGAAGCCACTGCTCCTCCTCATGCCAGCGGCCAGCAGCACCTCCTGCGAGCCTCTCTCCTGCCTCCCTGGCTCACTCCTCCATGGAAACCAGCCATCCTGCAGTCACTGCCCCTTGCCACAGGGCCCCTGGGCACTGGGCCCGCTTCACAGCTGCCGCAGGGAGCTGCTCTTTTCCTCTCTCCCACTATAATAGCATCCTTATGAGGCTTCCCCCAGCCCGGCTCTCTCATAGAGGGTGGCATGTTCCTGCGTGTGGCTTGTGCGGTGATATTTGGGTTCATTTAGTATGCTCCTGGGAGTGCATCTGAACTCAGAAAAGAGGGGGAAAAAAAGGAAGGAAAAAAGCCAGGAAGGTCAGGGAAATCCTAGCCTGTAGCAGGCAGTAGGAGAAGATAAAAACACAAAGTGATTTTGTATAGGAATATTGCTCTTGCTGAACTGGCTGTGTGCCCGTGTGGGGCAATGACTGGCACTGCAGTCATTTGCCTTCTGCTGGGCAGACTTGGGATTCCTCAGAAAATACTGGCCAATGCCAAGTTTTCAGTGGAAAACCAGCAATAAGGGTAGTCTGTTGAGAGAAAATGCCAGACATGGCTGACTGTTCTCAACAGCCTTTGGACTCGATATGCTTTCAGTGTGACAGAGGGTGTGAGAGTCTCCGAAAGAATCAGATGTTTAAATATTGGATGTATCTTGTTTTACAGAAAATACCTGCTTTGTGTTGATGCCAGCTTCATCCATGCTTACGTCCTTTATCCTAAAAATCAGGCAGAATTTTGTTCCAGATGCATTGCACACAGTTGTTCCCAAGTTAGGCCGTTGTCACCTTTCCCTCCTTGAATATTTCCTTCCTCTGACTTTACAGCCCCAATAAATACCAGCCCTCTCCTACCTGGTGTGCCTTACCTCTACCATATTGTCTCTGTGAACCCTCCATACACAGAAACACAAGTTCCATCATTCCTACCAATCTTTCCCTTACAGGAGTTTCCTCCCCCTTCCTGCTTGACTTCCATTAGGATAAAATAGTAGCAAAGTTTTACAAAAACTTTTGTCATCATTGCTTCACATGCCATTCTGCGCTCTAATTACTCCACAGAGCCAAAGAATCAATAGGGGGATTAGCCTCCTTATATCTGTAACCTCAGTTCTAGATTCCTTGTCACCAACATGTGAAACAAATGTCTGGACAAACCATGTCTATGCCCCTGGACCATGTTCACTCTAGCATGACATCTCCCATTTGACTTCTTTCAGGACCTGAGCAAACTTACCAAAGCAAATCCTTTGTGTAGTCACATAAGAGGCAGTAGAGAAATTGCAGAATGAGTGTGATGTGACTGCTGCAGTCTGGAGTGCACAGTATCTGAATCTAACCTTTCAAGGGAAAACAAATATCTTACATTTAATTCTAAATTTATCTCCTCCCTAAAAACATAAAGTAAATAATTATAGAGTTGTGGGAAAGTGGGAGTCTGCTGGCTGATTAGAAATGTGGATTAATGACAATATGGAAAGAAGTGCAGTGATTTGTGACGGTGTGAAAAAAAAAAGTGCAGTGATAGCATTCAAGTTATCAGAGAAAGGATCTTTCATTACTGGAAGATTGTAAGCCTTTATGCACCCATAACTCACTAGATGGTTACTAGAAATAGCACTATTTTAAGACATTCTTTAGCCTCCTAGGCAGGATCGATGTGTTTCTGGAGATGTGTTTCTGTGTATGTCATTGGTAGTTTCAAATCAATAGTGGGAAGTAAACTTGAAGCCAATCTTGTTTTAATCCTTTTGTGAGAAAAAAATTCCTTAGGCTCTGATTTAATATGAGTGAAAGGAAGAAGGGGAAAAAAATAAACTGAGAATGTGGTATTGACATAGTATTCACTAGGGGGGAAGAAAGTGTGGGTTTTTTCAGATGCTTCCTATGCATGTAGTGAAGGGGATGGAGCAATGGGACCAGTCCTGATGGTTACCAATATATCTTTAGTTAAGATTTCAAATAACTGTGGATGCCTTTCCCTGTGCTTGTGGAAATCTATCATATTCCCAAAGCATTAGGTAGTAGTTTACTACTTAGGTAGCCTAAGTAGTTTGTTCCATTCCCAACTTCCCTGGCTAGCAGGTTGGTTTTGTAATCACAGTGAGGTGACTGAATGCTTTTGGATTGTTGATGTTAGTATTAGGTGTCATATAAATCACTGCTCTCTGTCCTGGGGAGTAGTTTATTTTCCAGTACTGCATGTAGATCCCAAAAAAGCTTCCCTTTGATCTGTGGGGAGAAAAGACTGTTCCTTTGCAGCAATGAAAAATACAGGTTTCTGAAGCCATAAACCATTCCACTGCAGTTCTTAAAATGAGGTATGGCAAAACAAGTCATCTGTGCATTTTCTTCTTCTAAGAATAGTCTGGCTGAATTCTTTATATTCTTGGTTACATGCCACAGTTCAGGAGGAAAAATAATATGAATTGTTCTTATTTATATGACCAGCACAGTAACTCCTACCTGAGGCAGGAATCTCATTGGACTAGATTGCAAAAAATCAGTATTTAACAAAGGTATTATTCAATTTTTTCAGAATATTTTAAAATGACACAATACCTTTTTTCTTTCTCTTGGACATACACATTTTGTGTACATTTTGGCAGTTCAAAGCAGATCTTGGTTTGTAATAGTCCTGACAGCACTTATTATGATCTGTCAAGTCAGTAATTTGTGAGCAGCAGATTTACAGAATAATATCTATTGCTAGCATCTCACAAGTTGCAATGGGTTTAACCTCTTTGTTGCTTTGTGTATTTCTGTGAATCATGCAGCTATTGCATGCAGCTGTTTTTATTGTTGTGGCACAGACTGGAATCTCTGATAACAATGCAATTATCACTTGAAACAGTTATTAATATGAAATGTGCTAAAAAAATTGGTGTTCTGTAGGCATGTTTGTCAGCTCACTTCTCATCAGGGACATGAGTATGAAAACAAGACTTTACCTAAAAATTATTACAGCTTACTTTTGTTACAAATTATGATGTAAAATAACATGCAGGCTCATTCAGAGGCATGACACATCTGAACAACTGACTTTTTCATAATTCCAATATTCTCAGCCTGATCATTTACCTTAACTGTAAGGGCATGCAAATAATGGGACTGAATTAAATAGTCCAACACAAGCATACCGAACATTGGGTTTATGCATTCATCAGAAAAGCCTAAATATGTAATTTAGCTTTCTAACGCAAAGAACTGAATCCAAAACCACATTTTCAGTCTTTCATGGTTTTGTTAGGTAGAAATTTTGGAAGTTTCACTTTTCTAATAAAATGCAATGCCTGAAACAAAACAAACAAGAAAGAAAATAAAAAGGTAGCAATAAAATGGTTAAAGTCACTTATGTCAGGTCCAGAAAACAAAAGCTGAAACTTCCAGCTCCTATTTATATTTTCTTTTCCTTTGTTCATGTAAGTAGCAGAATAAATGTGATGGGATACTGTTAACTAAATAAGAAATTGTACCGTTTGAGTGGTGAGCCATCTTTTGGACTTGTTGAAGGAATAGCAAGTATTACGTAAGTACTACATAAGTATTAGCAAAGCTTGGCAAAATTACAGAGCTTTTGCATATAGACTGTTTCATCATTGAACATTTTTCACAGACAAATCTCCTTCTCTGTGAAAAATGTTCATGGGGGAATTTGCTGCTGAAAACAAATGGAATTCATGGACACACTGGATGGATTTCCATGTCTATCAAGTTTGGGAGAAGGTTAGCAAGGAGGAGAGGTATGAAGTTGAAAGGTAGAGAAGCTGTACCCATATTACCTAGTGCTTTGTGCTAGCTGGTGTATTTGTTGGTCACTTAGATGACTAAGGAACTCCATTTGTCTTGGTATTAAAATGACATGAACCTGGTGCACTGGCTCCCCTTCCATTTAGAAACTAGGCTGGAGGGTCCCTGTAGTTGACTGGAGACAAGGAGAGGGACAACACAAGCAGGGATAGTGGCAGGCTTGCACCATGTGCACTCCCATGTGGCTGTTCATAACTGGGACAGGAGGGACCTCAACACAGTGATTTCAGCTGGTTAAAGAGCCTGGAGATCTTTCCAGCAATGCAGCTGGCCACACCTTTATTTGTTTTTGTCTCAGCTAAAGGAGATAGGAAGATATGAAGCTATAATGTTGTTTTTACAGTTTTATCCATTTATCAGATGTACTGAGCAATGATTCCAGACCCTTCTGTTCGACTTTTTTTTAAAAAATTTGCTCTGCCACTTCTCCTGTTTCTCTACCCATTAAAAGAGTCTTTTTTTTATTCATCATTAATATCTAGGACTTGAGTTCTTTGATTTTTATGTTTTCCTAGGGGAAAAAAGCTATCTGTTAGAATCCTGTCCTTGTTTTCCTCCTGTAGAACCAGCAGTTTGCCAATATATTAAGTTAATTTTCATTTAGTGTATGCCATTTAATGTAATTAAGGGAAGCAGCACCCAAATGTATGTTCCTAATCATGGGTAACTCTCATATTGTTTTTCATTAGAAGTTACAAGCATATTATTTGACATGTTAATTATTACATTAGTATATGACTAAGGATACAAATATCTCCTCATTTCCCCCCTCCCCTCACTTAACATTTTATTTGAGAAGATCAGTACATTTTGTCTGTGAAAAGCCCTGGATTAAATGCCACCCACAAATGATTTTGTGCATGTTTTCTTTTTCCAAAGGAGGTTGTCAGACATTGGAGGAAATAATGTAATATTGCCTGACCTAAGACTTCAATTAACTAACAAGAAAGTTTACAAAAACTGTCATATTAACCTTGCACATCATTTTACTGTGGTGGAAACATTGTCACACAGCACTTCTTGCTTTGTCTACCTCAAGGCACAAAGCAAAAACAGGAAAAGAATTTTATTCCATATTTCGGATGCAAATAATTTTCTGCAAATATTTAATGCGAGGAAGAGGTTTCCTGTCTATCAGTCATTCCTGTTTCAGCCCAGTATCACCCAAGCAAATTGTATTTGACCTTTGTGTTTAGATTAGCATTGTTTTAAATGGCACCTTTGCATTTGTGGGTGGCATCTGATTTTAGTCCTGAAAGAAGAGAGTGAACTTCTTCCACATTGTCCTTTATCAAAATGAAGAAATTATGGAGAGTGTTTGTATGTATTTTGATGATGATTCTAAACCCGCTCGTATTTCAAGTTTGTAAAAGACTGCGGTTCACTTCCCTTTCTGTTACTATTAATTTTATCCTCAACTTCCTCAGGCCAGTCCTTAAGGAAAATTTCCTTTCAGTCAGCTGCTTCCTGAGCCGTAATTTTAGAAATATATAATTTCCCCCTTATTTTATCCTCTGTTTTCCTATTTCCATTTAACTGAACTTATAATAAAATCTCATTTCTTCTTTTCCTTTAGCCTCATTTTCTGTTGAAATACAACATCTATCATAGACTCTTTTTTTCTTCTTCAGACTTGTCCTCATTTTTAATTATTTTGTTGCAAGCCATCCTCCAGAGGCATTCCTCCTCATGATGATACTCCCCACTGGAACCTTTGTTCCTGCTCTGGTCACTTTTCCATATTTATAAGAGCCTCCCTACTAGCTTGCTTTCATTTTCCTTTGTGTACTCCAGTCTGTTCCCATTCCTTGTAAAAATCTTCTTGCCCATTCCTTTAGCCATATTACCTTTGGTGAAATTTTGTGACAGCTCTTTGTCTTTTTCTCAATTAAGTTCAAGATGATTTTTGTTCCCAGCCAAAGCCTCTGCCAATGCTACTAGGTTGAATTGAGAAAATAAATAGTAATGTTAAAAGAGAACTGCAGGCCTCCATGGGTATCCCAGTGGTTTTCCAGGAGGATCTGTGTATCCAAGGGAAAAATAATCAATGCAGCTTACAGAACTCCGGGAGCTTTTGGAAAGCGTCAAGCCAATCTGTGGCCAGAAACCCTTCCTGCAGAGGTGGAGTAGCCCAGGGATGTAATATGATGGAGTTCAGAAATAAATGGTCCATTTCCTCTGAACATGATTTACACAGTGTTCACATGCAATAGCACAGTAAGCTGGGAATCTCTTGCAGGGAACTGAACTTTTTTACGTCACCTTCTTCAGATGGAGGCACTCCTCAGGCACCTTCCTTGTTTTTTCTCAGCCTCCCTTTCACACCCTGTTTCACAGTGCTCATTAGTCTTGTGCTCATGACCTTGATGCTCTTAGTCCATCTTTCTTACAAGAATGTAAAGAATCCTCTCTCTCCTCTTCCATAGTCTTGGATTAAGAGTAGTCTAAGCCCATCAGTTCCCAGGAATTGTGTGGTTTCAGTCTGTTTCCCCATACCTGGGATTCATTAGTTAAGGGAGAATAAAAGTCAGAAAAATCAAGTTCTCTGAAACGTGAAACAGTTGTAATCACTCAGTCTTCAGCCTTTTCTTTCTTTGCTACTTGACCTTCTGACCTTCTGTATCTTGGAATCCAGTGCGAGGTTAGGCTCTCCAAGTTCTCTTCCCTCTTTTCCTCACCAGAGGGCAGGCAATTATTTGGGTCTTGAGGCTCTGAACAAGATTTCCCTTTGATGTGTTACTACAGCATCAGGTTTTCTGACTCCTGCTTTAGACCTGTTAAACAACTTGTATGGAACTGCTGTCACATCTCCTATCTCTCAGCACCATCATCACATCTGCAAGGTGTGCTCATTTGTTCTGCCAAATGATAGTCACTGCTGAATGGATACTGTTACTGATCCTGCATGGAAACAGGCTGCTCAGCTTGATCAAAACCACTGCATTGTTTCAGGTCCCTTTTCTGCAGACTGAAAAATATCTTGGTTCATAGTAGAAAATTACAATCACAGGGAGGAAAGGAAAGGGAAAGGGAAAGGGAAAGGGAAAGGAAAGGGAAAGGAAAGGAAAGGAAAGGAAAGGAAAGGAAAGGAAAGGAAAGGAAAGGAAAGGAAAGGAAAGGAAAGGAAAGGAAAGGAAAGGAAAGGAAAGGAAAGGAAAGGAAAGGAAAGGAAAGGAAAGGAAAGGAAAGGAAAGGAAAGGAAAGGAAAGGAAAGGAAAGGCCACAGCAATACAAACTTTTTTGCAATGGGTTTTAAATTCTGCAGAAAAATGAAGAGATAAAATGTATCAGAGCTTATATCTGCTAAATCCTCTGACAGTTGCTTTCTCATCCTGCTTCCTGAAAATGAATCAACTTAATTATTCCTGTGGCTAAGTACATCCAGACGGCTTAGAGTTGCCTCTTTATTGCTGGCTACAGTAACTGTCCTTGTGTTCTGGAATAGCTAAGAAGATTGAAAACTGGGGGGTTTTTGTAATTCCAGAGTACACAGACTGTAATAGAAGTAATGGTCTGGAATTTTGGAGTCTCTTGTCAATGGTTAGATTGTGCCAGCACTGAGTTTAAATTTGCTTGTGTAGGAGGGCATGTTTAGATTAATATTCTAAAGTAATGTGGAGTGAATGTTTGGTACAGGCTGTGACTGAGAGACTAGTGTAGTGAATTCACAGACTGCAATATGTAGAGATTGGGGCGGGAGGTGGGGGGGGGGATCACCATTAAATTATCTTCCAAGGACCTTGAAGCCTCTCAGGATGACTCTTCTGAGTACTCTGAAAACATAACCATTGATCTAGTTATAACAATTTATCCTTTGGAACAGTAAAAAAAAAAAGTCTCAAATTACCTGGTGCACACATTAAACATGTAAAGTTTTCATTAAAGGAGTTGACAGGCTGTTGGTAAACCAAATTCGTTTCCTTTCCCTTCAGAATTAAATTTTCTTTACAGCCTCCTTTGTCAGTAAGCACTGTTCATTAAGAGTGATTAGGCTATTTCATTCTACAACCTTGTTTTTGCCTGCCTTGTGGATTTAACTGAAGGAAATCTCTTCGTGACACTGAAATGATCAAGCTGGATCTCAATCACCAAATGATGTTTCTACCTACATTCTTTAATTTGTATTAACCAAGCTACTTTTTTCAGGAAAATTTAGATAGGAAGAAAGCTAGGTATGAGTTTTTTACAACCAGTTTGCAAAGAGATGTTTTTCCTCCAGTTCTGTGTTAGCTGGATGATTTTTAAATGGTCAGGTGAAAAAGCTAGTGAATGAGAGCCTAAAACTTCTCACATCTCAGGTTCTTCAAGTCTGGTTGTAGAGAAGAGTCTCCAGATGAAGGGCAGTTCAGTGGCTGCTCTTATATCATGTCCTGCAGTGAGGTGGGGGAATCACACCTTGCAGCACTTGATAATGTTGAGCCAAATCAGGAAAGCACTGAACTAAGCACATCATAGTACTGTGGGTTATTTATATCTAAGTCTTGTCTGTGCGGAAGGAAGGTGAACTGTCAAGACTGATAGCAGTAGGGCAGCATTATGTGCTGACACACCCAACCCCCTGAGTCACCCATCCAAGCAGCAGTCAGTGTAACAAGTGCCCCAAAGTACAAGAGATACAATTTAGAGGCTTCTCTGATGACATCCAGACTTGTTCTAGCTGCTGAAATTGCACATCAAAGGGCGTGCTTATCCAACTGAAACCTTGGTATTGTGGGGAAATGATGAGAAGGGTTAACCACCTGTCTGGTGCTCCACAGAGCTCAGAATCATAGCATGATTTGGGGCCTTAAAGATCATCTAGTTCAAGCCCTACCACCATGAACAGAGAGACTTTCCACTAAACCAGGTTACTCAAAGCCCCACCCAGCCTGGCCTTCAACACTTCCAGGGGTGGGGCATCCGTAACTTCTCCGGGGACCCTGTTACTCTCACAGTAAAGATTTCTTTCTCATACCTGATCTAAACCTATTTTTTTTCAGTGCAAAGCTCCTACCCCTTGGGTAACACCCCAGATGGGTTGTTGTGAACATCTGGGCCTTCAGGCTGTTCTGGGGGAGGTTTCTGAAAAGATTGATGCTGTGAGTTTGTAGAAGGAAATGTATCTGGTGAGTGGAAGGCTCAGACCTAAATTTCCAGAATCCTGCAGGCTAATGGTAGGTGTCTGAGAGGGCTGCCTTGCTTCTCTAGTCCGTAACAAGAGCAAACTTTGCATTGCTGTGGGGTGAGTGAAGTAGAGAGGATTGTGCTTTCTGTAGCTGCAAGCAAGCTGCTGAAGTAAGGTCAGTGAGAAGCTTGCTGTAAAGTTTGGCCCTGATAAACTGCTCCTTTCGGTATTAACAATTTCTCACTCTTTTTATTTCAATCTCTTGTAGTAGAGCCCAAGTTCAGACCTCTGCTCCATCCAGAAAGAATAGACTTTATTTTCACAAGGCAAAAGTTGTCATGGTATGAGAGAGAGAGGAGAGGGGGCAAATGTTGGAAAGCCAAAGTAGTCAGAATATGATATGACAAAGATGAGGTCAAATAAGCAAAACACACAACAAACTAGACTAAAACAGCTTAATGAAAAACATGTAATGGCAGGATACTAGATATTGAAATATGTTAAATGGATACAAAATCTGGAGAATAAGGTCCTATGTGTTTAATTAAAAAAAAATTATTAGTTTCTTGCAACTGTCTTTCTCTTCATGTCCTCAGTGAATTTACCTGTCTTAGTTGCTACACAGAACTTGGATTCTCTTACCCATACAAGAGGCCATCAGATAAAAAGCACATGATTTAAAGCAAATGCGTCCTCTCAAACACTAATTTCTCAGTAAGAGTAGCAAAGCATAATGTAATTAAAACAACTGTCTGCAGTGTCTATGTACAATCACATTGAGTGGAGAATACCTTTAATTTCATTGTAAGGTCAGATACATGAGGAGGAAAGGTTGATGCTGTCTCTCAGAGAGCAGTAATCAAAGACTGGCAACTGAGCATTGGAACTTGAACAGATTAGAAGTCCTTGGCAGCGATTCCCAAATGCTCAGGAGACTCACTACCATCAGCAGCTTTGACACTTTGGCCAGCTAGTTAAATACTGTTGGCTATAAACGTGACAAGGCAAGTGATCATGGCCCTGTGTGCTGGCCCTGGGGCATACGCTTCCTGCCTTCTCTCTTGGGAGCAAGGGCAGCCTCTAGACCAAGGGGCTCTTTCATGGTACCCTGTGAATGACCTTCCACACAACAGCAAAGAAGAGGAAATTTCATTGTTTGCATGTTAGCCCTAAAAATGAATTACGGAGAAGTGTGTTGCAGATAAGCGTAAGTGACAGAGCTCCAAATCTACTGAATTTGAACCTCCTTTGCAGAGTGTAGCCAAGAATGATCACTGCTTCATATCGATGGTTTAGAGATCAGACTGGAAAGGTCCCCACACATGCAATTCCCTAAAATGCAGTATTTATTAATTTGTTTGCTCATTTGTTTTATGAGAAAAAATGCTCGTAAAAGATGGCTTCCCTATTGTGAGTCCCTGAATTTAGGAAACTAAATCTGTATGTAAGCAACAAAAAATCAGATTTGTATAGATATTTGAATGAACTCATGATTGCAGCATTAATTATTATATTTAAAATTATTTAGCAGCAATAGGTAGTCATTGTCAAGAAGGCAGAAAGAGGAAGACAGGACATATTTTTAAATATCCAACTTGGCACTAGACTTATTTGTTTCATTCTTTCCAGCTGTTCTTTTGAGGATGTTTCCTTTGTGGTCACATTCTTCATTACATATCCCTTTTAGTTATTAAACCAAGAGCCAGTGAAATCAGTAGGATTATGCCACTCACCTTGTTGGGCATGATCCATCAACATTCAGGTTGTTTGGGTTTTGTAGTTCGTTTGTCATTTCTGAGGTGTGACAGCACCTTTCTTACTTGGACTGGTGTGGACTGTGAATGCAGGCAAGGACGTTTTAATTCCTCTGAGCAGATACCAGTCGGGAGTTCATCTTTAAATAGGGAAGTAGCTAATTCTCACTGGTAGACCAGCTAAGTAATTCTTCAGTTCTTTAGTTGCTTAGTTTCACCTGCTGGGCACAGCTAAAATGAGTGCTTAGATCGCATCTGAGAAGGAAGGTACGTCTCAGAAAGCAAAAATAGAAAACAGTGCAGGCAATGAGTTAGAAGATTGAGGCAACACATGTGAAACAATTAAATATTTATATGAAAAGAGAAGGTTTTGGAATTATTAGGGAACCTCTGAGGGGCTGAGTTTTTCTGTTTTAAGATGCATAGTGAAGATAAAAGAATAAAGGAAAATTAACAGCACAGAAAAAGCTTTGCCTTCTGTTTGTGTAAGTGTTGATTTCTGTCATTACCATTTTGGTACCAGGGGGCTTTTACCATTTCCTACTGGTTTTTAGCTTTGGCATTTGAGCAAGATGGACCTTTCTGAATATGATAAATTGTTCTTTCAGCCAGTTTAAGCACATCATCAGATAAATGTTTTGAAGTGTGTGACTTGCACCATCACCAAGGAAATGAGTCTGGGATTATGGAGAGAGGAAAAAGTAATCTCTCATATGTATTTATCTGAACTAGATCCAAGAAATTCTCCTTAGTTAACTGTGTCCCAGCAGTTTTGTCCTGAAAAAATAATTATTATGCAGAATAGATGGCTGTTGCCTAGCCATCCTTCATTCTCATTTTTTGGTTTGCTTTGCTTATGGCCTTTATTCAAAAGCAGTCCTGTAATATCCTTGGCAGAGTGATCTCTCTTTCCCTGACTAATGGTGTCTTTTAGTGAGTTCTCTTTCCTTCACTGTGTATGGTCCAGCGTGCCTGCAGCGTAAGGCTCTCACAGAATCACAGAGCAGTTGAGGTTGGGAGCAACCACTGGAAGTCCTCTGGTCAGCCTTCCCTCAAGCAGGGCCACACAGAGCCAGTTGCTTAGGACCATGTCCAGACTGGTTTTTAGTGTCTCTAAGGATGGAGAATCCATCACCTCCCTGGGCAACTTGTGCAAGTGCTTGGTCACCCTCACAGTGAAAAAATGTTTCCTAGTGTTTAAAGGGGTTTAAAGTGTTTCCCGTGTTCCAGTGTGTGCCCATTGCCTCCGGGTGTAAGGGATAAAGGAAGCAATGGGCCAGTCAGCAGCTCTGTGCCCCCCTCAAAAAAACCCCAGTTTTGTTACAGAGCAGATGAGCTTTTGATGTAGGCTGTGATACCCTGTCAGTAGTTGGCTTAGTTTCTGGTTTTGTTGCTGAAAAGTTGTCTGAGACCACATAGTACTAATCATCTTCTATACCTAGAAACCCCTTAGTGTGACTTAAAATAAGATTTGAAACAAAAACACAGAAAATTGTTAACACAGCTGCTTTTTCTTTCCTTGTTAACTGCAGGTAATGCAGGTAGTGAAAGAACAGATAATGAGAGCACTCACTACCAAGCCTAGCTCTCTGGATCAATTCAAGAGCAAACTTCAGAATCTCAGTTACACAGAAATACTGAAAATACGCCAGTCTGAAAGAATGAACCAGGAAGATTTCCAGTCTCGTCCAATTCTGTAAGTATTGTCTTCTCTCCACACTCATGTTTTCATGGAAGGATTAACAAGGGAGGATGACATTTGGGAGCTCTTCTGGGGTGTCCCAGGGAGAAAAGCTGTCCAGGGAGCTGTGCTCAAAAGCAGTAGTGAGGCATCTGCTTAAAGTACATTATGTTTTCTTCTGATGGGAATCATAACTTTTTACTTGAGTTCAGTGAAACCAGATTTGGCAAATCCCACCAGGAATTCACATGGCTTATTTATATGAAGTAGTGCTTTGACATTTCCTAGCTCTGCATGATTGTGAGCCTGATTCTGGTGCTAGCAGTGGCTTTCAAAAAAAATCCAACTAATGAAACACCACAACTTTGTGTTCTGTTCAAGGCCTCTCTGAGCAAGTCAGGGAGAAGCCCAGAAGAAGAGGAGCCGATACACACTGACTTTCCAAAAGACTTATCCTTGTATATAACATTATAAATTGGTGTTAATGACAAGCATTCATTTACTTATTTGTAAATAGCAACGTTCTGGCAGCTAGCCAATCCTTTGCTTGTTGTTTATTGCAAAGTATGGAAGGCTAATATTACCTCCATAGCTCCTTCTCATTTCTCAGAATACTCTTTGTTCTGTTATGTGAAGAATGGAGGCTGCACTTGGCTCTGGACCAAGTCTGGGCTTGTGGCTGAACTGATGGGACAGGACAGATGCAGACTGTGCTGTGCAAATGTTGTACTGAGAATAACAGGAACCTTTTAGAGATCAGCCGAGAAATGGTGAGGACTCCAGAAGCATCAGCTGAAATGTCATGAAATCCTGACTGTTGCAAGTGGAATGGTTCATGATACTCTAAATCTCCTTTTCCAAGGCAAAAGTATAGAAATGGATTCAGACCAGAACATTCCAGGATTCAGAAGCAGGATATTAACTTTGATTTGTTTCTAAAGGATACCGATAGCTAAGTACAAGCTCTGGGGACACATTCCTCCAGGGGCAGCAGGACAACAGTGGAAGCGTAAGCAAAATAGAATTACAAATTAAATTTTAACCATACCAGTGTGGATCAAAGGGGGACTGCTTCTTTTATGTTTCCAGTGTGTTAGAAAACACAACCTAATGCCCAATTAGAACTGATGTCACTTGTAGTAATGCATCAATTAAAAATCTACAAACTGTTCCAGTTAGTTTTGTATTGTTACACTACTCAGAAAGCCCCTGCAAATCCCCTGCAACATTTAGCAGTTCAAAGCTTCTCAGAACTGTGAAGTTTGTCAGGAAAACTTTCCCTATGGCTCAACAGTTTAGGTATGATACAGGTCAGTTATTTATATTCTCTTGCACCATCACCTAGCTTTGAAAGACTTGCCAATGCCCTGTGGAAGCTCTTCATTTCCAGTGTCACTCTGGCTGGTTGCTGCCACAGTGCAGAGTCTCTCCCTCCCCATCATGGAACAAGTGAAACTGCCAACACAAATAGTCAAAAGCAACTGAAGTGTTAGCAGAGAATCATTAAAAATTCGGGATAAAGGCTAAGCCTAAAGGCTATAAAGGCTAAGTAAATCGATAAGGTGTTTAAGCAATCGCAACTGCATTTGCAGAGATTTAACTCCATGCATTTGCATTTTGATTACATCCATGATCACTTGTTCTTGACTGTGAAAAGAAACAGTCCTTTCATTTTGCACTTTGATTTGATTCCCTGTACTGAACTGTCTCAAATTGCATAGATGGCACAGTTGATAGAAGTACAGAATCATGGCCCCATTGTAGGGAAAGAGACTGTGAGTGAAAAGAGCAATCGTGGCTGTGCTGTATATTTTAAATCCCTGCAGATATGCTAAAAGAGATTGTGCACAATGGTGACTGTAACATCAGCAGACCTTGTTTAATTCTGTTTGAGAATAAGGCAATCAAGGAATGGTTTTTCCTGCCTTGAACATGATAGAAGTCTTTCTATTCATTGTATGAAGCACTGTAGTTTTAGGCATTCAAGCTGCTGGATAAGAGAAGCTTCAGTGAAGTTGTGTTCTAATGTAAACTGGAAAGTGTTGCCTTAGATCCTCATAACTACAACAACCTTGTTTTGCAAGGATTAGTTGTTTCTTTTATATGAGCATCATTGTATCATATGAAGTAAAGCTTTATCAATCCTACTTTTGATTAGGAAAAATAAAAAGTCCTTCAGAATGGATTCAAGGATTTGGGATCATTATTGCTCACCCAAACTGCCATTCCATAATGAAATGATAAAGTATCCCAGTTTCATTTTGAATGGCTGTAGAAGCTGTCTAGGAATCCTGTGGGCTTATAGACGACCAGAGATCTCCTTGACAAATTAAATGGCAACAGAGATGAGTTAATGCTAGATAAAAATTTTGCATCCAATTGGGGACTTGCTGGTTAAAGGAGAGTTAATGGCAGCTAGGGAGCCATTGCTAAGTAACATCTGTGTGAAAATCAGCAACATACGGGGAAAGAGAGGAAGGTGTCTGGATGCTTTTCTGCTTTTTATCTTACATATTTCTCTGCAATGTTAGAAAGAGTCACTACTGCCTGCTCTGAATGCATGATCAGAGAGAGGGAGCATAGCTAGATGCCAGAAAGATAAAAGGACAATACACATGGAACCGGTTCTGGGATTACTCTCCCATTGTGTTGTAATAATTTAAATGCCTGTAATATGCTCCATCCTGGAAAGAAAACCACTACTGAGTAAGTCTTAACTATCAGCTGGAAAGGTAAAAGCTGGAGACAGTTTTAACTGGTGCTGAAGAGGAGTTTGTGTAATGTGAAAAACTTGGAAATAATTTCTAATGATTTTCAGATATTTTAAAAACAAGTAACTGCTGTTAATATTACCTCTGGTGTTAAGACCAGTGAGATCACAAAATTAGCAATCATATTTATTAATGTGTGTTTCCCTCCACCCCTCTGTCTCACCAGCACACTAACATTTTACATTCTTATGGGACAGGAACACAGTAGGAAACTAATGGCAGCTTTTAAAGTCACTGTCTCCTTAGACTTAGTCTGTTCTCTCTCTTCACAAAGCCCGAACTGTTAAGCAAATGTCATCTGAGGGACAATAAATAAATATTCACAAAATGTATTTGCATTTATGATCTTCCTTTAGCTCATTGTTCCTGATAGATTTTTAAATTAGGCAGGAGGATGTATTTTGTGCACAAAGATTTTTTTTCCTTAACCCTCCTGTCTTTAGACACTGATCATGAGGAACAGAACTCTATTGCCTTCAGATGGCTTTCAGAAGAAAATATAGAGTTTCAAAGGAGCACATCTTCTGTTTGCATGCTGTGGCTTGATTTTTCTGACCCATTTCTGTCACCTCAAAATGGTGCAACAGAAACCTTGACAGTGAGGAGCACTGAGTGGCAGGATCACTTGGCAAAAATATATGTGGAGTCATGGTGTCAGGAAAATGGCTGAGAACCATACAAGTCAGGCTATCCATGTGTTGGCATGAGCTGCTGAGGTCAGTAAGTGAAGTAAGTCACCATGGCAAGGGCTTGATGGTCTTACAGGCTTCACTAAGTCCAGAGTTACCAGTCTGTTTCTCCATGGAATAATGGGTTGTCTCCACAACATCTGTGTGATCAAGTTCAAGGACCATCAAACAGAAGACAGTAGCACGCTGAGCTTTATTGAGCTTTGTGAGAGCAAAAATGTATGTGTGCAGAGGGCCTCCAGAACATGACCAAAGAGCCAAGAGGTCCCTTCTTTCTTACCTCCCCTTCTCCTGTGCGAAGTCTGCCTTAGGCACTGAAGTATTTTAGAGAGCATTACCGGTTTCACTTTGGATAGATTAAAAAATCTGACTGGTTTGTAAAGGGCAGGTGGAGCATTAGATGCCAGAAGACAGAATGTCATGAGCAAAACATTCAGATGTTAGTGTGCTGGGTCACCCATTCATTTTTGGGTTTTTTTGGTAATGTCTTACAAACACAATGTTACCATATCTTTAACACCTACCTCATGATAATCATCCAGTTCCTGAGTTAAACTTCCTAAATATCAAACTGATGTTTATACCACTCTTGAATGTTTGAAATTAGTCCAGCTGGAGATATAGTCAGCAGCCTGAACTGCTGAGTAATCCACACTTGTGCTTTAACACTTTTATTCTCAGCCCCTGCTCTCAGGTTTTACCTGAGGAATAGGGAAGCTCTTCAGCTCAGTAAAGGCAAGACGTTTATTCAAGCACAAAATTATTTTAATTACAGGATTTAACCATTCAACATATTTATATCTTAGATCCTAATGAGAAAACAACAGTGCTTGAAAATACAAGTCCTAAAGGACTAATAGCACATTTCCAAAAGATGTCCTGTTTCTATAGTTACAATGCTTCCTTGGGTTTTTGACCAGCTAGATTTTCACAGCTTGTAAATATGCAGTGGGTTATGCATCTAGTCATTTTGTTGACACCTAGGGGAAAGAGGGCATTTTATTTTAAAGGCCTGATCTTTGTAGCAGAGTGATTTCAGTGGGAATCTGGCAGATGAAAGGCATAGGATCCAAATGAGTGTGGAAATCAGCAGAGAATGGGCTTCCTAAGTTTTCAAGAAGAAAAAGAAATTGTTGTCTCTATGGGATACCACAGCTTAGCTTCCTTTTGATGATGATTGCTGGAACATACTGCCAGACAGAATGATTTTTGGTATTACCCAATTTGCACAGCAATGCAAAATTATGGTTCTGACAAACTTCATATTTTATAAATCCTCTACACATTCAGTTTTTTTTTTTTAATCTTACTAGGCTTGCTGTCGAGTTGATGTTTAAACCTGTCTTTTATGTATTCTTAATGAATCTAAGTGAGGATATAACTGATGATTTCAGACATCTGTGAATCCATGTGATGGTGTATGAAATTAAACTTTCAATATTATGTGCATATGTTTTCTGCCTAGTTCTTGACATGTTGAACTCTTATCAAAGTAAGATGAAGAAAATGGATTTTCTGAAGGATATATACGATTATTTCTACGTGTATTGTGGGTCTCTGCACTCCTGGGCAAAGGTGAAGTTGGATCCTTGGATGATCCCTTGTCATGAGTTAGTGTTCCACAAATTCCAGTAATAATAAAATAATCAAATTATATGAAATGAAGAACAAGAATATCATTAGGTTTGCTCATTTGCATTGCTCCCTGTTTTTTTATTGGTGTTTCAAAATGTTCTAGCCTTCTTGTGTTGCCCTAAATAATAGTGCTAGAGAAGGGTACCGGCGCAGGATCATGCAACAAAAGGTGACAGACCCTCAAATGAGCTTCACAGGGCTCCTATGATGAAAGAGCATTATTTGCTCTGGAATAGTCTTGTTGATGCATTATAGCAAGTGTTATTTTTAGAATGAGTAAAGTAATATAAAAACAAGCAACTTGCCTGAGTCATACACTGATGTTTTAGCAGGGAGATGTCTACAACAAAGATATCCTGACTCCCATTCTTTGATAAAAGAAAAAGAGGGTTTTTTTCTGGGGCAGACTAGATTCTGACCTGGGCTTGTCTGTGACTGATGTCCTCTTCAAACGCCTTGCAGAAACTTCTTGTGAGACTCTGTTTTGATTGAATTTTAACAAGTGCCTACTTTCTCTCTTCCCAAGGGAACTAAAGGAGAAGATTCAGCCAGAGATATTAGAACTGATCAAGCAGCAACGTCTCAATCGACTTGTGGAGGGCACCTGCTTTAGGAAACTCAACAGTCGACGTCGACAAGGTACAGCTCAGACTCCCTAGTCTGGCTTTATGTTGTAACTTTGGTCTAAAAGTTGAGCTGAGGAATACTGTTTTCACTGGCAGGATTCTTGGTTGTAGTGCTATCTTGACTGCTTTTACCAGGAGGCATCTGAAAGCATCTCCAAGTTACCCATTTTCAGGATTTCCTGTTTCCCTGAAACTGGTTTCAGCTTTATCACACAGATGATCTGGAACAAGTTCAGCCTTCGACAAAATCTCAAGCAGCAGTCTCACATTCTCTGCCTGAATGTTCAGACTTCTTGTTCATCTCAAAACAATATCTTTGCAGGAATAGCACATGAAACTTGAATTTGAATCTCCCAGTCTTTGATCACCTTTATGTATTCAAAAAGTTCATTCTGCACCCCTCCCTCTAGTACTGCCCGTCCTTTGGTTTAATCTTACATTGTCATATACAATGATTATATTATGATGTTTAAAGATGCTTTTGAAAGTACTTAAATCAGTAATTTGTGTACCTTCATATGAATACTTGATTGACATGAGAAGATTATTTTCCCAATTCTTTGGGTCATTGCTCATTCTATACAGTAAAACTCTCTATGATTCTTTTCCCCTTAGAGAGGCACTCTTTTTTCTCCAGATAGCATAACGGGGACATAGTGTTAATTCAGCAGATTAATTAAAATCATATCAAAAAACTTACCTTTAAACCCCTCATTTTGTAAGGATTCAGATTACTATTTGTTTTCCTCTGTAAATACAGAACCAATTAGAAAGTTACAAAAGCTAAGAGTTAGAACTGACAAAGATCAATATTTGAGACCTCCAGATTAATTGGGCAAAAGTGTGTTCTTCACAGGGAGAAGTATCCCTGCAATGCCTCATTCCTTAGAAACAAGGAGGCAATTTTCCTTAATGTGTGGAGGTTATTTACAACTTCTCTGTCATGCATACAGACACCTATGGAGCCCACTGCACAGAAAGATGAATTCAATATTCCACTCTGAGTTTCTGTACAAACTGGATAGAGAGCCATAATTCATGTTTTTCCTTCATCAGCATACTCAGGGAGTGGAAGTAGGTAAAGTAATGTGTAGTTTGTTTGGCTACAAGTAGTGAGGGTTGTTTATTTTATTCCCCTCAAAGCCTTAATCCAAATGACTCAAATTCTAGGGAAGGAGCAGGATTTGTAGCAAATATTCTTCTTTTGGCTGACCTCCAAGAGGAAGATAGACTGTTTATTTTATCTTAAATTGTTGTTAGCTCATGATTTATAGGATCAAGAGCCTTAGGGAGTATAAATTCATTCAACTTCTAAGAGTACAGTTGAAACTAAAAAATAAATATTTTTTTAAAAAATCAATGTGATCTCGTTCTCAACTGAGAGGGTTGCTTCCTATCATGCCTTGGAGTTGAATTCTATAGGCCACCAGATTAATTGCTTTGATGTCATATTTATACAGGGCCAGAAATAATTCATGATTCTTTGGAAACAAATAAAACATGCGACCGTGCCTCAAAGAACATTATCTTCACCGAAATAGATTGTTTTTCACAGATGGAAGCCTATTTAGGGGGTCATGTTTCCACATGCCCTTAAGAGTTGTGTATGCTTTATGATAGACTTCCTGTATTCCCTGAAACAGAAGGGTAAATTACCATTTGTGAAGGAGGCAGCTGACACAAAACCATTAGAGGATGATGATGCATGAGGCCACCAGGACTAAACTCAGTACGGCCAACCCTGTCCTGGGGTACGTCAGGGACAGCATCGCCAGCCGGGCAAGGAAGGGCATTGTCCTGCTCTACTCTGCACTGGGGCAACCTCACCTCAAGTGCTGGGGGCAGTTTGGAGCACCACAGTATAAAAAAGACAAGAAGCTGTCAGAAAGCATCCAAAGGAGGCAACAAAGATGGTGAAGGGTGTTGAGGGGAAGCTGTATGGGAAGCAGCTGAGGTCACTTCAGCCTGGAGCTGAAGTGTCTGTCTGTTCAGCCTGGAGGAGACTGGGAAGACCCCATTGCAGACTTCCTTACAAGGGGAAGCAGAGAGGCAGACAATGATCTGTTCTCTGTGGCGCCCAGTGGCAGGACCTGAGGGACTGGCTTGAAGCTGTGTCAGGAGGTTTAGTTTGGATATTAGAAAAACATTTTTCAACCAGAGGGTGGTTGGCACTGGAACAGGCTACCCAGGGAAGTGTCAAAGCACCAGCACCAGTTCAAGAAGCATTTGGACAGGCACATGGTTGTGACGTTTGGAGATGGTCCTGTGCAGGGCCAGGAGTTGGACCCCATGATCCTGTGGATATTTTCCAACAACTCAGCATAATCTGTGACTCTGTGAGCTAACACTATGTGATTTAAAGAAGCATGCTCAGCATATAAGCCATTCCATTGGGATCCTTTTTTTAGGTATGTACAGAGCCTGGCACAGTCCAAATAGCAAATACAGGCAACTGGCAGAGAGCGGAAGAAGCTCTCTTGAAATTTGTATTTATCCTTCAGGGTCTCCTGTACTCCAAAGCAGCACAAACTGCAAAACCAGGCTGTCATAATGTCAAGAATTACAAAATGAAGTAAAATGAATGCAGGACCCAAGGTTTAGCTGGTGATACTAAACATTATGACAGTCAATCTTTCAGATAATTCCTCCTGATAAAAATAGTAGAAGTACCAAATTCTGAGTATGTCTTGTGTTAGCTTTGTTCCACATCCCCATCTCTGTTGCAACCCACCTCTCTGTACAAGTGCCCGGTGCTACCTCAGGGGGTTCAGGAGCCCTTGTCACCTGCCTGGTGCTCCAACTGAATCCACTTGCCATGGAGCATTACCAAGGCTCTAAAAAGGCCGTGGTCTATCCAGGTTGACATGGAACTGAAACAGAAATGAGTACTGCTCTGAGGCATCAAGATGTGCCTGTTAAGTGACAACCTACTTGTAAGAGTAGCATGATCAGGTAGTGTTATACTAAAGTATGTATATGATTTTTTTTTTACCTTTCCTATGATTCTTTTGTTCCCTTAAAACAATCCTGAAACAAATGTCACAAATCTGCACATTGTACAAGAACCTGAACGCGCCCTACACAGAAGCTGAAAGCATTAAATTGCCCATTTAAAGATAATTAACAGGCATCAACCCATGATAAAGACTCCAGAGCAAACTTCTGTTAAGATTATTGTTTGAACATGTGGTAGGACACACATGGTTAGTCATAGTAAGTTGAAAAAATTGACTTACAAAAAAATGAGAAGGGAGTTTACAGCCTCTTATGGCCTTTTGAGAAGAGATTAAACACTTTCATATAAACTTAGCATTGGAAAGCCTCCAGTCCAACAGGTGATTCACTAGGGGGATGCTGAAGATTAAGCTGTGAGGTATCTATATTCAGATCTCTGCTTTTTGTGTTTCAGCACAGGATTATCATAGCAGGATCTCTCTGTAGCTGAAATTCAGAAATATCATTGTTGTCCCAGCAGGATCCTCTGCACTCCCATAAAATACATTGGCCTTTCCCTTGCAAGGTTTTCATAGAGGAGAACTGCAGCACTAACTCCTGGGTTTTTATTAAGTATCTTAATCAGTTGGAAAGGGAATAGCAAAATCTAGCCTATCCTTCTGATCACTGTTCAACAGCAGATCATCACGCTCTGCAAATCCCCGCTTTGTTCCTGGACCATGAACATCTGCTGACAGATAGACCTCTTCAGCTTTCTCTTTACTTAGATAATTCCTAAAAGAAAAGGGAGAAGAGTAAAGCAAAAACCTGCCAAGCACTCTACACCCCCAATAGTTATTATTTCCAGCAGAGCTAAATAGTAGATAAAGGCATTTTATTGAGGATAATAGATACTTCTAATGCTGTCATCCAGTACATTTGCAGTATATGTTGCTGGGTGCACTCTTGAAAATAAATTCCCTTTTTACCTTTTTAAAGATTGTAGAGAAATTGCATGCTATTGAAGTGGTTTTGCAGTCAACATGAGGTTTCTCAAACAGTAATTTTTGGAAGGAAGGGAAATCCTGGTGGTACACACCATTAAATTAATAATACAAGGCACCATGGAAATAACCTGGAAAGAGAAAGCTTTACTTGAAACAAAAAATTTAGTGAAGACAAGTTTTCCACCTCGTGCTAGGATAAGTAACTCACAGTTCTGAACAGCACATGCTTTGACTTTTTTCTGCCAAGCTCTTTTCTACTGCTGTTTCATCCTACTCTCCATAGTCCCACAAAAACCCTAATATTCTGTCAACACGTGACTCGCTGAGAGGAGCCAGTTAGCCAAATATGCCTCCAATGATGCCACGGGTCAATTATTTGCCAGTTATTTGGAGAGCTTCCTGGCTTTATCAAAGCAGTTAAGACCAGTTGGAGTGAAAATGTCAAAACAATTTTAATAGAGACAGAAAAAAGAAAAAATATGCATGCTCACAGGCATATATAGATATAAAATTTACACAAATACATGTTTTTACAGATACATTTAAAAGCAGGTTCCTGTTCCTAGATCTGTGAGGATGTTTTTCTTTGAACAAAAAACTTCTGTAATAACCACAAATGTATCTTGGGAAAAAACACATATTCTCAGACTTCTGCCCATGCATATCTGAGCTATTTTCTCCCCAGATTCTAACAATAGAGCACTTCTGTACTAACCACAGCAGTTCTTTACCTGGAATAGTATTGTTAGAGGCATATGAGTCATTGGCCATTAATGCACTTGGAAACACACTGTGTGAATGGCCAGACACTCTGTAGCTCCTCTGCAAAATGTTCTGTGCTCTGCTATTTGTTCACAATTTTGAATATTACTTTTGTAGCCAAAATGTTGTTGATTTTGCTACTTAGGATTTTTTTTAAACTTCATCTATAATCTTCAAAAGTGTTCTGTGATATGTTTAACCCCCTGGCTGCTCTAGCAAATATCCGAAAAATCAGAACAATTTGCTTGAAAACTTTTCAGATTAAAAACAAGAATGACTAATTCTGTTTCCCAAAGAAGAATTGCTAGCACCCTAATGTGATTGCATCAGTGGTCAGTGAGCTGAAAGACATAAGGAATTGCCAAAAAGTGTAAATAAAGTAGTGTTGAGATGAAATATCAAGTCCCCATCATCTCTAAAGACTGTGGTTAGTGACTGCCCTCCCTACAACTACTTGCTCTAAGCAGGAGGTAGGTGTAGTAACACTGGATACAAAACAGGCCACAGAAGGGACCTAGTCTTTGTGGAAAATTCTTAAGCCTGGGCCTAAAACCAAAACAAACCCCGTTCCTTCCTGAACACACAGTTGCTCTGTTCCAGCTGGACATATGCACATGGATCTGCCAGATGTGGAGTACAGGGACCGATAGGGAAGGTCTGTCCCGTCTTTAAAGCCTTTTGTAACACTTCAACTCTGCAGAGTTTGGTTTAAGAACTTTGCACAGTTTGGATAGTAGTTTTTCACTGATTTATAAACACTACTTTTGAGTTATAGTAGAAAAGAGCTTTTTCTTCTGCTTATTTTTTTTATTTATCAATTTAGAGCTCAAAGTAAATGCTGGCTACCTCCCATGTGCTGTTCTGTAATTAAGACTTCTTCATCCTTTTTCTCGGTGGAAGCAATTGCATATGATTTTTGTTTTGACTGCAGGATCATTCTATACACTACTTTTCCAATATAGTTCTGTTCAGCACTTGCACTACAGTAAAATAGCTGCATCCAGTTTCAAACTGTTCCCCTCCAAGGCACTGAAATCTCATGTGAGTGGGATATTTTCTGATACACTCTTTGTAGCACTATGTACAGCTGAAGCGAAAACCGAAATGGGTAAGGCTGAGGTGGCTGTAGAAACAAGGGTCCCTTCTCCTAGCAACATGCTATCACCCTCCTCAGCCTGGCTGGTGCAGTCATTTAGTGGCTGTGGTTGAGGAAACCTCCTTAGTTCCATCTGTAGCTTTCATTTAAGGGCTTTCCCCTTGACAGCAAGGCTGTGGCAGAGCAGAGTTATTAGTGAGCCCACAGGAGAGTTGTGCTGGACATGCTTCAAGCTACAGTCTATGGCCATTAGTTTTTAATTAACCTTGGGTTATGGGGAATTGCTGAAAAGGCTCCTCAAATATTCAGAGCTTGGGTTTCTTCCCATTAAGCCACCCCTTCCCAAAACAAAATAAGGTATTTTCATGGAAGGGTGTTCCTCTCTTTTATTATTGAAGCGTGGCATTGATAGAACCAAGGTTACCAAAATGTTAACCCCTAGGAGATAAAAGAGCCAAACCCTTGCTAACACCAACCCCGTGTGTGATAAATTGAAAGGAATCTATGGTAAATTTTTTTTTTTCAGTTAGAACATCTTTTTCCCGAGGTCACCGAGGCTGTAGTGAAACCATGTTGGTTTTCATTAAGAAAAAAATTACTGTTTTAATTTTAGAGTTGGAAAGTTGTATTACTTTGTACAGCCCAATAAACAATGAGGTTGCATGCAGTTAAAGCTAGGTATGAAAGCCTCCTGCTGCAGTTGCTGGAGGCTTTTCTTTAGGCATAATGGTCAACCATCAGATTCAAAGGGGGTATGTTCTTTAAGCAATAGGCTTTGCTATGGTTCTGGTAGAGTTCCCTGTAAAAGATATGAATCTAGAAAATTTTCACATACGTCCTTCTGAGATAGACAAACTGCTTAATGAGTTGGTTGTGTGTGCTCTTCAGATAAAAGTCTACTGAATGAGGGCTTCTACTTGCTCTAGTTGCAATTCCCTGCAGAAGTTTTGCTGGTAGGGTCTTCTCAATCTCATACCACACTCTGTTTTGCCTACAGTCCAGGGATGCTAATATTTCAGCAGTTCTTCTTGTATGCATCACAGGAGCATATTCTCAGGCTCTCTACTGTAAATCTTTCAGTGTTGTGCATGCCTGTGACATTGATAACCAGAATCACTGCCATGGCCATTTTGAGCCTTTGCCAGAGGTTTGTAAGGTTTTTGAAACCTTTCAGTAGAAGGGGATGTGCACTCAGAAAGTAAAGTGTGTAGGGTTTTCCCCCCAAACCCTTTTACCCACTGCAACAAAGAAATTTAAAAGCATGTGAAAGTCCATTTTTACAATTCAGTTGCCTGTGTTTTACTGCATTGCATTTTAAATTACTGGCCAGAGGCCTGGAGTGTCCTTCAGGAAGCAGCTGGGTCCATGAAGCCAATGTTTTACTCAAGGATCCAATAATCCCTTCCTCTGCTAATGCTCCAAATGAGCTCACATATGCTGGTTCTACAGCTCCTCCAATGTTTTATCCAAACTGAGGGTCCCATAGACTGCAGCACCACAGGGCTGTGTCAGTGCTAACATTTCCCCTAAATTGTCCGTCAGGCTGCTGCTTGGCACAGCATCAGCACTGCCAGTACAAGAGAAGCCCAGAGCCAGAGAAGCCCTCTGCCCCCCTCCACTGGCATTTAAACATCCAGTCTTGCTCTGAGCTTTTGGAGATTTAGTTTGCATGTAACAAGATTGTATTTTTGACAGCTTAACATTATGTGATCTACTTATTAAATAGAACGTGCTCTGACGAGGAAGGATAACCTCTTTCTTGGCATTTCAGAAAGGGAATTGGCAAGCACCATTCTTGCACTCTGGGCAGTGTGGTGGCCTGCCTCTGCAAAGGTGATGTTCTTCACAGGAGCAGATTTTAACAAATGTTGTTAGGGGGAATCATGTCCTGCGAAGCACGAGTTGTCAGGAGATGTAAATGTAGGTCTCTTAGGAAGGACTAAAATGCAAACTGGGGTGTGAACTGAATGGTCACACGTATATTTGTGACCATGCAAAGCACTGAGTTATCTGCAGAACAAGAGACTTAACGTCTGCTTTTTAAGTCCTTGCATGTTTATTAGGTCCAGTCTTTCCATAAACATGGGGGTGTTCTCCTATGTCTATAAAAAAAGACATGAGTCATAATTTTCATAAAGTATGGGATATTTCAAATTTATCAGTTTTTGGGTGTCCCACACAAGACAGCTGGTAGGGTTTGATTTTCACAAAGTGCTTGCTAAAAATGAATCTTTTATGGGTAAATTAAAGTTATCCACTCAAAGTAGTTACTTTGCCAGTCTTCTGGCCGTGAGGGTATATAATATCTGGTTAAACTGAGTCAATTTTTTCTCACTAGTGGGTTTTTTTTGAGCCAGTGACTAGGTTAATTAAAAAACCCTGTAGATTAATGCCAGCTTCATTTGATCAAGTGAAATGACTGAGCAAAGTCCCTACCCTTCTTATATACACCCCACACATTTCTTCTGAAAGAAAAGACAGCCTTTCCCTGTTTCCCTTGTTTGAGTAAGCTTTCTTCTCTGCTGTTGGTAAGGCTGATGAAGACATGTCAGTGACCTTGTTTAATGTCTTTATTTCAACAGACAAATTTTGGTATTGTCGACTTTCACCTAATCACAAGGTCTTGCACTACGGAGACTTGGAAGAAAGTCCACAGGGAGAAGTCCCTCATGATTCCTTGCAAGATAAATGTAAGTCATGCACAAAGATTGTGACACTTCTGCTTCTTTTATGCTAGTTCTTCTTTGTAACTTGTAGTAGGTTTCTCTTAACATGGGACATTATGAACAGCACTCTTTATGAAGATAAAGAGCAGGGGACATTTCCTCCTGCATTGAAATACCACTCTCCTGGGTTTGGCAAGTGTGTGTGGGGAGTGCGTTAAGCTTTTCAATGAGTTTATAATTTCATTCAGCTTGGAAACATCATGTCTTTCCTAGGGAGGAACACAGCTTATCTAACTGTGGATGTCAAATAAAAGTACTTGGGCATATTCAGAAGTACTGCCTGTCCATGGAAACAGGCAGTCTCTAGTGACTGGAGGAGGAATATGTGGCAGAAGTCTTTTCTGTTATTGTGAGGAGTGGACTTAAAGGTGACAGGTCATTGTGAACAGCATTGAGAGGACCTCACAGTTTCTGTGTAGCCAACTGGGAAAGGACGTGGCAGCTCCTACAAGGAGATTTATTGGGATTTTTCTTATAGTTAAAAGTAATTTTGGAGATCTTCAGAACCATCATACTCTAGTGATATTTCCTTTGTACTTCAATATGAGTTGTAGGGGTTTAACCTGTAATCCAGGGAAGGTTTTTTATGATAGTGGAAATAATGAGTATAGTTCTGCCACTGGTAGGTGACTTCAAGAAATCCAGCATTGAATAAGGAATAATTCTTTTTGTTCTTTTCTGAAAATCCTTTGCATTATCAAATAAGACATGCTTATACAGGTATTTCAGCTGGTAGTTCCACTTCTTTCATGGAACGGCAGAAAGACTAATTTTTCAGATGTTTGAAATTTTTCCAGCCTGAAAACTGGGGAATGATGTGAAATTTCCTCCCCTAACCTGCCTCCAGGCAGCACGTGAGAGGGAAGGAATAAAACCTGTGTGATGTTGGAGCTCTGGCAGTTTGCAGTCACGTTCTCTTGTTTTCCTTGCCTTACAGATTGCCTCAAGGATGTTCCACAGTCTCACTGCGGTCTTGGCAGAATGTAGGACAGGGGCTCACATTGCTGTATTGGCACAGAAAGAGACTGTTTTTGTGGACAAGGCTTAGAGAAATAGCCACAAAATGTTACAGTTGTGTCAGAATGACAGAGGAACAAAAGTCACACTTGAACTGCAGGCACAGTTACAAGACCAGCAGTTCCCAGATTTGTTTGCTTGGAGCACGCTTCCACGCACAAACCCCTGACCCCTGTGAGAGTCACCTAGTACTTGTATTTTCTGTAGGCTCTTGAGCCTTCTCAGGAATGTCATGATCCCATGGGGGCAGAGGGCTCCTGCTTTAGGAACCGCTGGGCCAGACCCACACGGTTCCCTCGGCATGGCTGCTGGTGGAGTAGGTACCAATGCAGTTTCCGAAAGAGGTGGTTATTTCATCAGTATCTCAGGTTTTCAGGCTATGAATGATGCAAGATTTACCATAGTGCTACCCACATTAGATGGTGTTTCATTAAGAAAAGTTGAGAATATTGCAAGTCACAAGATTTTAAAGTGGCACCATTGTTTGAAACATATCAGACCAAATTGGCTTGGGCATTTTACAGAGTACTTTTCATAAATATTCTGGTTGTCTCTGGATAGATTATTGATTTTTGAATTCTTAAAGTTTGGATGTGATGGTCAACTTCTCAGCATTTAAAGCCAGGTCCACAGATTAAAGGGAATAGATGGGTAAGAAAACAGAACCAAGAGAAGCAGCATCAAGCATTTTGTGTACTCCTTGCCAAGCCTGAATAATTAGTCTCTATCCCCAAAAATAAATGTGTGGGTTTTTAACCTTTTCACTTCTGTGAATGTCACCCCTCTCTTCAGGCTGGCAGAGATAACAAGCCATGCAGACTCCAGCTGGGATAGAAAACAGCTGCCCTCTTTCTCAAGGCTTTATCCATTGTGAGCACATCACATCTGTGCTCACGCCCTCCAGCATCTTGTAGTCAACTTCTGATACCTCCTGAAGTCTTTGATTCTATTTTTCTAAAGCAAGGCATAAGCCAAGTTCCTGATAAATAAAGATTAGGATGTCGCATCAGTCTGTGATCTCCCACAGTAACTGCATTCCAGATCACACAGATCAAGTGTATGAAACCTGGAGAAAAGCCTTCTTGGTTGAGAAGTCTGACCTCAGAAAATCTCATCTTATGCAAACAGAGAAATTGTTTTTCTAGCCCTCTTCAAAAAATAGCAGGAACTTTTTTTTCTTAAGAAGACCTTTCTACCATAGTTGTAGTCAAATATCTCCTTAATTTTTCAGTTTTTCCTAGCTTACTCTCTCCTCTCAAAAACCATACCTCTTCTCCAAAATGGGACTGTCAGAGGCATAAAATGTCAGCAGGCCCACAGCATAAAATTCTGAGAGTTAAGACAGAAGTAGTGAAGAGTCAAATTACTTCCTTTTTTTTCACTTTTCCATGCAAAGCAAATACTTTAAGAATGTCTTTTACATCCCATACCATCCGTTCGGCCGTAGTGCTGAGGTAATCTGTCATAAAATATATAGTGCTGCTGTGCCCAGTAAAAGAGTAAATGCATTTCCCCTCTTCACTATTTCCATTAGAGTTTGTAGAGAACTGGGCAGTAACAGGTTTTCATATTACTATCCTCTTCTATATAAGATACTTTTCTGCAGCCACAAGGATAATGGATTATTTATAGATCGTAGAAACTGTCACTCAGGGACTACATAGTATTGTAGAGCATATAGATTCTCCATAATGTAATTACCTTTGGGAAATTGACTTCCGCTTGAAACTCAGAGAAATTTATCTTTATGCCTTAGTGACCTCACTCTGTGACTTTGAGTGGCAGCAGATTCCAGTATTTTTTCTTACCTTTCTTTTTCCCCCACTCATTTCTGATCACTTCACATTTTAAAGCAATTGGAATGGCTCATTATAAGCCTTAGTATTCCTTATTCTTGATAGCACCAGAAAGCAACTAAACTGCTGATGGGAGTGAAATAGAAAACTATCTAAAAAAAATTCCTGCAGGCTTTTAAAAGAAAGAAAACAGCATTGAGTGAGGGGTCCAACTTGCCCAGCATCCTCTTTCCAGCAGAGACTTTACCTGGATGCCTAGGAAAGAGCAACAACAGAGCAGGCACATTACATTAACAAGGAAGAAAACTATAAGGTTTTGAGATCCGTGAGTACACGTACTGTCCAGACACAGGTACGCATTTATATGAAACACTCTTGCCCAAGGTAGTCTAAATAGGCAAGAAAAAGCATTTTCAGACTTTTATCCAGATGCCTGAAATTTTGTCAAGACTCACTGGTTCCTGCGTTAGTTGTTTTCTTCCAGTTTTCTTTCTTACAAAAGGCTGGAAATGGCAAAGGACATGCCAATTTTAACTATTAGTCTTGCGTCTTTTTAGACTCTGTAGCTTTTACATACCTTGCTTCTAACTAATTTTCTGGGTTTGATTTTCTTTCTTTTTTAATGCAGTGCCAGTGGCAGATATAAAAGCTGTTGTGACTGGGAAAGACTGCCCACACATGAAGGAGAAAGGAGCTCTTAAACAAAACAAGGTAGGGTTCTCAAATTGTTATGAACACATACCGTGCAGAATACTAAGCTTGTCAACTTGAGCTTCCCTGAAGTAACACAGGTATTTTTCATTCCAGCCTCCAATATTTCCATGTATGTACACCCTTTGTTTCCACCTCAAACCATTTGAGTTAAGTTATTGGGACAGCTTAGCCTTCTTTACTCATATTTCATGGCAGATGTGTATTGTGATATGCCCAGGGCACAACTGGAATAGTCTTTAGTAGTGATGTTTTCTATCTCTAAAGCAAAGCAGCAATGGCTGTTGGTACCTACTCCTATATTGCCTCGGATAAATAACTAGTTTTTTCCAGCTGTGCTCTCTGATGAGCACACATTTAGTGAACACATGCCAAAATTGCAATTAATGTCCAGCTGATGATACCTGCAGGTCCAGTCAGGTAGAAAAACAACTGCCAATAAAAGGCTGTATGGTAAATTCTGGGAAATTAAGGAGGCGTATAAGGACGTGCTTAGCAGTTCATTAGGGAAAAAAAATGTGCTGGAGACAATATTCAGCTTAAATTAGATTTATACTACTTTTCAGAGTTTCAGAGCAAGAAATCTAAGCTGACAGTAGCACTGAAATTGTGCAGTGCCAGAATCTTGCAGAGTTTTTGTTAGTAAGAATTGTCACCACATCAAGAAGAAATGGAGTTACCAGCAACATCTGGCATCCTTAGTGGTGAATGCCATATTCTGTGAGGTATTTTAATAAATTTTCTGTTAGGTTGTCTCTCCCACCTTACAAGAAGCTATGAAGGTGTTCAGTCTGGCCTAGAATAACACCCTGAGAGGTCTGGGAGCCAGATCACCAGTTCTGAATCAGAATTTCTAATTACCTGAAACTGAGAAATTTTGGGTCAGACCAGAAGGAGATTTTGATGGACAAAATAGTGAAGTTAAGAGTTCCTGCTTCAATACTTTAGATAAAATTGGAAAAAGCAATTCTGATGGAAGCCATAAAAACTGAGAAAGCACTGTCAAAGCTACATCACACAACTAGTTGCATCTTCACAGCTGCAACTTCTCTTTCCTTAACTGTGCACAGATAGGCAAAGCATCCTGACAATTTTTTGCATTTGTTTTCTGACAGAGAAGTTGCTCTCCTTTCAAAATTGTCTTTACACAGTAGGAAAGGAAAAAGTCATGTCAAGTGAGGAAAGAAAAATCCCAGGAGTATTTTCCCTTGTTGATTTTCTGAATCAGGGCACAAACACACACGCATGAGTACAATAGATTACGTACAACTCCTACCTCATGTTACAGCTGAACCATCAGCACATTTGGCTGGGACATTTATATGATGCATATAAAATATTTTTAGTTCTTCCTTGTCTTAGCACTCATATGTCCGCACAAATGGGAAAGATGGAAAGCAGTGGGTGGCAGTGATGGAAGTGTGTCATCGTTATGGAGCAGTAATGTCTAGATAGTATTTAATGCTAAATAGGAATGCTGCAGATCAGTTTGTCCTCAGCTCTCAGCATTGCCCCATTTCCTTAGGTAAAATTGCTTTGGGCTGGTATAAAATTTCTGGCTGAGGATGTGAAGATCAGGAATTCATAGGTAGCATGGCTGCATCCTTGGCTGGAGCATTCTGTTTGTAACGCAGAGAATGGCAATTTTCATGGGTTTACTGTTTCTGATGTGGTGTCGGGGGTTTGATGGGTTTGGGGTTTTTGGTTTGGTGGGTTTGGGTGTTTTTATTTCCTCAATTCCTTGTTTATTCCCCTGCGAAGCACAGAATTTTTGAATTAATCTGTCATCCCAATCAAACTGTCTGGCACAATATTGTAACTATTTAACTGACATAGATATAACATGGGTTTTGTAGCATATCAAGTTATATATGGTTTATGTAATTAAAATCTATTAAAAGGCAGACACAGAATGCAATTCAGCTGAATTTGGTGTATGAAACCTTTCACCTTCTGAAACTTCACAATCAGTGATATATTTTTAAGAGACCTTTTCTTTCTGTGCTTTCTTTGTACATATATAATGTCCACCTCAATTTTATTCGTTGGCAGAAAAGAAAATTGAATGGCAGAATGCCATGCTATGAGCATAGCTGGAATTGGCAAAATGTCCATAACAAAGGCTTCAGCGTCTCTTCATTTGCCAGCACATGGCCATTGTTCTTTCAGCAGGACAATTTCAAAAGAAATAAGAGTTAAACTGAATTGGAATTTGCATGCATATGAGCTGGAACAATGTAATGGGACCAGATCTCAATCCACTATTGTTCATCTTGCTTGTGTTTTTAAATTAGGTTTAATTTTTAAATCCTTATTTCTGACTCCCAAGTAGTACCAATGATTTTCAAAGAAATGAAATATGTCAGATTTTGCAGCCTTCAAAATAAAGCATGACAGAAGAATTAGAAAAAAACATGGCCAGATATTTTGAAGTGTTCTCCTATCACCCTTTATCTGCTGATGTGGCAGGTTTCAGGCTTTGTGCCTTTTTAGTCAGCTGAAATGGTTCTGCTCGCATCCCTGATGAATGAAGTCTTCTCTTCTCTTCTCTTCTCTTCTCTTCTCTTCTCTTCTCTTCTCTTCTCTTCTCTTCTCTTCTCTTCTCCCTTCCCTTCCCTTCCCTTCCCTTCCCTTCCCTTCCCTTCCCTTCCCTTCCCTTCCCTTCCCTTCCCTTCCCTTCCCTTCCCTTCCCTTCCCTTCCCTTCCCTTCCCTTCCCTTCCCTTCCCTTCCCTTCCCTTCCCTTCCCTTCCCTTCCCTTCCCTTCCCTTCCCTTCCCTTCCCTTCCCTTCCCTGTTGAACAAGTTTCCTGCTGCTGCCTGTCTAGATAGTTCTTTGGGGCAGATCATCTGACTTTGGCAGGCAAACTCAACATGGCAAGGCCTCAGCCTTCAGTAAAGACATGGGTGTTTTGAGGGTATTGAAGGCAGAGCAGGCAGAAAGTATGGAGGTCATTCCAGCTGCATGGGATCACTTTGCCATAGGGACCCAAAATGCCTGTTCATGGCTTCTGGCCTGTGTTGGGGACCAGTGGAGATGGGGGGAGAGGGAACCTCTGGGCATCTGAGCAACCCTCCCTTCATACCACCTACAGCAGCTTCCCCCACAGAGCCAAATCCAGGGCGTGGGCAGTATTGTCCTGCTGTTGCAGAGTCTCTTGTTCTCTTGTTTCCAGCGCAGCTCAGAAGAGGGGCACATTGTGTGTCCCAGTGCTGTTACCTTTGAGAAGAGTCCGGGGAAGGGCAGAGGTCTGACATGTGGAAGGAGCTAGGAGAGCCAAGGGAGTGAGTTCAGCAGCTTCAGGTGCAGGAGGAGGAAAGCAAAACAAAGAAGAAAGGAACAGGTTGGAGGGAATGTGAGATAAAAAAGACCAGAGTGATAGAGAAACAAGTGGAAAAGGCTTGAGTGAAAAATTACTGTGAGAAAGGTTGAGAAGTAGAATAGAGAAAAGAAGACAAAACTACAGACAGCTGATAAAGACTGACCAGTTCTCCTTTAAGAATTGGTGGCTCCTCCTCATCATTGATGGGACTGTAACAAAACCAGGTGGGGGTCCCTGACAAGTCAGCCAGATCAACCACTGAGACCATTGTCAGTGCAGAGGGCCAGTTGGCAACTCCAGCTCCCTTGGCTTCCATTTTCCTTGACAGTTTGCTGTGCATAAAGTAACAGAGATGCTGGCATCAGGAAGTTGTAATTCCCAAGCCTTTAGAGTCCAAGGTGGCCAGCAAAGGAGCTGATCTGTAGCTAGGACTGCCAAAATAACACTTTACCCCAGAAAGAAAAGCTTGGTGCCCTTAAAACAGTCCTTTCTCATTCTCTGCCTGACTGGAAATGACCAAACCCTTGACATCCTGACACATTCCTCTTCCAAGCAGAGATTTTTTTTTTCCTTCTTTTTCTCTCTTTGAGATGAAGAAGAAGTTACATTTGTTGCAGTTTCCCAAAGGTAAAATTACAGGGGTCAAGCCTGTGGGATTGTTGACCTTCATGAAATTCAGGAACATCAACAGTATAAGAGTACAAGCCCTTTTTTCAGAGCTACAACCTCAGTGGCACCACTTGGCATATTCTGTCAGTAATTTATAACACTGTGTGACGAGATAATGCCAGGGTCATGTGGGCAGAGGTAGATTTGTTTCTGTAAGGAGAGACATCACTCTTAAGGAGGTGTGGCTGAGAGACATGCCTACAACACAAAAAGGCCATGTGAGCCCTGGGCCATTGGTTTGCTGAGTGCACCAGCACTGTTTGCACTTGCAGCCTCCATGGAGATTTAACACAGTGAGGATTTAACATAGCCTCTTCTCCTGTAGCCTTGGCAATACATCAAGTCAAACTGAGTAACTAAACTCAAGGAAAACAAGAACATTTCCCAAGAGAAGCCTGATCTCTTATTATCCAAGATTATCCCTAAGGATTGCAAGTTTTATGGTTCAGAGTCTTCTCTTAATCATACGACTTCAAAACCAAAAAAACCCTTCTAGAAATCCAAATATCTATGTCTGTCTCAGACCAGGAGCTCGGGGATAAAAATCTAGAACAATGTTTATGCTGCAGTCTCCACAGTCAATTCTTCCATTTCAAAGCTTAGTGTGGCAAATTTAGGAAGCTGTTCTCCTTTCACCAGTGGCGGTGCAGGGACTGCTGTCAGCTGAGAGTCAGCAAAAGCTGTCAGTTTGACAAGGCTGAGGAAGCCAAGAGGCAAAAAGAACAGGACATGTGACACAGATCATAGTTACAAGTCAGCACTCTTCTATCTAGCTGTGTCTCTTTTCCATAGTTAATATATCCATACCACCGAGCTTAGAGATTGTGAGATTCTTGTAATGGCACTTGTAGTGATGCAGGTAGAAACCATAATATGGCAGCAGATGAGACAACATCTTTGCATGATCACTACTGGCCACTGAAAGATCATTATTTATTCAGATTGCCTGGGTTTCCCAGTGGGATTTCAAGTCCAGGTGACTTTTACGGAAGGTCAGCACTTTATGAATTCTCCTAGGTACCTTTTACAATTCCAGCTTCAGTGCTTAGGGGAAAAAAAATAAATTAAAAAAAAATTGCTTTTTCCTTTCCCAATATTCCTTTGGTCTTTAAGCAACCGGCATAGTTTGGCATGACTGAGGCTGGCAATTCTGGTTCAGGCAGAAACAAAATTCCAGAAATCTCCTGAGAGTGAATAACATATTTCCAGCAGTGAAAAGACCATAACTATATACCAGGGTATTAATTGTCCTGACAAGATTTTTAACACAAGGAGTCAAACCTTGCAGAACTTTGTGAGTTTAATCTATACAAAGTGAAAAACGCCCTTCAAGAAGAGTTTCTTGCAAGTGTACTATTATTCATTATATTGATTTCAGTCTTCACCATTGCCTAGCTCAAGTTTAAACTCAAATGCTAAAGTAGTTCATGACCCAGTGGGCCACAGTAAGCACTGAGGTGGGTGAGTTTGTTTTGACTGAAGCAACCGTGGTGGTATTCTTGCTGTGCCAGTCTCTTGCAGAGGTCTGGTATTACTGCAGCTTTGGCCAAGAGATTACCATAGACTACTTTGCAACTTGTTTCGGGGAATAATGGATAGGAAAGAAAGACAGACCTGAATGTACGATTGCCTCTCTCATGCAGCATTAATATGTGTTTCCTTGTATTGTTCCAGGAGGTGCTAGAGCTTGCTTTCTCTATATTGTATGACTCAAGCGGCCAGTTGAATTTCATTGCTCCAGACAAGCATGAGGTAAGCCATATTCAGAGTACAGATATTTATTTCAACTTACCTTAGTTCCTTTAAGGCACTAGATGACTTTGTAAGAACATAAGAATGGGCATCATGGCCCAGGATATAGGTCCATCTAAATCAGGGTTATGTCTCATAACAAACTGACATCCAAGTGATTAGTGTCGGAACAAGACTTTCTGCAATTTTCTTGCATATCTGAGCCACAGAAGAAACATATTTTGTATTCCTACATCACAGAGCACATGAAGCTCCAAATTACAGACCAATATTTCTAAGCCCTCCTGAAATGCGATCCATAAGAAGGAGAAATAAGAGAGCTTGGCCAGACCTTGAAGTTCTACAGACCTCGCTCACCATTTCCTGATTTCTTGTGGTCTGCCTATACTTTAGACACCAGAGAATTTTGCTGTGTGAACTTTCAACACTGAGAATTTGTACAGCCAAGCTGTCAAAGAATCACTGCCAGCCTCATTAGCATAATCAGGGGTGGTTATGCCATCATTGGGTCTCAATTTCAGCCTAAGACTTGTGCTCTCCAGAATGGCATACCCCCTTTTTCTTACTTTCACATTGCTTAAGACCATTCCTGATGGGTGATCATAGAAGGCCCCATCTATTCCATCTCCATGGGAGAGTGTTTTGCAATGGTTTTCACTTGTATAAAGACAAGGTAAATACCAACAGCAAGGATGAATGACAGCCCCTTCCCTGCTCCCTTCTCTTAGTAAAAGCCACAGGGAAATAGAAGACATCATCACCTTCTGGAATGTGATAGGATTAATTTACCTTAATTATGTTGAATCACTGGATGTGTTTCTCTCAAAGAAATTTCAAGTAAAGGTGTAGCAGAATGCACTGCATTAAAAAAAATCCTTCTTGTTTCTCAAGCAAAAAGAATTGTGCTCCATTTGTACACTTACTTTTAGATATCACATTTGGTCTCAGTTCAGGACACTGTGCTAAGATGATGAACTACAGAAGATTGCTCTAAACTGCATTATACTGTAGTGTTAAAAAAGTGCATGAAATTGCTTTACAAGTGACGTGTATTAGTTATGCCACTTCAACGTTTGTTGTTCTGGACTAAGACCTTCAACTAGTTGTTAATTTTAGGAAAGGAGATACAGTTATGCCCGTTTGGGTCTTTCTGTGGATTAATATTTGAGTGTCATTTTCTAGGTTGTTCATTCCAGAGAAGTATTTGCTGGTCAGTTTTCGTGTAAGAGAAAGGAGCAATAGTATCCCAGGCACAACGTACCACTAGAGCTGTAGTTCTAAGCAACACATGGTTGTCTTCATCCTCTGAACTGAACATAGGTTCGATTATTTCTGATATAAATTCTCCAGAAATTGAATCATAAACTATTTCAGCTCAGAAGCACAAATGGTCATGAAAACCAACAATTTTTTCAGCCACTGTTATCTCAAATATAGCCTCTAGCTACAAGTGGATTTTAATGGTGCAAATGTTCAAAAGCTGCTGCTGCATCCCACTGACAGGCAGCAGCAGTGAGATGCACTAACCCAATTGCTCATGAGTGCATTAACACACCTTTTATCTTCATTTCTCTTTTTGGTATTGCGCAGCTTCTTTGAAACAAAATTAGTATGTTCAAACAAATGGCCAGAGGCAACAGTCTCTGCTGCCGCTTGACAGTTCCCAAACGGAAGCTTTTAAAAGGACATCTCACTTCCTCTGTGTTTTTCCATGGCCTGCAGAAGAGTGAGTTGTGATTAAAGTAGAAAGTACAAGTTTTCAGAGGAAGCACCCACAAGGAAAGGCAAATAGCATGTTGTGAAGCCTATGACCTCATCAAAGTAGCTGGGGTGCCTGTCGATAGAAGCGCTAGTTTAGCGGCATTGTCAGTTTGGGAGGTTTGGTAGTGACATCTCAAGATTCTAAAAGCTTTGTGTGAAGCACCAGGAATGATGTTGGTACATGACAATTTCAGGTCAGACTTGCAGGGCTTTTTTTAAGTACTTGTGCAGCCCTCGTGATTGTAGAGTGAGGTTGAAATGTGGGAGTTGAGTGTGTCCTAAAAAGAAAAATTGAACAAGGCTCATAGGATAATTCTGGTTGCAAGGAACCCTGGTGTCCTGAGTCCAACCTCCTGCTCAAAGCAGGTCAGCAATGAGCTCAGACCAGGTTGCTCAGGGCTGCATCCAGATGGATGAAGCCTGTGCAACCTTTCTAGTTCTTGTCTCCCAAGGTAATTCTTCGATAAAATCTCATTACTGAACCAGTATCGTTGAGATTTGGACCTCATTCTAGCACACTTAAGTTTGTCAATTCCCTTAGCCATCTGTTGGAGCTTACTGCTAGCCAGGGGATTCAGTGCTATGAGATCACTCCATTGTATTTGTTTTTCATTTAAATACTAATAACTGGTTTCAACTACACAGCAAAAAAGGTGGATTAATCTTATCCGTGATTTTTGACAGAGAAACTGATGAGGGAGGCCATAATTAGGTTTCATTGGAGTTTTATGAAAATGAATCTCGTAAATTAATTTTTCAGTGGCTCTTAGTCTCTTTTGCATATTAAAAAGAAAATAGCTTCTGAATGAATGCCTCTGTTTTTCCACCATCTCATTAGGGTGTCTCTCTGCTCAACATGTGCAGGAGTTTAATTAGGTGCATTTGCCAATATGGAGATTAGAGAGGAAGCCCCTTTTCCAGGCCATTGCACTCATCAGAATTGTGGCCAGAGTTTGGTTTCTGTGGGCCCTGAATGAGTTCTATCTAGAAGAGGAGAGAACTGCAGTTTTGCTTTCTGGCTCTCTGGGATTCCTCCCCAGAGGAAGAGCTGGCCGCACTCACTGCGCAGGTGATGGATGATTTACGTCAGGGGCTGCATCTGTTGAAAAGATTCTCCACTGTCCTGTAACCTGAGCAGAGCCTTTTGCTGTTCTGTTCCTTTCTTCATAATGAATTCAGGAAAAACTATCCCAAAGAAAGATTTCAAGTAAATCGTAAAGGATTATAGTCTGTTCAAATATAATTATTTTTCTAGAATAGCTTCTTTCTCCTGATATTCTGCATACGCTCCAGAAAAATTGCATGCTTTGAAAGTCTTCAGTGGCACACTTTGACAGCCTGGAATAGGCAGGCGAAGTTGTTTATTTAGTACTTGTCAGCAGGACAACCTGAACTCTAAAGTCTCTTCTATACAGCTGATCTCATATTAAAGCTGTGGCTTGGCTTGCCCACACCCTAGGTGAAAAAGCTCCCTCTGCTACTGTTTTGTTACTGACTTAAGTGGGTTGGATTTCACTTCAGATGCTGAAGTGTGCTAACCCATCCTATTTTTGAAATATGCCCTTTTTCTGGATGAAGAGGGGGGCTTCTCTCTCTTCCGTAAAAATAATCCTCATTTCTGCTGTGGGATAAAGTCAACCATGGCTATCTTTAAACTCAGCAGCATCATGTAGCAAATGGTCAGCTAAATTTAAAAACCCTTTTTTTGGCATGAAATCCAGCAGAAGTATTTGTAAGATAAAAATGCAGTTACGGTTGATTTAATTTTTCTCCTGCAAACTAGGACACAAGTTTATGATTGAAATCTTTATTTTTAGATGACAGCATTTGAGTACTTCTGTTCACAGTTGAATAAATGGCTTGTAGTAATAAATGAAAGTGACTTATTCAATAGAAGTTGACTCTAGATCACCAATCTCCCTTGAATTGGTTGCTGATTTTAAATGGTTATTCAGCCCACGTTTATCACAAGCTGTCAGCTGTTGGGAAAGATGGCATCTCCTGTTAGGAAAAAGCTAACAGTAAGGAAAAGGTTTAGAGGCCAGGTCAGCATTTGCAGCATTTAGTATTACACCCAAGCAGCTTGGCATTTAATTTTCATTAAGGACATAGAATTAACTGACTGTAGTTTTCATAGTATGTTATTTTGCATAAAATAGTGGTAAAGTAGGCATAGATATTTGAGACTATCAATTGTAACAACTTCATGTAGAGGAGAGCAAACAATGATAAAAAGCAGATAGTGCAGGAATTTTTACACTAAGAGTCAAGAAGGATTTGGGGGTGGGATTCAGTTCACCTAACTTAACTATCTTGGAATTAAAAGTTTAGTTAGTGTAAGATAATCAAGCGTTTTTAATAGGTAGTGAGGAAGGACAAAGGAGTGAAGGAGATTTCTCCAGAGGTTCATTGTCTTAAGTTATTCTTCCCTTCTCCAATAATTGCAGAAGAACATTCAACAGAAGTTTAGAGGAGATTCTAAATTGTCAAACAACTAAATACTGTCATTTTTTCCCATTTTATGGATTTTATTTTTCCATTTTCTGAGCAGCTCAGGGAAAGCCTTCTTCATGATATGAGCTGATAAAATGCATCAACCTAATTCTAGGTCTCTTTGTAAATCCCCATGGGAGCAGCAGCTGTAGAGGACCAGACCAGAGAAGAAGTTTGTGTATGAAAAGTCTATTAATGACAGTTTTTTATCCTTTTCCTGTGCAGTATTGTGTATGGACCGATGGTTTGAACGCCCTCCTTGGGAAGGATATGTTGAGTGACCTCACGCGGAACGACCTGGACACACTGCTCAGCATGGAGATAAAGCTACGCCTCCTTGACTTGGAAAATATACAGATCCCAGATGCTCCCCCACCTATCCCAAAGGAGCCGAGCAACTACGACTTTGTTTATGACTGTAACTGAGGCAGTCACTGAAACTTGCTCTGAAACTGGAAATACATTATAACTGGAGAGATATTAAAAAAAAAAAAAAAAAAAAAAAAAGAGGAGTGTGAGGAAAAAAAGAAACCCACTTCTGCACCTTGGATTTTGGCTTTGGGGAGGGATGTAGAAACACTTGCATTCCTCCCTGTTCCCTGCATCCCTTCTTTCCCCATTCCCATCTTCCCCATTGCTCATCCAAATCCACATTGCTTTAATTAACTTGTAATTGCGGGCCATTGGCCTTGCTTAAGGCAAAGACTGCCACTAAGAAGCACCCTCCTGAGGACTTTTTTTACATTTTTAATACTGGAATAGACATTCTTAACTAAAGGACGTTGTTATCAAACTGCATGCCTGTGAAACCCACTTGGCAGGGCAGAGGCTTTAACTGGAAGGAGGAGGGAGGTAGGGAGCAAAAGCAGCTACTGTAAGCAGAAGATTTCCCCAGACACTCACAAGAGTCTGCTCACCACTGAATCCAATGAGATGATGAAATTCGTTAACTGCTTCCCAGTGCTTGCACCATCCGTCACTGCCATCATTCTCTCCACCGTCATCTCAACTCTTGCCTCCAGCCTTCACCCAGCTGATCGGCTCCCAGAATGGAAGGTCTGCAGGTTTTTGCTGTACCATACGCTGCAATGCTGCAACAGCTTTTAACTTCTTTTCCTCCCAGCTCTTACGATAGCCCCACACTAGCAGATCACTCGCACAAACCGTGTATGAAGCCACTAGTGTGTCCCATTCCTGTAGCATTCCCTAAGCCTCAGTTGCCTCTGAAATTGGCTTGTTGCTATTTGAAGTGATTTTTATTTCCTTGGTCCAAGTTCAACAGTAATTTTCACAAATTAATTACAACTGCCAAACATCCAGGTTTACATCGTTGTCATCGCTACAGTGTTAGAAATTTGCAAGGGATTTTTTTTGTACGGGTTCTAATTTTTTTATTTTATTTTGCCAAACAAATATATTTAATGAAAACTAATTTCAGTGTGAGTACTTTTGGGGAACAATATTTTTACTTAATTTCCATTTGGAACATTTGCCCTGAAGGGAAAAAAACCACCCTTCCCTTCAACTTCACTGTTGAATAAAAATCTGAGTTGTGATGATTCTTGGAACTTTGTTTTTCTTCTGAAGTTGTCTTTTATTCTTTATGCTTCCTAGCAATTCTGAACTGTTTAGTGAAAAGAGGAGTGGAAAGACCTTTCTTATCTGTATCTGATTTTACTTACTTGTTTGTTAGCAGTGACAAAGATGAAATGCATCCAGAGATCTCCATTGCCATAGTTACATGAGCCTTCCTGTGAGAAGGGCCCTTGTGAAATCCAAAATCCCAGCATACTGGTGTGCTCTTGGTCAGTTCAAGGCTGCTGCCTTTCCTGTTTGCTGAGGCAGGCAACTGTATTCCTGTATTTCCATTTTCTCCATTGAGAGTGTTTATGGCTGCAGCAGATTGGTATTAGGAAGGTTTGAGCTTAGCAGGATGGATTCCCTTCATACTCATGTTTTTCTAGGTGTTTCACTAAGTTCAACAGCATATATCTGAGTCTAGAGGAACCTGCCAGCTCTTTCCCTCCCACTGCACATGCTGAAGACAGGTGTTTATCAGTGTAAGTTTCTCTCCTGCTCAGACCCAGCTGAAAAAGACGGTGAAGGGGTTTTATCAGAATTCATGCTAATGAGAACCCCAGAAGGTGGTTCCAGTTCTGACAGTCATAAAAGTTCTCAACTGAGGCGAGCTTTGCTCCATCCGGATGGCTCTGGGGAAAACGTCCTGACTGGCCTCACACCAGCTGAGGAGAGAAATGATGTCCTGCAGGTGCAACAAAAAGGAAGATAATGAGAACATTGTATGAATGCAAGCATCAAGGTCTCAAGGAACGTGCCTTCCTGAAGCTGTGCTTGCAGTATTTTATGAATGCCTTAATGTAACAGAAGATACGAGCTGGTTTTGGTGGTAGTGGATGATAAAGCAAGTTATAAGAGAGACTGAGTTAAACTCTGGAGAGAGAAGTTACGGTGAAGTGTGGCCTGAGAAAAGGTTCAATCTTAACAAGAGTAGAGATGTATAGCATGAGTTGTATGAGTTTGAGATGATTTATTCTCCAGAGCTTAGTCAGACTATAGCAAAGGTAGTCATGGTCAGGACATAGTGGAAGCAAAGGCACTGCCTGCCACAGGGGATTTTTAAGGGGTCCCGGGGACAAGGGATGGAGGTAGGAACATGTTTCTTTACAAGACGCTGATGCTGTCTCTTACCTTCATGCAGATAAAACTTGGAGCAGCCTGGAGAGCCTGAGTTGTTTTAATTTCCCTGACCCAGCTGGATTTGCTTTTTACCTACAGATTTCATATTGGTGCTTCAGATGGGTATTGCTTTGCTGACAAAAGAAACACCTTTCACTCCTAGGCTATAAGCGCCAAACATACTGCCACGTCAGTGGCACTCCAATGCTGTGGTCTTAGCAGGCAGGCATCTGCATGACTATCAGAGAGAAGCAAAAAAACCCTCTTCTAGGAGACAAGTTGAGCAGGAGATAAAGGTTAGACTTGCCTCCTCCACTAAGGTGAGTGCCTCTAATTCTACCCCAAGAGCCCAGGGGAGGTGGGGGGAGGAGATCTGGAAATCCGGGCCTCTGTTTTTACCAACAGCTCGTGCCCGCCCACATGACACTGAGGCACATCGACACCACTCAGGCAGCGTGGGGCTCTTGAGCATGAATGTCTGGGAGCCCTCTCCTTTCACAGCAGGTTACACAGCCCATGACCCTCTGTCCTGCCCTGGCACCCCACAGTGTGGGTGCAGCCTGACCGGGGGGATCCATGTCCGGAGCCAGATGGATATCACAGCACAGCTGTGTGGCTCTACCTCACTGCTTCCTGCAGCCCTGCTTTGCAGGATCCCCAGCTCCCCACACGGCCTGGCTCTTTGTATGGGTTATGCACAGTGTGGGATGGTCACATGAGCAGGAATGCTAAATTTGTATCCGCCACCCTGCCATAAGAAAGAAGAGGCTCAAGAGATACGTTGGCGTAATAGCCCTTCCAGCTATTTTAGCAGAACTCCCACAGCAACCTGAAAGGCTGTGGTGCAAAGAAGAATCCTGCCTTCAGTTTCTTGAGCTGTCATACAGGCTCGCTTCGTCATTATGAAATTTGAAACAAAAAAAAAGTTAAATGATGAAGAAATATCCCGCTGCTTCCCATTCTTTAAAAAAAAAGAAATCGAGAATGAAAATGGCAAATTCATTTGCTCATGCTGTTGTGTTCCGGAAAAGCTTTTAAATCTTCACATTCAAGGAGATGCAGCAGGAAAAAGAACTGCTATTGAAGTTTCTTGTATAATTTCAAAACATTAAGTGGGTAATTGCTTGTAAAAGCCATAAAGGGGAGAGAGAAAAAAAAAATCAGTCTAATTTTAGCTCCTGTTTTGGAAATGACTTTGCTTTTGAAAGTTAATATATTCTTTTACCAGAAAACTTGAATCAAGAAGAATACGTATCTTCTTAAGTCAACTGCTTGCTCTACTTGTAAGGACAAGGAGAAGAGCAGCAATTCTAAGTAATCCTGTACAAAGCAAGCTATGTGTCAGAGAAACAGGGCTTTTATTACCATTTTTCAGAAGCAGTTCTTTTTTCAGTATGAAGAACTCTTTCATTAAACTTTAGATGAAGAAATAACATTCTTATGCCAAGAGGCTGGTAGGTGCTGACTCTCTGTTGAGTTGCAAAATGACAGTGCAAGATCCTGATTACTTCATTTGTGAAATCCTCTTGTGTCTTCATGCCTTACCCAGAATTGCATTTTTCTTGCCTAGGGTGCTTGTCATCAATGTCACTTCAATGAGAATGTGAAGGCTTGCATGGAAACCTGGTGGGTTCCACTGCCCAGAACAAATCTGTCTTCTCTGGCAGACAGCTGAGCTGCAAGGGAGCCCTGCATCCCCTCAGCAACCCTGTAGGCCAGCAACTGCAATCCCACAGCCTCTGGCCAGCTCTCAAAAGAGGGGGTGATGAAAGAAGAAAAGAAACATGCTCCTGTCAAGAGAAGATGGAGAGAGGAGCATGGGCATGAAATGCCCCTGAATGCATCTGCTCTTTGGTTGTTTGTCAGTACATGGACTCAGTGATCAGAGATGCCTCTGATGCATCCAGCTCTATAGTGATTCAAGCTGCTAATCCTGAGAAATAACCAGCAAGGAAGATGTTGGGAGCAGGAGGACACTTTTGTACTGCCATACCCCCCCTTCTCTCCTTTGTTGCTGCTTCACTGACAAGTAAATGGAATTAGCTTCACTGTCATGTGAAAGTCGTTCATCTAAGGAGCATAATAAGATTAGTGTAAGATTTTACTTCTTTCTTGCTCCATTCTTCTTCAGAGTTAAAAAAAATAATAAATCCAGCCCTTACTGACCTGGGGATGTCTTAGCTGTCTGGACTACTGAGTGTATGACAGCCCTTCCCCTTTGAGGTAAAGGAGGTAAAGGTAAAATTCCTGCAAACTTTGGAAGACATACATAGGACATAGGAGTTTTTGTCACACTGCTGGCTGAGCTGTCATTGCTTTCCCCGCAGCTGGATAAATCAGGATGAGACTTGCTTAATGCTCCTTCCCTCCCTAGATGATAATTATATTTGAATATTAAACATCCACATGGCTTAAGCAAATTCCCTGATTAACAAAGCACTTACCTATGCAGCAAAAGACTCTTGATTTCAGTTTGATAAACAGGCACCTAAATTTAGGTGAGTGCTCATGGACCAAGCTAGATCAGGGCCTGTGTGAGCAGGAAGGCAATTTTACCTGTTACTGAGATTTTGCTACATGCTCAGAGGCTATGCAAATAATGACTTTTTTGGCTGATGTGTAATTAGATTGTGTACCTCTGGTCACTGCAAGAGACTGAACAGGATGCTGATTTTTCAACATCACTCCAGCTGCTTCATGCATCTTTGGGACTGACAACAGCAGTTAAAGAATTGAAACAGGAACCCTTTCCAGGTGAAATCATGCTGAAATTTGAGAGGACAGTGGCATTAAAAGTACAAGTTTTTTAGGGCAAGCTTTTATGTGCACTAATCGTAAAATGGATGTTGGGAGTGCCATGAATTCTGATAGTAAGGTGATTTCAAAGTGCTGAGTCAGGGAGTGCTGTCCTGCAGCAGCCTCCTGAGGGCAAGGTTAAAAAGTACAGGAGACCATTTCAAACTCGTTTAGTAACTCATATATTTACACCTTATTTTCACTTCTTGCTGGGAGACCTTGAACATCACTGAAGAGCAGAACTGTCTGGTGATGCTTAGCTTGCAGGGACACACATAGGGCAAAGGAAACATCTCATAAGTTGTCCCTCTCCAAATAGAGAGGTTGGTGTTGGAAGTGGAATAGTTTTCTGAACTGATGTGTTTTTTCAACAGAGTTTCTTAGTCTTACTGTAGGCACCTCAGTGGGGGCTCTCTATGTGGAGAATAGCAGCTGCTGTGGTTTTATACTCTCTTGGAAGAGCCAAACAAGCCTCTCCATGTTAGGAGGTTCTTGCAAACCCTCTCTCATCCTATTAGCCTCTTGTTTATAGACATTTCCTATAAGATGTGACCTATGTGACAGCCACAAAGATGGGGAACCCAGTGCTGTGTGTTCCAAGCAGAATGCTGGCCTGTAGTTTCAGCCCAGGGAGGGTATGGCCACAAGACAGCAGTGCATGTAGAGGAGGGGAGGGAAAGAGATACTTAATAAAATTTCACCAAGGGATGAAGCCAAAGGCAGGCTTTCTTTCCTGTGACATTTAAGGATCTGTCTTGAATGACTTTATTTCAGTTGTCATTAGAGAATTCTGCACTGATTTAGTGCCACAGTTAAATTTTCCCTTGATGAAACCTCATGAGTCTAATTTTAATCTTGTCAGCAACATGGTGTTCAGCTTAAACTGATTATGTTTTGGGATTCCTCTTGGTTATCATGAGGGAGAGGGAGGCTGGCTGTCTTTTGTTTAATAAGAGGCAGCATTTTTTTATGAGGTATGTCTGTATCTTCTTGGTTGCTCTTGAAATGCCTCAGGTTTAATATCCTCTTCCCACCTACCTTCCCCAAGGGGCAAAGGCACCCTGGAGATCTTTGCTGTCCCACCAGCAGGCCATGCGCATGTGGGAGGCTGAGCCCGTGGGACTTCATTCCCTGCCAATTAACAGGGAGTTTGTATTGTCAGGGTAATTTTTGAAGAAGTCAGGAACAGCCATGTAGGAATCTGCCAGGCTTCAAAACAAGTTTTCTATATATGCTTAAAATGAGGACAGTGAGGATGCGGGCGCAGTACATTGTGCAGAACTGCTGACTGCTTGCATCTTTCCCAGAGGAAAATGGCTCAGCCACAGGGTTTTCCCAGGGCATAGCTTCCCGCTTCCCCCCATCAAGCAGCAGAAGCCTGGTGCATTTGAAAAGGCTTGGAGATGTGAGCAGAGAAACATGTGAAAGGTTTCTTTGCCAGGAGTATGACATTTAAAGAGCACCGGTAGAATTATTTTCGGTGTTTCTTACCCGCACAGGTCCCCCTGCACATGTTCCTTCACTCACAATACCCTCTGCCAGTCTCTGACATTTCTCAAAGCCCTGGGTTTCCCCTTTCTGTCCCCAGTCCAGGGGACATGCAGTGATATCTTACATGTGTCCACTCTTTTGTTTATCCCAAATAGTCAAAGTACAATCCAGCCAAGCTGGTTTTTCACGTAAACCTTCATCTCACACTCTTGGCTCTCTTCATTCCAGCACGGTCTGAGGTCCATTGAAAACTGAGGTTTTCAATGCTAGTGTGCAGGTGGCTTCTCCAGCTTCTGATAATGTTGTTTTTAGCCAGAGTTTTTCCTTCATTGAGGACTTTTACCAAGTCCTCAACAGAGCTCTTCATTAAACCACTTCTGATCCTCCAGCTTCTCATCAAATCTGGCAGCTCGCAGGTGGATGCACGCATAAAAACATGTGCACAAGCACACATAGGAGACAAGTGCCTCAGTTCCCTTTCCCCAGGAAAAAAGCCTGAAGTCAGCCCATTTACAGCTTGGCAGTGCTGGATTCTCCAGGAGGCAGCATTGAGGTGAGAGAGGATGGAGAATATCAGAGCTGTTGGGAGCCAGCATGTTTGTGGGGCTGGATGGGACAGGATGTGAGGAGAGGAGGTTGGAGCAGCATGAATAAGCAGCCACCTCCCCACTAAAAATATTGTATACCTGCATCCATACTCAGGCAAAAGATGAAGTGAAGATAGCAGTCTTATTTTAGATTTTTAATAGTATTATTACTTTGAACCATGGGTATTATGCTTTGTGGAAGTGCCCGGTTTAGATGTGTGAGCTGTGTCACTGTGTTTTCATCACCTTGAGTCCACTGTTAGAAGCAGCACAGTGCCAGTGTGGGTGATCCACCCAGAGGAAGGGGAAGGGGAACACTGGGATAATGTTGAGCTGGCCAGGAAAGTGGCAGTGGTTCTGTTGGAAAATGCCACCCAAGGAAGACTTAACACACACAAAAACTGTGTGAATTTAGCTGAATCACTGATTCAGTAAGGAAAACTGAGAAGCTCAAGTGACTGCAATTTCCTGCTCAGCTGACTTTTGGATTGTCCCGACTGGGTCATGGTTCTTCTGAAAAGAATTAGTGTTTCAGAGCCCTTTTTTATTTCTAAGATTTAAAGTGCCATAAAAAGCTGGAATTGAAACAAAATGTTAGTTTTTATTTTTTCACTTTTTATTAGAAGTTTTTCTTTTTTTTCCCTAGAAAAGAAGGCAAACTGCAGCATTCTTGATATCCTCCTTTGATAGGAAATTCTGGCCTTCGTGCCGCTCCAGAACCTCCATGACCAAACCTGCATGGCCTGAGGAAAACCATCCCGTCTGGCCCTGTGAATGATTCATGGTAGAAAGGTACACATAACAGCTCCATCAATTCATACAGAATGAATGGCAGTGTTTTCACCTAAATACATTTCTAATATGAAAACAGCAGTCCAAGCCCCTGACTATTGTGGCATACACAAGACTAGCTGCAGCCATGAATCAAAGCTGTCTTTGTGGGGGGAAAAGAACCAGAAAAGCAAGTAGCAATTGCCTTCATTGGTTTGGTTCGATTTTAATCGAACCCAAGTCACTTTTACATTTCCAGAATTGAGGAGGCTACTCAGTAATGGACTTCTAAAGACATGTTCTTGAATTAAGCTAATTACTCAAGTGACTGGCACGTATTCCTTCAAATCACCCCGTCTGGGAAAAGAAAAAAATAAAGAAAGTGTTGTGGATTTAATAAATTTGTTCATGCAGAGCAAAGAAATTAAACACAGCCAGTGGCAGCGCTGTGGTCAGTCTGAACCTGGGCACAAACACCCTGCAGGCTGCCTTGTCTACCCCAGAATGAGCATCAATAGCCTGCACTGCCAGGCGAGCCCTTGGCAGCAGGGAGTTGTCACCTGCAGTTTTCTAGCACTTTCTACTGTGTAGCTTCCTAGAAATTTATACAATGACAGGCAAGCCTGTCAGGCAGGCTGGAGGTGTAGGGGGAGCACTGCTTTCTTCTCACATTTTGATCAGTCTTGATAGACCCTTGATACTGACTTTTGCAGGGACTGAGCAGGGTGCTGCAGGGCCTTTCAGAACTGCCAGTCTGAGGCACTGGCAGGTATTTTGGCATGATGCCTTGCTGAAGAGGAGCTCCAGAGGAGGCAGTCTCCATGGCACCTCTGCCCACCATGCAAATTCCTCCTTGAGGGCTAGAAAAAGTGGCTTTGCCTTTTGGGAGCCATCTCCAGGCACTTGTTGGCTCCCCAGTGGTGCTGCTGAGGGGGCAGCTGTCTAGGAAAGTCATCTTGGGGGTGCAAGCAGTTCCTGATGTTGCCAGCATCCCTATGGTGTGTGAGCCCTTCACACCCCATGCCAGGTCCAGGAGATTAAAGGTGGCATCTTTGCACCCCATCATTGCTGGATGGGGCTGAAGCTGCACTTTCCACATTGTGAAGAGAAGGAAGGCATGTCTGTAATTGCTTGGTTGGCCAACTTCCTGATGGCAATTAGTGCTTACTGCTACTTAGTGTTAGTGCTACTGAGACCACCTTGTCTTACTAGCAGCAAATCAAGGCACCCAAAATGTTGTAGGAACACAGTTTTATACTATATATTGAAAAAGAAAAAAATTATGGTGTGGTGAGATGAGAACTTTTAAGTGTTCCCCATTTATTAATAGATTCAAAACTCTCTTGCTGACAGATTAGTGCATTAAAAAGGCATTTTGCAGCATCTTGAACATGCTAGTGAAGGCCCATTTCCATTAGCTTCTTTACAGTTTTCCAGTTTCTGAAGCCTACCACTGACTCCTGTGGGCAGCCATCCCTGTCTCCCAAGGATGTTTGGTAATGCTTTGTGTCTTTTTCCAGCACACACTATCTCTTTTTGGGAGATAGGTATGCTTATCTTCAAGAAAGGAACTGCATTAGTAAGGTAAGAGAGGATTGAGTTCAACCATTGCAATGAAGATAATTAATATTAATCTCTGAAAGATGGAGGTGGATGTGAGGATGATAAAACTGGTATGCAAGACTGGAGCAACTGGTGCTGAATAACTCATGAAGAGGATCCTGGGATTTAGTAATGATATTGGGAAATTTAATTTCTTGCATGAACCGTTCCCTGCAAACAGAGAATAAGGTCCCATCAATTCCCTCTGGTATGAGCACAAAGAATAGCTTCCAGCAGTCTGTCACACTTGGGACAAATGCAGGATTAATATATTGTGGTTTGTGTTGGCCTGTGCCATGCCTTCCTCATTGTCGTCCGAACCTCCAGGGGATGGGAATGTCTTATTAATTAATTCTCTTAATTCAAGCACCTGTGACTGATTTATACTCAGTCTAGGGTCTGATCCTGCAGGGAAAGAGCTGACCTTGGTGAGGTGCACCACTTTCCAAATCCCCAGCAGAGGGAAATTACTGGATTTTATGCCGAAACATAAGCAGCGAGAGTATTTGGAAAACCTCTGCTGGCTTTTCCCCAGTGTATCTAAGGCATGACATTTGTTTCTCATTGGTGCTACAGACTCACAGCTCAGCCAAAATTCACCTTCTAGGGATGTATATATGCTTGGTTTCATCCATGTGTGACAGCACGATCTGGAAGAAGAGAGGAGAAAATAATGTCAGGAGGAGCAGGGGATTTTGCTGCTCAAGGAGGCAGGGGATGAATCATCCTTCTCACAGAGATGTGGTCTTTTGCCAAATGCTTCAGCTGGTCCCCACCAGCTCTTTCAGCTTGGTGTGCTCTCTCCTCAGCTCTGCTGCAGTGGCCAACCTGCTTCTAATGCAGAAAATGGTTTGTCCTGAGAACAGTCCTAGCAAGTGCATGCATGCCCACTTCAAGGGCAAGCTGACATTATGGTCTCATTCCTCTCTTGCAGGCAGTTCCACAGCACGGGCTTATACCTGGGAAGCTGAGGGACCAAGCAGTGGACACACAAATGGAGCCAGCAGCCAAGGTTTGGTGGTCCCTGGACAGAGAGGTCAGTTGGTGTGATGGATAGGCCATTCAATGGGTCACACCACCTTTCCCACTCTCAGCTGAATCACCAAAGAAATAAAAGTACTCAAACAATCAGGCAATATTTTAAAATGAATGGTTACAATAAGCCCTTGTCCTGCTGAGATATTTTTCTTTATTCAAAGGGAGAAAGAATGTGCTTCCTTTTTTTTTCCTTTTCCCATACATGTGATAGAAGAAATGTCTTTCCAGATAGCAGTCTTTTCTGCCAGGATGTATCTGATGTGTGTGCACGCATACATCCATGTGGAATTTTCCTTTGGGAAAAAAGACAGTAATTCTGCCTGTCTTACTGCCCACCTCTAAAAATGCTGAAATCAAATATTTATGTTACGGCAGGATTGCTCTATGGTGTGTCCCAAGTGTTCCAAGCAGAAGTGAGAAGCTTTAAGAAATGATGAAAGTCTTAGCCACCTGTGTACCATGAAAATGAAGCATTCAGGAAAATATAGTGTATGGCTTCTGTTGGAGAGGTTATTCTCTCACAAATGCCTTACCAGAGGGCTACATTGCAAGGGGAATCACGACACATGTGTGCTCCCAGATGGCTGGAGTGGAAAGTCAGAAAGCACCACTGAAAAGGCTGAGGACCCACCACTCATGCCCTGAAGGCCAGTGCTACTGTCTGAGTGACTATGCCACTATGCCAAGAAGAGCAAAGTACTGAGTTAAGGTGAGAATGGAAAGATTCCATGACATACTTGTGTTATAAGCAGTGTCAATTAGCAGGTCAAATTTTAATAAAGTCTTGGGTCATGGTTTCCCAGCTATTCAGTATTTTAAAATTTGCCAGATCTTTTTGGGGGCATACAGCTGGAAATCATGCTGGCTGTTCTTCCTATAAGCAAATCTAAAACAGCACCTCAGACAGCCCATATTCACCTGTGTCCTTCTTTATCTTGGTGAGAGGAAGGGACTGATTCATTTTTATCTGGGTACTGTAATCTCACAACATCAGATAAGCTTTTCTCACACCATCAGCCTGCTTTCCTAGGGCCTGTTTGCTCACCCTCTGCTCTGGGGGGGGGAGGGTGAAACCCACCTTGAGCCTGAATGACAGCTCAACAGCAGTGTGTAGGAGACATCCACATAGCCCACATCTCTAGGGCAAAGGAATGTGCCTATGACTTTTTCTCCTGATGTTCTCCTGAGAGCTACAGCTCAGCATGGAGGAGCTGTTGTGGTACAAAGCATCCTCCCTCTTGCATCCTTGGTAGAATGGTTTGGCTTCCTCTGAGGAAAACAGCCCCTCAGTGCTAAGAGAGCCCTTTAGTGAGATGGATCCTCCTCAGGGATGCTGGGGAGCACCAAGAATGCCATCCAAGGTGTTGTGTACTGGCAAAATTGGGGTTTTGGAGCCCTTGGAGCAGTTCGAACTCTTGGTGAGAGTAGGTTCAAGTCTCTTTTCTGAAAACACAAGCAGATGCCTGATAAATATGGGCAGAGAGTTTTAGTTAAAAATTACAGCTTACCTTCATCTGCAATGACTGTAGTTATTTTTGGTAATCATCAAAAGAAACTGGATGTAGGATTAAAGCAAAGGAATGATCTAGACACAAGATTTATGAATTTTGCATCATGAATTATTGCCTAAAATAGCATGATGCACCAAATACATCTAGGGCAAGTGTTCTTTGGATTTGAAAGACTGGAAAGGACATTAGCTTCAGGGAAAATAAGTAGTTTCTTTCTTTATCCTAAAAAAAAATTAGGCAACTTTCCTTTACCTGTTTGGCATCAAATAGTTTCTAAACTTTTTATACAGATTTTGCTACAGTGATGTTTTTGGGTCTTGGCTGCTCATCTTGAAAGGCTTCACTGGGATTTGATTTTCAGAAGGTCGGTGCTAAGCATTCACCACAACCCCTCTGTCATCAGGGAAATGGAGAATCAAAAGCTGAGACAACAAAACCCAGATGGTTACTTTTAGGGCAGGAGCATGACCCGCTGTATCTTTTCTACCTCTTTTTACTTCCTCATTGCTGAATGCCAGAAACTTGCCATGTGGTATCATTAAAATTTCTTAACCAACTTTCATGGCTTCCACATCAGAGTTTTGGGTCAGGGGACTTTCTTTCTGGAGGGCATTCAAGGAATTTGGCTACAGAGGGTGAAAAGGGGAGAGGGTTGAGCAGAAGAAAGGCATGGGTGAGAGCTAGATACCCAGATCACTGGATAACTGCATAAATAACTTTATTAGCCTGGCTCAAGGTCTGAGGCTTACCCCACTTGGTGTTAACCACAGACTCACTGATGGGTCATCTTCTGATACACTGTGACCCACTTCTGCCCCAGCCCAAAAGAAACTTTGATCTACTATCATTCCAGCTCCTAATACAAAATGAAATTCCCTGTCTTGCACATTATCTTCTATCTGGACATTTCCCAACACCACTATTGCTGTATTGCTTGGAGGCAAGATTATTCAGGCTCCCTGCAGGGGATCTGCATCATCTCTGCTGCACAGAATGAAGCACACACAGAGACTGCAAAAAGAGCTGTTCCCAATATGCATGGACTAGATTCAGGCATACTCAGATATACAATTATTATCATTTCCACTTCCCAAAAATAATTACTTGGCATCTCATCATTGCTGAAAGTGACTGCTTGCTTGTGTCAAATTCAGAGCCCGGAGATCTCCAGAACATACCTGTTCTCTGCTGTATGTGATGGGGATCTAGTGAAGAATGAGAGACTTGCTGCTGGAATGCCTGTCTGCCACCTTTTTGTGAGACTAAGAGAGCTGCATTTGTTGTTTTGTCCCCAAAATGCATTTCCACTTACTCATTCTTCCAGAAGTGGTGAAGAGGTGCCCTTTTCCTTCAGGGCATGTAGTTCGGGGGGTGAAAGTCACTCAGTCCCCATTTTGTTATCTTCCTGGCATAGTGTTGGAACAAGATGTTTACTAAGATATTTTCATTTTGAGAAAATACTCCAGTGAGGGAAAGGAGTTTTATTGGAAGTTATTTAACACCCTCAAGCTTTGTTGCTAATTTATGTTGGTAGCTTTAAATATACGCAAACGCTGAGGCTAAATGATGAATGGTGGCAAAAAAGTTACAGGGAGAGAAAAAGTACACAAATACTCCAGTGTTAATTTGTTTTCTAAGCCAGGAATATGGGAGAGATACTACTTCTGTGTCACACTTCAGTAAAGCCCTGGGTAACATTCCTCAGTCGTCTTCTTTCTTTTTATCATTTGTTTGTACAGCATTCACCCTACACTCTATTATTTAGGCAAAGAGAATCCCTGGTGTGGTGTCCAGCATCTTAAATAAAATACAAATTAAAAAAAAGTAAAGAGGAAAAAGGGACAGGAAAGCCTGAACCATACTTTTCCATGGCTGTGGACATTCTGCTGCAGAAAAAGGAGGTTGGTCTAGCATCAGCAGGCTTGGGGTCCTTCATCATGGAAGACAGATAGATTTGCAAGGCAGAAGATTGCCTGTTCATTTTTTCTGAACAATTTAGTTGGGTAGATTTTGCTAAAGCCTATGCCTATACTCCTGATATTTAAATAACCTTGTACTGAGCATATATCAGGGTTCGAAAAGGATTCAATAACTCATTGAAATATATTACAGCTCTTTTTTATGCATCCGGAGCAAGAGCAGAAAGACGTCAGAAAGGTATTATAAGAGAGTGAACATTTATCTGAAATGCTATTTATATTTCATTGAATTGGCTGAAAAGGACTGTGGAAGGCCAATAATGAGTGAGGGAGGCAGGCAGCCGTCCCACTGTGCATGAAGGATGGTGTCTTGATGGATGATTTAATGACTCCAACGTGTGTGGAGGGGCCAGAGACCAGGCAGCTGACCAGGCAGAAATATTCTGTGTTTAAGGCACAGCTTGAGTGGGGGAAGAAGAGTGATGCAGTGCCTGCTTTCCCCCTCACTAACAGTTTGATGGTCCTTATGCTGCTGATTTTGATTCTCATGGGGCCATCCCTCATTGTGAAGGCAGGAGTCATGCTTGCCTTCTCCAGGTTCAAATCTCTTCTGGGATGAATTAACACGTCAGATTTGCATCAAGCCCCAGCTGCTCACCTTACCACATCCCTCAAAAAGGGGCCTGAACAAACACTGCTGTGTTTAACAGAGTATTTTCTCTAATACCCTGATTTTTGGAATGGGGCAGAAAAAAATGAAAATACAGCTCTGAGTCTGAAGCTAGAGGAAAAGATAAAGTTAGAGGAAAGAGATAAATCTGTGGGATGCCCAGACAGGGTAAGGAAACAGAAAGGATGAAAGGTGTTCTGAATAGAGAGCCATTTTGGAGAGGCGTGTGTCTGCTTTATGGTGAGGTGGCTGTTAATTGTGGCAGATAAAAACAGCTGCCTTTGTCATCTTCTTGTATATGTGCAAGTCTAAACCATCGATGTCAGATATTGGCATAAAATCTGATGCAAGTGAAAAGACAGACAAGTGCAAACAAACCCTCCATGAATTTTCAGTGATAGAGCTAGGCAAATTGTGACAGAAGAAGTTTAAACTGAGTATTAGGAAGAATTTCTTCGTGGAAAAGGTTGTCAAGCATTGAAACAGGCTGCCCAGGGAGGCAGCTGAGTCACCATCCCTGGGGGTATTTAAAAGATGTGTAGATGTGGTGCTTAGGGACATGGTTTTTAGATTTGGCAGCACTGGGGAACCAATTGGACTTGACTATCTTAAAGGTCTTTTTCAATCTAAATTATTCTATGATCTGAAAGGTGAAACATTAAGGGATGACCTCATGCCTGAGTTTGGCTTGTCTGTATAAGACTAGATTATCAGTGCAATCTTTACTGAGACAGCTACATTCCCTTCATCTTCTTGAATTAGAGGATGTATATTCCTCCAAGTGCTTTGAGTTCTTTCATACAGCCTGACTTCTCTAAAGAGCATGAAGACTCTGTACATGGCTGGCTGGCCAGTGACTTGCCTAATCAATATTTGAAAAATCAGCCTGCACTGTCTTTTCATATTCACCTATGGTTGATGGATACTGTTCCTGAAGGGTCATTTTGTTGATGGAAGTTGTCCAGCTCAGCTGCAGGTCTTTTATTATCAAAGCAGATCAGTGAAACATCTATTGAAAAAGATCGAAACCCACAACATCCCCCACCCTGTTATTGAATGGCAAAGTGCCACCACAGTACATATGTTGTAGAGATCCCAAATCTGAGCACAGAAGTCCCAGTACAAACCTCAGTCAATATGTTTAAATAATCTTGTGAACTTTGGTATGTGCTAAAAATGCCTCCAGTGACATTCAGCACTTTTTCCCATCCCAAACACTGGGAATAATTATCTTCTATTGGCACCTGTTCTGTGTTGAGATTAAGGGGCTGTTGAGTTGCAATTCTTTTATTTGCATTACTGCAGGAAAGATCAAATGGAACGACTACAATCAAACATTTCTTTTTCTTCTCCTTTGATGTTGTGACGCTCCCCTTATAAGCACTTACAACCTGACAGCGTCTGGGGCAAGCTTTTGCCCCACCACCCTCCACCACAGCTTCATCAGCACTAAACTGGGAGCCTGATAGGGGGTTGCATTTCTGACAAAACCCAATGCAGCAGCAATAGCGCTGCAGGGATCGATGCAGTGGATGGGATTTTGGCTTGCCTAGCAGGCTACTAGCTATTTATGGCAAGGCAATAATCACACTGAGTTGGTAATGCTTGGATCTCACTTCTCTGGGATTTAAATGAGTACCCAAACTGCAGGGCAGCAGAGAGTCTGTCCCAGGCTTCCTGGCTTGTATTTACAGCTGGCTCTGAGTGACTCTCTTATCTAAGGCCTCTAACAAGTCTGTCAGTAATATTGCACACTCTCTTGCTCCTTAATTGCCAGAGTTGAGGGTTTGGAGTATTTTTGTCCAGATAATAGCAAGAATTAGTTCTTCTTTAGATTGGAGAAGGCCCACAGCTGTGCCCACAGAACTCAAACTGCAAAATCTATGTTAGTGAGATTACTTCTGGATCTGTAGGGTCATCTGCACACAGTAAGAATGCAACAGCCAGGTTTGTTTTTCTGCACTAATATCAAACAACTAAGGAAATGTACTGCATCACCAACAATCACAGAGCCATAGAATCTTTTTTTTTTTGGAAAAAAGACCTTAGGATCCTCAAGTTTAACCGTTAACCAGCACTGTCAAGTCCACCACTAAACCATGTAAATCACTGTAGGGCTCCTTACAGGCAGTAGTGAAAAATGCACTTTGAAGGTGCAGTTCATCTGATCTCTGCTTTGCAGAAAGCCATCTTTAGTAGAAAATCCAAAGTCACCCCCTTTTGTCAACCCTAGCAGCCAGACCTTCCCAGAAGTGCACAACCTGCTGTGACCAAGTGTGCAAGGTGATGTAGCTGTATTTTTCATGAGTTCCCTGTTTGAAAGCCTTAAGAGGCTTGTTCCCACATTTTGTTGTATCCAAACTGAAGTAAGTCATGTCAATGATTTACATTTCTAAGAGCCCAGCCTGGCAAGCTGGGACAGTTAATTTCATTAAAGGTGGCAGAATAAAGGATAATCATCTCAGCTACAGCATGGCAATAACTTGGAACAATTTTTTGGTTATGAGTGTAAGAAAATACTGGTTCAAATGCTTTCCCTGCAGCTTTGAATGACAATGAGATGGAGAGACTCTGAAATAGACGCATAACTTGAACTGCAAGCAGCAACTGATAAGGAAACTGGGGCAGAGGGAATGACTCAGTTGGCTGTGGTGCAGTCACAAATCCACATGGGGCTCTGGAAATGTTCATCCGTGCCAGTGATAATGCACCAACCGCAGAGATGCTTATGACGGTCAGAGAAATTTGGAGAGCAGTAATGAAAAATAACCAACGCAAGAAACCACTGGGAACTTCAGAGTCAAAGGGCACAAAGGACAACGTTTTGAAAATAAAAGGAAGAAAAGGGACTGAGAGGATCTTTGATCTAAAGGCTTCTTCCTGCACGTTTTATCTCTCCAGACACAAAAATACAAGGCTTATATCTATTCCCTTAAGAACTGAACAGCACGTCAAAGAGGAAAGGAAGGGAGAGAAAACCTTCCAAGATAACATTTAATTATCATAAAAATGCATGCATGAATGTGACAAAGAGAAAAAAAATGCATATATCTTAAAAAAATCAATATGTAAAAGAATCTAACCAAACAGGAAAAAAATGCAGTGATGTGTGCAGTGACTTGGACAGAATAGGATAGAGAAATATACACTGCCAGCTGATCTCCTTTTGTAAGATAACTACTTCATATTTCTTTTTTCAATTAAGTGGCCCCTAATCCTGACAGATGACAAATCAATTCTTGCTTTTCCTGTTTGGGGGCTTCATTGAAGTATTTTCCAGTCTCTTTTCTTTTCAGTGTATTTCTTTTCAGTGGCTTTTTTCAGTGTATTTGCTGTATACATAAACAGATCTTTAGGGACCCATTATAGAAATGGTCTATTATATTATAGAAATATAATTTCTATTATATTATAGAAAGCAGCATTGAAACTAACTTCATCCTCGCATCTGATTTCACAGTTCTAGTGGCAATCACGTATTGCTCCCTACAGGGAAGGGGTGACTCTTAAATCGTGTTTAAGACCTTACTCAGAAAATCAGAAACCCTAACTCAGTTCCATTGCATCTCTACCAGGAGGCTAAAACCGTACCTGTCCCTTAGCTGATTTGGCACCACCACCCAAACCAATGAATGTTGGTGTCAGGAACTCATATGGAAGCACGAGAAATGGAGAAGTGTTGTGGGTCCTTCAAACTCCAGAAACCACACTCCTGCTTTTGGGATCAGCCTAGAGGATTGTATTTCTTCGCTTGCTACTCATATACCCTAACAGTGCTCTGCCATCATGGAAATTCAGGCTTGTCTTTGCATGTTTTGCCCCAGGTTTTTGGCAGCCATCACGTGTGAAAGTTTCTCTCAGCTCTGCTTAAACTGAGAGAGGCTTGAGGATGTGGCTGGAGCACTTGGGCTGGGAGTTACCGAGTAGGGCATTCCATGGGCTCCTGCAGCCTCTCTGGTGACCCCCAGCCAAAGCTGGGGTCACCCCTAGGAGGTGTGTCCCCCACACATCACACTTGCTACTGGCCTGTACATAAGGATATGGTAATGGAGATTTAGCTCTGGGGGTCCCCACATGTGCTAAAACACCCAAAAAACACAGACTGGATCAAGCTGAGTGAGCTGAGCATGCTTTTCAGTGTGTCCTAGCATCCTGTGAGCAAATACAGAGAGCTACAGGACTTTGCTTCAGAGCAGAATTTAACCAAAACTCTGCAAAGTAATGTACATCCCTCCTGATCTGTGTGTTCAATGGAGGGAGCTGTGGGCCTTCCCGTTTCTTTAACAGGAAGCAGCAGCAGGTGGGCCAGCCTATATCATGGACATACAAGTGTATCTATTTATGCATAAATTATCACTGGTCCAAAATCAACCTTGAAAAAATTCAACTGATTCTATGTCTTTTGCCTAATAGCAAGAGAATGACTGGAGCTGGGTTATTTCAGGGCACTGAGGATTTCCCATCTGCAAGAGGTGGTGATCTCACAGCACCTCTGGCTCTGCACTGTTCCTGCCTCCTCTTCAAAAGCAACATATGGAGATTCAGAGAGTCAAAATGTTGACTGTGTTCTCAGCACTATTTAGGTGAGTAATGCTGCAGGCAGGTACTTAGTGGGGTGTCCAGGAGCGCTTCTGTAGAGTTCTTTCCTCCACCCACTTGGCTCTCATGGTCCGCAAAGGCAGGTGTCAGGGCTCTGAGGCACTCGTGGGCTATAACAACTCTGAGCAGCCCCACCAACCCTGAGAACCCACCTGAACTACACTCCTCTGACACCTGGCTGGACCTGCTGCAAGCCCAGGTTGCAAACACATTGAAAAAACAATAGAGCTGAGAAGACAAATGTGGTCAAAAGCTGTAGGGTGACACTGCTAGACCCTTTTGGGGTCACCTCTCTGCACCTGGTGCTTTGCAGAGGGAGAGCTCCCTTTGCTCTAGCTCTCATATTTTCTATTTCTAGGTAGGCAGCATCTCCTGAGTCACCTTTGACCTAGGTCTGCTTCTCTGACTTGGGTGTTTTGCACAACCTAATGGAATCATTTATGACCAAACCCCATACTTTGGGACAGGTCTAATTTGTTTTTTACCTCTCATTAACATCATTTATGCACTTACTAAAATTAAAAGGCAACATCAAGTGCTCCTTCGCTCCTGTACCAAGACAGCTTTAGGTCTTAATGCATCAGGGACTTGGAAGTAATATAAAATCTGCTTGGCAAAAGGCAGGATTTGCTATCTGATTTGAGTGGGAAGAAGAAAGATTTCACACTGGTATGGGGAGGGGCCAGTGGGGGGAAGGGGCGGTTCACTTTCCCTGCTGGCCTCTAAATCTGAGTACGCAAATCCCTCATTTCTCTGACCAGACTGGAAATTTTAAAAGCTTTGGGGTTTTTTTTCTTCAATTGGTTTAAGAGCTTAACTAGTGTGTAAGGTACAGTGCAAAGCAGCTCTGTGTTACACATGGAGTTATCTCACTGCTCCTTCCACAGGCTAAAACGAAAGAAAATCACACAGCTGATTACAGGCTTCACCTACATGCTTTGCAGGTTTACATGCCTGGGAGCAGCTTGGGATCTATCTCCGTACTTCATAAGTGCTGTTGTTTTGCTTTGTATTTTGCAATAGATATAAAGCAGAGACCATTCTGAAGACCTCTCTGCTAGGAAGGTTTTTCTTGCCTATTATTAGCACTCTGCTTTTGCAGCAAGCGCTTATGAGCCAATATGCAGAATTCTAAAGGACTTCAAAGTGTCATTGGGAGCCAAGTGATATGTGTGTTAAAAAGGGTTTAATGGAGCTGCAGTCGCTGTAGCAGTGTCTTTTTATAGCAAGTTTTTACAGCGTTAAGAAAAACATCCTGCAGATTTCAGTAGGATTGGCATATGGATAAGGTACTTTGCACTATGATTTTTGTTTATCTGCTATTAAAAAAAAAACAACAACAAAACCAGCATTGCTAGCTAAAGGGAGAATGATAAGCAGAAACAGTTCTGCAAAACTCAGGCAACAGCTATTACCTTTATTTTGGGTTTAATTATTTTTTATATTTTTCGAAGGAAAGCATATATTTGAAAGCAAGCGGCTCGGCTTAAAGAATGGAAATGCAGAGTGATTTGTATTCACATTGAAGATTTTATAGTCTTATTTTTTCTCTCCAGAGCCACTGGATTATATCATCATTAACACAAGGCAAAACCTCCTTATCAAAGTTGAGGCAAACTTTCTGGGACTGTCTTTTAAAAGTCATAGGAGAGGCTCCCAAGGAAGGAAGTGGTTTGCAAAAAACACATTAAATACTGAAGTGGATCTGATCCATGTGTGATCATGTTGGTCTGCAGGAATTGCCTGGGAATTGCTGATTTTAGTATCTCCTCTAGTTTATCTTTTTACAACACCATTTATAGGTCTGTTTTAATTATTCCTGGGAAGCATAGTAGGGATACTTCGTGAGACCAGCTCCTCATTGTCCTTTAACAGCCCATGTCATTGGCCTGCCCACTTCTGAAAGAGACAGACAAGGAATGGAAAGGAAAGATGAGTACCCATTTCCCACTGTGAGGGGAAGAGACTTTGCCCAGGTGGGATACAGCATTGGCCCTCCAGTGCCTCGGTCCTAAATCATCTCCTTAAAGACATGCTTGCATCCACAGTGTCTGGGATGTAGCTGTTTGGGCTTGTTCCACCTCTGAAATCTCATCATTTAAACATGTTTTTCTCTGCTTTGCTTCAAGCCGGAGAATGACTGGTTTATGCCTTGTCTGAGGAATTAAAAAAAATAGAGCCAGGGAAACCTTTAGTTGTTGTGACTGCCAAAGCAGGAACAGCACAGGATTTCTCAAGGCTCTCAGGCAGCTGGGGGCTGCAAGCGAATGTACTCGGAGCTGATGGAAACAGGGGTTCATCTCCTCACTACTAGGTAGCCAGTGCTACCCTCACACTGGCAGCTGTCTCCCATCCCTACGCCTCAGTCCCAGCAGAATGAAAGCCCTGGCAAAAGCCCAGCAGGGCAGCCCAGTCCCTCCCGGCCCTGCGGCTCTGTCTTGAGCAGCTTCTTTCATTTCTCACACTCAGTCCTCCCGAACGGAAACCTTGGTCAGAAATTTCACAGAAGCAGCCAGAGAGATATTTTCTTTCTTTTCTGCAGAGGAGGGCAGAGCAGTGACGGCACAGGGGGAAGGGTTTGTAGAGTTGTTGTTTTTTTTTTTCTTTTTCCCTTTTTGCAACACTAGTTGTTCAGGGGAGTGTCCTGTGTTATTAATGCTGAGTGGCTCTGGCAAGCGCTGTGGTTCAAGGTCGTTAGTCATCCGCTGCTACTGCCGGAGACACGGGAGCGCTGAGCCAGAGCTCCTCATCCAACCCTCTTGGTCCTCCCAGGCCAGCAGGTTGGGAAGAGCTGCACATGGGGCAGCGGGGTCGCGTGGGGGTGTGGAGAGCAGCCTGGGGCCAGGGCCACAGGGGCATCCTCCCAGCCTGGTCACGGCATGCCCAGGTCTGTGGGACCTGCTGGGTTTAATGGGTGGCAGGGCCTGAGAGGGGCTGAGGAGTCGGGAGAGCACCTGTGAGTGTGAGTGTGGGATCCTCCATGCACCCCATGAGAGGGCAGACATCTCTGTCCCCGCCTGGGAATCTGTCCCTGTGTTACTTACACAGGTAAGCTGCACAGGCATGCCAGTGTCCTTTCTCCTCAAGCTGCACCGATGCAGGATACTACCTCAGAGTTAAGGGAATACAGGTCCACTTTCACCCTTCCCACCTTATTTCTTCCTTTTTTCCTTCCTTAGGATGAAGGAGTCTAGGCAAACATCCCTTAATTTATTCTGCATTCTCTGGCTCTTGCTTCTGCTGAAGACTGCCTCTTCCTCCCCTCTACCCCGTGGAAAAGACCCACGACCCCCTTCGCTCCCCTTTGGGCTGTACAAAGGACACACCTGTGTTGGTATGTATCCAGGTTTTGTTTGCCTGCTGGACTAGTTCATTCCTTACTTCACTGGTGAGCTGGGAGTTGCTATTCACATCATAAATTGTTCCTTTATCTATTTCAACAGCTGTACTGCAAAATACATGTAGTCTTTTGCTGAAACAGTCACTTAAGATTTTGCAAGGCCATCATGGGATCTGGAATTATTTTATGATTTTGTTTTTGACTGGCTGCTTCCCAAAGTTCATGTTTTCGCTCTGCAGGGAATGGCATCTGAAAAGTTGGCTTTAATGTCTCTAGGTCTAGGATCTAGAAATAGGAGGTTATGAGGTCCTAGCGTTTCTTAGAGTTCACAATGCATTTTGCTTAACCAGCAGGAAGACACAGTTCCCTTCAGACTTGTCCAGGTTCTCCTCATTGATTTCAGTTCCTGGAAAACTATTCTTAAGAGCGGTTGAGATCTTTGTGGTCTGGATGGTTGTTTCTGGATAGCTGTGTTGCAAAGGCTGCTTCCTCCTGTTTCCTTTCCTTTTTGTGTGCACATGTGTCTGCATGATCCCTGCTGAACTGGGGCAAGCTGGCAACCCCCTTCTCATGTGACTTCAGTGGCTGTGGTGATCCCCACAGTACCCATAGCTGGGGTAGGGATCCTATTGTCTCAGCTGGCTAAGTGATTCCCAGAGCAAGACTTGTAACACTGGAGTCAATGTAAACTGTGGATATCTCTGCACTAGAAATGCTCCTGGCATGGCACTCCTTATACCTAGGGAGATGTGGTAGCTTATATTTTTTATGTGTGCAAATGGATATGTCTTATGCATTACAATCAAATGCTTTATTTTGTCATCAGTGGGACTTGTTGATCTTTCAGGCCTTTTTCAACCTAAAAATTTCTATCATTCTTTTATCTTCCCAAGGCAGCTCTGTGCCGGAAACAAACCTTGTCACAGCTCTCCATCCTTCAGAAGGAAAGAATTCTTTCCACTGTGGCTTGGGGAATACAGTTAGAAATAATCATCCTAAACTTGATAAAAGCAAGGTTTTGCTTCACTTCTGAGCCACCCACAGTACCCCTGACAGTTTTGGTGGGACAGGGTGAATCAAAAGGACAGCAGAGTCAGGGTGGTAAGGGGGTTCAGCCACCTGCTAGTACATGAGAACAAGAGGTGAAAAGCAGAAATGGCTCTGAGGGGCTGTCCTTGTTTGGGCTGGGAGCCATGCAAGTGGTGACCAAGCAACTGCCAGAGCTAGGGGGAAGTGGTGTTTAGTGGTGAGAGCTGAAGGCAGCTACAGTTTTGATGGCACAGGAAAGGCAGTAATCATGCTCATCTGTGGGATTTTTACACTGCTGGTTTTTAGATGTCAGATTGTGAGCACTGTCTGCCCTTTCCATCCTGTTGACCCAGAAAAGTTCTAAATTCCACACGTTACATTGAAGTTGCCTTTTGCAAGATAACTTGTCCTTTTTTCCCTCCTAGAGGGAGGAGAGCTGTGCTAGCATTGCTGGGACCACTGAGCAGTTCTTTGTTGAGGGAGGAGACATGAAAAGCACTGCCTCCCACACCAGTTTCTCTTTCTGAAGTGTCCCTTCAGCTGAAAACATCCTTGTGAGCTTGAATCAGGACCCAAACAGACTGTGCCCACCTCTGTAAAACACAAGATAAAAATGAAGTGTGGATAGTGCTAAAAGGGCATGAGCCAGGCCTGGCAGGGAGGGCTGGTGGCTGCTAGCCCAGACGGCTGCTTCTGGGCTTTCACTGATAAGCTGCTCATTCGAATAACTCTTGAAAATACTGTATCCCTTCCTTTTCTCAGGCAGAAAGGGAAAGCAGAGAGGAATTGATGGTTGCACTTGCCATGGCTTGGAGCAGGGGTAACATCAGCTCTTGCATCTGATTCAGTGACCAGCCCTCTTAGGAGCAGAGAGTAAGGCAAGATCAGCTTGTGATTTCCTTCCAACAACTCGACCCCAGATACTTAGTTGGCTTAGTTTGCCATCTGGGAAGGCAATGAGAAAGGCATATGAGTACTTCTTCTGTGTCTTCTTGGACTTATAGATCAAGGCCAAGATGATTTCACAGAATCAGAGGGAATGATAGAATAGTTTGGGTTGGAGGGCACCTTAAAGATCCTGTAGTTCCATTCCCCTGACATGGGCTGGGAAGCTTCCACTCCATCAGCTTGCTCAGAGCCTCATCCAGCCTGGTCTTGAATAGTAGCAGGGATGGAGCATCCACACCTTCTCTGGGCAACCTGTTCCAGTGCCTTCTCACTATCCCCATGAAGAATTTCTTCCTTAAATTTTATCTATTTTTTATTGTGAGAAATTCCCACTGTTAAATGCATAGGAGATTTCCTTGAAGAAATGGGGGGGGGGGAGGGGTAGGGGGTGGTGCAAGTTTAAATGTGTGGTCAGGTGTCTAATATTTCAAAGTTATCTGCCTCACTTTTCTGAGGGAAATGAGGTGACTGCAAATTGAATTTCTGATCACCTGCTTGATTGAGTTTGCTATGTTAGTAGCCAAAGCCAGTCAGAAAGTGAATGCTCTTTCAGTAACAAAACCAAGAAAATATTTCCCATTAAGCCTTTCCACTGAGAGTATCACACTTCTTGAAGAAGTATGTGGAAATAATATGACAGGAGAGCAAGGTGCAGCTCTGGTACCTCTGTTAAATGTGATACAACTTGGTTGCTTCCTCCTTCTGTTCCCCTTGCCTGCAGCATTCTCTGGGTAAGCACCACCCTCTGCCCCAGTATATTCTGGTTGTACTAGTAAAGCATTTGGGTAATTCAAGGGGCTTCCCTGCCCTTAGCAGATCCTAGGAAATGTATTTTGGGTAGGCATCTATGTGCTGATATGGAACAGGGCTGGAGGAGAGGAGGGTGTGCCTCCAGTGAGGCTTAGACAGCAGTTTTAATCACCTTCACTAACTGTAGGAAGAGTCACATCATTTTTTCTGCATTTTTCTGAAAAATGTGGCTGTTTCATTCAGAGAAAGGCTTTTCATAATTGACTTGATGGACAAACAAAACAACTGGAGGGTTCCCACCTAAAAGGGGGTTTAATACTACTGCATTTTAGAGTTATGACAAAGAGGGGAAAAGCACCCAGTAATAACCCTTCCAACTGCAAGGTCAGATGTCATATACCTAAGCAATTCCTAACCATCTCAGATAACTGGTCTGTAGCAGTACCTGGCCTCAACTAGATAAATGGTCTTTCTTCAGCCTTGTCACAAGAAAAACTTTCCCAATGTCTGACAGTCTTTTTTCTCCATCAGCATTTCCTGTCTCCCCAGGCTGCTAAAATGCCACCATTTTCACATTCTGTGGAATCAGCTCAGGCCCTTCCTCTGGGCCTTCTGCACGCTTTGCATGTGATATGTTTTTTTGGTTTTTTCCTTATGAAAGATAAAAGGGCTTTTGTAAGTTTTCCTACATGCAAAAGCCTGTGAAGCTGTTTTTCTCCTGCAAAAGCAGTGAGGTTTTTCTCTATGCACTGGTTTGGGAGCTGGATGCTGAGTCTGGCTTTCCTTTCTGGGTTTGTTACTGATGGGCAGCATAGTTTAAGGGATTTATTTTGGATTAGACCTAAAAATCCTTTTGCTGAGTGCAGCCTGACTTTTCAGTATGGCATCCTGAGAAAGAGATGTTGTGTACTTTTCTCTCAAAAATTAGACATGGGTGAACCCTTCATATACTCAGGTCTTTACTTTCCCATCTGTTAAATGAGGAAAATGCCGCCCATTTCAAAGGGAAAGCAAAGTTTCACTTAAGTTAATGTTAAGGTACCTAAAGACATTACAGTAACACTGGTAAACTCTGGATGCTGGTGTTAATGTTTCATCATTTTTCTACTGGTTTCTAAAGCTTTTATTCAATTCCACCCTTAATTACAACAGAGCCCTTAAAGGTTTTTTGCAAATTGCTCTGTTCTCTAGCAAAGGTGACATCATCCAGAGGTACCTGAAGCAACCTCAGGAAAGGCAGAAGCTGTCCTGAAGAATGCAGAAAGTGGGGGGACACTGAAAGACAGATGGGAACTTCTGTATTCATCTCCCTTCAACATAGTAAGAAAGAGAATTTGGGGAATGGTAGATTAGTCAGTTTAACATCAAATCCTACAATATTTCTGCAATAGTTAATAAAACTCTTAAAAACACCTTTCAGAAGTAGTGTCAGATCAATCTAATTTTCTTTGCCAATGGGGTAATGCCATGTAGGCACGGAATAAGAAACAGGTATTATAGCTGGGCTTTAGTAAGGCTTTTGGCACTACCTCAGCACTAATCTTATACTTGAGAGATGTGTGACAGTGGTTAAGCTTCTGTAGGGCAGAACAAACCTCATGGGTAGTCTTGTTCAGAGAGTAATTACTAGTGACTCACTCCCTAAGCAAAAGGATGGACAAAATCAGGTCTTTCTTGAACTTCTCTTTTGAACATACTATCATTCCATATTTTCACTAGCCAGGATAATGAAATTCATGCTATTGAATTAAATCAGTTCATGTAAAGCTGAAATTGTTTGCAAGTAAAATGGAGGGCAGAATTAAATTCAAAACAAGCTTGACAAACTTGGAGTACTTGCATCTGAAAAGGTAATTTCAATATGAGAATGCTGAAGGCACTCACTTCAGCAGAAGTAGTAGTGACACACACAGCAGATGAGGAACAACCAGCTGGGTAGCATCCCTAAGGAAGATCATCTGGGCTTGTAGTGGCACAATGATGGCATTCTGTCACGAAGCACGCACACGCAGCACGCACCGAGACGTGCGAACAGGAGTCAGCTTGTGAGATGTCAAGTAACCTGTTACCTTTCTCAGCACTGACAAAGCCTCAGAGGAATTTCTGCCTTCCCTTTTGGGGCTGTGCATCAAGAATGATGCAGAGTGACAGGAGGTTTCAGAGAAAAACAAGCATAAGCTATAAAAGAAAGAGGGAATAAATTAGAGTTAATTAGTCTAGAGAAGAAAAACTTGAGAAAAGACATATCTGTCCGTGAAAACATTAAAGGCATGATCCATTTTCCAGGTTCTTAAAAGCTATGGCAAGAAGTAACAGAAATGGGTACTAGTGGGGACATTCAGGTTAGGAAGAGGATTTTCCCATGACAGTTATAAGTGAGCAGAGTAATAAGTTCCTGAGAAATCTGTAGAAGACCTCATTAGAGATCTTTACAAACTGTGACTGCCCTGTCCTTTCGGAACAGCCTAGATGGTTTAGATCACCTGTTAGGGCAGAGGTTTTGTAAGAGGACTTACTCCAGGCCAGCATTTCTGGAGTTCTGTGCTGTGACTGTGAGAAACATTTACTAAGAGCAGCATTTATTTGTTTCCCTCCACCACAGCCCTGCTCTATTGACAATTAACTTTGGTTGCCCTTTTCAGAACGAGGCATTTAGTCAGGGAGCCCTCAATAGGGCCAGACAGCAGTGGTCTCCATTTTCTCTACTAGCAAGCAGAGATCTTGTGGGTCAGCAGCCAGAAAAGCAAATTTCCCCATCTTTGTGCTCGATATAATTCCATTCTCAGCAACCTTTTCGGGTCACCACCTCCATTCAGCCAGGAGCACACAGTTCCTACCATATGAAGAAGCATGTTTTCGAAACGTATTTTCAGCTCTGATTATGTTAAAGAACGGGTGCTTCTGAGCTACCAGCTGAGTAAAACACTGACCTCTACCTGTGCTGATTTACGTGGTAGTCATTGTCCTCAGCAGTTTGTCTCTGTCTAGCTGTGCGTGAGTGCAGGGATGAAATATGCCCCTCGGAGTGGCAGCAGGACCGATGGCAGTGGGAGTTCCTGATAACGTCGCACAATGGAACATGCCAAATGGAGTTGGAGGCTTTTAACAACTGCTTTCAGAAAGAGTGGCTGTGCACATATTGTCTGGGGGGGCACCATGACAGAACGTATAATTTACAGCTCAGTGAGTTCTGTAAAAAAGCCTTGCCCAGTATCAGTGTAGCACCACAATGTATTTTACTCTAAAAGGCTGGGAATTGACTTTGATTACAGCTAAGTCAGTTCCAAGCCACAGCAGCTCTGCTCACTCCACCAGCATTGCTTCATATAATCAGCAACAAAGTTTGACCTGATAATCAGCAATAAATACTAAATTTGACCATAACATTTTTCCCTATGATTATACTTTAGCTAAAACAAACACAGGTATGGGAGTAGTACAGCAGAGATACTAAAGCAACCACTCAGCAACTTCTCAGCAACTGATGGTAAAAATTTCTTTTCCAAAATCACTCTAAGTCTTACAGAAAGCTTATGACTGTAAAATGTAAATACATCTATTGATCACAATGAAAAGATGTGCTCAGCGTGCCAACACATCCATATCTATATGTGTGTAAATACACAGTCACATCTATATGCATTTGTAGACATGAATAGTCTTATACATTTTACATTACTGATGCTTGCCTTCTGTATAATAATAATTTTATTGTTTGTCTGCTTGGATGCTGATTCCCACGTGTGTGCCTCTCACTCTTGTTCGTGTGTTAACCCTACAGAGAGCTACTGCTCATGTTTAAGGTGATCACTTTTACTGCTTTTAGGAGCTGTATAGTTTCTTGCATTCAGAATCCTGAAATGGTGAAGCCTTTGCAACAAGGATAAAGTTATCCACTTACACTAACACCCGTTGCCAGCATTTGGGCTTCAGTAAATTTTCAATACCCTTTCCTGATTTGGAAAAGAAAAATATGGTTCTGTCACACATACATACACAGGGGCTTTTTTCATATTAATTAATACAGAAAACATTCCTATTGGATATGCCTGGGGTTTTAGATTTTGTTAAATAGGGGTCTCTAAAGTGTAATGTAGGAAACACTAGGGATGCATTTGGCTGCCAGGTATGGAGAGCCTTCCTCTAGATGGAAACTGAATTTTCTGCACTGTCATAGCTGTATCAGAGTCCTTGTTGTATGTCTAAATGAAACAAAAATGAATGACTGGAGCTCTGAAGTTACGGTGCCTGAGGTGGCCCACTGCTTTTGCATGAGCAACAGAAATAATAACTGGTATTCCAGGTTTTGCTGGGATTTGTTACAAATGCACTAAGAATGCTGCTATTTTGATATTAATATTTTTAAAATGTCTTTAGCCACTACACTGTGTAATTTAATGCCCAGTGACAGATTTGTTAATAGTGTACCATTTAGTATTTCCATGTCATTTCATAAGACTTAGCAAATTATGGATGAAAGGGGCTTGTATATGCTAACATATTTCAATATGGGTACCTATAATTATGTTCCATCACTTCTATTTCTGTAAAATACATTAATTCTGTAACTGGTATAGGAAGCAAAGTCTGAGTTAAAAGACTTTATCACTCAGATCCATTTCCAAATCACCTTTCAAAGCAACAAATCCTCTGGCTGTATATGGGAAGATAAGTGTCCATACTTTGCAAATAGAGTTATGTCATTTGAGCTGAATAGTTCATTGAGCTGGAATGAAATCTTGAGGTTATAAGGGCTGTTATTTGAAAGTATCAGCTCAGTAATGAGAAGCAGCGCAGGAAGGCAATATGGATATTGGGCCCTGTTAGGAAAGGAATATACAGTAAGTGAGATGCAGGCACAGGTTGCCTAGAGATGTTGTGGGTGCCCCATTCCTGGCAGTGTTCAAGGCCAAGTTGGATGGGGCTTTGAGCAATCTGGTGCAGTGAAAGGTGTCCCTGCCCATGACTGGGGGTTCAAACTAGATGATTTTTAAGGTCCCTTTCAACCCAAACCATTCTATGATTATATGAAAAAGAAAACATTCCTGTATTGTAACTCTGCATAACCATGGTCTGCTTGCACCTGGAATACTCAGGTGGATGTCCCCATCTCAGAGGAGGAAACCTTATTTCTTATTAGCTCCCCACATGAATTTCAAAGAGGAATGTCTTGTTCCAGATTGAACTGGAACTGGATTAGACTAATTTGGAAAGAGATGTTTTTATGCCAGAACAACAGCATCAGCACAAGCAGTAGCAATATTCTCTTTTGTAGACAGGTTCTTGGGTCTCCTCACCTGTAGGCTTTAAGAGATACTTTGGGGCTTCACATTGTCTATAAATGGAAGAAGCTAAGACTCTGTTTTGGGAAAGTCTTCATCTGTAGAAAGCCAGGAATGTGATAAATGACTTCATGTATGTGGAGCCAGGCTGGAGCAGACAGATTTTTGAGGCAGAGGTTTGCCACACCACCAAGCAAGGCTCCAGTTCCTGCTCTACCAGGAGCAAGCAGAGTGGCTGCAGGGTGGCCACATCCAGGTCAGCAGGGTTTGCAGAGAGCTATTTCTGTCTGCTATTTTTTGGACTTATGTCTTCCTTGTTTTCAGGGGGTACATCTAATTTATGGCTGGAGGGGTGAGAAAGAAATCCAGCATCCAGAAACGTGAGCAAAGGATGGCAAAGGACAATGAGCCGGGTGCCACAAAGCCCATTTAACAGAGTTTTACTCAGACAAATATACCTACAAATCTGAAACGTAGAGATGCAGCTTTCTCTATCCAGATATTTTTGACATCGCTAGGTATAATTCTAATTATAGAGCTTTTCAAACTTGTGCAGCAGAAGTGGATGAAGTTAAATAGTCTGCTCAAACTGCCAGAGGCTTCACAGCTAAGCAGTGAATTCCTCTAGTTCTGATTTTATTATTGGGGTATGATTTTTTTTTTCCTGAGCTTATTGGAAATGACATTTTTTTATTACACACTACCTTCAAATATATGGAAAGAAGTACTTCCTGATATGTGAGTTTTCACCTTACTGCACTGAGCAAAATGGTTATGGTCTTGTCTTATCTCTTCAGAAATTAATAGCAGATGGGACAAGCCATTGCTAAAAGCGACAGGAATTTATTAATACCAGACTCTAGTTTCTAATGCCTGGTAGGTATTATAATGCCAATGAATTTCTTCCAGAGAAAAACATCCTTCAGCTTGTCAAGGTACTGAAACCTGTTATTGAAGTGAGACAGCAGAATCAACTTACTGGAAGTTGTTTCTAAAGAAAACCATGCGCAACTGTTAAAAAAAAAAAGAAATTGAGCTCTATTTAAAGATGAAGCATATTTACATAGACTTATATGTGTCCAGCTCATGATGAGAAATACATCACATCTAAATATCTAGTAAATTAAAAGCAAGCAATAGTTACTAATGACTGCCCAGGTCTGGATGTGCTTTTCTACTGATGCCAGAGTACTAAAAAGTTTAATTTCTTGCACATGTCATAACTAATTAAAGCAGTGAGATTTTTACAGTCAAAGACATCTGATTTCCCCCTGCCCTTTTTAGCTATATAATTATTTTCCATTTTTAGGCAGTGGAATTAAGGCCCATTAAAAACTAGGATAACTGGTCAGCATTTCTTTTCCTGCCATTCAATCCAGAAGATGATAAAAAGAGAGCAGATTTGTAGTAAAAGCAAGGATAGCCTGAATTAACTTTCATTTATAGATGCTAACCTTTTGAAGTTTTACCTATAGCCCAACACCAGAGATAAATTCTCCTAGAGGATAAATCTGAATTACTGGGGAGGCATGTTGCCATGAAAGAAAACCAGGGAGCCTTGGTAGATTAGGCTGCCTCAGCTGCAATGAGTCCCACTAGGACATTCCTCCTCCCTCCTGGCAGGGTTCAACCTTTTTCCTGAGTATTTTAGGATCTCCAGCCCAAAAACTGCTCCTGATGACATCAGCCTAAATGAAAAGCTTTGAGGTCAGCAGAACCAACACATAAGCAAGCATCCCCCAGGGCACAGCCCAGGGCAGCTGACCACAAGGAGTAAGGAGAGGTCCACATGAGGGCAACTCATAAAAGCCCAGGTAGATGGGGAGGACAGAGACCAGATCAGCCAGTAGTAGGTGTTGGTGGAATGTGCTCCCTGGGAGCACCTCTCCTACCAGAGGGCCTGGAGACTCTCCAAATTCTCTTCCAGAGACCCCAGCTGCGATGCCTAAGGAATGGCAGATCCTTTTGAAAATCAGCCAAGACTTTCTCTATCAGCTTGTCTCATGGAGCGTGGCATTCCATGTGAAATAACTGCATTTGAGGGGGTAGCATTTGGATAACCAAGGTGTGGTCTGCAGGTGCCCGAAGTGGGGAGGGTGCAATAGCACGAGCAGAAACATCCTCTCTCATAGTGAGGATGAGTTTATGAGAGCAAGCATTTTGAAGTTCAGCTCTGTGGGGTTTTCCCAAGTAATCAGGCTATTATTGTTATTTATATTCATATAGCATCTAGTAGCCTGAGGTACTTCATTAAGTACTGCTCAGACTCAGGGTTGGCTCCGTTAATCCTCATGTGAAGCAGATTTGCCTTTGGGCCTGGTTCAATAGACACAAAGGTGTCTATCTGACTTAATCAACATGAAAAAAATTTCTTTTAATTACTGTGAGACTGCTCCTTGAGTGAGACTACCTGCATGATTGTTTTTGTGATTAAGAATTCTGTTTCTATTTTGCAAAGCTGAACCAAACCAGCTTTTTTCCCCCACTTCCTCTGTAATACTTGGACAAACATGGGAGAGAAACCTACATCTTCACTGGAGACTGTCTTGTTATATAACAGAGAAAATGGAAATATCAATCGTATTTTTATTCTCAGCCCAACTTCTTGGATTTGGAGCTGTTTGCCCATAATCCCTTTTCTCTGCAGCCCCTGGCTGCAGGTGCAGGAGCACTGGGTTACACAGCACAGGCAAAATGAGCAACACTTCTCTCTGCTGCAGTAGGTGACACTGCTACCTACTAAAACCTAAATAATTCTATGATTCTGTAGAATCCTGAAGCTCATGATGTAAAAGAATGAGAGGTAAAAACAAGAAAAGCTGTGCTCCTTGGAAAATATAAAAGGACTTCTCCCTGTCCTTCTCCCTGTCTCTCTGCTTGGACTCCTTTTTGTCTTTCTGACTTCTAGACAGCAAGATTGATAGATGAACATCTGACCTTGGTAAGAGTAGAAAGGAAAGCACAGAAAGATTGTGTGGTTTTGCGGTTAAGTTATCATTTAGGTAATTTTTCTGAGCCTCCACCCTCATGAATAAAATAGACATAGAAGTCAGGGGAAGGGTAGTCCCTGTTGTCTGTAGGTTGTTCATGTGTGTTAATAATATAGTCATTTATGTAATGACTTTTAGACGTGCAGGATGTCCAGTGCCATCTCAGTGCTAAAGGCTGGAGTCAGTCCAGCAAGGCTATGACCACGCTGCCCTGGCAAAGGAGCCAGGGCCTGTTTTCTGTCCCTGAGGCCAGTGCAGGGCATGGTTTGCACTAAAACAGCTGAAGATTCTTGCGTTCTTTAGCATCCACCCCCACAGCTGTGGGAGTTCTGGATGTCCTACCCCTGGAAAAATTTGAGATCAGGTTGAACTGGGCTCTGAGCAAGCTCATCTAGGTGAAGATGGCCCTGGTCACTGTGGGGAGCTTGGACTAGAAAAGTCCCTTCCAACCCAAACTATCTTATAGTAAGGCTGTAGTAAGGTTAAACCTGGACCAGAGGTCCCTGGCCTCTTCTTTGACACCAAGACCTGAACATGCTATACCCTTCATCTCGGACCTTCCCTTTACTTTTAGTTTGGGTCTTTATTAGTCAACCTTTTTCCTTTTTTCAGCTATTGTGTTTTTAATTAGCTGTTAATTCTGGGGACTAGTTAGCTTCTGGCTAGTTGGGGAGGGGAGCAGGAAAGATGGAATGTCTTGCTTCAAGGTTTTTCTTGGTTGTATCTGTCTCCATTTATTCTTCAATTCTTTTAGGCTGACTGGAGGTAATGGTTCTTAGCATGCTTTATAAATCATTCTGCAGAGGATCTTGAGTGAGCCTTTTATTTAATAAGTATGGAGAAGTAGGCTTTTATCCCTGCAAAAGAAGTGACAAATTCACTGTAATTTCTTCTAGATTATGTATTTGGGATAGAAGAAGTAATAGAAGAGTCAAAAATATTGGTCTTACAGCAAGTTCCAGTTGCCCTACCTTCTCTTTTACTTGCCATAGAAGCATCAGAGTTATTTATGTTGAAAAACAGCGCTTTGATTTAATAGAACATAAGTAGGGATGCTGTGAAGGAATTTAGAAGCTCACTTTGAAGTGTTGTGCCAGTCTGAAAACCTGAACATTGATGTTCTTGAGCTTTGGGAAAACATAAGTCTGCAGCCACATCAAATTGCTGCAGCTCACCTCCATTTCTAGACCGTGCTAGAGCAAGCCTCAGAAATGAGATTGCTTGCACAGGAGGGGAAACAAGATTCAGTTACAGGGATTTCAAAGAGAAATCTTTATTCAGGCTGCTGGAAACTGGCACCCTGGCTCCCTGCCTGGGATACCTGCCTCTCTTGCACAGGCTCTGAGTCTAGGCAGGGCCATCACTCTGGCTGCCAGGTCTGACTACAGTGGGCAGACTTGGCATTGCCAAAGTGGTATTTCTCCTAAAATGGTGAAGCCACTGCAGAGAAAGGAGAATGCTGACCCTACAGCAAATTAAAATTGACTTGAAATAAATGCTCATGGTGTGGATTTTGAATGACTGTTCTGTGGGGATCACATTGAATCTATTTAATCCCCAAAACAGCAGAGGGAAAAGTGCTGCCCATCTCAAAAAACCTTTTGCTAGCCCTGTTCACACCCAGATTAGTGATGAGAAATAACCAGATTCATACGTCATAGGAAGTTGCTTCTTTCCAACCACAGAGGCAGAGCAGAGTGAACTGTGAAGACATTTTGGTTTCAACAAATGTGTAGCTGGGCTCAGCAGCCCTGTGTGTGCTGAGCATCACTGGGCTTCACAGGAAAGTCTGTGAAGAAATCATGCCACAGATGCTCTGTCATGGTCAGCACATATGTCTGTGGTGTGACTTCTCTTCTGTAGGCAGTCACAAATATTTGGTTTCCGGTTTTAGTACCTCTCTGTGCAGCTTGTGTGGAGGGGTATAAAAGTCCTGTTAAGTACAGACCTGTGTCTTTTTTCTTGTGAGATAAAATGAGAGAGCAGGTGACCAAGCAAGTGACCAAGCAGGCAGTTGTAACAGTGGCTATCCCCTTGACTCCTCAATTTCCAACCTTGAAAGAATGGAGTCATTTTTCCATTTTTACCATACACTGCTGTAAAAGCCAGGCTATTCTGCGTGCTCTTCTGGAATCAGCATCCTCTCTCTAATAACCTACAGGGTTTAAATGAAGACAGGAATTCACTGGTATTTTTTCCCCTTGAACACTCATCTGCCATGGAGAGTCTTAAGAAATGAAATGCCTAAAGATGCCAGAAATACTTCTGTGGTGCAGGGCACTTTGTAACATTTCACCAATAACAGTATTCCCTCTTTTTGTTTTTTTGTTTTCTTGAAGGATGTGTGCTTGTGGTGTCTGTCATCGAACAGCTTGCACAGTGGCACAACAGTACAGTAAAGGCAGCCATGGAGAGGCTGTGTGACTACATACCTGGTAAGTACCAAATAATGTGCCATATGTTGTGTTGGTGTTGATGTATTTCCCTGTTAATTAAAAACTCGCATGGGAAGTCTGAAAAAAAAGCTTTATCCACCTCTTGTGCAGCATCTCAAATGTGTGTAGCTGGGAGATAGCAAGTTACTATTTACAGGAAAGTCAGTGACATGGCTTCACTTAGATTCAGAGCTGGGATTGTTGTCCCAAATTTAGAGTGAATCGGGCTGTATTAAGCCCCACACATGAGAGCACCAACCCATGCAGACCAGTTCCCTTCCTTTTTCTCCCCTTTGTCTCTTTGTTAGCAGCTTAAGAATAGATTCCCTGTATGTCCCACTACTCCTCCTGCTTGTTGATATGGATCTTTATAGCAATAGTGAAGACGAAAATGTTTTCGGTGGGAATGGGTACTGCTATTGTAAAATTTTAAAAATGAGATGAGGCTGACAGGTGTAAGATGTGAGCATTTGGTTTTCACAGAAAAGCTACTGAAATGTAATTGGTGATACAAATTTCAAAAGTGATAGCTATTCCATGTGAATGTGTAAGGGGGGCTCCCCTTTTTCTGCCCCTTATTTTATCTGCCCAAAGGAGGTTGGAGCTCCACATGCACACCCCTAAATAGAGAACAGTTTGAATGCCAGAATAGCTTTGTGCCTCACAGACCAATCCTATAACTATTTAAGTAACTAGATCTCACATTCATTATATCTTTTTAATGTTATTAATGTAAAAATATGGCTTAGGATTCTTCATTAAAATGTCATTTTTATATGATTTCATGAATTGTATCTCTGAGAAACCATCTCTCTCTGTAGACCCTAGTTTCACAGAAGATATGTGTAGAATATTAATTCCCTCCTTTCCAAGGGAGGATTTCCCAAGGCAGAATGGGGCAGGGAGCTAATTGCTAGGATTCATTCATTGATAGAATGACGCTTATCTGATTTCTATTCCATAAGTCATATCCTCAGTGTTTTAAATTACAGGCACATAACCATGAAGTTGCAATTAGAAGCACTGATCCTGCTATTAAAACATGATTTTCTTCTTTAAATTATGACATGCTAGCTCTGTGTTCATGATTCACTCAGTGGACCTTGTTCTTCTGACATGTCAAGATACTTCTTTTCAGCTGCCATTCTTTACACACATAAAATCCTATTATCCCTTGAGTTGAATCTGTATAATCCAGTTATCTTCTGAGATGCATGGATATATCCAGTAGAAAAAAAACTGACCCTGAACTTGAAAGGAGTGAAAAATCCTATGGATTGTGTGGGAGCTATAGTGCAACCCAATTTATCCTCTCCTGGGAGGTGAACACTGCAGCCCAGCAGGAATCAACAGCTTCCTCTTGCTGCTTGAAACGGTAGAAAAACTTTGGATACTCATGAGGAGCAAATGTACTAAAGCAGGTCATGCATTTCACATAGAGAAACAATTTCATTATTATGCACATGCCTACAATGGATAGCAAGAGTAACAGCAACAAATTAATGGCAGTGAGGCTTTTCCTAAGGCATAAAAAGGAGTAGGACTCCAAAAACCCTAGAATGTGGGGTTTTTTGAGGGCCTCCTATAATTCTGATTACAATCAGGTCAGGTTTGGATCAAGCCTTCTGTAAAGTTATGTGATGTTCAAGGATAAAAAATGCTTAGGGAAAAAGAGAGAAAATTTCAGTACCTGTCAGTCCCACTCAATCTCACAGGCTGTGTAGAAAACAGAACCACAGCCTCATTTGTATGGAAATACTTGCAATGTGTATGATTCAAGCAACCTGGCAAATAAACCTATGAGAACAAGAACAGTAATGTCATGATGAAAGAAGGCTCTTGAGCAGATAGGAAGGCCAGGTTTGGGGGGAAGGGGCAGTGTTTGCAGTGTAAGAGGTGCTGTTAGCAAGAATGTATGTTTACCTGGACACTGTCTGTTCGATGACACGGAGGTGTTTGATACCCAAAATGTGCTTTGAGACCCTCTGCCTCCAGCTTTGCCTCTGAGTCACGCTCTGCTTCTGTGTTGACCACTGCTGTGTAAACACCTTAGAGATCAAGTGCAAATGGCAACATGATAATAGCATCTTTTTTGCAAATATTTGTCCTCTGGGATTCAGCCAGCATTTGTGTTTCCAGGACTATGAAGCTATATAGGAAAACCTTCCGGACAATTCTTAGGGGATCTAAGGGATCTTAGGGGATCTCTTTTACCTGAAGCAAGTATAGTTTTCATTTTCTCTAAATTTTCCAGCATTTAGCTTTGTTGAAGCTCTTTTCCTGCCCCTGAACACCCACAGTTATTCATCATTTTTCTCTTTCTCTCCCCCTCTTTTCTGACTTACACTGCTTCTTCCTAACAGAGATTTCTCTCTGCAAGAAAATTTCTCTCCTTGTGTGTGTTAGCAGAGCTGGAGATTTGTGAACACGTGAATGCAGCCTGGCTCCAATGGCAAGTCCTGTAAACACTGGCTGTGGCTTTGGTCTTGGTGTTTTGTTGAAAGCCAAACCCTGAATGGCATCTGAATCTTCCAAAAGGACTTTATGTGCTAGATGATGATTTACCATTATTACTATTCCTTTTACCTCCCATGATTTTTTACACCATGGGGTAATTGCATGTTAAGTTTCCTATATGTGTAAGGAAATCAGTGTGACCAGCAAAACCCCTCCATCAGCTCCCCAGAGCTGACAGGCAGCCAAACTCTCCTCTCTTCTCAGACACCAGGAGAGGTTGCAGCAGCCAGCTGGCTCCTCCAGAGCCAAAAATGTTGTGGAAACCAGCTGGTTTGGGAAACTCATAAGGAGACCATCGCCTGTGATGCTCCGGGGAGGTGTTGGGGAAGCCAGCCACGTTTGCCTGCAGGCTACTTTAGGGAGCCAGGTACCCCACTGGCAAGCCTCATCAGAGGTTGTCCTAATCAGCAGTGATGCCAAACACAGGGTTATTGATGTCTGCGACATCTTTCATTTTAGGAGAACAAGAATAAAATCTAATTCTAGTCAGGAGACCAGTTTTTACTTGCAGATTGCTTCTAAAGAGCCAATAGTGAGGAGTTATGTGGCAAAGGAGGCAAAGAAATGAAGCTAATAACTTGATTGAAATAAAACACCTGTCATTGGATAAGAAAAATCAGCTACTGTTGTTACAGAAGCTGCCTGCAACACCATGAGTAGGAGGGTGTTGAGAAAATTATCACTTCGTTCCCTGATATGCCTTCCTGGTGCCAGTCCTCCTTTCTCAGATGCAGGTTGCCAGCTGGGGTGCCTGCAGTCCTGGCAGGAGAGCAGCTGTGGGAGTAGGAGCACACCCATGCCCACCAGTGGAGTCCCTGCCACAAGGATTTGTACCCTCCCCACAGCAAAACTACCCACCCTGTATGCAGCAGCCCCCCAGCCCGACACTGGTTAAAATGAAACATTCAGTCCAAAGTTGGAGGGAAGCAACTGTTTTGGGTGTTTCTATGGCTTTCCTCTGGGAAAGATGAGAATACTCAGTGCTTTCTTCCCCAGGTACAGATAGTTATCTGTCTGGGTGATGGTGCAAGAGAAAATGACAATGGAGGAGTTTGAGGAGCTGCAAGTTTGTTGTCACGGCACTTGTGTGAACCTGTCTTGTTGGGATGCAAATCCCTCTGGGCCCCATCCACACAGGCTCAGAAGTACTCAGAAATGTGAGGGCCAAATTAAAATCTTCAGAGAAGCCAAAATACATAAATCCATGCAGACATGAGGTAGAAATGTAATTTTAGTTTTAAATAAGAAGTACAGAATATTTTAAGTGCCTTAAGCAAATAAAAGACTATTAGTTAGTAAGAAAAAGCCCTAAAGCCCAGTTTAAAGTTCAGTAGCATTACCTTTTACAAAGTTAACTAAGTCCTAGACATAACAAAACAGAATGTAGCTTTGCTAGCATTCCTAGATAGAGCAGACAGAACTATGTATGTAGAATTTGTCTAAGAAATTATGACCACTTTCGCACATCAATGTTAGGTCTAGATAGGTCCAACAAGACAGTAGTAGAATCATGTTTGGAACTGACTGGGTAAAAATAGAATAAAAATGCACTGCTTTGAGAATGCTAGAGAACACAGATCACAGATGGATGCTGCTGTTGCTGCTGCTGGTAAGCTGCTGCCGCTTCTGCTTGGGACTTGGGGACTCTATGCTAGAAGGCTTTCTGCATAACAGCATGAACTGTAACAACTCTGCCTTCATGAGCTTGATTTAGCCATTCAATAAATTACTTTTAAATTTTCAGCTTCTCTAGTCTTCTATGAAGACCCCCAATACTCAACACTGTCTCTTATGACATTTCACAGCACCACCCCAGCTGGAGCAAGGCCTGACACCTCCTTTGAAGGATATGTGCAAGGTTAACCAGCTCTAGTCTGTTCAGGCCAAGAAACAGGCAGTTCTCCATCATGGGAATTGTCAGATCAGTGCCCGGATTGTATTCAAACCTCCTCTCTCCCTCAGTGTCTTTGCTTGGGTGCATGGATCACCTGTTATTTTACAACAGTACCTTAAAGAAACCTCTGATGGACTGTCTTATTGATGACATGCTTCACACATAGTAAGGAAACCACCTGAGCCTGCATCTCAAAAAGGCACATGGCTATAGACTGTGAAAGGAAGCCAAATGAAAAGTGTCAGGTATTTCTTTGAATGCAAGTACTCCTGCACAACTCCTGCTCTACACAAAACATATTCTCTTAACTCCACAAGCCCCCAGAAGCTCCAAGGCAGTTCTGGGAGTAGCATCAAGCCCAACGCGCTACTGCGCTTTGATTAATGTGTTTGTTTTTTTCTTCTTTCAAACCTACCGAGATGTTTGTTTAAACTGCTTAGAAGATGCTGTGGCATGCACAATTTCTTTTGACTTTTCCGTTATGCCATACTCACAAAAATTAACAAAAAGCTAGTTGTCCTTTTTAGTTTTTATCATGTGACTTACCTAAAGCCAGAAGGGTTTTAGGCAAGATTAGGAATTCAGATTTTCCCATTCTCTGGTACCACACTGAGGTCAGAGATTCACATGCCTTCCCCTAAGGTAAATCAGCATTCACCTTAATGAATCAAATGCTGCTGTATTTTGACTGCTATGAAACCAGTTTCACCATGCTCAATTACTTTAAAAAAATTAAATTTGTGTTTTCTAGAAAAACTGCAAGGTTTCTGTTATGTGCTTGCCGAACTTTATGGACCACACATAGCTGAGCTGTAAGTATTGCTGTGTCCTCTCAGATTTTTGCTTAATTTGTTCTTGACATGTACAGATGTGCTGTCAGGTTGAAGTGGAGAGATTTCACTCCTAAAATCCCCTTATTTTTAAAGCAGAGATGCTTCAGAGTGATTCTGATTTGGCATTTGGCACAGCTATTCCTGGGTGAATAAACACAGGCTGCCACTGGTAACCATTTTGATATTCCATTTAAATCTCAGATCAGGCCCACCTAATATAATTATCTTTTGAAATTCAGCTAATTTGGCTGAGGGAGGAATTTGAATAACCCATGTGTGTGAGACAGGTTCTATGAAATCATGCTGTTGTTGCTTGGCTCTTGCTTTCCATTCTACCTTTAATCAGGCTTTCTAATTGTCAGCCCCTACATGCTCTCAGCCCCGACCTTGATATGCACTCTTGGGGAAGCCTACTATTTAACCTAAGTGATTAAAAAAATAAAATGTAGGTCATTTTATTCCTCTTTGAAAGTTCTTAGTTTAATTAACAGAGCTTTTACTAGACCTTCTTCTTCCCTAGGGCTTTTATTTTTGTTTTTAAAACTAGACAAGGGACTGCAAAATGCTTACAGGACTAAGAAGTGCTATAATCAAACATTTTAATTTAATTCCTGATTGGCCCAGAGGTGTGCCCCAAAAAGGAAGAAACAATCCTAGCACTCATGCTTGGTGATTAAAAGTTAAGGATCTTTGAAGGATTTCTGGCTATTTTGTTGAGTTAATGATTGAACATTCATATGTGCCAAATTGCATACGCATTAACTTTAACCTTTAAATCTTTGTCAGGCTTATGATTGATTAAAAAACTAGAATAGTTATAATGCGTTTGATTCAGGTGCTGCATGTGGAGCACAGTCCTTTTTCATCATCTTGGGTTCCAATTTTAAATGCTGAGTAGGGTGTCGTGGCAGAAAATCGTTAGAACCCAACACCGTACTGAGGCAGCGGTTATGGGCCACGGTGAAGTGAGCTGAGATTATTGTGTGGTGTTGGAAGATTTAGCTTCCCATGGAAATAGCTTCTACTTTCAAGAGCCCAGAAAAACATAATAGTCTTTCTTTATGCACCATTTCATTCAGCATAGACAAGGAAATGAATGCCGATGTGGTCTGCCATTCCTTGAGGCTGTGTAAACAGGATCCAGGACAACCGCTTTGTCATCTCTACTCTCCTCCAAAGGTGAGTTGGTTTCCCACTTTTCTTAAAACTACTGATTGTGGAATGTCTTTTGCTGGAATTGAGCAGTTTGAAGGCTTCCATTGCACATGCATTGTCTAGGAAATAAACATTTAGAGCATGGGCATTCCTAAAAAATGTCTGTTTGAACAAAATATGCATAACACACATCAGCTGTGTGGACCATCATCAGCTGGGTTGAGGGTGCATGGGAGTCACAGAGCCAAATTCTCCTGTATCAGCCTGGATCAGAGGAGAAAAGCAGGGACTTTATTGTTATGCAGTGCAATAACCCCAAAGCAGATACTCAGCTGAGGTTCATCTATGCCACCACATTACCACAGCATGACAAGTGATCCCCACATTGCCTCATCTGCCATGACAGCCTGCGTGGGCACGAGTTACCTGCTGCAAATGCAGGACTATTTGACTTGGATTAGTCTGTAGTGCAAGAAGTTTAAGCTAATGTACATTATCTTTTGCTACACACTGAAATCATATTTAATTACCACCGCTTCTCTGATGTGTCACTTGCTACAACATTTGCACATCCTTGGTTGCCTGCCCTAGACCTTTGCTATACTTGCACACATACATATCTGCATAGGTGTCTCAACATCTGCTGTTTGTTTTGGGATTCTTTTGGTTTAATTTTTGGAGTAATTTTTTTTCCATCCCAGCCGTCATGCACCTTCAGTCACACTAAAACCTGGGAGTGATGGGGGTTGTCTGGTGGCGTTGAAAAGCAAGCCATTCACTTCAGCAACTATTTTTGGAAATCTTTTTCCCTGTATCTGAGTGGAGAAAGGCATGTTTGAGTTTCTAACGATCTGCATGAAATATTTCACACAGGGCCTAGTCTGGCAGTCATTGAAATCAGGCAATCTTTTGATTGGCTTCAATGATTTGCAGTTCATACCCAAGATGGATTTAGTTCTGCCAATATTAAGGTCTGGAGAAACACTTGCTTTCCAAGAATGACAGTAACATTTAGTTTTTAGCAGGTATGAGTCTATCCTCCACGATACGTCAACTTAGATATCTATGGGTGTGCAACCACACAGGGGTGAAAGATGATGAGTGCAGGCAGCAGAGAGGGCCCACGCTAAGTTGATTCAACCAGAATATTGCCCAAACTTCATCAAACATGTGCCATCAGAAATCCCCCGTCTTGAACTGAGTGTCAGAAGTGCAAGGTGCCTCTTGAAGTGAAAGAGGATGCAGACAATGGACTGCACTTAAAGAGAGGGATGGGTTCACCATGGCTGCACAGTGAGTTAGGCTAAGGATCCTGGAGAGTGGGGCTGTTTAAATCAAGGTAGCTCACGTGAAGAAATTAGAACACCTGTGTTGAAATGTTAGGCTGATCAGACAGAGGGGAAAGGATGCCACTCATGGAGTTGCTGTCACATCTTTGTGAGTTCTTACCCATTCCCAGAGCAGGTGTAGGACCAAGGTGTTGTCTCCTTCTACCTCCAGCAACCACTTCAATGAATGTACTGTCCACAAGGAAAACAGCTGAGCGTGGTGGGGGTTTGGTTTACTTTTTTTAAACCAACCTTGGACTCTTTTTTGCATGGCCCAGAGACTGTCCCTCTGAGTGAGTGGCTCAAGCAAATCTTCTTCCTTTCTAAGTGGTAGTTAAACCCCTTTCTGTCAAGGTATTTGTTTCTCAACAGGAATAAGGGAACTCTACCAAAAAAAATTTTTTTACACTGACTGTGCCCTTCTTTTTGGCTCTCCTAATGCCCCAAGAGAGCATGAGGAGATGGGAGGAGAAGAGCAGTGCTTGGAATTCATGCTCAAGTGGTTGATAAATTGCCCACAGTAACTCTGTGACTAGTCAGACTGAGTAAAGATGAATTATGGGTGAAAAAAATTAATACACAATCAGAGACACAGGTGCATAAAATGCAGTTTACCTCACATTTGCTTCTTTAGTTTGTAATTTGATTGATCACTTCAGTTTTATGAGTCTGCAAATGTTGGCGCAGTCCCCTGCCGAGTGTTTGAACAAGACTTTAATACTAATGACTGTTCTGTTCAACTCTATTGATTTTCAGGTACTTCACTTATTCATTTAGACTTTTGGATGCCCATTTTCCCAGAATTAGTATCATATTTGTACTGGCAAAGGGAATGAAAGAAATAGCATTACCTGTCCTTGGAAGGCAGTATAATGCTCGGGTTTTGTTTACCTATAAGGTGGAAAATATCAACGTGTATCTGCCTTTTCCCTCATTAGTTTATTTTCTTCTGTTTCTGTGCCATTACTTTAGTGAGACTGTGTGGTTTGAGGAAGGAGGAGCCTTGGCTTCAGAGGCCTTTCAAACTGTCTACTTAATGGAGACACTGCAATCCGTGTAAATGATACGTGCATCATTTTACATACCTCCCTGGTCTCTGAAAATTAGCCCAAATTATTATTCCCTTTTGCCAAGCTGCCTGGAGCTATTAGCACTCTGTGATTATTCTGGAAGACTTTGCTCTAATTATGAATAAAAAATATTACTCTGGGAGCTGGAGGAGATGGGCATCCAGCCTGGGCAAGGGCAGCCCCTTGTTGCTGGGGCTTGAGCAAGGTAGGCTGCTCTGCTGGGAAGCAGTTTCAGGAGCAGACCTCTGATGGTGGTGGGGAAGACTGGAAGGTGCCCTTGCAGCTCCTAGATCACCAGCATGACCATGCAACCAGATGTCCCTTGTAATGGGTCCTGTGAGACCCTTCCTGCCCCCTATGCCAAAGGTTCTCCTCTGCCCTTTAGTATGAGTGTGGCAACACTGGGGTCTCCTTCAAGTAAAGAGACAAACTAATAGAGCACATCAGAGGTGAAGGCTTACTAAAGCTGGCTGAAAAGTGGCCGATATCTGGGCTGCTGTAAAATGCTTAGTGGTTCAAGGTACATCTGTAATGCCCTTTGTGGTTTAAACCACATCAACAGCAGATATTCTAATATGGGCTGCAGCATCACTCCAAAAGACTGACAGTCGAACAGGCATCCAAGATAGCTGGTTTAGGATGACTGGATAATATTTTAGCCAAAAATATTTATCAGCTCATATGCTGGAAGTCTTTCTGCACTAGGTTGTGTAATATAGGGATGTTCCTCTAGTGAGCGAAAAGGGCTGAAAGAGGATGAAGAGTTTTACGCAATGCCTACCAAGTTTCCTTTCTGGTCCTGGGAACAAAAAGGTTTGCAGGAGATTATTCTCAGCTTGTCTCTAGATTGTTTTAAGCCAGCTGGCCTGTTTGGTTAAATGGCAATCCTTTAATTGATTTGCTGGGGCCAGAATAATGGCTTGACTTCAGCACTATGGTCGTGCTCTAGCAATCACTAAAACAATCTGTGCTGGAAGTTTGTACTCCATCTTCCTGCCTTTCAGGGTGCCTCTTCTGCTTTCCATCATTTTTATGATCCAGATTATCAGAGACCTTTCAGCTGCATATTTTGTCTTAGTCTCCATCAATTGGATTTTGGTGGAAGTCATTTTACATCAGCCAAAATATACATATTTATACTCTTATAATTTTATCTTGCCAAGCATAAGCACCACTGCCACAAGCACTCATGCTGGTTTGTGTACCCTCTATCAGGTCTTTCACTGACTTTCTACAAAGCCACATCCCTCATGGATATTACTGTGGTCAGCATGCTGTTTGACAAAGTAGGAGCCAGCCAATTCTGTGTGGAAAAAAGAAACCCTTTGGGCTTTAGTAAAATAAAAATACTCCTCCTGTTATCTCTCATTCATCTTTCTCAGTAAAAATGTGAGGTTCTTCCTGGGAGGCGAGACAGAACAAAACTTCAGGGTGGGAGTGCTTCTGCATTCCTGATTAAGAGCAGACTGCCTGTCAAAAGTAGACCTCATGACTGGGACCTGTTTCCTTCTTTTGAGACCACAAGCAGTAAAACAAGCATCTGGGAGGCAGGCTAGGTCCTATGGAGCAAGATTCCTTCCTTTTAGCCTTTGTTTTTGGAAACAGGTAAAATCTACTGAAATGTGAGGTTCTGCTGCAGCCAGAATTGAGTCCTGAAGAAATTACCTAAAGGTAATAGCAGAAGCCACAGTATAAGTGCTAGTTCCTCTTTTCTTGCTTGTTTCTCTGCATTTCCTTTGCCCCTCTTCACTGGCAGAAAATAAAATAAAATAAACCCTACCCCAACTGAAAACCCAAACCCCAAAAAGCCACGTCATACAACCCCAATATTCCATCAAATAAATCCAAAGGAAATAAGGTGTCATTTGGAGTTTTCAAGGTAGTGCGTGCAGCTGTGCCATGCCAATATAGAAGCTGTCTTAGGCAGGACCCTCGAAAACAAGCCTTGGACAACTCACAAGCACAGAGATATTTGGGATGGGAGGGTGGCAGACAAAAGTGTGAGGACAAGGAAGTGTTGCTCCTGAATAAATCCCACTTTTAGCTGTACTATTTGACAAGCTTCGCAGAATTTTCTATCTGGGTTCTCTTGGTTAAAGGATGATGAAAATTTTAGTTAGAAGGGAAACTTGGAGTGTTTTGTAAATATCTGGTCTCCTGGGAACAAGCTGGCTAACAAGGATGATAAATGAGAGAGAATTAGAGTTGGTTCATGCATTTGTTTACGGTGAGAAATACATCTGTTTGCCAAAAAAGAAATCATTACTGGAACGCATGGTCTCTGTGGAGAACACAGAAAGAAGGCAGTGAATGAAATCCCAGTGACACCCCACCCTCTGCCCCATCTGTGGCTGGATATCTTGTGCACACTGGGTGGCAGGGCTACTCCAGTTGGGGTGGATGGTGCTGGCTGCTCCCCAGGACTCATCCATTAGCTGCTGAATCCTAGAGAACCCCTCCTCAGTGGTGTTCTCTCGCCATGGGAGAGAGGAAGCTCCTTGTTAGCCAAGGTGCAGCAGGAGAGGTTGAATGGGCAGTTGTATGGCCTCCAGTGGCAGGCTTGACATGCTGGTGTCAGCCAGGGGTTGCAGGTGACCCGTGAAGACAGGAGTATTTTCTTCCTGGTGGGTGTTTCAGCTGCCCATCTTCCACAGTCCAACCTGGAGTCTTGGCTGAAGTAACTTGTGAAGTGCAAGAGGGTGTCAACTTTAGTGCTTCAGAGAGAGCATTTTCTACATACAAGGTCAATCCAGCCATTTCCTCCCTTGTTTTCTACTTTCTGAGTGCAATATTCCTGTAACTTTCTGAAGCATGCATTTCTCATGTGCTGCTGCTGTGAGCAAAAAAGGTCTCTCCTACCTTGCCCAGCAGAAAAGGATTGATAAATACCTCTCTGGGAATTTTCCTTCTATTATGCTCAATTTCAAGCCATTTTTCACATCTGCCTCTCAAGTAATTTTATTGCAGAAATGACAGCAGCTGGCATTGTACAACATAACTATGGCAAAAGTAAGATGCATGATTGGTTTTGGGGACTGCAGTTGCCCAGAGGGAAGAAACTAGAAAACAATGTCTTGGCTCATTGCTAGCTTCTCTCATCTATTCGTGACATTCTCTGATTTTTAGAAGACTATAGACACCATGAATTATACATGTATTAACTACATATATTAATGTGACACATATATTAAAAGCCAGCAGCTTAGAAGTCTGTGTTCCTTGCTGCTCATGCTTATTCGCCCGTATCCCTTTGTGTTGTTCACCATAAATTTTTGACCCTTGAATATAATGGTTAATTAATTTGCTTTGATCATTGCCTAAATCAATTATAATGACACACTAAATTTTATCCCCAGCACAAAAATGCTGGCAATGATTATTTAAATACAAATTAAAACTGCTTTAATATTCTAATCTGGCATGCCACTGTTCAGTAAGGTGCCATCACACGAGGGACATTTTCTTTTTTTTCCAAAAGCTGTAGTAATAGCACTTGCTGAAGCATCCCTATTTTCCCCCTTGCTGAGTTCCTGTAGCTCTGTCCAGACAAATATAAACCTGTGCTGACTTTACTTCAGAGCCCTCAGACCCAGTTGATGTTAGGCTGGCAGTAATGTCCTTAGGCTGGGCTGTAGGAGGGACTGATGGCAGGTCATTTTCAGAACAGTTTGTCCCCACTAACAATTTTGAGCAGAAACCAGGTGCTAATGTGTTTCTGATACTCTGCAATTTTTTTTTTCCATTTGAAGCATTTTCAAAAAAATTTGATTTTTATCTCCTTTTTTGTTTTAAGGTTGGGGTGGTTTTTGCCAATTCTCAAAGCCTACAGGACATAAGTAGTTATTCCTGCTGAAAGAGAGCAAACAGGCAGTGTTTCCAGCCTTTCTTATGCTGAATGCTGAGCTGAAGGACAGAGGCCATCACTTAGTTACTGCCTCACAGATATGGCTGTTTTCAAATGTGGCCTAAAAAATACAGCACAACATATGGGAATTGTCATCCCTGAGATATTGTCCTGAATTGAAAATGGAGCAGCAGGGGGGAGCATGCTGGTGTTTCCTTGACTCTCCCAGACTCCTCTGACTGTTTCTTCTCTTGGGTTTTTGTTTGTTTTTTGTTTTCTAAATTGGAGTTGTGAGAACTTCCTTTCTTATGGAAGGATATGGCTGAATTTAGGAAGTGCTGTTCATCAGAGCTGTTAAACAGTTGTTCAATACTTTGGATGGCATGAGCATATCTGGGGCATCTCCTCACCTCCATGACTGGGAAGAATCCTTGTGGCATCAGAAGCTGAGTGATCTTTCTGTGCTGTGATACAAGACAAATTTCTTAAGCCAGGTCAACACTTAACAGCAGGGTGCAGAAACAGCTCCTACTTATTGCCCATGTGTCAACATTTCTTCAGGCAGCACCCAGGGCTGTGGACCACATGGGCTGCAAAGATGTCTTTGTTGAGGATTTTGCAATGGCAGAGCCTTGAGGAAAGCTTGGAGAGCAGTGTTTGGCAGTTCCTGGCAATGGAAAGCAGCAGGGTGCATTTGGCCACAGCCTTGCTGCACCACACATGGCACATCTGTCCTGCCACCAGCAGAGCTGGTCCCTGGCTGTCACTTGCACTCATGGATGGTGCCCCTTGCACAAAGTTTCCTCTGTGCCTTCAAAGAGCTTGTATGCAAGGGATTTTAGGAATTATTTGTGTATCACTAGTAGTTGACTTATTTGTAACCCATGACTTTATGATGGCCAACCCGATGCCTCTCCAAGACCTTTTCTTTGAATGGCTCTCCTACTCTTTCTTTCTATGAAAGTATAAGTATCCACATTGTGGAGGTATCCCAAAATGCCTCTTCAGTACAAGTTGGCATGGACCCAGCAGAAAAACTATCTTGCCACTGTCAGCAAGAACTTGCTCTCCAGGGCAGGTATTTCCAGAATAAAAAGCTAACCTTCCTGGATCCTAAGCAGGGGATTTTCCTTCCAAACTCTGTTCCCTGCTTTGTACCTTCCTGCATGCCATGTTCCCCTGCCAGGATGAACCTCAGCTGAGTATAACCCTTATCTGTGGGAAATGGATTGCAGAGAATTCTCAAAGCCTGACAGAAGGCTCACATAGTCTTGTGCATCTTTGCAAATTTGAGATAAGGTGTGCTGGCTTAGAAAGGCCATGAGATAGGACAGACATTGTTGAGAGAGAGATTGAACTGGAAACAAGTTTCAAACGTTGGCCTTGCAAACAGACTGGGTATTTTGGAGGAATATGAGAGAGAACTATGAAAGATATATTGTAGCAAAACCCATGAGGGGTATTTTTAGATTATTGGCTTAGAAGCATTAGTAACATTGTGTGGCAAAAGCTGATACGCCAAGAAACGCTTATAGTGTATTGTAATTAGGAAATAGTTTGGCTTCTGATTGTGATGCATGAATTGTAACATCTGTATTGTAATATCTGAATTGTAACACCCTTCTCATGAGACTGGAGTAAAAGTCTTCGAAACACCTCTCAGGAGCCCCATCTCTGGGTCAGCAAAAAGGTTCTCCCAGCACTTATCCATGTAAGAGCAAATGTTTCCTCTGTACCCTTCGACAGCAAGTCAGACTGACATTACACAAGTAATGCTTTTTTAGCCTTCTAATGGATGAGTTTTCCTTCAGGAGGAGTCACTAGAGAAGTATGTCCTCTGCAGCTCACGCAGAGCAGTCAGGATATGAATTTCAACTCTTTGGCTGATCTGGACTTTTCCTTGGGAAATAAATGATGCCCTGGAGCAAAATAAATGAACTCTTGCAACTGGAGTTTCATAGAAGGTGACTGGATAATTGATTGTTAGTCCAATAAAAAGTAACTGATGAGGAGTTTGTGGACTCATACATCATTTCTGCGCTGTGACTGATATTTAAATAGAAAAAAGTGGTAGGAAATGGGGAGAAAAGTTGGTAGGATACTGTGAGGCTGACCTGCTAGTTTTTCATTTTGTTCTTGCTCTCCTAGGTGGGACTGAGTGTTGCAATAAGAAAAGCAAAAAGAATTATGAAGACTTCCAAGGACCTGGTAAGAAATAGATGGCATTAGGGTGTTTTACTCTGTACTGGCATTTTATCAGGACTGAGTCCTTGTTTGTTTTGCCTGACTGTGAATCCTCCTGATTAGCATTGAACTGAATGCTGACTCACTCCTACTTGATACAGGATCTGCTCAATCTGGTGACACTGGAAGAAAGAGAGGGAGAAATAAAGAAAAAATATGAAAGTATGGGGACACTATAAAAAGAGATAATGAAAAATGCAGCTACCTTGTAGCTGTATGTAAGTGGGTGCCTCATGAACTGACCCACTGTCTCAGAGCAGAGCAACTGCATTCTGGGGCTGTGTGAAACTCAAGCAATGGCCTGAATGCAAATTCTGTGTATTTTTCCTCTATTAGTGAGATGCTGCCTTTGCCTCTAAAAATTTGAAAAATGGGATTTGAAATCTTTCTGCCTCCAACAGTTTTCAGATTTGTAGAGGATCTCTAAAGGGTAGCAGAGAAGGGTAGCAGCTTTTATTCTGCTGGGTCGCTTAGGTGAGCCAGTTCAGACCTAGAGTTTGCTTCCAGTTGTCTTCAGGCACTTAATGCACAGGAAAAGCTTTAAGTGTTTGTCAAGAAATTATTGATATTACTTGTTCCTGAATCCTTACTGCGATGCTACTCACAAAAGTGAAAATTGAGGTGCCTAATTAGCCTTTGGGCAATTGCCAAATTGCCAATCCAGGGAAATAAACAAAGTGCTGAAGAGGTGGGCCTCAGCTCCCGCAGAACAGCAGCCAGCAGGATCTCTTATTCATTTTCCTTCCTATTCGGTGCTGTGCTACTGATGGCCTGAAATTTCCGTTCAAATTACATGGAATTTTTAGGCTTCTTTCCCTGGAGCAAGTCCCCATGTTAACACCTGTAAGGAGATGCTCTGAGTCAAGCATGTTCTCTCTGTGAGCTGTGAGCTGAGTCATGGGGCTGGAGAGGGACCGGCACAGGGGTGCTGTCCCCGGAAATGGGACACAATTCCTTTGCTTCTTTGCATGTGCTATGCCCTTGGCATATTGAGCTCACATGGCCAGCCACATCCCACTTTGTTGGGCTGGGAGTGCCACGTCCTGTCAGGCTGTCCTGGGTGGGGTGGCATCGTTGGCATCAATCTTCAGGTGCAATAGGCTCTCCTATTTTGCCTTTACTGTCCTATATCCTCAAAACTACTCAATGCCCCGATACCTCTGTCAATCTCCATTGGCCCTTGGCCCCTTCCTGCTCCTAGCCTGTTTACTAGTGGGAAGGACAAACAGACTGGAAGCAGCAAGGTCACAGTTGGGTTTCAATGTATTTCCAAACCTCCTGCACAATGCAAGGCCAGCTCAAATTAAAACATGTATCATATGCTTGCTCGGGCCTCTCCTGCAGTTATTCCTAGTGTGCTTCCTGTAATGACCCTGGCTGAAACTTATTTTCAACCTGGAAAATAGAAAATAACATTTCTAGAAGCATTACTTCAGCTTGCAATTTCCTGTTCACTCAGACTGGAGTTATTTTCAGATCCAGAAAAACAATGCAGTAAGAAACACAAAGGAGAATCTCTAGGAGGGAGCACAGTGTGAATCATGCTTGCAGTAAGCCATGTATCCCAGAGCAGCAGCTTGTGATGAAATAGTAAGTAAATCACCTGCTGGTCTCAAGGATGGCAAATCATGATCTGTTACCTGCACAGGCAAATATACCTTAGTGAGAGCTGAGGTGCTCTCACTGCCTGGGGAGAAGATTACTTGGCTGAGTGTGTGGGTGAAGAACCAGAAATACCCCAGCTGTGGTAGGACATCCCTGCATCCTCATCACTGAAGAAAGAAAAACATTCATCAGGCCTTTTTCATGCTCTGGCTCATGCTAGACCAAACTGTCAAATTAGATCTGTTAATTCTTTTGGTTGCTTTTGCTGCATTGTATGTTTGGGGAAAGCCTTCTGAAGAAGTTCTTGCAAGTTAACTGTCCCCTTCTTGGCATGGCAGCTGTGTGTGACTGCATAAAAAAAGAGATGTGATGAAGGCTGTTGTAATGGGAATGAGAGATCCATCTGGATCCCTGGATTTCACATTCACTTGGAGTTTCTTAGGATCATTATGAGTTTGGGGAAAAGAAAAGATATTCAGCAGATGTAGAGATGCAGTGAAAGTGGCTACAACTTCAAAAAAATTCTAATAAATGTCTCTGTTCATTAAAAGGAGTGAGCCATCTGTAAGGCACTGGCTTAAACCAAGCACCAACAAGCATTAGGGGCTCATTGTTATTCTTGTTAGTAAAACCAATTAAAATAATTACAGAAATGTCATTAGGGAATGTTAACAGGCAATGAATACGATATTAGTGTTATCAATCACTGTGAGCACCTCTAGCATTAACTTTTCTTGTGGGTGGAGAAGATACTAAGGGGCATCTTTGAGCAATAGCAATGGAAGAATGGTGATTAGAGTTCTGGCATTTAATGAGAGCAGGCATCATTTGTACAATCCTGCCATGACTACGAGGTCCCTGCAAGTCACAGCCTGGTAGTGGGACAAGTGAGGAGCCATGGAGGGGGCCCAAAGTGAACTGACAGGCAGAGTAAGACATAAGCTGATCTCCTGCCCACCCACTCATGTTACACAGGGGCAAGTAGTCCATCTTCTGTCAACAGCTTGTGCTGCAATCGTAGCCTGTCTCTGCTGGGAAGGACCCAATAGTGCCTGTGCACACAAAGATTCCCTTTTCTCTATTCCTTGCCTTTTGAGAGAAGCCCAAGGCACCCTCAAAGAGCAGATGAGCCACGCTCCTGCACGACACCAAGCAGAGCTAAGCATTACCTCCAGATCTCACTGTCCCACCTGCTGTGGGAATACAAAGGCTGTGGATCCAGAGGCTGCTGGGCTTCAGAATACTGCTGCAGCTGCTCCTCAGTAACACCCACAGCATTTCCAGGTCATCATCATGCATCCACTCCCACCAAAGCTGGGCAGTCTTTTGGACTGCAGAATAACCTTCTTTTGAAACCAGCAGAGAGCCAGTCAGCAAGAATTTTCGAAAGACTAACTGAGAAAAAGGCAGCAAAGATTTTATTCTGTTTACAGCAAAGGTTAAACTTTTAGCGCAGCCTTTGAGCAGAGTAAAAGGAGGTTTTATTTATGTATTTATTTTTTGCAAGCCCTGTAGTTTGTCTTTCTGGTGCAGTTTTGGCTCCAGGTGCCTTAACTTCAAAGGCTTTGCATACTGTGACTTAGGCTGAAGTGAAAAGCTGACAGTCAGATGAAGACCCTGCAAATTTTAGCCTGATGCAAGGCTTAAAGAGCCTCTGGTGCTTCTGTTGGCAGGATTAGTCTTACATTAAGGAGGGGGGAAGTGATTTCTTCCCTCTTTCAGAAAGCGTACATAGGTTTGCAAATCTGTTTGAGAAAAGCTGGCATCCTGTCTGTGCACCTCTCATACTGTCTGCCCACCTGACCATACACACAGAGCAAAAAGGAGGCCTGTGTCCCAGCCATGCTGCAGCACACAGCCCTAAGGCAGCCAGGGGCTTGAATACAGAAGTGCAGAGGGATGGGGAAGCACAGAGGGTAACTGAAGGTGCAGCAGTGGGACCAGGTTGGCCTTTCAGCCTAAGGAAAGAGCTCACTTCCCAGCAGCTTTTGGCTTTTTCTCCCTGCTTTTTCTGTGGCTGTGTCTTGGTTTCTCCTTTCTCTCCACCAGTACCACCTTCCCCTGCAAGCCAGTGAGACTAAAGGTTTGTCATTTGAGGGTTTTGGACAGAGCTGAAGAAAGTTAATTGGTGGTCTTTTTTCAGGTTTCTTGTCTCCCTGACCTTCCTTTTTCTTTTCTCCTTGATTTCACTTTTGCCTTCTTCAGAGAGTGCACTGTTACAGCTCCTACTCCACTGCAGATCTCTCCTCCTCCTCCTTTTCAGTGGTACCTGAAAAAGGTACCACCCTTTTTCAATTTCACCTTGCTGCATGGTCACTTCAGCCACCAGCACCAAACATGGGCTGCAATCTTTGTACTACGGGCTCTGTCCCCTCTGCACTACCCCAGTTCTGCTCTCCACACTGAGATCCTGGCCATGGCATGTTTCTGTGCCTGACCTCCTGCTCTGGGCAGCGTGAGACCCTTATCTCCATTGCCCCTTGTTACCTGTCCAAGCAAACACCTTCCCTGGAGCTGCAAGGCAATTCCCTATTCTCCTTGGCCTCACTGCCTTGCTGTGCTGTCTCAAAGTTCTCCTTTGTCACTCAGAGCTGTATACACTGGGGTTATAGACCCACATATGTAATAACCTCCCATCGGCCTCTCCTGAGCTGTATTCAACCTTTACCTTCTGTTTCACGTCAGGCATGGGTTGTGATATCATTAGGTTGAGGACTACCTTACTCCTTTTTTTCTGTGTATATAAAGTATGTAACAAAAGGCAGTTGGTCCAAGGACGGAGCTTTTAAGCACTGTGTCTGTATAAACAATTACCCTTCTTTGCATAAAGTTATGAGCATGCCCATCTGCTCATCTGCTCCATTTCTACATGGTAAATGTAGCCTCAGTGAATACAGATAATTAGGCTGTGCACCAAGTAGCCCTCTGCATTTAGAGACCACTTGAGCACCCTCAGTGTTTCAAGACCAACTGAACTTACAGTAAAGCCATATCAGCAGTGTGTTTGTGGGATTAATTGCCCAGGCAACACAATTCATTAGAAAGGTCTCTTTCAGCTTCTGAAGCTTCCTGGCTACCTGGAACATCAACTGGATTGGCCCAAGGCTATGGGCTACTAATGTTGAAGGAGTTTTTCTAGCAGCAGCTGTCTTTTACATCTTACAGGTTCGGCCAAGATAAAATCTAGATTTCCAGGTAAAAATCTCATTTTAAAAAATCAAGGGTATTCTATGCACAGTCTGGATCCTCTCACTTCTCCTCTACTTGGACTTGTCTCTGGCCTTTGGCATGCAGAAAGACTCATGGCTGCAAGTGTGTGGCTTTCACTAGTTTTGCACTATGTTTACTAAACACAAAACCAGTAATTTTTACAAAGAACAAAAAAAAAAAAAGTTGGTTACATGAAAGTAGACAGAGAGAAGAGAAGACAAGAACTTTTTCTTTCCTTTTTGAGTTTTACAGGTCTTTGAAAGGAAGAACAGCAGGTTTGTAAAATGCTCAGTCTTAATCCTTGACTGCTGTGTCAGGTCTAAATCCTCTGGCATGTAGCAGCCTTATTGGCATCATTGGAGTTTTTGGATGTTTCTAGGCAGAAAATACATGGTTTAGCTCAGTAATTTACTGACACTGAATATCCCAAGCTACACCACCTCTGTGAACTAATGCATCCGTCTACTTTTATTTTCTCTCCTTTCCAGAAAAGCTTCATGGGGTTCTCAAGTGTATGTGCATTTCCTCTTCTGGCTAACCTGTGTGAGAAGATAAAATAGTATGTATACATTTTCAGTCCTTAACCAGAAACAGAACATGGTAAATTTGCTTCTTTCGAAAGTTATCCTTAGCTAACAGAGCTTCCCATACTTTACTTATGTTGGTTTCCTTTATAAAACCACTGTCTAGGTAGTACAGAAGGAGCTTGCACAGAGTTCAGGTAAGTAATATTCTTCACGGGGATCCTTGTGGTTCTTTTAGTGCTTAAACCATTTTCTCAGTTTTAGCATGTCCCAGAGCTCAAATATGTGACACATTCACAGATGTGACATCTCCAAGAGGAAGCCAAGAGGAAGCCACCTTTCTCCTGAGATTTTCTGACCCCAAGAAACCTCTTCATTTCATTTGTTCACCCAGTTGTGGTGCCCATGTCTCAGTCCAGGAAGGCCACCAGCACCTGCATAACTCTGTGAGGAGCCCAAATTTAATGTCAGTTGTGAAGCATAGAACAATCCCAAGGTGTTTAAGAAAGCCAGGTGGATGTCATTCAGGGAAAACAACTCATGACAGTGCTGACTTTGAGTCAGTTTCTAAGCCAAGGACATGAGTTTTTACAGCTTGTAAAGCATATTTGTCAATGTACTCCAGTGACTTGAAGGAATACTCACACAGGTCTAAGAATAAATTAGGATTATCAGCTGTATATTTGACTGATTCAACTGCCAAGACTAACTTGCACACCTATTTCAAATTAAATTTGAAACTGCCAATATCAGGAGTTTATTTGGAATGGGTTGATTGACATGAAAAATCTTGCATGTGTCTTTTGAAATGCTAGTCAGGACACATAAGCTGAGTTTGAGCCCTATGAGTTCAGACAGTGGAAGTGGGAATGAAATTGTGTATCATATGTTGGATTGCATGTGTTCAACTCAGCTTTTCTGATCTCTCCCTCATGCCCTCTCTCTCTCTCACTGTCTTTGATTTTTTACTTTCCTCTATCTGTAGCTAGGAAAAAAAAAAAAAGAAAAAAAACCAACAAAACAAAACCAACCAACCAAAAAACTCCCCAAATTTTACACAGATTTGTTGTCCTAGTTTCTTTTAGAGACGGCAGGTTTGACATTGAAGCCATACAGGAATCCATCAGCCTCACTTCCGGAGCTCAGTCAGGGGATACTGAAATACAGAATTTGCTCTTTTGGGCACAATCACTTTGCTGAAGTACAAGCACAGAGCCACACCTGAATAGAGAGCAGTGAATATCATCATGCCAGTCATTATCTGTTCTGTACACTTCACTATGTTTTTTACTTTCTTAATAGATTCCCTTCCGTATGTTAACACTACAGGTTTTGTTTTTGTTTTTTACAGTGTTCTAAGAAATAAACTGCCTTTTGAAGATTTTGATGGAGATAAATTTAGCACTTTCCCAGTAAGCAAGGCCTTTCCTTTGGTACAGTAATCTCTTGATAATGAGGATATCTCTGGGATTCCTCCTACTTTCTTCAAAGCCTTATCCATTCATGTGAAAATAGGTATAGGAATAAAATGAATGAAGGGGGTTTTTTTGTCATAAAATGTTGGGTTTTTTCCTGGATGAAAAAGCAATCATTCGTGTGTGCCACCTGGGGAAATGCACACATAAAGCTGTGCTCCCTGCAGAAGCAAATTGCTCTGCTGCTGAGTGGTTGTTTACTGAATTAATAAGAGGTGAAGTAAAGTCATATTAAACAAAAAAATAAATTGCCAACTTGTCTTATTTCTTCACCAAAGCTAGGTGTCACTTATTAAAGCTTAGCAAAGGGACTCTGGAATACAGCCTGTTTACTGGGTTTTATTCCTACACCTTGAGTTAGATTCTCATTTTAGATATTTTAAATTAAAAGTGCAAGAGTAATAATGGCTGTCCTATCTGTGTGTTTCTCCTGGCCTTTAGACATTGAGGGGCTATCACTGGCGAGGCAGAGACTGCAATGACAAAAACACAACCGTGTACCCCGGCAGGCGGTAAAGATTTTAATTATTTTAAAGGCTTCTTATTAATTGTGGCTTTGAGAAGAATGAGCTACAGATTTTGTTTTGACCATACTCTTAGACAGCACATGACTGGTTGTTGCTTGATTTCACTGTGAAGGAGACAAGAGGAATGATCAAGACCAGGGATGGGACTCATTTGCAGGGGTGGTGCACACATTTCTTTCCTTTCTCTGAAGCACCTGCAGCTACAATTGGTCAGACATACCAGAGGTGGGGAGGGAAACCGTGCCACTGACTGAAAGGATAACTTTCATTCAGCAACTTCCAGTATTAACTTTAAATTAATATTGCATTTTGCATTTGCATTTTGCTAGGAAAAATTGCCTTTCCCAGATCTAAAGGGGGAAAACCCCACCCTTCCATGCAGAAAGGAATTTCTAATTCCTTTTTCATCTTGGTGAAGAATGGCACTGGGATTCTGATTTCCCGATTTTTTTGATGACATTGCTTATCCTTTTGTGTCTCCATTTTAGTCCTAATAATTGGGATGCAAAAAGTGACTCTAACTGCAATGGCATATGGGTAAGTAAATGAAGTTGCACCTTCCTGATTGCTGCTTCTCTTTTGTTCTCTTTAGTCTTTGATTTAGTTTACAAATGTTTCTTTTTTATTTATTCTGTTTTTATTCGCTAATAAAGAATTATTGTTTATTGATGTTTATGATTGTTTAAATTATAGTTTATATGATTAATTTAAATGTACATATACTTATTAAGATAATGTAATGGAAAATATCATTATTATGATGCAGTGCCTCCAGCAGGCAAACATTCAAGAATAACTAAATACTCAGCCTCTGTTTTGCATTGCCATTCTTTTGGTGCTAGATAGATACCATTATCTACCCTTTCTCTTCCCCAACAGGGTGTGGATCCAAAAGATGGTATTCCCTATGAGGAGAAATTCTGCAAAGGTAGGTCATTAAATTCAATACAAGAAACCATGTGTCTTAATATTAATTTTATAAACATTTCAATATTTGCACATTCACAAGGCAAGGGAAAGACAACAGGCTTTATAACATCATGAGAAAAGAAAAATTATTGAGGTTTTTTTTAATCTTGACAATGGGTAAAGATGAAACTTGAAAACACAGGCTGCTGGTAATTTCCTGTTAAAAGTCAGCTCAGTAATGAGGTTGAATAGATAGATCAGGGACAGCAGCAAACTGAGATGTCACCTCTGCATCTTCTCTGGTGCCTGAAGACTAACCCAGAGTAATGGCTTTGAGATTTAGGGAAGCAGCTTAACATTTGCATTTGTCCAGTTTTACCTCTTGCCATAAATACGTACATTTTTTTCCAGAGAAGGCCTTAAGGGGATGAAGTGATGGCATCAGCTGATCTCCCTCACCATGATGTGGGTGGGTGCCTGTGTGTCCACATTGCACAAATAAAAGCCTCACAAACCAGTGGTGACTGCAGTTGCCACTTACACTCACCTCACCTGACACTGAAATCAGTATCCTGGGGATGAACCATTGCCTGGCAAGACTCCTCAACATTTTTAGATGAAAGGCTAATCTACAAATGTTAAGTGACATTAATTATAAACCAGACAGATTGTTCTAGCAGAAACACTCATATGAGTAGCACATCCACCACCCAGTTCTGTTATAAGGAGCTTTGAGCAATTTTCTGAGTAATCCGATTTTCCTAAATGTTTAAATACTTTTTAATGCATAATCTATGGATAGTAAAAATAAACACTGTCTGCACAGCAGAACCTCTGCTGAAGTAACACACAATTTGAATACAACCAGGATTCTTTTCCGATTAGCAAGACCTCCCCCTGTTTTTCATGCCCAGTCCCCAGTTGTTTCTCTAGGGTTGTTGGCAAATGCCTGTTAGACGGTTTTTGCTGCAGATGGAGTGAAAATCCTATTGCAGCGTCTGAACATTTAAGCCACGTGAAGAGCAGTGTAGTCAGTCACCCTGTGACTCCATCAGCTGCTACTGCTGTTCCTCTTTAAGCACTCTCTTTCAGTTTGCTCCTTCTGCCCACGTGACTAACAAAATGCATCCATCAGGTGCGGACTCGAAAGGGGTCGTGCTCTTGGGAGACTCGGCCGGCGCTCACTTCCACATCCCTCCCGAGTGGATGACCGTCACGCAGATGTCAGCGGTGAGGAGTCACGTTCAGCTTCCCAAAACCACTGATTGCCATTTGCTTTCTCTGCTGTGCTGTAGGTTGCCAAGGGGAAACAAGTGCAAAATGCTTCACTGCACTGAGATTTGTAGTTATGCTCTCACGTGTATCGGTCCCCTCCCGCATCTGCTCCTATGAAGATAAAAAAGCACAGCCTTGAGCTACTGCCGCTCCTCCGACATCTGTGCAATTGGGTCAGGGAAGAGTTTGGCTGCAGTGTCCCGGTGCTGTGCCAGAGACACAAACCAGGACATCTGGCTTTCCACACACGTGCCTGTGGCTCAAGGAGACCCGTGCTGGCTGTGGGATCAGACCTGCCATTAGCCGGCTGGTTGGGATGGCTCCTTGCTGTGAGAGTGTTTGCAGAAGTGACCCTGCTGACAGCCAGGGAATTTCTGCTTTAAGAATCTGGCTTTGAAATGACATGCCCTGGATTGTTTTCCCATATCCAGTGGCATATGTGAAATAGGTCTCATAACTCCAGTGTTCTGTTTTTGAGCATCGTTGGACAAATGCATTCGCAGGTGTTTGAGGGTCATCCAAGTATTTATAATAGATTTGTCCTCAAGGGAAGAGTTCCTGTGACCATAAAATATCACTGCCACACTGATGTCTATCCTTGGGTGGCATCCCAGCATTTCCTACTTTCAAAAAACAACAAAAAGCACCTGACTGTGAACTACACTGAGCCTGTTGCAGTTCACTGGCATGTAATGAAATAATTGAGAGGAGAAGATCATTCCAGCAAACTGCAGTTATGGGGTGGAGATAAATGCACATTAATTATATGTTCCTGACCTTCACTATTTTTTCCTATGCTGAAGTGTTGTCAGTCCCTAGCCAGGGAGGACTGTACCTTGTCCTTCTCTGCACAAGGGTCTGTTGCAGAGGGGTGAGCAGATAGATTATCATTGCCCACCTTTCCTGATGAACACCTTCTACTCATCCACTGGTGTCTGTAGAATAAGGTTACAGACATTTTCTGGAGAACAGTTCTTTTTCCAGACTGTTAGTAGTTGCAGTGCTGTGGGAGGTCTGAGAGTTTCATGGGCTTTTTCCACTTTTGCTCCCAGAGCTGATTTAAATGTTGCAGATTAGCCGATGTTTTTCTTTGTTAAATGCTTATGAGGAACAATTAGATGAATGACACTGATGACAGAGTTGATGAGGAACATAATAAATTAGCACTAACAATAATTGAGATTATCTCATCTAATAAAGATGATCATAATACTGATGGTGGTGATGATTCTGACAGTAACACTAGTAGTAAAGCCATGTAGGCAAGACTAGTTTTAGACTACATCAGCATTTATTATCACTGTAATGAAGAATTAGAAAGAATTTCTCTTGCTTGAAGGTTGCTGATCCACCAGCTGGGTGGGTCAAGGTCTGCTAATAGCATAAGAAGGCACAAGCTTCAAGGTTGGGAGCTGGAGTGCAGATTACAAAAGTGAGTTTTGGAGGCTCTTTGTTACTTTCCGATGAGTGTAGAGCAGCTTGCATGGGAAGGGAACTGCTGCACTCTCTGTAAGGCCCAAAAAATATATGTGAGGTTTGGGAAAGGAAACAACATGGGTTTTTTTCTAGGACTACTTTCCAAGCTTTTCTACCAACCTGGCAAAAGTACATCAGATAAATAATAATGCAGACATGCAGAGATCTCAGTTGTATAAAAATTATTATCTTTGATTAAACTCTAGCAAGAGTAAAAAGTTATTTAATTTGGAGCTAGCTCACCATGAGTGAGAAAGTTGTCACTTGAGCACAAAAGCAGTAGCAATACCATTTCTGAACTAATTCAGACTTTATCACTGCCTCCTCCTTCTCCTTGTCCTCTGTGCCTTGCTTTCTCTGTGGAGAATGTCAACAGCAGGAATTTAACTGCCTTTGGGTTGTGAAGGTGCAATGCTGTTGTCTCTTGTGTTGTATTAAATACCACTAGCAAATATCCTTCATCTCTAGGCTTAATTAATAAATTAGCTGGCTTCAATGATTTTTCAGTGCAAGGCTTCCCTCAAGGAGAAATTGAAGCACATCCAAGGGTTTTGTGACCAGAGAGAGTGCAGAGAGTCTGTGTCCTAATCTTACAGGAAACATCTTTAATCTGGGACCACAGCAAGAATTTGAACTTAGGCCTTGGAGAAGAAAGGATGATGCATCAGCTTTGTGTACCTGCTCTTCCCTTGTGCTAACTCAAGACACTTTTTCTTTGATTCTACCAAAATTTCTTTGATAAGACACATAAAAATATTGGTTTGTCAAATGGTTTTATCCACAGTCAATACTAGGGTAAGTTCAAAGCTTTAATTTCCATTTCAATAGAATCTCAAACCTCTACATGGAATTTAAAATAGCACTTCTTCGCCTCTGCCCTGTCCAGCTTTTTATCATGTGTAAAGGAAATAGTTGTGTACCTGTTAATTCCGATTTGTTCACTGTATTATTTAATTACTTTAATGTATTTCTACATTTTTACATTTTCATTTTGTATGCTTTCTACGTTTCACATAATTCTTTCTATTTATCCTTTTACATGTGTTTACATGTACAAGTGTTTGCATATACAAGGGTAAGGTAAAATTTACACTTGGTAACAATGCTGGGGGCCCATTGCTAATCAGCACCACATCAGCGGCAGCTGTTAATTCCAGTTTTAAAGCTAATTAGGTTCAGAAATAATTTTTCAGGAGAGATGCTGAGTATTCCATTAAGAGACTCTGCAGAATGGTTGTTTTCCCTGATTTTGCTGCATGTAGTGTGCCTTGCAATGGAGAGGGTATGATGAGTAAGGAAAGAAAGAAAACGTGAATGAGAAATTCACTCAGGATGTTGTTCGGGTAGCTGGATATTCAACACGGGGGTGACAAGATGGGTATTTGGGCTGAACAGCTTTGGAATTCATATATCCATGCCATTGACTTGAAGAGCATTGTTGGGAAGATGCTATAGATTGGATTTTGGGTTTCCTGGTCTAATGAGGAACTTACTGCCCTCTTAGCTTTGCCCTGTAAGAGTCATAACCCCCAGTGTAACCTGGTGCAGGGGGACATGCTTCTGTTATACGTCCAATGCTGTATAGGATGCATTCAGTTGCATCATTTATTTTCCCATATCAGGTCTTCTAGCATGGTATCAGAGGGGGAACTCTTGTATTTCAGTGCTATTTCCAAAGCCTTTACCTAGGAGCCAGTCACATACGCAGATAGCATCCCTCTCAGGGTATGTTCTTCCCACAAAGAGTACATGGAGACATTACTCAGTGTGGAAAATACCCATTCTGAGGTGGAAACATCCTTGAAAACTGCAGCTCAGGCATGCTATTTCTACAGTTGAAACAAACATTCAAACAAACAAATCAACAAAAAAACCACCAGTCTTTCCTATGTAGGGGAAGTCACAGGTACCTTACACAAAGAGAATTACACATCTCTAAGAATGGGTTGAGTCAACTTTATTTTGGCTTTCTGGTTATCAATAGCTCTTGGGTTTGCCAGACTTTTCTTTTAAGAGTTTCAGTGAGAATTGAGCTGAATGTTCAACCCTTCAACCTGAAAATCTGGATGCTAAAAATGAAGTGTAATGCAGTGGACATGCACTTTATAAGGTTTAGCAAAGCAGAAGTACTGGGGAGGTTTTTGAGGTAGATGTTTTTTGCAGAAAGCTAATGTAGAAAACACTGGTGTGTCTAGCGATGGATATTGTGCTCCTGCTGCTCTGTCCATCTGCTTACAATTGACTTCCAAATAGCTACTAATTACAGCATTTTTCTGTTGTATGTCTGGAATAGAAGCAACTTTCATATCTCATTTTAAAGACATTTTTATTTTGAGGTAAAAGCACTATATTAATAAATGTGATGGAAATAATACCCTTTCTAGAAAGACACAATTTAAAATTGTTGTATCTCTATTTTGTTGCTGAACAAAAAGAAATCCTATATTTTTCCATAGTCCAGTAGATACCTAGTTGCCCACAAACTCAAAGGGTTCTCAGGTATCATTAAAGTAACTGTTTCATATTATTTATTTCCTATTAGCAGAATTCATCATTTCTTTAAATGTGGATTCAGGATATCCCAAACACTTATCCCACTGACTTCCTTTTTTTTGGACCACTAGAAAAAAGACGGAGTTTGATATGTGAAATTCTTTTTAAAAACATTATCTATCATTCCTCTACATCCAGTGAGATGTAGGCAGGTTTCTCCAAGCTAGTATTGTCATGATTAAGATATGCATTTTGTGGGAAATAAGGTAATAATTTTGCTAATTTCAAACCTTGTCCCTTGCAGCTTTACAAAGCAGAAACGCAATTTGTGCCTTTTAAAAAGATAGGCTGTGCTTTTCTCAAGAGCATATGGTTTGCTTATTTGTATACTTTGAATAATAAAGGTACTTAACACTTTCACCAGGATTTGAACAGCATTAAAATCATTATAAAAAGAAACACCCAACTGTCCTTCAAATTAAGGTATACCTCAGTGATTACAGATTTTCCAGGACTGACATTTCTAAAGGCTTGTATGAGTGTTAAGTTTCCAGTCCCCTTTTGTATTCTGATTTTGAAAATCTCTTGCCACAGCAACCCTGAACCTTCTTCCATTTAAGCACAGCTTGGCACGTGTGCATTTAGTATCAGCCTTGGCTTGGGCTGCCCCGTGCTTCAAGGTAGGACACGTCTAGGAGAGGAGGATGTTAACTGAAATGAGACCCATCTAACGCATTTGAGGCTAAAATATGGCATTTGAAGCTAGACTGGAATAATTTCCTACTCATTCTCTGCTAAAATCTGGCACGTGGGCTGAAGTAGGTTTCTCAGCCAGAATAGTCTAGAGAATGGTATTTAAACAAGGCTGTGCTCAAGAGAGTTTTATGCTAAAAGTCAACACAGTTGCATCTCTAGAGTGGGACACATTTGCATCTGAGACTAAGCAACACAGTCTGTTAGGCTGTACTTTCCAAACTACATCAATGCAGAGTCTAAGGTTCAGCATTCTTCTGAATTTTCCATTAACTACTCATCTTCACCCTTTGGACCTGAAATATCTTCAAATGTCTGGTCCTTAAGTGCTTTGTTGGAACAGTGTCAATGCTAAATGTATATACAGTTTTCAAATGCAACTATAATTTTGGGCTCAAATGTTCCTCTTCAAATCAATTTGCAGCTCAATTAGGTTCTGGCAAATTCATATTTAAGCCAAGTTTGCAGGGGAAGAAAAAACAAACAGTTAAAAATTACTGGGACTTGTCCCATGAAGATATTGTTTTGGAATGCCAGTGGGAAATAGTGAGAGAATTGTTCATAAAACGATTTGTGTAAAAAGTATTAAATAATTCTTATATCTTTTATACTCTAATACATGTGTCACTTGTGAAAGATCATATCTGCAGGGTTTTTTCTGTGCTAGGTGACTGTTTCTCTCACCTCTAATGCAAACCTGCGAGGAGGAAAATATTGCAAATATCCAAACTATGCTGTATCCCTCCACTTCTGCTCATAGCTGTGCCCTTGGATTAAGTGCTTGTTTGCACACAAAACTAACAGATTTGAAGAAGGCAAATTTGAAGTTTCCCTGCAGCCTTAAAAACCAAATATTTTTTCTTTTTATATGTATGTACACATACACACAAAGGACACATATATATATGTGAGAGAGAGAAAGTGAACAAACTGAAAGATAATTAAGACAGGCCCCTTTTCACCTTGGTAACTAATGCAGATGTATTGTAATTGGGTCAAATGTGCTGTTACATGCTTTAAACTGGCATCTGCTGTGCATTAGATTGCTCAGAGCATGGCTTCAGGATTTTCTGTTCCCCACACCCCCCCTTTACTTGCCTTTCCTCCCTTTTCCCTGCATCTCCATCCCCTTACAGTCAAAACCCTTAGACATATACTCAACCCATATCCTCAAGTATAGCTCCCATTCACCTAAACAATAATTTTCTGGGAATTAGAACTTGGTGGGGAGTGCAAGATTTAGCTCTGCTCTAGCTCCTCAGTTACTCTGACCCTCCTGTATAAAGAATTACCCACATGCTTGTTGTTTATAGCACGGATGTCTTAAGGAAACCCCACAATTGCTTGAAGAGAAAATGAAGCTAATAAATTATATGGATTAAACCAGGCTGTAGGTTCTCTGATTTTATGTTTTGACCTTCTTTTGGTTATTACCTTTTTCATCAGCAGTTTTTCCTCTTTATGAGCACACTGGATTTATACATTTGTCTTTGCAAACGTACCCCAGACTAGGAGAAGCTGGAAATTTACTCCATGTTCTGTCCCTCTGAGGTGGCACAATTTATCAAGGCTATTTTCCTAACCTTTCATGATTTTTGGGACATTCAGAAAACAAAGAACTAGGCACTGTGTTTTGAATGTGCAACATGGCTTGCATCTGTAGAGAGGCTTTCATAGGGGCAGTCGCTGTAAAAAAAGCATTAGAGACTAATATCAGCAAAACAGAAAAGTGTAAAGGATGCATGTATTTGCACAGGAAGGTTATGTCAGATGATGTGTTTTTCTCCCTTGTCCCTGCCATGCCCAGAGGCCTTTCTGACTCTGTTGTTTTAGTGCCATCCTGAAAATTTAGTGAGAACCAGGCAGAGATTTTCAGGGGATCGAGTGTTCTCAGCTCATCCTGCTGTAGAGGCCAGGGAAACTGAGACAATTTGACATTACACCTTTGCTATATTCTCTGGGGACATCACACTGTCATCTCTTCCTGTGCCCAAGGCTGACACACCTTTGGGCAGGATGGATGCTGGAGCAATCAGCTGCTGCCTTGGGGGTCTGCACCTGCCATACATGCTCGCATAAGGAGGAGTTTTGGACTCTTCCAGGAGGAGTTTTGTACTCTTTCAGGAAAAAAGGGTGCCAAGAGCTGCAATTCAGTTATCTCCTCTGCTTTTCCTTCCTCCATCCCTTCATATGCCTATCTTACAAAAGCCAACTTTTTAAGTACATGTATGCATAATTACCACTACTAGTGGTAGTTACAATTGCTGCTGTCTGGCTAATGCTCTGGCTAAGAAGTGTTCCAATTTTCTAAGAGGATTTTATGTTTGTGAGGGTGAAACTGGCTGATTTAAAAATTTCTCTTTCAGAAATCGTTTGATAATCTCCCCATGGCCTTCAGTGATGAGCTTGACTGGCCCCAGTTCTCAGAGATCACTGGATTTCTGAATTCCACCATTGGGTAAGCCAACAGACAGGGTGGCCAAGTCATAGGAATTCTCTAGGTCTCTCAGAGCACAGCAGGGAAAAAAGCCAAAATAGTGCTTGAAACGAATGAGAAAAATACCATTCAGCTCTGCATCTGCTTTTTCTAAAACCAAGATCAACCCTGGATCTAGGGTTTTTAAAATATATTTTAAATATATAAGCAAGTTTTCCTGAAATTCACGGTAGGTTTTAGAACTGTAATTTAGAAGGAAAAACCCCCAAAGAAATAAAAGATCAACTTGGTTTTTTACAAAGTTCAGGGGAAGGAGAGCTTTGCTGAAAGTAACAAAAATCAGCCTTTCTCTTTTCTTATTTTTTTTTTTAATCTTCCTCTCTTCCTCATGTTTCTTTTTTGCTGCTGAAACGACAGAATAAAGGGTATCCCCATGGTTATTTCATAGTGTTCCATACTGGGGGGAAATCTTTCTTCTCCCCCTCCCACATCTTTTTTTTTTTTTTTAACACATGTAGATGAAAATAGCAAAAGGAGAATTTGAAAGAATCTGTGACCTAATTTGCTGTGTTAGTTTGGCTCATGTGGATGGGGGAGGTTGCAGGGATAGATGAAAAAAAAGTAAGCCTTTGCCAGAAGGGAAGGAAAATAAAGTCCATACACAAAACACCTTGAAATGCCTGCAGTTGTAACTGTGAAGTTTAAAAAAAATTTTTTTTATTAATCATCTCTCTGGCCAGCATTAAGAGGCCTTTCAATCCTGAAGAGCTCTAGGATACAACCATCAACCAGTGTGTTGGTTGACCTAAGTTTCAAATAGGTCTGACCTAAGTTTCAAATAACTTCTTATTTTTTGTGTCTAGGATAGGTCAGGAATACAGCTCAATGCCGAACCAAGCATGGGTCAAGCCTGAAGAGGCTTTCTACCAGCAGAATTTAAAAGCTGGTAGAATAACATTTTTTCCAGGAAAAATATCTGTTGCACTGTATACTTGGACTTTTTATTTCCTTTTTTCTCCCTCTGCAAAATCCAGACTCTCAGCCTCAGCTACATTCACACAGTATCTGCTGTAAGGCAGTTTACTACTTGATAAGCCAACAGAAATATGCAGCCTTCTCTATTAGAGCCATAGCAAAACTGATGCTGAAAAATCTGTTACAATGCCCTGCCTCTCAGTACGTAGTACTTGCCTGGGCTCCAAAGAATCTGAAGCTCACAAGTGATCAGAGCTTAGAACTGCCCCTGAAGTGATCAGTGATAAGCCTTGGTCCAGTGTTCAGTTTCTAATCTCTTCCACTCCTGAAAGAAAAAAAAAAAAAACAACAACAAACAGCTGCAGCCCAGATAGAAATTACCATGTATTCATGGCTGGGAGCTTTGTTTTCTCATCATCCTTTGGGCTGTTATCCTTTTCATTTGGGTTTTTTTTTTTTTTCATTTTTCTCAACAGTGCAAAATAAAGGAAAGAACTTATAACAGTCAAGCACAACCTGTTTTCAGATTAATCTGTCCAAGATTTATGATGTTGGGAAATTATTGCCCTGCCAATATTTCTTCTCTTTTATTTACTGTTCCATAACAACCAATTGAAAAGTCAATTTGTGAACAACCAACAAAATTGTTTTGATAAATGATGTATAACAAAAAGGTTTATAAACATCTTATCTGAAAGGCCAGGATAAAAGCATTGTTCCTGGATGGAACAATGTCAGAGAAACTCTTCATCGATTTATGGTTTCTGAGAAGATATCTCTGCTTTATTTTAGGCCACCCTGTTCAAGATTAAAAAGATTAATAACCACAAAAAAAAGAGAGATGGTGAAATAGAATCATATACATAACTAGGGTACTGAGTTTTTGAGAGACAAGAACATACTTCATTTTTAATATCAGCTGTATTTTCATCACTATCATATGACTTTAGTAGTTTGCATTTTCTCAATTTATTTCAGAGGGTGGACAGACTCTCTGTATCTACGTTTACGCAAGAGAAATCGCTGTAATCACAGAGACTTGCAGAACATTTCCCAAAATGGTATGTTAGCCTTTTTAAACTTTATTATTATTATTATTATTATTATTATTATTATTATTATTATTATTACTATTATTATTATTATTATTATTATTATTATTATTATTAACATTGCTAATGCTGATAATTGATGCTGCATTAACAAACATCTGTCAGGAACAAAGAGAAACCCCTTCTTAGTTGTATGCATTTCTTATGGAAAAATAAAGAACTTAACCCAGTGGTGCTGGCATCTTAATGGGCTCTCAGAAGAGATTTTTAGTAAGTAATCAAAGACATAAACAACACTGAGATGACAAAGGCAGGATAAAATACTGTTGGGTTTTGATTAATTTATTTTGTGGGGCTGGCACACACCATCTTTCTATTAAAAACTTTTCTATATATAATATATATGCATATAAACATGCAGCAGACCTGATCTACCCAGGATTAAGGAAGGTGTCTTGCATGGTGCCCCAGTGTGCAGTGAAGAAGAGGAAGATTAATACAGGAAATAAGAAGTGGGTAGAGAAGCAGCTAAGCAGGGAAGAGCAGTGGGTTTGAGAGCGAAGTTGTGTCCCTCCAGCACCTCTCCTGAGGCTAACACTGCTTAACATTTGGAGTGGTGACCTTAGAGCAAAGACCAAGGTACATGCTTGATGGCTTCTGTGAATGATGCTGAATTGCAAAGTATTAACCATCCTGGAGTGGGACACATCCTTACACGGGAATAATTCAGATGAGCTTGGGAACAGCAGTGGTAGGAATTGCAGTAAATACTATTGAACAAAACATGCATGACAGAAGTAATAATGAGACTTCTCTGTAAATTAATGGCCCATCAGCCAGAGGTGGTGGAGGGGCAGGGCCATTGGTGTGCAAAGAGAAATTCCAAGAAACCATCAAGAGTGCGGGGTAGAAGAGGAAAGAGAGTAAGAAGGTTGCAAGATGCACCATGCATGGCATTTTCTCTAGAGACAGGGAGACAGGCCTTCCTCATACAAGTCCTAATAAAACCTCAGACTTTGGTCCCATTTATCTAGGGAGGACTGACCTTGATGGGGATACAGGGTGAGGTTTTGGGGAGGATTAGGGCAATGCAGACTTCTGAAGGGGTATGACATGTTGACATTTGAGCAAAGCATTAATTAAAAGGTTTAATTTTGAATTCCTTTGAGGCATAAACATTACAAAGAGGGAAGAAGGGCTTAAACTGAAGGATAGTTCTGGTACAAGAACATGGGTTTTCATTAATCTTACCTCTAAGTAAAAACCTTAAACCAGAGGAATGAAAGCAAACAAGAAATCCTGGGTTGTCAGAGGGATTGTGTAAAGGGGTGACATATTCTTCCTTATAAATTGAGGTTTATGATGTTAGCTTTTATGTCTTTGATTAGCTGATGTCCCTAACAGCAGGTTTAAAAGACACTTGATTATTCTGTGATTATGCCTTTTTGTTTCTATTGTATTTAATTAATTTTCATGCTTCAGAAAACTGGCTGCAGAAGCTTGGGAAAATTTATTTTCCTCGGGTAGATAATTTGGCTATATGGGATGTTCTTCCTTTCCAGCAGATGATTCATGCTGGCTACAAATGAGGAGCCCTGCTGCCTCTAGAACTACTTAGAAACTTATTAAATGGTTGGAATTTCCTGAAAAAAATCAGGATCAGAAAGGATCTGCCCCAGCCTTCCACCTCCAACAAACAGATACATATAACTATCTCTAAGGCAGGTGCCAAGAGGACAGTACTGGAGCCTTTTTGGTGGTGCCCAGCAACAGGATGAGGAGCAATGGCCATAAAATAAAATTAAAGAAGTTTCACCTCAACATGAGGAGGGACTTCTTTACACTGAGGGTGGCAGAGCACTGAAACAGCTGCCCAGGGAGGGTGTGGAGGCTCCCTCTCTGGAGACATTCCAAACCCACCTGGACATGTTCCAGTGTCACCCGCTTGAGGTGATCCTGCCTTGGCAGGGGGGGTTGGACCAGATGATCTCCAAAGGTCCCTTTCATCCCTAAAAATTCTGTGATTCTGTGAGTCTGTGTCTTACCAGGCAGAAGAGGTTTCACAGACAGGTATTGTGATGCAGGGATCACTTCCAGGCTCAGGTGGGCATTTTCACCTTAAAACTTGCATTCTGGTGCCAGCACCAATGACACTGGCAATGCCTCTCATATGCCTTCCTCCTTCCTGTGGTACACATGGTGCTCCTGAGGCTTTGTCTTCTGTGACAGTGTTTTACAACATTGTCGGTGTCATCAGCCAGGTGCTTCTGAATTTCTTGCTTGTAAGTTGCAGGGTACTAGCGCTGGTGGCTCCCATCATTGCATTCCCCTAGGTGGGATTTCTGGTAAGAGAGAATTTTTAAAAGGGCCAAACTAAATGGTCAAGGATGACTGGGCCAATGGCTCTCCTCATTTATATCCAATTTGTCTCAGTACCTGATACCTTAATTATCTTGTTCTGCTCTTTTTACATTAATGGGAGTAGTACTTCATGTGCTTCCTTTTCCCAATTCCCTTGTAGATTTTTTTATATTCTCTCACTGTGTTCATCATTCGTTTTTCTCTCCACATATCCCCTTTCCACCTACTCTACAGACACCTGCAGGATATAAAAAGAGGTTAGCCTGTGTCAGAGCAAAAGACTTGGCAGAAAATTAAGAAGAGAATTTTAAAAAGGGAAAAATTACCAGTGAGAGCAGAATCTCAGGATATCTTCTCTAAATCATTGCACTGACACTTTACATTGTGAAGGTTCACTTTTAGTGCCTCATTTGGTGTAATAGTTTCCCAGAATCGCAGGATTTAAAAAGCCACCCTCAGTGTCAATAAAGCAAACAGCTGGCCACCAGCCTGACCTAACCCCACCTGGGACAACTAAACTTTCCTCTGAAAATGATGCTTCACAGCCCCACGTGTGTGCAAGGAAAGGATGCTGATCTGGTGGAGGAGATATGCAGCCAAGAGCTAGAGCCCAGGGATGGCAAGCCAAGCCAGGCACCAAGAACAATATTCTTGTCCAGCTCCCCTACAAAAGCACCAGCACTGTGTCAGACTCAGCACAAAGAGAAATTCCCCCACTGCTCTTCTCAGGACATGCATCTTCACCAAGGAGAAAGGCTTCCCCAGCCTGAAGCTAACAGGATTTCTGCCTTCCCTTTCTTAAGAAATTCCATTCTCTTCTGGAGGTCGTGGATCCTTCCTCACAACTGGAAGCAAACCCAACCTTGATTTCTCAACCAAAACTAAAAAAAATCCCCACTGGTGTGAGCATATTTGGAAAGCAACAGAGAGAGAGAGGCAGGAAAGACCCAGGGGTAGATTCCATGATATTCCACAGTATGAGGATAACTCTTCTGCTTTGTCTCCTTTTCTCTCTCAAATGTTTTCATCACAGATTGCATCTTGTATCACAAAAGCGTCCTTGAAGACTCAATTTACCCATGAAAACTGTTTTCTAAAAAACCCATTCATTTTCTTGATGTTTTGATTTGTAACTGTGCTAATGTTTTCCACAGAGCTGCTTATAACTATCTATGCTTGTGGAGGTAATATATACCCAAGAACAGCTTATTGCTTTTTTTGTAAACACATTTTAATTTCTAGAGGTCCCACTAGTTTATTTATGCCAAAACTGCAGCCACAGTCCAGGGAGCCTTGTGACAGAATGGCTTAAACAGAGGGTGTTCAGCTCTAACTGAAAAAAGGGCTATTAAACAGAAAAAAAACAAACTGTTGGTAGTTATGTTCCAAGTCATAGTTTCTAAGGATTTCATAAGATTGTGGGGCTCTTACCCTGCTGAAAAGAGCTTCTCAATAGAAGGGCCGGATTTTTGAATGGATCAGCAGCCCCCAGGAGAGAAGCAGCAGATTGATACATTCATTTTTAGCTTGGAAGAACTGGATTATTTAAAACATAAAAGGATTCCTTGATATATGCGGTTGGTATCATTGTGAGTGATAATAACAAAGGCATCACTATTAAAATGCAAAGTGTATTATTGCTACCTTAGGGGTTTATCTCTTAGATCTCTTCCCCCATACCAATCCAGCTGGGATTTAATGATGTTCTGTCCACAAGTTTCCCCTTAAGAGCTGCAGGGAGGACAGGATTTACTCCTCAAAGCAAGCTTCAGAAGCACATTGCAGAAAAGAGAAAAAAGAGACCAGGGAAGAGCTGAGCTGAGAATAGGAGGGGGATAATACAAGAGGAGAAGGAATAAAAAAAGAGGAGAGAGTGAAAATACTGCAAAATAAAAGCAAGTGCTACCTGTAGAATCAGCTTCTCTGAAGTTTATGTTTCCGTACTTTGCTATGAGGTGAGGTTCTTGCAATCACAGACCTAGTCTCATCTTGACCAAAGCCTTTTTGGCTCCTTGTTTGCTATCCCTCTTGTACTGCAGGTGATGGAGTTTGATTTGTGTTCTGGGGATGGTTGGGATGAATATGCATAGACTTTAAACACCTGCTAATAAGTTCAATGCATAAAAGCTTTACTAAATGGGAATGCTTTTCTCATTCAAAGCATAAATGAAATATTAAAGATGCTCACAGATGTTTAGGTGTAGCCAGCATGTTTCCTCAAAGAGGAAAGATTTTCATCCAACCCTCTGGGGGAAATGTTCTTGAAATGCAGAGCTTCCTGGCCCAATACTACTTTTTCTAAGTCTGACACTTGTGGGGAGAGCAGTGCAGGAACCCAAACACTGGTGTCTCCAGCTATTTAAGGTGCTTTATAGTATCTTTCCCTCCTCCAGCTGCCTCTCCAGAAGTGCACAGTTTCTCATGCATCTTCTGATGTATCTGCCAGCCCTGCTGCAGGTGTCTTGGATACTCTGGGATGTCAAAAATGGCACTTGGTGCCTATGTTTAGGTCCCAATCAGTCCCAATGTGGTATAGCTGTGAGACACTTACTCTCTCAGAAGAGCGAGAACAGTTCCTTTTGCAATTTATAGGGGAAGTTAAAATAGATCGACTGTTGACAAGTCAGGTTGGCTGGTTTACAGGAGACTACTATGTTCAACAGATGGGAAGAAGCTGCCAGATCTGGATTAAAAGCCAGATCCAAACAACCCTGCACCCAAAAGTATTTGGTTTTCTACAGGCTGAAGTGTGCGACTCAGATAAGAAAGCAGCAGGTCCCTGGATATAGCTTTACTTTTTAGTGCCAACACCTAAAAAGGTTACAGAGATGAATTGTTGCTCCATTTTTACTTTTAGTGCTTCTACATTCTTGGAAATATGCAATGAAGTTTGGTTTTGCATTCAGGGTTTTTTGTCACTATAACAATGTTGTACTATTTCTCTTGTTCCCCCATGTGTGATCAGGTGGTTCTTCAGGAAACCTCCTCTCTTTAATGAAAAGGTGAGTGTTTAATGGGATTCAAGAGCTAACTTGAGACACAGGAGCACTGATGGAGTTCTGCCTCTTTGACAGAAACAAGCAAAACACTGTGAGGATTATATTTTCCATAAGTGTTCTAAAAAGCACAGCTTCCCTTGACCAATGTGCTCTGAAGTGCTGGCTGTTTCTTCTGTAGTACAAACATTAAAAAACAGAAGAAAAACTGGGTTTAAGTGGTGGATATCATCATCTCCAGGGCCTTTAACTTGTCTCAGTTAAGCCAGTGGAGCATTTCCAGTGATTTTAGGGAAGAGACTAAGCCTTTCCATAAATCTCTGTGTTGGGTGCCCTTAATTGCATGTAGCAATGTAGATAGACAGGGGCAGGTCTACTGTTATTTCCATATGGATATAACTGAATAGCTACTGGGTAGTGAGAGGCTGCAACTCTCCTTTTCAGATGAATTTGGGTAGGTTGTGGGTCAGCTGAGTTTGATTTAGTTTGCTTGACACTGATACAGTTTGTCTCCTCCAGAAAAAATTAATCCCTGCCCTCCAGCACTGAGTTTCAAACCACATCCTGATTTGATCTCGAGTTCAATTCCACACACAGATTTAGTTGTCGGCCAAATCTAGTCTTCCTCTCTCATGTCTGATTAAGAAATTCCCATCTTGATTCTTGTCTTTGCCCCAAAGTGAAACTATTTGATTTGGCTTCTGAATAACACAAAGGAAATGGAAAGCCAGCAGGAAAAACAGTGAAAAAGACAGGTCCATGACCAGTGAAAGGGAGAAGTGAAAAAAACCTCATTTAAGTCACTTTACTAAAATATAAAACTGGAGTAAAAAACCCAACTACCAAAACAAAACAAACAAACAAATAAAAAACCTAACCAAACAAAAACCCCAAACAAACAAAATAACAACAACAACAACAAACCTCTCCCAAACATAGGAGAACAGTCATTTGGGTATTGGCCATATCGATCCAGGACACTTCCAAATATGATCTCACACAAGCATGGTGTGTGATTCAGGCTCTGAGACTACATTTCCCCATTAACATAGCTCTGTATTTATCTTTTAGTTTGGCCAGAAACCAGCTGTTGGACTATCCAGCCATAGTTATCTATGCTACAATTGGGAATGATGTCTGCAACGGGTAAGGTCTAAACTAAATGAACATTTATAGTAGCATAAATTTGACTTTAGAGTACTGCTGACCACCTGGACAATTGTGTCTCACTCTTTCGTGTTTCTCCATGATGGCATTTTTCTCCATGATGGCTACTGGTCCTTCTTTCTTCATTTTCTGCTGAAAATGCTTGTTATTTCCTTTCCTGTATTTGTCATAGGCACCTACCAGTCCTCATTTGGAGCTTGCATTTCTTTCTTTCTATAAGCCAGTCATAAAATGACCAATGGTGTGTCTGAAGTAATTATTTCTAACTTAGCAGAGGAAATGAATAATAACAACAGGAGGGGGCAAAAGGTGTTTAAAAGCATGTATATCCATCTTTCCCAGTGTACCACCTCATCTCAGGAGGGAGAGCATGACTGGTTCGTCATTTCTGAGGAATGACAATACAATCTCCTGTCGAGGTCCATTTTCACCCTGCCTCTGCTGCCTGCACTCTTTGCCATGTTCTTCTGATGAGAGTTTTGTCTTTCTGGCTTTACTCACGTCATAAGCTCTGCAGGAGAATGAACTGAAGCTTTCAAAACTAATAGTTCTGGTATTACCCATTAGCAATGCTCACAGAGACACCAAGAGGTCACTAGCTGGATGCTTCCCTTTCTCCTGGTAGTGGGAAGGAAGAAAACACCTTGGCAACCAGGCCAATGCACAGCACATCCATACTGCAGTTTTGGTTTTGCAGGAGGTCCAAGTGCAATATTATTTTCATTGTGGTAAATCTTCAGCTTTCCTTGTACGTGGAAGAAATCGATCTTACTTACACAGAGACTGTCAAAACACACACTTTAATAAGTGCTGCATGCTCAGCTAAGTTTCCTTCCAATGGTTTTGAAAATTCTCACCTGCAGATTGTATAATGAAGCAGGAGCTATAAGCAGGCTGTCAGATGTGGCCATGAGAATGGCCAAGGTTTGGTGTCCTAAAACTGCTTAGCAGGCAGTTCATGGGATGAAACTTTGTTTGCCAGGTGTTGTGCTCCAGATGAGGATTTCCAAAGGGCAGGCAGGCCTCTCCTTGACCATGCAGAACCTGGGAGCCCTCGCTGTGGCAGAAGTGGGGATACAGGAGCACCTTTTAGGTCCTTTCCTGGCATGACCCTCACCCTAGCCACATGCAGGCAGCATGCAGAAATCACCTCCCATGAAACCTTCACCCTCTGGTGCCTGAGCTCTCTCTGCACCCCTGCCCAGAGCTGCCAAATCTGCCCTCACTACCCTGCTCCTGTTAGGGGAAGGATGCACAAATCCTCAAAAGCAATGCTACCATGCTTTGATTGAGAGGGAAAAGCAGTCACAGGCTTCCTGATACTTGCTGACAAGACTGTCCTGGGGATCTGTTTACTGGGAAGCTTATGGAGACATCATTGGATCCATTGCCAGGATGATAAAGCCCCTACTTCCCCTTCCACAAAAAATAAAAATTCCACCTTTGCTGAAGTCCATGGCTCCTGCCATGGAGACTTTCAAGATGTCTTCTCACAGGCTTGGCCCAGGCTCTGTTGGGTACATATTTCAATTCTGCTGTGTCACTGCCTTTGCTAAAAGCACTTTTTTTTCCCTTTGTTTTATTCCTCATTCTGCAGGCTATTCCTTTTTCTTACCCTCTTTCAACTCATCTGAAATAAAAAGAAATTTTCCAGAAATTTAAACCATTTTGACCTTGCTCACCTGTTTGTATATTCCAAAACCTTCCAGAAGAGTATTTAATGCTTTCTTGAAACTCTGATGTCTTTTTATCCCAGCATTCAGTATCCGGCGGAGACAGTTTTGTCTGCTCAAATTCTCACTGCTGTTTTCTGTCTGTTTTCTTCCAAAACATTCACAGCATCAAAAGAGGCTATCAGGCTGTAGTGATCCTTGTGACTCCTGCAAGGAAAGGTGCCACAGCTTCTGTAGCATCATGCTGTTTCCATTGAGGGGGATGGACAGTGGAGAGAGATTTTTTCAGTGTCCAGTTACTGTGTAGTTGCCCTGGCTCTGATGTACCTACAGAGGTTACAGAGGATGCAGAGCATCAGGTGGGCTTGACTTCAAACCTAGGGCTTGGCAAATAAAAACCTCTTCAAGGACAGCTCTAAACTGCAGCAATACAGCCCTCCTGGCCTTATCTTGTATTTTGGCTTCAAAAGAGGGCAGTGTGCTGAGCATACTGGAGACACAGCTCTTCCCAAAGCATTGTTGAAATGCAGGTATTTTATCCCATGTGAGGAGCAGGGCAATGAGTAATGTGGATGTTTGTAGAGGGAAAAGATAATGAAATTGGCAGCCTGTGTTATACATTCCCAGTAGCCTCCACACTGTGGTGTCCAAACAGGGGGGGTTAGAAAAATAAAGACAGATGGTAATGGTATCTCTCAGCCCACTGAGGTGTAAATATGTGATACAGAGACCTAGAACAAAAAAAAAAGTCAGACAAGAAAATAATGAGCACCAGAAGTCTCAAATGCTGTAGTTACTGCAAATAATAGTTGCATTTCAGGTATGGCACCATTTCTCCAGCCTCTCCTTCACAGATCTGCACTTATGGCATCTGCAACAAACAGCAAGGTGGCAGCAGCAAAGCAGGGAGAGCAGCAACCCACCAGGAAAGGACCTTGTACCAAGTGACACAAGTGCCAACAAGACCATAATGCCCCTTTATTGTACGTCTGTCCAAAGAGCTGCTGTCCCCCTCTGACCCTAAAAATAGTGTGTGAGCAGGCAACACCTCTAGCCCTCATGTCCTGGGCATACCAGCCCTGTGCAGCTGATGCCTTAAGTTTTAGCTTTCATATTTTTCAGATTCTGTGCTGCATAGGTGTGTAGCTCTGAGCTTCATATTAAGTGCTAGTGAGCTCTCTTCACAGGGTAGGTAGACAAAACAAATCCTTTTCCAGCATGAGACCAAGGACAAATGTTACAAGCTTCGGGCCCAAAAGGTTTAAACAATGATGGACTGAAGAGAACAAACAAGGAGGATGGAACTTCGTAACCTGAAGCTATAACTGGACAATTAACTCTAATATGCAAATAGACCAAAACTTATAAAAGTGTAAGACCTTGTGACCAATCATCCATTTTGCAACCATTTTGGGTCCACCTTGGGTGTAGCCCTGGCCAGGCTCTTGTACTGCCCAAGGTGTATCCTTTAAGACCTTCTAAGAAATACCTACTTTATTCTTCAACTCTGTCTAGTCTCTATTCCAGGTCAGCCTCTGAAGGCATCACAGCGAGCCCAGGGGAATGAGGTGAGGATACTACAACCGGCCCTGGTGCTCACCCAGGCACCTTGGAGTCCTTATGGCAGTGCCAAAATTGGACATGCCTACAAGGTTGTTTCCTTCTCATTCGGATTTAATTTCATAGCCTGGCACAGAAAGGAAATGTGAAGAAATACACTGACATATGCATGACTTCAACACTTTGACAAGAGAAAGCGGAATTATGAATGTCAAATTAATTTTGGCTTATGCTGACATGTTTACTTATGGTAGAGGTCTCACATCAGACCAGTATTTTGAAATCAAGTGTTGCAACACCTGTAGGAGAAATGAAGTAATTTCAGAGCAAATCCACAGTCTTATCTCAAAACTAGCTTGATTTGGTGGCTGTCACAAGGATAAACCTGAATCCTAATGCTGTTTTTCGGTTCTCCCTGCTAGAAAGTCTCAAATGCTTCAGCAGCACATACTACTTTAAGATAAATTTCTGGGCCCAGGAAACTCACCCAATTATTATTTTGTGTGCAAAATGCAGCTCACTGAAGAATCTCAAATGCTTCTAAGGGAACATGGTGCTCCAACACAGGACTCAGCACCCACTCCCCTCCTTGAATCCAAACATTTTGAATGCCTCGAGACAGAACAATAATACTTTGGAAAGCTCCTGCTTCTATGGTGTTCTGACAAGGAATCTGACCCAATTCACCAGCAGCTTGCTAAGCACTGCAAGCATCAAGTTTTCCCTTCTCTTACCCCTGGGAAGCCAAGAAAGAGATGAAAGGACTTTTCTAAGGAAAGGACCTGGATGGGCCTTCTGGCCACTAAGGTGATTGCTTTTCTACAAGCATAGAGCACAAGTAAGAGGACAAAATGTGGGAACCACTAAAACCATGAGGGTGGTCATTAGTACAACCTTCTTGCTTGGAAGGACATCCTCAGTCTTTCTTCTTGACCTTTCTCTCTGAACACCTTGGTCAGCTGAGCCACGCCACCAAGACAAAATTAAAACTGTCACAAGACCCTGTTTCCCAAGGTGGATGGATCCTCTCTTGATGGGATGGGGCAGCCTTCTCAGGGCTGTGTTCCCCCCTTGCTGTCAGCCTCTGTTACAGACACGTGCACCGCGAGAGCACAGCAATAGCTCTCAGGCGGGAGAGTGCATGAATGCTTTTTCTGTAATAAAGTGGTTGCTATAATAACATAACAAGAACAGTGTTCTCCAGGCAGCCTGGGGTGGTTTTGCTTGTTTGTTTTTCTTATATAAATTGAAATGTGTTTCAACTTTAGGATTTAATTTCCCCCCACACTCCTGCAGCATTTACAGCTAAATACAAGAGGGGTAGGATAAACCTGAGCTGGGGAATCTGGCTTGAAGAGGTTCACGCCTGACAATGAGTCACAAAATGTGGGCATTCAGTCCATGTGGAACACTGGCACAGCTCCTGTACCCCAATAGACTATTTTAATCTTAGTTATCACCTCTCTCCAGGCTCACACATTTGTCCAGACCCCTTTCCTGCCCTTCTGGAGAGCTGTAGTAAGAGGTAGGACATGTGAGAGACAAAGCTACCTTAGATTTTCCTACCTTGCATAAAGAGCGTGTTGAAGGTAAGATATGCACAGGAATCCATGGGGAAAGAAGTCCTACTTTCACCCAGCTGTGATGAGGGATTGGTTTTGCACCACTTCTTTGCTTGCTTTCTCTCTTTTTCTACTTCTTCCTCACTTATTGAACAATAACTACTTTGGTTTGGTTTTTTATCTTGACACTCACGTTTTCTTGCTTTTACTCTCTCTTCTTCCCCCGTCTCACTGGGGAGGAAGGTGAGGAAGGAAAGCAGGTGAGCAGCTGTGTGATGCTTTGCTGCCTACTGGGGTTAACCCACAACAGAGTCCACTCTATTAAAAAGGGATTCGTTTGCCTGTTTTTAGCAGAGAGATGGGGAGGGAGGTTTTTATATCACGTCTGATTTTGGCAATGACAAGTGAGAGACATCACAGCATTTTTCTAATGTTTTATTCAGCTGACTTAATGTGGAAGAGCAGCAAAGAGAGAAAATGACACTGTTTCAGGTGCCCTTTTGGGGACAGAGTATTCCTGACACAATGTCCTCTTGGCATCCTCTTCTTTAGGGAACGTGACACACTGGCCCACATGACCACACCCAAAGAAATGCTCTCCAATGTGGTGAAAGCTCTGCGATACCTGGACTCCCATCTTCCAAATGGCAGCCATGTGATTTTAACAGGCTTGGTAGATGGTCGCTTCCTCTGGGATAACCTGCATGACAGATACCATCCTCTAGGTAAATTTGAGGTGTTGTGGGGTCCTCCTGGTTGTCTGCCTGTTCATGTTGCCTTCTCTCCCTGAAAAATCTATGAATCTATTGATGACTTCAAGCAAACCTGACAGAGTGGAGGAGATCTGAGAAATGCGAGGCAGATATTGGCTGTGCTGCAGAAGTAGGAACAATAGCTCTTACCATCCCTAGTGCAGGACAGGTTAGAGCCCTATTCTGCCCGGTTCCCCCGGCAGCCATACCCCCCCAGCTCCAAACCAGGCTCAACACATATTGTGGTGGTGTAAACAAGCTGTTCTACCTCAGTCTTGGCCCAAAATTGTGGCCAGCCTGCCTGCACTTCATCCTGATTGCTGTTACAGGTGGAGATGGGCGTTTGGTTTACACTCACTGACTGGTGGATGTTGTGGTAAAACTGGATGTGGACCGAGGCAGAAGGTTAAGGCAGAAGGTTACAGAAGACTTTCTTTATATTAGAGAAATAAATTTTCTGCCAGCACTGAGTTCCTGACACCTCCTACACTAACTATATGTGATGGTTGAAACCTCATACCATGTGCAGGCATGTTTTGGGACATTCCTTCAGAGTGTAAAGTGCTTTGGGGCATTTTTTTCAGAGATTTGGAGGCTGCCTTTGGGAGCCTGTCATCTCAGGGTGTGAATGACACAGTACCTCTGACTATTAACAGACCACTCTCTCCTTGGCTTTCTAGACCAAAAGCATGTACTTACTTGTATTTGAGTAAAAGAATCTTTTTTGCATCTGAGAAGCAGGAAGTTGTTGTCATAATAGTTCTCACCAGCAAAGAAAGAGAGAAGCTAAATCACATCATTAAAATGGTAGATTACAACTTCAGATGATTTTGGCAACCACTGGGTAAAACAGCTTGCAGCTGTGCTGTGGTTTCCCCAAGGTTTCCCTAGTAATTACCAATGGGCCTGCATCTTTCCCATTTCTATTCCTATATTTTTCTCTCATAACCACTATACTAGTACCAATGAAAAAAAAAATTTGAAAAAAGAGAAAAATCTTACATCTTTCAGGGCAGGCAAACCTGTCATAATTAATTTTTAGTCACATAAACCTATTTCTTCCCTTGAGTGCATGTTTATCACAGTGACAGTTTCCCTAACTAGGTATCTAATTATCACAGACAACACGTAGCCAAATCAGGAGTGATTAACTATAGGATCAGTTGGAAAACTTTCAGAGGGGCTGATTTGCCTTGGAGGAACCCACTTAATCCTAAGCAACACATTTTGCAGCAAGGGATCCCTTCTGGCACATCCTCCAACAGCCTGTGAACAGGTTTCCCCATTCGGCTGCCAGTCAGCCGTGACCAGACCTGTCTCTCTGCCAAATCCCTGGTCCCCACAACAGCCCATCCCAGGGCCTGATGCTTCAAGCTACAGGAATCTGGAACATCCAAACAACCAGAAGTGTTCCTAGATCTTTGAACTCCCCACCTTTTGTTTCCTGGGCAGCTGGAACTGCTGCTGGGTGATGGGCAGCTGTGTGACAGGCAGGAAACACATCTGGGAGCCACTGCAAAGCAACCTGAAAAGCCCATTTCACTCGGGAGAGATTATACTTTGCAGTTGCTAGAAACACCAATGAGAAATTCCTATTTCAGTGCTGCAAAAGTATCAAAGCCTGATGGGATGATCAGTGTACTACAAACAATAATACAACTAATACAAAAAAATTTGGCCATTGAATTCCCGTCTTAGATGTAGCTACCAAAGAAGCAAAAAGATTGAGAAAATGGATAATTTTCTCAGCAAGCCAGGCTACTACATAGCACAGTGAGTTTTAGGGAATGTTAGCTGGGTGTTTGACTTGGTGCTCGAATTTCCTCAAGCACACAAGCATATCCACATACCTCCATGACAGCAAAATTGTTTCTCCCTTTTAAGGCCAACCTTTGTGAAGTAAATGTGAAACTCAGAGTGTATACAGGCACCCTTCAGCTTTGCAAACCCTGCATTTCTTTGGCGGGTGAGAGACAGGTTGATAGGAAAATATCAGTCATGCACTTTGGAGGTTGGCATAGGCTGTGATGACTAACCCCACATGTGAGACAGATTGCCTGTGAAAGGCAGGACAGGGATGTGGGAGAAGCAGGTGTGGGGTTCTGCACACTGTGGGGACATGGGCACCTTAGCAGGAGGGATGCCTTGATGCTGCCACCTCTATTGCACCCCAGCTCTGGTGGTGGGAGAGTACCCTGGGGGTAGGAGGTGTGGTGAGGCTCTTGGGGTGCCTCTTCCCACCCAGGGGTGTAAGGCATGGGAATGCACAGACGTGCAGAATGAAGTCACATTTGGCCATTGGGCACATGATATTTCACTCTCTGTGCTTTGCAGGACAACTGAACAAGGATGTCACATACAGTCAACTCTACTCTTTCCTTGACTGCCTCCAGGTAAGGTGTGCAGCTGTAGCTTAGGAGCCTCCCTTTCATCTTGGTCCTCTGCTAAAGCCCCTCTCCTCCTGTCTGCCCAGGTGAGCCCCTGCAGCGGCTGGCTGACTCCCAATGAGACCCTCAGGAATCTGACCTCGGAGGTAAGTCTCAATGGGGCTGCAATGGGACAACCCCAGTGCTTGGACACTCCGCCCTGTGTCTGAGGAGAGAAGCCAAATTACCTCAAAGGCAAGACATCAGAACATTTTTTTCTTCCAAAGGCAAGGAGAAGATGTGGAAACATCCACATTTATCCTTTCAAATGCCTCTCAGGCTCTGGGAGGCAGCATGCTCAAGTTAAGGGATTTGTAAAGGTATTCCTGTTACAACCTCTCAGCTACCCAAATTTATGCTCAAGGGTTGTGATCTCTCTGAGACAAAACTGTTCAGGCTCATGTTCTTTAAGAGGAAAATGTGCCTGATAAGAAAGGAAAGGCTTTTGAATCAAATGAGCTGTTGGTATGACAAGCCAGCTGCATAGATTTTTCTGGCTGTGGGATCAGGTCCTGAGAGCAAGATCCTTACCCTGTTTTCATTTGGGATTTGTGCTAATCTTCCTCAGACACATTTCTGTGGACTTAATCACCAGATGGTGTGACCAGGGAGCATCCAGGCTCAGTGCAGGAATGGGAACAGACAGAACAGAGATGTCTTAAAACTCACCCTAAAAATCTGGCTGCAGAAGTGAATGACACATAGTAACAGCCACTTATTTTCTTATGGTACAAGCTGATTTTTAATCCCAGCAATCCCCTGCAGCCATGTGAAAGCAGCCAGTAACCAAATATTACCAAAGGTGTCATCTCTGTGTATGGCTGTATTAATGTTTGCATTCACTAAACAACAAAATATGGCCTTAATTTCACCAAAGCTTACATATGTATTTCATTTTATGCCCTGTCCCTCTTGACTTTGGAGAAGGTCATTAAGCACAATTCTAAACCTTTGCAGTATTGCAGCTTATATATTCATACCAACAATACAGAATATAGAGTACATGTAACTTCTGTCCATGAGCAATGCATATGTCTGCAGGGTATGAATTAATCATTCTGAGCCCCTGTCTGAAACTAATTGTCTATGTTATTATCCAAACTGCACAATTTAAATATTTAGGAGATCCTGATCTCTGTTATGGCTGCAGAAATTATGCTGGATGTGTCAGTTAGGCAGACGCTCAATGGTGGTAATTTACTCTTCTGAAAGTGAGGGTGGAATTTGGTCTGCACAGATAAGCATTATCACCCCCAACTTAGTAGCAAGAATAATAGCAAAAGAGGACAATTCTCTTGTAGAGAAGTTTTCCGTTTCTTTAAGAGGAATGAAAACTACTGGGCTCCAAAAACCGAGAAACTTAGAATATCTATATAAGTGTAGGGATGCTACTAAAAGAGGTCTCCAGTGAAATAAGCATATGCTGTAATAAACTCACAAAATCAGCTGAGGCCTCAGTGCAGCCTGAGAGGATGAACTGGGCAGTTCAAAGGCTGGTGGTGCTCATGCAAGTCCATGTTCTGATGAAGAGTCCCATTTCACCTCCGGTCCCCCAGCTAAAAGGGCAACATTAACTTTCAAATTCCTGCCTACACACCAGTGACAAAAGCTGAATCCATGCAAAGCAACATGAATGGTGATGAACAGTCATTAAATCTTTTGATCTTTGCAGAGGGCATTACAACTTTCCAATGTCCTGAAAGAAATAGCAAGATCTGAGAAATTTACCAACTTTGATGTTTTCTACATGGATTTCCCACTGAAACAAAGTAAGTTGTTTTCTACCCTGTCTTTCTCACAAAGCTTTTACTCAGGTTCTGGTCTGCTGAAACGCTCCTCATATTTTGGCTCTGTACCAGGAGAAGGGCGGTATAGTCAGCCAGCCTAGGTGACCCTGCTGTCAGGGCTGTGGTATCCTTAATGCCAGCTTCTCCTGGCTTCCATGGTTGGGGTGCCTTTCCTGAGACAAGATCCCACCACCACAGCCTCCCTGCTTGTCCCATCTGCCAGCACTCACAACCCCAGTGATGCACAGCACACCAGCCACATTCTCTTGGGTAACAAGGTGACAAGGACAACAGATGTGCCTCTGCTGAGAAAGCCTCCTGCTTGTCCACTGCAGCTTCTCAGGCTGATGAAGAAAAAAAAGAAATCTCAAATCATAGTGGTCCATAAGATTTGGGTTTATTTTTGAACATTGCTTTTATAGCAGGTTATCTAGGCTGGAGATGCATACCTGCAGTGGTCAAAGTGGTCTTCATGAGATGTTCTTTACTTCATCACTGACTGGGCTTCGTGCTGCCTCCTCTGGGCTGAGCAGGGGAAGGAGATCTTTCATCAGCCATTTTCCTGCCTCAGTAACACAGCCACCCAAAAGTGGGTGTTCCACTGTTCCCAAAAGTAGAAGCACCTCTCCCAGGAATAACTGGCATCTTTCCTATGTTTCTTTAAACACCTACATACTACTGTAACTTTTGACTTGAAGAGTGTACAAAACTTGTCCTTCTGTGATCTTTAGTGACATTAGGTAAGTGCATTACCTAAATCACTTTCTTCTGAAACTGACACTTAAAAATAAATTAAAACATCCAGGAAACTTTTGCTGTTACACATGAGCATGAGCAGACTGTTCTTGTGGGGCAAGACAGACACCTGTCCCTGAATCCCTCTCAGCTCTGCTTGCCTTTCAAGATGCACAGGGGTCCAGCTTGAGGCAACACCCAGCATCAGCTCAGATTCATCACAAGGAGAAACACATTCCTTCTTTTTAAAAATAAAGATCAGCATGAGATGAGGGACTGAGTTGGGCAACATATTACAAGTAGTTAAACAGTGACAGGAAAGTAGGAAAACAACTTTTTATTTCTATATCCAGCCTGACTCTTCCATGTTACAACTCATCTCTCCCTCTCCTGGTGTGCACTGCTGTGAAGAGACTGGCCCCATCCTCACTGTATTCCCACAGGTTCTTCCCTGGAATGGACCATCCCTGTCCCTCAGCCTCCGTTCAAGGAGCTCCAGCCCTCACCACCTTGGGACTTCTCCCAGATAGCCTGAATGTTTACATTCAAAAAATAGTATATAGCAATTAGGAAAAAATCTTGATTTGCCTGTCCTTGTTTTTGTTTTCACATAGAGAGGTAGTTCCATGTGGTCCTTATTGAAAAATTTTGACTGGGGACTGTATTTTAAATCCCAGCATGCAGACATCTAAATCCAAAGCCACAAAGGGACAGAAGCACCCTGTCAATACTTTAAAGTGTATTTCTTTAACACTTCTCCCCATTACTGCTAGGCTGTCCTTGAAAGCATGAAGCTGTCACGGGATCTAAGATTATTAAAAAAAAAAAAAAAAAAAATCTCCTTTTACAGTCAAATCCTATCAAAATTCACAAACTTATTTTATCCTACATGACCCAATTCAGGAAGATGGTTCTGGGTCTCATGAAGACCATATGGAGGAGGAGGAGGTAAAGAAGTGAGGATAGGAGAGGCAGTCTTTCTGTCCAAAAGTTTCTGTCAGAGAGGTGGGCTCCACTGTCAAGGTCTTTCTCGTAGCACAGAGTTTCAAGGTGTCCAAGTCTCCTGGCGGCTTTTGCCTCAGCTATTTAACATTTAACAAGTCATTAGGATTTGGAATGAACTACCTGCTGGGTAGGCAAATTACTTTAATAAGTTAAATTGCTAACTTTAGTTAATTTATTTGCTTTCACAAAAGGAAACATCTTAATATAATTTGCTGTTCTTGATTACATCGCGTTAAATAAATGAAGTAAACAAAATCACACATGCATATACAAACATCAGCTTTGAAAGACACTTTGCAAAATTTCCTGCAGCCCTGGAGCCAAGGATTCGAGCTTGCCATCAGGAAAGCTGTCAGATTGCAAGTGTGCTCAAAAGCCAGCTAAGGCTGCTGACCTACTTTTCTGGTCTCATTCTGAAGCAAGCAGCAAATCCTCCCCTAAACTCTCCAGACATCAAATATTTAGCAGTGGTTACACACTAAGTACATTGATTTCAGGCTGGCCTGGGCATATATATGTGCATACCAGCCCCCAGCTTTCTCTGAGTAAAATTTGAGTATATTAGCTTTTATTCTAGATTTAGGAGGACACTCAAGCTGACATATTGACTTTGAATGAAGAAATTAGTGGTTCCTTTATGAAGCAGTGCAATAAAGAGGGTGATAGAGGTTGCTTGTTATGCCTTTTTCTTGGTGTGGATGGGAGCACTTAGTCTACTCAAGCCAAGGCAACAGGCATCAAAGACAAACTCTGGATATATTCAGCTGGTGGGTATTTGCTTGACTGTTCTACAATTTTTGGAGGTCAGGTATAATAGTGTAAATTGACTTACCTTGATACAAATTTTACATATCTTACTTCCTCCTCTGCTATTTCTGGCACTGGAACAGTAGTCTCTCTACAAAGTAAAACACAGTACACAGCCTTGTACTCCATGTACAATATCCTATATAAGGGGTTAGGTAAGTTCACTGTGCATTTATATGTGCACTGCATGGTGTAATCAAAGGCAAATATGTGTTATGCCCAACATACTGTAAATTTGAAACAAACCTACAAGCCCCATGTCTTGAAACAGGTTACTTTGGGCACTTCCTGAAGCACCACAAGTGGGTTTCTATAGTCAAAGCAGGAATATCACCTTTCTGTGAATTAGAGTTAGCATGGGGACCCAGACATCACTTTTTGACACAATAGCCGGGGTCCAAAAAACAGCAGTGAGACCAGATCAAACTGTGGCACTTGAATAGGAACATTTTCCTCCTGACAGGATGCTTGCATAATGCTATTAAGAATTCTTAATCTGTCATTATGAAAGGAATTATTGAATTTACAGTCTGTTAATGCCATATCCACTAGTCCCATGTTTGATCGCCCCATAGCCCTTTTGAAGAGAGAAAGCTTTTTACATCTCTAATGGCTCCAGGGCTTACAGCACAGCATCATTTGCATTGAATGTCACACTTATGTAATTCAAAAGGTTATTTTGTTGGAGTTGAAAAAGACCACTCGGAAGATAAGTAACCAAAAATGACAGTCTGTTCATGCAGACTTCAGCCCATGTGAATATTCTGTTACCATCTCTTTCTCTAAAAAGCACTTTTCTTTATCTCTACTTTTGCACTGCTGAAGATGTAACTAACATGGGAAATGCAAAAGTATTAAATCAGTATTAAATAATTTACAACTTTACTTGCTACAGCATCCATCTTAGTTGGGAGGGAAAGTGAATTGTTTTACGATCATTTATGTTCAAAGCGCTTGCTTGCATAAACATCGCAGAAGAAAAAAAAAATAACAATAAAGGCTTAAATACTGCCCCAAGGAGAGGGGATTGTACACACTATTGGCTCTGACAACTCTCTGTGAATTATCATAATCTTCACTCAGAGCTGTCGTGTGCTTAGAAATGCCAGCGGTGCTTTGAGGAGGAGGGGGGTACATCTCTGGGCGGGAGTCTCCGTGCTCACTGGTGATGAATCCCTCTGCTTGCACTCATTGCAGCGGCCGAGGAGTGGCGCAAGATGGGAGGTGAGCCCTGGCAGCTGATCGAACCAGTCGATGGCTTCCACCCCAGCCAGGTAAAAACCCGACCCCAGGAGATGGGTGGGAGCAAAGGGGATGTGGGAGCATGTGGGATGCCAGTGACAATTGCTGCCCAAGGCATCCAGCTGGCATGCCACAGAGATGTGGATCTGGAGAATCTGTCTATTTTAAAAGAGAGAGAGTCAGAATCATTTAGGTTGGAAAGACCTTAAGGATCATGGAGGTCAACCATTAACCTAACACTGCCAGGTCCACTAGCAAACCCTGTCCCAAAGCAGCACATGTTTAATAACTCCAGGGATAGTAATGCACCTTGGCAGCCTGTTCCACTGCTTGGCAACCCCTTCCCTGAAATAATTTTTCCTAATATCCGATCTAACCCCTCTCCAGTGAAGTTTGAGGCCATTTCTTTATGTCCTATTAATTGTTTCATGGGAGAAGAAACCAATCCCCACTCCATCACAATCTCTTTTTAGGTTGTAAAGAGCACTAACATCTCCCTCAGCCTCCTTTTCTCTGGGCTAAAAAACTTCTGTTCCCTCAGCTGCTCCTCAATAACTTGTGCAAAGAACCTTCCCCAGCTTTGTTGCTCTTCTCTGGACAAGCTCCAGCACCTCAATGTCTTTCTTGTTGAGAGGGGCCCTAAACTGAGCACAGGATTTGAGGTCCAGCTTCACGAATGCTGAGTACAGGAGGACAATCACTGCCCTGGCCTTGCTGGCCACACCATTGCTGATACAAGCCAGGGTGCCTTCTTCTGCCTAAATGATGGCTGTAGGCCCAGAACCAGCACCTCCGATATTCCTGATGGCAGCACTCTGCTCTGACTCCTGCAGGGTCTTCTGCCTCTTTCCCTCACTGACCAGTATCATGGTCTGATCCTTGCCACTTAGGCTGGCCAGCTGCCTGCTCAAACACCCTTGGGAGTTTTGCAGGATCAGGACAGTGAGGCAGCACTGCAGAGACCTGACAGGCCCCTTTCAGCTCTGCCCCTGCCCTGCAGCTTCTGAGACTGCAGGTTTTTCTGTCACAATCTGGAACAAAATCTCGTTTTTGAAGTTATTAATTTAAATTGCTTATGCTCAGCAGCTACATATTATTACATTTTCACTTGCTTACTAGGCCTCCTAGGACAGGTGGCAGGAGAAGGTTTACAGTCTGTTTATTACGGAAATAAACAAAAGGGAAGGAGAAGCAGCTGCTCCACTGTAAGTCTTTGCTTGGGTTCGATAATCTAGTGTGAGGTTGCCTGGTTCCTACAATGCTCACTTCAAATGAGTTTTTTTCCGACCCTGTAAAACACATGGAGAGACCATGTTCTGCAGTCAGCTGCAAGCAAAGCCAGCTGGTTTTCTATACACTACCTGAAGGTTTCAAACACCTGTGCAGAGCAAAGCAGCAGTCAGTCTCCTTTGCAAGCAAACCCCACCACACTGCCCAGCCACTGGCAGTGCCACTTGGTAGCTCCCCCTGCTCAGAATCATGGGGGGATTTTATGGGCCAATTTTATGTTGTGAGATGACACCCTGCATGTGTTGACTCCCACAGCCCCATCTCCATATAACCCACTGCTTTCCACACTGGGAAGGAGCAGTCAGCGGAGAAGCACTTCAACAGGAGTGAGCTGCAAGCGCTGATGGATCCCAGCATTTCAGCAGCTTCTCTGTTGCCTGTGCTGTCAGTTAAGCTAGGGGAGACCTGCAGGGGGAAGTCCAAAGGCAAAATAGATGCTTTAGGTGCTATCTTTTACACCCATGTTAGTCACTCAGGGTGATACAGTGCCTTGCTTAGCCTTGCCAAATTAAAAGATCCTCCTGTTCGAAGAGGGATTCCTACATAGCAGAAACTCCTGCCTGTCTACCATACAAGTACCAGGAGACAGCTGCATAAATGTATGAACTCACAGCCTGGGGATGTGGAGAAAGTGTGCCTTGATTTTTTGCTGCAGGCCTTTTGCAAGGAAGCAATTAGAGAAAACCTGGCAAATGAAATGAGAGTGAAAACAGTGATGAAACAAGCCCCATTCCCAACCCTGCCATCTGGGGAACCTGCAATACAAAGTCTGTAGTGCAACGGAAACTTATTTTCTTGGCATTATTTTCCTGTCTTTCCCTGGCCTGAGGCTTCTTATAACCCCCAGCACCAGGCCACAGTGGGAGCCAGGCTTTTCATATCACAGCTTTTCATCCAGCCTCTTTCCCACATCCTGTATCCCACCAGCAGCTGCAAGGTAGCACAGAGTTGAAGGCAGCAAATATTTATCTTAACAGGATCCTTCCTAAGCAACAAGAAAATTACAAAAGGACATTGAAGGGCAGCTGCAAACCTGCTTGCAGCCCCCAGAGTGCTGAGCTACAGGATGCAGTCAAGCACTGCCATATTTCACTCCCTCTGGACCTGGCATCCTGCAGTGGTTATGATCTCTCCCTCCTGCTGTTAGGATGACGTTAATGCTTTTATAGGTACATTTTCCCTTACAGTCAAGGTGCCAGCTGTAGATATGCCTCACTTCAAGTGAGTTATTGTCCTTCTAGGATTTATTAATTAGCCTTATCCAAACATCCACCATTGTGAATCCATTTTTCTTTTCCTGTTAGAGCAGTCTGTTATCAGCATACCACTATTTGGACTGAGACGTAGCACTCTACCCCAAAAGAGTGACTCTCTTAATAAATAGAAAGGGAAGTGTGAGCAGAGACTTATACTTTAGAAGTGAGTGAATTGTTTATCACCTTCCATTCTTAAGGAAGATGATAAACAATTCACTCACTCCTCAAACAAGATTTTATTTAAAGTTTTACTTTCTCCTGACACGAATGCCTCTGGCCAAATATGGTTTTTGTAGCATATAGAGCTGCCTAGCAGGAGAGGATTGATTCCATGCAGCTTGTCCAGGGAACAGAGGCTCTTACTTCCATCCCTGCAGCTATTCCCCACACCTCACAGGCAGCATGATAAATACAACAGATAAGATACCCAGCCAGGGCATTTCTGCTGAATTTTCCCTCTGTAGCTATCGAAGCACCTGACAAATATTTCCAAATTCTTGGATTGAGAAGCACTCCAAGGGAAGCATAAACACCTTAGCTCCTGCCTTAAATGCAAAGAAATTTTGTGGTCTGGGATGTAGGAATCACTCTCTGCTTTCAACCCAAGGTTGAGCTGGCAAGTATGATCACTAGGTGATTACTAATCGCTGTGGTGCAGCAATGGGCAGGACAAGCTGGTGTCTGTTGTCAGCCCCTGAATTTCACCTGCTGTTCATCCACTGTGCCTTTAATTAAAAAAAAAAAAAAAAGTTGTCTGTTGGTATAAGTATGTCAGAAGCAGGTGCCAGCATGTGTATCCAGGAGTCCAGAGGTCCAGACATTCTGGAGGAATGTGGGAGGGAATTGAACTTTTCTACCTAAAGCTTGCATACCTTGTAAGGAGAAGGAAAAGAAAATAAGAAAAAAGGCCACACTGACCCCGTCCCACCAGAGCTTAGTGCAGTGTTCCATGCATTGGAGAAAGGCTAGGTTAGGCACTCAGGCAGGAAAAACTAGCCCACATAGTCCCTGCTCCAGGTAATGTTTTATATGAAAAAAATCATGAAAGATGGGATAAACACCAAGTACTGGTTTGTTGAACTGGGCCCAGAAACACATTCCTCTCCTGTAAATTTCTTGTGGGAAAAGAGTTTTCCTGCATGTCTTTTTAAAGTTGGAAAACAGAAGGGAGCAAACAAAACACTCATAATTGGCATAACTGCATTCCAGTAAAGTCTAGAAGTTAAAACTCACCTCCATAAAGTTTTTTCCAAAACGTGCAGCTCAGGATGGAGGTAAAGGAAATGCACACTATTTACTTTTAACATATAAAAGCAAAGTGAATCACTCAGTCCTCCCAAGTTCCCTCTAGAGCTGTTTTTGAGACACTATTCCCCAAAGTCCACCTTGGTTGTCCTTGGAAAAAATCTGACTTTCTCTTCCCAGTGAAGCAAGAGCCCAGGGATTTTCTTCAGCATCTCCTTCTTACCACAACATTTCACTGCAAATCCTTGTGAATGCCAGATGGCTTCAAGGACACCACTTCCCTCTAGAACAGTCGATTGCTTTGTTTGGATGACAGGGCCATGCATTTCAACAGGATCCTGCATAAACGGCTTCATTTCTTCCTTTTATGATGTTTCCAGGGAGAATGCGAAAGCCCTGAGCATCACAAACTGGAACCTGAGATGCTTGGAAGATTCTTAATGTTTATGTACAGGCAGGAAAGCACAGCTTGAATGTGATTAGCTTCTCCCTTTTTCTTCCTGAAGTCATAGCAAAGCACGTTCCAGCCAGAAATAAAGAGGAAAAGCTGAAGTGATGCATATCAGATGAGTAGGGTATTTACACTTAGCTGAGAATCATGCCTATCACCTGTTTGGTGCAGAAGGGGAACACAGATAGCCAGAAGCTGCTGGAAAACCCCAGCTGCCTCCCAGTTGCAGTCACCCAGAGCTCTGTGAGGAATGGGAAATACTTCCTCTTAAAAACTTGCTTAGAGGTTGTCATCTTCACAACAACAACAACAAAAGAATTCAAGGCTTATAAAAATTATACCATGTCTCAAAGTACAAGAACTTTGGAATTTAAAAAAGACCTGCAAGAAAGAAATTTTCAGAGTCACAAACCCTTCTCTGTGCTAAACTACTCATCCAGAATTAATTATTGAAATCATCAGGACATCAAGAAATTATGTGTGCGCAGAACCTAATTCAATTTAGGGCAGTCTAAGCACGTATACCTTAAATTAGAGTCAGCATTAGTCTGAACACTGTAGAGCATACCTCCAGTGATACCTTTGCAAAGGGTGTACCATGCAAAGACAGTAGGGTATTTTAAACCACCCACCCAAGCAATTAACCAACCCCACCTATCCCACTAAAAAACACATGGAAGGCTTAGGGAGGTTTGTGAAGAGGGTCTGGACACTACCATGCCAGAATGGACCACTCTGACAGGAATAGGTGTCAGCCTCCTGGCTGCCATAGGGTGTCCCAAAATAACGTTTAGTCACAATAGAAACTGCAACCAGGAGAACATCCTCTGATGAACAAATCTCCACTATCCCTCTTCCCTGCCCCAATTCCTTCACAACTTAACAAGACTTGGAGTGACCAGAGTATGAGAGCCTCCACCCCACAAATGTTACACTTTGTACACAAGCCCTTAAATAAAGATTTTTGTCTTCCAGCCCATCATTAGACCTTCTTTTAAAGCACAGGATTAAAAAAGTAGCACATAAAAATGCCCCACAGACTCCAGTATCTTCCCAAACTCCAAAACAACAGTACTCAAATAGTGTGATTTCATAAACCCACCTTGGCCCTTAAAAAAAGAAAAAAAAGGCGGCTTTGTTAGCCTTATTTAAACCTCATAACTGCAATCAGTATCAGTACGTTGAAAAGTTTGGGAAAATAAAGTTCCCATATAGGCCAAATAGGAGGTTAGGAGTATAATAAAAATGCCTTAGAAGGATGTAAAAACTTGGCTAAGGGAGACTCAGGCTTTTCTGTCTGTCCCTTTCTGCTACCACTGATGTTTTTTGCCCTGGCAACACAGCGGAAAAAATTTCTCTTTGGTACATAACTTCTAGGGCAAAAACCTCTGTGAAAGCTGGAGGGAGACTGATATTGAGGAGAAAAGCTATTCTACCATTTCTGCAGTCTCATGGGGAAAGAAACTCTGAAGACAATCCAGTAGCAGGTGCAAACTTAGATCATCAGACACAGTTAGTTATGAAACTAGAAATAATTGGGCCTCTTTTTCCTCAACACCTGCAGTTTCCTTCCAGGAGAGCACAGAGAACATTTATTAGAAGTACCAAAGCCATTTGGGAGCATGAATTCCTTTGGACTTGCAAGAGTTTTTATGCATTATACCCAGGTGGTGCTTTTGACGTACTTACAAAATGTTTCACGGGAGAAAAAAAAAAAAAAATCAGACTTCAGGACTTTTAAATAGCAGCTTATGGACTAGACACCATAGGCATCTGGAAGTGGTTGGAGACAGGCTACCATTATTAGACAAATGACAGGTCAGGGAGTTGCAGATATATGGCCCTCACCCTATTTTTACTGTTCAGAAGGATTTTGCCCTGCTCAAGCAGCTGGAATGGGGTACTTCTTTTGATTAGAGATTACAGTCCATCACATGATTATACTGGGCGGTCTGCCTTATGGTGGGGTCTTCTAAACTGGCATGAAGTGACTGTGTTACAGAGGCACAAGAAATTGATAACATTTGTGGTTTGCAGATTGCTGCAGCCCTTGGAACAGGCATTACCTGGCAGAAGGCACTAGACGAGTGGCCTCAAGTGCTCGGCAAGGAGAATCCATTCAACGACCAGATTGAAGCCATATTCAAAGATCAAGGCGGATACTGACTTCCGACTGCCGGAACCCTCACGTGATTTATGGTGGCATTTCCACGAGACAAGATGATTAAAGATACACAAAAAAACAGGGGGAGGGGAAGTTATCAGAGCCAGTAGCAGTGGACATAACACAAGAGCATAATTTTCAGTTTGTATCTCACCTGTACAAGTAGGCTATGCTTTTTCTGTGGAGCTACAAAAATAAAAATCAAAGGATAGCTGCCAGGTAGACTATTTATTGAACCGGTTTGAAAATCTGTATTTCTTTTTTCCATATATACAAACTCCTACCCTTATTTTTTTTTCCTTCTGCAGAACATTTTTAGGCTTTCTATTCATACTGTTTCAACAAGTAATCTGATCCCAAAAGGAAAAGGGGGACCCCAAACTCATTATGTTGCTATAAATTGTGTGTATGTAATTGCCTTGACTGTCAATACATCATTTAGCTGCTATTTGCTTATTAAAGTGTGCCAGGAATAACAAGGCACTACAATTTTGATGTGTCTGGCAGCATCAGCGCAAGCTGACTGAGCACAGGTTCTCTTCCCCCATTAATAAGATATTAAGTTGACAACATTTCATGTATTCAAAGCAGGTTGCTTTTTCAACCTGTATCTTTTTTCTGCTTCCTAAGAAATATAATATCCCCAGTCCTATGTCTTTTGCAGGCATGGCTGAGGGAATCACTGAAAATACTGGGCAGCCCTTACTTCATAGGCAGACTTGAAGATGGAGAATTACTGTGTTTTTTCACCAGCTTATCCAATGCTCTTAGCAAAATAAAGAAATACTTAAAAATTAGAGACAGCTCTACCCTACTCGCAAACTTACTGATGATGGAGGGATCAGAGAGCACAAAATGGCATTAATTATAGGTGGAAAAGATACAGTAAATAGCAAGCATTAACATGACATGACTAAAACCCATCCTAACAGGCAAAGCTCAGGTAGGGTTGCTCTGCTCCTTTTTCAAGAGCACACCCTTGCACAAGGCTGTGTCACACGTGAGGCAGCTTTTGGGTTGTGGTCCAAACCCAAGGATAGGGCCTGGCTGTAAGACACTCAGCACTTTGGACAGACAGGGTGACTTGGCTGATTCTATTTTGATTGAAACATGTACTTTCCTAGATCCTGATCCTTTTTATAGAGTACAGTCAATGGTGGGTCTTTTATTAAGACATTAAGATAGAAATTCCTTTGGGATGACTGCTAACACAAAAGTAAATATTCAAGTCACCTACTTTAGGAAACCAGAAGGGAATACATTCCTTAATTGAATGATACTTATTAATAAGGCCCCAATTCATTCAAGGCATTTAGACCTTACCAAAATATCCAGCCTCCCAAGGAATAGTTTCAACTCCAGAGAGGGATGCCTGGGGAAGACTAGCATCAGAAGGAAATCTCCCTGCTTCCTGTAGAAATTCTCTTCAAACAACATAACATTCCATGTACCCTGGCTAGGTAAAGCACCTCCTATTTTTGTACTACCTATTCAGGACTCTTATCTTTCATTAAATAAAACACAAAGACAGAAACAAGTGCATCCACATTTTTACTACAGCCCAAGCACAGCACAGGCAATAATTACAGAATATCAGATTATTTTCTCTACATCAGTGTAGCAATTAAAAGGGAGAAGGGAGTCATGTTTGGAAGCCTAATTTTCAAGGCAATTTCTTTGCAAATTATTGTATTTCATTGAGGTTGGGATTTAATAACACCAATTAGGAGTCTTACAAAGTAGTAAAACTGAAATTTCCTCAGCTAAAATAAGCTTCATTGCCCAGAGCAAAGCATTTTTCTCTTACAGACTCTTACTTGTGAACTTCTTGAATTTCTGAACAATGGGGGGAAAAAAAGGGGTTCTCATAAAATTAGAACATCTTTTCAAAGACAACCTGAAACCTCCACAACTGAATCCCAAAGCAAAGCCCTCTCAAAGGTTTGCCCAGTACAATTGCTCTGTGCTGGATAGAGGATCTCTGAGGGACACCAAGGAATGGGCTTGCCCCTGGCTGAAGGCACACTACCCAAAGCACATGATGCCCTTGTGCCTCAAGGTGAGCTCTGCACCTCCAAACCCAGCTGCCTGCAGAAACCTGATATGTAACTAACGCAGTAACTATCTGCAAAGATGAAGTTAGGGACTATTAAGCCATCAGCTTTTACAACCACTGTGTCTCTCTATTATTTCAAATGCAAAAAACAGCTGAAGATCTGCACCCCCAACCATCAATCACTTACCCATACCACTCTAAAAATACATGTCCTATATTTAAAAAACACTGCTGAAAAAAAGCTTACTTATGCTAAAGCAGTGACAAACTTTGCATTCTAGTCTATTCCATTAGGTTAACTGTCTCCTGGTGCTTAGATTGCTTGAAGGTGAAAAACACAGGGAAAAGAGAAACAGGAAAAAAAAAGGCTTCTCTTGGAAAGTTAATTAAAATTCCTTGCAATTCAAAGTTTATTAGCAGTATGTAGTTTTAGAAGGAATGGTCTGTCACAGTCTTTTTTTGGGGAGAGTCAGAGCATGTGAATGAATACAGTAGGGATTATGTCACTGGCTTAATTTATGTCACCAGCACACTGCACATGGGAAGGTTCTCTTGATGTTACTCTGCAAATAGTTTTTACAAAACTTAAAGGCTTTGCTCAAAATCAGACAGTAGGAGGTCTTTTTGAGGTACAGAACATCTAAACCTGCCTGAAGCTATTTGAATTCACACAAGACTGGCCTCTTCACAAAGGATCTGCTCCAAACATGGAAAAACTAGGTAACCATTGTTGCAAACTCTTTCACCGCAAAGCTTTAAAAGAGCAGAGGAACACGGGAGGGGAGGAGGCAGAACCCAGCAGTGCCAGCCAGGAAAGCCATAAATGCAGGCTTCCTGCTAAGTTTGCAGCCCATGTTTCTGCTGGCTGCAGGAGCCCATGTCCTCACCACTCATAGCCTTTGCCCAGAAGCCACCATACAGGTCAGCTTCTCTAACTTAACACCAACTGTTGCACTTTATACCTTTTCCTTTATGAGAACTACTTGGGCAATGAACAAACAAACACAGCTTGGTTTCTACAAGGGATAATAGTCCAATTAGCCTAAATAAAAATGTTCCCTTGACTATCATCCAGTTATGTTCTTAACACCTTTCTGTGGACTTATTTCATAATTAAAAATTTAATGATTTTTAACACTCACTTGGGAGTTTAAGAAGACAGCCTACCACACATCCACTGCTGAAATCTGCTCTTGCACTGTCCATGTTGTGTTATTCTGCTGCCATGTCTCAGTCACAAAAAAAACCCCATCCAAAACCATCTCTCCTCTTCATATTTGATGAGCTGCTGCAGACGGACAATCTGGCCTCCCACTACAAAATTCCATGCTAGCTACATCCAGGTCTTCACATTATCAAGTGGAATTCTGGGATACAGGTACAGAATAGAATCCTTCCTTAAACACTCTGTGGAGTCTAGCTTTTCTTCAGCCTAGAAATTAGTATCTCAAATGCACAGATGACATTGTGAGAAAAGCAGGAAGGGTTTTACTTTTTATTTTAAATGAATAAAGTAAATCTCAATACATAGTTTGGAAATATTTAAAAACATCAGAAAAGAAAATGAGATTTAAAAGCAAGTACAAAAGGGGCAGGATGAAGACAGTATAAGGTAACAGAATTTAGTGTTTCAAGTGTGAATATATAATAGCAATAGCAACCTTAAGTTTTCCACTACTGCATTCCTAGTGAAGTAATGAGCTGGTATTTCAATACACTCAGTGAAAAGCTGTGAAAACTGCAAGTTTTAACTGAGAAATGTTCCATTTTCATGATGGGTCTGAAGTATTGTTTTTATATGTATTTGTGGACATGTCTATTAAGGGGAGAAGACCCATTCTTTCAGCCAGCAGAGTGTTAGTTGGTACATAGCAGCTTTGTAAAGTCCTATTATTAAACAGAACCAAAAAATGGGCACTTATACAACCTATTATTCCTGGTTCTCAAATGGAGAATTCTAGCTTGTAAAAAACACAAGTCCCAGGAAATACTGACGTATACAACCCTAAACCTAAGTTTTTCTGTTTGATTATTTTTATATAATAGTCCTAACAAAAATATTCAAGACCTTCCATTTCTATCAAAGTGCAATATACTGCATACGTAATTCCACATCTGCAAATCACATAGTGTACATGCCATGCACTTATCCATACTAGTTTGCCTGAAAAATTCCAAAAGTAGTATGAATATCTTGCACATGTCTTTTGTTCTGACGACAAGGATGCTGTACAAGCAGAATTATCTATACTGCATGTTGTAGAATAAAATTGACTAGTTACACTTCTATGCCTGATCATTACAAAAGAACCCCAACAAATGCTACAGCATTAAATTTTGTGCTTCAGCAACATCCTTGTTAAGAGCATTTTGAAGTATGGTTTTTCTCAGGGAGCTGAGTTATCCAGAAAGCTTGTCTTTCACTAGCTAGTGCCTCCCTTCCTGCCCTGAAGTGTGATTTCCTGCAATAATTTAGCTGTTTATGAAAGAGAATGCACCTAGCTAGAAGACTTCCAAAAAAGGAGTTATATAAATATTTAGCACATTTAGAAACAGCTAATTGCTTCCTACCATACTCAAAACTAGGAAGTAAAAAGGTTTTTTGATTTTTTAAGTGAAATAAAAATACTGCATAACATAGTCTTGTATAATGTTAAATACTCTCAAACTTAAAGCATAAGTGACCCAGAGGACTTTGCACATTTTCATTTAAATTCTTTTCTTGTATAGTTCACTTTTCGAGTTTAAAGCTTTCCAGTAGGTTTGTAGCAGGCATCAGGCTGCCACATGCGAAGGTCAATGAGGACTTGGTTGAGCTTTTGCATCCAAAGGTTACGCTCCTCTTTAGTATCAGCAGACAGCCAGTTCCTAGAAGGCAAGGAACCCCATGGATTATTCTCCACCTCCAATTATTGTGACAAATGTCAAGCTGATCAGCCATAGAAGCCCAAATAGCAAGGTTAAAAATTAAGTCAAACATTCCACAATCCTGCTACCAAGTCACCTGGCATTTTCCACTTCTAGAATGCAGTTAGGACTAAAATTGAACAAAACAGTTCAAGTGGCACCCAAAATCTTAGTAATTTAATCTTAATTTAAATGACCTTTTCATCATCATGACAAAGCTATAAAGCTCCTACATTACTAAAATTATCACATGAGGTAAAATACCCTCCCACAACCCCCACGAATTTATGCACTCACTTTGTAACACAGAGCGTGTCTCTGCATTGGCTGACAAGAGTCTCTCGGTCATCTTCTCTCTGAGGTCGGACAGTTATTAGTTCAAAAGTGTTGGGACGGGCACAGAACTCCCTGTTGGCAGGTTCTATCCGATGATTGGTGCAGTTAGCCAGGTTTATCCGGCCCAAAGGATGCTGAAAGTGAAATCAGTTCCTCAGTCAAGAACACTGCAATCAAGACCAATTCTGAACAAACACATGCTTTGACAACTTTGATGATATTAAGTGAACACACCTTCCCTTGGTCAGTTAATCCATACAAAATGATGATATGTGCAGCTGTAAGAAATTTATTTAAAAAACAATTCCATGATTTAAAGTAATCATGTCCTAATACTGATATTTATCAGCTACATCTATCTCTGCATGATGGAAAATATATAGTAGGGGCAAGGGGATGCATTTAATAAGTGTTATATTTCTGTAGATCACAAAAATACAGCTGACTCTCTTAGAAACAAGTCTAGAAGATTTTCCAGAACAGAATCTGGAAAACAAACCAAAGTTTCTTCCTTGCAAAATAGTAACCTTCCTCTTGCTTAACTGATTTTTTTTTTTTTTTTTTTTACTATCTTGTCTTACAGTAGGCAGAGATTTTTCCCTTCCTCCTGGCAAGGAAAGAAAGACATTGATATATTTTGGCAATGTCAACTATCAGCATATGGTCTTCCTCTGTTAGCAGGGAAGAAACCAAACTCGGGCATCTGGATTGACACAGAAGGACCAAAAGGACCAGAGTTTGTCATGGAGTTTGGGAAAGAAAATGTTCTACCAATAAACAAGAAAGTATTTAATGATAAATAACTTCAGTGAGTCAGAAAAACCCTCTTGAAAGCAGTCTTTAAAAGAAGCTGGAAACATTTTAGTATACTTCAGGAACACACTAAGGAGACAATGTTCACCTCAACCTCAGTGACAGATGAACCTCTGATTTGCCTCATCAGCTGAACAAAAACTTAGGTTCCTGTGAGAACCATTTAAGAAGAACCAGTTCTAGCTATGATGTGGAGCTGCAAGAAGACAAGGACTTCAAATAAGTAATTACAGCTATGCTTCTGCAATATGCAAGAATTGCCCACTCTAATTTTTCACCATATTAAGTGTTAGTCATCATTTGGTCTAAAATTAAGGCAACTAGATACTGTCTGTTTATTAAGCCCTACAAGTCCAATCAATTTCAATTAAATAAGTAGTGATTTGATGAGCCCAGTGGAAGGTCTTAAGACTAAAGGAGAAATTAAATATGGATCTTCCATCACTTTTCCCCCTTTCCTACTAGACAGGGAAGTCAGTTTCTATGTTTGCCCTGATTTAGGTCAGCTTTATGAAGACAAGTCCTCATCATTCCCCAAGGAAGCTTTAGGAGCTTGAATCCCATGCTTTACCACTCTAAAGCCTAAACATTACTGTCCTTAAAGATGAACAGATGTTTGTGTAGGGTACTACAGAACTTGAGACCTAAGCTTTACAAAACAGCATTACCTTTCGTTTCTCATCATCTGGGTATGTCCAGTAGGAGATACAATTTCCAGACAGCACACACCAGCGCCTATGCCACGCTCCAAATCCACTGACGTCTTCAAACATAGTCTTAAAAACAAAAATTTAAATGGGATAACTTTGTACCTTAAGCTTGGTCGGTGCTTGACTATTTTTCTACCAGAATGGTTCTGTAAGTGCAACCCTTCATAGGACTAAATGAAAGAGAAAAAAATTATACTGAGACTTCTACTTAATAAGACAGTATACTTATTTTCCAGATGGCATAGCAAATTAGATCACACTATCATTCTCAGATTTGCAGCCTTTTGCTAAAAGGCACTTATCGTTGCTTTTTAAAATTACCAGATTTTCATATTGATGGTATTATTTTAAGGTAAAGAAGAGTTATTTATAGTATATACAGTATGAATGGTTCACAAAACATGTTCAAAAACATATTTATTATTATTAGATATTTGAGTAATTTTTGACTTACAAATCAGGATTAAAAAACATGTAGCTATTGAAGAGGCCACACTCAAGAGAGTCCAGTCAGTACAAAGGAAATTAGAAATTGATTTTTAAATGTTTGTGTTGGCAGTTCTTCTATTGGATGCTGAATTTTGTCAATTTCAAGCCCCATTTCCCTAGTACTGGAATGGAGAATTTAGTATCTGACTTCTACTCCTGATAACCTCTTGAACTTCCACAGAACTTTTTTTCCAATTAATGTGTGTACTGTGATTCTCACTCTTCACAATTCAGATTATAACTTTCAATGGTGCAGGGAGTTTCCAAACCCTTACTCTCAACAAATTCAGTATGCATGTATATCATCCTTCAGGTTTTACATATTGTATAATAGAAGCAAATATGGACTTTCTCAAATTAGTACACAGAAACATAGGACAGCAAATACCGTAAGCATGTGAAATGTTTGCATCTAATGAAATCTGTTCAACTTCAATTAAGTAAAGGGAAAGGAGAGAGAAAGCAGTGTTTGGAAAGAGTCTGAAGAAATCGTGATTTCTGGAAACACCAAAATAACAGCAAATATTAATGTTTCATTTTCATAGCACATTTACTGCCATCTTGTGGACATTTCAACAGTTCCATCTCTTAGGCCCAAGTATCAGCTGCATTTTCTAGGTCCAGTTTTAGAGAGAACTGGACAAGACGTTTCTCAAAAAAAAAAATACTGTTGTTTCTTGGTCATTTTGAAAGGCTGTGAACACAATGGGAAAAACCCAATCTTTTGTTTTTATTAGAACACACAAAAAGAGTCCTGTAAAGTTTTCTGCCATGGAAATTAAGATCTAACATCACAGATTTTAGAAAGAGAAGGTTAACTGAAGTTCAAAACAACAAATAAACAGGTGTTTAGAAGAAAGATACACAAACTCTTAAAGGCAGCCTTAACTCAGACATGTTTAGAAGACAAACTAAGAAACACTTGTGGTCTGGGTCAGAGATGAAAAAAAAAAAAAAATCAAGCCAGTTTTAAGCTTCAAATAGAGGAGTGACATCAAAAAATTACTACATTTAATAGGACTTGTAACTTCCAAGGCAGGAGTTTGAAGTGAATACAGTAAATACCTTACCAAGAACCCTTTCTCCTCCACCGAAGAGTCCACTTGGCATTTCAATTTCAGATAAATATGACCTTCCAAAGGAGACAAAAAGGGAACCTGCAAGATGTAAAACAACCATTTAATTTTGACACCTCTCATCTAAGTCTTACCAGTTCAAGCAAGCCACCTGCACCAAGATGTTAGCACTGTCTTGTTCTTAGGATCTTCAGCCGGAAAGAAGCAGTCAGTCAAGACTCAAGCAAGATAGTAATAATCACTTTTGGTTTCAAGTTCATTTAAGAAGCTTTCCAAGAATTATTTATTAGTTTGCTCAGGACATATTTATAAACATGCACTCCTGCTATAAAAAACAGGCACTCCAAGCATGGTTAGAAACAACAGAAGGCACTAGTCCACACCTTTCAAGCTTCTGCCTCAGTTTGACACCAAGTTGTTTGGAAGATATCAAAGTGAGCTTAAACAGGAATGGTACTTGGATACCATAAGCAGTTTTGGCAGATACTGATGTAGTAGTGCCTACTCAGATAAATCTTTGTATAAAGAAAACCTTGAAAGGCGAAAAGTAATGAAAATCGTTCTCAACTGGCACTCAAGGTGTTAAAGACATCTGTTAAGTCAATTCTATCAGAAAAGGTTCCCAGTCCTATCTTTTGCCACTGGAAAGAAAAATAGTAGCTTCACTACTGTACCAGAGGTCACTTAAGCAGTTCTTTGATAGTCAAGAGTTTTGAGGAAGAGCATGCAACAAAGGTCTGCCTTTGAGCTTCCCCCAATCCCTCCACACGTAATGCCTCATTACCTTGACTACTCTCATAAAATCACATCCCTTCTTTCTTTTCCCCCCTCACACAGAAACTGAGGCATACTGCTAATTCAACAAGCAAATGATGACCTGCAAGGCATTCTAGACACCGCATTTTATTGCTAATCTGAATAAGCAACACTGCTAAGAATCTTGAAAAGAAACTGACCAAAAATCAGAAATCTTTTGTATTACTAGAACTAGGAAGGTTGATGCTGCTACTCAAATACAAATAAAGAACTCTTTGCCAGGAAATAGGCACAGGCATGTGTACCCAGCAACAAAATAGCTTTCAGAACTATGGAATCAATGTCAATCAAGTGGAACTATATTTTGCCAGTAGTTAACATGAACAGAAATAACCCTCAGTAGTTAAAAGTGCTCATCTGTAGGCCTCAGTGAGTCCTGCAGAACACCAAAATAGATGCTGTGGTTAGAAATCGATCACCTTTGAATTGCAGACATCCTGCAGCTTCCTCCCAGATATAAAACACACATGCACAAGCAAGTGATCAAATAATTTCTATATGTTAGATCTACTCAACTAACAGCATGCATGGCTTGCTCCTGTACTCAATAGGAATATAGTACAAAATAATTCTAAACATTAGGTAAGAGTCTACATGACCACTTGAGAAGAAAAATAGTAAAACACTTCCATGTAACAAAAAAAAAAATTCAGGATTGATGCAACTTATCAAAGACAACTATAACCCTACATGCTACACCAGAGAATAATGGCATATAACCCTAACAAACCACAGTAAAACACATTTCTGAATGAGGGCCTCAAGGATGTTTGGCCATTCCCCACTCTAAGTTTATGGGTTTTGCATCCCCTTAAAACTTGAAGTTTTAAAGAGAAGAATCCAATTTATGAAATTTACCAGTGAAGAACTGTGTAACTGGCAAAGCAAGGAGGTTGTATAACAAACACAACATAGTTTTGTAGAGCCTACAATGCCACTACTAATTACTAAAGCAGGTCTTAAAACACTCTCCTGTACACATAATGAGAAAATATTGAGTTCTACTTAACAAAATTTCTCTTTCAAAGGGTTAAAGGTGATACAAATAAAGGAGTTTGACAAATATCCAGCTAGATCAAAAGTAAAGCCTGTGACTAGGCTATCTTGCATTCTGGTGTGGTCATTCAGGTATTTGCCATAGGAACACAGCTTACTGTCATAGAAGATTATCTGTAAAGGGTCTCAAGATAACTCAAGAATCTGAAAAAATGGTTTCTTAGGAGGTTTTTGATTAAAAAAAGGAGATAATAGGTACTTAAATTATCACTTAATTTTAAGAGAAAACATGAAAATTAATCTGAAACACTTTCTTCTGCAGGACTCAATAAACTATTAACTAGATAAAACTACTTTCACAGGTTAAAGACAAATTATTTCTGTTAAGGATATCAATTCACATCATTTCTAAAGCCAAAAACATATACGCCAACCAAAATACTTTAAGTGCTCATTTGTGTACAAATAAGGACCTCATTTTTTTGACATGCTTAGTATTTTCAAAACTTTTTGCTTAGGAAACAAGTGTCTTGATAGGTCCTGTCAGAACAAGGTTAGAATAAGAAGCAAGATTATTTAGGTCCTGAGAGACTAATTTTCTTCAGCAGCAACAAGTTGAGTTAAACCAACATTTAGGCTGCCAGACATTTTTCTCAGTTTCTTATCAGCACAGCAGCTGATTCTATGTTCTGTGTAGTTCATGAAGAAGCTGGCTCAAATTTCCTGACTAGAAAATCTTCAAGAAACACATTGGTTTGTTCTGAAGCAAGAAACACCCTCCTCTAATAATCTAGGAAGACAAGAGAAACATGCTAGTTAAGGAAATACCCTATGCAACCTAAATAACTGAATTCTAGCAGCATGCTCATTATTGTGAAAGATAAGGTGTAGAATTCTACAAGTCTTAAAGGCTTCTAAGATCTTGTGTTTAGTTAGTAAATCTTAGTAAGCATTTTCTCAGATGAATTAAAAAAAAAAAAAGCAGCAAAAAAGGCCAGAAAGAAATGAGCAACATGCACTAGAAGCAGTTTCCTATTTAAGTAAATTATAAACTAAAGGATCATAAGGATCATAGCAACCTTGTCCTGGAACAAATAGCCCAACAGTTCTTTTTCCTCCCCTTCAAAATTTATCTAGGGAAAAAAGAAACATGCTCTCAATGCAATTAGTGTAAAGTTATGGTCTAGAAGAAAAAAGGATACTCTTGTACATGAGTATATTTTAGTCCTTTATACCCTGAATTTTAACAGTATATATGTAAAAGAGGAATGACACTCAAAAAAACCACTGTGGCATCAGTTTGTTCCATATTAGAAATGCATGAAGCAAGTTAAAAAGCAGCTGTCTGGCCATAGGCCAAGTCAAAACTGAAATTTTACTGATGTAGTAATTTAACAAAAAAACCCAAATAAGTAATGAATAAGAATTCCCCTTTTTGCCAGATAATTGTAAGACTGCATCTGCAAAAAACAAACCAAGTGATAGTTTCCCTGGAATTCTTTTCAAACATTGTGCTTTTGCTATATTTCACTAGTCCTGTCCAGTGTCCTGTCATACAATGAAGTCCAAACCCAAACTGCTGAATATAATGAAAAAGCTGATTTCATTAACTCCAAGAACAAGGGGTTTCCAGTAAGGAAGCTATACACAAAGATTTCTGCATATAGTTCTGGTTAAGAAGAACACTTACGCTGAAGAACCAAAGATGCTACTTCTGAAATTCACATAGTCAGTAACAACACTGTAATTTAACCATTAAGTTCTGCCAGCTGTTTCAGTAAAGGAAGCTGCTCCATCTACAAAAAATAAAACCTCTAAAATGCAAGTTGGGATTATTGGGATATTTTGTTTTAAGGCTTATACACAAACACAACTAGTTCTTGTCTTCTCATATCTCACCAGGAGCTGTAATTGCAATAATACTATCATCACAATAAGACTTGATTAGCCAAAACAAAGCATTATTCTTATGCTGCTGTTTGGATAGCTCAAGTTGAGATTTAGTACTACCATAAACTGTAGTAACATTTGAATTAATTTAAACTAGCTTAGGATAGCTGCTGGCATAAACATCTATTAAAATAGGTTTTAGGTATTAGATATTGCAAGGTTAAAGAATACAATGAATGTAAGAATGTGTATTTTAAACTTCTCATAGCAAAAGCCAATAAACATTTTGTTAAGACAAGGAACTAATGGCATAAAACTCAATAATAGCTCTCAAAAAATTAAGATAATTTGCTTCTACAAATTTAATTGGGATATGAAAGGAAAAACTCATACTCCTAAATATATTCAAATGGCAATTTTTAGGTCAGTTAGTGCAGAAAAATTCAAATACTTCATTATCATTAAAACATGCTTAATGCCTACTTTAGAGATAACTGCAAGACTAGGGAGCAACAATATGAAGACCACATACAGAGATGTCAATGGCATAGATCAATTTTTTGTCAGTGAAAGCAAATCAGTAATTAAATTCCTTAACTATCTTTGCATAACCATACCTTATACTGAGCTACAGAAATGAAAGAGCATCTAGCATAGATGCTAGTAAGTCTCTTCCTGCTAGTAAGTCTCCCTGTTTATCTCAAAATTACATTTAATTTATATGAAATTATAATAAGTAACAATTATGCAAAAAATTTTAATGTCCATATAAATAACATCTATAAACCAATATATATGTTTCATTTCTAGGATGGTACTTTTACTGAAAAGTAAACCCAGACTCATTAATTTTTCTAGGAGTACGCAATTACCTTTGGATTAGTAACCAATAATTTCCATTACCTTGTCCAGTGCAAATTTGGTATTTCCTACAGAAGACAGTGATAACTTGTGTGATCCAACAAGGATGAAATTCGTACTGCGTATGGCATTTGGGCCACCTGGACTGGCCATGGCTGTGGAGAAGAGTTGAAGAGAAGTCATCACAAAGCACACACTCATGATGCTGCAAGGCTTAAAAAAAAGTACTTTATTTGCACTACTGTACTCCCTACTCAGTACTCCAGAAGTGCTCTTTGCAGTGCAGCCCAGCAGCACATTCAGAGACAATCTTGATACACACCATTCCTCCTCAGTAGAATTTTTCTTTCAGAAACGAGCTTTGAAAACATCCACAAAGGAGAAAACAGAGCATTTTAAGTCTACAGGGGATGGAGAGCATGATGGGGCACACTACAAAGCACACATGCCCTGTAGTAGGAACATGACTTTTCAATCTCTTAACTGCTTCTCAAGCAACACACTGCAATCATCCAGAATTTGTATGCCTTTCCTTTGCCCTTACATCAAGAGAAACACACTGTAGCTCAGGTTCTGGAATCTTACTAGTTGCAGCAGCATGATTACACATTCCAGATTTAGTTCACGAGCTCCTATTGCTGCAATTTCTGCTAAAGCTAGCTCAAGTATCTCATACTTTAGTCAGAGAACTGTATAACATTTTTATATACTTAGAAAAACAGAGATGCTGTTTTTCCCTGTCAAGAGTCAGAAATACATAAACAGGTTTATACATTTTTTTATATAAAAATATACATAAAACACTACACACAAGACCCATTTCAGGATCTGTTCATATTTTCAAATTATTCTGTATTACTTTATTGACAGCAGACTCTAGCTCTCTACTTTAAAAATCATTAAAGTAGTTTGAACTCATACTTTCAGGAAAAAAACTGTAAACCATGGGTATCTGATACCAGATTTTAGTTTAGATTTTATAAAGATATCTTCTATTAAACATAATGGTAACTCAAATACAAGCACAGGACCAATTTCTGGGCTGGAAAATTTAGTGTTTATTACTCAAAAATTGTCATCTGTTGCAAGTATTATTTATTGATAAAGTAGTTTTGACAGCAAGTGTAGATTATTCATCCTGGCATAAGCTGTTTAGATTTTACTTACCTGGAGTAAGAAGGTTGCTTTTCTAGAAAGAGAGAGAAACAAAAGCTTAGTGAAAAAATACTTCTGACAGTTTCTACAGAAGACAAAGCCAAGGTAAAAAGAAATTAGATTTGAAGTACTTTTAAAAACCAAATCAAATAGAAAAAAATAAAAAAGAAAATCCAAATAAATGTGTAATAACTGCATATTTCCAGCATCACATATGTAACAGAGCTGTTTCTTGAGCTGATGACTGAAAAATTTGGCAGAAAACTGGACAGTTTATAGAGCCTTACGTAAGGGACAGCCTTTATTTGTGTGAGAAAATGGCCTTTGGAAGGGGTCATAGTCAGATCTCGTTACAATATTACATTCCTACTTACCGAGGTAATAGATGTTAATAATCTCTTTGGAGTAATAACCTACAAAAGAAGACAAGAAGATAAATGCATTTGCTACTGAATTTGTCCACCACATTTGCATGAAAACTAGACAGTGAAACTACTGAAGGCTTATCTCAAGTTTTGAATAGGTACTCATTACTATGAATAAGTCTTGGGTTTTTACTGGACGTAATGTATCTCAGTGGAAGAAATGCTACATATCAAAGAAATAATTACTGCAGAAAAGTTAAAGCATGTATTAACTTGCAATGATTAGCATATTTGAGAAAACCCATCTTAGTAGGCCTTTTTACCTATGTAATGAGATTTCAAAGTTACATTTGCTTAACTAAAGGTAAGAGTTAACAATAAAAGTATGGGTATGTTCAATATACTGCTATTATATATTATTATAAGCATACATTATTAACAGCATATGCTGTTATAATTATTTTCAAATTAAAATCTTGAAGTTTAAGTGAGACTGTATATTAAACACAAAGTGAAATTAGGTACTCTTACTGAGGGTGAAATACAAGTCCAAGCAGCTTGTCAAAAAGCAGATATAGGATGCCATTGGCAAACCTATAACCACGTATCAGCTTACCTACAGAAGCATGAAATCATTCAGTTTCAAGTAAAAATTCCTTTAAACTATAGCACAGGAGTGAAGTAAACCCTGGGACTTGAAACTTTTATTAGAGAATAGGTGGAAATTTTCACTGTGGGAGGCTTTCGCTGGGCCACATCAAAGAATAAAGACATTTCCTATTTCTGCTTACAGACACAGGACCTAAGTACTCAGTCCAATTGTTTTGAAAGACACTCAAGTTTTCAAGTTTTTACCAAGTGACACATCTTGTCAAGGAGGAAACGAGACCTGAAATCATTAATTCACTGTGTGCTCTACTATAATGCAAAGAAGACAAATACACCCCCCCCAAAACAAACCACCACAAAAAACCCAAACCACCTCCAGAAAGGCTTGTTTAGGTTTACATAGCCTTAATAAAGCACAAATATTTGATATGCGCACCCTTATTAAAACAATACTTGCTTTAAAAAGTAAGCATCTAGTGCTTATGCTTCATACTGGAGAGAAAGAGGAGGTTTTAGTTGATCAATAAAACCTTTAAGACAAATCAAATTCCAGGGTAGGCCATATTGACTGGCATAGTTTAACTGAAGTGGAGAAAAAGGGTAATAAATCCCTATCGGAGGCCCCACACCTAATAAACAAAGGTCTACAAAGCATAGTATTTTGCAGAACTAGTGAGACTTCTTCCCCACCAATATATTTCAGACTCAACCAAGTGCTGCAGGTCCAATCTACAAATTACTGTAGGTCTCCATAATCCATCTGTTATGGCAGATGTTCCAAGAAGGGATTAAAAGCAAGCAACAGATTGTCTAAGACTATCAGTCAGTTTTCCTAGTGCACCTTCTGTTGAAACATTACATACTGATTTTTCAGGTTTCATTTACCTTAGATTTATTTGTCTTTTTCCTTTTATCAGTGCTTGTAATTTCTTTTCTCTGCACCTGTAAGGCAAGAAGGTATTGAGAGAGTACAGCACATCATTCTCCCTTACCCCTCCTTCTTGACAGAATCTGATACATACCCAACTGTAAACCTCTATATTTATTTCAAAATCATTTGAGACATCATGCCTAAAAGGGAAGAAAAAACAAGTTAAACACACTGAAGTGAAAAAGCTTTTGTTATGGTTTGTGGCAGAATTTTGGGGGTTTTTTTTGTTTCTTTTGGTTGGTTTTGTTGGGTTATAAGTTACTCTTTACTTCTTCCCTCCTTTTGTTTCTTGTAACTGTCCAAGTAACAAGATTTTAGTGTTTTACTACTTACTACTACTTTCCAGAACTCAGAGGAGAAAAGGGGAGGAGAGGACAAGGGGCAGATAACATGCATCTACCATTTCTCAGATTGCACTTTCACCTGCCACAGATTGGGGTTTTGAGTAAATAGCTTTAAGTGAAATTCCAGTACAATTGAACTTTAAAAACAGAGTTTGTTTATTTTGAAGACTTACTAACAAACAGCCATTTGAACTCACAATACCTTTTTAGCTGACATGTGAGATTTGAAGTTATAGTTGTAAGTGCACTATTTTTCCAGATACCAAAACCAAATAGCTATATAAAATGTTAGCTGCTGCAAAAGAGAAAAACACATCTCAAGCACAGCAATCCATCTGTCATTGCAGGTGTTCCAGGAAAGAACAAAAGGCAGAAAATGAAAGAGATGAAATAGCTGATGGATGGTTGAATAAGTCTAGGTTGCTTTTCTGAGAGAACTGGCTTCCAGCTATTTTTTGAAGAAGGAAATAGCTATACCACAAAATCTCTCCATACTTTTTTGCAGAATATGACATTCTTGTAACAAAGACTTTAAATGTTTTTAGGCCTGCTCCATCATCAGAGTTAAAACAGCTTCAAAAAAATGTTTCTTTATACTTACATAGTAAACGTCGTAGTAAAAGTAAGAGCATCTCCATTCAGGGAACTGGCAGTACTTGCTAATGGAGTTGCAACCATGTTTTCTCCTCCAGATCTCAGTATTATTACATAGTAGTAATTTCCTGCTTCTGTAAGTACACATCAGATGGTTTTGTTAGCCAGAGAACTCCAAGTATCTAAAAAAAAATCCCCCAAGTACTGCATTGCTATTAAGCACACCTGTTTCACCCTACTTAAAACATTTAGCTACAGTTGAGTTGCTAAAAACTTATAAACTTAATCTTACAACAATTTTATTTTCTTTATGCTGTGTCTATTACTAAAATTGTCTCCACAGGATTCACAGCAACTGCTTTTACCGCCTGGGGCGTCTCAGGCCAGACCTACACTGACCAGTGTATGAAAGGGGAGAGGAAGAACATTCAGTCAGATCAGCAGATAATCTTGGTTCTTTATATACCTTAAGTCTGGCAGCTTAACCACATATGTTTCAGCTTTCACTGAAACATTGAAAAATTACTCAGAAGCAGATGAACTGAATGCAACAGCTAAATTTTCATTAACCCTAATAGCTAATATTTCATGATCTCAGATTTCTGAGAACATCAACGCAGAAGACAAAAAAAAACCCCACAAAGCCTAAGGAGAATGAACCAGAAATATATGTTGGGAGAATGAGGAAGGAGGAGAAAAGAAATAAAGCTTTTATTTGCTAGTGTTACCTGGCTTTTGAGCTGTACCACATACAAAGTCTGCTTTTAGAGGTAGACGCATTTCTGAAATGGAAACAGATCCCCTGGAGGGAGCAAATTCAGCAGATGTAGAAGCAGCTTTATTTCTTTTATTATGTGGTCCCTCACTCTTCAGTTTATTCAATTCTTCCAATAAAGCAGTTCTCTTCTCAGCTGCATGAAGAAATTAATTATAGTTCTACAGAAGAAAAAGTACTGAACAATTTTTTCTGCCATAAGTATGTAAAATGCAACTTAAATGTTAATCATTTTACAGTGTAGTAGGAATATAAGTGTCAAGAAAGATACTTAAATGCCCTCTTGCCTATAAAAAGAGCTGAGACAGAACAGATCCTATTTTGTTCTTTTTTTCCAGGTGAAGAACTATTAATAAATGTCCACAATTTAACACAATAAATACATGAGGAAGAAATTATGAACCCTGTCTAAATGTTTATTACAAAGAATTAAAATTGAGTATAAAAACCTACTTGCAAAGAGAAGAAGTCTCTCTGCTTCTGCTTCTTCTTGTGACCCTTTTCCATGTTCCTCATCAAAACAGCAGTTCAAAGCTTGACTGGCTTGATAAATCACTGTCTGTTGCCTGTTGATCTCATTGTTCAGTTCCTTAGAGTAAACCAATAGTAAAAATAATTACCAAGAAGAGAGATTTAGTGTTGCATTCAAGCAAGGAAATGTCTCAAGATGAGCATTTTTGGGAGGCAATGCTTCAGAAGAAAATCAGATCCTTTCGGTAGCAGACAACAAAAGCCTTTTTGCCTAAAAGCCTAAAGACTACAAAAGCAGTTTACCGTTACTTCGGCAAAAGAACATTGCAGCACAATTTTTTCTTGATCTCAGAGGTATGGTGGGGAGTAAAAGATTCAAATATTGTATGTTCCATATCCCATCTAGCCTTCCCTTCACCAGGGGAAGGGGTACTAACCAGAAATTCAGTAATATAGATGAACAAAGCAAACACTAGCAAAGATCAGAATATTACCTACTGAAAGTAGGTAGTTACAAGTTCTGCCTAATTCAAAGGCAGTGCTAATACAAAATTTCTGTCTCCTCAAAATAATGGCTTGTTCTCTACAGACTTAATCTATAACGTGACCCTTTTAAGGGAAGCATTAGCTGTTCAAATTATGCATCATTCCCTACACTATTAAGACATTTATGCTAAACAACCTAATTTTGTGGTTTTAAGCAGTATGTTAATGTCCTGACATTCACAGGGGCAACTAAATTTGGAAACAGTAGATTAGAAAAAGGATTTTAAGAAGCATATTAGATACCTGCATTTTCTTTTTGATATTGACTTGATCAGACGGGCCATTTCTTCTCATTTCTAGTTTGGAAGCAACATCTTCCTTGCGAACAATTATTTGTTTTATTGAAGGACGTTCTGTTTCCTTAAATCTTTGGGATCTGTATGCATCGACACTTTGAAAAAGGAAACCCCACAAAATGTTTCACAGGTGTGCCAAGCTCTTTTTAATATATACACAGATATGTATTATATATTGAAGTTTTCCAACTTGCCTAAATGGCTTTAAAGAAAGCATTCTATCAGCTGATTTTAAATTCAAGCAACATAAATGACTACACAATCTTTGATAAAGGCTGAGATCTTGCAAAAAAAGCTTAATTTGTAGTTTGAGCAGTACACATCATTAGAAGAGTTAAAAATGCCAGTGTTTTAACTTGTACACTTAAGAATCAGGGGTGGGGATTCGCATTTATTACCTGTAAGGAAGGTTGCGATCTTCTGACATAGAGCCAATGCTGTCTCCAGATTCTGCCCTGGGAACTCTGGTCCTTTGGAACTTCTCAGACTTCAGGCTTACATCACTGATACTGCTACCTTCTCCAGTTGACTTTGAAGGAGACCCAAAGGCCTGAGGAAAAGAAAACATATTACAGATATGTCTTCACATAATAATGATAATCTGTTTTCTCTCTCCTTTACTTCTTTTACATATAAATAGTAAATTTTCTAAATACTATTTAACAGATATTTTACAAATATGGACATAGAAAAGTTTATTTATTTAAGGACACTAACAGATGACTGAACTCAATGAGATACCACCTTTTGTTTCCAAATCAGTACAGTTACATAATTACTTCACTTCAGATTTTTCATCAGCAGTCACTCCACTGAATGCATGTACACCACTGGAAGTCCAGTGCTAGTAACAGGTTTGATTTAGCAGAAGACCACTTGTTTAGCAGAGCGTTCAATACACTACGCTGTTTTCAGAGAAAAATAACTTTGCCTCATTATGCTTTCATTAGCAAAATATCATTTGTAACTTCTTTATTTGCCCAGATATCCTAATATTACAAAATATCACAGCTCACAAGCCAATTGGACATCTCTGTGTGATAAACAAGCCCTTCCCCACCCTCCCTGAATTCTTACCTCTGAACCAACAGATTCCACTAGAGGGGTTAACAGAGACATTGATGAAATGTTCAGTGACTCTTCTTGCTCATCCTCATCACTTTCACCTTCAAGGCTCATACTCATTTCTTTCTTCAGCTTTTCTATGTCTGGACCATCCTCTTGAAGAATTTCAAAAATCTCATTTATCACTTTTGAGCTATTCATCTCCTCATTCACACGCATTTTACCTTCGTATACTTCATCTGAAGGGTGACATTTTAAAATATATTAGCAGCATAAAGACTCTCATTGAACAAACAGAGAAGCAAACTCATTTTGCTTTTCAAGCAAGCTTGATTAAAAAGCACTTCTTACAGTCAGGCATATAGAACAAAAGTACACTTCCATGGCTATTTTAATATACTATTTTTACATATACAGCACAAATAATGCAGAAAGGGAATGAAAAGATGCATATTTCAGACAAATTTCAACCTTTTATTTCAAATACATCTGAAACTCAACTGCATGTCCAACAGTAGAGCAGTCATTTCTGTCCTTCCCCAATGAACTTTTAATCAGCTTTTTAATATTTCTTGAAGACTTGAATGTCAAGAGAGAAGGGTTATGTATGATGAAAGAAGTTTCCTAATTTTTTTTATATAAAAAATTTCCTAATTTGTTTATATAATTACAAACCACATCGGGGTCAGCAAATGGATGGTGAATTCATTGTTCAAACTTGAAAGGATATTAACACCGTCCTCAACAAGTGGCAACAGAGAGCTAAGTCATTAATATATGTCTACTCAATACAAACCTTTTGGTTTCTCATCAAGTTGCTCAAGTTTTGAGACAGACATTGCTTTTACAGGGCTCTTTGACTCAGCAATCTTCAGAGGACTGGGTTTATCAGCTTCTTCACATTTAGAAGTATCTAAGGGGTTTATAAAGAAAAGAAGTATTATGTCTAGCCTTTATTTTAGTTATTGAATTTTAGAAGTTTTACTAACAGAAAGATCACTAGATTAAATATTCCAGTTAGCCGTATGTCGGAAAAAACATTAGAATACCCTCCACAACCTGTACATCTAGACTTCTATCTTATAATCAGAAAACTGACATCACAAGAAACAATGCTGAAACCATAGCAGAGTGCAGACACTAAAGAGCAAAAAGGGAAAATTTTAAAAAGACAAAAAAAAACCCATTACACAGAAACCGCTGTATGCAAACCAATTTTTTCTAGAAGGACATTTACAAGTAAACAGGCTACCAAGAGTGTTAATTAAGTTCACACTTTTTTCAGAGAGAGCTGAAGATTCTTCCACCATGTAAGCACCAAAAAGGATGTCAGGAGAACCTCACAATTCTTTTCATGTGTCCTACCATAAAAATTACTGTCATAAAGGGATAATGACATAGGAAGAGTTCGCTCCCATTAGATTTTGATGGAAATTTGGATACTCAGGTACAGGATAGACTAAATATGTAACTGACAACTCTCATTCACTTCCCTGCACTTAACCTCCATTAAAGTTTGAAACATAGGTATACCCACTGAAAAACAAAAAGACAGTCTTGCCTTATCCTCCTTCCAAGTGGTTCAAGAGTGCAGAGTACTACTATCATATGAGAAGATTTAGATAAAATAATCAGTAACCAAAGGAGAGGTCCAGTTCCACACATCAGTGTTACTGGCCTCTTTCTCTGCTCATGAATGTTAAATGCAGTGCTCCTGTCTAGCACTAGATACAGGCAAACTGCGACAGCTCTCACCTGAAGACTCCACGCTGGGAGACTTTGGCCTGTCACCTGTTGATGTGTCTTCTGGTGATCCAAGAGTAGAGGCATCTGAACTAGGAGGATGTTTTGGACTAACCTGAGATTGGCTTTCCTGGCAAGAATAAAAACAATGCATTCAGGAGGTAATGCCCAAAGTGACTAAAAAAACTACCAGAAACAAACACATTTTAATATTTGCTAGCAAAAAGAGGTTGCTTATCCAGTACCCTATTTATCTAAAATATTTAACTGAAGTAGTAAATATTAAATATTTGCGTGAGGAGCTCTTTTGCTTTTGCAGTTATAGAACATAAATCCCCCCCCTTAACATCATCAAAAAGTAAATAAATCAATTGGCTCAAAGCAGCATCACTTAGTTGATTCTATAGGAGGTAAAAAACCTAATAATTTGTTAATAATGATACAAATCACTCAACAAGCAGTCTTGCACAGCCTGGGCACTCCCAAAGCATAGGTTTTTATCCCTTATATATATTTCCATGTCTAACTCTGTATTTAGAATATGTTAAAGCAATTCAGAGTATCATATTTTGATTGATGGGATAACACATTACCATTTTAGCTTCTGGAAGCCTTCTCTTTGAACTGTCACTTTTCTCCACACTCCACAGATTGCCCCTATCAAATCGGCCACGAAGGCATGCAAGTTCTCGCTCACGTTCCTAAACGAATGAAGGGAAACGGGAGAAAAGCTGACAGCTTCAAGATGTCACAACATTTCAGATTCCTCAGGTAGGTGCAGAACAGTAATAACCTTCCCCAAACTTATAAGGTAGCTATGAATGTAACAAGTCATACCTGTTTAAGCTGAAGCGCTAAACTGGCAGTAGAGGAATTTTCATTTTGTTTAAGAAGCCTCTCTTGGATTGTCCTTGTATTTGGGGTAACAATGGGTGTTCTGCACCCTGGAGTATTCGTAGCAGGGCTGCGTGCGCTACGCTCCTGACAGCGCTCCCCAAAGCGTTCCAGGAAGGGCTTAATTCCTGATCCCCCTACAAGAACAATTGTTTTGCCTTGAAAGAAACTCTCAAAATTAAAGAAGTCACTGCAATTTTGTATCCTGATGAAGGTTCCCAGTGAAGCAATTAAGCTGTCTCCTTTACAGCTCTTACTCCATTATACTTTATACAAACTGACTCTGAAACGCAAATCGTAACAGTGATGCTAATAAAAGAGTAAATCAAAGCAAGTAGATGTCTCTCTCTTACTACAGTCCACATGTAATACACCAGTTATTTAAACTGGTTTGCCTTTTCCAAATTTCTTCTACAATCAACCCTACTTATATCTTTCCTAGAAAAAAGCATTCTAGTACATGAGGAGGATACGTTGTTTCGCATCCACCCTGCTTGACTGAGCTTATCTTTTACTGTCAGCATATCTAAAACTTGCTTTTCTGGCCATCATTTTTAAGAGCTATTTTCAAGCTGTTAGTCCAGGTTTCTGACATAATAGGCAGTTGAATTTAAAACTGAGGATGTTCACTTGTTTTGACATCAATGCCATCACTGAAAAGAAAGTCACTGCTAAGTTAGAGCACCTGCGTGGCACCAAACTTTGATTTCTTCTAAATATGCAGGCTCTTAACATTATATCAAATGGATACATATAGTATCCAACAATCCGAAATAAACTTTGAATAATCTCAATTAACATGTTAGGCTGCTTTTGCTCTTAAGAGTTACTAAAACTATGTTCAAGAAAATGTCACCTGCAAAATACAGAAGCTGTCCAACTTAAAATAACTATCGCAGAACTCATCAGCATTTTACTCAAGTTACAGCTGGAAATAGGCATTATCTGATATAGTACCTTAAATTCTTAACTAATATGTAGTTTTCAACACAGCACACATAGACCTAATTTGAATGAATATTTACTGAAGCCAAAAAACAACTTACCTGGTGTTGTGGGTTTACCCTTAGGTTCAAGTTGCACATGTGTTCCTTTGACTGGCTCTGCTTTGGACTGAACTGGTTGAGGCAAAGCTGACTTCGCTGTTTGTGTACACTCTTCAGTTTTCCAAGGACTGCAGGGATTCTCTGCTGGCCGCTGTTGTACTTCAGATTCTTTAGAACAGGGAGCAGTGGCTCTTGAAGATTGTGTTAAAGAATTGTTCGGATCCTTAATAAGGGAAAAAGGAAAAAAAAAAGATGAGACTTATGTTCTTATTCTCTCAAGAGGAGAAAGAATGAACACACTCTGCACAGCATAGTCTCACCTATTACTTCAACAAAAGAAAAAGCCAAGAAGAAGTTTTAAGCTTTTAATAGACTTTAATCCAGTATTTCAAATTGTTTCAGTATTTGATTCCAGGTGCTCTTGCCAGCTATTTGAGGTATTATCCCACATTTCCTTAAACAAAAATGCACATGACAGATACTGTCATCGTAGAAATTGCATATATTGAACAATAAGTGTCTGGTACTACTTATTTCATAATTCTGATTGAGTCTTCATAAAGCAATAACATTTACAATTTCAATCAACTACATGAAGTTATAGAGTGAAACCCAGTATCTCTGTAACAAGCCCCCCTTCTGATGGTCAAGAGCAGCAAACAAGTACATTGACATAAACAAAACACATAAGTACTCTCATCTTAAAGTCTCAAAAAAGGAATTCTAAGCTGTTTCAGATCTGCTGTTAAAAAAAGGGCATGTGGGATTGCAATAAAACAGAAGTTGTAAATAGGCTGACTGCTAACACCAAATCTTTAAATTCAGATTAAACAGTTATGTGCTAACATTTGTCCGCCCCAATACAATACTCAAATCAATTTTTGATCAGCAACTAAATCAGACACTCACCGCTCTCTTTGAGTTTGCTGGTTTATTAATAGAAGCCTCAACAAGCCTTTGAGAACAGGATGCAGCTTCCTGCTTTACACTGCTACTATTGATTCTAGCAGATGCTCCACTTGTAGTGGACAATTTGGATAAACAAGTAGTGCCAGGCTGTTCTTGTGCATTGTTTTGCTTTGCAGATGGATGACTTAGGTCATCTTCCCAGGAACCAATTGTAGCAGCAAGGTTAGCTAAACGGCCTCTTCTCCCAATAGGGGTTTCACTTGCCAGGGCACTAGATGTCTGCTTAGGTGGAGAAACAGACAGATCTTTTGACTGGAGAGGGGACAGAGGAACACATTCAGAGGGATCTGGAAAAAAAGAAAACACATTTATTTTGCTAATAAAATATATTAAGATGTAGTTGCATCTTTTTGCATTATACTATATATTGAGTTTATCAACAATTAGATGTTCCTGCCATCAACAGAATCAAACTCAGCCCTGGAAGCAGTGAGACTAAGCAAATTAAGCTTTTTTAATCAAGGAGTTTACTAATTTCATGTCAGGGTTGTGAGGAGCAATCAACAGAGAGTAGAGGGAAAAAAAGTACAAAATTAAGCTGTAGACAAGAGCTTTAACATTTTAGGCCTGCCCTAGTATTGTCTTAGAATTCTTTAAGAAAACATTAGCTTTCCCACACACAAAATTATCTTCTAGCCAACATAATCATCAATGTGAACACTGAGAGACACCAATGGTGCTTAGCAAGTGAAACATACCCTCACTATCCCAGCAGCGCCGCTGTTCTGCCAACTTCTGCATACGTGTTTTGACTGAAAGGGCTGCAGGAGTTTCTGACTTGGTGTTTGGTTTTACTTTCTCAAGAGGCTGAACCAATGAAGCTCTGTTAGAAGCAGTTTCATGTGATTCTGAAGTCATCTGAGGAGAACCATGGCTTGTGGAACTTGAAGGAACTGGCTGTACGTTCTCCAAACTAGAAGCTTGAGTCTCTATATCATTAGGGCAGAGCCTTTTTGATGGTGATGGCTTTGTATCTGGTTTTACTGGATAGGTCAGAGTAGTCAAGAAAATTAGCATTCAAACACTAAAATATTTTCCAACAACACTATTTATTTGTAGTGCAAATAAAGTTATGATTTATGAACACCCTGATATGCTTCCCAAAAAGATGCCCTTCCCAAATCCACCAAGCACAAGGCACTCTATTTGGCATTATGCAATTATTTCTAAATAGCTTACTAATGACCTGGCACATCTACTCTAAGGTCCAGCTAAACAGGAGCTAGTCCTATTGGCCAGGTAACTGCATCCATCACTGCTTAGTTCAAGATCAATACTCAGTGTTTCCACTTTCCCTTTGGAAAAAGATGGGACTTGTATCAAGACAATCTTTATCAAACATTACAAAATACCTTCATCACTGGGAAGAGGTGCCTGGTTACCAGTTTCTGCCAAAGGCTCTCTGGCCCTCTTGGTCTGCATTGGGGGTCTCAGCCCCGCCTTGGGCCGCTCTGCCATTTTCCTCTGCAGGTTCTCTCGCCTGGCACGGGTTCTTTCGAGGAGTTTCTGAGAGGTCAATAAGTCATGTGTTACCAGACATTGCAGTGTGTTAACTGGTAACAGCTCAGAGTAAAAGATGTTGGAATTCTGTTTAGCATATATAGCCAGCAGGTTCCAAATTTCAGTCATTAAATCAACTATTATCTCCAACTAGCTTGGCTCTGAAAGAAAATCAGGCTAAAGAGACACAAGCAATGGCAAAATTAAAGAAGAGGGGCTCCTATAGATCCCTAAGTCTCAGAAACATTTGAAAGTTTGGTTTTTTTTTTATCATGAATCATCACATGACAGTCTTCATCTGACAAGTCTTGCTAGCAAGGTTTTCTGACACATTGCTAAAGCATCTGGTCAAGTCACCTGACTGGCACTAACCCTGTAACAAAATAAATAGCATTGATGTGATTGTCAGGAGGTTGTAAAAAAGTTCAACACATAAAAGCATAGCTGTCAATATTAAAAAGAAAAAAATGCTATTACACCTTCTAAATAAAAAGGTGACTTTCTTTGCCTCAAGCTTAAATTTTAAGAATAGACTGATATTACAGCTAGCTATATTATGGTAAATAGCCTATTTATTAAGAGATCTCTATACAGGAAAACATCTAAAGAGATACCAATTAAGCTACATAACATTCATTTTCATTCCCTACCAATTGGAAATTTGAGTACCTTGACTATATTCCATATAAAATAGTTGTTTTAGTGAATGTCCCACACTAGTATAAAGTGATTTCTTACAGTACTCAGGTTAAAAATACGTTGTGGTTTGTTTTAAATATAGCATTTGTAAGTCATTATCACTCAGTTTGATCACATCTAAAGGATACTTAATGACTGTTTTGATCTAAGTTTTAAGGTTGAGACAAGAAATTGTGCAATTGAACTAATGCCCTTTAAAGGGAAGCATATAAACTGCACTTGTTTGGTGGCACATAAATTATTGTGAGAACTGTGCCAGCCATTATCTGTCCTGTTGCACAGCAATTAAATACACATTTCACATTTTTAACTGTCTAAGGCTGAAGTCTTAAACAATGTTCCATTGTGGGGCAACACAGGACAAACAGAATGTCAATCTCAACAGTTTTTTTGTGAAAGCAAATCTCAGCTTTGCTACCTTTCACAGAAGAGGAGGAATTTGGGAACAAAACCCCGAAAACAAAATGCATGAAAAGCCATGAATGCCTTCAAAGCAGGTTCCATGCTAGTTGTGTCCACAAGTCAACTTTCCTTATTTCCGAAATGCAGAGCTACAAAGTGCATGTAATACCTACATTAAAAAAAATCCTAAAGGCGAATTAAGTTAACAGTGCTCCTTGCAAAAAGTTGAATATGTCTTACAACAATATTCCTACAGTTCTATTCAAATAGAGGCACGTTCCTTTCTGTTTTGTTTGTTGAGCAAAATAGAGTTTCAGTTGTTACAAATGAGATGTCACTTCCCAAGAATGCACGCCTCTGTTGTTCAGCTCCAGCTCCTATTGGCTTCTGGCATCTCAAATTTTTCCATTCAACTGCCATAATTCCAACGGTGCTGTTACACACGATGAGTAAGCCACACTCCACAACTTGAGGCTTACTTTCCAAGTTCATCAACAGGATATTTTCTACAAGTACATTCTCCAACTGTTCTGATGACAAAATTTCAGAGAATCATAGAAATCTAAAATCCTAGAATATCCCAAGCCGGAAAGGACCCACTAGAAACCCAACTCCTGCACAGAACAGCCCCAAGAATCACATTATGTGCCCGAGACCATTACCTATTTTACTACAGCAAGGAATCTGGGGACTACCAAGTAAAAGTCAGAGGATCACTGTGTGACAAAAGCACTTTCTAAAAATCAGAAAAAAACCTTCCCACTTCCAATGTTAATGGACAACCTCAGTTTTTCAAAAGTATGTTTTAAAGTATATATTAGAGAAAATACTCAGGCTCATATATGATTACAAGAACTTGCTCTAGCTACCCTGCTTTACTAGCAGAATAGAGCAAAGAAAGCAACTGAAGGAACTTCAAACCTCACATTTGCAAATTTTCCTCAAACAACTGCATCTCTTATTTCTCTTTGTTCATCCTCTATGCTAGGAAACCATACTTGCCTCTATGAATGATAAAAACTGCTTCAAAGTACAAAATAACCTGGACTACTTCTAACGTTCTGTAGTAACAAACAAACCCTTCTGTGCAAGAAAGGTGAGTTATAAAATCAGCTAAAAACAAAGTCACAAATAGCACATTTATTGTGATCCTGAAAAAGTACCCACTGCACCATCTCCTCTGTGTGATCTGTATTAATAATTTGGTTGAGATTCAGAAGGTTATTAGCTTTTTTCCAAGATGAACCAAAATAAACATAATTTCAGAACTGATTTGAAAGCATTCCACTGAGTCTTACAGGAAGATTTATTTGAGCTTAAATTCACTGACAAAGAGGCAAAATTTGCTACTGCAAAGTGATCAGCATACACTGAATTAACAGCATGCTTGGGCAAATTAAGGCCCAAATTACACTGTTTTACATAATACTTAAAATGCCTCACCAGGTCACTGCAAGTAAGAGAGTATGTTAATTTGTAGACAGATATTAACTGAAAACAGTTAAACTAAGGGAAGGTTATATTAAAAGAAAAAAAATAGCAACACAAACGACAGAATATAAATACTTAAAAATAGGGGGTAAAATGCTTTCTTTTCACCGAACTTTGGGGAAAGTTAATGAACTTCAATACTAAGACAGTAAAATTGGTCACAATTTTGCACAACAGTGGAATGTCCTCCACAGCAGAAATATTTTGGTAAGTTGACTTTTTATGCACTCTGCAATACTGGCTAACACTTGAATGAAGTTTACTCTGGGGAGCGGCCTCACAGTTGGTCATTTTCAAAGCATTTCAAAGTCAGCTATGTACAGAAGGGCGTGGACAGGTTGGACTATCTCCCAGCATGCAAAACCATTTAAAATTTGATTCAGTAGTCCGGACTTGAAGTTTACTTAAGACGAGTTGGATCATGCCACTCACTACCAATTAAGGAAGGAGGCTTTAGATGTTTACACTTTAGCAAGACTACATGGGGGTAGGGGAGAACTGCCTTGGCATAATACATTTAGTAAATGGAGAACTGCCTTGGCATAATACATTTAGTAAATCTGTTCAGATCAACACTTTCCGTTGATTTCTTTAAAAACAGATCTGTGCAGTCACCTTTCCTGGGCACTCAAATTACTTAAAGCATGTCAGTTTGATAAATTGATAACAAGGGGAGGAGAAAGCATTTCATCAGTATATCTGATTTGAATTTTTTTTTTAAGTAGTTCAGGTTGTATTTATGCAGGCTGTGGATTGAAGGCCCTTTTTATTTTTTACTATGGCACTTCTCAAAGCAGCAACAAGACAGCTTTAAAACTTCATACCTCTGATTAGAGTACAGCATATCATCTTTAAGAAACCTTCAACCTTCATACAGATTCAAGGTGGTCAATTCCTCATTTTATTACAATTTTGCCTCTGTAAAACTTAAGCATACACTCAGCCAATCCACCCTAACAACTAACGGCCTTTTTATTTAAAGAAAAAAAAAAAAAAAGGAACTGTGCCTGCCAAAGAAAGTGACCAACCGCAGGTGGCAAAAGTGCCAAACAGGACGCATTTTTTTATCAGATAATCCCCACTTTGGACAGACTTATGATCCGACCTCTGGGTACGGCAGGCTCTGTGTCAACAGCGCTCCCGTCTGCTCCCAGGGTCCCCTCCGTCCCCGCTGGAAATCTTATCTGCCAGACGCGCAAGAAAGGCAAACGCCCGCCTTGGGAAAGGGCCTCTCCTCCGCAAACCCTTGCGCCAGTCACCCGTGCTCTGTCCCCTCCCGGCAGGATCTGACACAGCGCGGGCGGCTCCAGGAGCGGAGGCACCGGCAGGCGCAAGGCGGGGCGGGGCAGCGAGGGTCTCCCCGCTGCAGAGAAAGGGGGTCGCCGCAAGCCCGCAAATCCCCCCGCGAGCGGGGACGAGGGTGGCTGACAGGGCTCAGCCAGGAGCAACTATCCCGCCTCGAGAGCGCGGCGCAAGGAGCAACTCCCTTCCCTTCGGACCCCGACCGGCCCCCTTCCCTGCCGTGTCTCCGCGGTCCCCGACACTGACAACCCGCCGCCTCCCCAGCTGCGCCCCCTCCCTAACCGACGGCCCGGGGGGGCCGGGCCAGGCCGTGCCCTCACCTCGGTGAACGGGTCCATGGCCGTGCCGGTGCCGCCGCCGCCCGCGCAGGGTCCGCTCGCAAGGGTTGCTCGCCCCAACCGCTACCGGGATTTGAATTTCAGCGCCCGCCGCGCGCAGGCATGACGGGAAGAGAGGGCGGTGCACGCACGCGGGGCGGTGATTGACAGGAGAGCCGCCCAATCCGGCTGCAGGCGGCCGGGCGGCGCCGTGGCAGGGCGGGGCGGCTTTCCCGGCCATGGAATCACGGCTGGAGTCGTGAGCTGCACCGCCGGGTTCTGCGGCTGAGCCTGTCTGCGGCCCTGCCGCCCAAGGCTTCCTTGTGTTGCGTGCCCGGAGTCCATCCAGCCATGGCCGCCCTGTTACAGAATTTGTTTGGAAAAGACCTCTGAGATCGTCGAGTCCAACCTATAGCTGAACACCGTCAACCAGACCATGGCACTGAGTGCCTTCAGTCTTTAACACTTCCAGGGCTGGTGACTCCGCCACCTCCCCGGGCTGCACATTCCAATGGCTAATCACTCCTGTGAAAAAATTCATCCTAATATCCAACCTAAACCTCCCCTGGCACAGCTTAAAGTCTATGTCTTTCTCACTCTCTCGCTCCTCCTCGCTGACAGCCCCTCTTCAAATTAAGAGGCTTTTACCTCCTTTACAGGTAAGTAGAGCAATAGTGCCTGGTTGATCACACATCTTGCTGCAGCTGCTCAGTAGGAGTGTGTCCTGACCCTTTTTCACTGAAAGATTAATTTTTCACCTGGCATTGACATGGAGATATCATCAGAAAACAGGATTTTTGTGTGATGCAGTAAATGCAGAGGATACGTAACCCAGTGCAGCTGTGAAACTTCTCATGATCTTGAGTTTCTCCTTGTGCTATAGCCTGTGGGTCTCACCAAACCTCATCCACCACTTCCTACAGCTGTCCCTGCACCATTTCACTGGCACACTTTTCTCAGTGAATGTGGAATTAGCAGAGACCCACTGGTTGCTGAGGTTCACTCTTTGCTATCCATGCACCACCCCAAATGCCCTTTGCATACATGTTTTCAGCATAATCACAAATACAGCTTGGTTTTTTTTCATATCTGCCATTCCCACTGGGAGGCTGCTATAGGCTTGCCTACCCAAATGGATAAATCTTGTCAAATTTCCAGTCTACTCATACATACCAGCACGCCTTTAGACCTTTTTGCTCCTACACAAATAGTGTTCATTACCTTGCATGAATGGCCTAGTGCTGTGCTTCTTGCCTCTTTGATTATTTATAGGTAGCAGTCTCTTCTTCTTTCAGCCTTTATTTTGCCTTGCTAAACAAACCAACACTCTTCTAATTGTCCCTCATTAAAAAAATCTTTCCAGTGTCTTATTTGCAAACAGCACAGCATCCGTGTGCACTAGAATATAAAAATACAGTATCAGATAATACTCTTCTGAAGAAATCTTCAAGATTGGACACTCTGGAAAACAAACATCTCTGCACTGTTCTCAGATAAACATGGGTTAGATGGAGCAGTTTGAGGTCCAGCGTCAGAACTTTCTCACACAGCAGGCAGAAAATTAGGACTTACCAGATGGGACTTGTCACTCATTCATAATCTATGAACCAGCCTGTTCAGTGGTAAGAAAGAAACTAGGTTTCTATTTCCTTCAAGAGAAACTAGGTTTAGCTATCACTCGTAAGCAACAGAAACAATCCTTTAATGGAGCAGTAGAGAACGCAGGAAAATACCAGAAGACAAAATAGCCAATATGGAGCTCAAAGTCACTGGCAGAAAATCGAGAGAATTACCATTAAGTCCTTTCTTTTTCCTGCCATCCCAAAGGAAGAAAAGTTGTGTACAATTTGAACCCTTTAAATGATACAGAATTACTGCAATCTAAACATGCTTTCTGCTTTATGTGGGTCTGTGAGATTTATATGGTGCAGCTCTGTCTGTCCTTGGTGCATTTCCAAATGTGGCTCCATCCATTGCTGGTGTCTTTCACATGACACAGCACAGCACATGATGCTCAGCCTGGAGGCTGACAGAACGGGGGTGGCTGTTAGTGTATGTAAGAATGTGTAAATAATACTGGCATGTGCTAATTATTATTATTAAAAAGAGGAAAAAAATTAATCTGTGCAATAAATTTCTTGCAAAATGTATTTCTAAACAGTGTACTCTGAAAAATGAAATGGAGATTCCTAGGAGTGTATAACTGCTTAAATCAATGCAGTATATATGTGACAAATGTCCTTCCCTTTTGCTGTCTACAGAGCCAATAATTTCTTAATTGTATAAGTTCGATCCAGACCTATCAAGGTCCTGCTAGAAATAAATAGAATACTTAGTTTCTCATTTTGTCAAGGAATTATGTCTGTCTTCCAGGAACCAGTAGATAGTAAATATATCTTATCCTTTTATCACTCTAAGGAGCCAAAGAAAGTCAATCCTTTTCAGGAACTGTGCTATAAAAATGAGGCCTGTTGTCTGCATAGTGGAGGGGGTACAGTTCTTAGCAATGGAATTTTCAGTTGGAGTTATATTTTTCTTAATAAATGAGTAAAACTCTTTCTACAGCAGCTTATGGGGAAAAAATCAACTGATCTTTCACAAGATCAATTTGTGTGAAGGCACAAAGAAAAACAGAGGGAAAGAAAGGAATGCCATGTGAAACCAGCAGAACAATGAGCCAGCTCTGCCTGTTCAACAGCTTTATATTTTATACCAGACTTTTGCATTCAAAAATTATGAATCACACCCTTCACTGTCTCCTCCCCTCACGTGATGTGGTTTAAGATGTCTTCTTGCCAGGCATAAGCTAATGAAAAGAAATTCTTTCTGTAACAATAACACAATACAAAGAACTTGGGGAACAGTTTTTGCTGGCTTGCAGTTTTCATGGGAGTTGAGAACTTATGTACTGGGGCCAGTCATTCTTCCTTTAACGTGGCAAGAAGAACAGTTTTACTTTCCCAAGTTTTCTTTCAAAAAGTTTTAAAGCATATTGACTGTTTTCGGGGGTGTATTTTCATTTCAGAAGGTTATAGATGTTTGCACTAGCACTTTAATAAGAGTGGAGCACTTTTTAACTAATAAGGAGAACACTTGCCAAAGTGTTTTTATCTCTGGCTTCCTTACAATACCAATACAATCAGAAATGTAAAATATTGACATTGAAAATGCTGATCCCAGTGTAGTCCTCTGTGTAGCTCCATTCTGTAATTGTAAGAGAATATTACCTAAAACTTTCTTTCTGCTGAGAAACTGAGTTCGTAATTCTGATTCCAAAGGAAAGATGAGCAAGGTGCTTCCTTGATACACAGAAAAAACCTGTCAATTAGAGAAAACTACTACTTTCCATCTTGTAATTTCTTTTATTCATTGTTTAATAACTCAAAAGCTGATGCTCACCTATCTTGCACTTGAAAGCAGATTCCATTTGTAGCATGGTAATTAGAATACAGTCGTGTAGTGTTCCTTGTAGTGTAGATTTCCTTTCAAATGGTGTTTTTTACCAGAAAAAATCCACTCTTCCACTAATCAGCTGGAGAGCTGTCATGATTCTGAAAGCCATTTCCCACCTAGTAGTAAGATTGCATGGGAATCCACAGAGAGGAGAAGCAAATGTGGTGTGCATCATAATTTATGGGCTGTAGTCCCAACTAGAATTAATTCCTCCCCATGACTTCAGACAAAGGGGGAAGAAGAACCTTGTGGAAGAGACAAGGTGACTCTGCCATTGCAGAGTTTCTTGAGGACATCTCTTTCCCCTAGCCCACCTTCTTTTTTGCCTCTGCTGGATCCTGGAGGATGTATGGCAGGTCTGACTCTCTGTGTCTTGGCTATGTCTAAGTTGAAGTCAGGCTATAGGAAATTTTCCTCTTCACAGGCCCCCCAGCAGGACCCCTATAATAAGGGAATCCTGCACTATACAAGAGTAGTAAGAATATAATGTCCATCCTTCCAGTGATTCTGAAATGAATAGGAAATTGTGCCCTCAGATCCTCTTGAATATCCCAGAATACCAAAGAGATGGCCTAGAAAAAGGCAATTTCACCTCCAAACAGTGAATAGAAGGGCAGATCCATAGTCTGGCAAAATACTGCAGTTTGGATTAATCTGTATTTTTTATTACAAATGTTGCATAATCAAAAACATTTTGATGGGCAGCATTTAGGATATGTTCTCTAAGCAAAGCCAAAGGTGATTCTACTGCTTTTGTCAGCTCCTATGATAATCACAGTGGAAATTTAGGCTGACATTATCCAGTAAAGGAATATATTTATGTCAGGAACAAGACAGGTTTCATGAGTGAGTAACCCAATGTGTGACATGGATTTAAATTAGCAATGCTCAGAGCATAAGTCTCTCTCCTCATAGTCCAAATAGGAAATTCATAACCAGCTCACCCAGACTAAAACAATGCAAGATACCATAGCCACTACAGGGTAACTTTTACCTGGGACTTTGTTTTCGATTACCAAAAGGATTCATTCATTACTCTGCTTCGACAACCATAGTTGGGGGAAAATCCTTAAAGGGGATGCTTGCTGGGGGAAAATATTACAGAAGCTCTCTTATGAGGAGCAACGGAAGGAAAAAATCTCACAAATTAAAGCTGGAGGCAAAAGCAAAAACATTACAGGTTAATGCCAGACTCGATGATCTTAGAGGTCTTTTTCCAACCTTAATAATTCTATGATTATGGGGAGAAAGAACTAAAATAAGACGAGTGAAAAAATGGCAGACAACAAGGGAGGATAACAAAGAAACAGGAAAAGAAAGAAGATGTATCAAAATGGAGAAGTAGTGAAACAAAGAATGAGACAAAAATCATATTTCATTAACAACAAAAGACAGTTGTTGAGTGGACTCAGTTTCAGAAAAAGATCTCTGGGTGGTTGAACTCTGCTTTTTTACAAGGCTGTGGGAGTTAAGAAATATTTGTGTTTTATGCAATCTCAAAAGATTTATTGTCTTCAGTCAGTATAATACTGCATTTGTATCACTAAATCACAGAAAGTTTCTCAGGGCTGTTCACTTAGGTCTCCTAACTGATATAGGAGAAGGAGAATTAGGTAAAATAGGTAAAATACCCTCTTTTCTTTCTTTATCCATATGGTACAGATGTACCATTTGCTGACTTAAAAGTTTTGAAATTAGGCAAAGGGCATGAGAGTACGTAAGTGCTGCTATGTTAATTTAGACCAGGATATTACTCTCAGTACCTGAGACTTGTTTGCAACTGCAACATAGTGCAAATGGAGTAATCACATAATCACAGCAGCAATTTCACCAGCCAAATTTTATTGCATTTTATGTTTTTGAAATATTTTTTTAAACAATGGAAAAATTAAGACATTCTTCTTGAGAAACCATTTTTCACTAACAAAAAAAAGTGTTCTATCAGCTCTAGCTTTTTTTTTTTTTTAGGGACTCAGTAGGCTGTAAGCTTAACAGGTGATAATTTTCTGACCTCTTGCCATCTTATTTTCATATTTTAAATAAATAAATGAAACTAGAGGACACACATAAAATAAATGATTTCTAAGGAAGGCTAAGAATGTTACCTACAAAATCACCTGAAAGTTTTGAAAACAAATATAGGTGCTTCAAATTAGGTGTAGTCTATATGCTTTGCTAAATAGGGAAAGTATATGATAAGGATATGAAATGGGTTTTACATGAGTTCCTGGTAGTTTTTTTCACTTTCTATGTCAGTTCTTTAGAAAAAAACAACCATACAGTATCATGAAATCCTTTCTGCAAAAGTAGCATATTTACACTAGAGGGTGCTACTTGGACAGGATTTGGGGCTGCTCAGTGTCTTGCTTTGGAAATCCCTTTTTCAACATTTGGAAAAAATGCACATCTAAAATAAGAAACAGATGTTTCATATGGGATAAATTCCACTGAAATTTAAATAAACATAACTGAAATGATAATTTTCCACACACATACCCAAGAGGGACACTGGTCCCTTGTGTCATCTCAGCTTCAGTACAAACTACATATATAATTACACTGAGGATATGTTAGAGATGAGTAAATATCCTTAATATTTCAATCTGCTTTTGCTTAATGAACTTCTTTGACACCAAAAATAGACTAACTAACGTGATATAAAAAAAAGACGCATGGCTCTTCGTTAGCGAGAAGGACAGAAGCATCTGATGGAGTAAAAGCTCAATTAGCAGTCTATAGTACAAACACAGTGTTACTGAATGCCTGGGTGTGATATGACACACACCAGGGTTGTCTCACCTTATAACAGAGCATGAAAGAAGGCAAAGGGAATGGCAATGGCCTAGATGTTATTTTAAATAATTCTTCCTTCATTCTTCCCATGGTGAAGAGAATTGTGAGAACTCTGAACATCTCTCTACATCTCCAGGGCCTTTGGCTGCCTTGAGCCAGTGCCCACATAGAGGTGGTACAGACCTTGAGCCATGAAGATAGCTGCTGCTCCCTAACAGCTGTTTACAAGTGGGTTGGTATGGGCAGCTTGTCTTCTTAAATGTCTAATCCAAAATCTCTTTTGAATTTAGCAGGTCTGTAACAGGGTAAGAGTGCTTGCCCAGCACTGTCCCCATCTCATTGCAGCTCTACCTCTAGGACTCTTACTAACACCATGATGAGGAGGTAGCCAGGGAATCTCCAAAAACAGCCAGGAGATGGAGGCAAATGAAGTCTGAAAAGCAAACCTCTGGTTTGGTTTACACTTTTCCCCAACACTACTGAACACTATTTCCATTGGCTGAATTTGTCACTGATACCACTTGGAACGTGTTATTCCTCATGGAGTAAATAAAATAGCTGTTTTATAGCCCCATTTAACCTCACAAACTATGTGTGAATCTGCAAAATAAAGCTCGGTGGCAGTGCCAGGCATATACTTGGAAACTGGAAACAGAGAGTGAGTTTATGCCTTGGGTTCTGCCTCTCACTGAGTCAGTGTTTCTTCTTGAAAACAGGGTTTACCAGAAGACCACCTTCTCCAGGCCAGGAAAAGTCCCTTCTGCTCTGTAGATCCTGTCCTAAGGGTGAGAATCTGGATGCCCGATGAAATGAAATGCCTTGATGAAGAAGTACATCATCACTCTTTCCACCACTATTGGGTGATTGTCCACTAATGTTAGCTGCAAAAGGTTCCCTGCTCCCAGCACTGGAGCTCCTGCTGCAGGAGAGTGCTGAGCCCAGCATGTAGTTGAGAGATGCCTCAAAAACTCCATGTACTCACACTTACTACTGCACAAGTAGTAAGTTTGTTTCTTGTAAAATGCTGCTAAGGAGGTGTTTTGTGTTTTTTGGATATCCCCTTCTCATTTTATAGGTCTGTTGTATAGCTTGGACTAGCAAAAAGTAGGGAATCAAGTAAAAAAAGTGGAAGAGGAAAAGATAAGGAAATGAACGGCAATAGAGAGAGGAACACTGTGCTTTTTTCAGGTTGGTTAAGAAATATGTGAACTGCTCACCTGATAAGCCAAAATAAGTGAACTGCTCCACCTGATAAGCCAAAAAGGACAATGCACTACAAGGACAACTTTGTTTATCAACTAAAATTATCCCAGCACCACAAAAGAGTTGACCAACTTCAAAAGGCACAAAGTACAAATGTTTAATAGATTGTCATTTTTGGTCAGCCGTGGTTTAACCCCAGCCAGCAGCCAAGCCCCAGGCAGCTGGTCACTCACTCCCCCACAAGCAGGATCAGGCAGAGAACACGAAGTGCAAAAGCTAGAAAAACTTGTGGGTTGAGATAAAGGCAGCTTGATAGAAAAAGCAAAAGCTGCACACACAAGCAAAGCAAAACAAGGGATTCTTTCAGTGCTTCCCATGGGCAGGCAGGTGTTCAGCCACCTCCAAGAGAGCAGGACCCCATCACACATAATAGTAACTTGGAAAGACAAACACCATCACTCCAAACATACCCCTCTTTCTCCTTCTTCCTTCCAGTTTATATACTGAGCATGATGTCAGATGGTCTGGAATGTCCCTTTGGTCAGTTTGGGTCACCTGTCCTGGCTGTGTCTCCTCCCAATCTCCTATGCACCCCCAACGTCCTCACCAGCATGGCAGTAGGAAAAGCAGAAAAGGTCTTGGCTCTGTGTGAGCCCTGCTCAGTAATAACAAAACCTCTCTCTATTAACAACCATGTGTTCAGCACAAATCCAAAACACAGCCCCACACCAGCCACTGTGAAGAAAATTAACTCTACCCCGGCCAAAACCAGCACAGGGCAGATTGTCTTGTGCTGCCTGACCTGGTATTTGTGTTGCCACAGCAAGGTACCTGTGATTCATCTGCTGGTGTTTGCAGTTTGGCAGGCAGCTTGTGCTCCAGCTGCTTGCCAGTCCTGCCTGCCAGTCCTGCTTGCCACTGCCAAAGGCAACACCCTGTCTTTCTGAGAAGGACCCCTGCAGTGACAAGGCATTGCTGCAGAAGTGGACAGACAGAGGAGTAAAAGGTCAAGAGGCATGTGTTAGTCCATCAGTCCATACTGAAGGAGGTGCATGCTTTACTGTGACTATTATATTTTTATAACCCACTTCTCTGCCACAGGAAAGCAGCTTCTTTTTCATTAGTAAGTATAAGTGCATTTGTGAGTACAATAGGCATCTAAGATTTCTGTCCTCATATGATAGCAGACAACAGTCAGATGCATTCATAGGTTCACATTACTTCTCTGTACTTTACTGCAAGGTTTGCCTATGTTCTGTTTGCCTTTGTTGCATTGAGTGTATGGTTTTGATCCTCCTTAGCATAAAGCGTGAACAAATTCAGTGGATAAATCAATCTGAATACTGGAGCTGTATCAAGTTGTGCATCTGAAAATAGCAGTCCCATTGAATAAGTCTATGAGTAAGCAGCTCCCACAAGCATGTGCTGAATTTGCTGTGTACTAGGAGTGTAGGACCCAGCTGGAATCAGAAGGCAATGTCAGACATTTCTGAAGGAGCTTCTAGAAAGAATATGTCAGGAAGGACGGTCAGTTTGGAGTCACTTGGTCAGTGAAATTGTTTGGTCAGAGGATACTCAGCTAGCTAAGAGTCATTAAGCAGGGAGGGAAGGCTGACCTTGCCACTCTGAAGGGCCTGAAGCTGTGCCAAGTTATGCAGAGTTAGTTAAGGACTCTCGTTCTCAGCTTTCATAGTTCATCAGTGATTCTTTGTTGTCATAGAGAAGTGGAGGAAAGATAGCGTAAATATGAGGGAGGAACCAAATAAAACTGATGTTAAAACAAGTTGTGTGTATATATATATATATGCACACACACACATACATATTTAAAATCCAAATGCACATATATGCATATATATTTATGTATGCATCTATATATATGTGCTTTTGTATATGCGTGTATGTGTTGAAATTTTGCAGCGTTAGCTTCTGACAGATACAGAGATCAATAAAATGTGTCATTGCTCTTCCAGACTGTACACATTGCAGAGCTTATTGATGCTAATATTCCTATAAAGATACTCCTCTGTGTGCAAGACATTGCAGTATTTTTGACCAAATGACTATGACATTATCTCTGAAGGCATGACCAGGTAAATCTGAAATTATCTCTGGAAGTAGTATTACGTTAAAGCTGAAATACAAGATGAATGTCACCTTTAATTCTGCCTCCTAACAATGGGTATAGATCCATTTGGACGGTGGAACTGTGTCATTTAAGCTGTATTCCACAGTGTGGCTCATCTAAACATCACAATTTGTCCCTATGTTCCCTCATCTTGCTACAATGTGATCAGTACCAGCTGCACTGATAGCCTCCAGGAATTTTTTCATGACAGAGTAGCTTGTCTTTTTTCCTGCTATCTTTCCAGACAGGCTTGCAAGCTAAGATGTCTTTAAGGTCAGAACTGCTAGAGGTACACTAAATATATAATTATATATACAATTATATATACATATATATATATATATATGTTTGTGAGTGTATGTGTGTGTGTACCATTTTTGTCATGAGATACTCAGTAATGTTTTTCTCAACTGACCTTTCCATGTTATGCTTTTAATCAACAAACGTGACCAAGCTTGCTTGGAGACAAAGCAGAAAAGCAAGGACAGGTGGCCTTTTAGCATCCCTCCTCTGTGCCTTCTGCTGCTATTGCTTTTGGCATCCTCTTGCTACAGCCAGAAGCTAGTATGACCTAAAAAACCCTTCATGCCGTCCTGCAAAGGAAAGGGCTAGCAGGGAAAGAAAAAAAAAAACCAAAAAACAAAGTGGAGGCAGCAGGTTCAGGGGTGACTGACTGCCCAAGCAGGGAAAAAGGACTCATGGACACCAGGGAGAAGCAGGCAGGACATGAGAGAGATGGAGAGAAGGCATCCACTGGATGGAGCAAGGAGAGGAGGTGGATGTGTAAAATACACAAAAATAGACGGATAGTTACTGATTTCATTGCTATGGTGTCCAAGTATATATAAAAGAGCATTTCTAGGAGAATTAGGGTCTATGCATCAAAATCACTGGGAAGTTACAGCAAAATGGTACATTGACTTTATAGTTTAGCAGTTGTCTATCATTTCTTCATCAGCTGTGCTAATTATTTGCAGTGCTTGAACCGATTAACTGTATTTTGGGGTTTTTTTCCTGTAATTGCCATGTATCACAAGCAAACTCTAACCCATTAGGGATAGCTTTGGCTCTCTAAATTTAAAAGTGTTTATTCAGTTCCTGCAATCTGAGATTTGGAGACAAGCCTGCAAGCTCCAGATGCTACATTGTTAGCAAAATAGTTTAGAGGGTATTTGAGGTTAAACTTGGACATGTTGACAGAGCATATATCTTTCAGGATCTTCAAAGAATTTCAGTTAAAAGGGACATCAAATTTGTCAGCTAGATAGAAGTGTGTTTCAGCACTGGCTCCTCATTAGCCAACTGAGAAAAATGACACCTCGGTCTTTTCATAGCTGGTCTTAAGAGTACCTGGGTTTGACTCTGTGTGAGGCAATAGAAAATAAAATGAAAATATTTGCTTTAAACCCTATTTTTTTAAAATTATTGCCTGTGAAGACTGACATGAAAGCAGACAGAGCTATCTGAGCAGTGTTTACTCAGGCTTGTGATTGCATACTTGCAAGTATGCTTGCCTGACTAAGAAGGATTCAGGAAACTCAGTAAAACTTTTCCAGGTAGGACACAGAAAGAGATTCTCTGAAGTATCAACAAGCTGTGATCTGTAGAATTTCCTCCACTACTACCTGATGATACAGCCAGGTCTTATTGGACGGTGCTATGGAGGGAATCCAGTGTGTAGAGCACATTGCAGATACAGATTTATTGATGGGAGGGAACATGGCAGATATTTAAGATACTCAAGTAAAGAACCACACAACTTCCCAGCTCTCCTCTCCCTGGGAGATCACTACACTCACATAATCTATGTTAAGCAGTATGGTGCTGGTAAGTCACTTTCAATTAAATTGCTCTCTCCAATAAATGTTGACCATTTAAGAAAAGTAAATGCATTATTAACACAGTAAAATGTATTGATGTGTAATCTGACTTCAGTAGTCTCCTTAAGTCTCCATAAAGAGTACAGAATCTTCCTACACCGTGCCTACATTAATAGGTTACACAACCACGATTGCTAAGATAAAATAACTTGTTCCTATTTGATGTTCAATTTTAAAATGCACAGATTGTATTTCAAGGAGTGAAAGGTTTCACAAGCAAAGCAACAGATTGCACAACAAGTAAGGCGACAGGGTGTAATATAAAGTCTGTCTTCTACTTTAAATTCTATTTACTACTTATCAGTGTATGATAACCATCAGTTACAGCCCTAAACCGTTGCCCTGATGCAATTCCTCCGTTCTCTTTACATGGGACGTCCCCGAGCATGAGACCCGTCTCCCAGGGTGTCACATACCCTGCTAAGCACCCTTGTCCCATGCAGTCCTTCCTCTGCCTGCCACAGATCTAGCAGATAAGATTACCAATCACACCAACTATTGCCAATTGCAGCGATGATGGTAGCTGATGATTATCAGAGGACTGCAACGCTGGACTCTGCATGAGTTATGCTCGCTAGACTCCTGCAAAGGATGACACTAAAGCCTCGCCTACCCTGCTGGGGTACTGAGGGCTGATGTTTTTTATTAGAATCACAAAATCACTAGGTTGGAAGAGACCTCCAAGATCATCGAGTCCAATCCAGTCCTAACACCTTAGCTAAACCATGGCACCGAGTGCCATATCCAGTCTTTCTTTAAACACATCCCCGGGCAGACTATTCCAATACTTTATCAGCCTTTCTCTAAAGAACCTTTTCCTAATATCCAACCAATATTTCCTTTGGCGCAGCTTAGGACTGTCTCCTCTTGTTCTGTCAGTTGCTGCCTGTCTTCCTGTGGTGTCGGCGGGCTGGCACCCCGGGACACCGACCGCAGCACTACAGATCCCAGGGTGCAGCGCGCCCGCGCCCCGCCCTCGCCAGCGCTCGGGCCGCGCGGAGCCCGACGGGACTTGTAGTCTGCAGAGGCGGGCGGGCGGGGGCTCTGCCGGCGCGGCTCCCGCCTGCCGGCCCGGGGCCAGCCGCGCTCCCCGGATCCGCCGAGGCGGCGAGGCGGGTACATCCCGCGGCGCCGGGCGCTGCCTCCCCTCAGGGCTCCCCGCCCAGCAGCCGGGAGCCTGCCGCGCAGGGGGCGGGCAGCGGCGGGGCAGAGCGGCGCGCTGCCCGGCGGAGCACCATGCTGGAGTCCATCTGTGTCACCGGTGAGGAGCGGGAGCGGGGGCGGCGCGGTCCCCGCCGCGACCGGGGCAGCCGGCGGGCCGCCAGCTCTTCCCTGCCGAGCGGGGAAGCATCGCCTGGGCGGCGCCGCGGGTGTCACCTGGGGACGGGGGAAGGGGATCCACACCTGCCTGGCTGCAGGAGCAGGAGCCCCCTCGGTGAATGGGGAGTGAGCGTGTCACCTGCGGGCCCTGACCCTGCCCCGGGACACGGGGGAGGGCGGAGGTGACACCCGCTCGGCTGGAGCGAGGGACAGACCAGGCAAGGAAGAATGCCAATAAAACTACTGCTGATGATACCTGGTGTCTTACACGCTTTGGCTCTACCCTTGGCTGTGTTCTCAGAGAAGTGAACAAATCCTCATAGTATGTGTGTATAAAAACCTGTATTATGACTATATGACGATAATATAGACAGGTACTTGGTGCCACGCAGAATTGCTATCTTTTGTTCCTTGTATATGTGGAACGCAGGAAAACCTACAATACAGCTGCTGCTTGGAAGCAGATGTTTTCCTTGTTTAAATTTGACATCCTTTCATATGTCAGTAATTCAGCTGCTCAAGCCAATGTTACTTTTCCATGGGGAGGTCTATCTACAAGAAATCTGCGGGAGGTGTCTTAGTGTGCCCTTATTCAGTATCCTTGCAATCATAACTAAGATCTCTTACAGCTACTCTTTCTCTGCATAATTGATATGCTGTTCCATCTGTGCATGGATATGATGAGAGTGTTACTGCTGATAATGGGAACGGAAATAAAATAAATTTCATGGGATCAATCAGACCATCCCTGGAGATGTGCAATAGCCACTGCAATCCTTTAGGATGAGATTTTGTGAAAAATAGTTATTTTGAGTCCATATCACTCCATCAAATATTCCTGACTGCACCTGTGCTGCAGTAGAACAAGCCAGAGACTTTCTTGGATGAGAGTTTCATCTTGTGCAGGACTGCCTATAAATCAGTGTTCTGTGATTATATCCTGAGTTTATTACATCAGTGGGAGTTTGTTGCTTGATTTCATTAGAGCCAAGTCTTCACTTTTACTGATTATTACTGTGCCCATGTAATTTAATTTGAAGGGCCCGAATTTGGAGTCAGTTACATAATACTGTATTTCAATATAGAAGTAAACGTGCAGGAAACTACTTGCAAGTCAGTGCATACCTTTTTTTTTTTTAAAGGTAAAAAGAGTACATCTCAAGTAGCACTGTCATTTTAAAGAAGAAAATCCAAACTGCCAATCAGCCCTAAAAATCAGAGTTACTTACAAACACTGGCAGCTAATGAATCGGATATACAAGTTTGCTGATAGCTGAAACCTGCCCTTGGTTTTGAAGCTCAGAATTAAAAGCTGGGTGACAGATAACACTTTTTCAGGAGAAAAGTAAATAGGTGGATATTTTTTTGGGGGGGGAAAAAAAGAGTCTTAAGTTAAGTGTAAAAGTACCCTATATCATGCAGGCTCTAGTTAATAACTAAGATGCTCGTGAAAATAGAAAGTAACTCAATGTCACTGTTTTTACAGAAACCCATTGCCCAATTCTGCTGTTAAACCATGTTCAGTCATTATAGACAGAGCTTCCAGTGCATTCTAGTTCAAGTTGCCTGACAACTTCTTTTCAAAACTGGAGTGTTTTTAAACTTTAAAGGTGTTTCCAGTAGTGAGGAAATAGAATATAGGATTTTGGTCAGATTCTGTTATGCCACAAATACAAGCCTGTAGTGTTTGAGAGGCAGTGGAACATTACAGGTTCATGTACTTTATGTTGCCTGCTTTTTTTTCAAAATACAGCCCTCTGCACACAAGAACCATACAGTCTAGAGCCCATAAACTACAGGGAGTTGTGAATCTATTCAAATTGTCTGAATATTGGAGATAAACATTTCTTTGTAATGTAATTGTACCTTTGCACAGTGTGTCAAAGGAAGAATCTTACTTGTCACATCTGTGTAGTTCCTTCTCATCTCACAGTTTCAAACTTAACTATTGCTTGTAGACAGATCACGTACATTATTTGCATTCCTATAAATTTGAAAATTCAAGTCAGCCTTGAAATGATTTCAGATTTTGAGCAAAAAGGAACTCAGCCGTATTCTAACATGGTAATGATAATCTGAAAAACAAAAGTAGTGGCTCAGGCCATTACATCCCTAGGGCAGGAGGAAGTGCTCCACAAATATATTTGCTAAGCACCTTAGTCACACTTGCAGTTTGGACAGGATTTGTTCATTGTGCATGTATAACCTGAGTGACAGCTGCTCAAAAACTGCTGGATCTCTCTGCTATTTTAGAGCAAGGCTAGCCAGACACAGATATCCATGCCACAAATACCTATCATTAACCTCATTCCACCTATGGAAAAGGTATTTAAGAAGCTGCTTGGATAGTAGCTGCCCTGTAGCCTAGAGGAAGGTATTATTTATACAACACTCTCCAAAGGCTAGAAAAATACTTACACTGGGATTTTACTACACATATTATTGACTTATTAGCTCAATCCCTCAGTTTTTAAAGGACAGAGATCAATAATATAACTGGCTCCTGAATATAACATAAAATCTTTTTTCTAAGAAATAACCTCTGACAAGATTAGGCAGTGTCTGCAGTGGTGCAAGGTTCAAGGCTAGTGACTTGGATGCAATTTATACATGGAAAGTGTTTAATTAATGCAGAATCGTCATGAAATTTGTGGTTCCCATGTATTCTCTGTTAGCACTTATGGACTTCATCCCTTTCCAGTAGTGCTGTGACACTGGAATACCTACCTGTATATAAATGCAAGTTACAGATAAAACTCATCTTTCTGCAGAATCAAGCCTGAGGTATTTTGAATTGTTCTGTGACACATAGTACACTCATGTCTGCAGGATGGAATAAGCCCAGTACTGCCAGTTCCAGCTGATGTCTTGACAATGATGGGATTTTGGCTAGGGCAGAACCTGCTGTCTTGTGAGATTCTTTAGGCTCACAGGGGGAGCTGTGAGCTGGCTGGCTGCCCTGCTAGCCCAGCTTATGGGACAGCAGATGCCGAACACCGTGGTGTTTAAGAGGGGTAGAGCTCTACTCTGGCCCAAGACAGACCAAGTTGCTATTAACAGGAGGGTTTTTCTGTTCATTGGTACCCTAATTATGACAAAATGGGGACAGGCAGCCCTTCTGTCCCCTACTTGCTTATCACTTCCATCACCTTGTGCTCCAAATGTGGCAGATTGTTGCATGTAATATTTCACCTGTGTCTGTAGGACCAAGTTTTTATTAATGTGTTGTTGCAGAAAGGAACAAGATATAAATAAATGGAAATAAACATGATGGAGAATATTTTAGGAAGAGACTATACTAGCTTTGTTGTGGGTTTGGGGTTTTTTTTTAATTGCTGAAGGACTTGTGGCTTTGTGACTGTGGAGTGTTTGGAAGTGAGAACAATGAAAAGAATCCTTGTTCATAAATTACATGAGGGAGGTTCTCAAAGGTAACTGGAGCCTTGGCCATATGTTCTTTGACAGTTTTCTACTGCAGAAACAGAAATAAGTCAAGTCAGGAAATCCAGATTTGTACTTCTCACAACACATGTAGCACATGTGGATGAGATACAAAAGATAAAACCTTTGGGACCTGTAGCATGATATCTGTATCCTGGTCTGCAGGGTAGTGCAACACCATAGCATGGTGGTTTTCAATTTGCCTTTTTCATATCTTTTATGAGTAATCTCCAGTCATCTATCCAATGGTATCCAGAATTTAAAAGCTGGAAATCACTGCTAAGCAATCCATGCAATTAATCTGGGTTGATAATCCATTCCAACTGGCTACTTTATAGCAGCACGGTATCTCAGTACTTTTTGAAATACCAAAGCAGGCTTTCAGGAGGCAGGCTGTGCAATGAATTTGTTTTGTATTCAGAATACTAGACCTCTTTTTCAGTCATCAGGCATTGCTAATCATTGGAAACTCTTGAATATAAGACAAGTTTCCTAGAAGACAGGAAGTTTGGTTGATGCTGTCTGATTTACAGATGTGGGTTTAAAATATGCTACAGCTTAAACAAATGTATTAGAGAAAGAATTTTAAATTTGGTGCTTTGCATCATGATTTTGACATAGTCTCAAATATTATTTTCTAATTTATTTGGCAATGATATACGGAAGACCTATACAAAATTTTAGAACAGCAGTTAACTTCTGTGAGAACTGCTTTGTTATCTATTATAATATTTAAAGTGTGCCAGATTACCTGTTGATTCTAAGTTTCTAGCGCAAATAGGCATGGAACAGTATCCTTTAGTCAGAAGAAAATTAAGGACAGCCACACTTAGTTTGGCAGCTGAAAAATCACTTTGCTACGAGATTGCGCTTATAAAGTAACTACAGATTGGGAACAACTATTTTTGATATCAGCCATGTGCATGTGAAACCTGCCAGTTCATGTTCAGCACTCAACCACCATTTGTGACACATTCAGGAGAATTTTGATTTACAGCATTCTACAATTATCTACATATAAAAGCATTTATTACTGGCCAACTGTACCTCTTAGCTGTAACAACTTGCTGTCATGAGTTTTTGGTACTAGATTGACATAGGCGTTGGGGGAGGGAGGGAATGAGTGGTTTAAGGTTTAAGGTTTTGAGCTGTTTCCTTTAATTAAATTTCTGGGGTTTTTTTTCTTATCTGTTTGTCACTTCTTAATACATGTGTGATATTTGTTCAAATTGTTCCATTATAGCAGCAATTTAAGGCTTCTATGTTCTTTGTGGCTTTTAAGAGTTGGTTAGTAGAGAAGGTGAAGTGTTGATGCCTCTAGTTGCATGTTATTTCTTGGTCTATATTTTAAGAAGTAGCCGTGTACTTCCAATTCCAATTTTGTCTACCTAAGCAAAGTCATGTGCTCAGAAATTTAGTATGTGTTCAGACATTCTGGATACCTTAGTTTACACTTACCCTTCTTAAAACTAAGGATTCTCACACTGTAATAGTTGATGCAGGTCTGAAGTCAATCTCAAATACTTGCCCAGGAATATGAGAGTGGTCATCCTATTCTGTTGTCCAAAAAATGCATGTCGTTTATGTATTTAGTTTGATGTTGTTCTCCTAGTGATGGGGAACTGTGGTTTCTCACCATGACAGCTCATGAGAAAGCAAGATAAGCCATGTAGGCAGGTTGTCACGTATGTGATGAGAATGTTCTGACAGAATTTGAACAGGAATGCGAAGGAGCACATTCCTGTGCCAAGCATAGAAAGGGAATTCACAAACTTACCATGGAAGAAAAATGAATTTGCATAGGATACACATGCTTTAGTGAAAGGTAATAATCTAATGCTTCTATCTCTCTTCTTTCCAGTGGAGAAAACACCCAGGCTGTAGATCACCCATTATATGTTCCTGCAATAGGACCTCTGGTCTTTTTGGTTTTTAGGACAGGATGTTAAGGAGAACTGAGGAACACAGGTTGATCTGGAACTGACAGAGGTCCAATAGCATGAAATACATTGTCATGGTGCTTATGTTGGGAGCAAAAGCAAATTTAAATGTGAAAATAAAGCTGAAATTCAGCCACTCGATTTTTTTTTTTCCACCTTAGAGGCATTTAATGATTTCTTGCTACTATTACATTCAGATATAATTACTGTATGTAAAGTAATTACAGCTCAACTTTGGGATGAAGCTCAAATCCCTTTTGCAGGCTTTAATCATGCTTCAGCCACATCTCCTCTTCTGTGAATCCTTTTATTTTAGGTACAGAAGTAGAAACATTTCTCTGTGGCACAATTTCTTTGTACCTGTAGTTTCAGCTCACCTAATGTTCTAGGAGGAACTGGTTGTCAAGAGGAGGGGATGGTTAGAACCAGTGAAGCAAGGTCACTTTTCCCTAACAAGCCAGCACAAATGTTAAATTCAGTTTTAATCCTCAATGACTTTTCCGTGCAGCTGCTCTGCACTAGGGACCAGTTTCCCCTGAAGGCTATGCCAGGGGTCAGAGCAAGAAAGGAGAATTCACTCATTAAAGAAACATTATTTGGTTCTTGCACTTAGTTCAGTTTACAATATTTCTTCTCAAGTGTTTTTTTAAGCCAGCTGTTATTGTAGAACAACTTTGATTAGATGATATACCAGTATTGTCTTAAAGGTTTTCAGGAGTGTAATTAGCTGATCTCTCTTGCCTCTTTAAGTATAGCTTATTGTCTGTACTAAGATTGAACACGTGAAACTGAAGTCTTTTAAACATATATTACTCTCCATATGCTGTTGTAAACTGTTCACAGTGGCTGGCCCTTTCCAGTGTTCTCACCCTTTTCTGGGAGTAAATTCCGTGAATCAGATTTTGCAGATGAGATCACACCAGACTGCTTGTATCGCAGCACAGATCCCTGTGGGACTTCACTGTAAACACTGCTCACATGCTCCTATACAGCTTCCTATTTTTTAAGTTATTCTTTATCCTTACAGAAAGCCTTGGTTGCGTGATAAAGATCAATCAGCTCAAAACTATACATTTGTTAATGTAGCAATGTAGATGTTAATGTAAACATTCGTGAAGTACTGTAGAGTCTTTTTTTAAACACCTAAGTTCTTAGCTGCCAGCAGCGTAGTTGTGCATGGAGATGCAAGCATAAAATACTTGTTTAGCTGGACCTTACGAGTCCCAGTCTAATTGTTCAAAAGTGATATGGACACTCAGTTCTTCCCTATGCCTGGAAGTCAGAATTGATGTGATGTGACTGCAGTTAAGACATTTTGTGTATCCTTTATGTTGCAGTTTTGAACCCTTAAGATTAGTATCACTGTGTGAAAATCAAGTTTGTACTCATTATTTTCTTTTTTTTTTTTCCCCTAAATGCAGAAAAACTTCACTGGCCTAAGACAGAGCTTTCTAGGAAATCAGTCCTGAGTCTGGAAGTACATAAGCTGAACATTAATAATGAAAACAGCCTCCAGCATCCACCTTCCGGCATCCTTAAGGACATTTTCACAACAGGAACCAGCAGCTACAACGTCCTTCTGCAGAGCAAAGAGGAGAAGAAGCACCACGCTCAGAAGCAGCCGTCCGCCCACCACAAGAAACACAGGAAAGCCACCAAGTGCTGCTCGGGCTGGCGCGGCGGCGAGCCCCGGCGGGTGCGGGTGCCGCTGCCCGTGCCGGGCGGGCGGTGCTGCGGGCCCGGGTGCTGCGGGCCCGGGCAGCGCTGCGGGCCCGGGCAGCCGCCCCGCCTGGGCGCCGGCCCCGCGCCCTCCGGCCTCCGCCTCGCCGCCAGCGCCTCGGCCGCCGCCAGCGCCGCCGCGCCGCCGCCGCGGCCCAGAAGCAGAACCAAAAAGCATTCCGGTCCCGCCAAGCCAAAGCAATCCCCGTCCTCAAAAAGCCGTGGGAAGGAAGGCGATGCCGCTGGCCAAAAGCTCTGTTTGCTGACGGCAATCAAGCCGTCCAACGTGGAGAAAGAGAAGGTTAAATTTTTCAACTCGGATTTCACGTACAATCCTCAGTTTGAGTATGAAAACCCTGCTCTGCCAAATGTGTTAGCTAAGCACAGCCATGCATCCGACAGATTTCTTAAGCAGGTATCGTTACTTTTATTCCCCTCCGTTTCCAATGACTATTTCTTCCCACACCTACGTGGTATTTGGCTTTGTTTGTAGCGAGTAAGTTCTCCTTGTTCTCCCCTGCTGTTTGAAGAATGCATCAAAAATGAGAATGCAGTAGTAGAACTGAAATAAAATCTTATTCATAAAAAAAATTAAAACCTTTCTAAAATTTACAGGACTTTACAGGATAAAGGCACAGTTCCTTCTAAATGAATCTACATGAAACATACTTTAAAGCAATAAAGCTTTTTAGGCAATGAAGCAGGGTCCAGAACAGGAAAAATACAGTGCCTAAACAGGCAGCATAGAAATCCTGCCAATCCTCTTGGTGACACAGGGATTGGGAGGGCATAGCAATTAATTGAGGTCATCATTATTGGATAAGCATATGTTGATGTTCCTTGTTTTAATCAACTTTGAAAGGGTATTTGAATATACATTAGACTCAATTAAGAAGCAGCCAAATGCCATTCCAGAGAGAGGTAAATTTTAAGAAGACAATTTTGGTTTTTCTTGACATGCAGCCACACTGGTAACATAGCTACAGACATTCCCATTCTGTGTAACTGCCTTGGCTTCCTACCTGAGTTACAAAAAAACCTGAACAACAAAAGCCTTGCTTTCAACTTTGACCTAAGTGGCAAAACCCAGTACTTATCTGTACAGTAGCAGAAGCAGTATTCCTCCCACTTCTGCTATTTTTAAATGGTTTAGAAGATTTTTTATTTTAAAATGGTTTAGATCTTATTTAAGTCTGACAAGCTTTTCTAAACAGAGACTCATGTTTTCAAGTGATATTTAACGTGGGAAGACATCCTGCCATTCCATGAGTTTTACTTCTTTGTGATACGAATATTTCACTTAAAACCAAAATTCCTCATGGAAAAGATATGTGAATTGAAAGGACTAGGGATTGTAAGAACCGATCCCTGACTTGTGAACAGACTGATTTTTTTTTTCTTTTTCTAAATCCAAGAATGTACAAAAATGTTATTACCCATTACATCATTGTATTGAGAGTCTCAATTTTCACATTGAAAATATCTGTATATTTTAACAACTCAGTTTCTGGGTTTTCATTAAAAATTTATTTTCTTTATGAGGAAAGGGAACAGCTGTTCTATTCTTAAAATCTTCCATGCTTCCAAACAATGAACTAAATTGTAATGACACCAAATAAAACTGCTCCTTAACTAGAGCTTTTTAATAAGTTTTCCTTTGGTTTTTTTAAGCAATATTAGCATCATAGATGACAGAAAATCAACAGCTACTGATTTGACAAACCAAATTGAATACAAATTATCCCTTTTAGTGTGGGCTAGCAGAGCCTTAAAAGTCCTTTTATGCCTGATGATTTTCTGGGGCAAGCCTGTCTTCGGTTTACCCTTCTTTTAACAAAAACCCCTAAGCATAAATACTGAATATTTTAGTAACAAATGATTCCTCAATATTATTCTGATTTGTAACTCTACCGTTTTCCCTATCCATAAAAAGTATGTGAAAATAAAGGCTCTGTAACAACTTTATCAAAGGCAGTAAAGGATTTAATATTTGAGGAAGTATGGTATTTCTGACAATTAACAAGGAAGATGTAAATTGTTTCACAAGACTTAGTTTGAGTCACTAGAAAAGTATGTATTCAAAGTTCAGCTCCTAAAAATACCAAACAGAAATACCTTGCACTTAAAAATGCCCAAACTAGCAGCTTTAACACAGCTCCAAGCCCAGCAGGTGTCACTCTCTCTCTTTTATCTACAAGTAGCTTCAGAAATTTTCATCTCCACGCAAATTTGAATTTAATTTCATGCAAATTTACTATCCAGAAAAAGCAGCATTAATCAAAATTTTAATCAGCAAGTATTGTAGGAGCACTTGCTTTTCTTCGTTGCTATTTTTTTTCCTCGCAGCTTTTACTTGTCAGAAGAAACACGTAGGTATCTTACAGGAAGTTGAGATCAGAAAAGATGACTTCAGTTGCAAAAAAAGTACTCAACAGTATCAAGAGCGAGGTCTTCAGTAAACACACAACTGTGTGTAGTCACCCTTTTTGCTACTAGAAGGTTCAGTTCAGTTCTGTTGAGGTTTTTTTAAGCATATTTGGCTTCTGTTTATTGCTCCACTTACTTTAGAAAGCCTTGGTAACTGTGAACAGTTATTCCTATTTTTTGCTACAGAAGGTGCTCATGGCAACTTACACTTGCTTGCTCTTTATGAGTAAAAAACTCATACTCTAAGCTCACGGTCTTTTATGAGTAAAAAGCTCATACAGTCAGCTCTTACTAACTGAACCTACCATTTTTATAGGGGGCTTTTAGGATATTTAAGTGAAATGAGCTCAAAACCTGACATTTCAGAATTTTAGAGAATTTTTCAGTCATGTCAAAAATCTTTTTACCCACAGCTGTGCATAGCCTGCTAGGACATTAAAACAGATTGTGTTTTATTATTGCCCTTTATGCATTTGTGCATGTCTATGAAATTGGTTAATACATTACTGAAGTATGTCTGGAAGACAAATCACACTCTGCCCCATTTATTTTTTTTTTTAAAGGCAAAAAGCACTGAAGATTTGCAAACCATTAACCCAGCAATGCTGCAATGGGGAACACACAGGCCTGTGAGCACCCAGTTTTCCCCATGTTTCTTCTTAAATCAAAGCTTTTAAACCTTGGGCACAGCATAGCACTTCAATTGATTGACTTTTCACAGACAAAGAGAAAACATTTTTGAGTTATTAATGCATTTGAAAAATTCTAATTTTAGTGTATTTCTTCTCATACTGTGTTCTGTTTGTTTCTCTATTCCTACTTTATGATATTTTCTTCATAATAAGGTTTTTTCATGAGTCACACAATACGGTGCCTTTAGGGAAGTAAACTGGAGAATAGAAAATAGCATGCAGATTTGCACTCTTCACAGTGGTTATCATATCTGATATTACAGAAGTTAATTCTCTTACCACTCTGTTTCAAGGTCACTGCAGCAGCTCTGTGCTCTACAAGTTTTCTGGCTCAAACTACTTACCCCTCATTGTGAAATTTCTTAGCACTCAGAGTGTTTCTTACTTTTGCTCAGATGCTAGAGGTGGCAATTTGCTTTGAAATAATTTGCTTAGAAATAATTGTCCCCAGTGTTTGCAAAGCAGATGAACTTAAAAGTTGCAATTTGCTGAACGAATTTTGGGTAACCTGTTTCTTTGAATTGTACAAGGCAGCAAGAATTCTATTCTATATACATTTAAAAAAACAACAAAAATCCCTCAACCATCATCAAATGAGTGATCCCCCACCCAAAAGAGTTATACATCCTCTTCTCTTGTACTCATAAGAGTACAGCAATTTTGAGTTCATAAATGAACCACTTATACCACATTGCAAGTGTTTGTGTGACACCTTTTAAGGCGATAATAAAAGTAGCCTACAATTAGCAAATTGATCAGATGTGCAGAAAAAATTTAGGTGGAGCTGGAAGGCTAAACAACATGGCATTCAACACTGAGCAATCCTTTGCTATGTCCAAGTGATGTCACAGCTTAGGCATGTGGAAGATTCAAGAACATGATACTCTGTAAAAAGCACTTAACTGTAAAACACTTCATTCTCCACTAGTAACAAATTTCCTTTTTAACTAAGATTTATAGATAAGGTGTGATAATACATAACACAAAGCATATCAGGCCATCCAAGTGACACAGATTCTCAGGGTCTGACACAAGCAGTCTCTCTTCCCCTAGAAGAGATTAACAGATCACTTCTGGTGATGCCACAGTAGGAAGACAGCTTTACTTAAGAACACAGTCTCATACAAAAATCCAGTGAGTATTAACTTCAAATTCTTTAAAAAGTAATTTAAAAGTCTTTAATTAAAAATATTTCTACCAGCTCTACATTACTTAAATATGACCTTTATGTCACTAAGAGCAAGCATGCAAAAGAAAAGCCACTATAAACACTGAATAAAACCCCAAAAACTACAGCCTGAGGGAACTAGCCTCAAAAACCTACACTTATTTTCCTCCCTCTGTTCCTCTTGAACCAAAAAGCCACCATTTTATGGCTGTTGATTAAACTAACAAGCTCAGCCTGGTACTAAGTGTTACCTAATGATGCACCTTGGAAGCTTTTTTCCCCCCCAACAGGCAAGTTATGCATGAAAAAGAGCAATGGTATATGTTTACCTTGTCTGTCTTACAAATCTCAGCTGAGACTGCAACCCCTTTGCAGCAGAGATGCTTCTGAATGCAGGATGAGCTGACTCAAATAGGGGGCTGACTCCTAGATCACTGAGTCCCCTCTCTGACTTGCTTGCCTCACACTACTCGTAAGAAGTCTTATCAGTACAAATTTCTACAATAACTCTCAACCACTGAGCTCTGTTGCTGAACATGGGTGACTTGGGATTCAGAGACCTACTTGGCTGCAAGTAATTTGTTTTAAAAAGCCAATACCACCATAACCTAAACCAGTCAGTTAAACAGCCTTGCCTTGCTCTTGTTAGTGCTTGTGTGTCATGGCTTTCTTGAGCATCAGTAGAGTTTGCTGGGCAAGGGGGCTTGTCTTGGGATTGCTGCTTCTTTTGGCACTCTTTGGTCATGATCAGAGGGATAAGCAGACATTTTAGGTAGTATTGAAAATAAACAGGAATTATTACTCCTAACCAGTAACCTGGTATGACCACATAGTTCTTCTTTTCTTCCATTTCTTACTTACTGCTGGACAGTTTACAGTTTGGCCTTAGGAACTGCAGCAGTGCCAGTGTTCTGCTGGCCCGGAGGCTGGAAAATAAACTCACAGTTGAATGCTGCAGTAGGCAGCAGCTGGCACACTGGTCTGGATTTTCCCCTTTCCCAGCAAGTTCTTGCAGCACCTGACTGAGTCATCTCACCTTGGAGGCAGGTGCAGAATCCCAGATTAAGGGCTTGGTGTTGTAGTCAGTGCCTAGAAACCAAACATTTCCCAAACCTTTTCCCCTCAGGAACCACCCTCAATGGAAGTGGTTGTGGCAAGAAGTGTCCAAACCAGGAACATCGCTGAGGATGGAGCTCATCTCAGTGTCAGGGCCATCTGCCACTCCCCAGAGATTTGTGTGCAATGTGTCTGTGTGTGATGGCTCTCCCTGTTGTTTTGGTGCTTCCAGCCACACCTGCCCACTTGGAAAGAATTTTTGGGACTTTTTTCTGTTTCAGGTGAAACAGAGTCAAGAGAGAAGGTGATAAGGGTGAGCACCCTTCTTAGTAAGTTCTGAATATCTGTTCAGCAATGAGGAGGCTTAAGCTTAATTACTTTCTCAGTATGCAGGAGATCAAATTTGCAACACCTGTCTGGATGTGAATGGAATGCCAGGATGTGGGTTACCTAGCGTGGCATATAAAGATGTTTCCCCTTGAAGCTGTGAACTCTTGCCAGGTTGAGGTATAAGAGGTTAGAGGTTGGTCTGTGTTTCTTCAGGAGGACCTGTGTCTGAAAACCTGTTATTTGTATTGTGCTGTTGATTCAAGTGTCCCACAGCATTTAGGAAAGTCTTCAACAGCCCAGGAAGGTGCCAGCAGGCAGGCAGACAGGAAGAGCTAGAACTTGGGTCTCCTGACTCCCAAAATCATGCTGCCTCCTGTAGAGTGGAGGTCTCAGCTCCAGGGTATTTGCTGTTACAGACAGCCAAGCAGGAGGTTTGATGTGTTCAGTGCTTGTTTTCTTTTTTTGTTGTGATGAGGTGGTTTTAGAAAATGCCTGCACTCCAGTAAAGGTCAGAGAGTCCTCTGGGATTTCATTTCAAATGAACTTAGGCATCCTAGAATTTAAGTGAGTACTTAGTGTTTAGTCTTATAGATTGAATTGAAATTTAATATCAACAAGTTGTGAAGACAAATTTCATGCTAGAAAATTGATTGAGAGATGACTTCTTCCAGAGTGAATAAATAAAGTTAATTATTTGTTCATAGAAACCCGATATACCAAACAACTAGTAGGTGACATAAATATCTTAAGGATCTGGCACCTGGCAAAGGAGACTGAAGAACTCTTATCATGAATTGTTCAGGCTGCTGGCTGAGAATAATCTTCCTGGGAAAAGGGTGGGAATATTTAGGTTGCTTCTTTAACCAAGGATTTTGTATAAGACAGGCAAGTGCCTCAGCATGTGCAGACATTGAAAAAATTATAAAACAGACAGTGTTTTTGGAAGATAAAGTTCATAGGTAATTAAAAAAAAAAAAAAAGGAAAAAAAGAGTTTGGAAAAATATACAAGACGAAGAAATACTGAACATTAGGTGCAATATTTCTTTGGCATTCAGGTAAGTGACATTTTCCTCGTCAAAGAGCTATTAGACTTTAAGGATATATCTAGCTGTCATTTATGGGTTTCAGTAGCAATTACTCATGGTTGCTTAGTTTCAACTTGGAAAACATTGGAGAAGGATTGTTGGTAGCTGTGAGAGATAAAAAAACAATCCATTTTTTGTGGCAAATCAGTCAGTCTGCCAATGACAGAATTACATAACTGGAGACAAACATGTTCATGAAGGGTTATAAGTGTATAATGTAAAAAGAGATTCAGTCAGCTAGATTTTCACCTTTATTGTTAGTGGTATTTTCTTAGATAGAACATTAATTTTTTAAGGTAGTGCCAGGAGCTTCTGTTATCAAGTCTGTGACAAAAAGCTATTCCCTGTAGCAGGACTGTTGCTAGGAAGGAAGTTATTCCACACCACATTTTCTTTTAAGGCTGTGATGAGCAGCCTTACAAGGGGATGAGCATTTCACACCCCACCAATGAAATCTTCAATATACATAGTTCAGATCATGGCTATGGGCACTGTGCTAAGCTTTGCACCTACGAGGGACTCCTTCTAGCAGCAATGTATAGGAGAATTGTTGATGCCACTCTATTTATCTTATGAAATAGGCCTTCATTTTGGAGAGTTGTAGAGAACTGCTGTGTTTTAAATGAAAAGTTTAAATGAAAGTTCTGTAAATAAAAGTTCCTGCTCTCTCTACTCCTTTCTCAAACAGGCACCCATGGTACAAGGAATTTCATTGTAAGGAGACATTTTTGGTAGAAGTATTATTGTTAAAATTACAGTTACACATCTGCTTAATCATGGTTCAGTGTTCCTAAATTAGAAAATGTCAAGAAATGAAATGAGATGACAGTAGTAGTTGATATTTTTCAAAATCTTTGGAAAGACATGAAAAGAAACATGCTGTCAAACTGCAAATGTCCTGGAGACCTCTTACGTCTGTTTTGCAAGGCAGTTGTACAACATTGCCAAAATTAAAAAGAAAATGGGTATTATTTCAGTAGACTGATAATCATCTAATCATCACACTGATGTATGTGGGTCTAAGATGAGTTGATCAGAATCCTTTTTCAGTACTTTGGCATTAATGTACATCTGAAGATGGTATAAATTCATTGCAGAGCGTGTCAGCATGTATTAAATGAGTACAGCTTGTTTGTGACTGCCAGTGAGTTAAGAAAAGAAGGGTTTTAAACTAAGAAAAAAGAGAGATAGAGAGGGAAAGAAAGAATACAAGTGTCAGTCTGACACAGGGATCTTACTGCACTGATATTTATTATGCTTTTTCATTTTATAGTCCATTAATATTATGAAGCGGACATTGCAGAAATATGGAAGCTATGAAAAATTTGAACAGGCCACTGGAGGCAGCTTGCTGACCAAAAGTCGCATCTGGAATCATGTCAGGAAATACATGGTAAAAGAAGGCTGTCTTGGTGAGGTAAGTCCTGCACTGGATCAGGAAAGAAACCCTTATTTAGACCTTAGACATTACACAGGGATTGACCCAAGAGACCATCTGAGAGGCCTTTCCTTCATAATTACAAGAATATTCCTTACATCATATTTTTCTCATGGCTAAGCCCAGTCTAACGTTTGAACAATTGAAACGAAACGAATTCATTGTGAATGCTTCAGTCATCTCTCTGAGCCTGTTTCCTGATTCATATATGCTTGTTCTTAAAATCTCTTCTTTTGGGAGTACCCAAGAACGACACCCTTCCTTCCCTCCTTTTTTCAGCTACTTGGAGACCAGCACATTTCCATTTATTCATCAGTTCTGCCATCTGTTCTCCTGTATCAAATTATTTACACCAAAGGAAAGAGTTAAGAAAAGGCCAAGAAAAATAAGCAGCAGCCCAAGAGAGTGATTTATAAGAAGCAACACAAATGAGAGTGACATAAGTGGATATAAATGTCTGAAAGAGCTTGTTGAGTTGGTTTGAGTGCTGGTTTTTTCCTGGTTTTAGCCATCTAATTTTTTAGAGCCCTTTGAAAAAAACTTGTTTTCTATATGCAGAATTTTAGAAGACCAGTTTGATGAAGTTACATGAAATTGCTTGGAAAAGTCAGATGACATTGAATGCATAAAAAAGGGATTAATCCAAATGAAACCTCCAGATGACAGAGTCAAAGACTTGGATGAGGTAACTGGCAGTGAGCAAGAGGAGTCTGGAATCATGAGACAAAAATTAATCTCCCAGAAACTAGGTTTAATTGGCAAACATAATATTATTAGGAGAAACTGCTAAACTCATCTCACATTTTTATGAGACTATGATTTGACACTGGTAACCAGACTTTACCTGTGTTTCTAAGAGTAGGATTAATAAACTACAGTTTAGAGCAAGCAGAAAAAATTTGTATGTTTTGTCTTTTCCTGTGCTTTTATCTCCCTCTTCATTTTTGGCTTGGTTTGACTTTGCGGCAGCTGGATCCTACATCCTCATCCAGCAACCCATGTCCTTCTTAATGAAATGCTTTGCGTTTTCTGTGAAAAATGGGTTCCTACATCATGCTTAAGATGGTCTAAAATATGAAAATACTCTCTCCAGCTGGAGTGGTGTTAATAAAGCTAAGTGGCACCTTTAGATCTCAATGCTTTGGGATTTACCTATTTTTCCTGCCTCTTAAATGCAAGTTTTATGGGACTGACCATTTGCTGTTGAACTTGAAGCTGAATGGTGAGTTTTGAGTACAGGGAAGTGTTATATTCATGCCTTTGATGCCTGGGTCCTTTTATTTTTGGATACTAAAAAAAGTAATCTTTCTTTAAAGTAGTCTCCCTTTTACTCTTTTGAGTGGTACTGTTTCTTTAGGCTTTACATGAAGAGAGAAAGGTGCTTAATCTTCAACAAAGAGTTTCACTTTTCCCTTTCAGTCACTTGTTTAAAAACACTTTTTGAAGTCAAATAATAAAATATATCAATATGCATTAGTTTCCTTCTCGGCCAGTTTTTGTTTTGATTACCAGTTTTCCAAGAGAGAACTGAAAAGCAAGAACTATTTTGCTGTGTAGAACAGAACAATACCAGTATTTTAATATTTCAAGTCTGCATCATTTAACAGGAGAAAAAGTACACAGTACTTCCCCCTCTCATTCAAGTGGCTTTAGAATTGCAACTGAAATGCTTTCAGACAGCTAATTACATAGATACCTAGTGTATTAGCATGTTCTTATCTAGTATTTTTCAGTTCTCAGTAATACTAAGATAATTCAACACATTTCAAAAACTGGAATCTTCTCCAATTTATTGTGCATGCAATTGCTCCCTGCCCTCTGAGTCTAGTCAGTGTTACCATACCAAATTTTTCAGTCTCACGTTGGTCTATCTTCACCCTCACTCACCCCATAAAGTCTGAGGTTCTGTCAGCAGCACAGGTGAGTAGGATAAACTCATTCAGAAGGCTCTCTCAGGTCATTGCTGATTGCAAGACAGAATTGTGGAGGGCAAGGGACCAACGAGAAATTAAATAATGGAAGGGCCAGAGGAAAAAACAGGAACAGGAGGGGGAAGAGAGCTCTTTCAGTTCTACCTGAACTCTCTCCTCTTCAGATTGTGGTCCATCTCACGGAGGACCTGCTGTCCCGAGCCTCCATGACCGTGGTGAACGGCCGCCCCACTCTCACCATCAATGTCTCCACCGCGCGAGAGCACTGGCTGGAGGGGATGCTGAGGCACGAAATTGGTATGAGCATGACATCCCTTCTGCAGGCAAAGGGGAGTACTTTGCATGCATTCTTACTTACAGCACACTTATGGGCCAGGCACTGGACAGATGCAGAAAGAGGAAACATCCCCATCCAAAGACCCTGTGCTGGAGATGTGCTAAAGGGAAGGAAAAACCTTTTTATTACTGCAGCATGCAGTAAAAGGATTCCTAGGGTTCATGGACATTAGCATTTTAGGTCAGATCCAGAGCAAGCTTTTGAAGTAAGCCTACCAGCTAGTCCCACTTACAGCACTGAAGTTCCCATGCCAAAGGAATCTTGGAGCAGGCAAAGAATAATCCTTTCAGATGATGCTGGCCCAGAGGCTCTGCTCCAGGGCATACCTTCTGTGCTGTCACTGCTCAGGGATGTTTTGCTCATGAGAGCAATTTTTTTTTTAACTACTCCGGAGTTGAAAAAAAGGGGAAACAAAAATAATGTGACCGTTCAACCTCAGCTCCAGCCATGTCACTTTACAAACCTGCTCCTGTCACGCTGCACTGCTTGCAAATGTAGGCACTCTTTAGGTATGAAGAATTTACCCAGTGATCCCTAAACGGGTGTAAAATTGCTGTGGTTTTACGTTACACAGGTTGGCCCAGCCCTGTGGAAAATTTCTAACTAATTTTTCAGTGCATCTGTTTCAACTAAGTACATAAAAAATGGATGAACTTGGCTAGTGCCTGAATATCAACTGAGGAATAAGCCTTGCAATTGCCTAGAACCACTGTTACTCATTTTAAGGGACATAGCATCTTCCAAGGCTGCAATAATGTTGTTTAATCATCTTCAGGAGGCAACATTTCTGCCCTTTTACTTTGATTTTCCATCCTACTGTTCCCTACAATGCTTAGCCTATGCCAGAGACAATTCAGCTTGTAAGAACTTTCGAAAACTCCTTTCACAGATTTAGAAAGTCAAGTCCGCCTGATAGTTGCATTCCTTAAGCATTTTCAGGAATGTCACTTGCAGGCAGCAGGTGAATATTTGCATGGTATATATATCTCTGACAAAATTCTCTGTTGTAGACAAGGCTAAAGTCATTGCTTTTCCCAGTGCCCAGCCCTACCAGCTCAGAATTCTGAAACGGGTATCTCCTTATATATTTTATAATTTTTTGTTAATCATTGGATACTACTGTTCTAAGTGCCACTAAGTCCTTTTATTTATTTTTTTTTTCCAGGAACTCATTACTTTCGGGGTTTTAACAACAACAGCCAGCCTTGGTGCAACCGTAATGGACGTAGAAAACACGGGTTAAAACCAATCAACCCTACAGAAGAGGGGCTGGCGAGCATTCACAGCGTCCTGTTCCGCAAAGACCCTTTTCTTTGGAGAGCTGCCCTGCTCTACTACACAGTGTACCAGGCCAGCCAAATGTCCTTCAGTCAGCTTTTCCACGATGTGGGGAAATTTGTCAAGGACCCCAATACTAGGTGGGATTACTGTGTACGGGCCAAGAGAGGGTGGACTGACACTTCACAACCAGGTGAGTTCTCCATTTGTGTTCTTCTGGTATGTCCTTCAGGGAGGATTTCAGAACATGCACAGAGCTCCTTAATCATGACACACAGTAAAACCTTTGCAAAAGGGAGAAATCAGACCACACTTTCTGAAATGGGGTCTCAGGAATTCTGCTGTGGAAAACAAGGCTGAAAATGCTCATGAATGAGACCTTCAAGCTGAATCAGTAAAGGAGGGTGTTTTTTTGGTGGAAGTGAAACATTAATGCAAAACTTTGAAAAAATTCATACTCACAGTTTGACCTGCTTTCTACAGATGTAGTGTTGCCTGTGGTTATTCACAGGCCCTGTCTTCTGTGTTTGATTTCTTTTTCTGGCTAGTGAGTTTTTCCTTCTAGCTAGTTTTTGGAAAGGTTTTCAAAGTCAGGGATATAAATATCTAGTTTTTAAAAATAAAATTGTTCTGCTCATAATGGCTTCTGAGAATGTGCTTTGACCAAACACTGGTTGAGTGCAATGTATCTCCATTCCTTTCAGGCTGTTTCAATAAGGATCAGGTGTACTTGGATGGCATCCTCCGAATCCTGAGATACAGGGAGTCCATTGATTTCCATCTTCTGACAGCCCTTGGAAAGGTGACTGAACTCATTATTCCCAAGGGTACAGTTTCATCATTTCAGCAAGCCTGCCTGTAACGAGCTATGAGTCATGGTACTTTTACTTTGATCTAGAATTCTCTGCTCTGTACAGCACCTTCAGTTATACTGTGCAAGTTGCAAGTATTTTGAGGTCCTAAAAACTTCTACCAGCTTGTCCTCATTCTTTACTTATCAGATTAAGATTTTTATGGTCATACTTCTCAGACTTTCCTCCCTTAATGGAGTACTACCTGACTTGCAGTACAACAGACTGCCTTGGCCAAACAAGACAGGTACTAGATAAGGCAGTGGTCCTAGCAGAAAACAAAATGAGCCATTTGACATTAATGCACCCCCCTTCCACCTCAAAGGGTATTTCATCTCAAAGTTCTCTCACTGATGGCAGGTGTTTTTCAAAAATGAGGGGGTTTTATTCCCAGAATAATGGTATTTCTACATCCACAGAATGTGAATGAATTTTAGCTCCATTCTAACTGTCATGGCGTGTTTGTTCTCAAATTATCCTAAGAAGTGCAGAATTTTTGTCACACTTCCTGAACCAAAGCCTTGGGTTGCTAAGCTTTCACAGTTCATTAAGTAGGGTTCATACTCACATAAAAAAGGAGTCAAATTGACTTGAGCTTGAATGTAGAGCTGGTATACGAACATTTCTGCCACTTAGAAATCAATGGGTGATAAAGGTAATGAAAATATTATGATAGATGGTTCTGGTCCACATTTGAGTTTTGCCTTTACTGTCAGAAACATCCTTATTGATAAGCATGAGCTATTTAGGTAAGTGAACCAAGTTAGGAAGCTTTGAAAATAAAATCACACTGTCAAATAAGTCTGCAACTTTCTCTCTGAAATTTCCTTTTGCTTTAAGCCTGCTTAACCCCACACAGCTTCTGCCTGCTAAACCACTGAACACACAGTTCCTTTACTGCTTTATGCCTGTCTCTCTGCAGCGAGTCTGCAGGTCTGCAGTTAGGCCACTCGAAAAACACACTAAGTCATTCCTCATAAAATTACAGATTCCATTCACTATGATCCACATTTCATGGCACCCACATTAAGGGTCTACAAGCAATTTATTTCTAGCAGTATGATAGTTTATTAGTGCTTGACTTTACAACTTCTAAAATCAAGGGATCTTAAAATGTATTCTGAATGTTTTAGCTTCAGACATCTGCAGTCAAGCTGGAAATCTGTGTATCAGAGCAATGTCTGCTCTCAGCATCACAGATTAGTTGAGGTCTGCAGAGATCTCTCAACATCATCTAGTCCAACTTCCATGCTTAAGCAGTGTCAGCTAGAGCAGTTTGCCCTGGACCGTGTCCAGTTGGGCTTTGAATATGTCCACATGGTAACTCCACAACCCCCCTGGGTGGCTCGTGACAGTGTTTTTCCACTCTCATTGTACAAAAGTGGTTTTCGTTCAGATGGAATTCTGTGCATTTTAACTGGTGTCCACTGCCTCTTGCCCTGCCAGTGTTTGCTGGTGAGAAGAGCCCCATTCCCATGTTTGTACACACTGATGATTCCCATGAGCTTGCTTTTCTCCACAATGAACAGTTCCAGCTCTCTCAGCCTTTCCTCACAGGAGAGATGCTCCAGTGCCTTAATCATCTTAGTGACCCTTCACTGGGCCAGTATCTCTATATCTTCTCATGAAGAAGAGAAGTATAAAACTTGCACTTGGATCTAGCCTAGTGGTTTATCACCACTTTAAGTGGGGTATTTGTTTTTTAGGGTGGAATGGGAGGATCAGGTTGTTCCAAAGGGAGCATTAAGCTTGGCTGGCACATTTTCCAGGTCCTGCCTTCCTGTTGCTTCTGATATTACCAACAGCGTAGAGGAGTGTGTTGTGGATACGTGCAAGCTGTTAAACATACCTAGAAGTGACTAAGGAAAACACTCAAAACATGAGAAAAGGTGCTGCTTAAAAGGAGCAGTTTTAAAACTAAGCAAGGAAGTATCAAATACAGGAAACACTGCAAAATATTCATGTGGTAATAGCATGCAAATATTGCTGAGGAGAAACAGAATGCAGATGTTGGGTGCACTCGAATATAGCATAACTACCAGAGTTTGAAAAAGTAAAAGCAGCAAAATATCACCTACTGTTGTGTTTCCCAAGAAACACATGAGCACATAATGAAGAGCATAAGTAAGCCTGTTTTAGCCTCAGCCTTTTTTATCTAGTGCAATGACTAGTAACATGTGGTAAGGAAGACAGCCCATTTCCACCATAGGATGGGATTATGTTTTTGATCTCCTCAGGATGTCAACTTTGGTAATTTTTTAGCAATTTCAAGGACTGGGGAAATGCATCCCATTCAAACCATATCTCAGATTATAGATACATGTTTCTTGTTTGCAGCAGTAACAGAAACCTCTGAATATAAATATGTGGGGGGAAGGATCCCTTTTCTTTCTTTAGGCAGGAAAAGTGGTAGAATTTAATTGCATGTGGTGCTGTGTCTCCAGACGGAGAGATGGTGTGGTTTTGTAGAGCTCCTCTGTATCCACTTCTAAGTTAATTAGGTGTGATGCCACATGATCTTCAAACAGCAGTATCTTAGTGACTTAAATAAGCCTGGGCATGGTTTCTTTTCATTTTCTTAATTGGGTGCATCTTGTCCTTGCAACTAGAAAAGCACACTTGTGTACTCAGATGCAAATTGATTCTCTTTGTGGAGTTTGTTCCAATTATCATCGCTGAGATATGCACCTGTCTCTATGGATCAGGTTTAGCAATCTGGATTACACTGTCCTGTCTTTCCGGAAAGCCCTTCCACGCCCCTTTCACATTGGTGAATCCTTCATGTGCACTTGAATCACTGCAGAGTAGAAACTATCACCTGCCAAGGGGGCAGGCTGCTTCCAGGGAAAGCAGACTGTGCAGGGCTCAGCTCCTTAGAGGAAACACGGGGCAAAAAGGTTGGAAGGAGCAGGCTCCACTCAAGCCACCTGGCACAAACCTCCTGTGAAGAAATAGGATGTGCCAGTTAGTAAGCACAGTGAGGCTGGTGGGCTTGCCAGTGCATATGCTGCTGTCTGCAGGGTGCCCAGAACACACAGCTTGGAGACAAAGCGACAACCACACAAATTTCATCACACTGGACAGCTGCCCAAGGAGTCCAGCTCTGTTCTTCCATGGCAGCTTGTGCCCAGCCAAAGCATTCATCCTTTCTGGACTATCATTCACAGTATCTTGAGCTATTGTGATTAGAAGTCCTAGCTTTTAGAATCATAAGACTCCATTTTCCTTAGGGAAAAAAGCTATGAGGTCCTATAAGAGCTGCAAAATGAGTTCAGCACCAATACCCAGAGGGCTCTGATGCCATGAGGCAAACCCAGTCTCCAACTCTGCTACTGAATGGGGAAAACAAAAAACCTAAAATTGGGATGCTTGGTTATTGTTCGTGCTGTAGTTAGTTACTAAAGGTGCATTTTCATTCAGCTTTGCATAAGCACATTTACTAGTGAAAATTAGGCAGCACAGTTCAGGTCAGCTGGCACCATGCATTTGCCAAACTTTCCTTTGCCATGCCTGTCCTGCCCCCCATTTCTAGTTCTTTAGTCTTTTGCACAGTGTTTTTTTCCATTCTCATGTAAATCTTTCTGCCTTGGTGAGAAGACATTCCAGGACTCACACGTGCTCCATCTTTTCCCTCTCTATTCCTGCAGCTGCTGTAGATGATTCTCATTCACATTCCTACAAATCTGTTTACTGATTGAATCAAAAGCAGAACCAGGAATTATGAAGGCATTCGCTAAATTTACACTTCTTTTGCATCTTCCACTGAAGCACACAGTTGCTCATGTTTTCAAATGGTTCTCTAGGATTTTAAATTCCCCTGCCCTGAAATATTTTCTCATTTACAGGAGAGAAGCTGTAGCAGCAGCAGAGAAGCAATGGGACTGCACTGCTAAATTGATCCATGTCCTTCCTTACAGATCTCATACGAGGATGTGGATCGCCTGAAAGGATTAGCTGTGATTGAGAACATGCGGGTGCCACACTTTCTGCAAGACCACGCCCGGTACATGGAACACTTGAAAAAGATCATGGAAGTCAATGAGCTGACTGACGAGGAGCTCCAGGATCTCATAAATTAACAGTATTAGACCTCCATTCACTTACTGTGCGAGGATGTAGAACTGGACTTCCCAGAGCTTGCAGAAAGGGACTTATGAGAGATGGGAGGGAAGAGTGGCCAGAATATGTGGAATTCAGAAAAAGCTCCTTTATGTCCTTTTGCAATGTGATTGTATACTGATTATTTTTTAAAGGGATTGTGCATTTTTGTAAAATTTGGCTTAGAAATTCCTCTGCAGTGATCTGTTAAATCATCCACACTGTTTTGTATGCTTGGTATAGTGCTCAGTGCTGTCTCTTGTAATATATTGCCTTTTTCTACCCAGGTTAAGAGGTGGAGGAAAGGAGACAGAGGAGAAATTTCTGCTTAGTTCACTTTTGTTTGCCTTATCTTTGGTCATAGCTGTCACGGTTCATAGCAATAGGACTGCTGTAGATTATGCTGCATTGCTGTCTGCATAACTTTCCCATTTAGTCATCATTGCAATGAAAACAGAAAGTTTAAAAACAGTGCACAGAAGCAGGTCTTTGTGCCACAGGATCAAAGTCTGTAACATTACAAAAAGTTTCAGGGTTTTGTTTTTTTTTGGTGAGATGATTAGTGTTTAAAAAAGAGAGAGAGGTAGGTAGTGCTTTTTTAATGACAGTAAGCGGGTAGCAAAGCTTTTCCCTTCATTCCCTCAAAAAGTTACACTGTTCTACATCTTTATGTTTATAGTACATGTTTCAGGAAGCTGAATTCTGGGAAGGGCCTCCCTCCTTTGAGGACAAGTATGGCATGTCTAGGAAATTCAGCATGGCAGTGTTTTGGAAGGAAGATTGAGCAAAACTGTGATTTCATGACCTATGGTTCTAAATAAATTCAGGAACACAGGGCCACAATCCAGCACAGCAGACAACACTCAGTTCTTTGCTGGGTCACCTGAGCCTATAGAGGATCAGGTGACATTTTTAAGAAGTACCCCCACACTACAGCAAGCTTGAGCTTGCAGAGCTTGTTTCAGAAACAAGATGTGATTGGGGGAGAGAAGATGACTCCCAAGTGCCCTATTCCTGTGTTCCAACAGAAGTGCTGCACCACTCTGAAGCAACTTTACCTCTGTTTTAACTGCGGGTGCTATATCCAGGACCAAGGAGAGAAAGCTCCTTACAGCAAAGAGCTTTCTCTAGTCACATGATGAATAACTTAGATGATGCAAGAGGACCTACTACATAAACTACATTTTCTGATTGTGAAGTATTGTGGAATTGGTGAGGCAAAGTAAGTATTCGGACAAAGGGTTTTGTTTTAGTAGACAGATTTTTAACAAGGGCTCAGCTGAGCTCCTGGGAGGCAGCTGTGGTCAGAGAGGCTGGGCAGAAACTAGTGGGGGCCTTGGACAGGGCTTCTGCCCTTTCTTAGCCTGCTGCTTTTGCCCACTGGTAACAGGCCTGGCATGGGATAAGGTGAGTAGATGGAGCCAAGATTTCCTCCACACCACATTTGCATGGACCTGAGCCACAGTACCCCTCTCCTCTTATGCTGTACTTTAACAAATGCAATAACTCTCCCACCTTGTTTTACACCCAGGACTTTACCAGACTTTACAGTAAAATCTTGAGAACATATTTTCTGATCAGAAAATCTGTGAGGAAAACGTCACGATTGGCTAAGAGGTCTGAAGGTTTATGAATAATCCCATAAAAGCAGCTGCCTTTCAGATACTATTGCACGTTGCTTGCAGTGGCTGTCTGGCTGCTGCAAAAAAGAAAATATGTTCAACAAGCATAAATTTACTAAATTTAGTTATTTTCGAGGCAGGGACTGAGAACTGCTTGCAGCAGCTTTAATTTTGTGTCGTCAGTATTGTTCAGGAGCTGAAAGCCTTTCAGCCTCTGTATGCTGTTTTCTCTCCTCTTTCAGGCTGTCTAGTTTGATCACTGGTGACTTTGCCTGCCCAGCTTTGTTTTAGAGCTGTGCAGAGCAGACATGGTCTTGCAGCAGCCTGACAGGAACCATTTGCAGTCAGTCACGCACACGTGCTCCAGGTTTTGGCTCGTTTGCCAGAAACAGCAAGAAAGCCACATGAGACTGAAGTCAAGCCAAGGATTACAGTCAAAAGCTGTCTTTGGAGTAAACTGGGCAGAGATCATTTGAGCTACACGGTGGAAAAATCTGGCTCACTTTGCTGACCCTGGGGTATGCAAAAGGGACAGTCCTTTAAGAAAGAAAGAATTCTGAACTGATTTTATTCTGACAGGAGAGATCCCTGCCTTTCTCCCATGACTTCTACATAAGCAAAATGATTTTCCTTCTCCCACAGCAGTAGCATCTTATAATCTAAGGGCATGTACATAATGTGTCCTCAAAACCAGGAGGCTATGCTAGTCACACTTCTGCCACAAAATGCCATGCCTGCAGGCCTGACTCTTTTACCACTCTGTAGCCCTAAACACTACTACAGGCCTTTTTGCTTTACTTGAAGATCTGCATCACCTTTTTTGCAAAGCAGTAGGTGCCATTAAACTTCCATTCTTCACTATTCTTGAAACAGATTTACCTGGTGCAAAGTTTGGAGTCTGGAAGTGGTCAGTATCAATATGTAGCAATAGGTGAAGCTATCAGCTTCTGTTTTTGGCATCAGACATGTCATTCCTCCTTTGTAAAAGTGTTTCAAATTTTGAAGTGTAGCTTTTGTAAATTTTCCTGAATTTTTGTTTTTCACTGTGAAGAGGCTGGTTACTGAGTTGTGATACTGAAGTTCTGTGATAGAGTGTGTGGACAGCAGTGGTGAGCAGCAGTGAGCTCATGTCACTGCACAGTTTCATGGTGTCAGTGCTGTGTTGGCAGCCTTTCTTGGCTGCCTGGCTTGGTTGCTTTGCTGTGTATCTATGTCTTGCCATGTTATTCCTATACAGATACCTGGTCAGCATTGGAAAAACCTCCCTGTTTCACCAGACCAATTTTGAAAGGCATTTTATACAATTTTTACAAATAAAGACCAAATAACGACAGAGATGAGAGTACTGAAGTGTTACATCATGTTGTGTGAGAGGGTTACTCTCTCCAATGGCCTTGGCTCTACAGCAACTTGGATATCCTATTTTGTGTGTGGAAGAAGTGCCTTTCTGACTGTCTTCAAAAACATCACTTAGGGCTGGAGTCACAAAGGGTCTGTTGAAGTCTTACACTGGGTATGGCTCTCCCTGCTCAGTTGGAAGGCCTGGCTGCTCATGGGGAAATTATCCTTCCATTTTCTAGGATATGATCTAAAGCAGCATTGGAGCCTCTTTGCTGCAATGCAATTCTCAGCACCATCCATGCAGGAAATGGCAACTCCAAATGTTCCACTTCAACATTTTGATCCACTCCTAAAAGCCCCCCCTCCTCCCCTGCTGCTTCGTTCCAGCGCTCCCCATCCCCTCTCACATTATAAAATGTGCCTACTTACCTCCAGGGAGTCCCATCATCTCCTTATGGCTCAGCTCCCTCATGTGTAAGTAAGGATAACATTCAAGGATTGTGGGTTCTTTTTAATGGAAATATTTTAAAAGTCAGTTGCTAATTTGCCTTGCAAGGCTGCTAAGTGTTATCACACCATATTCCCTTTCCCTTGCTAAAAAGTTTGGAAAACGGCCTGAAGTCCGTCCCCTTCACAGGCTCCCAAACCACCACTGTTCTCCCTTACCCCGTGCATGCCAGATGCCCCTTCTACAGCATGGGCAGGGTGAAACACGACACTCACCCATCACTGGGCAGCTGTGTTTCAGTACTGAATAAATCTCACATTTGTTACAGGTGATCTGCAGGACCAATGCAGCTCTGAAAGTTCCAAGTGCCAGGCTTATGAAGCTGGATGCCCTGCCAGCAGTTCAAGAAGCAACTTAAGCACCAGGGTTCTCTGAAAGGAGGGAAAGATGGGAATCGTTTATTCTGGAAACCAGGATGGAAATCTGGCAACCCATGAGTCAGAGTGGAAGTGGAGAGAGACCTTGTCTAAGCCAAGAGAAAGGCAAAAGGAAACAGCTGGAACCATTCTTTTGTTTGGGCTTTTTCTGTTATTTATTTCCTTGGTTTGTTCAATTTGGTTTTTTTAAGGGAATAGTAATTTAAAAGTGTCTTAATACTTTTCATAATATATTAACACAAAATTAAGTTAGAGTTTTTTCAGTATGCAGTTTAAAATGAGTTTGTCTGTCTTTAAGATACAGAAGAGAGGCTCTATTTTGGCTTTGCTGAACGTTTACGGACTTCTCACAGTCTATATTAGATTAAATCAAGAAAATCTGGATATTGAATTTTAAACCCACTCATATTGACTCCATTGCAGAAAGATGTCATCAGGATTACTTTCAAAGCATAGCCTTACCCTTCTCATTAAAGTTGTCCAAATGAATTTTTTATGCTGCTGCTGAAATAATTTGTATTTTACCCAATCACACAGTGCCTCTTAGATACATTAAACATCTTTTTCTGAGGTGTCTGTGGACAAGCAGGGTGAAGTGCAGCATTATTTCAGCTCTTTAGAAGAAGGAAGTGAAGAAACTGAGGCTGAAGTTGGAATTGCACTGGCCACACCGTGAAGAAGGAAAAGAACAGGGGTAGAGAGCCCACAGATAAGGCTCTCATGAGTGAGCAGGGTCAGGTTGTACAGACATGGTTTTGAAAAGAAAAAATTCCTGAAAAAAAATTCCTAAAAAAGTTGGTGGCAGGAGAAATGCAGATGGTGGCACAGGAGGGGCTGGCACGAAGCCACAGTACTCCTGCCATCCCCCAGGGTCAGAGTGGGATGGACACCTCCCTGCAGGGACCTTCTCCGCTGGATCTGAGCAATTCCACTGCACAGCTACTCCAGTACAGCAGAGCTGGCCCTGTCCCAGAAGTGCCCTGAAAATGACACTTGGAGGGCCTCACATTTATACTTTAGAGCCCAATTTCCATCCATGCTTGGCACATTCCAAGCAATAGATCTGTCAGGCTGTTTTCTCCGGCTTGCTAGCTTATTTCTGTCTTGTTTGACTTTTGCCCTGGTCTCTAGAACTCATCCATCAGACTGCTTTTTTTTTAATCCTAGTTCTTCACATTCCTTTTTATCTAAGGAATATATTCACTACCATATCATGCCTCTCTGAGCCTAAAATGTAAATTCACTCCCACCCCCCAAAAATCTGCTGGTGATCTGTAAGTTAACCTCTTCTTCCTCTCCTTCTAGCAGTATTTTAAAGCTAAGCTCCTCTGTATTTTTGATCTTCCTGTATAGTTTTCAGCCAAGAAACTTTTCCAGGCATGGGCAAGATATGTCACACAGGACCCTGTGGGGATGCCTCCAGTGGCAATTCACTCTTCCATCTGTTATCTCATCTCTGCCCTTCCCCATTTCCCAGTCTCTCTGGCCCACACTCCTCCAGCTCCCAGCACCCTTGGTCAGTAAAAGGAACAACAGCTGTACAGTTGAAGGAATCAAGGTTCCCCCAAAGGAGGGTGTGCAAGGATACCGAGGTGCCCAGCCAGGCAGTGACCTTTGAGTGGAGCCTGCTGAGAACTTCAGGCAATAAGCATTGGGGGAGGCAAAGTGACCACTCAGCTGCAAGGCAGCCTCTCTTGTCTACAGACAAGGGAGTAAGGAGGTGTCAAGGAAGGGCTTCCCTGAAGGCCACTCCCTAAAATCTGGTGGGAAAGTGCTCTGAGACCCTGGTGCTCCTTGTGTTTTCACATAAAGTTTGAGCAATGTTGCAGTTCAGGTCTGTGCACATTCCATTTTTTTCCCTTTTTAAATGAGGTCTTTCACACAGCTGGTAAAGAGAAATTTGGACATCCCTCAGGCAGGGAACATCTCATTGTGCAGGGTTGTGAGATTGCCAGAAGGATGGGTCATCGAAGGGTCATCCAGCAACATACTTCTTAAGTGTACACCTAACCTGTAGGTACTTTAGACTATATCCTTTTAGCTACTTCTATTTTGCAAAGGAGCTTTTTTACCTTCTGATATGGAGGTAAAAAATACTTAAGGTTTAAAATCCTAACAAACAGGTAAGCAGACAAGGGCTCTGTCTGCACTTGTGGTCTTGTCCTGCTCTGTGGAATGTGGGGTGCAACCCAGAACTGCTGAATGGTTACAGTGAGAGCTGTGCAGTCTACTGGCATGGCCCTCCAGTCACCCTGAGAGCAGCCAGCTCACAGAAACCTGCTGCCGCGTCTCTTCTGGGGATGAAAAAAGCTGCTGAAGGCTGTTTCCCACAAGAGCTCTGATTCACAGTCAGTGTGACTCTTCACATGGGGAAGAGCTTTGCATTCTGCTTCAGAAAAACAAAGACCAAAAGCCTCCTATAAAGATTTTCCCATCTAGAAACTCTGTACAAAAGTGTTAAAGTCAGTGGCCAGGAAATGCCTGCATGCCTTTGCCTTGCTTCCTGCAGCTAAGGGAAAGCTCATAACCTAAATATAGGACATTTCCACCTAATTTCTGAGTGCTTAAATTTATGACCTGACGTGCTCCCAGCTAACAGCAGCTGCTGACCTGGGAGCTCTGCTTCCTATCACATCTGGCCCCTGCCCGTGGCCAGTATGCTCCATCAAGACACCAGATTTAAAATCAAAAATCAACTTGAGGTCAGAAGGCAGCATTTAGATGGTCTAGGAAAACCCTGAAGTCCCCTGGACTGAGCCTTTTCTGTCATTTTCTGGGAACATTAAGCACTGAGTCCCTTCAGGGTTTAAGAGTGCAAAGACCAAGGCTGATTAGCTTGCACGGTCAAGCCTCCACTCCTGCATGCTGCATCAGGATTTATCAGCCTACTGCTGCCACAACCTGGTTCTTGGAAGTTCATCTCCAGGACAGTTATTTCCTTGTGCTTGCTCCTCAGAGGTTTTTAGCAACTCTCCAAACCCTTCTATATAATGCCTCCTTTTTTAGATGGCTTGCAACACTGCAGTGCAGCAACACTGCAAAGCCAAGTGACCAAATGGACATTTGCCAAGTTCTTTTAAAAAGCCCACAGGACAAGGCAGAGTCTTTCCCATGAAGCAAATAGGAAAGGAGAAGAATTTGGCTGAGAATGATTTGAAAGCTTTCACTGTGAGGTGCAAAGAGGCCAAATGCTAGACATGGCCCCCTCAGCCTTGGTGAGCTGGGTGCTGCTTTAAGCTTTTCCCAGAAGACGCTAAAAGGTAGAAACTCAAATGTGTCCTTCCAGGAGCCACGCGTCCGGCCAGAAGGAAGAAGCCACCACTGTGTGCTCTGACCAAGCACAGCCACCGCAGGGACCATGGGCTGTGCATCAGCTGTCACCATGTCCCCTAGCCAGTCTGAGGCTGGCACGTGTCAGCAGGAGACAGAAGGCAGCACTTTGTTGTAAGGAAGTGGCCAAGGCTCCATGTGCAGTGGGCAGGGAAGAGTTTCACCAACCTTCTCTGTGCACAGGTGAGATAAATGGCCTTACAAAAAAATAAACCTGGACCAAATCAGTCTGTAGCCTAACTGGGAACATTACTAATTACCCTGCCTCACAAAATCTGGGCTCCTGAGGGAACCCCAAGATGTGTGTCCACCCTTCTGTAAGAATGGCTCACTGCTTCTGTACTCCCTCCTTAGTTGCTGCCTTCCTTGCCTGGGCACTGAAGCCACAGCCAGCTAGGCCAGCAGAGCTTCCACCAGGAGCATCTTGAAATAAAATTGCTATTCAGGTTTGTTTCCCAGGGGCAGGAGGAACACAGCCACCACTTCAGCTTCTGAACAACTATAGCACAACAGATGTTCCTGGGAACACTCAAATCCGTCAGACTCACAACCACCTTATCCTCCTCCAGGGTTGTCAGAAAAAAGCAAACAAAGCAAGATTTTTAAAACCAGTGAGACCACAGTGAGACACTGCTGATTGCCAGCAAGAAGTGACCAGGCACGTACCTCATACAGATGCTCCATGCAAGACAGAATTCCACCTGTAGGTATCTAATTCCTTCATCATCCTCCCGTCTTATCCCAAGAGATCTTTTCATCCACCAAGTAATCACCTTTCCAGAGCTCTCCACTGAGCTGAGGAATCTCTGGGCTACACACCAGCCTCATTAACTTTTCCTACAGCTCACACGTGGGTTACGAAGGGAGCTCAGCTCATTTCCCACACCGGCAGCCCGTTAACTCATGAGCCAAAGCAAGGGCCCCTGCAGCACCTGGGAGCACCATCACTTGTTCAGGAGGCTGCACATGCTTCTCTAGGCTTTGGTGCCTCTCCACTTATTTACACCCACAGAAGAATAAATGGAATCTGGCCTTTCCAAGTTTTATTTCTAGAGCTATAAAATAATTTCAGCCTCCAAACATATTTATAGCAGGGAAACAAGAGAGTGCGTGTGTTCCTGGGAATTTTACTGCCCCTCACCTCATGTAATATTCATTTGACTAGGGCAACTCTATTGCATCTTCACCTATATTTCGCAGTTATCCAGGGAGAGTTTCTTGGGGAATCTGCTGCTGCCCAAATTAAAAGAGGGCAGCAAAATTGTGCCTGATTGAAAAGGACAAAGCTGCAGCAAGGATAGAGAATGAGAGCTGGAGCCAAGGTCTTTTGCTAGTTTCTTTAATGATCAGAGGTAAGTGCCTGCACCTCCCATTTTCAGCAGGGAATGTTGAGCAACTAAAGGTACATTTTTGGTCTGATGCTCCGAGTTCTTAGTCATTCACTTAACCTCTTGAAATATCCTTGAAATCTCCCTCAGTCTGAGTCACTCCTAGGCTATGCCACTTTTTTCTGGGTTTAGTTTTGCATACAGACAGAAAAGCTGTTCAACTGTGTGTGTTTGCATGGGAATTTATTTAGTTGTTGAGAAATTAGTTATTATTGAGTCGTTAGAAATGAGGTGATATCTCAGAAAGCTAAACTAATAAAAATACTGCAAGAATGTGATACTGTTTTGCTCTAAAACCCTCAGTTACAACATCTCCTTTGATGTGGCACTGCTGCCAAGAGTAGTGAGCCATGCCAGAGAACTTTCCTTTCCTCTCAGCAGCAAAATGCGTGGTCATCTGCAGCCCAGAGGAGCAGGTGCTCGGTTAGTGGGCAGCTCAGTGCCTTTCACACTCAGGCTATTTCTTTTGCAGATGCTGAAGTCCTGATATGTTTCCCTTCTAGATGACTGGTTATTAATTGCTGCATGAAGAATCTCATGTAGGTGGCGAATTCAATGCTCCATTCCTGGTGCTGCCATGGCAGGGTGCTGACTGCAGTGCCCCCAAACAGGACATGCACAGAACCCAAACCTCCTTGGAAGCAGCCCCCCTCCCTGCCATATGCACGATGACCACACGCTGTATTTGGACCCTTGTGGTGGTGAGTGAACCAGGCTTATGCAGCAGCGAGGCTCAGGAAAGGGATGCATAACTGCCTGGTCTGCCAGAGGGAGAAACTGAAACTCCCCAAAAAACTCGATGGGCAGAGGTCAGTGCATCATGTGTGCTAGCCCCTGCAGGGATGGCATGAATATGGGCTCATCTATAGACCTCCAGGATGCATGGCCTGTTTCTCCCCAATGCAGAACACCAACTCCTAGACGAACACTCATGGCTACATCTCACTGATGCCAGCTGCAGCGCCAGAGGACGAGGGCTGTTCCTGTGAGATCCCCAACAGGGAGCAAGGCATAGGGCACTGGAGAAGTAGACTTGGCTATGCAGAGGGACAAGGGTGCTTTCTCAGCTCCTGAAAACTATTGTGCAGGAAGAAAACCCAACACTGAACATTGCACCAAACAAAAAGACAAAGTCATGCTTCCAGGAAGCTATTCTGGGGCAAAATGACCCAGCCAGGAGCATTAGGAAGGAGGAAAGAAAGGATGAGGGGTGCCTACACGGGGCTGCAGAGGAACAGTGTCTCTCCAGGCTGGGGCAGAGGGACCACTCAGGTCTCACTGCAGGTCACATGGGGACCAGCTCCAGCAGCTTTTGCAAGTGTTGAATGAATGGCATTTGAGACTTGCCAAGAATGTCCACCGTGTCTCTCTTTTTGGGGCCTCTCTTATTACTCAATTTACAAACAGGCAAAGGAAAATAACCATCACTTCCCCCTCCCCCTCCCAGCAAAACCCTGCTCAGCTGCATTTTAGCAAAGAGCTTTTCCAGTATTAAAAGTACACTTTATTTTTTGTACAATTCTCATCCAGATCTCCAGGCGTGGAAATGTCCATTGTGTCCCCAGAAAAAATTGCAGATAGTTCTGTTGCCATGAGACTCCATCCAGAACTGTTCAGGAGGAGCACAAAGCCAGGACCACCAAAATCAAGTGCTGATGCTTTCCAGGTGCAGGGAGGAGAACAGGAAGGAGAGGGAAGGGAAGGCAGTCCTGCCCTGCCATGGAGTCATGAGTGACCAGAACCTTCCCTGGGTGGCAGAAGAGGCACCCTCAAGCTCACGTCATCGTTCGTGCTTAGTGTGGGAGTCGTTGCGTTCAACCGTCACCCCGTTCCCATTCCGCGTCACCTCCTTCCTGTTCCAGTCCTTTTCCAGGTAAAATTCAGCTAGCACAGGGCAGTGCTCTGAAGCCACCCCACCCCAGGACCAGTTATCAGGAATCCATGGGTTCGTGAGCCCTTCTCGCACGACAGCCCAGTGGCCTGCATCAAAGAGAATCACAGAAAACATTAAGTGATACTGCCCAAACAGGCGCGCGAGGCTGACCTAACTAAAGGTTACACGACTTCACTCAAGCAACTCTACCTGTGAAAACTTTTTTCAAGCTCCGACTGATCCAGATGTTATCCAGTGACTTGGACCCTTGTGGGTTCTTTGTGCTGATGTTGGTGAAGGTGCTGGAAGGGACAAGGTGGTGAAACTTTTCCTTCCTCAGGATATCGTGGTCACTGCTGTCTGGGGCCTGGTTAAAATCTCCAAGGATTATTACATCTTTTTCTCCTAGAAAGCAGGAAAAATAGAAAAGAATGGAGAAATGGACATCCATCACTCAAGTACAAGAGGATTAATGGAAAGAGGAAAAATACAAATACTGAATAAACAAAGTGATTGTACTCTGAACTCCTGAAAGAAATGCTGTTCAAAGCCTTTTTCATTGACTATTTACTCACAGCCAGTCTCTTCATGACACTAAAACCAGCCCATATACATTTGATGCTTGTTTTTAAATATCATCTCATTTTTTACAGAGTCAGAGAATCATAGAAAATGCTGAACTGGAAGGGACTCATAAAGGTCATCAAGTACAACTCCTGGTCCTACACAAGAGTGTAGGACCCCAAGAGTCACACCATGTGCCTGAGAGCACTGTCCAAACACTTCTTGAACTCAGGCAGGCTTTGTATTGTGATCACTTCTCTGGGGAGCCTGTCCTCAGCCACTCTCTGGGTGAGGAACTTCTTCCTAATACCCAACCTAAACCTCCTCTGAACTCAGCTTCAGGCCATTCCCTCAGGTCCTGTCACTGGGGACAGAAGTGAAGAGATCAGTACCTGCCCCTCCTCTTCCCTCTTGAGGATGTTGAAGATCACAGTGAGATCTCCCCTCAGTCTCCTCTTCTCCAGGCTGGACAGACCAAGTGACTTCAGCCACTCCTCATACAGATTCCCCTCAAAGCCCTTCCCTATCCTCATGGCCCTCCTCTGGACACTCTCTAATAGATTTTTTTTTTAGTATTGTGTCACCCAAAACTGCCCCCAGCACAAAAGGTGAATCCATCCCACGGCAGAGCAGGACAATCCCCTCCCTTACCTGGCTGTGATGCTGTCCCTGACGCCCCCCAGGACAGGGTTGGCCCTCCTGGCTGCCAGGGCACTGCTGGCTCATGTTCAACTTGCCATTGACCCCCAGGGCCCTTTCCACAGCACTGCTCTGCAGCCTCTCATTCCCCAGCCTGTGCACACAACCAGGGCTGCCCCATCCCTGGTGCAGAGTCCAGCACTCACCCCTGTTAAACTTCATCTGGCTGGGGATTTTCCATCTCTCTAATTTGTTGAGGTCTCTCTGCAGGACCTGTCTGCCCTCAAGGGAGTTGACAGCTCCTCACAATATAGTTTCATTTTCAAGCTTAGTATTCCTTCAAGTCCCACATCTATTGCTGAAGATGTTGAAGAGAACTGAACCAAGGATGGAGGCCTGTGGAACCCCACTAGTGACCAGATGCCAGCCTGATGTCACCCCATTCACTGTAATTTTTTGTGCCTGATCTGTGACCTGGTTGCTCACCCACCATGTAACATGGTTATCCAGCTGTGTGCTGGACGTTTTGTCCAGAAGGATACTGGGAGAGGCAGTATCAACAGCTTTACTGAAGCCCATGTATTGGTGTCTTTTCCTTGCCCTGTTAGTGACAAACTCAGAGAAAAGCAGTTTTAGTCTCAGAGGTTTTTAGAAATCTATGCCTTTGTAATCTTTTGTTGTTGTTGTTGTTGTTGTTTTTTCTGCAAGAAACATCTACTGGCTTTAATTTATGTGGACATTTTTTTAAAACAGATTTTCTTTCAGAGTCAAGGACACTTTTGGGAGGAACCCAGGAAGATGCAGCCTTATGCTGGTATAGACCATAGTGCCAAAACTGCAGTGCTCATTCTAACCTCTGCATTAAAAAAATCCCAAGGCATAGGATGAAGGAGCAGTCTGCAAGCCTGATGGTAGATGATGAGTGGAGAAATCACACGGACCCTCCCTGACTACAGCAACTTTCTTTTGCCTGGCCGACTGAAGGGATACTGCTCCGCTTGGAACAGAAAATTACTTCAGTTACATTTTGTTTCCAACCCTAATGAAGGAGAATAGAAACTCCAGACCCTAGTTTTATATCCACAATGTGTGCTCTCCTAGCCCCACAGATGTGGATGCAGGCATCCCACCTGTGCCCTGGGATAAGAGGACAAAGCACATGCCTCTGTGCTCATCTCAAACCACTGCCAGAAATGTCTGAGAAGACAACTGAAGAATGGTGACAGCTGACCAGAGATGCTTCCATGTCACTGCTTGCCACCGGAGAAGGATGCTGAAGGAGGCACAAATGCACAAAAAAAAAATCCCAAAGCTAACTTTAGAGGAGAGATCTATGAAGAGCCTATAACCTTTTTCTTTCCTGTGATTGCAGTGTGAGAGGGGATAGTTCTCTGCCATACTCAGGGCTCTGGATAAACCTCCTTGTTTTTTGCTGTTGCTGTAGAAGTTGCTATCCAGGAGAGGGAGCACAAGCTCAACAAAATCTATTCCACCCCTGTCTTGCAGTGCAGGAAAGATGAGTTGGAAAAGGGCAAGCGAGCAAGTGAGACTGAGGGCATATGACTTACAAATACTTCAAAACATGGTGCTTGCTAAGATGCAGGGGGGCAATGAATAGTTAGTGAAATTATTTGTGGTTTCTCTACCCTTTTTAAGTCACAAATAATATTGTAAGTAACATGAAGTTTAAATATTATTCTCTAAAGCATTCATGACAGCAGTCTTCCCACCTTTGAAGGAAAAAACCCCACCTGAATCTGAACCTGAGTTATTTTAAGCTCCATCAGAACCCAAAAGAAAAATCAGTCCTTGTCTAATGGGATGACCATGCCTGCTGTGAGCTGGTGGTTGTGCATGCATCTCGTGACGAAGATCTCTTGCTTGGCAGGACCAGGAAGCCTGAAAAGTAACTTTGGTCCTTCACTGCTAACACTTGCACAATGGCCCAGGCAGCACTTGGCTCCTTCCATGCTTTCATCTCCACCTATATGGGAAAAGGCCATTACAGAAACCTCTGGACCACATTCTTGGTGTTTAAAAATGACAGCCTAACAGGGATCTTAACAGCAGTACCTTTATTATGCACAAAATCTATTCTATTCTATTCTATTCTATTCTATTCTATTCTATTCTATTCTATTCTATTCTATTCTATTCTATTCTATTCTATTCTATTCTATTCTATTCTATCCTAAACTACTCATGCTTCTTTTAGAAAATCTTGAAGACTACCTCCCTTACATGAAAAATCTATGAAAAAACCCCACCATACTTACAAGTGAAAATTTTAACTGACTAAAATTTTTAACCTTTCCATTCTGGAGAGGTTAAAAAGAGCAGAGGATAAAAGACCCAGCACTTGGATGCATGCTTGGAAGGAGGTAAGAAGTCAACCTGCAGCTGACTGCCCAGGGAGGGAATCACTATATTCTTCACCCATTTAAACTTTTGCATGCAGAATAACTAAGCATAAAATCATAACAAAGCATAAAGCTGACAGACAGAATAGGCTGGATCATGTTAAAGAAGCTGAAACCCAATTTGCTGTTGGGGAGAGAAAAGAGTGCTTTTGGTTCCCCTCTGGCAGGAGCTTCAGGGGCTCCTCAGACTGCAAAAGAGGGGGAAATACATCAGGCAGCCCTGTGCTAAGCAAGGAAGAGCAAGCAACCAGTTTTCTAGACAACCACCAACCTCATTTCCCCTTGTCCTGGCTCACTCTCAGCCCTGCTCCTACCTCTGCCAGCTCCTGCAATAACAACATCATGCACGCCAGCACTGCAGTTTCATGTCTTGTCTGCCTCCCAGGACCCTGACAGACATCCAGCCATGAGAGGGAAGGAAGTGAACCCGCCTGGATCCTCCCGAGTGCGTGACTCTGTCTAACTGGACGCTCCTGGGTCTCTCAGCAGAGGCAGGGAGCAGAGCTGCCCACAGCAGCTGCAGCTCTCAGGGGTCTCATGGATGAGCCCCAATGGCTCTCAGCCAAACTTAGCAGAAGTTCTGGAAGAAATCATGCCCTTGCTCATAATGAGGGATGATAACTGATCAAAAACTGCAATCATGATGCCCACAGTTACAATCAGATGGAGAGAAAAACAGAAAATTAAGACAATGCTACTGGTGCTGTGCTGTGATTTTCCTCTTTTGGAGGAAATGAGTTTAAGACTGGCGGGGCTTGATCCTGCTCAGGAGCCAGCGGCTCCTCGGCCAGTGCAATCTGGTCCTCCTCCTTCTCCAACAGACAGAGCAGCAGGAGCTCTCTTAACAACCAATCTGCTGCAAAGGTCCCTGACACTGACTGTACTGCCCACAAGGACCCAGAGCCTCCATCTGTTGGGACGTGGTGGCATAAAGCCCACAGCAGCCAGGCAGGTATCCCGTTCATGACCTCTCAGCAGTGCTCCCACACACATTCACATTCTCTGGGCCCAAGGCAACCATGTCCTTGTCAATGGAGAACTCCTCAGGTGAAAAGATAAGTCTGGTCTGTTTACAAATGCATCTTCAAATTCACTAAAGCACCAGCAAATTTTGGCAGTGCCTGTGGGTGGCTCTTGGCCAGCAAAGCAAAGCAGAACCTTAACTCAGCCCTCTGCTGCAGTGGCTGAGCTCTGGTGCGACAAGGCAATCAGCTGAGGAACTAACAGTGCCTGCAGAAGGTCTGCAGTGTTGAAATCTGCCTCTCTGCAGGAACTGGGAAACCCTCCTTTGCTTCACAGCAGGCCAAGGGGACATCTGTAGGATACACCCCCTGATTTTACCATACTCCGGATGATTTCCCTCATGAATTAAACAGACTCTTAAATGCTTAAATCCTTCCTGGACATATGATGAGAAGGATGTGATGTTACATTGGCTGCTAAGAAGTCTTCTCAGAAGTCTTGTAAGCCCAATGCCTGATGCGTGGCCAAGCCACATGGGAGAAGATATCACAGAATCACAGAATGGTTTGTGTTGGAAGGGACCTTTAAAGATCATCTAGTTCAAACCCCCTGCCATGGGCAGGAATACCTCCCACTAGACCAGGTCACTCAAAGCCCCATCAACTTGGCCTTAAATAACGCAAAGGAGGAGCATCCACAGCTGCTCTGGGCAACTTGCACCAGTGCTTCATCGCCCTCACAATAAAGAATTTCTTCCTAATATCTGATCTAAACCTATCGTCTTTCAGTTTAAGGCCATTTCCCTTTGTTCCATCACTACATGTCCTTGTAAAAAGTCCCTCTTCAGCTCTCTCGTAGGCCCCTTTCAGGTACTGGCAGACTGCTGTAAAATATTCCCTAAGTCTTCTCTTCTTCAGAACAACCCCAGATACTTCAGCCTATCTTCACAGGAGAGGCGTTCTAGCCCTCTGATCATATTCACAGCCCTTCTGTGGGCTTGCTCCAACAGGTCCATGTCCTCCCTATGTCATGGATCCCAGTGCTGGATGCAGCTCTCCAGGGTCACAAGGGAGCAGATTTGAGAGACAGAATCCCCTCCCTCACCCTGCTGGCCACGCTGCTTTGGATACAGCCCAGGATGAGAGTGACCTTCTGGGCTGCAAGTGCACATGGCTGGGTCATGTCCAGCTTCTCATCCACCAGCACTTCCAAGTTCTTCTCCTCAGGACTCTCTCAATCCACGCAGTACCCTGGTTCCTGGGTCCAGCCACCACCAGGACATCCAGAATAACGTCTGTGTGCTGCCCATGGTCACCACACTGAAGACAAACTGGTGGAGGTCTTGAGAGAAGACAGAAGAGCTGCTGCAAAGAGTAAGCTGTGAGCAGCCAACAGCCACTGTATCTCTCCAGTACTGATGAAAGGAAAAAACGAGAGGGAAAAAGGAACCAGGACCCACCAATCTAATGGAGAAGTATGGGGATACTATGCCCTGCATTAAGGGACACTGTGGATGTAAACATGTTCCTCAAATGCTCACGTGCCTCTTAGTAAGAATAAAAGATAATAGAACAGGCATCTGTTAGCAAAATGGGAACAGAAACTCAAATTTACTGCAGTACCCACAGACAAATCAGTTTTTGCTGCCCATATTTTGTGGACTAATTTGTAAGAAATTGAAGGACGGTGGTAATTTTAAGCATGAAATTCATTTTGGCAGGGTAATTAAGTACTTCAAAGTAACATGTGTGCACTACTATTTCCTTAGGAGACCACACCTGCATCCCACAAGTTTGGAGGCGTCTGAATTTCTTTTTTTGTGAAAAACTAATCCAAGAACAAGCATGCTCCAGTAACGTGCCTGCCATACAAAAAATAAAACATGAAATAAAGAGAGCATCAACAGTCTAAATTTAGGTGCAGTGGAAGTGCAGCTCAGTTGACTTCAGAAGAGCTACACATTTATCCCATGTTTCAGTTCAGCCTTTGGGGATTAAACAAATGATCCTTTTGTTTACCTTCATCCTTTCCAATTTTAAAGTATGTGGACAAATACTTAAATCAGGAGCACTTAAAATAGCTCTGACTGGCTTCTGCAGCTCAAAAGGAACAACAATAGAACATGCAGAAAAACTGAAAACACCTCTTGAGTTATACAAGAGGGATATTAATGCTTCCAAGTGAGCAACCTTGCTGAGCTGAGCCAAGTTGAAAATCATCACATGAACAACCTTGCAACCCTTTCACATCATTCTTAAGCAGTAAACAAGGGGCTAGACCTTTTCTGTTCCTATAACAAGATCAGCAACATTTAGAATCTAAACTTCTTTGTTCTGCTTCACAGGAAGTTAAACATGATTTGCAAGCTTCAAAGTAAAAAGCAAATTCACAGAAATGAAGTAAAGAAATCCCAGCTGCCTATTTCATTGCTCAAGCTCAGGTCTAAATTCTGGTGTCATTTCATCCTGATGTAAACAACATATTTGAAATCAACAAAATTATTCTACATATTACATCCAGGTACCAAAGCATGATTTGGTTTCTTTTCTCATCAGCAGCCATTTGCGAATTTGCATTGGGTTTTCCAAAGAGCTTCCAATTATCCAAAAATTAAATATATAGAACCTAATTCTCTTGGAAGAAAAAAATAATTAAGCTTTGCTCTGATATCAGGTAGAAGTCATTTCCACAAAGCACTTAAAATAGGGTCTCAACTCTAGTGACTTTTCTTTCCTTTGGCAGAACTTGCAGTTACAGTGGCATAAAAACAGAAGGAACTTGATTTGAAAAAACGGTATCAAAGCCAGTAGGATCTCCTGTGCTATTTGTGTTAATTAGGAAAGACTGTAAGATAATGAGCAAGGGAAAAGCACATTTTCATGCTATGTATCACACAAATACGGATAGAGACAATAGTGAGGCTGATGAGGGTATTTCTGAAATGCTCACTAAGACAATGTTTACTCCTTTAAAAATTCCTTTGAATTAGATAGTGTGCACGTGACAGCTGGCAGGAAAACCCCTGCCTTACCTTTCAGAGTCTCCTGCAAACTCTGTGCACAGGCTGCCAGTTTGTGGCTGTCGTGGTTCTTCCCGGTGCTCTCTCCTGCGGAGGGTGGCAAGGCCAGGTGAAGGTTAACCACGGTCAGATCATTCATTCCAACCTGGGGGAAAAGGAGGAGAAATCAATGCTGTGCATGTGCGGAATGCAAGGTCACAACGCAAAACCACGGGCCAGCTCCCAGCACTGTCACTTGTAGATCTGGGGCAGTAGGACTCACACTGCTGTATATGTGGTGTTCTTGGTGTGTCTCATTTGCGTTTTACAGCTTTGTTTGCAATAACCTCATACCCTCTCCGTTCTGGGGAAACTGGTTTGCATTAGCAAACAGCTTCCTTTCACCACAGCTGCCGAAAGAAGTCAGCTGCTTATGAAAATCAGTTCATGCAAAACCAGTTGTTAATAAGCTACAAATAATGTCAGGATCATTAGAGGGCCTAATTACTACTGTCTTGTGATTAGCCCCGGCTTGTCACAGAGACTAACCAAGAAACTTAATGTACCTTGAAAGGGGCTGTTGGCTCCCTGCAATTTTCTGTTCACTTGGACCTATTTGTATGATCAATTAATTACTAATACTTTATTTATTAATAATTATTCGATTAATGCTTCTCTCAAAGCATTAGCAGACATGTCAAGTTCCCTAAACTGGACCCTTTTATTACAGCCTGTGTGGAGATGGGCTCTCTCTGCTCATATGTTTGCTCCAGCATATACCCAAGAATACAGTTCCAAAAGTGATTATGTTCTTTTAGAAAGGTTTGGCCCTAGTGAAAAAGCTTTAAAATGGAAACTCTGAAGTTTGACAGCAACATAAGATAGGCCAGCCCAAATCTCACTGGAGCACTGTGCCTTATACACACACATACTCAAAAAAAAAAAAAAAAAAAAAAAAAAAATATATATATATATATATATATATATATATATATATAAAAAAGACCTCCATTCTCCCTGCACTCATCCCTCTTTGTGGCACTGACAAGAATCCCAGCCCTGTGGCCTGGGCACTATTGAGGATCCACTGACCCTCAGGTTCTCAAACACTTCCTTGGAGCAGGGTTTGCTCCCACAGGAGCAAGGGAAAGGACTGACTGTGGTGAACTACTACATGTATTAAGGTGCATTAAGCATCTACCCATAATCAAGACATGGGACAGTGATGAGAAGGGTCAGAGGCTCATGCAAATTTTTATCTGTGAGAAGGCTGTGTCTCTTTTCATCTTAGCCAAATTCTTTTGAGTAAAAGTTCTGCAAGGCTGGCCTGGCCCTGTGGCAGTTACCTTGAAATGTGCAAGATACGGATGAGGATATGAGTGCCTCCCATTGCCATTGGTCTGTGCAGTCTCCTGAGATGAGGCATCTTTCAGCTCAATGCCAGCTGTTGTATCCCAGAGGAAGCCAGAATATTCAACTCCCTGGAATTAAAAAAGAAAAAGAAATGCCATTCACAAGACGGTAAAAACAAAATATTCTGCCCAAATGTAGCCCCATATCTATTTATATCCATATCTATGTCTATATCTATATCTATCTGTATCCATAACTATATCTAGGCATGGTGCCTGCTGAAGGCAGGAAGCCCAATTGGCTGTGCCCAAGCATAAAGGAGAAACAGCTTCCTGGACTGTCAGTGGAAGGAAGATACAGAGGACAAGTGGAAAGGCTTCTTCATCTCACCCCTGCCAAAACTCCCACCAGAAGCGAGAGGAATGCTTCCTGGGAAGCTCCACTGACTTTACTGAGGAGAGAGTGTGCCAAGCTGAAACACACACCACTCTACTCAACAGCCCCTCACACCTGCACACTGGCTATTGGACACCCAGTTAATTCCAGCACTGCTCCAGTAAAGCCAAGGATTTAATAATCTGTTTTATCTTCTACAGGCAGGACATGTTCAGGACTACTGCAGGGGTGAAGGATGCTGCCTCTTATGTGCGTGTTTGGGCCGATTTCCTCCTGCACGGTCCTGATTTCCTCCTACTCCAGACAAGGCATTGGATACCTCTGAGCGTGGTCAGTAATGAGGTAGCTCGTTAGCCACATGATTAATTGCCTAACCACGAGTTTGGTGCCTTGAGGTCTCACTAGGTGACTGCTAGGGCTTGCAGTACATGATGCTGTTCACAGTTGTTCCTTCCCCCAGGCTCCACACCATTTCACAGACTTTTTTCACCCGCAAGCTAAAAATAACTGGGCACCTTCAGTCTCTTGGAGTGAAATCTGGTCTAGACCTCTCAGCCCTGTCAATTTCTCTCTTCCAGCTTGAATGTTTCATTCTCAGCTCTCTGCTCCTTTCAGCTCTGCTTCTATGATCCTGAATGGGCTTTTTTTGATTACTTCATGACGGGGAATGGGCATTTTCAGAAAATTGTCTATGCTGTCACACCAGCAGCAGTATCTAATTCAAAGACTGTCACACTCTTCTCCCATCACCTAGACACCATTTTCTTTGGCATCACTCAAGCCCATTCCCCTTAGCAAATCACAGTTAAATCCATTTTAAGGAAGAGCCTTCTCTATTTCAGCTGCAATAAAAAAGTGTTAACTGCTTTGCTAAGTTGCCAAGAGCCTTGAAAGGATTAAGGTTGGTTAAAATTTTTGGTAGTTCCTTTGATAACTCACCTTTAAAATATTGACAAAATCATTCCACCAGTAAGACCCTTAAGGTATAAAAACTGCTGCAGGAAAAGATGTGGAAGAATAAAACTGCTGGCAACAGCTGTTGGCTATTTCCAGGCTCCAGACTTTGTATCAACACAGCAGTCATAGGTAATTGCCTGGTTGAAATGCTCAGAAAACAGGGAAGCACGAGCCAGAGGCACCATCCACCATTTTGTGTTATTGAGCCCTACAGGGCATCCCAAAATCAGCTTGTGCCACAGATGCTGTGTTCTTGGGGTTACACTGTGTTACCTCACTGCATTTCTTTACACGGTGCTCAAACCTGACAGACTCACTAACTAGCCCCAGGAACAGACCTTTTGGCTTAGTGAAGCAATCTCCAGCTCAGCCAGATTCCTGTTAAAGCAGCCAAAAGGAAGAGTCAAATAGATATTTCTGTTCTTAGTCTGGCTGCACATTTCTCCCGTAATTTTGGGAACCACTCATTCTTATATCCCTATCTGTAAAATGATGTGGATGATAATTTTTATTTACTCAGCTTGTAGTCAAAGCTGCCATTGTTATCTTTGGAAGTACAGCTCAAGAAAGAAATGACCAAAGACTCTGAATTTAACATAGAAATTCTGAGACATTTATTAATAATTCTTGATTAAAAAAAAAGAAGTGGAGAGAACAACTTTGACAACTTTGCACAACTATTTATATGCAGTGTTTTAATGATCTGGCCTAATAAGAGATCCTAAAGGAAAACTCCAAGCCAGGAATAAAAATGTCCTGAAGGGCATTTGCACTCTGCACCACAATTAAGTGTGAATTGCCTGAAACTTTAGACACACTCTGTATCTTTCCAGACCCTTCTTGACCCTTTGTGTCTGTCTAGCTAGAGTGCTGCTCAGGTGGTGAGTTTTAGTTTGCTTTGGTTTATTTTTCCCTCATTCTTGGGTTTTTCTCAGAAGGGCAATAAAAGGAGGTGCACCTCCCAGAACATCAGTCCAAAACCAGCGAACGGTGATGCAACCTGGTTTGGAAAAGCCAAAATAAAGAAATGTGGATTCTAAGCAGCATGGCTATAGGACACAACTGCAGCTACATATTTAGTAACCACAGTGTTCAGAATAGATCGTTCTGGATCAATAGATTGTTGATCTATTAGTGCCTGACAGCCCCGTGTGCTGACAGGCACTACTTGTTACATGACAGGTCTCAGATCCTGCTTCTACCCACAACAACATCCACACTGCAAAAACTGCACCACAAGAATGACCCTGTTCAGCAACAACAGGCTCAAGCTTGATGAGGACACTGCTCTGGAAACTCATTAGCACCCTTAAGGGTGAAAAAGAGAGATTTCCCTTGGGAGAAACTGCTTTTGGGCACTGTTAATGATGTCCAGCCCCGTGCAGCTACACCTTGAATATTGTCAAGGGTAGGCAGGTGCAGTTGTCACCACTTTAATAAATCAGTACCTCCCTGCAGTACATTTTTCATATATATATAGATATATATAGATATATATAGAGATATAGATATATTTTCCCAGAGCGGAAGATGCTGCAGGGAAAAGCACAGTGTAGCACGGTGCAGATTTCAAATGGAGTCCCCAGCATTTTAAGCACCTGTGCCAAGGACTCTGGGGAGCACAGAAGGTAAACTCTTCCAGGTGAGGATGGCAGGCTGCAGGGCTCCTCTGTGGGCTCTTCACTTGCAAACCAGGAAAATGGGAAGCCCTTCCAAATGCCAGCCAGTGCAGCACCAGGGAGCAAGCTCAGGTGAGTTGCACAAAAAAATGCCAAAAGTACTGCAGCCTGTCAGGGGACAAACTCAGGACTCTTACCTTGTCCAAATGTGTGGCTTTTCATCTATGTATCTGTACTGTTTTATTCACCTCCCCCAAATACTTGCACACCAAATACACACACACACACACATCTTCCTCCTTCCAAGTGTGCCACAATTCTTCCAAAACATAAACTAAAAGCAGTCAAATTAAAAGCTATAGGAACAGTCAGCTTAAAAAACAAGAAATGCAAACCTTGCCAAAAAGGATTTGCAAAAAGTGTTGCCTTAAACACTCAAAATATGTCCTTAGTTAGAGTGGGGGGTGGAAAGCAAAGCCAAAGTTCAGACTTGGGGATTAATGTACCTTGTGTAGCTGGCCTGAGGGTTTTTCGGAAACAACACCCTTCCAACATCCTCTAGGGCCCTTCCACTTGCGGATGTTTGGCAGCGTCGGCTGGTTCAGCTCCATACAAAACTAGAGAGAGAGGAAAGGGGAGAAAAATAACATTAGCTAGGACGGTTTAAAAAAATGCATAATAAAGTGTGTAGTAAAGCACTGGTAAGCACAGCAGAGCACAGGCTGTGCTCTCTGCCTTCCCTGATGGCTTGCAAAGGAGGTGGTCTGAGCCACATCCCAGGCTGACTCACCCCTGACTTGGAGATAAATAACATCTAAAATAACTCAGTGCAAATGCTGCAAGTAGAACATTTATCCCTCAGATGCTTTTCTTCTCCTCCAGAGCTACTAGTTTGATTGGAAAGAGGTTTCCTCTGTGCTGCCTCCGAAGATGCTGGCTGCACCATATCCCACTCCTGCCTGGAGCTTCACAAACAGCTGCCGAATCCTCCTGGGGGCAGGAGGCCCCCACAGCGTGGCTGGCCCCACTCCAACAGCTCAGCCACTGGCACGACATGAGAGGAAGGGTGTAGGCTAAGCTCAATAGCTGGAGTTTTGGGGTTAAGGCTCCTCTGACTTTATGCCAGGGACACGTGCTTGATTTCCTCCGTGCATGAAGGAAGCAGCTGCACACTTGCACGCAGCTCTAGCACGTCCTTCTCGTGCTTCCCAGAGGTGCTCATCTTCCTGGTCACTGCTGAACAGCCACAGCACTAGGACACCAGTACATGTCCAAGCCCATGGTCCAAGCTGGAGAGGCTGCATCCTAATGCCCAGCAGATCAGAGATACCAGAACTGTGGACACTGTGGAGAGCCCCCAAGCCTTCCTATGTAACATCTTGAGACTGAAATAAAAGTAAGTAAATAACTAAATAATAAAAAACACTCTGGAAAATCTGGGATCTGAAACACCTTGGTGCGGACGATATGGAGTACTTCTTGTCAGGGGTTTCAAGACCAGGCTCAACAGGAGCTAGAGTCCTTTGCAAGGCTGATGTTGGCTCCAGGCAGGCTCTGGCTGGAAGCTGGCAGGGATAGGCAGAAGTTGGATGCCCTGGTGGTGGCAGAGGTTCTGACTGTGGGGAAAGGGGCTAGGAAAAAGTCATCCCTGTGAAAGAGCAACAGAGGGACTTCCACCGTGTATCACCTTGTTCTAATACTGGAGAAATTGGGTTGAAATGCAGAGGCTTTCAACCTCTGTGAAGGCTGGAAGTGAAGAAGGATCATCAGACAAAATCTTGGGTCCTCAACACCCCTCCAGATTAAGCCACAATTTAACAAAGGATTTGCAAGGCAAACAATAACCTCATGTGTAAAGTGACTCTTTGCAGTAGGATGTGCCTAACACAGTTTGAAGAGCTACAGAGCTGCACAGATGTATTTCTTTCCTACACAGATATCAGTAAAATGATGGGATAGTTATTTTCATGTTTATCTTTTGATTCAGAAATTAAAATCAAATCCTGATCTTTCACTGATTCCCTTGTCTGCAAGTTCAGCATCCTGCAGGCTGAAGCTGTAAGCATTGATTCTCAGATACACACAACCCAGGCACCCTTATTTGCCCCAGAAGACAAAGAGTCATTTTGGTTGCACACCCAAAGCAAAAATGCTTGGCACAGCTTTTAAAACAGTTTTCTGACGTGCAGAGGTTGGCTGGGGCTTCTTATTCAAGATGCCACATTAACATACCACGTTGTTGCCCATTATGTACCTTCAGGCAGTGCTGGGGCTGGGCTGATTTATGGAACTCGGAGGCAGGTAGGGTGTTTGCACAGCCTGGGAACACAGCTCTGCTCTCAGCTGATCACCAGGTGCTACTCCAGCTAATACAACAAATCACGGCAGCAATAATTACTCACTCCTGATGCCATTCTGATGTCTTCAAAGAGAGTGGATTTGGTAATTGAGTTTTCTAATACTTAGATAACGTAAATCAGAAAAACAAAAATATTGTTGAAATTAGGATTTCAACTGTAACCTGACAAAAGACTTATCTCGGTTGCAGCTGCCTAGAAAGTCCAGCCAGCACAAAGCATATGACAGGACTGAATAAATCCTACAGAAACCATCACTTTATTAAAAAGAGCATCTGTAGTCTACTAGTTTGAATGGTTTGTTTCCTTCAAATTGATATTTTTTAGGGCCTTGATTTGACTTAGTGCAAACAAAAAGATGACAAATAAGATTACATGGTTTGTTCAGAAAAAAAAGCCCATTCTGGGTATGGCTGCAGCCATGGAGAACTTGGCCTACAGCAGCTGATTTCAATCTGTGCTCATTTTCCAAGGCTTACAGGCACACATATTTTGAAGCTCTGACAGCATACTTGCTGAGGTCAGGTTTTTTACCAGAAGTGAGAATAGCATTTTTCAAATCATGTTGTTCTGCCCACAAAACCCAACGTCAACCAATATTATGTTTTCCCTCATGCAGCAAAAAATATACAGACAAGCTCCTAGACTACACTGGGAATAAAAAAAAAAGTGCTTTTCTCTTTTATAAAGCTAAGTTAGAGCTATGCCAACCACTCTGAAAGGCAATTCTTCAAGTGGTAAAGAAAAATTAAAATCTCACTCAATCAAAACAATTATTTTTTCCCTGCAAAAAAATCCTCCTAAGGAAAAAAAGTTCTAGTTTTACTTTTCTCTAGAGCCTTTGAGGCTGCAAGTTTCCTGAAATTCAATCAGCTTCTTGGTTATAACCTACACATACTGAATCAAAGCTGACACACACACAGAGACCAACAGCACCAGGGCTTATTTACACAGATGCCCTGTGGTCCCCCAGTTGGGTGCTGGTTTTTGTGGGATGGGCAGTGCTGCCAGGGAGCAGGAACATGGCAGCACCAGGCTCCAAGGCATACTCTAAACAAAGAGGAGCCTGTGCTTTTGAGTGGCCAACCTCCTTGTGTCAGGTAGCTATCTGCCCATTGGATTCAATGATCTTCAGGGTCTGCTCCAACCAAAAATATGCCTAGAATTCCGTGATTGCCCTCATCTGGCATGCAAGGCACCAGTAAGAGCCACTACCCCAGGAACTGGGACAAGCCCTGTTTCATTTGCTAGACAAGAACACGTCATTTTCCCAAGAAGGGAGGATCCAAAGATGCAATTGCTCTTTGTCCACCCTGATAAAGAACTGGCACCTGTCCCTCCCTGCCTGTCCAGAAGCAGAGACAGGTACTTATGGCTGACTTAGGAAAGGAACAGAGGGCAGCTGGAAGAAGCTGGAGAAATGCACATTTGCCAGGAGTGATTGGAGAAGCAAAGGCAAAGGGTCTTGGACTAATTTGGGAGCAGAGAAAAATTACGTGCTGAGCTGGCACATGCTGGAGACCATAAGGCAGTTAGTCTTCCTAACACACCTACCTGCCTCTCCAAGGCACTCCAAGCACTGCAAGAACATCTAATTTGTGCATAAAGTTCAATCTCCTCCTGTGCAGTAACTATGCCCACTGGCAGAGCTGCCAGCAAGCGCTCTGCAATTCTGCACACAAGCAGCTCCCCTCACCTCTTCTTCAGGACGCCCTGGTTACTCTGTGTTTTGTTTTGGGGTGCTATTTGTGCAGCCAGCCCCGTTTGTGCAGCAGGGTCATCCTTCCCAGATGATGACACCACCCCAGGCTGAACACCTTGGCCTGCCAAGTGTTATTCCTGTAATGCCAGCTCTGGGACCACCCTGAGCCAGCGACCTCCCTTGTGGTGAACATCTTTTGCTCAAAAAGAAGATGGGCTACTCCTAAACCCTGAGGAAACTAAATGTGACCCAGGAAAACAATGCCTTAGGGTTTATTAAATTACACATTTCTTGTTAGCCAGGGAGTGTTCTGTAGAGGATACCTTTGTTTCACACCTGGAGTCAGAGCAGAGGCTGTGAGAAGGGCAATGGGAGGAAGAGCAGTGAAGAGGAGGTTACACGGTGAGCCTGTTGTGGCATGGTATGCCTAGGTACAGTAATCATCACCTGAACTTCAGAAAGGCACTCAAAGCAATTAAATATCCATTTTGGTTAACTACCACAGAAGCTGTCAGGCCAAAAGGGCACTGCAGTTGAGGTAAACAACTACTTTCTTTGCTTCATCAAAGAAAAGGTGATTTTGGTTCTTCTTAATGGAGAGATGAGAACGACAGAATAAATTTCCCCTTTCTAGATATCACATATGCACAGCTACTTTTCTTTTAATAAGCACTAGAGGGAGCAGCTTTAATGAGTACCAGAGATGAGTAAGAAACTTCTGTCAACTCTTTTATCATCTCAGCTATGTGGGATGTCATACTAGCAAAGATTTGTCTTTCCCTGCAGTTTGAGGTAAGTGCTGTTTTGTGCTACAGAGCATCTCCCAGTATGACGGACTTGGTGCATCCAGGAAGGGTAAACAGAAGAGCTCTGAGATAGACCCTGTAAATTGAGCAGTGGCACTTGAGGAGAAGGCCCACAACACTCCCCAATAAAAATCCCATCCTGAAATATGATCTAACACATTTCTGATAGAAGATATAACAAAATTGACAGTGGCTTCATGAGACCATCTGGGAATGCTCGTTTTTAATCCATCCTTTAATACATACTTGACTTCCCTGCTCTATCCCTATGTACTGTATAAATTAAAAATTAAATGCACATTATCCTTTCTTTATTCATCTAACTGGACTGTACTTTTATTTCTAATTGAAAAAGCAGACTTTAACACCTGTAATCCAAATCCAATCTACCACAGGACACAGCCACAATTGGCTCACCCTAATGAAGCCTGACCCAGAAAGCTAGGAACAGAAACATTACAAATATTTCCAAGAACCTGAAGCCACCTTTGGTTTTCAAGCAAAACTTTCTGATTTGACTTCCAGAAGATGAGTGTTTTGTTAAATCAGGTTTCTGAGGAGGAAAAGCAGAGTGAGGGGGGTGAAAGGACTTGTGGGTGTTGTATTTTATTGTACTGGCTATTGAGGTAGAGGTAGGGAAAGGTCAGAGGAATCTTGTCCTGGTGCGGGCGCATGTGACAGTGCAAAGCAAGTCAAGAGGAGATCAAAGACACAGTGGGGCCAGGATGCTCAGCACACTTCTGCAGCTGGGTAACACTGCATGCACTTCCCACAGGCTGGAGCAACTCAGGAAGGGAACATAGGGGAGCATCAGGTGTTTCAGTGACATCTGGATGCTCCTATAAGCAAATGTAACAGCACGGAAGGAAGCGTTATTATGATTAAAGCCTGAAACTGAGACTTATCACTGGATCTCATTTCCCACTGACAAGAATGTTGTCTCAGGCCTTCATTGCTTGTTTGCCTTTCTCTCAAGCATATCCCTTTGCAACACAGTCAAAAAATACACACATGAGAATGAGATGCATCCCCTGCCGTGCGGGATGCACTCACCGGCTCTGTTCCACATAAGTAGCACGTGGGAAAACTGGGATGACCTTATGTTAAGTTATAACATTTTTCACATGCCCATTCAAATTATCCCTTCCAGGAAGGCTTCATTCAAGCCAGCATAATCTTTACTGCTTGTGTTGTTCAAGTATTGATATTACACAAAGGCAGATGGGGGTCTGATAGGCAGGTAATTATGAGTGTTTTCAAAGGAGAACAACCCCCTTTCAGGGAATCAGTTTCAGTCTTAGTCATATGTATATATTTGTGATGGAAAAAGTTTTCTCTTTCTCCACATTGTACAAAATTCTACAACGACGCTAGAGCTGAGGAAATAACTTTTAAAAATTTAAAAGTTTGGGAGAAAAATTATAGGACAAAGAAGGAAAAAAGGAATTAATCCACTGAACAGGCAAAGGCCATAGATTCATGCCTGGAAAACTTATCTACCCCTTTGGCCATGCCAGTGTGTCCTATTTGTACTGGGACATTGAGACCTGGGGCAATGCCTTCCCATCCTTTCTGTACTGGTTTGTTGTTCCTAGAACTAAATCAAAACATCCAGATTCATGACCAAATAAATTCTTGCTACCCTCCATAGTCTTCACAAATATCACCTAATTCACCCTTCACAAAGCTCTATACACTCATTGCAAGAGGTGAAATCAAGGCAGAGCCCTTCAGCACAGCCAAATATTCACCCTTTGTCTTTCTTCAGAAATAATACAGGACCCATAGGCACAGTCCCTACCTCTACATACCTTTGTGTGCTATGGGCATACAATGCTCATTTGTTGGGATAATGTGCAAATTTATGTCCCAAAGCCTGGTCCATCTGAGGACACCAATGGCTTTTTCCTCAACTCAAGGACTCATTTTTTTCCTGGAAAATATGCTGCTTCTGCTTTTTAAACAGCACACCAGTAATTCAGAGGAAGGATTTACTTCATCTGAAGATCAGATTCTCACTCAGCTCTGGAATGACACTCCAGGCACTATGCTATGGACCACAGAGCAAACACTTACCATACTGCAGCCTCACCCCTGTTAGCCTTGTAGTGACCTGAATTCCCAGCTTTGCTGCAAAAACCACTTCTAAGCTTTATACTTTTAAGAAAGGAAACCTTCAGGATTGAGCTTCTCGGAGAAGACAGGATGAGGAAGGATAATTTTTCAAGCCCAACTATACATAGACTAGAAACTAAGTGGCCCAGTTCCTCTGCCTGCTTAAGAGTTGAGTAATTCCATGTGTGCAGAAGAGGCACTGCTCAGCTAAGCATCAGGAGAGACAGTAATTTAAGGCACCCCAAGGTTAGGCAGCAGCTAAATGATGCTTGGCAGGGTTGGAAGGCTTTTCAAACTGAAGGCATTTTTTTCCACATCAGGTATCTGAGCCCCTTCATGAGCTTGACTCTATTTTGAACCAGCCCATGGATGTGGATCCAGCTGGACACGTGCCCCTCTCCTGTTGCTGCTGTGTTACTCACCCATTGTACTTCGGGAATGTGCCGGAAATAATTATGCTGATAAGCTTAACATTATCTCAATTATCAAAAGTATGTGATGGTTTGTTTCCATATACAAACTTGTTGGAATCAGATCACTTTTTTTTTTCCCTAAGTCAGGCTTTACAGGATCCATTGGAGAGTGGCAGGAGCCTAAGTTTGCACTTCCAAGTTACTTGCTTTCCCTTTTGAGTACTTACTTTGGAAAAACTTAGCAGTGAGATTCTACACTGCCCTCCTAGATGAATTATTATAGCTAACCACAGCCACCCAAATGCTTAATTTTCTGATATGTCTAAGAGGAAATTACTGTCGTAATCTTTGAATATATGATTAAAAAAACAGATTGTTGCCCGTAAACCCAGTTCTTTGCTCGCCTTTAAACACTGTGTTCCCAGGACAACAATGCAGATCATTCACTGGTCTGTTCTCCTACCTTCACCCTAAACAAAGGAGATTATTTATGTAAACAGCGTCTTTTTATAGATCTTTAAAAGGAAGACAAGGAAGAACCTTTGGTGCAGAGCAGCAAAACAACAACTGAAAGAGGCAATACAATAGCTCCAGTAACACACTTTTAGTGCTGGGGGCAGTAGGGAAGAATTATGGGATGTTTAGCTGCCTATTGTCAAAATTGAATACTCACTATCTTTCATCCAGTTTGCCAATTAATGGGAAGTGTCTACATAGATGTTTGGTGGAAATCTATGCTGCCCTTTCCCTAAGGAAGAGGACAGCCATATCTACCAGGCTTCCATGTAGAAAATTTGTGGGTTCTTAATTTTTCATGTTTCCATTCACAAGCTGAGTTTTTTCCTTGTATTTCGTGGGATTGACTCATTTGGCAGAAGACATTTCCTGACTACTTCTTTTCATATTCCTGAAGACTTTTTTTATTTTAAACATAATTCATAAGTGAAGGCTCAAGAGGTCATCAAGGATGGTCACAAATTTATTCTTGAAGTCTTTTCAAGGCAGTGTTTTATACTTCATAAGTAGGCACTATAATAATGAACAGCTATAATGGCATGCCAAGGAGACAGACATTATATGAAAAGGAATAAAAAGAAGCCCTGGTGACTGTGAGAGTATCTTTCTTATCATGCTGCTTTTACCAAAGTTGAGTATTTAAGTTCAAGTACTTGCACTATGTTGCCATCAAATAGTACCCAGCTCAACTGAGTAGTTGTGCTAAAATCACAGAACCATGAAAATCCATGCAGCAGTTGTCTGGAGACCTGAACTACGTGTTCATTTGGATATCCAATACTGGGCAACCAGGAGTCAATGGCTTCCCAGGAACATCTTTTTATAGTTTTTGGGTTGGTTTGCTTGTGTGGGTTTTGGATGTTTGCTGGTTATGGCGTTTTGTTGGGGTTTTTTTGTTTGTTTGGGAGGTGGGTTTTTTTTGTTTTTGTTAGAGGGGGGAGGGTTTGGGTTTTTTATGCTTAATCCTGGGTCGATTATTTTCCCATGAAACCCAGGAATCAATTTCTGCGGTGTGGTGTAAAATGACACCACTGTGAATACAACCTTACTCACCCAGGAACTACCAGGGCTGTATGAGGTGACAATGAGTTTATCAGAACCTAGCCCTTAATATAGAAAGCAAACAGAAAATCATCCTATGAAACATGAGATACAAAAGTGATAAGAAACAGTATCTCATTCACTGATTAAAAGCACCCCAAACAAACTGACCATTGAGCTATATCGATTTGCCATCATCCAAATCTCCTCATCTGCATACCACCCTTCAGCTGGAGGAAAAGAGGAGAGAGGGAAATGTGCTAATGCAAAAGAAGAACAAATAAAACTGAAAGGAAACAGGGAAAACACAATATTTAAACGTTAATAATCAAGGAAAGCTGCTTAAGCATGTAAGCTTAGGTCTCCCTCCATTCTCACGATAAAACTTCAGTAACAGTGAGTTGGGTGTTTTGTGGCTTCATTTCTTTCCTACTGTTAGTATTACTGTTTCCTCCAGCTGATTTACATCTCTGCTTAGAGCAAGCATTCTTTCCCATGGTAAAAACACAAAAATAAGGAAGAAAGAAACATCTAATATGACTCACAACCATTGCTAGCCTCAAATATTTATTCTTCCTTCAGGCATTGATTACACCACCCTACAGAACACTGTGCCACCTTCTGTAAAGTTATTTAAACCTGCCTCACCTCCTAATTCCTTTTTATTTTTTTTAATGCTTATTATCTGGAGGATCTCTTCCAGGCCGCTAGCACTAGGCCATGTTATCTTACCTTTAAAAAAATAGAAGACCTCATAGTCCTTTTCTTTTTTGTTTTTACAGCTCTAGCCCTTAATTTAAAGAGCCCAATTTGACACTGATTCCTCTCTGAAACAGCTCATTCTTTATTTATAAATTTCCATGAGTAATAATACATGGTTTTCTGTCTGTCCTTACTAGCATGCCCTCCACGGAGTCTACAGGACTATCCTTCAACCCTGATCAAAATTCTGCTCCAACAGATGCCATAGATTCTGGCTTCCCATAGAGAGCATATGCATTACTATCAAAAAATTTTTGGGATGACATTAAAACACCCTTGCTGCTCTGTCAACGTATTAAAAAGGAAAAAAAAAAGGCAACAAAACCAAAAAACACTATTCCTCAAATTGCTAACTATTCAAATCTGTTCCTGTTCTTTGAACTTTGCCTTCTACCATCTCCTAGAAGAAACCAAGGAAAAAGGACTAAGACCTCTCTTACTTCTACCACCTACAACCAAATCTTAACACTTGCCAGCACTTATAAACACATATTTTCTGTTTCTCCCTGCTCTGGAAGTGTAGAGAATGATTTCACTATTGGGTGAGTTTGGCTTATGTTCAGGGATAAGACCAGATGATTTACAAAAAATGCCAAGCTATTGGAACAAGCAACCTCCATACCACCACTGCTCAGAGAGGCAGAGCTGTGCCCTAGGGAAGAAGAGGGCACCTAATAAGGGACAGCATTTTAAGAGAATTTGTGTTCTCTGTAGCTCCCTGTGGTGTGTATAGCATGGCTTCTAGTGTTTTGTGTATTGAAGTCCACTGATCATCAGAAAAGAGATGGGTAATGCAACTACAGAGAAAAAAATCCAGCCAAGATCAAAGACACCAGAATCCTAGTAGATGAAAGCCTGTGCTTCCAATGCTGCTGACCATGTGATGATAGTTTGCAGGTGAGAGGCCTGGAAAGACACAGTACTCAAAGGTCCTCCTGCAGAGAGCTACTGACATCATCATGGACCTAGCCAGAACTGTAAGGTCCACCAATACCTGTCCCTAAACTTCCAGCCACCTAGATCCCTCCTAGAGGACAGAAAGGAGGACAGTATGAAAGGACAGAAGCAAACACAGTATAGCTGCAGTGTTCCTAAGGCAATTTAGTAGACACGATAATGCCAAAAAAGCCACCTATTTAGTAAGAAATTGCTTCACCATTTGCAGCTCCACTCAGCCAGAAATTATTCCTTTCCAATTACAGCTATTCTCCCCTTCACTCTGAGACTTCATGACCCCATGGGGTGAAGTCTAAAAAAAAAATCACCACTTTGTATTCCTGAGTTTTATCTGCAGTCAGGTAAAGAAGCAAGACAAGGGAGAGAGTGGGAAATACAGAGAGGGTGCAGGAAAGCAAAAGGGTAAAGTAATAGGGAATAAGGTGAGAAAAAGAATTAAAGCAAAATCAGTGGGATGATTTGGAATAATCTCCTTTTACTCTAAGTGGTCAATCATTGATTTCATGGTGGCTTTGAAGGAACAGGGCAGGAAGACCTACATCAGCTGATGAACTCTGCAGAAGTCCGTCCCATAGCTCAGAGACTTGACTCCAGCTGTCCTCTCTAGAAATAGGGAGCAGAAAAATGAAGCAATGACAGGGCTGGAAGAAACTGATCAAATGTCCTGACTGAGTCAGTGGCCAAGTCGACATCTCCTTTTCCTGATCTCTGAAAGCAAGACTGCTGTTTCCTTATCTGACTCTAGAGGACATCCAAATGTACTTAATTTTCAAAGGGGTCAGCTGCTTTCTGGAAAGGCTAGGCCTAAGAACAGGCAGTAAATATAACTCCTTTACAGCAACTAATTCATTCATTGCAAATCGCCTTATAATCTTTTTTAACCAACAGCCCAAAGCAAGATTGCAAGATAGGGCTCACACTGTACAGATGGATTATGGCAATTAAAAATATGCACACAAAGACCCAGTCCCAGACTAACTGCATTTCTGAGCTACATTAAAAAAAAATCACATCAAATGCACACCCAACCACATTTACATGTATGCAAGCACGATACGATGTGTCTGTGCTTACCCCTGCAAATGAAAAACAGCACCTCTCTTTCAAACACTGAAAAGCTCCTAGGGATAACCTTTCACAAATAAACAACCTGCTCTGCTCAGAGAGGGATTTTATAAAGAACAGAGATTACAATGGGCCTAATCATGATTAAACACTGATCTGGCTCAATCTACTCAAAAGCAGACAAAAGATAAATAAAAACCTCCAGCAGATGCATTTCATACTGGAAATTCTGGAACCTCAATTGACGTCATACTTTTTATGTTCTGATAATATCTGGAGGAAACAGTACACTGGATCAAGAAAACAAAAGCAAATTTTTAGTTAAAATTCTCCACGTGCTGTGTAAAAAGAAGGCAGCTACAGCGGGGAGCACACAGGGCAGCTCAGCATTATACAAACCTCTTTGACTGCAGCTGAAATTGCACCAGCAGAGCGATGCTACTAAAAAGAAACAAGCACCCCCTTTTTGCCTCATATCCTACATCTTACCCTGTAAAATTGTGCAACAGTAGTCACTGAAGTTCCCCTCCCACAAAAGCCACTTCTGATCAATGGCAGACATGTTCAATTTCTTCTAGTAGAATAATGCCACCTCCTCAGTATCACCCCAGCTGGCTTCACTGATTCCTCATGCACAGTGTGAAAATTCTGTGTGATGGGAAGGGGCTGAATTTAGCAAATATTTCCCAGATACCAACATCTGGTCTTTCTTATGGGTGAGGAAATCCAGGAAGCTGATTCCACATCATGGAAGACAACTCCAGCCATTAGTACTGCTGAAGGAGGTGGGAAAAGTCAAAAAATGAGCACAGATGACAGAGATTGCTTACAGAGCTGAGTTTTCCATTTAATGCAACAAGGTAAATATGAAGAAAGAGAAAGAGCTCTTTAGATGGGGTGAGGGGGAATCTACCTGGAGGAGAAGGCTGATCAGAATTTTCTCATTCTGTCATCTCCAGAAGAAATTCCCAATGGATGACCAAGTAAGGTTAGGCTAGCAGACAGAAGAGATCCCTTCCTGTATTGAGAAGGTGCATGGCTGCCTGTCCTCGTGTCTAGAGAATGCATTCTGTGCTTCAGAGCTGCCAGGTAAAAGACTTTCAATCCCTCTTGATTTGTGACCTCCAAAACTTTTCTGGTGAAGGTGAAAATCCCCACAGACAGTGCAAGCCTACTGATAATTGTTTTGTTCTTTTCACTTTCTTTTCTCTTGGACATAGCTCACATAAATTTGCCATCATTGTTATAGGTAGACCATAACAGTGAAACTTATGTTACTTACACTGATTTTAAAGCTAAAAGTTATTGTCAACTTCAAGAACATCATCCCTAAACATAATCAAAATTCCCACCCCAATTCCTATTGTCCTTCAGCCCACCTAGTGTGTCTCATAGCAGTCTAAGCAGATCTCTTCCAACTTCAGGCAGAACAACCATCACTTTGCAGATGACTCCCACATTTTACAAACTGCAGATCAGAATCACATGATTTGTGTTTCCTAGATGAGAAGCCAACAAACTTCTCTGCCTGTGGAGTCAAGTGGACAGTCCTTTGTCACCTTGAGTAACAGCAGCTGCATTTATATTTTAATACACAAATAGGAAAATAATGAGTTACTGTTGCTTGTTCACAAAGGAGGTTTACCTTTTAAAAACCTCTCAGGGGATTATTGAATTGTACAAATTATTTAACTTTCCTCTACAACCCACCTCTGAAGGAAAAATGAGCTCAAGAGCCCCTCTTAACACCTGAAAAACTCAGGAGGAAATGCTTAGAATGCAAAGAATATTTTTATTTTTCTTCTGGCACAACTTACTGGCACCAAGCACCAATGAGAACAATTGCTTTGGTGCACATGCTTGCCTATGGAAAAGGACTACAAATTTAAATGCTAAAACAGTAACCAATGTGAAATGTCACCTGGCTAGGCAGTTCAACCTAATTACTTACACAGATTTATTTTTAAACTATAAAAAACAGCATGTTCCTTGGGAGAATTATTTTTTCCCCTTCCCCAAATAAATACAATTAACACTTGCCAAGTAGAATTCTTCTTCTGCAATTAAGGACTTGCCAAAATTAGATAAAAGTACTCAAAAACACACTGGGGCAAGAGTGTCGCTGGGAGTGTCTCCCAGAGCAGAGCTGTGCTTCTGGGAGAGGAAGAGATGTTCCATACAGGACTTGGCACCAACAAGCCTGCATGCCTGTGATACTTCTTTCTAAAGCCTGAGCGGCCTTGAACCCTTGTGGAGATGAGGCTGGCACGACTGGAAGCCCTCCCATGGCATCTTGCCATCTGTGCTCTTCCCTACCCTCGGCAAATGCCAGCAGCACTTCTGAAAGGAAAGCCTGAGAGCAACGGATCCCATGGCAGCAGGGCAAGCTCAGCAAGGGGGCAGGGGGAAGCAAACACTTCGATTTGAAGGCTCAAGGCAGGACAAACTACAGGTAAGCACAGGCTTGGTTCTAAGCTGCCTGCAAGACCACTCAGGTGGAACCTGTGATGGAATGGATCTGACGGGCTATGGCCAAAACAAATACAAACAAATCCACCTCTGATCCAGAATTTTCTCCAGGTAAAGGCTCTTGTTCTTCTTATATGACCTGGTTCACTGAAATAGATTATTATTTTCCCATTCTTCCTAACAATGGTAAGCATGGTGCTGGGGCTCAGCTCCACAAGCAGCACCCTGTCTGTGGTGCTGACAGGAGCCTGTGGCAGCCCAGAAAAACAAACCAGCTCATGAGCAGCATCCAAGGGTCAGTCAAGCTTGTCCCAATCCAGGACAGGCTGTAATTAAACCCTGTCAATCATCCGTCCTGTTTTGGCCAACACCAGGCATAAATTCTACCAAGTGCAACATCTTCGGCTTAAAGGGCCATTTTGGTCCAATTTGCCAAAATATTGGGGTTTAGGAAATTAAAGAAATGGAGGCTTTGCAAGACACAAAGCTTCTCACCGTGTGTCCAGTTCATTTTCAATAGCCAAGGTGGGAGCAACATTCAAAGACACTTAAGTACCTTAGATAGAATGGCACAAAATCCTTTTCCAGAAAGCAAGGTCCCAACAGTTCAAGCAAGTTATCCCAGCCTGCTCCAACAGTCCACTGGCTTCGTGTGCCTCACCTCACAGTCTGCTTGTGTTATTCATGGCCAGAATAATTTTATGACACTGTCTCGAGGCCCTGGTTCTCAAGAGACTAGCTGCACATGCACTTAACTTCAATGTGGTTTGATTTCAGAGTTAATCCACAGCCCCTAAGTCTGTTCAGGGGGCACACTGCTGTTCAGCAGGGGGCTTCTGCTCGCTCTGGGATTCTGTGCAAGTGTCAAAAATATATAAGAACACTTTCAAAGCTGGGCAACAAATTTTAGAAACAAGAAAGTTTCCAAAGTTCAAAACCATGTACAACAGACTGGAAAGTATCGTACAGGAAAAACAGTTTTAAGTTATCATGTCTGTAGCTACTTTAAATGCAGCTTCCCTTTGAAAATCAGAAAAAACTCATCTTAGAATAAATATTAAAATATTATCATTTAATAATATTTTGTATTCCTGCAGTATAATGCTGATAAATAATGATTTAGGAAAACAAAACTAAGCACGGTCTTCTCAAAACCTGACTCTGCAAGCAGGCTGGACAAGGGATTTTGTTCTATTCTGTGGGTTTCTTTCCCCTCCTGTATTTAAAAAATAAAGACAGCAAATTTCTTTGAACTTACATAATTCAAGCCTGTTATTTTCCATAGGGCTAAACTGGCCTTTTAAATTCTTTAAGCCTGGCATTGTATGAAAGCAGATATCAAATATTCAGAGAGCTCAATTTAGAAAGATCATTTTTCTGAGGCTGAGGCTTTCTGAAGAGCTTCCTGCAGTGCTTCAGACAATGCCTCAAACTGGCATTCCCACCAGGCTGAAGTCACTTGACCTTGCCAGGCCACGTTTTTGGAGGCATCGGGCCAAAGGGAAGTACGGGTCCGTTGGAGAGGTGGGAATTGTACAGGGTGTGAGGAGCCAGAGAATCCAAACTGCTGCAAACAATGAAAATTTGCTAATATCAATCTGTGTTGCAGAATGAGTGGTTGAGAACCATGTCCTGTTCACATGTGAAAAACTACAACATCTCCTGCATTGTCCTCTGTCACACCTTTTACCAAAATCTACCTCTTCATGTCAAAACCAGTGAAGAGATGTTCATGTGAATGAACTGGGGTGTCTGGAGCACCTTGGAGAGATGCACCTCCAGTCAGCAGCAAAGCACAAAGCTGAAGCACCCACTGCTGCTGTATTTCATTTAACTCTCATTATTTCTAGAGTATCCAGCAGATGCAGCTGAACACAGCAGTGTAGGACCTTGTCCTTCACACAGACAAGGATGCGTTCAAGGCAGGAGAAGGGCTGCTCCTTCCTCCCTGAGCCTTGCCACACCACTCCTAGGTACAGAGGGGCTGCTTGGGTCAGGACCAGCCTGCTCTAAGACAGCAGTTTTTCCAACAGGGCTCAGAATCCAGTTGTTTTCTTTACATCCTAAGAAGTCTCTCATGCTGCCTCACAGCTGGCTCCTTGTTCTTGCAGGTGAAGGAGTTACTGTAGAAAGTGAAGGGAAGCCACTGGTCCCAGTATGGGCACTGGGAATCCAGTCCTACATACCAGGCCAGAAGAATCATAAAGCAGTAAGAAATTTGGTTCTTCATCCAGAAGAAGGCCCTCATAGGACAGTTTGGGCTGGAAGGGACCTTTAAAGGTCATCAGGTTCCAACCCCTCTGCAGGGAGGTTTTCACCAGACTAGGTGGCTCAGAGCCCCATCCAACCTGGCCTTGGACACTTCCAGGGATGAGGCATCCACAGCCCTGAGGAACTTGTTCAGGTGCCTTCTCACCCTTACACTAAAGAATTTCTTCCATGTACTGACCTGAGCCTGCTGTGCTTGCAATACCCTTGGATGAAGAGCAACACTGGATTTTATTAGTCACTGCTTATTATTAAGCATTGCTTACTCCAAGCTTGCTGTAAAATCAGAAAACACCAAAAGCACATGGTCAGCTAAGACAAAAGATCAACCCTCTGCCTTCATGCACTATGTAGCTAGGAAGAGGTCCTGTTTTATGCAGCATGGTATTCCAAAAAGTTAGGAAGCACAACTAACACAGAGGGCTTTAGGAGCTTAAATGTGTTACAATAGTTGCATTAGATGTATTTTTAATACCTTTTCCAATGCTTCTCTGTCAGCCAGCTCCTGCACAGCCAAAAGCTTGATACTGTAAGAAAAACAGAGAAAAAGGGAATTAATCACTCCACTGCAAGAATTACAGAAACTGAAGAAACAGCAGAACTGAAGCTCTTTTTTTATCCTCTCTCGACAAAAGAAATACAAGAAGTGCTCATGATGAAACAAAATAAAGCAAGAAAGACAATGTCACTCTGTTTGCCTTGAATTAGGCATCACAAGCAGATTTTTTGGTTTCCAAATTTTTTTATAAGCGTATCTGAATTTGCCTTACAGAGAAACTGCATCAATCATTACTTTTGTAATATCCCAACTTAACACCAAAGGATCTTCTGAATGACAAACACAGAAAAATATTCTAGACATTTCTATCAGTTATAGTCAACTTTGTTCCTCAGTGTCAACAGGCTTCCATGAGTCCCAAAAAGCCATTCCCAGGGATTTACATTATGTATGAGGTGCAGTAATTAAGACAACCCAGCTCAAGAAATTTGAGGGAGAGATGAGGGAAATGTGCACCACCATTTAAAATTAAGGCAGAAAGATAATCCACAATTATTATTCTTGTAATGCCCGTTGCTAATCAATTTCAAATTTCTTCTCCTAGTGAATCTTTTTTAAATTCACCTCTAGGGGCTAAATCCTGCACACTGAATTCCATTCACTTCAACAAGGTTATGGGAGTTACTCAAGCAGGATTCTATACCTCTACTGCAACTCCACAGGCTTACTTCCCTTACCCAGCCTTAAACCCAGTCACTTAATATATTATCCTTGGACTCCAGAGGATAATTTCCTTTACCCAGGGATACAAAAACATTTGAATGGCAATAGAAGAATCAAATGATGCATATAAATACTGTTTAAATTACTCTCACCACGCTGCATACAGACACAGTAAAAAGCCAGTATAGTCAAATGCTCATATTCAAGAAGGTGTGAATAGTCAACATAGAAATCTGCCAAAGGATATAACACAAAAAGTTTTATTAGCCTTTCAAAACCTTAGAGCAATATTGCATAATTCTTGAGCATCCACTGGCACCTTATATGCTAATTATGTACATCCATCCTGCAACAGCAGCTGGCAAAGCATAGTTCTAGTCCTGTCCTTCTATGGCTTTCCACTGCAGGTATTCACAGCCTAATCCCTAAACACCAATGTGCTTTCACTTTAATGGACTTCTAGCTTTCAGTGTCTTCAAGGTATCATAAAAAGCCTATATCCAATGAATTATAAAATAGCCACAGCCAATACATTTCTAGTCTGCAGAGACTATTACTAGTAAGACAAAGAGGGTGGAGATGGTTCAGAAAACAATGGGATAGTCAGGAAAATGAAAAAGGCATTCCATTAAAGCCCAACCACTATGGTAGCAGGGGACATGTGATTTGGTGTTACTGTTTGGTGAACACACTAGGCTGCACACATACACATTCAGCTGAACTGGAAAGCACTCAGGCAGAGTACAAAACCAATACAAGGTATTTTTAAACATCATTTTCCTTGTAATTCAGCCAGCATGCAAAATAAAGATGGACTGGGCAGCAAGCAAAGAAGGCAGCTCCATTTAAAAAACACTGCAGTGCTGTGTCCAACTCAGAAGGGGCCTCAGCTGATGCACCTTGGAGAACAAAGTCCAATAACCCAGGCAGAAGCAGTGCAGCCAGAGTCAAGACCTGTCTCTGAACTGAGGAGTTACCTCTTCATTTTGCATGACTCATCTCTGTAGCAGTGCACTTGAGAAAAACACTGGAGGAGTGAGAGGGAGGTAGACTAACAAACAGGTGGATGCATTCAGGGTGCTCACAGCCACCTGGGCTGTTGCAAAGGTGGCGTCAAGTCTGTGTGTACATGGCTTGGGGGCATGCAAACTACTTTTGTCTTTCTCTTTTTAAAGCTAGACTTCTTGATTACTTAATCAAATCAGTCAAGGCTTCTACCAATTGACTGATTTATTTCTAGAACGTTATTTGTGAGTTATCTGACACTCAATAGCTGCAGAAGAAAGACGTAGACTGCCCCAAAAGCAAGTACCACTTCCATTAAAAATCATCATCTCACTGTAAAAAACCTACTTTTCTTCCCATTTACACCTGTAAAGCCCCACAAGAACTTTTTCAAGCGGTATGTATTTATTTAAAACAAAGTATCTAGTCACACAGTAGCAAGTAACAATACAGGAAGCAGGAATCTTTTCACTTTATTTCATTATGGAGATGCTGTACCGTTGTTCAGAGGTGAAGAACCCGTACAAAGGGTTTACATCTTGCAGAGATACTGCCTGTGCAGGTTCAGAATGAAATCTCAATTCAAAGTTGCTACATGATTTGCAGCAACATTGATTTGACTCCTGGAGAGAAAAAGACTTCCTCTGCTGTGACAAATTAAGAGATCAATGTTTGCCTGGCACTTCAACTCTTTTCTCCTCAGGTGACACCTGAAAATACCTCAGGTATTTTTTCTTGGTCAAAAGGAATCTGTGAACACAAGTTATCAGCCTTTATACAACCAGCTGCAAGATCCTTCTTTCCTTAAAGCACTGTCACAGATGCTGTCTCTGTCCATTGGATTACAGCCCACTACTCGGAAAATTGCTCTTGATAACCAGTTATTTAATGCTATTTCTTCCAGCAGTTCCAAGCAACATTAGTATGTGCTACTTGATGCAATGTCAGCTTGGAAATGCAGCTTCTTTCAAGGCTGCTACTTTGGGCATCTGATGCTTCAAAAAGAAATCAGGCTGCTTATTTAGGCACTACATCAGCAATCTTACAACCACTGAGAGCAGCTCATAACTTCATTTGCTGTTTGTAGTTTTTTTTCTTCACCAAGGATTTCAAAGTAGATGAGAATACAGTCAGTGACGGGGGGGGGAGGACGTCTCCAATTAAAACAATCTCAAATGAAATGCAAATAGAGTTACAAAAAGCTATGCTGAAGCCCAAGCTCTTGCAGTCTACAATACAACACTTAAGAACTCTGTTTAGGTATATATCCTTGGCATTATTTCTTTCATCCTCACCCATGTTGTGCAAACACTAATTCATGAATAAAGTCATAGAAAAATCATATTTCCCAAAGAAACCTTATGGCTCCTGGAGAGCCTGCTCTAACCTACCAGCTTTAAAATAAACTGATTAAGAGAGCTGTAATATGAGTAGCTATACTGAAAATGGCTCTGCTTGAATCTGAAACTCTATTAAAAATACTCACTGACTGAATTACTTACATGATCTATTTAAACAAAGCTATTGAAATTAATATCCTGGCACCCCAGGCACACTCAAAATACTTGAAAACATGCAGTGATCAGGATGAAGGGCTCTCCTCCAGCACTGAAAATATGCAAACATGATGTGCTGTCAAGGAAACACATGACTCCCTCTTTTTTTGGCCATGGGTGACGCACAGCATTCTCCACTAAGGGAATTCCTTTAGGTTTCCAGAAGATTAGTCACAGGGCTGAGCAAATGCCTATAGCTACAGCACATTTCTACGCCTCAGGGTATCATCGCAATCCTTTCCTCAAAGTCTTCCTACTCAAAAACAAGTAGCATTGGGTTTCTCTTTCTAATCCCACAAACCCAGGAGTAATTTAAGTCTTTTTGGCAGTCTTTTGCAATGCTGCAAACTTGCAGATAGGTCCCTTACTGGCTGGTGCATTCCTGTTTACCGTGAGCCATCATGACCACGTTTAATTTGCACTGAGCTTCACTTCCCAGCTTAAATTCATGCTGCCCACAAAATCCTACCTGTTCTTGTTGAGGGGAATGCTGGGGCTTTCCTAAGAACTGCTACAGGGTTGCCTGCCTGCAAACCAGTGAACCTATGGCTCTGCAGCAAGGCAGATGGAATAGACTGAGACTGCCACACAACGCAGATCCCAGATCTATCCATGCAGAATGCACCTGAGGAAGAGAAGCTGCTTCCTTCAAAACCAACTTGAAGGGTGCTTTAGGAGTAGAAAGGCTTTTACAATTACAGTCTGGACCAAACCTGCAGCCATTACAGACAGAGGTCACCTGGCTGCCACTATCAAGAGAGAGGGTCTCCAGCACACAGCATCAATGAGCACAGTGAGCTATTTCTGCTGAGCTGAGCACAGCATGGAGCTGAGGCTTCCATTCAGTGCCGAACCTGGTAATTTTGAGGAAAAGAGAAAGAGGAGAAAGTGAGGAAAACGTGAAGCATTAAGTTCAGCAATCAGAGACTCAGTGAAGTGCTTACGACAACGGTGCCCTACAAAAGCTCAATTACATACCTTTGCTTGAGGCCTGAGTTTTTCCAAATGCCTCATGCTTCCTCTATCAGCCAGTGCACAAGCCTAAAGTTAACAACATTGAGAAATGCCATTTGACTTCTCTTGCTTTTCTGTCTCCTTCTTTAGCACACAGCTATACCAAATCTTGCTTCAGCTAGACTCAAAGACATTACTATAAATAGCCCATGCAAAAACCACTCAATCCCAAACCAATTAGAGCAACATTAAGTAATTCCTTTCTCCCTTCTTTTTAGTCCGCAAACTCTTCCTCTTTGTTCTTGAGATAAGATCTCACAAACATATTATGGCCCATGGTGAAGTTTTATGGATCACTTACATATCTAAGAGTAGAGCATGAATGCGTGTAACTGACAGACTCATGTGTGAGTTAGTTAACAAAAACCACTTGGGCCACCAAATTTGTATGTCAAAATTGTATTTGCAAACCTATCCAAACCAGCCTTACTCATAAATCTATTCTGCCCTAAGAGATGGGCATGAAACATGAGATTTGGACTATAAAAAGAAAAAAAACCATGCAGCTGAGCTGTGCTAACGGTACCTGGGAACCTGGGAGGGAGCACTCCCCATCAGCTGCCAGCCCTCCCCATCCCTCACCTTAGTCTCCAGTTCTGCAGCTGAAAGGGAACACTCATCACCATTCATACTGCAGCCCCTGTTCTTCCTTTGGGTGAGTAACAGTAAGGATGGGGAGGCTACCCACTCGTGTCTGTGTTCCCTGTGGGGGCTGTGGTGGTCCCCGCTGCCCCAGCTGTCAACAGCCTGAGGTTAAGGGCTTAACTTGAGGTTAAGGGATTAACTGTTTTCTGATTGTTTCAAGCATAGCCAGATACTTAGAGAAACACATGGAAAGCAGGGAAAGGTCACAGCCCAAAAGTGACAAACACAGAAAAACACAAATCTTGTGGGGGTGAGGTGGTGGGCGTGGTGTATGTAGAGGGAGTAGGGGTGAGGTTTTTTTACTGTTTGGCTGTTTGTTTTACATATAGACCTGCTGCTGGAGTTGTCCCTTGCTGCTAACTCCTAATGGGACTCAAGGCTTCTCTTCCTGACTCTGTATGCCCCTGTGATGATTACCTTGCACAAGGGTAGGTGAGAGAACAGCAGGCTCCCAAGAACAGCATGGCAGACTATGTTTAACATGGTGAGATGATGAGGGAGCAAGTCTGGACACCCTGGGGCTGCGAAGGGATATATGACACTCCTTTTTCAGGGCTACCTACACTGACCAGGGCAATGGGTCACTTAGGTGGGGTGCCTTTACAGTGAAGGAGCAACCTTTAAGACTTTCATCAATGCATGCACTGTAAAAAGACATCTTATTTTTGCTGGCATATCACATTTACAAAGTTGTCTTTTTCCCCCCAAGACCCTGTTCACTCACACCCCCATAAAAGCAAAGCAGAAGGAGGAAAGAAAATCATGCTCAATGACTTTCAGCCTCATACACTTCCTTCATCTACCCCTGTGAAGTTGGATGAGGAAAAAAACACCAGTTTCTCCTTCTCCAATAAAAGCATCTGCATCTTCTCAATCACTCCTTAAATGGAAGGAAAAACTGTGTCTACTGCCACATCTTAATGGCTGCTGGAAGCCACCAGAGAGTTTCTGAAGTAAGCTGATGGGCTTGGATGGGAATACCATGCCATATTGCTTTAAGACTAACTGCCAGCTAATGACACAACAAAATATGTTGGAAGATTCTCAGGAAAAAAACAGTAAAAAGAAATTATGATAAAATCAGGGAGCTGCATTTACATATTAGATGTATTTATATCTATCTATATTATAGATACACATAAAACAGATAATATACATGTTATATATAATTCTTTAAACATTTATATATATATATATACACAACTATATATAGGTGAATTTATTTAGGTTACTTTTTTTGCAGCTTCCTCATTGGGATGAAAGCAGACATTTTTCAATGTCTAGTCATTGCATTTTCCTGCAGCATGGTCTGAAACCAAAAGGCACTGCAGTTGGAAAGGGAACCAGGAGTAAATGGAAGGAGCAGAGAAGCTGAAATCCATCAGGCAAATTGGCAATGTAGTGTAGGCCACACAAACACTCCCACCCTGATGTTTGCATTCATGGATCCTATTACATTATGTGAGTGATTGAAGTATTTGTCATGGGGAGAAAGGAAACTGTAATGGAACTAGAAGAGGGAAAACATGAATTATGGATGGTTACTACTGAGAGCTGAAGGGGGAGAACAGCAGCATTACAAGGCAGGAGGCAACTGAAATAGTTCATTTCTTTCCTTTTCTATTTCAGTGGTTCCCTGGGTTCAGGGATACTCTCTACTTGCTGTTCTGTGCCCTAAACTTGCAGCAAAGCCATCACTTTGCAAGACCTATGAACTTTGCACTGAGGATCTGACCTTTATGTGCAGGTGATGTTGTGGTTTCAGCGCAGCTGTATCATTGCAGGAACAGAACGATGATCCATAAACTCTGAGCATTGTGTATTCCCAATGCACAAGAGAAAAACCAAAAAGGCTGTGAGAACAGCAAACTTCTTCCTAGAATTCTGGAAGGGAATAAAACATGCTCACAATGACCCAAACCACAACCAACTGCAGAAAACATGTGAATGCCCATGTATAATGAGACCTGGAAGCCTTCTGGACCACCTCCCTGGAAACACCCAACCCAAGCTATTTCCAAATGGATGAAATCCATGCTGCTGTGCATACGGACTTGCACTACATCAGTAAGGAGAGCAGGTCACACTCAGCAAAATTGGAAGAGAATCTCTGTGAGGCTAAAGAAACATCACTCTTATCCATCTACCCAGAAAAGGTGTCTCCTGAGTTGTGAGGCAGTGATGCTTTTTCAGGACACTTGTGCAAATTCTGGGGAGTTCTATCATAGAGAGTGGGTTAGGAGCAACAGGGAAGAGTCCTATTTACTTTTTTCTCCACATAGAGAAATCAGATCTTGGGCCTAATTCTTTCCCTTTTTCAGGTAAGGAGGAAGGAGACAGGGCATCATTTCTACTTGTATAAAGTCTCTCTGAAGATTCCCTGAAACTTTTACACTAGAGGAAGTCACAGAATGGTCATCCTTCGGGTGCACGCAATGCACACGTAAATACTGTCCTTTCTCTCATTGTTAGGTTCATAAATCTGCATTTGAGGTACAGAGTACTGAAGACTCAAGCCGTGTGCTAACTGTACTTTTCAGAAACACTTGACTAAGTTAGAGGCCATCCTATGGCCTTTTCTCTTTATATCCTGTTATTATTTTTTCCTGTCCTTCTCCAGTTTGGTCTCTGCAAACTAGTGCAATGCCAAGAGTGGCAGCAGTTAGAAAAGTAAAAGTCAGGGAGGACTTCCAAGGTCCTCGGAAGAAATGCTGGTTATTAAGGGCTAGGATACATTGCACTTGATTGAACAGAATCAAAGCTGATTCCTGAGAGGCAAAGGTTAATTAGGCAAATGGCTCAAAAGGATCAATCTGTTCTAACCCATTATTTGTTGATTTTTTTTTTTAATTTTAAAAGAGAGTTTAAAATAGACTAGGCAGCTGAAAATATGTCCCAAATTCCCAAAAGCATGAGATGAAACCACAAAAGGCCTGGGACTGCCAGGAACATAATGACTACACAATAGTAGCCTAATGAATAAAGAAACAGTAAATCAAATACCTATATTAACTTATACTAAACACAGCAATCTTGTCCATACATTAAATACTAACAGGGACCAGGTACATGCAGTGGCAACACAGTCAAACTGACAAAATCATTCAAAACTCAGGGTGAAAGTCCAGCAGGCTTCTTTGTCACCGCTTCCACCTCCACTGATTGCTCCTGTGACAAACACTTCACTGCATGATAATTCAGGCAACAGGAGAGAGTACTACTGCAAGTGGCGCATGTGTGTCTATGTGTGTTATATTTATGCACAAAAAAATTACACCAGTTGTTGCAACTCTCTTCTGACAGACAGCAAACTAAATCAGTTGCCTTCATTAAAAAAAAGAGGGGGAGTCAGCTTTTAGTTTAATTCATATAATGATAAAATGCACTATACCTCCTCAGTATTTAATTTCTTATTATATTTAGCTAAGAGCAGCAATCCAAACTAGTTCACTTTATGCTCAGTTATTTGGAAGTTGGGCAAAATCCTCAGTATAATGTCCACAGTCACAGGATTTTATTTTTTAATTTTTCAAAAGATGCCTGTTTCCTTATAATTCCGCAGGAAGAGAAAGACTCACAGAGACAGTTGTGTCTGTGGCAACATTGATTTCTTCTGAGTCATTAAAACTGGACATGAACAGCTTATTTAACTTGCACTGAATTATTCAAATCTGCCCAACAAGGGAGGAGACCAACACTGAAAACAAAAATTTAGAAGGTCATAAAAATCAAAGGTGACTTAGAGCTTCCAAATATAGGCATTATGTTATAGTGTACACAGTCTCTGGCATTTGGCTCTTTTTCTGGATTTTCTGAATCATTCCCTGCTGGGGTAGAGAGTCTTAGTTCCAGAAACAGCACCCTCTCCCACCCAATCCTGCCCTACTGCAGCAGTGGAAAAACTGAGTAGTCTCTAGTGAAATAACTGGATATGCTTGGGAAAGGGCATACCACCACACTGCCATTCTGCCATGAATTACAAAGCTTCCAGCAAAATTATGGGGCCTTGGGAAGCAAAGTGGTTAACAGGGACTCTACTTTAAAAATATACCTCTGTGTCCCTGCAAAATAAAATGTGATTTGAAATAGCCTGCTTCCCTTTCTCCATTAGGTACATGAACCATATGCTATGAAGCACTTACGTGAAAGCTCATCATGGCCCCTTATTCAGCCTCAGAAACTTAAGGCAGTATTACTTTGCCATACATGCACAGCCTTGTCTCAGAAAAATGAATTTACACAGTTAAAATCATTACAAAGGAATACAGTGAAAGTCAGTTTGTTTTGCAAATACTTGCTCAAGAGCAATGCTGCAGCTTTATGATAGTACAACCACGATCAGCTGATGACATCTGAATGCCACAAAGATTTAGCCTGGTGTTGTGCAGTGTTGAAGATTCCTGGCTGAATCTGGATACAGAACTCTGCAGTTTTCACAGCACACTCTTAAGAACGAGATTGACCCTCAAGAGCTGGCTCCTGCTTTGAAGAGGCTGGCGAAGCGCCACAGCCACTCTGCATTTCATATGTGCATCTTTTGCAGAAGACTTCGTGCCAAACTGGAATTGTTTAAGTGGTGGAAGATGCTAAACACTGGGTATTAAAACAGAAGAATGTGCACAAGCAATGCTCCAAGAGACCCTACAAAATTACTGAGGAGAGGCACTGTGACGAGGGAAAGGGAGTGCTACAGAAACCAAGAGCAGTGCTTTGGTCAAGTGCACTTTTCTCCATGGCTCTTTCACAAGCAGCTTATGCTGTCTTACAAATTCAAGGACATCTTGACAAAAAGGCTAAAATGAAGTGCATCATTATAACAAATGGGTGGGAAACAAAGCAGAGGCTGTATTAGCAGACAGGCCATATGTTTTAAGGACTTCCCACTCTGTGGCCAAAAGCCAGCCCACTCATATTCCTAGAGTGGAGCTTGGGAAGCTGGTGACAAGACCTTGACATCAGTGCTCTTCTGCAAGGGCATGGGGCAGGCATCCAAAGACTTTGTCAAGGTGACTGAGACCTTGTCACCATGACAGGGGGGAAAGTGTGAGTTTAACAAGATAACACTCATGCACTACTACTCCAACCAAAGTCTCCAGTGCAGGCTATCCTATAGCGATAGGCTAGCCTAGCACTATCGAGTCTGCATGTCAACAGAGTAGAGCACCAGTCAGCACAGCCATCTGCTGCTCCACACACAGGAATGGTGTCAGGACCCACTGCCAACAACTGGGGAGCTGTCTTTACAGCATCTATCCCACATGGTGAAGGAAAGGTCACAATAGATGGGACTGCCTCAAAACTCAGCTAACCCACTCAAAGGTTACCGAAAACAGAACAATCCAAGCTTTGAATGAATATGAACATTCACCCTTCCTAAAGCAGAGGTCAATAGCATAGTCCAAAACAAAAAGTGAAGAAGTGGAAAACTGTGAAAATAAGTGGGCCAGAGGTAGCAAAGGCAGTAAACCCAAGTTTTGCATACCAGTGAAGATGACACTCCTCCATCTTGCATGCACCCAAGCCTTTAAATGTCAGAAAAGCCACAGAAGACATCTCAGCCTTCTGTCAATCTTGACTACTATTTACAAGTGGTGTTGATGTTAAGCCATAAAGAATTTTGTTTACACTGATACTACACTCTTAGGTTACCAGAAATGAAAAGAATATTGTAGTCAGAAAACAACAGTCAGTCAATACTGAGGTTGCATCTGCAAGAGCCCTCAGAAAGTACAAATTAGATAAGAAAACTACTTGTCAAATAAGGGTAAGAAGTTAAAAGCCTTCTTTCCAAGAGTTAATTACAAAAGTATCCTATCAGCTTCATCTGCAACATCACATGATACTGCATTAGAAAAGGGAATTTAGCTTATGGGGCATTTGAAGTGCCATTTATATAACTTTAACCCAAATAACAGACCAGACGGTCTTTCTATCAGTCCAGTTGTTTTGTACTTCAGTAATGACTTTGAAGTGTGATGAGGGTTATGTGAAGCTTAAGCCTCCGGTTAGCCAAAAGCCACAACCGCATATAGCCTTTGCTCTGAGTATCGGAGTAACACAGAAAGGTTTTGATTTAAACCTCCAGTGGATGCATCACATAGCTGTAACTCTAATCCAGGAGCAAATGTAATCCGTCCTCAGTTCTCAAAGTCAGAAAAACTGGCTGAGTCGACACTCTCCCAGCCAACAGCTGTCCTCAAACCAGCCTCTGCTCAGTTTGCTGGCAGAGATACACCAAGCAGAAGGGACAGACCACTCAAAAAGAAAGTATAAGCAACGTAAACATGCAGCCAGGCAGACTATAGCCTATTTCCACAGGCTGCAACCATTCACTTTTCCTACTGCATCTCAGAAAATTCCTTGAGACTGTGTGTGGCAAAGAGAAGAATCCTCTACCAACCAAATCCTTTGTGCCTGTATCTAGCAGTACTGCAGAACCACAAACCCAGGGACATTGGTCAAAAGAGACCATTTGATGCAGCACTGTCGTCAACATGGGGCTATCATGAGGTCAGCTGTAGTCTTGAAAACCTCTAAAACACTAAGACAACATGACCTGGAGATAACATCTTCCACTGCTGCACCAGCTTCTGAGTGAGGAAGTTTCCTTTACTGCCTGTTCTGAAGATCCCAGACCAACCAACTGCCTGCTTGTAGTAAAGCAGGGAGTTATTTTACCTGCAGTGCTGGGCTATGGGCTTCCATATGAGCTTCACAGGGCTTCGTTGACACAGCTGAGTTTCTTCAGGATCTTCTGGATTCACGGGCTACCATCTGCCACAGCGGCCACTTCCTCAAACTACACACTGTTATAGAGCATAATAACTTATTACTCATCATAAAGGATAATTATCCTGCATGGCAAACATCTACTGCCACAAACCTTCTTTGTTGACAAAGGAAGAGGCTTATCTGAATTCATACAGGGGTCAAGTAATGTTTTCTTTCCCCTACCCCAACAGCAGCTTGTGCCAGATTCTTTAGAGATACATGGTAAGGAAGGCAAAGGGCTTCTCTGCTTTCCCTGCTCCTCTCATCTCATGTAACAGGATGCCACCACTGTCCATCTCATCTGGTGGTTCCCAGGCTTTCTGGGCTGCAGCCTGCTGTCAGGATTGAAGCTGCCCTCCACAGCAGATGACATGCTGTTGTGAAATATTTAACCAAAAGATACACAAAAGGGATTTCTCACCAACGATGAGACCACAGTCAAATCAGTCACACCTCAGGAATGAGGTAGGTGGAGGGCAACTAATCCTTTATTTGAGCTCCTGCCTAGGTCCTAAAATGTGTGGCATTTTCTGGCATGGGTTTATTAATGTACCACGTTAAAAATTTCCTTGAAGAAAGCACAGCAGAAAGTTTTTCCCCTTGTTCTATAACGTGCTTAGCAAATAGCACAGTTGAGTTACTTTGCATTCACTTATCACAGCAGCCTCTTTGTTCTAGTATCTTATGACTTTGAGATCAGGGCAAACTCCATCAGTTAAGGAGCCTCATTAAAGTGATCTATTTCTTCTCGAGAAGAGGAAAAACATTTTAAGTTTCTATCATGGAAGTTATCACTGAGAGTTTTAAATTGTGGAATACTTATATGTGGAATAGCAGGTTCCAAATCATGAGTGTTGTATGGGCACACACACAGAAGCTTATATCACCTGCAATAATTGGCACTGTCACAAAAGCACATCTTTTGGTCAATGTCTGCAGAAACACTGTGCACAGCAGCCTGCCCAGTAAATGCTTCCCTACAGCAGAGGTCTGTGCACAGAAGCATGACAGCTCACAGTTTCTCATCAGTTGTAAGGAAAAGCCATGTGCTGTGGAAGCTCTAGAGGAACGCCATCAAAGTGAAGCCTTCTGAAACTCCAGGTGAATGGGCAGAACAGCAATTAAGCCAGAAGCCCATGTCATTTCTAGAGCAATTCCTGCAATTTCAAGAGCATGAGTCATGACTTTATGGCAAACAGAACCCCTGCATTTGTCAGTGTTTAAAAAAAAAAAGGCAAACAAATGAGAATTAGTGTCAGTCTCCAAGTGCCCAGATTTGAAAAGGAATAGTACAGCACAGCTGAACAAGGCCAGGCAGAGCAGCACCTTGCTGAAACACAACAGCACTGCCCAGACACCCTGCTCCCAGTGCCAGCACCACGACCACACTGGCCACATCCACCCTCCTGCAGTGGTTGTATGGCAGGGCTCTGTCTCGCTCAATGGGCAGCAGCACTGGCCAAATGCTGGAGGTGGCCTCCCAGAAAACCTCTCCCCACGCCATGTTCCCACCACAAAGCAGCTCTCCTGCCTGTGTAATTTAAAGTTAATGCCTTCATACACCATTCTCTGTGGACTTCCACATGCTTTACAGAGGCAGCAAGTGGTGATGCCCCAAATAGCCAGGGCATAGTCTGGCTGTCTCTTGCAACTGCAGACAACGTGGTCTGAGCAGTCACCACTCCTGCTCAGCAAGCTGTATGCAGCAGCTGTTTAAGTGAAGCCAATTTACTTGGCAGACAAGAAGCTCCCAGATTAACCTGGATCAGCTCTGGGTGCTGAGAAAGAGTAACAAGCACCTAGCAGGAGATCTCATGGGCACGTGCTGCTTCTTCAGTGATCAGAATGTGCTTGGAGCCACAGAGAAGTGACAGCAGTCATCCAGCATCATGTCAGAGATGGAGGTGGGATAGACCCAGAGTGGCTACAGCTCCCAGCCATAGTCTACTCCACTTAGACCACCTCACATTTTAGTTCCTCATTTAGACATTTTACAGTGCAGGAATGCATACACATTATATAAGTGCTAATTATATAGTGTACAGGGCTCCTACTTCTGACTTAAGGACAGCATTAATGCATTATTCATTACTTCAGCATTTACTCTTCACTATTTGGATAATTCCTCTGATTTGTGTAGTAGCCCCTTTTCCTCCCCTCCCCCCCCTTTAGTCAAATAGCTTCTAGCTATAATTTTGATTACAAACTGGATTAACTATGGAGGTGGAGGCAGAGGAAAAACCTGGTGGATGACAAGTGGTGGTTTAGAAGCACAGGAGAGCAAAAGGAAGTGTCAGAGTCTTCTTCTCAGCAAGGCCTTACTAAACAACAGAAGTCCGAGGTTGTCTCTTTCTCAAAGGGCATCAAATAAACTCCCAAACACTGAACAGCTGCAGCTTAATCTTAAATGGCCATATGCTATTTAAAAAATAAGCCAAAATAAACAAAAATTCAAACAAAAAGCAGACACCTAAGAAATCACAAAGGCTGGTAGGATGGAAAGGGTCATTAATTTTTATTTTAAAGCTCTTAAAAAACACTGATGCCTGCAAATTGTCACAACTGCTGCAGTGCACAGCCAGTGTGCAGGTATGTAACTAGTTACTATACAAAGTTGTAGAAATGACTATTACATAAATTGCAGAGGACTGCATCTATGCAGGAGGAATTTTATTTAGCCAGGCTGCTAGTATCCACTAAGAAAAAAAAGGAAAGATTTAAGGTCTAAAGAAAGGAGGACTTGTCATATCTGCTTTACTAGATGCATAATAGTGGACAATAAACACGATTCTGCTGTGTCAGCTCTGTCACCAAAGGTTTTTCTTTAGAGAGGGTACAGGTAAACTTAAAAGCAAAATCCCAAATCCTTCTAATTTTAAAAGACTGAGCTTGTTGGGGATTTAAAAAAAAAAAAATCTTTTTAAAGCTCTTCAAAGAGCCATGGAAAGGAGATTTTGTTAAACACATGATTCTCAGTATCTTCTTACTTGTGCTACACAGTGTGTGTAGGGCAAAGATTTAAGGCGCTTTGCCTGTGAGTGGATGCAGCCAGCCACGAGCTGCAGCAGTGTGCACTCCCTGAACTGAAATAACCCTGCACAGGCAGGGATCCAGCCAGACATCTTAGGGGTTACTAGGATTCACACTGAAAGAGGAGAAACACTGACTCTCACTCTCTCTCACTAATAAAAATAAAAATTGCCAAAGGCAGATGTCTCCACATGCTTAAATTCAGAATATGCTCGGGATTGCATTGCCACAGGATTGAAAAGGAGGAAGTTCTCTTATCTCCCTTGGTTAAGCAAAAACAGCATGTCTTTTTTGCTTTATAGAGAAAAGAGAAAAATAGCACACACACCACACAGCCTCTGTACTACTGTAAGGGAAAGAAGTTCCTGATGTTATGCAAGTCCTAGCAGTGTAAGAAAGGTTAATAGCGTTTGCTGAACTTTTAACAGGGCATAACTCTAGCATACCTGCACAGTATCAAAAAGGTGATTTCATTCCTTTTCCTGTTTATTGCTTCATCAGTCAAGGCTCAGAAAGGAGAAGGGGTTTGGAGGCAGAAGCCATTGCTCCTTTCCATTCACCTTGGCTAAGCATTCCGGTTTTTTGCAGATGTGCAATACACATTAAAGGTACTGAAGCTTCCAGACACATTAATCATTTGGGACTGATTTTGGTTTGCAGTCCCGGTGGCCAGGATACCCAGTGAGAAGGAAAGCCTCGACATGTTCTGATGAAGAGAAGTCCATGGAAGAGCAGCTTGGAAGACCCAGTCCCCCGTCAGGCTGGTTCCTCTCATGCATGAAATCAATCATGCACCTGGGGCTTCCTGAATCTTAATCTACAGCTGAACTGCCTGTGGTCCCTTAGAGGCTCACCAGCTTCCCTCACTTAAGCAATAAAATACTAAGAAAATGATAACCCTACATATGTGGCATATACATATAAGCCAGTAAGGAAAATCACAACCACTTCCCCAATGCCTGAAAGCCCAACATTCAGGAAAAGACTGGCCATGTCTTTTCATCTCCAGATGATGAAAAGAAAGCAGGTACAGCAGCATTCAGTCACTCCACTGAATAAAAAAGCTCAGTGCAAGATGGCAATTTGGCATCTCAGTAAGGTCACCATGGAGCAGCACCATCCTTGGGGATAGGAGCATGAGGGAACAAAAAAGTGAGTCCTGATGGAGCAAAGAGGTAGGACGGGTCTCTGGGTGACACCATAGGTCATAGCCAACCTTTTACCAAGTCCACAGGATGCTCAGCAAGGCAATAATGACAAGACTGGGTGGTCCCACTTGGACAGTGCCAGATGTACAAATGACCATGTAATGACACAGGAGGATGAGGAAAGAAACGGTACCCATGAGGAAGAAAGGCTGCAGTCGTGCCTTCCTCTTTTAGGAGAGCATCAGGAGGAGATGACAACATATGTAACGTATCTCATGACATAAGCACAGAGAAAAATGCTAAGGACAGCTTTCCCAGAAAAGCAGAGTAGAAGAAGGGATCAGAAAGGAGAATTTTAAATTGCCCTTCTCCTCTTCTGAGAAAAGCACAAATAGTTCAGGCAAAAAAAATGACACATTTTAGTAGTCAGCATGGGCAGAAAAAGAGGCTGAGCTAACACTGGAACAGACTTGCAACAGTAATGTTCCTCCCTTCATTTACAAGGATGGCAAGGATGCTTTTCCCAGAGCCTGGGTCACTACAAAACCTCCCACTAGCTTAAGTTTGCTGACCACAACCAGAAGCAGAGAGACAACCTGTTCTCATGAGCAAGCAGGGGCAACTTTTGCGTGCACAGATACAAAGACAGCATGCAGTTTGGTTACACCATGAGCCAGAGCCACCACTTTGTTCGGATCAATCTGCCCCCCCTTCTCCAGCAGGAAAACATGAATTAGTCAACATTGCCACAACCAGCTCTGCACTGAAGAAATCTCTCACAAGGCAAACCATCTGATTTCCTAAGTCAGCAGAGCCAGCGTGCTGGGCTTTTGATTTCCTCTCTGCCCTACCCCCATCCCAAAACACAATAATGCTTTAAAGCCCTCTTTCAAGAAGGGAAATACCCATCTTGTCTACAGGATGTGAGAGGTGAAAGGGATGTGGGTTAGCTGGAGGAGGTGGAGCAATGTGTCTCCGACTGCTGTGCCCTTTACGTCATACCAGGATGTGACCCACAGCTCACAGCAGCAACCCATAGAATGGATAGAAATATTTAGGTTGGAAAAGACCTGCAAGATCACCAGCTCCAACCATTAACCTGACACCACCAAGTCCACCATTAAACCCTGTCCCTAAGCACCTCATCTACACGTCTTTTAAATATCTCCAGGGTTGGCAACTCAACCACTTCCCTTGGCAGCCTATTCTAATACTTGGCACCCCTTTCAGAAAAGAAATTTTTCCTAATATCCAATCTAAGATCATGAATATCATTGTGGGATCTAACTGTGAAGCATCCTACCCACCTTGCACTTTAGCTGTCCTATCTCCCAGAACACAGTCTTTTCTACAGGACATGGCTCTGAGAGACAAAAGCAAAAAGTGTGAGATTACAGATCACAACAGATCTGCAAAATTGTTAAGTGTAGCTCTAAATTAATCCTGCCTTTTTTTTAGAAACTATCTTCACCATTTTTTAATATTCCTAAGAGGCAAGACTTTTAAGTTAGAGCCTGACAGTGCAAAGGAGGCTCCAACATCTATACATCATTGATTTAGGGATCCCAGTCATGCCAGCTAGTGCTCATGGTTACAGAGGTTTCCAGGTTCCCCTCATTAGGAGAAATCCTGAAAAAAACCTGGCTTCAATCCCAGCTTCCCTCTCCTTAGATATCTCCTTTAGCTCTCCAAATAAACACAGCTAATAACATTGGAAGGAAGAGCAGAGCAAAGAGTAGCACAGCCAGATGTACCAGAAGGTCTAACTTCACCTGAGCTCCTGACCTGCTAGAGGGCAGGAAAAGTTGATATAACTTAGCTGGAATAAATTTTACTCATCTTTCTCTTTGGACCTACGAATGCCTTGAGAGCTGTGCAAAGTCTTCTGGAGCAGCACCTTCAGGTATCAGGTGGGTTGACCTCAAGGCCACTATCTTATAAATGATACAATCCAAACCTCCAAGGTCAAATCCCTGAATTGAAAGATGTCCTTGTAAAGACATCTGAATATATCTATTTATTCATTACCTTGTTCTCTCTCTCTCTACTTGTATCTGGGTTTGGGAAAAAAAATAAGCCAGTTCAGTAGGAAGCACCCTCCTCCCTGTCCCATTAACCTGCTTTTATTTCCCCAGGCTACCAGCACACAAAAAGAAACAGCAAACCAGGTGCAGATCATCCTCTGAGTGGCTGCAAGAAGGGGGATGTGGGACAGCATTTCTTCCTGCTGAAAGCCAGCCCCACCACCAGTGCTAAACATTTGTGCCTCTTGTTGGCAGGCCAGCAAGTAGATAAATAGAACAAGGCCACAAGCCAGCCTGGCTAGCCAGGCATCCCCACTAACACACCACAGAGCTAAAGGCTCATCCCACCATCACACCACGCAGCCGCCCTCCGCCTTGGCTCATCGCTAATTCAGGGTTACATTATTCCCAGGAACCGCCGCTTGTGTTCCCGTGTGGAAAGCCAACAAGGGAACATGCTAGCCTTCCGAAAAACCATACTCTCTGAGAAGGAGGGATTAGGAGGGAACAATGTCGGAGTGTCTTCAGTAAGCTGGAAGCAATCCCAGCTTCTAGCTGCACAAAGACATGCAGGAAGGAGTTTTGAAAGCTTCTCAGTCACAGAGGACCCCTGCTTGCCAGGCTCAGAGACGTCTGGACATAAGAATGGCCTTTACAGCATAAGGATGCAAGAGGACTACAGAGCTCCCACGCAGACCAGACCTGGCCAAGCAAGGAATGGTGGCTCAAGCTTAGCTTTTCCTTTCTTGGCATTGGGTGCTAATTGTGTAGCCCAGATCCTTAACCTTATTTAGGTCAGGGGCTTCGGCACAAAACAGTCTTGGAAACACCAGACTTCTGTGGGAATGAGAAAGTCTGCTTTATGCAGACCAAGAGCTCTCCAAATATTAGAGCTGAAGCGCAAATGTATCTTGGAAAGGGGGAAATCATGCTTGATGGGATGCACATACTGGTGCAAAATTATGTCTCGTTCAGCTTTTGATATGATTTGCATGTTTTGTAACAAGCTCCAAGGCAAACTCTTAACAAGCTCCAAGTCAAACAACCTCTTAACAAACTACATGCAGGGCATGAAATGGGATTATGTGGACACTCAGGAAGATGTTCCCCACAGGTTCTCCCTGATGCCCTGGCCAGCCACTGCCATGCCAGGCATGCCTCCAGTTTGCCACTGATCTTCTCAAGCTTGAACAGGTGGTCACATCTCAAAACCACTGGAGAAAACGTGAAGCTGGCAGTGCAGACATCCCCAGGGAGAAGGAGCAAGAACATTGAGTGCTGAGCCCTGGTGACAATTTTATTGGATTCAATAGTGGACATAAAGCAACTTAAAGAGGGCACCAGTGATTCTTCTCAATGGTGTTTACAACCTGCAGGTCTACAAAGTCCCCACGGAGGAGAAATTACAAACCTTTTACAATGCTGATCCCACTCCTTTTTCTTGATTATTCTGAGGAGGAAGTAATCATTGTTCCATGGAAAGCATTCCAGATTATTTGAAGAGGTGTGCCTCACACAGACTTTGTTAGCATGACTGACTGCCTCCTAAAGTTGTGCTATAAAAACAACCTATAAAAACAATCAAACCAGTAATTTAATACCTGTGGGCAATAACACAGTACTAAAATATATCTTGCCATTCATTGCACCCATAAGGCAAAGTGCCAGTATGGAAAACAAGACATAAAAATAGGGTGACATGGAAACATGCAGAAGTGTTTGACTGGATTAAGCATTCAGGAGGATGAAAAACAAGGGCTAATCAAACTGTCCAAAATTTAACCACCAATTCAATGGGAAAAAACTTCTAGATTTGACAGCATTTCCAAGAACATCCCAGCTTTGAGGAGTAAACCTGGGAGGTGAAACTTGAGCCAAGTACAGGGAGTAATAAAAATGGAAGCAGCAACCTCTGTGCTTTTTTTGGATGGTGGATTCATCCTGTTGGACCCTTGCTCCTTGAGAACATGAAATTGGTCTGTAGTAGATAAATACACAAGGACATCTCATCTCCAGAAGAACTGAAGTTTTTAGACCATCGTAGTTACATTCCTACTGAAAAAGACACTTAGGTATGGGTTAAGAGAGTACACACACTTCGTGCCAGTCTGGCTGCAGACTCCGAAACAATAATCCAAAACATATCACTAAGCATCCTAAAAACTGGGGCACAGGGAACCTTGCGTGGGCAACTCAGGCTTTCTCCTACTAATACCGGGGATTAGCCAAGTCAAGTTGGCACTGATGACAAATGACACCGCCATGACAAAGCTGATATTCCTCCAGTGCTTTCTATTTTTAAGAGATATTCTGAACAGTGTGCTGTGCTGAAGAGCTGCTAGACAAAAAGATTCTTCTGATATAAATTAATCAGCCCCTCCTCACAGAGCTGACATCTCCAGACATTATCTTCAGGAAGATAAGATGCATATGGAAGAGGAACCGTAAACTGTCAGTGCAGCATGCACCCGCACAGCATAATCAGATAGGAAAAAAATACTGAGCACTCACACTGCCAAGTGCCTAAGGTACATACAAACTCCTTTAAAACAACTGTTCTAGGAAGTTAAAAATAATACCATGGCCAACACATCAGGAAGCTAACGAGTTATTTTTCTGCAGAGCTTTCAGTACCTCTGAGAAACAGAAATAGAAAACTTAAATAATTTTTTCCTTTAAAGCAATGGTACAAGAGCCTGCTCTAATTGCAAGAATTCCTAACGCCCCCTGACATAAAAGGCAAGGCTGTAGTTTTCAGGCAGCTTTTGCCTGAAACTTGATATATCTTAAAAGGCACTGATTTTCAAACTGCCTGGCAAGTGGCCTCAGCATAGAAAGAAATGCTGCAGCACATCTTGGAGCAAGAAGATGGCATTAGAATGATTTGGGAGAAGTATCACAGATGATGCAAGGAAACTGAAGTCCTCAGCCTTGTAAGTGAGAGATTATATCATTCAACGCTCGTGGTGTGAAAGCAAAGGCTTGATCAAGCAGCATTTGAGACAAAAAGCCAAGTGAAACCAGTGAAAAGGCTTTCGAGGTGGAAAGAGGATGTGGAACGGGGTTTAATGTTCAGGTTGCAAGAGCAAGCTTCAAAGATAAGGTCAAAGATAGAAGAAAGTTTATGAGGCAATTTCCTTTCAACCTATGGACAACCAATATAGAGATATCTGCCCAGTTTCTTTCAGTTTCTTTTTGCCAAATTTCAGAGCTCAGCTGGACAATATAGGTCACCACCATCCTTGCATATAGCTCCTCAAAAATCTGCTACACTTGCACACAGAAAAAAAAGAAAGGTAAAAAAATGGATAGAGAAGCAAGTCAAACCACAGCCAAGTCCAAGTGCTCTGAGCTTAAAACAGAAATGGGAAACACCACATGCTTGGAGGTGGCTTTTGCGCAGCTTCCATCCAGCAGCAATGCTTTCAGAACTTTTACTGACAACATCCCAGAGTTCAAATTGTTCATATTGTTCAAATATCTATCTGTATCTATATCCACAAGCTGATGACTGAAACTTTACCTCGTCCTTTAGGCCATGGCCTCCTTTTGCGCAGCGCCGCTTTGCACTAGAGAACTGAGAAGCAATTAAAACAAGACATTGTGGGAGTTTCTTGGTAGCCAATGGGTAATCTTCACCAAGAGATCCCTCCAGGATGTGTTGGAAATATCTCTGTGCTATCTGCCAGCAGTACCAACCTCTTTGCCCTCACCCAGGCCACATGCTGCTTATTGCTCAATGCTCAATGTTTTCGGGAGAACAGCCAGCACGGAGGGCAGTGGGCAGCGCTGGTAGTCTCGACTGATTATGAAAGGGGACTGTAAACACAGCTAGAGATAATGGAAAGAGCTGTACAAAGGACTAGCAGGAAGATATTACAGACAGATAGATAGCCAAAAGTTGCACTGTCATTGCTGTCAGAATTGTAGAAAAATTTGGGCTGGTCAGGATAAAGGTTGCAAAGGGTAGTCAGGTACCACTGCAGCATTTTCTTGACAATAACATTTATTTTAGCTCTTAATTCACTGGTAGTTCTGGGGTTTTGTGTATGGTGGCAGAATCTCTTGCAGAAACAGTGTGCTTCCCATGTATTGTGGTGCTGGTATGTTCCTCACCACTATCAGCCCCACACATCACAAGAGAGGGGAACAACCCAAAGATTTCCCTTATGAAAAAGGACCCCATCACTGCACCCAGTGGAAGAGCAGTATCTGCCTATGTCAGCTTAAGATGGAAATGACCTGCCCTATTAGAAAAGCAGACTGTTGTTTTAAAACAAGTCACATGGGTTATTCCCAGGTAAGACTATCCTCCCTGACAGGGGTTCACACTATTCCATATTTCTGCCTGCTTAGAAGGAGAAAAAAAGAGGAGTAAGGCAGACATTTAACATTCTACAGGCAGTAGGTTTGACAGCAAACCTGCAGAACTTGCCTTGCATGTATGAAAGGAAAACTTGCCTGACAGTTCATTTTTCAACACCAAATTAAGACCTGCTTTTGACACAACACCCTGCAATTCAGTGGCATTGAGACGGAACCACGCTTAGTCTTATATTTTTAAATAGAATAAATAAAGGGCCCAAATATAAGGTTTCTAAGTTAACATCCAGCGTGTATCCAACAGCACACGGCTTCCAGCTTGGCAGAAAGGTGGCTACCCTTTACTCCAGCCAAGCCTGAGCAAGACAGGGTGGGCACTGACCGGCAATTACCTCAAGCGTGCCCGGAGCAAGCCTTGGGCAGCTGAGCGCCTGCGCCTCCGCACCCGCGGGGCTGTGACCGGCACAGCGACACGGAAGCGGAGGGGAACAAGGCAGCTATAAATACCAAGGAGTCGCAGGATAGGTCTGAAGGCAAAAGCCACAGCCTCTTTATTCCGCCCGCCCGGTGAAGCAGAGGGAGCGGCGTTTCTGCAGGGCTGGCGTGCAGCGAGCACAAGGGATTTAGGGCAGGAAGGCTGCCACTGCCTCACGCAGCCAAAGCAGAGCTGATCAATTAGCTGTTCAGTAACCCATTAAAAACCCGTTTGGCTGTGAATGGCTTGGACAGCTGCTGTCGCTAAATTTGCACAGGAGTTCGAGCACGTTACCTCAAACACCTATAAAAACAGGGAGAAAAACAGCCACGCGGAAGGAAAAGGAAATTTTCTGGTTCCTCCTCGTTATCTGTATCCGTAAGCCTCTGGAGAGAACTGCTCCCAGGTATAGCCGTGCCCGCTGGGATGTTCACCACAAAGAGCAGAAGGGCATTCCTGTGCTCTCAACTCCGTGACAGACATAGGGACAGGACGGACAGACAGCCTGCATAGCCATGAGGCTCCCTTCCAGATGGCCTCAGTCAGAGGGATTCCAATCCATTCTGCACAAGCAGGCTGCGTTAATTCCACTGCACTCACAATGCACATCCAGTATCCACAGTGTTCTCAGCCATCCCAGCACACACGACAATATAACCCCAGATGTATTTTTCCACAGGAATTGTTTCTTAAATCATGTTTTTATATACAGTTGAACTTCTGGAACATGCATGCACATGAGGCACATGCAGGGTAAACTTATTTCTCTTACTCACTGGCCTCTAATAATTTTACCATAGGCACTGAAAATAACAGCTTGGCGCTGACGCCTGGTTCCTTCCTGCACAAACCCCCCGCAGCAGGGATGGAAAGCAGGTCAGTGGCACTGAGCCTCCCCCACTGTGACCGAGCAGTTTGAAACACTCATGCCATTTGAAAATGCCACATGGTCTGATCAGGACATGGATATGCTGTATATGCCAGTTTATTGACAGAAAATACCCTTTTTTTTTTAACCACAGCTACATATTCCCTTCATATTTATCTGCCCCTGATGTGATGCCCACCCTGCTCTTGGCACCTTACAAGGCATTTTGGAATCTATTGTGGAGCACCCAGGCCTGAAATGAGGGAGAGGACCAACATGAGAAAGGAGATCTCTGGTAGGTCTCCCCCTCCCCTCAGCAAAGCCATCATGCACTTTTACTCTCTAATAAATCAGTGGGGATCACCAGCTATTACTCAAACAAAGCACAGTGCCTCTGTAAAATAATAATTAAAAAAAAAATCTGGAAGAGAAGAAGCTACTGCATTCCTATTTTTAAGCACTGTTATTATTAATGTGCCATGGTTCTTGTCTCCATCACCACACCGTATAATAGTGTTGAGAAATTACTGCAGCATATTGTAATTATTTCAGTAAGGACACTGTGCTTCCATCTGTCAGCTTACACTTGCATTACAATGAAGAACAATGTGACTTAAAAATAAAGTTACATGCACACTGTAATCCATGACCTATCACCTCTTCTCTGCTCATCCACCCAAATCTTGAAATCATGATGTGGGCAGGACTCCCAGAGAAACACTAATTAGAGACTAAAAAAGCAGGATCTTCCTAACAATGAAGCTGTAGGAAACACACTGAAGCTCGACTCCATCAAGAAGGATGCAGCTAAATTTGAAAAAGCCTGATTGTGTCCTAAATATCCCTGTTTAACACTGCTGGAGACACATGTTCACAGTGAGCTAGACCAGCACTTGGTTCCAGAGAGAGTGTTCTCTAGTTAACAGCAACTGACCAAGTTTCTGCTTGCACCTTGTCAGGAACTTCGCAGTCCCTTGGTTATTCTTTCCCAGTAAGAAATGGGAATGGTCCTATTGCTCTTTTCAAAGACAAAGTTAGAAAACTACCCTTCCTGCAGCTGTACTGCAAATTCCCAAACCACAGAAAAATCACAAAGCATTAAATATTTCTGTTTAGAGGATGAAGCCCTATGTGTAAGTACCTAGTCTGTCTCCTACAGTCATGTGGGACAAGTTTTCTGAGAAGTCAAGCAGGATGAGGCTATAGTCTTGTGGCCTCTGCTTGTGATTCAGCTACAGGCAGTACAGCATCACTTAATAATTCACCAATTTATTACCATAAATCAGCCAACCCATTTAATCTTTGGCACATGGAATAAAGCAAACCTTGCAGGATCGGCAGGAACAAGCCGGCAGTTCTGGTTTACCAAATACCTGCAATGTGTAACATTAATCCAGTGACACAAAATAACATGTGCAAAACAGTCAAGCAGCCATGGATTGAAACTATTAAGTGCCACTATTATGTGGCCATTAAGTGCTGCCAGATGTATCAATTAGACATGTTGGGAGAAAATAATATATGAACCAACTCTTTCCCCATTAATCTGTTTCATTTTAGTGAAACTTTATGGCAGGAGTAACAGTGGCAGGGTATGGTTATAATTTTAAAAAGGAAAAAAATAATGTTTATTTTATATGGATAAACCAGCCTTTAACAATACTATTTTTCCAGCCACATTCTCAACTTTAAAGCTGATAAAAATGACTGGTTGGATACAGCTCTTGAATGTTCAGGAAATACGCTGAAACTGCAGTTGTGCAAAGTTAAAACAATGCCCAGATCTCCATTTAAAGCAGAAAATCCCTGGAAAGGCTACCCAGGGGTAATTTCAAGGGCCTGTCCTACATTCCTGTGTCATGTCTGAGGAAGGAAAGCTGTGGGGGCTGTGGCAACAGAGACCAAGCAGGATCAAACAGCTCAGTGCATTCACCTCTGAGATCTCCTGCAGAGCACGTGGCTCCGGATGCCTTTTCCAAGTGTCTGGACACAGGGATGGTGTATGCCTTTCACAGTCTTGCTGCAAGTCCACCCACTGCTTTTGATCTCTCCTGCAAAGACCCAGGAGTAGCAAAGTATGTCAAACAAGCAGCCCATCATTCTGCAGGAGAAGCAGGTGGTGCCCTTGTAGAGGGGCTCACTACTGCATCCATATGAAGCAGAAGTTTGGAAATGGAATTTAGTTAATATATTACTTGATTAATTTGAAACTGACATCACCTGTTCCCCCAGCAGCAGTCCTGAAAGGGGCTGGAACCCCTATCCAAGAGAGCCATACCCCAGGGGAGCCCTAACCCCAAGGAGAGGGCAGTGCTCTTTAGCATTCAGCTTGGCAGCCTTCATGTGATTTTACACAGGCAAAGAAATGGGCCAAAACCTGAACAGGAGTAAATCAGTCGAGTTTCATTTCACTGGAAAACTACATAACTCAGGGTCTGACCTGCTGCTTTCCCGTGCCAGATGGTATGCAGAAGGCAGTTCAAGGCTTCCACTACTCTCCAGTAAGTAAAATATCATTGGTCTCATGCAGGTGGAGGAAAAAACAAACAAACGAAACAACAAAAAAGCCAACCCCCAAAACAACAGCTCTTCAATCACCCCTTTTTTTTTGTCCTCTGAGTATCAGAAAGTGCAAATTAATGGTGGTTTTATATGCATAATTTTTTCTACTGCTCATTAAAATCCCTTTGTGAAGTGCACATAAATGATATCATCTAACAATTCCTTTTTTCTCAAGTTTTCTCTGAAGTTGCAGGAGGCAGGATTTCCTCTCTATTACATAAGGAGAAGAGGGTGTATTTGTTCTTTTGCCATTTAAGACTTATTAGCATGGTCAGGTTACTTGAGCCAGGCCCTCTTTCCTGATCTTTTCTTGCAGGGGAATTATTCTTGGCAAGGCTCCAGCCTAACCCAACAGAGGGAAAACCAAGTAGCTTTACAAAGAAAGAGATATAAAACAGATGCACCTCAGGGCTTTGACCGACCACTGAGAGCTTCAGCAAGAGCATAGAAGCAACAAACACAAGCTGGTGATGAGCCTTTAAGCATGGAAGTATGACCATCACTACTACTATGATAAATTATTACCATGTCTGTTCAGTGGGGGTGCTATCTTTTTCCATCATCTTGATGGGAAACACAATACAATCCTGGGGGCAAGATACCACACCATACCCCTTCCCAAGCAAATTAACGAGCCCCAGTAGCAAAGAACTGGCTCTTGTAAAACCCCACGTCTCAGCCCAGACTAAGAGATGAGTGGAAAGTAAAAGCCCCACCCAGTTATTTAGTGTAGGGGAACAATGGGAAAAGTGGTTCTCCTGCCTCCAGCACCCAGTGCAGGGGCCTGAGCAAGATTAAGTTTTCCTTATGTCTTAATAGGAAGAGGCTGCTTCAGAGGTTGGCTCAGAAACTTCTCTTTTTATTAGGTGACAAGAGGATGTGCTTAAAGTCTCCTGGGGTAGCTAAGGCTAAGAAGAGGAACTTTCAAGTATGTTGGCACAGCAAGGGTTACCCAGGGCTTGCCTGTCCACCCACTGCCTCCCAGAAAGCAATTTTGGGCTGAAGTTCACCTACTGTCCCCAGCTGGAACACTGATTTAAGTCTTAGACACAGAAATTGAGATTAATTTCTTGGCTTTGAGAGACCTCTATGCTTCTGTCTAACCAAACTGGAAACAGCTAACCAGTTACAAACCTTGGGAAGAAAGAAGGACTGACATGTTCCTAAGGCTTGCTGTCCATGCCAAGAAAAAAAAAAACAAAACACACCAGTGCTAAGTACACACCTTATACAGGTATTTGTTACTCTACAGGCATTCAAGTAACTTATAGTGAAAAGAGTCAATCACTGGAACAACCTCCTAGGGATGTAGAATAACCTCTCTGCTAGAGGTTTTCAGACCTCTAGCCAGTGTGATTGGACACAGTGACAGATAATTTCATCCAGGCTCCTCTTCCCAAGAAAGGCTGGGTCAGATGATATTCTGAGGTCACTTTCAACCTGGGCTCTTCTGTGGTTCTGCAGTTTTTGCAACAAGTGTTAAGGCTTTATTCCTTACATTTTTTTGCATGTAGAAGATGTAACCACACCAAGACGCTGACCAAATAAAGCAGCAGGAAACAACAGCTTGAACTGCTTGACATCTGAAAGGAAACTGAGCTCTGTGGACCTTTGGACTCACCATTGTCTCGACACATGGTCCCTCTCCCTTAGAGTACAAGTTCTGGCCTTCAAATTCTCTATCAGTTTTCATTCAGTCAATTGCAAAGTGTGCTTACAAGAAAAAAATAGTAAAGAGGTCTTCACAAAGTTGCTGCTCAGTATTATAAAGCATCATGAAAACCAGTTGGAAAACCTCCACTGGAAACCATGCTGGGGAAGGTGCACAACTGATCACTGCCCTTGGCTACCTGTAGACTTAGAAGCACACAGTCAAACTGGAGCCCTGTCTGTCAGTCTGTGTTGCACATGCCTGCCCTACACTTCTTCAGGGGATCACCCCGCTGGCACCCCAAAACCTGACAGCCAAAGGAAGTGGTCACAGGGCGTTACAGGAGCCATGAGCTCTATTTATGGCATGGAGGAACAGGCCTGAGGCAGATATGGCTAAGAATTGGCAAAAGCACCCCTCCCTATGGACCTGGGATATGGGGCAGTTCTGGGTACTTCCACCATTCTTGTCCAGAGGAAACATCCTCTGGGGTTGGAAACATGGGGCTACTTATTCTCCACAAAAACACTTGTTCCCTTTGACCTAAACTTGCCTTTTTGATCATGCTGCTCTTAAAAAAAAACCTATTTTTTCTTTATTTTTTTAGTGAGAAGAAGTAGTTGGTTCCCTCATTCCCCCTGAGAATGGGGAGGACATGGGGATCAGATAGAGGGGATGACCTGCATCCCCAGAGACAGGCCAACTCTGACTCTGTCAATAAATCCCAGATTTTCTGAACAACACCTGCAAGAAACACTGCAGGTTTGGGCAAATTCACCCCAGACTTGATACTTCAATCCAATTATGTGTCATGCTTGCCTCCTCGTTCATCATGTTAAGCTCTTCTAAAATTACCCTCTAGTCCTCAATGAAAACACCTCGCTCCTTCACTTCAAACACTGTGATAAACATAGATCCTTGTAATATGAGAAAAGAGGGTGAGGACCTTGCTGTATTTCATTATTTTTGCACTACAGCAATGAATTTCAAAATAGCTTAGCAGTAGTAGTCATGCTTACTGATTTAGTGTACATTCCCTTCACTGCTCTTCAGAAATTTAGCACTTCTGGGAACAAGCATGAAGACTTTGAATTAAGTTTTTTTTTCCTCTCCTCCCTTCAGCAGGTTACAATATGACATTTTCTAGCTTTTTGTTTGGTTTGAATGAAAGTCTGGCCCTCTCTCCTTCCTGCACAACTGTTCCCTCAGTGCAAAGGGCTGGAAGACAGGAGGAGCTTAGCCTTTAGCCTCACCTGGAAAGAAGCAGTACTTTTCCCTGGCGTTAACACCTGAAAGAACAAGCCCAAGGGGTTTTTAAAGCTACTTGCTGTGACCGGGTCATTAAAAAACAACAACAACAAAAAAAATCTAACCAACCAACCATCGTTAAAAAAGCAGATCCCAAAGCCAGCCTCAAAGCAAGCCTTTTAAGTGGCAAAAATGTCCCCAATACGTAAAATTAAGGTTCTCTTCACACAGTTTTACTAATCTTCTTGACTTGCTGTGCTTTATTTCTGGACTTAAGAAACCAGGTGTGGCAGCTCCTCCAGCTGTAAGTACTGTAACAAGACAGTACTCCAGCTCCTGAGAGCATCCTGGACTACTCAAGACCACCCCTGGCTATAAGGGGCCAGCATGAAGGAGCACACTCATTCATGCACATAAGGGCAACAGCAAGCAGGTTCCCATTAGCACAGCTCACAAGAGCCCCTACTGTCAGGCCAAGCAGCCTTCAGATCCACCTCCAGCTTGGGTCATAGCTAGAGACTTGTGCAACATGTGGGACACCCACAGAGCACCTTGAAAACACACCCCTGGATTTTATGAGGCTGGAGTGCTGGTGAGCCCCGTGCAGGGATATATTCTTGCTTGGAGAAGCAAGAGGTGAATTTCTCCAGGTGAGTGTCTACTGAAGGTGATTTAATTGGGCAAAGATTAGTCCGCAAGGCATTCTGTCCATTCCCAGGGTACACGACCTGAGCTGCGAGGGAGACCATGGAGCTCAAAAGCAGAATGAAGGCAGTTTCTGGCCTCAGCTGAAGCTGTTTTACAGCTGCAAAGCTCCACTAACCCTAGCAATGCTTGCACAAGCAAGAGGAAATTCCTCCCTGAGTTGCTGTGTATGGCTTTTCCCAACATATATTTTTTCCTGCATACTGTTGCTTTTTTCTGTTCCCACATTTATTTTCCCAGGAAAGTTTTGCAGGCTTGTCTGTGGATGCACATTGCTCTCATTTCTTTCCAGTTTCTCACGTTATCACAAATTTGATCAAGAACAGAAAACAATTGCATCGTACTCACCCTGTGTGATTGATGACACAGATATGTGCAATAAAACCCTACAAAAACAAGCACTTCTATCAGGCTCCTTTGGAACTTCAAAGCATCCAGGAGACATTTCACAGCATCCAGCACAACTAAGAGCCTGTTGGCTAAGCTGGACAAAAACTAAGCACCATGCAGTCTAAGGGCAAAAATAAAACAACTTCTAGGGCCACACTCTGCATACACAGCCTGGGCTAAGGCAGCTTTATTTTATAAGCCACTACATCTCCCTGGTTTTTGTAATAGGTGGGCCATCTTGTTTGGAGCTGAAGTTGCAGAAGTGTGGACACTTTACTGGATGAAGTCCTTAAAAACCCCATATATATGCGTATAAAAAATATAAATAAATCACCGAAGTCACTTTTCTTCCAAAACTGGATTATTAGAATTATTTTGAGACTAGTGATAATCTGAGTTTTTTTCCCCAGCAGCTCCACTCCAGCCAACCAGCTGCTTACAAAAAAAAAAAAAAAATAGCAAGAGAGAGAGAGTGGAGACAAAGGGGGAAGCACAGGATGCCTGAACTAGTGAAGCAGAATACTGACAGATGTTAGGCTGAAGCCATCAGCGTAACATCTCAATTACCCTGCTGGTCTATCATCTTCATTCTGTGTATCACTCAGTGGTGGCTGTGAGATGACAGATGTTTCCTATGTGGGAGCACCAGGCTCCCAAGCAGTGCACAGCAGAGGTATCCCTGGCCACAAATACTGTCCTGCAGCACAGGATTTCGTATCACTGTCACCATCCTGCTCGCATGCCTGACCTCTGCAACCGCACCGACAAGAGCTGTTATTCAGCATATTATTGGGAAAGGACAGAGATAACAGTTCATCAGCACTGCCCTCCCCACAACATCCCTTTCGCAGAAGCCCAAGAGTCCCCTGCCCCGTTCACTTCCTGCTGGAAGTCTGAGTGGCAGCCAGAGAGAAAAGTTACTTTACCTCTCTTGTAAACTAAATGCCAGATCAGCTGGGACAGATTTGACACATGAAAAGGAAAGGGCTAGAGTTTTTTTCAAAACGCTTATTGCAATCTACATTTCTGTGTCCAGCAGAAAGTTTAGTAAGACAGATATCTCCAGCACTCTCATCCAACCACAGCAAAAACCAAAACCTAAACTCTAAGCTTTTCATTAACACCTGAAGTACCATCCTGTTGGCCGCACCACCAAGTGACCTTGCTCAGTGCAGTCAGGGCACAAAGCCTGGCACAAGGACAGCACAGCCTCCCCAGGCAGGTGCTCCATGTCTCGCACCCCCAAGGATGAGCAGTCCCTCCAGCTCAGAAGGTGCCCCATGACCACTCCTTAACAAGCTGTGTCACCCTTGCAGGATGAGCTGTGGCATTCCACACCTGTTACACTGCCCTTCCCCTGCTATTGCCCCCCAGCTTCTGGCAGGAAATGCAGCTCTCTATGACATGTCAAAAAGGCTCTTAATGGAGAAACAATCCTTGACCAAGCATTAACAGGCCTAAGGTGACTGACTGACTGTAACAGCCCAGTCTCCCCTGCACAGCTGTGTGTACAGCTCAGGAGCTCCCCTGCCTATTGGGAGTTATAGCAGCTTTATCGAGGGACAGCCACAACAGTCCCAGCCTTATGACTCAAACAGGGTTTCATGCAAGAAGTGGGAAACATTTAGTAATCCTGGGAAGGAGCGAGTCCCACTAGGATCACAACAAGACTCTACAGCACCCACACCTCAAAGGCATGAGCCTACAATCCTGCGTGGAGCTGGGCCTGCAGGCCAGGTGCCACCACTTACCTGTTCTCCAGCAGCGTCATGCACACGACCTCCCGCACGCCTGGGTTGTTGGCCTTCTCCACGGAGCAGCTTTGCAGGTTCCACGTAGCCACCCTTAAGACGGGTCTGCCATCTCTCACCCCACCAAACATCTCCACGGAGGGCCGAGTGGATATGATCTGGGTTGGACCACCGGGAGGAAAGTCCAAGTCCTCACTCTGGAGGCTTAGAGAGGTGGGGCTGGGGTGAGGCTTGGCCGTGAAGTTGAGGCCACCATTGGTGTTTGTTGAAGGGGGCCTGGAGCGCTCTGCAAAAATCTGGTGCCTGATTTTGTCCAGAAAGGAGGAATTGATGCAGTCCATCCTCACCAGGTCCTCGATACTTTTGAAGGGCCCATGCTCTTTACGGTAGTCCACGATGCTGTTGGCAATCTTCTCAGTGATGCCACGGATGCTCATGAGCTGTGCCGGGGTGGCGGTATTGATGTTGATCTTGGTGGCGGACAGGTGGTGCTCGGAGGCCGGGTCCTTGCGCAGGGAGCTGGGCGAGTGCTGCGCCGAGCTGCCCTTGCTGCTCACGCAGATCTCGAACTTCACCTGCTCCAGCTTGGCCGCCCCCACCCCGCTCACCAGCGCCAGGTCCTCCACTTTCTTGAAGCCGCCGATGTACTCGCGGTACTCCACGATGTTCTGGGCCACCCCTCGGGTGACCCCGGGCAGGGTCATCAGCTCCTCCTCCGTGGCCGTGTTGATGTTGAGCCTCTCCTGGTTGACGAGGATGTTGCTGAAGTTGCACGCCGCGCTGAACTTGCGGCTGTGGCACAGGTCGGCCGGGTCGCGGGGGATGGAGCGGTGGCAGCCCAGGCTGCCCCCCATCTCACCGCCGCCACGGGCCGCTACCGGAGCCGGGGGTGCGGGCGCGGGGCGCTGCCGGGGCTGCCCGCCCGCGACTCATGGACCTCCGCGGGAGGCCGGCGACGGACCGGGCGGCGGCGGGGCAGCTGCGGACAGACCCCGCGCCGCCACACACGCCCGGGCAGCGGAACCCTGCGCCCCGCGGAGGGGCCCCCGCGCCTTCCCTCCTCCTCCTCGGGCACCGCCGCTCCCCAGCGCCGGAGGAGCCTCCGCAGCCGCTACCCGCCCAGCCCCGCTCCGGCCCCCGGCGCTCGCCGCTGCCGCTGCCCCGCGCCCCGCCGCGGTAGTAGTAGCTCTGCGGGAGCCCCCGCCCCTCGGCCGGGCGAGGCGGGGCCGCCGCCGCCGTCACCGCCCCCCGGGCGTCACCCGCGCCGCGCCCGCCCCCGCCCGGGCACCGCGGGCACCGGCCCGGCCGGGCGGGGAGCGGCCCCGCCGCGCTCCCTGCCCAGGGGTGCCCGCCCCAGCAACGCCGGGCGACCAGGAGGAGGAGGAGGGTTGACCTCCTCCTTCCCGCGTGGGCACAAGGGGGATTAAGTCCCCAGGGCCGTCGCCTGGCAGCTGAGGGTAGGCTTTTTCCGTCCCCAGGTGAAAGGACACTGAGGTCTCAGGTGTTTAGACGCTCCCTGCAGGATTACTGTCCCAGAAGTTCCCTGGGCTCGCCTCTGTGCAGCTGGTGGGGCATAGGTGTGTTTTTAGACCTCGTGAAAGCCTCATCAGTCATCTCCACTGGTTTTGTGCTCCTGCAGGCACTATGCTTTTATACATCGGGGTAAAGTCTGCATTTTTTCCTTTCCTTTTTTTTTTTTTTTTTAACATCACAAGCAATTGTGAGAGTGCTGGAACAAACTGAAACTCTCCGCAGACTGATGCTTTTGACACGTTAGGTCTGTCTGTATACTAGATCTGCCTCAGCTGGGGTGGTGGTCTGCAGCATGCCCAGCCCTTCCCTGAGAGAAACCTCATCCTGCACCGAGATCGTGGCTGTGTATTGCCTGTGTGCCTCAGCTGGCTTCAACACATTTTGTTCATGCCTCAAGAGCCACAGCAGCCCACCACTGCCCATTTTGGTGAAGCCACTGAAATATTTACCCAGTTTCTACTGCATCCAGTCCTATGCTGCGCTGTCTGCAATGCTATCTGTAGCCAAATTAGCTCATTTGAAACTAGCTTGACTGTGCCCACACAGGAGTGACTGCAATGTCAATGAATCGAAATATAATCGGTGGGTGTAATTGAAAGGAAGGGGGAATTGAAAGGAAGAGCAAACATACGATTGCAGATGCCAGCTATGCGCCCTGATGCTGCCTGGTGCTGACAGTCTCTCTCTACGTATTTCTTTTAGTTGCATAGAATGTGGTACGTGTGTATTTTCAACGTCAACACTCTTGGTCATGATCATCATCTTTCAACATCTTGACTCTAATGAAAATGGAACCACTTGCAATAGCAGCTTGTACATGTATTTTTCATGGCAAGCTACTGGAAATTATTTGGGTCCACCTGAAATAAAAAGTTAAATTTATTCAGTTTCTTGGAAAGGAGAATGTGATGTGCTTAAGGGAGTGCAGGCTGCACCAGGCTTTGCCAGGCTTTCAGACTGCGCAGGGCACGGGTGCTTTAACCCTGGCTCTGTGTACTCTGCTGCGCATCGCACATTTCCCTTCTGTTCGCCCAAGCAGTGGAGTTAGCAAATTCTCATTACGGGAATGGTACTGGCTGCATTAGGGCACTGCCTGCATTAGGGCATTGGCTCTCTGCTGACTGCTGGAGCAGAGAAAGTGCTCGCTTAGGTGATTAAATGCTTCCACGTCTGCTGGAGAGTGCTCTGTGCGCCGCGATAGCAGCAGCCAATGCAGCAGGAGTCATGCTGGGCCTATTCCTGCTGGGACGATACCAGCACAGAGCTGGAAACAATTAACCATTGAAATGAGTATTCTTTGCAAGGCAGTATTATTACAGTAATAGCTCCACAAGCTGTTATCTCAATAGAGAACACACTCTTTTGCTTTCTACAGCAGGTTGTTTTGCATTGATCCAGCCTCATTGACTAAGTTTTGAAGCTGAAAAGCCCCAAAATCCATCGGAGGCATCATCTATGTTGCAGGCAGCAAACATAGGTTTTCTGTGTTTCAGAAAAAAAGGCAAGAGCATCTTCAGAAAGAAAACAGATGTCCCTTTTGTCCACCATTTTTCGTTGACAGCAGCTACTCAATATTCCTTGAATCTGCAGCACCAAAATAACCTGTGAGACTGGACGCAGCTGAGGAAGCAGAGCTCAGGGGGATGCAACTAGTGTCCCATCACCTAATCCTGAGTATGACCTCATGCTAATGTGAAATGGGGAGGGGTGGAGGGGGGACAATGAGGAGATTATCATTCCATTAGCCCCATACCTGTATTTTTTGTTGTTGTTGACAGTTACTGGAAGCTTGCTGAAATCTGAGTCAACCTTTGGCACATTTCAGGAAAGCACCAAAAGATGTGGAAAGTACAGGGTTGTTTTATAGCTTTAAAAGTTAAACAGAAAACTAATGAAAAAAGATTAATCAACCAGCCTGACATCAGTGTTAGGCAATCCATTAATTTGAGAAAGCTAAAAATGAGGTTCAGTCAGTAAATCATTGAAAAAACAATGGCAGAATTATTGACAGCCAGTGTAGGCAACAGAAAGTAAATCTCGTGAAATCCAGGAAGATACTAGATTTTATCTTTGATCCAATTCTGAGCTCAGTGTATGTAAATTTATTCAAGAAGAGATGGATTGATCATGGTATCCTGGTGATGACTGGCTGGCAGGTAGCCTCCCTGGTCTGCTTGGCACCTATCCTGGCAAGGGGCCATGAAGCCAGGATTCCTGAATCTGCGTCAGCTCCAACAGGTTTAGAGGGCTCTGAGACATCGTGGGTGGCTTATTCCTTATTGCTGCCTACTGAGCAGCTGGCTGCTGGCCAGGGCTGGCTTAAAAACCTCTCAGTGACAGCAAAATTGAGTTTCACTGCTCTGAGGGTGTGAATCTGGGGAGGACCTTACAGGGCCAGGCAGGCTCCAGCAGTGAGAGGTGTGGGGGGACACGCTCAAAAAGCCCTTGGGAGCAACCATCACACTTCCTGCAGTCTTTTTGTGTTTCACTAGACAGTGTTACAAAGCAAGGAGCTGGAGAACAGTGGTTTCATCATTGCCCATTTTCACCATTGCCCATCATTGGCCATTTTCTATCTTGGACTTGCTTTTATCTTGGACTGACTACAGCCCTCCACAACTGAACATCTCGCATCCTGTCCCCCTAAACTGGTAGTGAAATAGGTTTCTGGACAGCTGAGTGGCACCAGGGCAAACAGCTGGCCACATGAGAAATGCAGGTGAAGGGTTGTGTCACCTGCTTGCCAGCTCTGGAGGTCTCAAATGCCTCTTCCCTGCAGGAATTCTTCAAAGAGGAAAGAACATAGCCAAACCTTTTCCATCTGAAGGAGGTTCTGCAGTATTTCAGGCCTGTAAATGCAATCTTTAAGGATGATATGGAAGTGCTTGAACCTGATGGAGTGGGAGCAGGTGCTGGTGAACAATGTCTTTTGGCATAACTGATGCAAAAAATCAGCCTATAGGCAAATAGATTTTAAAGGCTAACCTGGCATTTTAAGATGGTCTTAAAAGGATCTATTAATCTATTTTTGCACTTTTTAACATCCCTACACTGCAGAGGTTCTAAACAAATAAACTGGGTTTTATGATGAGGGACAGAAGGATCCAGAAGATGTTACTCAACAGAAAAACACATAGTTTGCCTTCAGTCTTTGGGCAGCAATTGCAGCTCCTACCAGCCCACCGTGTGATAGCAGCACCTTTTCCAGCCCTCACACAGCCTTGGGGGACTTGGCAATCATGATTTTAGAGCCTGTGTTTTCAGACCTGCTGCACTGGGCTCTTAGTGGGCAAGGGCTCGAAAAGGCAGCTGATTAACTGCAGCACCTATATTCTTATTAAAGGGAGCTATTAAAATAATTGTTTTCTTTCTGCAAGGACATCTTCAGTAACACTTGTAACAGATGCCTGAGGGAGAAGACAGGCAGTGTTTTTATGAAGACAAGTAATAACAAGTAGGAGTTAGCAATTTCACGAGCGGTGGGACTTACAAAGTCTGATTCTTGGCGGCTCTTTCCTTTTTGGATTTTCTGGTCTTTATTAATAAAACTGAGTCTCCATTAGTCTCTCAGTGGGGTCACTAATCTGGATATCTCTCCTTTATGTGGCCATCAATATTTGTGCCTCTTTTAGAAACTTTGTATTTTTGAGACATTTAACCTTTATCAAATTCATTTGAAATTAGCCCATTCTAATAAAATCCCTGGAGAAGGGATGAGGGGCACAGTAGCAGAGCACACAGTCACATGAGTTTTTCCTTGGGAATCCAATGTCTATGATGTGAGCTCTTTTTCCTGTAAGGCATTCTATATAGCTGCCAAACTTGTTGCAAAAAAAAGTGATGTCACCAGTGCTGTGTTGCCAGGTTACGGGTGTCACATCCTACAGAGAAATACAGTCAGAAGAGTGAGTAGAAGTGAGTCATCCTCATACCTTGATTAGGGCTTCACTTGGCTTGGGGTTGAGTCTGAAACCCAGACCTCTCCCTTCCAGAGGAGACCTCAACCAGTGGCTCACCAGTGCACTGTAGGACAGCTCATCCTAGAGGGAAACAAGAGGAACCCGAGCTAGAGAAGACATTCTCCAGCAGAGCGTGGGATGCATTTTCCAGTTTCCATAGACAGCAGGGGGGATTTGATTCTCATGCCCCACGTCTGAGGTGACTCAGATATCCCTTGGGTCACAAGGATAGAAAAGAGCTAAAAAATCTAGTCCTTCCTTGACTGCAGGAAGACTCATCAAGGCCACGCTTACAGAAGCTTGCCTACTCCGGGCCTCCGGTGGTGGCACCTCCTGAACTTCCCAGATGAGAAACGTGGGATGTGGTGGAGCTGTGACCCAGCTAATGTTTTCTTTGAGGCCTAGTCCATCAAGCCTCCAGTCAAAATGCCCACAAATCACTGCTGTGTGAATCTGGCACAGGGGAGAGTCAGATTTGGTGACTCGTGAGCCAGGTGCCTAAACTCTCACCCAGGGCAAGCTTTCTGTGGTTCCACCCAAAAGCAAGCATCAAGTGGATTTTTCTGGAAAAGATACAGGCATTGAGATTTTAGGCACCTTGAGAGCCAAGCAGGAGAAGAAGAAAAATAAACCAATATGCTGGAAAAGGCTTTTTAGTATAGCTTTCAGCACTTCACACAGCACTTTGGTCATCAGCAGTTGGACCACCAGCCTCTCAACTGAATAAATTACTATTTTGCATAATTTCTAATTTTATCCTTTACTTGTAGTTATAGGTTACTATAATTAATTTTCTTGTTAACAAATTTTAGAGAAATGTGTAAAAAGTCATTTCACGTTTTTCTTTTACTTTTCAGAGAGTTTCATGACCATTAGTTAACTTATGCATACAGCTTTTTAACTCAGTGATTCTGCAGTTACTGTAGCAGCCACTGCAATTCTGCCCAGACTTATATATTACTTATAATTTCTTCTTGTTTGGAGGGTTTGCTTATGGTTTGCTTTTTGGGTTTGGTGGAGAGTTCTTTTGTTATAAAAACATCAGAGGTTAATCTCTACTCCTTGGACAGTTGTGTTTCAGACCCAAAATTATTCTGATAGGCAAAACCTGGACGCTTAGTTCTCCTAATTTTCTCAGATATAAGGAGGGGTCAGTCAGGTCTCTGTGTGGTTTACTTGTGCCATGTTTGTTTCCTATCTTTTTCCCTTCATGTATAAAAGTCTGTTTGCTAAGAAGAAAATAAACCACAAAGTGAAGTCAAACTTCCCCTTAGTCCCAAATTCTCAGAGATCTGCAAAGGATAGAGCCCCAGTATAAAACCAGTGCTCTGTTGAGGATCAGGCCATTGGTTTATGAAACAGAAAATGTTTTGATTAAGACTTTTTACAAAAAACATGGCACATTGCGTAAATTAGCATCTCTGCAATGCTCTCCTGAGAAAATCTGTCTCTCACATTTCAAGTCCCTCACCAACAATTAAAATGATTTAATGGCTTCAGCCACTCCCAGCAGACTTTGAACTTCTCTGAGAAGCCTCCCTGACAAGCAGCACAAGTTGCCTAGTTATTACAACACCTTCAGTGAAGGTTTGATCCAATTCCCATGAAGACAAGGGAAAAGGCCCAGAATGATTCAAAAGGCTGCTCTGCTGATTTAGGCAAGCAGGAGGGCCTGCACTGTTGGTGGAATTGACTCGTGTGATTCTCCATCTGAGAGCCAGGTTTATTGAAATGAAAGCATGAAGTAGGAAGAACAGCAGGACAGATAGAGGTCTTCCTCTAGGAACAGGTCCTGTAGGATGGCTGCTTGGAGGAGACAGGTGAGCTCAGGTCAGCAGCATCTGAGGAATGGGTGGCAGAGCATCTGAGCAATACTGGACCAGTAGAGGACAAGCAAACCCCTGAGCACCAGGAATTAAACAGCACTGAGCTAATTAAAACCAAACTGAAGGACCCATTAAACCTAGCTTTGATTTGTGCCTGGAAAGACCCTGGCACAAATAAGGATTTTAAGTTCTTGGAAGGTAATTAGCTGTTCAAAAAACCCACTAGCATGGGTGTACCAAACTCACTTTTTTCTTTGATGGGGTGACTGACTCAAGGGATAGGACAGAAACAGCTGATTAATGGCAGAGGGTGTGGAAGAGCATATACTTACAAAGCTTGTGGGTGGAGTCAGAAAGCCTGCAAGGACTTGGGTGAGTAGGATCAAAATTCAAAACAGTCTGCACAGGTCAGAGGGACATTCCAAAATGGACAAGATGAATTTTGGTAGAGACCTAGGGAGGAGAAATCAACATCATCCATTAAAACTGAGAATACCTGAGCCACAGATGGGGCAGGAAATGATCAAAAATGTAAATAAGAGTCAGCAGGGTGGCCCACTGAGTAGCGACCAAAGTCTGTTTCTAGCTTATCTCACGAATCCCAACACCATGATTAGGAAGATAGCTATGCATTGACACAGCTGCAGTCAAGAACATGGTGCTTAGAGCCACCATGCCAAAGTATTGGTGAATTGCTGCCAGATGTTATACACGTTGCAAAAACCAAAGAGTCCTCCCAAAACAAACCCTACAGCCCTGAAGTGCTTACTGTTTTACGGCTAGATCCTAGTTCTTGCTTATGCCAAGTAATATGTACTCTAATAATTGGAAACACAGGAACCGTGAAGTTCTGTTGGACAGGAATAAAGCTTGCATAGCCTGGGGTGAGGAGTTTGCTGCCTAAATCAGGGCTTAAAGTATGTAAGATGTTATTCTTTTTACTGTGTGTGAAGTTTTGGCTGAGGTCACATCCACAGCTCCAAACCTTGTTCTAGCCAAATAACGTGTTTTGGAGAGACTTTTCCAAAGTTTGAAGAGACATGAGGAAAAATAGCTGTTGCCACGTTACACAAGCTTTTGTGTTATGTCAGAGCACGAGTTCCCCACACTCTGCAGGCCGTTCATTCCTGCTCACCTGGTGTGTTCTCACCACCATGACTCACCACAAAAACAACACAGCACATATTGGTTGGCTGTCATTTCTATGCAAACACCATTCTGGGTCATGTGGGATGTCTGTTTTCCTGTGATGGATTCTCAGACTTTGCTGTGGTTCAGGAGTGGCTCCAACACCTCCTGCTTGAAAAGTAATCTCACTAGGTATACTGAAATGAGGTTTTAATCCTTCTCCCAAGTGTCCTGAAGCATGCAGTTGATTAATTCTGATTTCACACCATGTATAGCCACGTCACACACACACATTCTTGCCAGCCAGTAAACGAGCCACATTCCTCCTGTGTCAGTCATGGAGCATGTGTCCTTTAACCTGTGCACTTGCAATTATGGGATGTGGGGTGCTCCTCCCATGATTCGGGAAATGTTCTTGTCACCTGACACTGCAAGGTGCAGGGCATCCCTAGCCTGATACCTACCAAGTGACATCAGGTAACCCACCAGCATGACTCCTAAGACAGGACAGAAGGAAGATGGAACACCCAGTGGGGTCAAACTTGGGGAAATGATTGGATGAATGACTCACTTATGCTGACTAAGGCCCATCCCAAAAGTGCCTGTTGCTGACTCTGGCTGCTTCTGATGTCGCATGTACACATGCAAACTGTGGCAATCAAACATCTTTGCAAAGACAACTGCTGCTCCTTCAGTTTATGTACCATACTGCCATCCCAAACTGGATGAGAACTCATCCCACACTTAGGATTGACACTCAGGGCTGACTGCATGGTGGTGTTCCATGAGCTAGTGTCCTGGGCTTCAGAGTATCAGGTACCTACTTTGGATATGCCAATTCCCTGGGTCTGCCTGACATCCAGAATTGCCTTGGTAAAGTCATGAGGCTGCCCACATGCAGTTCACCCCTTAGACCATTAGATTTGCCAGCTATGACTTACCCTAACCAAGCAAGCAGTTGTTGTTAGATGCACTGTCACCTCCATGCTGCACAGGGGTGGGGAGACCGATTTTCACCAAACCAAGTCATCACTGCTACTATTTATTTTTTTCCCCTGCAGATTTTCACATTGCATTTCACTGCTTGCCATTGTTACTCCTACTAGCATAGGACAGTACAGTTTTAGAAAGGCGGGTTAAAAGAGAACCAATGTATTTTAGAGAGCTTCAATACAGTAATTATCCATCATACCAATCAGAGTATGGTTGCAGGTTTCTAATGGCTGCTGGTGAAGCTCTGCAAGGTCTTTGGATCTGAGCCTGCCATTTGCACGCTGTGTGTGAGGATCTGCCATCTGCACTGCCCTTGTTGAGTCCAGCCCTCTCTAGTGTGATTATGCCTAGCTGGAGAGTGGGGGATTGCCCAGTGTGAGAAAGGATATCAGCACGTGTCCTTCACAGGGGCTGTTTGAGACAGGCAGCCATGCACGCTAAGAGTTGGCAAGGACACTAAACTGCATTCACATCAATCGATCTTGACACCACCTGGTTCTGAAAGAGCTGATTCTTCCCAAGACAAACACTCGAGGCTTCTCACCACCTTTGCAGTAGGTTGAAAAGAAATGGGGAAGGAGTTTTTCTCCATCTGTATTCTCTTGTTCTCAATACTTTTAGATAAGGCGACACAAACTTGCAGATTCCCTTTGGATTTAAGCTAGTCATTGTTTAAGGCACAATGATAACTCTGTATCATAAGAACAAGTCATGAAAGAAACATTGTTAGAAAAGAAATGCTTTGAATCAGGAAGGCACAGTGTTTTGTCCTTCATTAAGCTCTGAATTTCATTTGGTTTTTCTGGGTGGAGGCTGTGGCAGGAACAATGTCGGTGCACTGCCCAGCAAAAACATTCCACAAACTCACTGCAGGATCAGAAGTCAAAGTGGATACCAGAGACAAATTCTCTGCAATGTTTGCAAGTCCCACAGCAATGACAGGGACATTCTTCCCCTTGGACTTCAGGAAGGGTTAGAGATTCCCAGGATTTCAGGCCAGGCGTGATGCATGAAAACAAAAAGGCAGACAAAAATCTGTGTTAGCAAAAACCAAATGAGGAAAAAACACAACCAAATAAAACCAAACCAAACCAACAAGCAAAAAAACCAAACCAAAAAACCAAACACCAACAACAAAACAAAAAACACCAACTCAAAAAAAGAAAAAAAAAAAAAAAAAAAAACAAAAATACAACCCACCCAAACAGAAAGCAATAAAAACCATCTGGTTATGTAAAGGTCAAGACAGGTCTCTTTCACATGATTCAGGAATTTCACAGTGCTTCCTCTAACTCACATTTTTAAATCAAATTGTTCAAAAACATTGCATAAAGTTGTTTCAAATTCCAGAGCTGGCACATGCAATAGAATCAACTATAATCTTGGTTTTAAATGTTAAATTAAGCTTAAAAAAAAAATTAGAGAATTGGAATATCCCAACAAAAATTCCTTCATTAGCATAGTTGCTCTTGCTAAAAGTTTTGGACATTTGTGATTTCATACAATAGCTCTAAGCTCATTGTTTAAAACAAACAGAAACAACCCCCAAACTTTTAAGGATTTTTTTTTTTCAAAACAGCATGAAAAACCTGTAATATTTGACTGATTTATGTTGTTAAAGGAGGCAGCTGTAAGGGGCTTCACTCATTATAGTGTGGTATGGTCAGATATTTAATGCTCACATATTTTGATCTCTGGACAAAGCACTGAGGCCTCTCTCAGATAAGATATCTAATGCTCTCCATAACATCTTCCCAGTTGCCTGTGACTTCATTTTACAGCTCCCTGACTCATGTGATGGCACCACAAGAGACTCAGATCCATCTAATATTGAGGACCAAATTGTCCAGGAGAAACCATTTGCTTTGCTTCCCACTTTCTGTGCCACCAACTCACTGTTCTCTTGGCATCTGCCCCTCATCCTTAGAGCTGTTTATGGCCTGGAGCTAGCAGTGGCAGAGGAGCAGCAGCAAAGCCTGAGCTGGATGAGGAAGCATGGGATGGCACAAGGCTTTCTCTGGGCACCCCAGCATTCTCCCACTTTTATCTCCTCTTCACAGCTCTGCTCCTAAGGCTGTGCCAGCTCACTGCTGTAGTGTTTTTGCTCTCCCTGACAAACAAGAGACTCCTGCCTATGCCTCTGAAGCCTTAAAGCTGTGTTAAGATTCAAATTCAGTGCTTGGATTGCTGAGATGGAGGAGAGTCCCTTATGCCTGGATGCAAGAGGAGAAAATCCATTACTGCTAACCATGGCCTGGCTATTAAGAATAATAGACCTAATTTTCATTATATTAAACTCTTGAAATATATTAAATTTCAGCACAAAATTTGAGTGGTCTTTCCCCTGCAAACATATCCATGACAGTGGTGCAGCCCAAGGGCAGGGGTCCAGAGAACCTGAGGAATCACCATCCTTGGAGATTTTTGAAACATAGCTACTTCGGTCCCAAGTAAGTTTGACCAGCAGGTCAGACTAGACGATGTCCCTTTCAACCTAAATGATTCTGCAGCTTTGTAGAAAACGGTGGTCTTGGACTTGCTCCTATTGCTAAATAGGAGCTAGAGGAGGATCTGGTAAGCTGCAAAGAGTACAGATATTGACAGAGAGAGAAGGGAATAGAGGAGGGGTTGTATGGCATTGATAGTCTCATATTCAGTCTTTGCAGATCTGTGGGGATAACCATCCTATTTTAAACTATAAAGTAGCTTACAGCTGTATGGTTTGGGGATTTTTTTAGTTAAAGAAGATATGTGATCTAAGCTGGATCAAAGAAAAAAAAAAAAAAAAAACAAGCAAAAAATCCTCATCCATCTGCTCTCAAATAATTAAGATTTGTTTCTGACTCTGCAGGAATGGATATAGCGGTTTGTTAATACTGTAGGAATAAAATCCACAAGTTCTGAACCAAAGCTCTGTTAAAATGGTCCAGCAGAGAGACTCCCTAGTCAAGGGAGTCACCTTCTCCGTGAGGAGAGGTACCTTCCCTGGGAAAGGAGAAACAAGGCAGCTTGCAACCAGCAACATCACAGGGCTCTTATTCTGCTGTCACTCTACATGTTATGCGGGGTTAATTTTAAGAGAGAAAAAAACCCTGCAGGGCTTCCTTAGCCAAACAGGGAGAAGTTCGATCTGCTTCAGAACAATGGAAACAACGAGAACTCAAGGGAGTTATTCATCTTGTAAATGGAATTTGATTTTCTAATGCAAAGAGCAGGCTTTAATTACAGCAAGTTGAAACAATAGAACATTTCCTTGTTCTAAACTAAAAAGGAGGGCTTTTCGTTGCTATGATTACTGTGTGAAGGGGATGTTGTGTTGAAGCCTTAGCAATTACAGGAAGGTTTAACTTCAGCCAACTACTTTGTAGAAGTTCCCATAATTGACAACGACAATATTTTCTCGTCACTTACTTTTCTTATGGACCAAACACAAATGCCATGATGTGTGATGTCCTGCACTGGAACAGAAAGGGACAGATATCTCTGCATTGGGAAAGAAATGAAGAGCATTGAAGAGCATGGCTCAGAAGAGAAGCAACACAAAAGGATCTCCATCTGCCACAGCAAATAGGATTTTCCATCCCACAGAAGAAAGATATCAAACACTTAAATCACATGCCCAGCACTGCATGAAACAGTCCTTCCTAGCTCATGGTCATTATATTAGTTAGCATCTAAAAAATAATTTTGATTATTTTATTGTATTTATTATGACTAGTTGCATTACTAGGATAGCCTAGGACTCAGTGCATATGATATATGATATATGATATGATATGAAATGATATGATATGATATGATATGATATGATGATATGATATATAACACTCTGGTCAGCTGTTCAGGTTTAAAATGTTTATTTCAAAGTTTATTCTATAACCACACTTCCATCATGTGCTGGGGCCACATATACTGGTTTGTGGCATCGTTTTTGGAAACAGAGGTTCCAAAACTTGAGGAAACTGAAAGAAAAGAAGAAACTCCCATACTGCTGTGAGACTCTCTGAGTATGACAAAAATGCATGCTGTGTTTCTCAGAGGCTGTAGTCACATTAGAGCTTAATTACATTAACATTTAATGCTTAAAAATGTCAGGAAAGGACTAGGAGGAGGAAAAATAAATCAGAACTCAGAGACAGAGACAGATGAGATGCACACAAGTTTAAATGCTGGATTTGGATTCCCAGTGAGGAACTGTTACCATTATTTTTGCCTCATGCCAAACTGTAAACAAAAACTTAGTGTGTTTAATCTTAAGATGCCTGCACCTCCAGCTTGCTAAGCTAGTTGAAGCTAATCAAATTGAACTACCACTTCAAAATAATTTTGTTCCCTGAAATGTTGTTTCATAATGAAAATCGTGATGGGGATAAAACAGATCATGCTCTTCTGAGGTCTCAGGGCTATCAGCCACGCTCCATTTAACCTTAGCAGCCATCTGAGCAGGAGCTTCGATCCTTTTGTGGGGAGTAGATGTGCTCAGAGCTGACTTGGCAACTGATGCTGTGCCTGCATAACAAGGAGTGAGTCTAGAGAGGTGCTGCTCGTGCTGAACACCTTGTTTCTTGAGCCATGTAGCTCAGAACCTTGTGCCTTTGGGAGGCTGGTGGCCTGTCAGACTGAGGGGGGACTAAACATACAGTCAGTGCATCCAGCTGAGACAATACAGAAGCTGTACACGGGGACAGTCCCTCCTAATGGAAGAAGTTCTATGCTGTCATTCAGTCATGAGATTTCTCCTATCAGCAGCTGTAGACAAGACTGGTCCTGATTATCTGCTTCATAAAATCCAGATGGAGTATTTTGCAAGCTCTTATTGAGGAATAACTTGGGATTTTTTGTTTGTTGTTGTTTCAGTTCCTTAATTATCATCCCCTCAAATATTAGTACGAATTCCTACAAAGTATAAGTTGTGCAGTCCTAGAAAATCCAGTAAAAGCCTGTGCTTTTGTGTTATTTGTTGAATGATATTCCAGTGGGATCACATTGCCAAGAACTTGGGATTTCATAGCAAAGTGAAATTACATATTAGAAGAGAATGCTCATAAAATATGTTCATTTTTAATGAAGACATTAAGAAACCACTCAGAGCTTTGTCTCCTCGCTTCTGTGCCCAGCCTACTGCCACTGTAATGATCCCAAGGCTGGGAACGTTGAAGAAGAGAGATGCCTCAGTGTCTCTTAGTGAGATTTCAGGGTTTTGATCTCGTTTAAAAATTTTACAGTAATGGATAATAAAGAAAGTAACGTGCCTGCAAGATTTGAGCATAAATGTTTTTGAGTAGGGCCAGGGACTGTATGGCTCATGAGTCTACTCACCATACATAAAACCCTAAGAAGGTTCTCTCTCAGACTGTGGGAAGCAGGGCAGTGGCCAGAGGTCTGAGGCAAATGAAGCAAAGGATCATGAATCTCTGAATACAACCAGAGGGGTTGTAGAGCATTGCACAAAGTATTTCATCTCTCCTGTCTTCTAACAGCAAGGTTTAGACATAATATGTGGGTATCCTGTATGTCCAGGATGGGACATGCAGGGAGATTTTCCCTTTGGGAAATTACCAGTGAAGCTGTTTTCCTGGATTTACTGATGATCCCAAGTCACATTAACAAACTGCTCAGAGGCACTTGCTCGGCATGATCCTAAAGGAGCAGGTCTGAAAAATGAAAAACTAACCATGTGGGATTGGAAATCATTTCCTGAAGTCCTTTCCCCAATCCTTCTAATCTAAGTGTTTCAGGAACTTCACAGAAACCTTCCTCATAGCACCTTTTGTACAAATGGAAGTGCCATTAAGCTCTTTATACAACTGAAAAACTAGAGAATAAAATAAAATGCCTGAAGTCTTAGAGCTTGATCTATCCCAGGCTTTCTCCTTGCCTCTGGAACATATGCAACATACAGACAATCCTGAGAAGTCAGGCTGGGTAGGATAGAAAAATGGAACAGCAATTTGTTTTAAGAAACACCATTCAGGCACTGCATTTATCCTGCATGACTCAAAGCAAATATTTTTTTCTTCAGTACCCTCTCCTGCCAGCTCACCAATTTTTCAAGACAATATCCATAGAAAGGTATTTCTGTATGCATGTGGAAATTAAATGTCACTATATTGTAATGGCTTGTGGCATGGACATATATTGCATTTGAATCCTTGCTCATGATGGTTTTATTTCTGGAGTGTGAAATCTTGGCCACCTGACTCTTAGATTAATATATTAACAAGATAAAATTATATACCATAAGGCTTCTTAGATTAAAAAGCTTAGCTATGCGAGGGTTTCTTATTATCCCTTTTATCCTTTGCTATGTCAGAATGAATTGTAGCATCTAACTTCAGATAAATCCCCTATTCAATTCTTAATGCTCAACAGAATGGATAACATTTATTTTGTTTTGGAGTTTAACTTTAGATGAGGTGACATGCAACAGAATGGAGCACAGACACTGCAAAACAGTCTCCCACAGTGTGACAAATTACAGAGTACAAAGGAGTAATGCAGAGGCAATTAAAAATGGAATATACCCCTGGAAGCTGGCATGCTGCAACCCCATGATTAAGTAGCCAAGCTGAATCTTCAGCAATGTGCTCACATCTAACCATACTGCAGAGCATGACGGGGAAAAGTCCAAACAAGGAGAACTTTGGTCTGGTTCTGCGGCAGTGGTTGTTTTTCTGTACAACAAAAAGGGTCACCCTATACACCACCCTTCCCTTCCTGGGCCATTATTCATGAAGCCGTTCAAAATCATGCAGTTTAGCTGAGTAAGTTGGAAGACCTTGCCTGTGCTGAGACCTCCCTTTCCATGCAATAAAGTTTACAAACAGCTGCTCATCTTGCAGTGTGTGCATAACCCCACTGGCCTTACTGGCCTAATGGTTCTGCGTGCACGCTTGTGTTTCTTTGGCTGGAAGAGGGCCCCTTCACATGTCCCATTTGCCTGGCTTCTAAGAGGCTGCTTGACCTCAGCAGCATGACCTACAGACTTAGAGGAGCTGGGATTGTCAGCAGTGTCCTTTAAACCAAGCAATGCATTCAGCAGTTGGCCCTGTCCTCTGGAAGAGATGCTCTATGATGCAGCTACAAAAGGCAGTGGGAGCAGGGGGACAGGTGGATTGAAATATATAAATTAAAACTTTAAAATGGCCATGATAATAGAGCAGGAAAAATGTTATACCTCCTCCTAGTTTAGACTGCAGGGTGGAAAAGACATTTGGCAAAGTCCATTTCAAAAACATGCTAAGAAAAAGAGTTAAGATGGGCCTAACTCCGAGTTTTATATCTGTTATCAAGGCACTGTATAGTCTTAATTGTTACAGCAACTAAGTTTCACACCAAGGCACTGAAATTAGTCACACAACAGAACACTGTTATTCACACTGTCAAAGCTATTTTTATTCACTTGGAGCTGTTTTAACAGACTGACATAATTGGACAACAGGTACGACAAGTCTTTACAGTGATCTTATCTTCACCGAGCCAGAGATTTTGTTGTAGGAGAGGTTGAAACACAGGGCTCTGACAAACAACCCAGCATAGAGGAAGCCTATCTTACCCATGGAAATCAGGGGGCCACATTTTTCTTTCTTTGAAGCTAACACCAGTCCCACCAGAGCTACCTTATTGTAAGACAAGAACTGTAGTGATGTTTCATACTGGACATTTCCTGAAAACCAGTTACAAACAAAAGACATGAGCAATAGGGAGGAAGAAAGAGGAGAAGAAAAAAAGAAGATAAGAAATAATACGATGTATTTTTTTACCTAAATATTCACCTTTCTGCAAGCTCTTGACCCAAGCAGCTAGCTTTTGTTTCCATATTCACCTTCAAAGTCCACCTGCAGACCTGACAATACACAGCCACAGATCTTCAGAGCATGTGTTGTGTCAGCACAATAGGATTCATTCACTCCTTTACCTTACCACATGTATGAGGTTGTCCAGAGTAGTTGTAGATGCCCAACCCTGGCACTGTTCAAGGCCGGGTTGGATGGGATTTTGAGCAATCTGGTCTAGTGAAAGGTGTCCCTGCTCTTAGCAGGGTATTTGAATTAGATGATCTTTTAAGTCCCTTCCAACCCAAACCATTCTCTGACTATGTTAGTCCTCACAGCTTATCTCTACTGAGTCAAGCAATACCCTAAAAGAGCAAGAATTTGTACTTCATCATTATTGGTGTGCTTAAATAGTAATTTTTTCACTTTTTAGTGCTTCTCAACTTTCAGACAGACTGACTTCTTGTATTGGCCTCATCATGGAAATTAAGATTTAGCCTCGTTTCACTCAATGAGCAATTCTAGCAGAGAAATTAAGTAAGAGCTCTGCAGCCACACATGGCCACAAACACTGCTACTTGCCGGCATGGACTGTGCCTCAGCAAAGCAGCAGCTACATGGGCATAAAGTAACCAAAATAGAATGAAATATTTACTTCATCCTGATTTTAGCCTGGTCTGATAAAGCAGAAAAGGAAGACTTTGCAAACCATTCCCAGCTTTGCTCTGACAAGCTCTGCTCAAAAGCAGCTGGCAGCTGAGGCTTAAAACCCACATTGATTAGAGCTGACCTGTGCTGAGTTAGAAAACCTGGTGCTTAAAAAAGGCAGCAAGCAGCCGCATCCCATGTCATTAGGAGATGTTTCCCCCATAGAGCGCTAATGAGCTGGCACAGCTTTGGCTTTCGGTGGGAGCTCCTGAGATTGCCTGACAAACTTCCCCAGGCACAGGCTACTTCTTTGTCATCCTTCCTGCGGTGTTTAGCCCTGGCTAGGAATAACACAGGCTGCTCTGACATGAATAAGGAAGAAAAAAAAAAATCCCACTGTGCTGCTGACACCGGGAGAGCTCACTGCCTTGTGGCGAACAAGGCGATAATAATTCTACCAGTCCTGATGGGGATCACCGAAATGTCAAGGCTGATAGCTGCCCTTTCCCTTCTGACATGATCATTAGCCCCTGGGAAGGAAATAAATTACTGAGCCACTTAACACCTCATTAGGAGTTAAAACTATGTATTCAGCATCTCCAAGTGAAGTTTTAAAGCAGCTTGGGTATTTAACAGCCAGCCGTGAAGTTAGCTCTGATAGTATACAGCACTGTTTCCTTAAGGGAAGCTTTTGCTTTTAATGTCTCCAAATCCCAGGCAAATAACTTCTTCCATTCTCCCTGCTTAGCTGTACTGGTTTGGGATGTATAGTCTGTCGGTATCTATAAATAACACACTTTGTTTACCAATTATTTTAAGTATTTTCAGGAAAGGGAAGGAAGAAAACTAGGAATATTGCAATTGCCTGTCTGCCCTCATTAACCCAGTAATTATTGCACTGTAATTCAATTATTCTTGTACTCAGTTCCAGATAAGAAGACTGCAAAGGCAATAATAGCTTAAGAAGTTTCCTCTTTTCTTTTTTTTTTTTTTTCTTTGTTCTCTAAGGCTGTTCTTCCCTGCCTCTGCATCATTCCACCCTCCTCATTATGATATACAGGGGGCTTGCTGCTGTGCATTGAATCAGATCTAGAGATAATTATCTTCCTTTCTTTTTTGTAGCTTTAGATTGTTTTAAAACCCAGATCGGTTGGCATTTGCATGGTGCATACACTTTGAAAGCTAAATAAGTTTTGTCTTATTTTGTTCTAGCCAATAAAACTGGCAAACACGTTGTGCCCTATTACTGCAAACTATGATGATAATGGCTTTAATACCCAAATCTGTGATGACTCAAGAGTGTGTCAAGGCAAATGCTTTGAACTATAAACCAGCTTTTGATGCTCCTTGCTGTAGCAATGGAAGTAGGGAGTACAAATGCAGGTCCCATGTATGGAACTCTTCCTACCAGAAGTATGAATGGTGCAAAATAATCACGTAAGGCTGGAGTTTCCAGATGGGATCAGGTTCCTTCTGCCTGGGGCAAAAATTATCTGTCAATCTGGGCTACTCTGTGGAGGTGCAGTGTTTTAGGCTGAACATCACTTGTCGTCTTCATGGGTTTGTTGTGACCAGAGTGCAACCACAGTGGCACCTCTGAGGGTGAGGGTACAGAGCTCTTCCTCACTGTGGTTTCACTGCAGTGTCTCATCTTCCCTCTCCTGTAACCCCAAGGCTTTGGCTTGGTTATGAAAACATAGTTGTCATCCACCACAGGGTGTTTTTCTGTCACCCACAGGATTCCCTGGCTCAAGAGGATGTCATTTGTTCTCCATTCAACTCCACATGCAAGTTGGATCATATCCAAAGACTGTCACCCAGTCCATTTGCTAAGAGGGTCTTCTTTTGCTGACAGATCCAAGAACAGATTGGAGTTAAAGAAAAGTGACTCTATCCTGCTACTAGAAAGAGGGGGTGAGATGTGGTGTTTAAATACAGCTCCTCCTTTTTAAAAAAGCAAGCCTCAGGCTTAACTTGGTTGATGTAATTTCCTCAGTCAGTGTATGTTAGACCAAACTGCTTTAGAATTGTGTCTTGAGCCCAGCTGTAAAGCAAAAATGATTAATCCTTCCACTGCTTGACCTAGAACTGCATTGCAGAGCTTAAGAGCTTTCCTTACTTGGGGAAGAGTGGTATATTCCTTCTCCTGACACACGCACTTCCACATAGCTCGTCAGAGCAACTGTGTGGAGCTGCTGCACCAGAGCCCTGCTTTCTAAACCAAAAGGCAGCCACCATCCTTCCTCTGCTCGGCGTTTGAGTCTGCATCACTTAGGTTTGGCGAGCTCCAGTGACATCTGTGTGTGCCTGATCCCACCACAACCGTCAGGTCTGAGATTGGATCTGTGAAGGAACATGCAGTTTGAAGGAACCAGAGCAGATGAAGCATCATGCTCCACGGATCAGCTCCAAAATAGCTCTGGTTTCACCCAGAGGAGCTGCATGTAATGTCTATGCATTTATCTTGTTCATGAGCATGCCCCTTTCTCAGGGAAGCCAGGATGTTTTGGGATCTGCATTGGAAGGGGGAAACTTCCTACCTGATCCCACTGATGTGTCTCGGGTGGGAACAACATGCATTTGGATGTCCCATTAGAGCTTTTTGATCAGCCAAATGTCTACTGGCTTACCTCTTGTGAACATTCCAGATCCAAAAGGGTGGAGGAAGAAGACAAAAATGAAGAAAAATATTTTAAAAATTGCCAAAAATAAGGCTGGGAGAACTCTCCAGCTCCCAAGAGTGATTAAGAATTGGTTTATAACAACTTTTCTCCAAGCCAAATCTTCCATTAGCCTCCCTCTTCCCAGAGGCTTTTCTGGGGGAGTATTTTTTGAGTCCCACCACAGTTATGAATGGATAACCCATGTCCTCACAAGCAGTGTTACCTGCCCCAGCAACAGGGTATGGGGGAAGCATAACCCAGAAGAGGAAGAGGGGGTAGTGGATTCTGCTGAGCTTGGCTTAAGTCAGGCTGGTCATCACTGGGAGGGATGACCAAAAGCAGATGGAAATGTCTCTTCCTGAAAATTTCTGGAAACTACCAGGGTCGTCTGAGACAGCCTCAGGCCTAACTCTGTGTCTGAATCCAACATCAAGGTCTGTTTCAGCCAGTGCACATCTTTGGGTTCAACATGAAGTTCTCAGTTTTTTGGTCATGAAGTCATGTTTTTTCTTAAGGGAGACACAGGACCATGTTAGCATACTAATAAATGTCCTTTAACATTGCGTTTCCAGAATGTTTTAACACTCAGAATCAGGAATGAGAATGGCTTATCTTGCAAAGGAACAAGAGGGACAGATGCCTGCTGCTGCCCTTGGGACGGGGGGACTCCGTTCAGCTCCTTGCCTGCAGTCCTGCCTTGGCAACAGGGAAGGAAATTATTCTTCTTCTGAAACTGCAAACATTGACTTTGCAGATTTTCCTTCATGCTTGGCAGCAAGCACCAAGGCCTGGCATGAAGAAGAAAAACTAGCTCCAGTGGCAGCAGCCTGAGCCTTTGAAGTGGTGAGAGCTGCTTTTCCCAGAAAGTCACCGGTGACTTTCTAAATGACCTTGGCATGCAGAGGTGACAGCCATTAAGACCCAGCTTACTTTTCTTAGCTGACTGGTTTGCTACAGCAATGTCATTTCCAGATTTACTGCAAGGAAATCAGAGAAGTCCAACACCACATTCTTCCCAGAGAGGGCATGGCCAAACAGGACTCCTGCTGATTTTCCTGTGCATGGACTGTCCCCAGCCCTCTTATAAGTTCTCCAAGTGTGTCTTTAGCATTTGCAGTACATCCAGCAATGCTGTAGAGCAGCAGGATTTTCCTGTAGGGATGGGTGAATTTCTCTGACCTCATTTCAGATCTCCTCAGGTATTATTGATTGGAAAGTCTGTCTTAGATTCATGCATTTCTAGGGGTGGAATAAAAAAAAGGTAAATAGGAAGAAAATAGTGCAAGGGGGGAGTGGTAGTCAGCTTATGAAGCCAACAATATAAAAATTACTATGAAATTAGAAGCTGAGATGGGAAAGAGAAACAGTTTAGTAAGTCCCTAGTAGCTTGTGCCTTGTAGAAAATATATTGGCTCTCAGAAAGAAGAGGGAAGATTACTTCATCCGTGGATCATCATCCGTTCCTTAGCTGGAGCACGCTTTCAATCTAGATTAATGGACCACCCTAGAAACCCTAATGTAACATTTTGAAAGGTGGGTAGATTTGCAAACCTCTTCCAAAACCATACTGATCAGTTTGTAAAGCTCTGTGTTCCTCAATATCTACTTTCAGTACCAGAATTTTGGGAAACCACAGTAAATGACACACCATGCTGTCACCATAGAAGACTCACTCCGTTTTTTGTTTTTATTAAAGTTATCTTTTAGAGTCCTCCTGTAACTATTGCTCACCATTATCTGCAGTCCTGGGCCAGCTTGGTTCATTAAGGTGTGCTGACCCATGGCAGTGCTGGCTGCCTACCTGCTCCAAAGTCACACGTACTTTCTGGGCAGTTCTTCACCCTGAGCAGGGAGTGCAAAACTCAGGCAGGTAGGTTTTTCACTGAGTTGTGGGGAACTGAAGCATCTTGCTTAAGGATATTCAGCTGGTCAGGAGCAGAAGTGGATGTCAGATCTCAGGCTTTTCAAGACCAGGTTAGTGTTTTCTGCTCTGAAATAGAACTTGCTTCAGGAGAGCCAGCTGTACTCATCCCTCTGCTTGGGACCCTTCAGCAGCACAGCCCTTCCCATTCCACACGAATCCTAGGACCACAAAGGATGGAGAGGGACCTCAGACCTGCTTCTTTCTCCCAGTCTCTCCTCCAGTGAGTCCCTGGCACAAAACCTTTCTCATCTACCAAAAAAGGAAATATGCTATTTTATGTTCCTGGATAGCAGAAAATGAGCATGCTGCCAAAATCACTGGTATGGTACAGCACCATCCCCGGAGGCAGCCAGCTCCTGTCAGGGGAAGTGCTCTGCAGACAAAGAGGGATGTGCTACCCAGGATTGCATGGTGGCTTTTGGCAAGGCTACCAATGGTGGGCTTTCCAAAGTGATTTCCCAAATCTCCTCCTCTGAGGAACGAACTGAGAAAAAAACCTCTCATTCTGTTCAAAGACATCCATTAAATTCCCATTTGAAAATGTCTTTGGATGTAATTCAGCATTAACTGTAAACATGGATTCCTGACTACGTGAATATTTTATTATTTCGATTAGTCATCTATATTTTTAGAAACAGAGGGCATAAAAGATTGAAGTAATTTTGCTTCAGTTCTTCCATGCCAGGGATCTTTATCTCCAAAATATATTTTGTCAGAGCCTTGTGTTTCTGATGAAAGAAACTGTAGTTAAAACAGAGCTCTGTGCTCTAACAGTTGCCTGAAATATGGGTCTACCTGGGCAGGTGGAAGTGTGTAAAGTTTCATTTAGGCAGGTGTTTTAGCAGCACTGACTGTCCTAAATTCCTCCCTTATCACACAGTTAATTTCTCCAGGGCTTACCCCTTCCTAGATAAATGCAGATCTTTTAATTTTAAGCCACACAACATTTGTGCTCCACTGTATTTAAAGACCTACATACTTTTCTAATGACCCATGGTGCTCCGATGGCTAAATCCTGCAGACACCCATATCCTTATGCATGCCCAAGGGCTCCTGATGCTGCTTCAGCCCCAAGGATCCTACTCAAATACAATTTATTATGTTATAAAAGATTCTCATTTACAGAGAGTTATAAAATTTGGTGCCTTTTTGCCAATGGTGATCTGCTTAGTGGGATTTTTAAATTCCTTTAGCCCCCCACCCCAGAGCTATTCCTCTATAACGAGGGTTTGGTAATGTATGGCTGTACATTTTCAGTACATCCTGCTAATTTCCAGCCGGTCCCTGGGTTACAGATGAAATTTTGGAGCTGCTGTAACTCATATCATAGCCGTTCAAAAACACACTGCCACCACAGGCAGGCTGGAACCCATCAGGCCAGGGTTTTTTCCCATATAATATTATTTCTCACAGCTGCTAGGGGAGCACACATACTCTAACTTCTAAGTATAGAGAGCTGGGTATCTTCCATCTCACTCCCATTTTTCCACAGCTGTTATATCTTCCAGACATGGATTCTTCTTTGAGCTTTACACAAGTTTCTGAACCCAACTGAAAGAGCCAGGAGGTCCATGATGGAAAGTCACCACTTCTTAAGCTCAGCACGTGCAAGGTAAAGGAAGTCTCAGACTACTGCCAGTTATTCCCCTGCAGTGCTCCTATTCTTTCTGTTTGGCACTGGTAGTCCAGTGAAAGTGGATGAAAGGGAAAATTTTTAACATAGGGACAAAAGGAAACAAATCTTTGTAGGCATTGCCCAACTTGGCAGATTCTCTCCTTTTTAAAACTCTTTACAGCTTACACTGTTTTAAAGAGAACCTGATCAACAAACTGTGGAATCACAGATCTTAACCTCAGGGTGCAGCATGTGGGGATGAAAGACAGTCCAGAGATATACACAGGTCAAGATTTCCAACCATGCATTTCTCCTTCCTGCAGCTCCAAGAACCAGACTCGGAAATGTGCCAAGAGGTGGAAATCTCTACACTGCTGATGTCCTTGGAGCCCTTTTTCCTATGAAGTGACATCAAGTGACCTCTCAAGGCAGATATTGGTTTGTTTGTACACTACAGCAGCCAGACAAGAAAGGGGAAAGTAATTTGGTCATTGATATCAGCACTGTGAAACAGATACTGTGGGACCAACCTCACAGCCCTGGGTGTCTATTTCAACCCTCTCCCTGCTCTCCCATGCACATTTTTATAGTCACAAGAGATACAGGACAAGGAAGCTACTCCATTTTTTTTTTAAATGTCCTGAGTACTTCCCCATGTATCCATGAACTAGATTTTAAAAATTCCCTTACATCTGACAGAAACTACACAAAGAATATTCCAGTGCTTAATGAGATGTCTGAATGCTGTTTTGACATCAGAACTGAAAAGTGCCTGCTGGCTTTGCTGCACTGAAGTTTATTCCCCTAATTGATGCACAAAGTCTAGTTTCAAGCCACTGAGGTTAGCTGGTCAAAGTCATGGGGTCAATTCTTACAGCTTCTGTCACTCCAAATCTCTGCCAAAAAAGGTCAGTTTGATAACAGGCTTTCTCCATGTTGTCCTTCTTCTCATCATAGTTTTGCTGGTGGCCCAAAACATGTGTTTCAGCTTTGAATTAAAAAGAAAACAGCACAAAAAAAATAACACACACCAGAAAAACCAAAACCAAGGGGTAGCCTCAGGGAAGAACTACACTAAGGGCTCAGCTCTCTGTGTAAGTTTTGCCACTTCTATTAAATATGCTTAATTCTAATGATAAACATTTTACTCCTGTTACTGTGAAAGAATGCATATTCTATGTGTTTCAGAACAACACATGGTTTATGGACTATCCCATTTGAGCTGATGCAGTGATCCTTCTCCCCAAATATTTTGCTCCTTGAAACACTCTTTCTAAATTACTGGAGACTAAGTTGAAGGACCAAGCCTGTGATATGGCAAACTGCTGCTGTTGTGAGGCTGAAAACGCAAAGCTTTTTTTCTCCAAATCTGTTTATTGTAATATTTTGGTGCATGCTGGATATGTCCCATGCCCAGAGCCCCGATGTACTTTATGGGATCCTGTGTCCTACCTGGCATGATGCTTAGGACCAGTAAGCCCTGCAACATTTGGCCCAAGGTTGCATTTCCCAGATGCATGTGATAGTCCTTTTTGTGCCTGTGGGATTGTCCTTATTCTTACCCTTTGTTTCAGAGTCTCAGAAAGCTGCACAATGGAAGCAAGAAGAACTGTAACAGAGCTGCTTTGTTGGCCCCACTAAAACCATCTGGAGGAACCTTGGCCAAAATTCATTGCCTTGTCCTGCTTAAAAGGAGAAAGTATCAGGAAAAACACCTGTTCCAAATTCCTACATCTGCTCCATGACCTTAGCAAAGGCATTTCACCTTTTACTGCCTATCTTCACATCTGTGAAGATAAATTGTGAAGACACACATGGCATATGAACAGGGAGAGCAGTAGGAAAATGAAATATCCCATCGGGGAAGCACTAGTGATATCAATCACCAAATGAAGGCTGAACAAGAACTGACTGTCTCTGCAGGACTGCTATATTTTGCAGTACTGCTGTTATTTTTCTTGTCTTTTCCCTGCATTTTCTCTCCCAGGTGGTTTCACTTCTACAAGGGAAGTTTGCAGCCCTCCCTTGTCCTCCCCTTCTCCAGAGAGAAATTACATGTCTCCCACATCAGCCCAGAGCTGCAACAGGCAGGATGCTCGTATTTCACTCTGTGCCTGTGTGACCTTTAAAAATATAACCTGCCAGTGATAGGAGAAAGGTAAAGCAGGAATGCGTTCGGCTTGAAGCACAGGTTCTCATAGCAGTCCAGCCTTGTGGGACACACCTGGTGGTGGCCAAGCATGGAAGGAAGGGCTACCGAGCCAAGTGATAAGAACAGCTGTGCTGTGTGCCCAGAGCTGGAAAGACAGGCTGGCACAGGCCCTGCGGGTGCAGAGTGAAACACCCTCACTGCATTCCCCATCGTGCAGCTCGCTGGCCAGATCTGCTGTGACTGACAGCCCCGTTATAAAAGAGGATCAGCAACGGGTGGGCTGGCATTAGACAGAAATTACTGAGCGGGAAGAGGGGACATTCAATCATGTGCTGAAATGCAGCCAGCCTGGGGAATCGAGATTTACAGTTAATAACACCATGTACAATTAATCCCCTCGTTGCACAGGAGAGGTTTTAGTAGAAAAATCCACCGTGTCGCATCATCCAATGGCTTCTCCTCTGCTTTCAGCAGCAGGGACAGAAATAGAAAGGAGGTGTAAGAGGTAATTAGCTCTGTTAACTTCAGCTGAAATCAATTAGGATGAGCAACAACTGCTTCATTCACTTGCAACATAGTTTTTAGGAAAGGAACTTAACGACTGCCCAAGAAGGGAAAACAGAAGGATAAGCAAGCCACAATGCTTCTGATGTCCTCCAAGCCACACTCAGGGAATTGGGATAAACGGCCACAGGGCCCAGTGCACAATTGCAGCCATATCATCTGTTTCAGTAAAAGAAATTATAGTACTTTTGAGAATCCCAGCAGACACTGGGGTTTTTGGGTAGGTGAAAGATCCTCAAACCTTAGAGAAGCTGTCCTGTAATCACGGGCTCCTGGTTTTTTCCATTGGGTGCCCTAGGAATTAATTTGGGGAAGTATGTGCCTGGACAGTGCTCAAGCTGCAAAGAGCAGGGCAGTTGGATATGGACTGACAATTTTATTCCAATACATCAGAGGAGAAGGATTAATTAAGAAAAATTAATTCCATTTTGCTTTGGCTCAGTACATACCCATTTACACAGAAATGCTGGAGAAGTTTTATTTCAGGAAGAACAACATTTTCCACATAACACAAAAATCCAATTTCACACTACAGGACAAATTTTGGAAGAACACTTAAAACAACTTGATAATTTTCACAAATTATTTTGAGGGTTTTGATTTGAAAGGAGACATTTTTAAGAAGCAAGACATTGCGTGAAAAATTCAAATTGCCTGTAATTGAATCCAGCAGTGAACTGATATAAAACCCTGGAAGAGCTTGCCAAATATGTGTATCCCTTTTTTTTTTTCCCCAGTTTATTGCTAACACATTTTAAAAATGGAAAGCAAGCAATTACAATGTTGTATTTGACAAACAACACTTGCAAGTCAAAAATTAACAATGCCTGTTTCTGGGATTCTGCATCCTTCTTATGCCATTTTATAATGGAGGGGAAGTGCTGCTTTTGCAGTGCTGGCAATGAAATATTAAGATGCACCCAGCGGAAAATCGACTTGTCTCATCTTTCAGCTTTGGCTCTGGATTAGACACTATCAGATCAAGTTAATTTTCCCAACAGGGCCAGTCTGGAAAACAAAACTTGGTAATTGATAGCAGAAGAAAGCATTGCTTTGAAACCTGTTGAGTCACAGGACCCTTGCAGCCCCTTTGCTACCTTTTATTTTCTGGATATTAAGTGAAGGTGGCAGGTTTAAAATTAGGAAAAAGAAGCAGCCCTTCATGCAAAGCCTCATCAAGCTGTGCCAGCTCATGGTACCAACCCCACCAGTTCACAAGGACTGCAAGGATGGCAAGATAGCCCATAAGACAGAGCACCTGAGAGCCAGGAACTACCCAGAAAACACCAGCGAGTACCCCATCCTTATACTTGTGGAGAGGAACTCACACCAGGGTAGGGCAGCACAGAAATGGGGACCACACTGGTAGCCAGCCACTGGTGTGGGCACAAGAGAGCAGGGCAAGCCCATCTCCAAAATGAAGACAGCAAGATGTAAAGAGTTAAACATGTGCCAAAAACGGTGTGCAGATCAGCTCTGAGCTTTTCAGGGGACAAGGGCTGCCAGGCAGATGTGGCTCCAGTGTCTGTCCAGGCCACAGTGACACTGACCAAAAAACCACTTGATTGAATTTTGCCCTGCTGACCTGATTACCTGGCTGCAGCCCAGCTTTTGATATCACTCTTTCAAGCCAGAAGGGAAATGCTGACCCATGGCCAAAAAGCAAAACAGGGGGACAGATTGAGTTGGACAGGTATTAAAACCAATTTTTTAAAAATGCATTAAAAGTCTTGAAGTACAGGATTACAGAGACTGGGGCCTTTCATATTTATTTGAAACTCTTATATATTTTCTCATGATAAACAGGCAGCTGCTGGGTCAGGAGTACTGTGTGATTTCCAGTCTAATTTCAATGTTTTACTGCTGCCTTCAGCTGGTAAAGGGATAAAGGCATTAGCCTTTCCTTCTCTACAGTAGTGGGTATTGAATCAGAATTCAGGTTTGTAACAAAACAAAACAGAGGGTCCTCAATCTGAGTGTTTCTTTGCAAAGAAAGAAAGCTGACAAAGCAAAACTAATGCAATTTTTAGTGCAAACCCCACTGCAGATGATATCTCTGTCCCCATACTGGCTTCCCTCTCTGTAGGGGATCTTGATGTGGGGCATGCCCTGAGCCCCAGTCCTTGCTTCAGGCACTACTGTGAAAATATTTGCCCAGAACCAAGAATCCACCAAGACCCCAAGACACATAATTTCTATACTCCAGAAAGCAGTACTTAAGGAAAACTCACAGAAAAAATTTCCATTCTCTATAGCATTTACTCTGCATTCACTGGGATTAAACTTCTTGGGGGGTTCATAGCTCTCTGCAGGTGACATTGCATATACCAATAAATTTTTACCCCCAGATAAGATTTTGATATAAGGTATAAGCCATCTTTTTTTCTGCTTGCTGAGGGCCCTGGCATAGTTCCAACATCCTACTGTGACACATGCAATAGATAGTAAGGCTTTGAATTTTTAAGGAGTAATTTACTACTGGCTTGGGAGTTTCCTCAGATCCTATGAAAAGGACTCAGATCCTACTGAATTGGCAGTTGTTTGATTATGAATGGATGTCAGCTGCAGTGTAGTATGCCCATCCCATGAGGGATGCCTTTGCTTCTACTGTAGGGTCCTCTGCAAAGTGTGTGCCCCACATCAGTGTTGAGGCTCCTTGTCTCACCTTTTCCTAACATTACTCCTTCTCAGCAAACACCAAAGAATATCTGAAAAGTGTGTTCATCCTGGCTAGCACTTCCTTTTTTCCTTTTTTGTTATTTCCCCCCCCAATGGTTTTAGTTTCCGTAATTCAAGGGTACTAGGGATGCTGAGGTGAACAAGGTATGCTGCTAGAGAACAGACTTCAGTGGGGAAGACTAAAATGCCCAGCTAATGTCCCAACAGGTCCTTTCCTCACAAAGTGTTCATTGCAATTAGAAACCTCATCCTCAGAATGTCCAGAGATAAAAAGAGTTGCAAGTGTCAAGTTTCCTCCAGCATATGCCCTGAAGGACACCATTTATCTCTCTTTCTATGCAATTCGCTTCACTTAACGTACATTACATTTTGCTTCCTGATTTTTCCAGACCTTATGCAGACTCAAAATAAGAGTCTATTTAGAGAACAATGGATTTGTTGTGCTGGATTTATAGATCAGTACTGATATGACCAGTGAAGAGTACCAAATTCAGAAGTCAATTTCTGTTAGATGATGTACACACACAGAGCTACATTTTGCTTAAATAATTTATAAACTTTTAAGAGACATTTTTATCTGTGTGCACCTGCAGGTGTGTCTGTATGTAGTCCTCTGCATATATTTGTCTACTTGGCACATCCTTTAGCCTCACCTTAGAAGCAGGGTGTGCAGCTGCAGCTTCTCCATTTGTTTATCATCCTTCCCACATCTCCTTCCCTTCAGCTTCACTGCCTATGCTCATTCCCCAGTTTCTCTCATTCCTGTCCTCCCTGCCTAGGCACTGCTCATACCCCTCTGAATACAACTCCCAGGGGTGCTGTGTGTCCCAAAGCAGCTCTCTACACCTGTGGTGGCACAGGGCAGCAGCCACAGAAGAAAGGGAAAATAAAGATAGTGCCTCCTGCCAGCTTGCTGCAGCAGCTAACTCACTTCTCACAGTGAGGAACAAAACAGAGGCTCTTCCACCTGGTTCAGAACCCTTAAAGAAAACTACATTTTGTTATTATTTTTTCTCCCTATCTACAAAGCATATATTCACAGAAAGGCCAACAAAAGCAGACCAGGCAAGCATGAAATTTCTAAGCCAAGCCAAAAATACTGTTGAGCCAAACAAACACCCAAATATAACAACAACATAAGGAACAGTTTTATTTTTTTTCAGTCATTATAAGTTTGAAGTGCCTTCCATAAATTTTAATAAAAAACACAGATCAACCTGCGTGGGTGAAGTAAAGGGAAAGAACATGTCTATTATTGGCAGACAGCTTTGACTTCAACTATAGAAGATCTTGTATCTTTTAACATTTCCTAAAACAGTCACCAGGAGTACAGAGAAGGGGGGAGGGCAGTGAAACAGCTCTGGATTTGCTTCCATATGACTCACTTGCCATTGAATTTCCCCCCCTCCCTATCCTGTGCCAGTGGTGGTGGAGATACATGGTCTCTCCTCTTCTGCCGTCGCTTCCCTGTTATCCTCTTCAGACACCCCAAAAGCCACAAGCCAGGAAAAAGCAGGATCTGTAGGAGGACACCACAGCTTCAGCCTTTGCTTCTGAAACTAAAACTTGGCAAGTAAAACTTGGCATGTAAAGGCCCTTGTTTGCTGCCAGAGCCAGCAGTGTGCTAGGGTGAAGTCCTTGCACTTGGTGGTAACAGATAGGGGTAAACCTTCCCTGCAGCTGGCTGGGAGGCCAGCATAGCTCAGCAGGGCAGGGGGAAAGGTCTGCCTCCTGGCTATAATTAGAAAGTCATTCAGCATGCTAGGAATGGATCAGTGGATCCAAAGCAGCTGGTGCCCTTGCACCATAAGCTGTTCAAAGGTTTTGTTTCAGAGGAGGTCTGGTCCCCCCAACAGTGTCCCTGTCACAAGGACTTAGAATTGGTCTGGGCCACACCAGATGGAGCCAGACCAGTTTTGATAAGCACATGAAGGCAGCTTCTGGTTTGGCTTCCTTCCCAGGCACCTGGGTCAAATAAGCAAGTGCCCTGCAGGTGCATCCAGCCCTCACATCCCAACACACAACTGTTCTGGGTGAGCGTGAGGCGAGCAGGCACAGACTCACACTCTCAGACTTGCATCTCTGCGCTGGAGGAAAAGGAAAGTCGAGTACAAAGAGAGCAGGCCTGGGTCTGTACTGCTGCTAATATGCAGCTTGGGCAGATAATGGTTCCTGCAGGCTTGGTTCTGCCCAAGGAGGTAGAACCAAGGTTCTCCCAGGAGCTGGTCCCTCAGTCCCATCATCTCCCAGGTAGAGCAGGCCTTGTTGGGATGGCTCTGCAGCTCCTTGCATGCCTGAGACTAACTGGTATCACTGGTACAGAGATGAGGGTTGCTACAGACCATCATATCCTTTAAATGGAAATAGGAGAAGGAAAAGGCAAATTGCACACCATGCTACAGCCTCAGGAATTGCTATTGACTTTTACCAGGGAAATGTCACAGCTCTGGACAGCCTCACACCCGAGGTGATAAATGGACCCATTCATCACAGCTTGTGGCTTGACCTTTGGGGGAAGCTTCAAGGAGTTTTCTTTCCTTTTTTTTCCTTCTGGCTTGGGAAGCAAGCTATCTGCATGGGAGGCTTTTAATTAGCTCAAAAATGTCACCAAGATATAAAGCAGGCCAAGTTTGTGAAGAGAGTAAGTCTCATGAAGTCAGGCATATTGTACTCAAGGGGTCAATATTCTTCTGCATATTTTGTGACTGTGTTATGAAATATTCAGAGCAACAAATAGATGTTTTGGCTGGAAATAGATTTCCCCAAAGAAACATTTCCCCATTTTTACACCCATTTCACCTAGGACTAAACCAGCAGCAATCATGGCTCCCCATCAGCTGTGGAGCAAATTCTTGTTGCAGTTTGCATAGCTGAAGCCCCAGATAGCCACTGTCATCCGTGGGCTATTAATAAGGACTGTTTTGGAACAAATTATCATTTCACAACAACCAGTCTATTTATTAGCCTTATTATCATTACTGCCAGCTGCAAGGTGTTTCAACTCTGTCATGCGTTGCAGATGTGGCCTGACCAAGAGACATGGGGGTGACGAGCTGACCTCTGTGTGCAGCTTTGGCACTTGGAAAGCTGATGGCACCTGTCTGCCTGCTTGATTCTTTACACTAATGACCTGCAGCAGCCATTCTTTGCTTCTAGAAGCAAAAGAGATGGTGCTGTTCAAATTATCTGGGTTAGTCCCCTCAGGTATTGCTCCTTCCCTTTCCAGCACACACTCTGCAAACGGAATTTGATAACTCAAAGTGGCAGAGCTGCTCCCAGCTGAGTCAAGGCTCCAACTTACTTGTTGCTTTTTATAGATTGAGCTCTTCAAAATAATGTATTCTGCATGTTGAAGAATAAAACCACAAGAAACAATAAAAAAAGAAGGGAAAGCAGGAATGTATGATGAGGCAGCATCAGCCCAATGTGGTACCTGCTTGGAACCCATCTTGAAACTTTCATTCTTTCAAATGCCTTTCACATGAAAAGGCAGCAGTGCATTAGATGGGGTTTTTTGCTATATGATTTTGGTTAAATGCTAATGCTGTCTTTAACTTCTATTCCCCATTAAGTGTCTTCTACAAAAGCACTCTTTTGTCCCACCTGCCTCTCAATCCTCTTCACCAGCATTAGGAGGACAAAGGTAGGACAAAAAGGTTTGCTAGGACAAAGCCCAGTTTTCAGACAAGTGTTTCTGCCATTGTGGTTCTGCACAGCGAGGGGTGTAAAGTGGAACAGGTAAAACCTACCCTTGATTGCAGTGACAACAAGCTCTTTCCAAGCCAAGGTGGCCAACAGCAGCTGCTCCCCATTCCAGTGGCCACCAGGAGAGCACCCAGCAGGGAGTGATGCTCTCAATAGCCAGGTTGCTCTACCCCTTCATCCTAAAGGCTTCCTACCTATGGATTTTGTATCCTTATATGAAATCTTTCACAGTTTGGGGGAGAAGCCAAAAAGCAGACTTATAATAGAAACTCAACCGCAGCCTTTGGCATAGTTTGGCAGCTCTAATCCTGTAACAAACTCAAAGCACACGTGAGTCTGAAAAACAGCATGGTGAATTCTCTATTCCTGTCCTCAGTATTTTTAGCAACAAGGGTAATTTTTAGCCTGTGCTTTTCTGTTGGTTTTTTTTCCCCCTCTCTTTCGGTGTAAAGATGTTGTCAAAATACAGGCATTGCTCGCAGTGCAAACTGCAGTCAGTTGATTCAGACAGACACGCCTGACATTTCAAAACACAAAATGCTCAGCAACCAAATTCCTGGCATGCTATGAAATGCAAAAATGTGAAACTGTTACCTATGGCAAACATTTCTCCATTTAATGTATCACAGGACAGTGCTGAGGAAATCAATGGAAGAAAAGAAAAAAAGTCAGAGTTTATGTTTTGCAGATAGCTTAAGGGAAAGGAATCCTAAATCTTGAGCAAATGTTTGGTTTTGCATTGTGGCAAAAATGTTTGTTTCCTTAACATGGGGTGATTACAATGCAATCTGCATTTTTGTTTAAAAATACTTCTCCTGCTGTCTGGGCTGCAGTGTAAACAGGATGCACTGAAATGTCAGCCCATCCGTGGGCTATGCTGTGGCAGACGCATGCAGAGAACCAACGCACTCACACTCAAATCTGCCCTGCTTCCCCAAAATAGACCTTCATCACTCTTACAGAGCCATCATTGTCTAATTACAGTTCCCCAGGCATGATGGGACGTGGGGATGGGTAATTCGATGGTCATAGTTAGTGTGACCAGAGGGAAAGGCTGGGGAATGAGGTGAAGCACACGTCCATAGCCAGGCTGTGCAGAAGGGGGTCCTCAGCAAGGAGCCCAAACCTCACTGTCCATGCCACCTCCTCTCATCATGCCATTGGAATAAATCCATCCTGGCTGGCTATTAGCAGTTGCTCACTCCTGCAGAGTTAGCTGACATGGGGCTGATTTGTTCCTTGAACCAAGTTCCTTGAACTTCCCACCACAAATGTCAGGAAGAGATCAAGATGTTTGTCTTTGACTGGTTTTCACATTGGTACAAACTTAAGAAATAGAGACCATCTCGTTTGTAAATTTTTCTCCTTAAAAGAAAAAAAAGTAAGAATCTTGCAAACTCCTCATGCACAGGTCCTGTCTTTGCCAGCCTTTATGTGAGGCAAAGCTACAGCACTAATAGTTTCCTAGAATCATGGACATTAAAATTTGCACAGAGAAATGCTGCTAGTGCTGGAACCAGCCTTTCTTTTCTGCTCTACTCCATTGAAAGTTGCTCACATCTAATCTTCTTTAAAAGATAGATATGTGAGACCAATAAGAAGCCTCAGCTAATATAAAATCAATATTCAACAGACTGCCTGTGACAAGGCCCTTAGGTGGCACCAGTGCCTGGCCTGCAAGAACTAGCATTTTCCTTGCCACAACCATGGTTTTCATACAACACACATTTCTCCAGCAAAAGCATCTTCCCCACAACAGCTCCTGCAACAGTCTTCAGTAATAAAAATGGGTTTTTCCTTCATGTTTTCCTGAGCCCTGATAAGACAATATTCAACACAAGGCTACCTTTAAGGATGCCTCTGATGGAGAGGCTATAACCAAGAGGACTGCAAGTGGCCTCCCTGTGACAGGGACTCTGGGTTTCCAAAGCTCCATAATCAGGTTTCTTAGAAATAAATGTTCCTGGAGCCTTGACTCTAAACACAACCTTACATATTTTGACTAATAAGACATGGGTCTATGAGTATGCTCAAGTGCTTCAGTACTCCAAGACCTTAGTCAGTGCAGGGGTTACACTCAGGTTCAAAAACCCCAAATCTTTTCCTACATATCAAAGTTCTGACAAGAATAAAAGCAGGTAGTTCTAATAGGTGCAACCATGTTAAACTGACTCATTATCCCACAAGCTCATGTCTGCAGAGATTCCTAAAACCACAATGACCAAACTTCTGGTCTCCAGCAGTGGTGTCCAACCAAGCTAAAGTTGGGTTTGGGGAAGCCCATTTCACTCAACTGTCACCTCTTCTCAAAACAAAATTCCCAGAAGACCAGCTGAGTTTTTATGGAAAAGCCATTTGCAGTTTCCTTGGCTGTGGAAAAATATTTGTCAGCATATCACAACTACAAGGGGCAAGGATGGAACTAATTGCTTAGAAAATTACTTCACAAAATTAAATAAGGACATTTGTTTCAACCCAGTGAACATAAAATACCTCTTGAATGAACCATCTTCTGTTTTCCTCTTCCCGGTTAATGACTGACCAAATAGGCTTGTTTTTCAGCATGTAGCCAACAACTGTAATCACCATGGTCCCTTGAACCAAGCTTTGCTCTCTGTATTTCAGCCCAGAAATCAATGACAAATGTAAAGCTATCACTGATTTTCTTACAGGTGTCTGCAAATCCTTTGAAAAGAGATTTATCACTGAGAAAGAATATCTCTCTCTCTAAAACTGCCTTAGACTCTGGTGGTATTAACAGATCTGGTTTTTTGTGTGCTGCTTGGTTCCATATGCAAAAGGAGTTTGTAACATGCAAATGCATCTGCTAAGATACAGCACACATTAAAGGAGGTGAAAAGATCCACATAGAAAGAGTTACAGCATCAGAAAAGTTTTATGTGCAAGTGGGACGCATTCCATTTGAAGGTTGGGAGCCCTCCTGACTTGTCTCTGCTGGCAGGGAGTGGGAAAGGGTGATGACAGGCACTGTTAATAACCCTGTACTGGGGTCAGAAATTTGACCATTCATGTCTCTTCCAAATGGGGAGTGCTGCACTGCTAGACTGTTCCTGGAATTACCAAGAAACCCCTTTTCTCCCAGTAGCCAACACAGGTTTTTTAGAGTTTTTTTCCTAATAATTTTAAGATGTGCACAGATAACCCATACAGATATAGACACCTTGTCATCAACAGAAAAAGATTTATCTGATTGGGTAAGCACTGCGTGAAAGTCGAGGAAAGCCAGCTGGGATGGCTAGGATGTTTTGGGTGGGCTGGAGAGTCAGGAAGTGCACTTGGACTTCTGCTGACAGATTTTGGCTGAGCTGACAGGTGTTAGCAACATAAGATGTGGAGGTGGCAGCAGTCAGGAACAGTTGATCAAGCAGTATTTACTGCTTAGAAACAAAACACAATAGGGTAGGTAGGCATAAACACGTGAAAACCCCAATCTTCTTCTCTTTAACTTTCATTGAGAATGAAGACAAATTTTAATATAAAAACAAACCCATAACCCAGTCAGAACTTATGTTGGTGTTACTAACACAGAAGTGAGGCCACATTTCTCCCACTCAGTCCCTGCTTGGAGCACATCTATACGTGACAGGAGTTTTACCATGCCAGACTTTTGGGTTGGGGCCATCCAAACCCAAAACATCCATACAAAGTGTGAGGGATCTGAACACTGATGGAACACATTCTGCCCAAAATCTCTGCTGCCTCCACAGTTGACAGGCAGCATCCCAGCAGTAGCAGCTCAGTCCCCATGACCACTGTGGGAGGGCATCAATGCTCACTCATCACCCCTGCATTTCTGGCCCGCCTGCTTGCAGAGCAGTGCTTGAAAACATGCCCTTACCCCTACCCCAAAAAGAGCCAGGCATTTAGTATTGCTTTCTTGCTGAGGAGATGAGGATGTTTTTATGGTGTAACAACAACTCATAGTTTCAGGCAAAGGATGGGCTGCCTCACGACTTTGAACTCCAGGAGCTGGCAAGGTGGTGAGGGTGAAGAAGCTGGCAGCTAACTCTGAGAAATCAGGCTGCCTTCTCCCCTCCTCCCCTCCCACTCATTCCCTGCACCAGATGTCAACTGCTACATGCCGAAATGCCTGCCATCCTCCCAACTCCCTGCCTGCTGGCTTATGGCACAGCCTTACCAGCTTCCCAGAACTACCTGCCAGCAGGTCTTCTCCAGAGACAGCACTCAGTGCATGCTGAAAAGGCATCTGTGCTTGCTCCTCTCAATCCTCCTGCTCCACCTGCCTGTTCTTTATTGCAGAAGTGACTTTCAGATGTGATAGCAGATACGCAAAGAGTGCATTAAAAACATGCTAAGTGAAAATCCTGACAGGGAGGAAGAGCCCCAGAGGAGCTATAGCAACACGGGAATATTAATCATTTCCAATTAAATAAAGCCCAGCAAAAGTCTGCCTTCCTTGCAAAGCAGCAGGGTTTCCCCTTTTATCCTTCCTGCTTTAAACATTGCACAGTTGGGTTGCTTTCCTACCAATAGAAGTGCCGTGCTCAAGGACACCTTCAAACCATCCCCAGCTCACATGAAAGGCAGGAATGTTCAACAACTTTATAGGGCAACCCACGACAGCCTGATGTTAATTGAAAAGATTTCAGCCAAACAGCGAGCCTTCCATGCTCCTTTGGACAGAGAGAGCCTCAGCAGCAGTTTTGTGCAGAGCCTGTTCAGCCTTACAAGCCTTGCAGCATTCAGAGCTAAGCTCTTGCCATGCCTCACGGAGAGGAGCACGTAACCCACCAGCCCCAAGCACTCCCGTGACTGTGGGGACCACAGGTTACTCACTGCTCTTAGACTGGGAAGGCTTGAAGGATTTTCTGTGATGGACAGAGATGCTCACAACTGAGATAATTTTAAAGGAGTCAGATTTTTCAAAACTGCTGGGCACTGGCCAAACACTGTCTCCAGGAAGGTCAGCTGGAGTTATGCACCTGCCTCTGGTGGAGCCAGCCAATGGTTTGTGTTTTCCAAACTCTTTCCCTGAGATTAGAAACATGCTATCCTCCTGCCTTAACACTCCAAATATGGGGAACTCTGCACAGCATGGCTCTCAGAGGATGGGATCTATTCCCTCCCTCCAAGGCAGGGAGAAGTTAAACTGCTGGATTCCTCTGGGACCAAAGCCTTGACTGAAGCTTTGGCTTGTGAACCAGTATTAGAAATTCCAGCAAGGGAAAAGCTGAGTTAGACAGACACTGTACATGGCTGAGGAACTTTAGTTCCTTTGTCCTTTTTTCTTAAGGGAACAAGCCAGACTTAGTGCACAGCTCTGAAGAGACAAGGGAAGAAAGCAATCTGAGCATGCTTCATAACAGTTTTCTGCACACAGGGAGTGCAAATAAACCCCAGCAGCAGAGCAGGGGGAGAAAGTCCATCTCTGAGCTTATCTGAGATGGGGGTTATGCTAAGGCACCTCTCAGCATTTTGTCTAAGTTTCCTACTTGCTCTGAATTAAGTTGGAAGTCCAAGCCTGAATAGTAACACAGGATGAAGAAATAGCTTCCCCACCAGATGTCAGAAGGTGACAATTGCAGAGAAGAGTCCAGCACTTTCTATCCAGCTTTCATCACTGGTGCCTAAAAACAAAACTTCCCTGCACTCTACAGTTTTCAGAGTTTACTGCCATACAACCTGTATCTCCACCTCCAGCTTCTTCAGTCTTTCTTGCCATGCAGTTTTATCCGCACAGCAGCATCTCTGCCACCCCAAATCACATCCAAAGGAGACAAGTGGCTCCACTCTATGCCACAGCTTCTGCTGCAATGACTTTCCACCAGCATGCAACTGGGATGGAATTACTAAGGGGCATCTCCTGAATATATGGAGGCTGAATTTAGTTAAAGAGACCAAGGCAATGATTTAATCATTCTTATCAGAGATTGCTTTTAATCATTACATTTCTCAAGGATCATCATTTTTGAAGAGAAAATAGACCAGAATGTGATTTGGCACAGGAATTATGTCCAGTAGAAACATTTCTCCATCTCCATCAGCTACTGAAGTCACCTCAGTATGCCCTGTACCAGAAGGCAGCCTGAGACAAAAATATTTCTCTGGTAAATGCTCACATGGAATGAAGAACAGCTCAATTCACTCACACATCTAAGGGGTCAAGATCTGCCAGCCACAAAATGCCATCACAATGAAGGAATACTGTATATACTGTTTGTTACCTAAATCCCTCACAAGGGAAAAATAACAGAGAGGGAGGTAGAAGGCCTCTCTGTGTTTTGCCTTTCTGTCCAGAAAGAGGTAGCACAGCCTTGCTGGGGTTGCTTTTCCCCACAAGCAGCAGCTTAAGACTTTTGTGTCTTGGGCCTGGCAAAAGCCCAATTCCAACCATGCTGGGACATGGCAAAGTGGTGTGGGACAGGGTGCATGGACAGAAAGGCCCTGCATTGCACAGCTCTTCCTTTTGCTAGGAGCAAATTGTCACATCAGAGAATCATTCTGAGCTAGGACAAAATATCAATATTTGGATCACATCCAAATCTGCCTGCCTCCACCCCACCCTGCAGCAGCTGGTGGAGATGAGCAAGGAGAAAGTGGGGGAAGCAGAGGGGCTCTGGAGGGAGGCTGGTACTGGTTACTGTGCCTGCCGTCTCTGCCAACCACCACAGCTTGGCCTTCATGTTTCAAAGATAGCTGTGATTTAAGATGATGCCATTTTGGGGGGTGCCCAGCATAAACACTGCAAAAAGATCAAAGTTTCAGGAGGGTTTTAATGTTTTGAGAAAGCCTCCAGATGGCTGCCCAAATGAGAGACTGCAGTGTTTTCTCTTTTCTTACTACATCTTCACTCCTGGCTACCCAGCAAGATCATGCAAGGAACAGATGCATAGAAAAATGAAAAACAGTTGGGAAAACACATATAAAAATAGCAGCGGTGTCCATTTTGCAATGCAGAGAGGACAGCTATGTGAGGAATACATTTTGATGCCAGCAAAGAAACTCAGACAATCCTATTAATGAAGAAGCATCAATACCCAACCCCACTCCCTTGCTCCCATGACGGGCAACATCTGCTCTGGCTCTCGAGCAGCAGCCAGCAGAGGAGCCCATCCAGCAGATTAGAGAGACATGGGAGAGATGAGTTTAGTGGCCCTTGAGCACCAGCACTCCTGCCTGCTTCAGCTTTCCCATCTGTGAAATCCTCCTCTGTGCCACAGCATCTCTGAGCTCTGCTGCTACAGAGCTACACACAGCTAGTAAGGTGTGGAGGATCACTGTAGTAGCAGTGACAATACAGGTAGGTCTATGAAGTTCCTACCTTATTTCTCAGATAGCATACATTTTTTGAAATAAAGACTCCTGAAACACAATCTTGATAAACCTTGCCACAGGCATCTGGCTTCTCTCCTAGCTATAATTCAGCTTAGAAGGGCCTTTGCTTCCCTGCATCATATTTGCAAATCCAGTATCTCACTGCTTCTGATCCAGTCTATTGGAAAGCGCAAGATGTCCAAGCTCTGCCAGCTGCGCTCAGAAAGAAAACTCCTACAGGCAAAGCCAGCAGCTCTGCCTTTTTGGGTCTGGCTGTCTCTGCACTTTTGGTTATGCCAGTCATGCACCACCTTCTGCAGGGCTGAGCCTTCCCTACATAACTGGTAAATAACGCTCTGGCCAGTCACCAAATGGCACATTTATCTCCCTAACAGCTCATTCATCAACTACAGCTGAACACTGGCAATGCTCCAGACCAAGGACAACAACTTCCCTGCAAAACTTACTGCAAGAGCACTCTGTTCACTGTAGGGCACCTCAAGCGTGGGTACATAGGAAGAAGAAGGCACATCCCTGGCAAGCCCTGGGATGCTAATGATAGCCTGAGCAACCACCTCCATGCGTCCTGCCTCAGTCATTGATGGGGAACAAGGCCCAGCACCCAGAGTCTTTGGTCCGAGAGAGAGGACAGCATAAGCTGGCTCTTGCTGCTGTCTCTGCAGGAACCAGACCCCCCCAGATGAATCATTGCACATAACTTCTTTTATTATTCTCTTAAAATCATGCAAGTTTTTTCTCTCTGAAGCAGCACTTTGCTGTTCCCGTTCCTACTCTGCAGAAGTAGTAAACCACACCATGGGGCTGGCTGGACGTGAGCAGCTCTGCTCATGCAGAAGGGTTGCAATACTCCCCTGAGAAATGCCTCATTCCTCTCCCAAGTCACATCACAGCTCGGGTTTGCCATATCCTTACACACAGGAAAATTTGAAGGATGACATGACAGTTCATTTTGCCACCACGGCCACAGAGGAGGTGACAAGATGGGCAGGTGGAAGCAAAACCAGCAAATTTTCCTCAGCACAGCAAGCCTGGTGATGCTTGCTGCTGAACACCTCATGATCAAAGCAGCCTTGCTGACAGTCCTGCCAGTGCATTGCCCCATCCAGCTCCCCACACTCCCCGCCAGGACTTTCTGGGGGTGTGTGCGTATCCCTGTGTGGGGCTGGAGGTGGACAGGTGCACTCCAGCTCCCTCTCTTTTCCTAGAAAGGCTTCTGGAAGCCCCCAAATCCAGTTTTGTCTGGAACAATTGAGGACATGATGCGAGTCAACAAGAGTGAAACAAATAAATGAGATTTGTCAAGGAAAAAACAAGCCAGGAAGACAGGAACAAAGGGCTTGGCGGGAATAAAGAGAAAGCCTCAGATCAGGCAATAAATTGGTAAATGAGGCACAAAGGACAGGGGAGAACAAAAACTAGACTGCTGCTGTAAATCCAGTCATAGTTTTCAAAGCAGGAGTCACCAGCCCCATCAAGGCTGGAACAGAAACCTCAGCTTACCACATGCAAGAGCAGAACATCCTTTCTTTGGCAAAGCCAAGGGCTCCTATTTGTGGCATGTGGGAAGCTGAAGGTCTGGAGTCAAGTGCTGCAGGTACATGCACATGCTATGGAGACAGCAGGAAAGCTGGCTGGACTCACTTGCAGGACCGTCACTGCATGGAGGAATGCTCTGGGGGATAGGGGCTCCCCTGCCAGTTTAGTGCTGGGCAATGTGCCAGGCTGGGGCTGTGCTATGCATGTTAGGGTTTCAGTCTTGCTAGAAAAAAATTGGGACTTTTTCTGGGGTTTTCAATGAGGTGAGTGTTCACAACACTTCCTTCTTGCCCCAACAAGACTCAGCACAGCCTGAGCTCTCACCCAGCCAGTGGTTTGGACTCTTTCCACAGCCCCAGGTCATGGTGGAGGCTCTGATCCTGCCACTGGTGGCATGGGGAGATCTGTGCACACCCCAGCTCTGTCAAAGCCACCCCACAGGAGCCAGCAAGACCTCCCAAATTCTTCTTTGCCCATCTTAGACATCTTATGGGCACTTCCAGGGAGCAAAGGGGCCTGTGCAGCTTCTGCCCTGTTTTGACACATCCTTAAGGAAGTTTTACTGCTACTTTTGTGTTGCTCCATGTGGAAAACCTAAAAACACATAGGCCATAACACTGCAGATAGTACAAAGAGGTTTCTGCAAAGATGCTGTCATTCCACTGCTTCATGAACTCACAAGGAAGCTGTGAACCAAGCAGTGGTTGGCCAGCCAGGAGGGTTTTACAGGCTTCGGGTTTATTTCTCCCCTGCTGTGCACTGCAGGTTTTGGGTCCCCGAGCAGGACAGGGAGCATAGGGACAAAGGGAGCAAAAGGACACGGTGCAAATCAGAAATTTTGGCTTGCTCCAACAAAAGCCAGAGGTCTGGCTCCAGGCCTCAAGAGCCCCAGCTGATGAGGTCCTCGCTGTTGCAGCAGGAGATGTGTTCGTGTGCATGTGGAAGTGTAGGCGTCTGAGACAGCAGCCACCACAAGGAAATGAAACCTTAGAGATGCACTGAAGATAATTTTGGGAAGCCAAACATCCTCTTGTCATGCAAATCAGTTGAGCAGCCTGGCAATGGTCAGGGCAGGTAGTCTTTCACTTTTCAGCCACAGAGCATAACTCCCAATTTAGGCTCTGCAATGTGGCTGGGGTGCACAGAGGCTGCCAACCCGGCAAACACCTCTTACCAGCCAGCAAGTTGTACTGCACCATCAAAGCGGTGGGGATGGCTGCCCAGCAGAGCCTGCTAGCTTCAGGTGGATCCCTCTTGTTTTAAGCCCAGAAGTCATCTTCATCAGGGCTTTGCTAGCTATAAACTAGAAGCAAACAGGAGTCTTGACTGTGTGCTTTGAGAGATGCCATTGTGCTGGTTTTGGAGTGAAACAGCAGGACACCTCACCAGTCCTAAAGCTGCCTGACCTCTAGGAAGTAGTAAGAGTGCTCAGCAACATTATATATCTATAAAGAGTGAACACCTCCCTGTGCTAGTTGGTGATATTTCCGTTGCATGGATAAAGATACTTTATTTGGTCTCTCACCCTATGTCTCAGAAAAGGCCCTGACTTGAGTATCCCTACATACTTGGCAGAGGTTTTATTTCTGTCCTGGAGGATGGGATAAGAGAGACTTCCTCCAGATTTTAAACGCTGCTGGGTGAGGCAAGGAGAGCCACAAGACCCAGAGGGAATCAGTCTCAGCTGGAGAACAAGGAGAGAGATCCTCTGGTAATGGCGCTGGCACAAGCCTCTCCTGCCTGCAAGTGCCCAATGGTGCTGTTTGCCCCCATGTGTAAAGCAGCTTTATTTAGGATAAAAACACCCAAATGTTACAGAGCCTCTGGAGACAGGTCACCACCACAAAACCTTGTCTTTCCCCAGCACCCCAGAGCTAAATTCTCTGCCTCGTTGCTGCAGGGTGGGCGTGGAGGCACAGCTCCTGCTGCCTAGGGAATGGGCAGGCCAGAGAGACCAGCTTTCTTTTTAGAAGTCACCCCATATGTCAGGAGAGATACAAGGTTCATTGACTCATTAAACAGGGCGAAGCTAAGCTCATCTTGCATCACCCACAGCTGACCAATACCCAGTGGAGGCAAGAGTGGGGAGGCTGATGTTTATTCTCCAACCCCACAGCTATTCAGTGTTGAACAAATGACCCCTCTGAGCGACACGGCAGTAAATTTCATAAACAAATGCAAAGTTCAGATAGCTGCAAAGAGCTTGTCTCAGTTGCCAAAAAAATTACAAAACACCAGTGTTTTCTGAAAAGCAAGGCTGTGCAGCTTGCTCATGAGAGAGGCAACAAGATGCCAGGAGCCAGTGAGTGGGGCAGATGCAGAAGGACTCTGGTTCTCACCCAGTCAAGACTTTTAGGAGCGGGGGCTGCTTTTGCTGTTATTGCTCCCAAGAGCAGATGCAAGGTCCCCTGGAGCCCTGCACATGTTTGTTGGGAGCAGGGCAGCAGAAATCTTGTGGGCACAGCAGGTGAGGCAATGTTTGATCAGAGTCTCCCTGAGCAGATATGTGGGCAGCCCATTTCATCACCCTCTCAGTCAGGAAGTGACTCAACCTCAGCACAGGATCTTTCAAAGTCCCTTATCCCCAGATCAGTAGCAATCTTTCACACAGTGATCCCAAACCACTTGAAGGAAAGGGCCAGTAACCTGGCCAGCATCTCCAAACTGTATGAAACAACCTGTATGTGCCCTTATTCCCAGTGGGCAGGCACATGAGCATCTTCTGTTGCAGCACCAAGCTTTGCCATTGCAACCTTTGAATAGAGACAAACTGATGCTCCCTTTTCTTTCCATGAAGACTGGGAAAGGGGGATTCTTTTTTTTTCCCCTCTGCACAACACCCCAAGCAGCTGGTAGCTGTTGATGTTCCAAAAGCAGCTTAAAACTATCACCCCAAGCCAGAGTTTAGGAGCTGTGCTGGTTGCACAAACCTAGTAAGCAAAAACTTTGGTAGTCAAAGAGTCACAGCCATCAACACCAGCACAACTGCTTGTGTTCAAAGGCTCAAACCAGTAAAAGAATTTCACCCCAAAATCTCACCCACCCTTTACCATTCAAACTACCAAGCTGGAAACTGTTCTTTTACTGGTTTAATGTGAGGAAAGAAATAAAGAAAGGAATAATGAAGCCACCAGAAGGTGGCCAGAAGGCCACCAAGAGTTTGCACAGCTGCATGAATCAGCTGGGCCAGATTCAGGTGAAGCAGTGGCTTCCTGAGTTCAGCTGCACAGAATTAAGCATCCAGGTACAGAGCTCTTGCACACCCCTCATTCAGGAGTGCTGCCAAACCCTCTTCAAGTGCTCCTCCAGTCAAACTGCATTCCTAGGGTTCCATACATCTCCCAAGGCTGTTTGCTGAAAAATTATTTTCAGCCCCTTTTGCATCAGAAAATTGTCATCCTTTACATCTTTCTGAAATGGTTTCCAGGTGAGCCACAAAGTATCTCACCACACCATCCTTCCCTCCCTCTCAATATCTGCCCAGACAAACTCTTCTAGCCATGTGCCAGCTAACCCATGGCAGAGGGGATTTTAAACCTTAACTCTCACTGCTTCATTTTACCACCAGACTTCATAATCTGCTTCTTTTTTTTTCATTTCCACTGCAGGGATAACAACCCACAGGCATATTTAGAAGGTAAAGCATTCTGTGAGAGGTGCTTTAACACAACAGTTTACAGCCCAAATATTTCACAAAGTAGCACCTACAGTAGGAACATGAGCACCTAAAATCTCAGGGTTTAATCTATAGGAATAAAAATGGGAAGGAGTATGCTTCGTTTAAAACCTTACTTTTCTTTCCTCTCTGGAGCATGACTTATCTGCCGTCTCTGCTTTCAGATGCTGGAATGTCTTCTGAGGTTCCTGGTACAACAGCAGGTGGAAGAAACACAGAAACACATCCACAGCAACAAAACAACCTCAAACTCCTTACCTGCGAATAGGCCTTCAGGTCCCTGTATAACTTGGCCCCACAACTGCAGCTGCTGGAGATCAAGCCTCATCTGATGAAAGTCAGCAGTAACTCACTATTACCATTCCAGGAAGGTGCTGGGATCTCTGTGCCAGGAGGGGATGGATGCACTGAGCCAGAAAGCAACAGGGGAACACTCTGGCCCCACCAGAATGGGATGGGGTTGGGTTTCTATGTGCCCTAAATCTGTCTATTCCCTCTGTAACCCCTAGAGCAAAGCCTATCAGGAGGCAAGGTCAGCCTGTATTGTCTGATCAGTAAAACCAGGTAGATGGTAAAATGCCAAATCATGACTGACATCATGACACTCTGAAATACCTGTGTGCTAGGCTGGGAGCCTGGCTGCCCTACTGCTGCCCTCATGGGTTGAGGAGGGATTTGAATGTCCTGTCATGCCCGGCGTGGGTATACATGGGTTTTCTAAGCCCTGCTAGAAAGGGAGGGGGGAAGCAGAAAGGGCTGGTGGAGGGGGAAGGCAAGGTATTGCTATTGCCTGCCAGTGTAGGCAAAGCAGGATTATCCTGCTGCCTGGTGTGCTCCCTGCCAGCTCTTGGGTCTAAAGGCTTTGTGGAGCCTAGAAAAGGTGATATACAAGGCTTGTGAATGCCTCCCTTTCCCACTGCTGAGCAGGTGGGCTAATTAAACAGGCTGTGCTGCTAAATGGTATTGAAGTTGCACAATCTGGATCAGCATGACAGATGCCCAGCAGAGCCCAACACATCACGAAGTTCCATTTGCTTTTCCACTTCTGCCTGGAGAGAGCATCTTCATGGAGCATCCCCTGCAACCACCTGCCACCAGTGACTGAGGGCCAGCGCACAAGCAGCTCCTGCCACCAGCACTGCTTTGGCTCGCTCCCTTTTACAGGCAGGTGGGGACAGAGATTTTGGAGCTTTCACAGCTTCAGAGGGATGATTTGAACTCTTAGCAAGGTCTGACTTGAGGAAAACATCACCATTAAGGATTAAGCCATTCAGGTTAAGCATGGGCACACAAAAGATGGAAGCATCCCACACCAGTAACCATGCTAGAAACCCTTATCCCACACCTCCCCACGGCCAGGCAAGGGCTTGTTGATTGTTTTGCATCTGCTTGTAGGTCATGCTGACTGAAGCTGTAACATCACTGAGAAGGAAGTCAACAGGAACACAGAGGAAGAGGAGGAAATTCCCATAAACACCACTGGATACTGCTGCTAAAAATAAATGGGAAGGGTGCTGGTTCCTGATTTACTATTCCTTCCTGCGACTTCCCATCAGCCAGGCTCATTCCTGCACTGTGAGAGCTGAAATGGACAACTTTCCACAGCAGCTGTTCCAAGACAGCAGCCAGCTGACATTGCACAGCATGTAGATGGATATTTTAAAAGTTACTTGGCTTCCCCTGTCCATGCATGCTAGTTAGGATAACCAGGGCAAGCACTGCTGAGAAACCTCATATCTAAGCACAGAGTAAGGTTGTGGTGCTCTTTCCCTCTCATCCATTATGGGTATCTCAGCTGCCTCCACTGGGCAGAGAGACCTTTTTCCCTGCATGAGGAGCAGGAAGCTGGATATCCAGCAGCAGTACCACCTATGCCCCCAGTTCATTGGAAGGGGAGCTGTGCACCTGCTGGGTGAGAATGAGCGGTGGAGAGCAGCTCTGGTACTCAGCCCAAAGGCAGGTGACTCAAGCTACATCTTGCTTCACCCAATGATTATCAGAAACTGGTTTTCAAAGACATTTTTCACAGTCTTCTGCCAGGATGTATTAAGGCAGAAAGTTGGGAAAAGGCTGCTCCAGCATGAAACCCCAGGGCAGTGCTGCTTTCTCCCAGCCCTAATCCCCCACACCTCCATTTCGATGCAAAGCCCAGAAGACTAATCGCTGTCAGCATTTGCCAAGAAACCCAACGTGTCCAAAGGCATTGTGCTGTTTTTAGCATCTTCCATCCAGGAATCTCACAAGCGTGTGACTGAGGAGGTATTTTTACCTTCCTCCCTCAGCATTCCAGGCGGGACAGCTGGTGCCTCTGTAGTGTGAGCCAGTCACTGGTGGCTGCTGTGAGCCAGGACCAGCGGCTGGGCCCGCTGCCAGGATTGCTGACTTCCAGCTCCCAGCAGCCCGGGACCCTACAGCTCAGCCAACCACCCTATTTCCCCGTGGGGTTTAGTCTTTGGGGTCAGAGCCACAGCAGTGTGCTTGAAATCCTCCCCCAGTGCTTCTGTAAACAACAGCAGAGAAGATAAGAAGAAACAGCAAATGTGAATTAAGGACAAAAAATAGTGCAAAGTCGTGTGGGGGTTTTTTTCAAATAAACAATATATGAGGGCTCTCCTGCTGTGCAGAGCCCTTTCCCATACATGCCCGAGCTCCTATACCCAGAGCTGGGCTCTTATGGACCCATCCAGATCCAGAGCTGGCCAATAAAACAGCAAATGAAAGGCAGAGGGTCAGGCCTCAGCCGACACTCAGCACTCCAAATCCTCCAAATCCAGCCTCCCTGCTTCCATGCTGCTGCTCTAGGTGTGACAGAGAAAACCATGGATTGCAAGGGTCCTTGCAAGGCTAATTCCTCACAGAAAAATTGGAATAGTGAGGCCAGCAGGACCAGGGCAGTGATCACCACCTGTACTCAGCACTGGTGAGGCCACACCTCGAGTGCTGTATCCATTTCTAGGCCTCGCGCTTTAAAAAGGACACTGAGGTGCTGGAGTGTGTCCAGCGAAGGGCCACAAGGCTCTGAAAGGTTCAGAAAACATGTCTGTGGGGAATAGCTGAGGGAGCTGGGCTTCTTTAGTCTCAGGAAGAGGAGGCTCAGGAAGGATCATCGCTCTCTACAAGTACCTGAAAGGAGGCTGCGGCCGGGTGGGGGCCGGGCTCCTCCACTGGGCCTGCAGTGAGAGGGCAAGAGGAAATGGCCTTAAGGTGAGACAGGAGAGATTCAGAATAGAAAAAACATTCTATGTTAGGGTAGTCAGGCATTGGAATAGGCTGCCCAGGGAGGTGGTGGAGTCACCATCCCTGGGGTGTTTACAGGGCACCTGGATGTGGCTGTGGGTGATGTGAGTTAGGTGTTAGGTGGGTGGACACATGGACTGGATGATCCTAAAGGTGTCTTCTAACCTTGATGATGATTCTGTGATTCTGTGAAAGTCTCTCTGCACACCTATTCCTTGATAGGTACTGCCCAGCCCAGGTTGGATGCTGGTTCGTTCAGACTGATGTGGGGGGAATAGAACGGTGTAACTCATGGGCTTTCTTGAAAGGCATCAAAATAAAGCCAAGGTCTGTGAAAACCCCTGGGGTTTCAACAAGCCCAAACCTTTCTTTGACAAAGCAATGAGCCTGAGGAAAAGGATGCAGCCTCCTCACTCTCATCCGGACAAAACCAAATGCCAGCAAGGCTGTGGCAGGAAGGATGATGCTTGATGCAAGGGTGACTACATATTTTGCTGGAGAACAAGAACCTTTTCCGTCTTTGGGATATATTAATAAGGATATCTCTATTTTTAAGACATCAGTGAGAGCCACTCTAAGCACTCAGCTTGAACCAGCAGGGAGTTAATATCCCTGACAGAAATCCCTCCTCTGGGAAATCAGCCTTCAATGAAAACCCAGCACGCCATCCTTTCACGGCGCGCAGCAGATCGGCTCCGGGCGCTGGAGACCACGGCGTGTGCCCATCCTCCGGCGCTGGGGCACCGCTGACACGGGATGCTGCCGGCCACACATTCCCGGGCCAACAGCGGTAACCCAGGACAAGGTGCTCTGCAGGGCCATGAGCCTGCGGTGATTGATGCTGCTCCGGGGCGCTGGGAGATGTGGCAGGAAGGGCAGGCGCCAGCCTCCAGATCCCGAATTAGGTCAGCGGAGTTGTAACATCTGGCCCCGTAGCTGCCTTTCTGCCGGGATTATAGGCATAGGCGCCACTCAGGCACTGCGACATAAACACACCGAGACGCGGCTTGTGGGGGCCTGGACATCTGTACCCGCCCTGTGGCCGAGGGGCTCGGGGGCTGCTCTGCACAGGAGGGAGACTCCATTCGCCTGTCCCATGGTCCTGTCCCAGCCACGGCTGCTCGGAGGGCGCTGCCCTCCCTCGCACCAGCGGCTGGGTGGGTCACCTGTGAGCCATTGCAGCACCAGGGGAGAAGTGGCAAACGGGAGCAAACATTCCCGGGAAACTGGGAGAAACTGCCTGAAAGGAGGCATTATCCAAAAGAGCTACACAGGAACTCAGGAAACCCGGCTTAGTTATGGGACAAGGCCATGGGCAGGGGAGACACCAGCTGCTGAGGGACATTCCCACTCACCATGCAAAACCAGGGCCAGCTTTTTACATCCTGTATATAAACACAGTGTCTCTATATAAACTCACATAAATAAAGACATACGGGAAATTGCTCTTGATTAGCATTTTAAGCAGCATCAAATTTCCTTGTTTCTCAATCATGAGAAGACAATTAGGTTTTCTGTGGGGTTTTTATTTTCTTTTTTTTTAACTGCAGAGCAACAGCAAGTCAGGTGGTCCCTTCTTGCCATTTTGCAATGCTCTTGCCAGCTTGGGCTGCTCTGTGTGGCTGTGGATTTCAGGCCAGTTTAGTACAGGGTTTTGTCTTTGCCACTCCCATCAGAACAACCTGAGGGGCACAGAGTAAGATAGGTTTATATTGTATTGTATTGTATGTATCTGATGGGCTTGTATTTCAACCCCCTGCTCAAAGCTCAGAGCAGGGTACTCAGGATGCTGTATCCAGGTGGGCTGTAAAACCTCCAGGGATGGAGCCCTCTCAGCCTCCTGGGCACCCGCACAGCCACCGTGGGGCCTCCTTGAACTCACTGTAGTTCATTGACGTCCATCAGGTATTAGTAGGAATGTGGCATCCACACGTGGTCTAACAAGAGCCGAGTGGAGGCAGAGAACTCCTTCCCTCGACCTACTAGCCGAGCCGTGCTTCTGCCCGCAGGGGTGGGAGCTCACACTCAGCTCCTGTCCCACCCCCAGGACTTCCCACAGCGCTGCTCCCTGGCCAGTCCCTCCCCAGGTTTGCTCTCAGGAGTTAGTCCTTCCCCCTTGCAGCAAGTAGGAAGGAGCAGGTTTAACACCTGCTCCTGCCTTTTCTGAATGTGCAAATTAAATTTCTAAGTACAAAAAACCATTTTTTTGCACGCTTTCTCCATGCAACTACATTTCTCTAGCTTCATGTGGCTAGGGATTGCCCCTGTAAACGGAGAGACAGGAAGACATAAAACTGGAATTTAGGAAGAACAATGGTTAGAGGAGGTTTCAAAAAGGAAAAGTTTAAGGCAAATGGAAAAGAGCAGTATGAATCACACACCAGAAATACAACCACAACAAAAGCAGAAGGTGAAATAGAAAGTGGAAGCAGGTCTATTGCCAATGTCCATAGCAATCCTTATTGCTTACAATCACTTTGTGACTTCATAAGTTGGCCTCCTCACCCAGATCAAATGAAATCCCCTGAGCTTTCAGGCATCTATTGTTGATCATCTGTCTTTTCAGACAGAAATATTTTAGTATCTCTTAAATCAGTGTCATCTGTGTCTCTTCCACAATTTCCAGGAATTTCTGGGCTGCATTTACTGTCTGCACAGTTACAGACATAATCTTTGTTGCACCATGATCTTGTGATCTGACATAATTTTCTGGCTGCTTCTTGCTCCATAATAGACTCACTTTATTTTCTAGTTCCTCTGTGTATAAAACTATATATAACCTTACCTTTGGCCTTCAAGATTATCTATCAATAAGAAGGGTTTGAGAGTAGAGAGCAAGTATGCTTCCTAAGAATACAGATGTAAGATGAAGACAGTACACAGAAGAAATTACTGGGGTTCTCTTTGATTCATTAGAAATCTTGCAATTAAACCACTTTTTCTGGACTCTGGCCCTCCTATGCCAGGAATGTCATAATTTTAGGCTTCTTCAAGTAGCTTTCATTTAAAAATTAGCTTTAGTCTTCCCCACTTAAACCCCAAATCTCTTTCCCCATCCCATCAGACTGAGACTGAGCAAGGTGGTGGATGAAGCACACAGAAACAAACAGTGAATTGGGTCAGTGGGTCTACAGATGCTTTTTTTTGAGAAGCTGAGGTTCAAAGATGCCTGAGTTAGGCTGTGGACTATTTATGAGTTTGTGGTCCCAAGGATTGCGATAAAGCCACCATTTCTCAGGCCTAACCACTGTGATATCAGAGTGGTGCCAAGATATTTCAAGTTAGGGCTTGAATTCATATTTACAAGTATTTTATTTGTTGCCCACTAAGGCCCATACAAGACTTCAGGAGCATACTGAGATTTAGCAGTGGGAGCAGAAAGAACAGCAGCAGCAACACACTTTAAACAAGAGACCTGATGCTTCATTAAAGGCAGGATGAACAAGACACACGGAGTCATGCTTTAAAATGTCATCCAGGATGGGTGGCCAGCTTGCAGTCAGATGCATCCCAAACACTTGGGACTACAGCTCTGCTACCTCCCATCTCAGCTTCAGGACAACCTCTCCCTGCAGGCCAGAGCCAGCCTTGGGACAGCTGAGCAGTCCCTGTGCCCAACAGCTGGAAAAAGAGGTGGAGAGCTGGAGCACTTGAGGAGCCATGAACAGGAGCACATGAGGGCTGAGCACTGCTTGCCCAGTGCAGCAGTCCATTCCCAAGTGGCTTTCCCTCATTATTCCCTTGCTCACGGGAGCAACAAAACCCTCAGTACAAGGAGCTGTTGCAGGCCCACTGAGGAAAGATGAGGTAATGGCAGGAGAGGACAACAGGAGAAGCTGGAGAAGAGCAGGAGAAGAGCAGGAGGGGTGGGGAGGAGGCAGCTCTGTAAGGTCTTTTTCCACAGACACACCAGTCACTGTAGGAGCTGAAGAAGAGGTCAGGGCAGAAAGATCAGGGCATGACCACAGGGAAGGCAAGCAGGAGGCTGGGGAAACAAGGGCAGGATGAGGAAAGTCCTGGGAGTCACAAAGCTGCTCTGCAGGGAAATGCTGGGAATAGGAAAGCAGAGATGTTTTTCTCAATAGTCGATTTGAGAAGCCATTAAAACACACACAACCGCACACATTCTTGTATTTAGGGAAATCTTTTTTTCTGCATTTTTCCCAAACCTACTAAAGCCACCATGTAGGGAAAGCATTTGTTAGTACACATGGAGGCATTTCTGTGTGCCCTTGCACACACCACTGATTGACTTAAGGTTACACTCAACAAAGGCCATTCAACCCACAGGGAAAGAAACATCTTCTCTAAACAGGAACTATAGCACAAAAGTCAAGACACTTTCCTACTGTGCTTCTGCAGATTTTCCTTTGGAGGCACTTTGGAGGCAAGGTACTCCCAAGAAAGGCAGAGGCTGCAAACAGAGCCGGAGGTTTCCCTAGTTCCCAAAGAAGGAAAAATAAACCCTTCATAAAAACCTAAGATGAATTTCATCAGGCAGAGGATGTTGCCACCTGCTGCTTAAATAAGGGCAGACATCAGTTCCCTGTGGCTTGGGTCATTCCTGGGATTTGAATTTTTGTGCATGTTCCAGTGACTAACAGATTATTTTTTTCTGCTTGTAACTCAGGTGCCAGCAACTCCTCTTCCACTGTACCACTGGCAAACGCAAGAGACCACAAAACACTCCTTTCTCTGCACTCTTCACTGTAATCAGGTTTGCACATCATGTGGGCAGCCACAGCAAGCAAGCATCACCTGAAAAGCCTTCATATCAGCCCAGCTGTGTACTTAGCTGCTACTTTTTCCCTGGTGCCACCTAGCATGAGATGCAAACCTTTGGAGAGCCCCAAATCTTGAGCACCCAAAAGCAAATAAAAGACAGAAGGGACTTTTAAAATTATTTTCAAAGAACTGTTAAAAAGTGTATGGCCTACACACACTAGGAATAGGAGTGAAACTGCTGCCCTTATTTGCAATTCAAAGAATTTGGTTGTAATGTTGAGAATTAGAGCTGAATACATTCTTTGTGCAGGATTAGATAAAAATGCTGATGTTTCTGTGAGACAGTAGTTTGGCAGACAATAAGAAATGAAATAAAATGAGCCTGGGTTGCTCTGCAGTCAGAGCTGATGAAACAGCAGCATTGGATTGCTATTCCCCCTGGTAAAATGCCTCTGGGAAAAAAATCTATTAATCACAACCATCTGGAAGGGAGCCTCAGCTGCAGATGCAGTTGGGATACTGGGGACAGGGCTGAGCAGACAGACCGGTGGCTGTGGCCAGGAAGGAACAGCAGGGACTATGCTACACCATCTGTGGGGACAGGGGAGAAACCCCACCGGGCCTGGTGCACAGGAATGGAGATGCAAAGCCTTGGGAATCACACTGATTTCATCTGAATTTAATTTCTGTAAGGTTTCCAGATATGATGAAATTACTCTGCAACCAGTTAGTTTTCTGGGGCCTCAACCAGTTCCATGAAGGGTCTAAAATCACCAACACAGCAGCAGAAAGGGAAGGGAGCTCATGCCATGGCAGGTGGCAGGACACTCAAGTCACTGCAGCTGTCCAAACTAGCTTTTATCTATTTTGCCATCACTGTGCCTACATCTCCTGCCAGTAAAGAAAATATTGCTTCTGTAGGAAGGCACAAATCCGTGTTTCCAGAGGGAAAACTGAGGAAAACTACAATTTTAGGTGACTTTCCCAAGTTCTCCAGAGGCCTTTACTAGTCATGTGATGCTGTCAACACAGTTCTCATGAACGGCACATACAAAGTAAGCCTTCCTCTTCATCAGGAACCATAGAATGGTTTGGGTTGGAAGGAAACTTAAAGTCCATCTAGCTCCACAGGAAGGGCCACCTTCCACTAGGCCAGGTTGCTCAGAGCCCCATCCAGCCTGGCCTTGAATACTTCCAGAAATGGGGTACCCACAGTTTCTCTGGGCAACCTGTTCCATTGCCTCGCCACCCTCACAGCACAGAATTTCTTCCTAATATCTAATCTAAACTTACTGTCTATCAGTTAAAAACCATTATTCCTCCTTGTTCTATTACTCCATGCCCTTGTTAAAAGTCCCTCTCTAGCTCTCTTGTAGGGCCCCTAAGGGTACTGGAAGGAGCTCTAAGGTCTCCCTGAAACCTTCTCTTTTCCAGGCTGAACATCCCCAACTCTCCCAGCCTGTCTTCACAGGAGACATGCTCCATCCCTATGACCATCTTTGTGGCATCCTCTGAACTTGCTCCAACAGGTCCATTTCCTTTCTGTGCTAGGATCCCAGAGCTGGATGCAGCACTGCAGGTGGGGTCTCACCAGAGGAAAGGGTCAGAATCCTCTCCCTCCTGGCCACACTGCTTTGGATGCAGCTTAGGACACGTTTGTTTTCTGGGTTGCAAAGGCACAGTGCTGGATCACACCCAGCCTCTCATCCATCAGCACCCCCAAATCCTTCTTTTTAGGGCTGCTCCTCTGCCTAGCCTGTATTTTGCTTGCGATTGCCCCAACACATGCAGGATCTCAGATGAGTCAAGTCTGGGGAGAAGTGATTCAGCAGCTCTCAAAGAAGAGAAGGAAATTCTTAAGGTTACCAAATGAGAAGGTCTTGAGAGCACAAAAGGGATTCCTCTTGCCTCTCTGTAATCTTGCTACACTACAAAAATCTGGTCACTGTGACATGACCGCTTTTTCCATTTCCTTTCATTGTGAAGACTATTGCTGGCAGACTGGGGCAGGGGGTATCCGAGAAGCCAGAGGAATTATATTCCCTTAGTAAAGCAAAAACTCAAGTTTTATCTTGACCTAAGTGTCTAACTGTCCCAGGGCAAGCTGAAATATGATCGCCTTCATTAAAAAACTGCCCTGTCTGCACAAAGCAAGCATCTTGGCTGCCTCAGAAACCTCTCCAGATGACAGTGCAGAGGTGATATATTACAGAGCCAGAGCTGCTTTTTCAACCAGAAGGGGAATGGATAAAAATTTTGACTTGTTTTCCTGTCAGTCAGCAGTTCCTTATGATATTGCTCAAAAATCTGTTCCACTGGTCATGCCCTTTTACTAGTGCAAGGGAAGAGAACAGGGTGCTGCATGCAGAAATTATTTGCAGCTGCAGCCACCACAGCAGCACTGCCTGGCACCCCAGGCCACTTGCAGGTCCCCCAGTGCTGCTGTAGTCTCAGATGCCCTCCTCCATCTCCTCCTGCTCATGCAGACACCCCAAGCAGCTGTGGATTCCTGAAAAATGGATCAAACTCTCCAATCTCACAGCTACATATTCCTGAGACCACAGTAAGGGAAGGCCTTCTCTTCACTGGGCTGCTTCTCCACTGCCCAGAACTGAAGACAGCCAATAACCTCCATCAAGCCAAGAGGATGGGAACAGTGCTTCTTTCCAGCACCAGACGCTGTTTAGATCCATGTGTGGGGGAGGAATCCCATTGGCACCCCCTGAAGGTGACCTGTGCCATTTTTACCAGGATTTAACACACACTTCTAATGCTGAACACTTGTGACTAGTTAGAATCAAGAGAAGCTGCCAAGAAGAACAAGCTGAGTAGTTCCTGGGAGAAGTAACCACGCGGCAACGCGAAGGCAGGGGTGGGCAAACCCACAGCATGGAGCAAAGCTCCGGAATTGCTCCATCCCTGAAGGTGCTGGCAGGGGCAGCACATTTTCAGGAAGAGTAGCACAGCAGAACATGGTGTGAGGAGCAGGCTATCCTGATGGCTGCCCACCACACCCACCAGCCACCTGGCAGAACAGGATACTCACCAGAACGTGGGATGAGGCGGGTGTGGGTTGTGGAGAAGCGAGCAACTGCCTTTGCTGAGCCTTAAACAGCTTAAGGTCAGGAAACAGAGATGTTGGCAGTGGAGAAACATCAACTGCATTGAGAGAGGCTTGTAAACATTAGGAGCTGGAAACCCAAGAACTGTGTGCAAAAGCAACCTCATCAGGTAATCTGCAGAGAAAAGTACATCCTTACCTTGGGCACTAACACAGCCTGCCCTCACTACCCACAGACAAATCAGCCTGACAATACTGCACAAATAGGAAGATGAACCCTTCATGTATTGGCTTGCTCTCCACAACTTCAGCTACACTTTCTGCTTATTGTCAAAGCATGAACCAGTGATCCAGCCCAATTCTTGACTTCCACATTGATTTATCTGTATTGAAACCTTTAAAAGCATTATTTTAAGCCATTTATATTTAAATCAGATCCAGGGGTTTCTTGAATCACTGAAGACAAAAGCAATCCCCAAACAATTAAGAATCTCTTATGCTTATTGTGGAAATGACGAAGTGGAAATGTAGATTTGTTTCATTCCCTGAGGTGTCCAAATGAGGAGTGGTTTTGGCTGCCTGACCACAAGAGTACTCTGGTGACACAGTGTCACCTGAACCAAAGAGGTCCAACATGTAGCCTTTCGAGGAGTCAGGGCATCAGCAGCTCACTGCCTATCAAATGGGAAAATTGCAGTGAGAACCAAAAGAACTACATCACTACCTCAAAACTTTCATGCTGGAAGCAGCAATTTCAGCATCCTGATACTCAGGATGCTGAGCCTCCATTGTGGTCAGCCAGATATGCTACCCAATGTGGGAATATATCTTATATCAGAAGAAAAGCCCAGGTTTTCAGTCTTTACTCAGTTCATATATAAAAATATAGATATGTTTTCCTATCTATATCTAAAATGAAATATACCTACCACCTATATTTAAGTGCAACTGCACATTCAACAGGGCTGTTTGCAGTGCCACGCTTGGCAGGAGCAGGCTTTCTTTCCCTCACTGCCTCTTTCACAGAACACACATTAAGCTGAATGGAGATGTTTATTTTCATATGAAAGCAGCAAAATGTCCAGCCCCACAACTACCTGGGACTATATTATTAAAGCAACTCCTGATATAGAAATGCTCAGCAGATGCACAGAACTGCTCCTTAACAGCTCTTGCTCTGTGCCTCTGCAGAGCAGGTGGTGCTTCCCTGCACACTTTAAAAGAAACAGGAGACAAGTCCAGTACTATCCAGTGACACCTGGATGCAACAGGTTTCCGGCTGATCAGCATACACACCACAAAACACCTCCTGCATGTGCTCAGGGTTGTGATACTAATTCAGGGAAATTTTAGTACCCAAATATTAGCAAGTAAAACGAGTTTTGGCTTTGCAGAAATAACAAATTTAAATTATGTTTTATTCAATGGAAGAAAAAAATTACAAACCTGGGCTGACTCATAGTGCTTCATTAGCTTACAGATTTTGTACTGGCTACACAGCTTCCCCAAAAGGGCAGTGCTCTATCTCAGAAGAGAACTCCAAACACATGCTTTGCATTTTCATCCAAATACAAATGCCATGTAATAGATTTTGATAGATATTGCCTAGAGACGCTGTGGATGCTCCATCGCTGGCAGTGTTCAAGGCTAGGCTGGACGGGGCTTTGAGACACCTGGTTGAGTGGAAGGTGTCCCTATTCATGATGTGGGGGCTGGAACTAAACTTAAAAAATCCTTCTAACCCAAACTATTCCATGATTCTATGATTAATACAAAAGATCTAATGAGCTTATACAAGTTTCTGATCATCCTGAGTGTGTGTGAGAGGCTAAAGTGTAACAGTGGGGAGAATGAAGACAAGCATAGTGAAACCAAGTTTCCTGATAAATGACACCTCTATTTCAAAACAAATGGGGATGCTGAAGTACCAGCATATACCCTTACAGAGTGCACCCCCAGTTTTGATGAGTCCAAAAAGCAATTCAGAATTCTGTCCTAGATGGCAACTGCCACCTGGTTATTAAATTACTCAAATTATTGAATTAAACTGAAACTTGAGGGGCAGATGCAGGCAGTGTACGTCCTCTGAGATGTACCAGATTTTGCAATTCTATTTACTTGCCAGGGAAAGCTGTGTCCACTTACTGATACTCAGTGTCTTCTCTGAAAAAGAGATAGGCAGAATATTTGAAATGAGTTACAAGGAAGCCTTTATGCAGACTACTGAAAATGCAATTTCTTTGAGAAGCTAGCTGAATAAATCATATTCCTGTAATCATAGCTCATGTTAAAGAAAAATGAGCAGAAACACAGTGATAACAGGGATAATACAGGGAACATCTGCAAAAAAATGAGATATTCTTCATTATTCCACAGGCAAACAGACACAAGAGATCCCCATCAATTTTTAACAACTTCCAAGTGTGTTGTTTCCCACCCATCCACCAGATCCTCCTAAAAGCTTGCAGAAGGCAGTAAGAACAGCAGGAAAAGCAGGACTGCCGGAAGGGGAGCTGGCGGGACACAGCACAGGGTGTGCAAGCACTTGGTGCCCTCTCCTGGGCACGACAGAAAGATCCTTGTTTAGCCAATTCAGAGCATGGGGTCTTCTACACCTTAAACTGATTCCTCAGATGAATCAAAGACACAGGTCAATCAGGGAGAAAGTTCACACATTCCCAGAGAAGTACTCAGCTGTTCATTACAATTCTTGACACAGCAGCGTGTTACATCACAACATTGTTTATTATGTAACTTTTTACAATACAAACAAAAATACAGAAATGCAGTATATGAATACAGCTAAATGCAAAATGGTGATGTTTTTCTTGAGGCCATATTCCCATTTCTAGTAAAATAAAGAAAGACTGCACACAGGTAGAAACAGGTTGGTAGTTAACTCCACAATTTTGCCTAGAAATGACCTATAAATGCGTTTTCCTGCTACTTACCATAAAACGTAAAAAGGGAGTTAAAGGAAAGATTTACTCACTGGTTCCTACCATATGAAAGAAGCTATATTCTATTTAGGAGGGCCAATATATGGAAAAATATCTAAATTAAATGTTATTACAAAAAATGAAGCAGTAATGAGATCCTTCTGACTAAAGAAGTTACTAAATGAGAATAGCATATATTTAAAGAATCCAAAACATAAAAGGGTTGTTATAAAAAGCTTAGGTGCACTGTAAGCTTACAACTTTTGTTTTTCCATGTGTCCTTTTAAACAATGGAAGTGTCAAAAATAGGGTCAACTGTGTTAGACTAAATTACATTATTGTATATGCTGTACTGAATGGAATTCTTGTATTATAATAATAGAGAAGCATTGTTTGCATCATATTATGGCAATTTATCCTCACTAAAAACCGTCTAGAGTCCTGCATTTTTTGATATCCTGTAAACCGTCAAACCACCAGAACATGATTGTACAACAGTAAAATGTTTTCTTTTGCATTAAAATGACACCTGTTTAAAAACAAAGAATGAAAAAAGGTACTTAGAGCTGTTATTTTTCCAAGTACACAACACCCTAGACAATTCAAGGCATCTCATTCTCCATCAAAATTAACAAAAATTTGTCATGCTGTTAAATCCATTACTATGGATACGACTGGTGCAAAATTGGTCAAACGGATCCAACAAACACTGATGTCCAGGCTGGCATATTGGCAACTAATACATAACTGGTGGTCAAAATGATGCATTTAAAATATCTTCCCTTTCTTCTTATTCTTTTCCAAGGTTCTAAAATGACAAAAAAAAAGTTTGTCAAATATTGAATATATGTTCTGATTTTTAAAAAAAATTATACACCTTTTAGAAAAGGCATTTTAATAAGGCTTTGCTGGTTACAACACAATGGATGAAACTTATTAAGTACACAGTACTTGTATTGTGTGAACCAAGCAATGCAGTTATCACCAGATTTCCCCTCCTAAGGACTAGGGAAATTAAACATTTTAATTATCAAAGCTATAATTCTTCATCCCTCAGAAGTCTGATGCAATCTATCAATATAAACATTTATTTTTTTACGTAGATATATTTATGTATGGGTACCACGTTTTTTTGCAGGCTAAAATCTGCTTTAGAAGCTGCTAGTCTTCCCACTATTGCTGAAATATGATCATTTGCGACTAAAAGCAGTTCAAGATTTTTCTTGGCTTTTAAGCGACATCTCCATAGTGGTCAACGACCATGGATGGACCATTACTGTCTCAGAAATTGCCTCTGAGCAGAAAGCTACAGAACATTTACGGTGAAGTGCAGGACTCCAATTTACCTGGAAGAATTCTGTTGTTCCAAAATACGTTGTTGAGCCTCCCAGTTCGCTTTCTCGTCCTCAAACTGACGACGCTTTTCCTCCAATTCTTTGTGTTGTGCTTCCAAATTCTTTTTCATTTGCTCATGGCGTCGCTGCAGCTGTAGAAGATTACGAACACAGTCAGGAGGTGCAGAAAACACAGCAACTTTTGGAACTGTACTAACAAATATCAGCAACTAAGCTTACTAATGCAACAAAATTATGTATTCTATTTTTCTTCAGAGAAAGCAGCTCAGACTAAAAAGTGTATCGCCAGTAACAGAAACCAAAAGGTTATTAATCCCATAGCTTCATTTTACAGTCAATAGAAAATTCCCTAAATGCTGCCCAATTTACAAACAGGATTTGTAAGCAGTTACATTTGGCAAATAAAAGGAAATTAAAAAATACTTTGGTATTTGATGCAAACATTAAGCAGCAATATGAGTATCACTAATGCATGAAAGAGCAGCATCTTTGACTTTGGGGTGAAAAGAAAATGTTGATTTCATCCTATAGCGTTAACTACATTGTGGATCTATTTGGAAAAAAAAAATATTAAGTGGATTAATTTACTCGCTAATTAAAAGAATTAGTATTATTGAGGAAGTGAATTCTCTACATTCCAAAACAGCATAAGAATTCTCTCCTGCAAATTGATGGGACAGACTGACAATCAGATTTGTTGTATGTGAGTATGGAAACTTTTGTCAGGAGAAGTGATTCCTTTTGTGTGGTGCAATGTTTTTTTGAATTGAATTAAATCATAGAATGGTTTGGGTTGGAAGGGACCTTAAAGATCACTTAATTCCAACCCTCCCACCAAGGGCAGGGACCTGGATGCTCAAAGTCCCATCCCGCCTGGCCTTGAACATATCCAGGGTTGGGGTTCCCACAGCATCTTTGGACAACCTGTTCCAGTACCTCACCACTCTCATAATAAAGAATTTATCCTATTATCTGATCTAAACCTGCTTTCTTTCAGTTTACAGCCATTCCCCTTGTCCTGTCATTCCATACCCCTTTAAACAGTCCCTCTCCATCTTTCTTACTGGGTCCCTTCAATACTGGAAGGCCACAATTAGTCCACCATGAAGCCTCCTCTTTTCCAGGCTAAGCAATTCCAATTTTCTCAGCCTTCACTCACACCAGAGTGAAGTGCTCCATCCCCTTAACTGTCTTGGTGGCCTCCTCTGGACTCACTCCAGCAGGTCCATGTCCTTCCTGTGCTGGGACCCCAGAGCTGGATGCAGCACTGCAGGTGGGGTCTCACCAGAGCAGAGGGGCAGAATCCCCTCCCTTGCCCTGATGTCCACACTTCAGAGAAAGTGATACAAAACTTCCTCTTTCCTTACTCTCTTTCAAGATCCTGTTTTACACAAACCCTTGAAAACCTATTTCCTTTTACACGTTTTTACATGGCTCTGTCTGTGTCCTACTTTTCTATATTTAGATAAATACAACAGATGTTTACAAAGCCGTGAGTGGTGAAGAAAAAAAGAATGAATTGCATGAACATAAAGAACTGGTATGACAAGATACACTCAGTCAAAAAGTCATGAGATAGTACATGAAAACCAGAAATATTTTTGTTTTTCACATAACAAGGAGAATGTGGAGGCCAGAAGTATAAAAGGGTTCAAAAAGATTCAAGATAGAAATTGAGGAAAGCATAAATCAAGTGACAACAAAAACCACGATCCAGATAAAACATCTGTAAAATCCTCAAATTGCTGACTGGTGTATCTTACTATTCATATCCCTGTCTATTCAGTTCTCAAAAAAAAAAAAAAATTAGATTGATTTTTTCCTCTGATCCAGTATGCCCTGGCACCTCTTACAGTGGCTGCCAGGCATTTCAACTACCCTTCCAAGTTTCCTCATTTTTCTTCTAATTCGGAGACAAACCTTCTTTAGGAACTTTGACAGTTCTGAACTTCTCTCTTAGGCTTCTTGTGAGAGACTGCTTTCCCAAAACTTAAAAAATTACTTAATCTTTTACTTAGGAAGTTTTACTTGAACTTCTAATTATAATAGTCCCTTAAAAAGATCACTTTCAGAGCCCCTCAAAGCCTGTAAAAAACCAGCTTCACTGTGAGGACTTCACCTGGAGATAACAGAAATTAGACTTAAATATCCATAAAATTTGTTCAAATGATACCAGAACACTGACAAAAACAAATCCCTGACTCTTCCTTAGCCTAGTAATTCTCATTTAGATGATGTCCTACAGGCATTGTGTCCAATTCCTGAAATGCTTTTTCAATACACACAACAAATGATCATTAATGCATTAGCTTATGTAAGTCATGAAAGTCTCAAGAACTGTTAAAATTCACATGGAAGGATAAGCACAAAATATTCCAAAGAAAAGGGAGAAGAAGAGGGTAAGGAAGTTAAGGAGCATTTTAACATGCTATGACTGGAAATAAAACAGAATGCATTTGAACATTAAAATTATATTTTAAGTTTAGGCTTATTTCAGCAAAGGCAACAAGCTGAGAAAAGAAGAATGGTGTTGTCTTGATACATACAAACCAACTATGGAATCAATTATGTTGCAAAGTCTTGGCAAAAAGTCCCATCTCTACATTTGTTCAGCCCCAAGCTATATTGGTGTTTAAAACATTTTGATTACCTCAGCTTCAGAGTCCTTCAGTTTCTGAACTTTTTCTTTGACTTTCATCTCAAACACCTGTTCCATTTCCATTTCCATTTTTTTCATTTTGGCTACATGCTCCCTCCTTTCCTCCTCCATCTGTGCCAACGGGCTCCTGCCATAAATCCAAAAGAAGTAGTTAGCTAGTAAGAACATTTTCCCTGTCTGTTACATTAGGGCATCTGGAAAAGGCAAGATAAAAATGCTGAAGCAGTAAGATAAACACATCGCTGTAGGCACTGCTAGCTTAAATTCAATTTGCATTATTATATTAACTGTTTAGATAAGCTTTACTCAAAAAGATACTTCATACAATGTCTTTTCCTCCCCCACAATTGATTTACACTACATTTAGGTTAATAGAAACTCTTGACTTCCTATCTGTAGAACCACCTGGCCATGGGAAGAGAGGAAATCAATGTTATAACAAGGATAAGAAAATTAGCACCTTCCAAGTGATCTTCAGGCATCTCTTTCTTCCCCATTAACTCACATATATAAGAAAATTAATGGACATAATGAGAAAATTAGGAGCGCTGCAGACTAAAGTCCTATTTTCTCTCTAAATCTTCACTGTTCCCAAGTCAGCCTAAGAGACATTTAACATTACAACTGTGTTGAATGCTCAGGTCGTAGCTTTTATAAAGAGAGATCAGCTTCGAAAAAAAGGTGTGGGCAACTGAACATCAGTATTTCAAAGTGTTAGTTAGAAGGTTTTCCTTTAGAAAACTATTAATAAGCATAATTTATAAAAATAATGTACATTAATTTTAATTTTTCCATATGCTTTATGGTATACTTTCCTGGATTGTACTTAATTTTCAAAGCTGCATAAGCCTGCTATCCACATTATGGTGATATGGGTTTTAAATAGTAAGTTTCACTGTAAATATCTAATAAAACAGGATGACTGAGATCCAGCAATGATTGCTACAGAGTTTTGTTAAGACTCTGCTGTTCCACAAAGAGCAATCAAACCAAATCACTGGCCTCTTGTTTCAGTTTTGAGTATCTATGGCTTAAAAGGACAAAAGTTTTAACTATTGTGTTGGCAAAAATGAAGAACTGATTACACTTGGAATTGTTACAATCAATCAGCAGGGAATATCTAATGTATATATTGAACTGCATCTGAATTAATAGTTGCAACACTTGGACTTGTGAGTAAAATGCTGTATAATATAAAGAACTGAAATTGATCTTCAGATTAATTTTTACTTTAGTTCTTCAAAAGGCCAACTACTAGCAATCTTTTACAAGGAAAAAATTAATGGTTAAACACAGGTGAGGTATAATAATGCACAAAAATACTAAGGAAGTGAAAGAAGAGGTGAGTAGCAGTACTTGTGGAAGCTAAGCAGCTGTCAAAACAAAACTGTTTTCCTCTAGAGATGTAAAGTTCTCAAATGCATTTGCTCTTCAAAAACTAATCTGCAAAGCAGAATAAATATTGAGGAATCATTGCAGCAGTTTTAACTTGAAAGGGGTGCAGAACTGTCCTTTGATTGAAAACTTAGTAATCCAATGGGGATGTCATGCAAGCTATATTTGATAAAGTGGTAAAAATCAGTCTGCACAGAAAATCTGATTAACTGACAAACGAGCATTTACAGCTGAGAGCTTTACAACATAGGTCACAACTGGTTCTGCTAGGTCCTAAGTATATGACACAGGTAAAAGCACATCATCCTGCATTTCAGGACACAATTATACAAGGGATTTAAACAAAAACAAACAAACAAAACACACGCACACAAAAAAGAGCTGAAAGGAAAAAAACCCACAAACCACTAAACAAAGATGTAAAACATTTAACTGATTTCAGAGGACATGTACTCTAATAACAGTCCTCTAAGTTATTCTGCAAAAATTAAAAATTATTCTAGATATGTGCAAAGTAGAACCTCTGCAAGGAGGTAATAAAATCATGGTCAGAAATCATTTAAGTTACTAAATTCCCAATTCAATGAAGAATTGTAAAATTACAGGTAAGGATAAAAATTCCACTAATTCTTTATAATCATCTATATAAAGATGACTGAGATATGGATAGAAACTGGGGGAATTCCATAATTTATGCACTTCTACTGATTTTTGAAATTTGACCAAATTTGACTTGAATCTTAGCCAAAAGGTTTCTAAAGAGGATGGTTTTTTACAGAGGTATTTGTCACTGTAAGCATTTATAAATTCCTAAAGTTTACAGTAGCACAGCTTTAGGAAAAAAAACCAAACCAACTGCTAGTGGAAAAAACAATGCCAAGAGCGGGATACCAGGAAACTGTTTTAAATTTGAAACATCAAACACTGAAATCCTTTTTGTGTTTATAGAATTTTTGCCGTAAGTTTTTTGGAAAAATTTAAATGACCACTTACATGCCTTCAACTGTGTCAAATCTAAAAAACAAAAAATACAGAGGCTTAGCTTAGCATGCTTAAATAAAACCACAAAACCAAAAAGCAATAATTAAAAAAGTAAATCCAGTATTATTAGATTCCTAAAGCTAATTATGTGCTCCCCCAAAAGCAAATTTTTCACACTAAAAGGAAAAAATGTTAGTTAAAGCTTGTTATATTTATTTCAAATTCAGTTAGTTGATCACTACTGTAATGTCAGTATAAACTCAGGTTTGATGTGCAGATGCTTTCAGAAATAGTTATCCTACAACATCTATGCTTTTTAAAAGATTTGAAGCATTTTAGTGACATGAACCACCACTTGCTCTAAATAAGTTTTCGGAAACCAAAGCCACCTGGAGGCTTATCTCCTCGTTTAGAATTTGTCAGCTAGCAGAGGCCAGTGTATTGAAGGCCCGGAAATGTTCTGACGCTGCAGGAGGAGCACTTGGCTCCCACGGCCAGCAGAGGTCTCAGCGGTGGCTCGGCTGCAGTGTCACCTCCCCGGGCACCAGGATGCTGCACCCAGCGTGCCTCGGCTCAGCGAAAAACGGGCTGGAAACAAGCTCTGATCTCACCATCCTCTCACACGGGCTTCATGGCATTACAGCCGCTTCACAGAACTCGCCAAGAATACAGGCAAAAGGAGCTGGAAGTGGCCGGGCTTAGCAGTCAAAGGGACTTGAGCATTGTGTATTTTGTTACCCTGGAACGATGATGGATAAGACCCATCTTTGATGTACAATATGACTTGCAATAAATACAAGATTTTACTTTTAAATTTACTGAAGATAGCAGCTTCATATAGTAAACAAAAACGATTTCTCGAATGACAACTTCTGAATTTCACAGCAAATGCCAATTTTCTCACGTCACATAGTACACACGTGAAATTACAATTAGCACACAATTTAAAGAGACAAGTTATCTACATATGTGAAGACTACCTTGACATTTTAATTTTTAATGGTTAGGATGATACTGAAAATTTGAAAAATCAGACTAAACCTAATACAAAAACACCCCTGGATAACCATGGAAAATACATGCTTTGCATTGCTCCTAAGTTAACAAGTTACTTACAGAACAGTCAAGTTTCACCAAATCAAAGGAGGCAAATCAGAGTTAAGATTATTAACTGGACAGAAGAATGTTTCAATTCATCTGCACAGTATTATTAAAACTTGTAGCACATTCTTATCTTTGTTTTCACATTAGTATTTTTGTCTAAAGAAATATGTTAACAGCTGCATGAAAAACTGAGATGTGCTAGGATCATAAAAATACAGCTGTTTTAAAGGTACAAAAGGTCAATCCAGCCTCCAACAGCTGCCAGCAGGAGATACTTTTGGAAAAGTACAAGCACCACTGCATGTCTCCTGGTATGTCTGCCCTCCCAGTCTCCCAAAAGCCAGCAGCTTAGGAGTTTCCAGAGCCAGCGGCTGTATCTGTGTTTAACCATGTACTTGTAATACCACCCGACAGCATCAGAGCACGTCTCCATTCTCACACAGATACAGAATGTCTCCCATGCAAGAACCTATACTGCCCCAGTTTGAGAGACACACTTCTTTAAAAGGCCAGCAGACAAGCATAAAATTCCTGAGGGTAGGCACAGATAAACTGCTAATATCTGTTCCTCCCCCTCAGTTTCCAGGAGGCACATGGTTATTAGGAAGATTCCTTCTATGCTGCTGCAACTATACTAGATTAAAAAACCAAAACCTACAAAACCACACTAAAGCCAAAAAACCATGTTAAAGGTTAAAAAAAAAAAAAAGCTGCAACTCAACATATGGTTGACGTAAAACCAGAAAAATAGCATCAGCTGCTTCATAACCAACACGTGCATTCAAGAATTTCATGTACTTACTTATTAAGTCACCCTATGTTCTAGGGAACAAACTCTTCCAAAATGTTCAAAATAGTCTTTGTAAGTTTGCAATAGACTTTGCCATCTTTCACATGGCCGAATCAAACTGCAATTATTTACTCATTCTCTTGAACATTAAAAAAACCCTGATAGCAAAGAGTACTAGTTGTATTTATTCATCTCTGAGCTGCAGTACTGCAGTATTCCAAGCAACAGATTTCTAACGGAGAAAATAGTTCCAGAAGGCACATTCACCTGAAAAAACTCAGGTGGGACAGCAAAGTGATCTGAAGTGACAGGAGATGCAAAGTGAGCATGCTTCAGAAAGCAAAGTACTTCCAGACCCTTGTAGTGTAGATTCTGGCTCAAAAGGAAGCATCAGGAATGCTATCAGAAACTGAGTGGGGTGGAGGGGTGAATGAAGGTCATAAAGTTTTGAAACCTACTCATAAATGTGTTTTCGTATAACGTAACATCTTATTGCATCTGCAATATGGGAATAAAAAATAACTTTAAATAGCCACTGTTGTTATTTTTAAGAATGCAGAATAACCAGTCTTTACATGAATGAGGTAACAGACTGAGTTTGTAGGTGCAGATTAACACAAATCTAAGCAGGCATGAAACAAAAATGGTCAAAATGTTGTCACTAGAATTCAGATTTTCCAAAATCTAAGGAAAACATACTAAGATTTTGGAAGGTATATAAGAAACCTTGATATTTAACAACACAGGCAGAAAAATGTAAATAACTTCCTTTGATATCCCAAATAACAATGGGGGGAAAAAGTTTCACTTTTCAGAACAGTAATAGCAAACAATAGTACCGTAAAAAGCATAGTAATAGCAAGTTACAAGTCCTGGAGAAAATGCAGAATTTTCTCTTCTGCACTCCTATTACTACATTTTCACTTGACATACTTGCTATGTGCACTCAGAAGCCTTGAGATGTAAGTCAGGGATAACATGATGGCACGAAACTTGACAGTGATAAGAAACAACCACAGCGTTATGGACACATATATTTGAAAACTAGTATTTTTAAGACTTGATCTTATTAGAAACTCTACTTAAATGCAAGTACACTTCTGAAGAGATGCTATAACCAACATAAACTATTACATTTTTTGTCAGTGCTGAGCAGGGAAGTCTCATGTAGACTCATACTAGATGAAACTAAATCACGTCCACTTGAATCATTCCCTCACAACATTTAAAGCATTAAGAGAGTGTAGAATACATTTCTTTAGTAAAAAATTTGTAGCTGTCATATGGATGCAAATAGCAGGTATTTTCAACTGATTTCAGGATCTTTTTCAGGAAGAACAGCTGTAACTTTGCATACCATTAGCTGAAAAGAATAGTACCCTATATTTTCATTGAGCAATTTGTATTTAAATATGGTACAAAATAAGAGCATTATTAACTATTAATTATTTAATCACCAATTACTGTTGATGTAGTTACTACATGCAGAGCAGAATATTTGAGTGTAGCTATTCTCAAATAGCATTATACAATTCAGAATACAGTAGAGCATACTTATAAATCTTGCAATAACTTCATCAGGTTGGCAAATAACTTCTTGTCAAACGTAATAAAAATGACATATCGGAGCTTGAAAAAACAGCAACAAAAGCCCCCAAACACTGCATTGCAACTCCCTCATGAAACGTAACGATGTTGCAATAATTCCCCTGCCATGATAAGCAGCCACAGGAGTAGCCATAGCAGCATTTCAAAGATGACAGTAGCAGGTCTGCTTTTTCAGAGTTTCTAAACAAATATTAACACATTCTTCTCAAAAACATCCCTGACACAGAGTATTGATCATTCCTGCAGAAGAACCAATAATTCCACAAGTAACATATAAACCAAACCAGAAACCAATGCACAAAAACTTTGCAGTACCAGTGAAATAAAACTCCGAGTAAATGTACCAATTATCTTCAAAACTGAATCTATTATTTAACATATTCAGTGAAACTAGTGTAAACCTTAGTGAAATAGGAAAAAATCTCAAATTACAAGTAAACAAGAGGCATATAGTTTCAGACCAGCAAAGGGACAACTGACTGAAGGCTATATACATACAAACCCACCAGCACCTCTCCCCAAAAAACCCAAAACCAAAAATATCACCACACATTCACAAAACCAGTCAACCAAACAAAAGGAGAGTAAAAAGATTAAAATGCAGTCCAGCCTTAACAGGAACTTACTTTGTTAGCTGCCCTTTATTTTTGTTGTTGTCAACACCGTTGTATGTAACAGCTGCCAGTTTTCTGCTTCTGTAGTTCTCATAATGTACATTGTTAGTGACATCCTTCAGGTCCTGCATATGAGTTCTGTCAATAAGTGTAATATATTAGCTTAGTGCACAAATACAAAATATTATCTGAAAAATAAAATCCCTGTTCATTTTGCAGATTGACTTGAATTAAATTATATCCCTCCATTAATGTCCCATTCCCCACAGTGTTGTTACTCTACCATTTAAACTGGAGCTGCCAAGAGAGCAAAGGTACAGAAATACCAGATTATTTTGCATCAAACTATCTAAAGATTGCAACATTCCAAACACTAACTTACAGGACCAGTCTTTGGAAAGTTTGAGTTCTGTGGATAAACTTGCAGGTATTTGGTAGGCAGATAAGAAAACTGTGTGTTACTACTGCAGTAGGTGAGAAAAAGCATGTCAGGCAAGAAACAACAAGCCAGAACTCCCTAGTTTCTATCTTTTAATTCTACAAAAGCTAAACGTTAAGTTCAAGACTAAACTAAAAGCATTCACTTCTTTTCACAATTTTCCATTGTCAGCCTGGAAAAAAGCAAAGCTTAGGAATCAAACTAACAGTTTTTACAGCAGATGTCCCCTAGTGGACTGCTGGGAGCACAGGACTCAGCACCTAACACAACAAAGCACAGGCAGTCTTGCTTACACATCAGCACTAACAGGTAACTCAGGTTCCTTTGGACTAGTAACAGAACAAGTAATCACAAAAAATTCACTACCAACACCACTTCTTGCTAAGCTAAATATGTAGTTAAACAAGTTATCATAAAATGTAAAATAACTGTTTACAATTAAAAATAAGGGAATTCATATGAACTCAAATTCAATTTTCTCAAATTCTTTTTTCTCTCCAATATATGACTTCCTAATCTCTCAGGCATACCAGAAAATTTAATGTTACCTGTCAGTTACTTACCTTATTAACATGTTCCTCAGAATTGTGAAGTCACAGTGTTCACCATTTTCAACTGCAAGAAGAAGTAAGCTTTTGTTGAGATGTCAACCAAAATCTGAGCTTTACAGAGGTAAGATGTCACCCATCTACATTCATTCCAACAACAAATTACTCCCACAGCCTTTCCTTACTCAAACAACATGTGTGTTAACAGAAGGAAAGCATTAACATAACTATATTAATGTGTCTTACTAGCAGAGTTCCTATGCTCCCCTAAGCCATACTGGCAAACTGTACTCTGAGTCAGTGCAGCAGAATAAACTACCACAACAGAAGCACAGTTTTGCCAGTTTAACTAAGTGTTTGATCCTTTGGCTGCCTGCTAGTACAGTTGTGTAAGGATCAGACTCTAAGTGAAGACCTCAGTCTAGATCCAGCTATATCCAAAAACCTTTGAAAGACAGACTCAACCTGTTTGTCCCTGCTCAATAAGTTGCAGAAGTCTTCATTTGAATTTTAATACGGATTTAGTTTTTTATTAATGAAGCAAAGGAAGGTTGTATACTGAACTTGATGCACCCACCTACAGATCAAAAGAGAACTGGCAGCTATCATTAGATGCCACCTATTCCACCATGCCTATCACCCCACTAAAGCAGGAGAGGCTGATGCTGTGAGTGGCATTTCCCTGTGAGATCATGAAATGACACTGGAGAAAAATAGACACTCCAGAACTTCCTGATGTGCAGACAGAGAAAGGCAACACACAAAGCTCTTAGCGCACACAAAAGAAAGGCATAGGGCAGGTTCCAATGTGCCTCTGAAATAAAGACAGACATTTTCATGGCAAGGAGGGAAAAATACAGGATGAAGGAATTAAAATAGCCCAAGTAAATTCAGTGAATCCTACAGAAAAATAAAGAACATTGCCACTTTGTGTGCTCATTCTTGTATCTGCACTCCTGCATTATTTTATTCCATGGTTTTACATAGAATGGTAAATTCGGCTCAGATGGTACATGAAGTCATACTCTCAAAAAAGCATCATTTCTGTCCTTAGCTGACAGACTGAAAGCCACTCCAAGAGGTTCCTTTTACTTAGGCTAGCTTTTCCCTTCCAAAAGTCACAGTCATGAACATGAGACCTTTCAGAAATTTGTTTTAAAATAAAGAAAAGCAGCACCATTTTGCACATCTCCAAATGCCAACAGAAGAGCCTGAAATAAAGCTTGATCTTCTCTGATGCAGCTGGTTTTTACTTTCTGCCAAACCTCATTTCCTGCCAGACATGCACTTCAAAGTGTTACAGCATTCCTTTCTAAAGTATTGGTCCATACACTGCTTGTTGGCTGGGGTTTTTTTGTCTGTTTTACACTGCATCCAATTTATAGTCCCTTGCCCTTGGAAGGCAGAAATAGTGAAGGAAAAGAAAATATTCTCTTTATTCAGTACATGCACACCAAAGGAAAAAACTCAATGATCACGGAAAAACAGTCTAATAGTGATTTCTTTACTACAGAGCATGGCACAAGTCATGCCATGTGGCATTTAAAATATATGAATGACAATAAAGCACAAGAAATGGCTGCCAGAAGAACACGCAGTTATCTTCAAGCCTCTATAGCAGTAGAAAGTAAGTTTTAAAGAAAATTTAAAAAATTAAAGAAAATTTTTAAGTTCTCTGTTTATTATCAGGTACCTTTCTGTTGCTACACCCCAGAATTTAGACTCAGATGTTTTGGGAAAAATTGTATTTATGACAATTGAACCGATCAAATTAATATTTATAATGTGAATGCTCCTGAAAGAAGATTTTAATACAGAGTTTTCAGATGAAGATAATTAAGGTAAAAAAAACCTGGAAAACAACTGTAATTTAAGCCACATCATTACCTGCAATAAATTATTACAGGTTTTACAATTTTTTACTGCGGCTTCAACAGAAATCTGATAGCAAAGTCACACATTGCCAAAACCTTTACTTTGTTCCAATATTGTCAGAATAACAAAATGGTATATTAAATTAATTCCCAGACCAAAGATCATTCAAATTAAGCATTTCAAACACAGACTCATGTCTAGTAAGTTTTAAATGGATTAAAAAAAAATCACAAGAAAGCCTTACCTTCTGCAACACCCCAGGGATACTGCCTTCCTCTAACTCTCTTGCCATTGACTTCAATGATCGTATTACTACCTACCACAGCAAGAGGTAAACGGTCCTACAAGATAAAGTATGACTTTAAAAATCAAAATCTGCTGCCAGAAGATACTGAAAGCATGCCCATGTATCAACTTGACGTAAGCTAGGTCAGTGCTGTAACACTGCAATGCAGCTAAGCCAAAAGTGCAAGAATAGTGATGTTTATTGACCTCTGCCCAGTTTAATGACTTATATATACACACACTCCTTCTGAATTCCTTATACTGCTGGATTCTGTAAATCTAGTTAAAGAACAGACATTACTGTTACTCAGTAAGCTTAGCAAGAGGCAAACCATTTCCTATTTACTCAACTGCACAATTATTTACCAAGTCAAATGCCCACTAGCTACAAGGGCTGTTACTTTGACTGGATCTTGTACCCAGTTTTCAAAGGTTTGGCAAAGAACTACATCAAGTTCTTGTTTTCAGCTGAACCAAGAATGCCTCCAGTGTAACAAGCAACAAAGGAGCCAAGAGCAGCTTCAAGGGGCAGAAAGGGACAGAGGACAAAGCTCACTACTCTTCATTTTTGTCTTTGCTTTTACTCTGCTCTTCTCTAGGCTTAGTCCCAGAATATCTTACATTTTTTGTCCTATTTGTGTTTATCTATCCTAGGAGATTTCTCCAGTAACAAAAAAATTTAAAAGCTCTTACAAGCTGTTATAGCTACTAAACAAACAGAAGCAAGGCTCAAGAAACATACACAACATGGACTCCAACATGAAAGAACAAACTGAAAACATGAGTAAACTAAGAAAAAGCCTTTCAACAGCCTGACAGTCCTTTTGATTTTCTTTAGTCATTTATCTCCATTAAGGTTTCAGTGTATCAATCAGCCACAGAGCTATTAGCTGTAATGCACACACTTCATGCCGCTGCACACCTCTGTCTGAAAGACAACCCTTGCCTCCTTCAAAGGTCAGAACCAAAACAAAAAATGTGGTAGGCTGTGAAGGGTGGATACAAGTCAAATAAGGATGAATTTTAAAAAGTGATCTTTAAGAGTTCATTAATGAACATGTGATATAGTGCTCTCATTCTGAATTTTAGCCTTTGAAGGACTTAAGACAGATGACTTAATAATGTCATAAGGAACATTGGCCCCTTAGGACAGCTTTACATCTGATTTCCATCTTCTAAACATCGGTGGGCTCTTCATTAAAGACAGAATACTTTTGAAACTCAACCCCCCCCTTGTCCTTCCATAAGCAATTTTTCAAAAGAAAATTACTTTACCTTTATCTTTTTAACAATCTTATTTTCTTCTTCATCATCTGTTTCTGGAAATTCATATATTTTAATTTTGTGTTCTTGGATTTCTTTCATTATCTAGAAACAAAATTATTATTTGTTTGAGGATTTCATACTTTTTTTTTATTTTTCTGTCTGATTTTTTTTTCTGCAGTCTGATTCTCCTCCTTTTGTTAGATAAGTAAAATCCTTTAGATTAAGATGATTTAAATTACAACATAAAACTTGCACATGGTTAACACCTTTAGGTGACCCCAACGGGTTCAGTGTGACCATCTCTCCTTAGCCAAGAAAGACACAATCAGAGCTAGAGCCTCCCAGCTACCAGAACATTATCCACCAATACAAGACAGCAGAAATTAATACCAGTTTTCTACAACACGACAAACAAGAGGCTTACTCTAATGGGAATTCTACCCGCATAGAATTAGGTGCAAAACCTAATACAACAAATTGTCAGACCAGTCTTGCAACTGGGTCCCTTAAAAAAACCAGATACTTGAATAGATAATTGCAGGCACACTTTACCCCTTTGAATTCCCACAACGGCTACTGCTGTCACTCCTATTGTTTTCTGTTTCTAGCATACCTGAGCATCACTTGCTTGAAGCAGGATCACCTGCCTATTTTAATGGAGCTTGTGACTGATGGACTAACTGTAGCAGTTAGTGTTGAAAAACATTTGCAAGCAATAATGAAAATTTAAAAATAACTGAGAGTGTCATCAAAAAAGTGACTGTCCTGTTTTGATGCTCTATTTGTCTGAAGGGTATTTTTAAAAACAAGCTGATTAGTTTTGCAGAAGAGTATTTTTAAAAACAAGCTGATTAGTTTTGCAGAATTTTAGGACAGAAAAATACTTGACCATTTAGCTGACAGCTGCACTGCAGAGCCCTGGGGAATATTTCTGGCTCTTGGGTTTGCAGTCTTAAGAGAAGTTTCCAAATCATGCAAGGACTTATTTTCAAAGTTTGGTTTGGGAAAGTCTCCCCTGTTTAACATCTACTCATTGATAAAGCTGCATATATATTTAGAAATATTCTGTGTTCTACCATTTTTCCTTTCATTTTGTAATCTAATCTTGTCTAATTAAATCAAGAGTTTTACACACAACACCTCTTAATGCCACTGTTTCAGAACGCTGTGTTCTTCTAAACTAGAACTGGACAGAGTTTGATAAAACAAACTTTATGTCTGTCTTGTTCTGGGTCCTCCTTGTCCTCTTCACACAATACTACAACACTAAACTGTTCTACTCTGATCATGTAGCTGAAAATAAGACAAACCACTTGTAGACCCTCACAACAAATATATTCTACAAATACAAAGACATTACATCAGTTGTATCAATGTTAATTTATCTCACCATCTTTAAAATGCATTACCACACCCAAGAGTGAACAGGCTTACTGATTCTCATCTAATATCTGAGGTATCTTTAATAATTACAGTGCATCAACATGGAAGTGAATACCACAATGCAATCAATAACATTGTGACACTGTTGAATACCTTTTTTTTTAAACACACTTCTGTTAGGCATCTAAATCTTAAAAGCTTCTTTCCTCCCTTACTGATTTTTATCTCAGCAGTGAATTATTTCACTTGCCAAGAAACATACTATACTTGAAACATCTTCCCCTGAGGACAGAAACAAGATTATTTCACCAAGAATTATAATTAAATCTAGAGATATAAATTACTTAGCCTTGCTGTCTCAAGTTATTGCTTCAGGGTTTAAACTTTGCATGTAAGTTAAATCTCACCATTTCCATAGGGATCAACTTACTAAATTATCCTATGTTGTAAATATTAATTTTTCAACTCACCTGTTTTTTAAATTGTTGGCATTCCTCGGGTGTAAGTGTGTCTGCTTTGGCAATAAGTGGAATGATATTCACTTTTTCATGCAGGCGCTTCATAAACTCTATATCCAAAGGCTTAAGCCTGAAATACAGCATTAGAGCTTTGCAATTTATATTAATTAAACTAGATTGTACAAAAGATGAGATTTTTTTCTGACAACTGCTCTTAAGACACTGATTTATGAGTGACAGACAACAGAAAATGAAAAGGCTACCCACAATTATTACAGGAAATCCCCTAAATTGCATAATACAAGAGGAAGAAGTGGTAAGTTAATATTACTAGCAGTCATGAGTCTTCTGCTAGCTGAAAGTACACTCATTTAAGCAAGAGATTAAGAACTCTCCTATGAAGGTAGTAGAGTTTGTGTTATTAGCTGGAAGATAATCCCACTTAAAGCCTGACTGATAAGACCTTGCAGTTGTGAATTATGCTCTGTTCACACATACAGTTGCAGGTTCTGAAAGCCGTATCTCAGTATGCTTCCTCTAGAGAGTGGGCTAGGAAACTTTTGAAACTTTTTTTTTAAGACCTTAAGATTGCTGAAGATGGTAACCTCTGTGGCCTATGTACAAATGAATTAGAAATACCTCGTCTCTAAACTGGTATGTAAAACAAAATGACATTTATGAAGGTGGATGACAGTGACAAAAACTAACCCACCATATGGGTATAGGGCAGCTGTGTGGTAGAATATTCACTGTCTGTGTGGAACAAAGTGGTCAGTATTTCCTGTTTCCTGAAGTAAAACTAGAGAGGTTTTGATGCATTAATGAGAACAAGTTTAGTCAGGCTTAAAGGATTCACTTAGAGGATTTAACAAGATTATTCTTCATCTAAAACAAATTAGTATTAGGAACATTAAAACCAGATTCATTTGGTACTGAAATTTCTGAAAATGATACATAAAGTAATGAAGAAAATGTTCAAAAATACATATTTAACTTCATTTTAACATTTTCTATCTCTCACTGATTTCACCAGTTCTCAGCATGTATCCATTAAATAGCTAACATTAAAGCACATCTATATGATAAGCACTTTCTTGGTTATCCATTCACCTTACTATGCTTTCCTTCTACTTGCTTCAAAAAGCTACCTAGGGAAGCAACACTGGGTTTGAAGGGCAGCTGCCAATGCAGAGTTCTTCACAAGGTCTGCTCACCTAAGGACTTGAGAGTTTACAGTGGAGACTGAAGAAGGAAAGCTTAACATAAATACCAAAACTGCAGAAAGATGGTGAATTCCATCATCACCCCATCCCACCGACCTGGAAGGCTCCTCCTACCCCTCCACTCTCTCCCCCTGATTCCATAGAAATGAATTCAATCACTTCAGGTGTTTATGGGAATACTAGTTAAAAATGGTGGGATGCATTAAACGGAAGGACTTTAACTACTGGGTTTTTGAAATTTCTAAAGCAGGCTTTTACAAATGTATTAAAAGGATAAGTAGAAGTAAGTTCACCAACAAATGCTTTAATTCAATGTAAATATAATCATGCTTTAAGAGTGAAGAGGACACTAGTTGGTGGGTTAGACATGCTGCTCTCTGCACAGGAAACAGAAGCAAAGATTGCATCACCACAAAAACCAGGTAGGAAGTGAGCTCTGTCCTTTCAGAGAGGGCAGCATCTTAAAAGAGAAAATGAATGCTAAAAGCAGCACCAATTTTCTTCATTAACTTCCTTACTTAGATGACAGTTCTAATCATTTATTCTAGGAATTGAAAAAGAGTATACAAACCTAGCATAAATTTACACCTTTTCCTCCCCTAAAAATAACATGAAATACCTGTACAAGGAGTATACTTTGACAGTTTTTAGCCTCACAAATGTAGTGACTAAATCTTGATCCATCAGAAACATTACTTTCCTTTTTCCTTACAAACCATTTGTACCTCCCACTGATTTAGGAAGTTCTAACAGACATGGGGGTGTGGAGGGAAGACATGTTTTTTGAAGAATCTGAAAATTAGCTCAGAAACAACTGACTAACACAAGGAATCATCTTCCCTTTATTTAAATTACGTTTGGATTTTGCACACTAGTAAAACAGTATGTCAAGAATTCAAGTGTTTGCATTTAAAACTGACATGCACGTAGAGCAAAACTGGCACTACAAAGGTGCCTGTTCAACAACAACAAAATACTTAATAAAGCCACGTCTGCATAAGAAAAGCTCCACCCTCTGACATTTCTTTCCATATTTGGAAGTATCTGTACAGTTCAAAATTATTAGACCCATTCCAGTTCTAGCTACAGAAGCTAAGCATAATAGCTGGCATTTTTTACTGCCTGAGGAATACTCTTTAAATTCTTTTATCACTCCCTTCAACAAGTTTTACTACTTTTGACCTACACAATAGAATAGCCTTATACTTATCTTCCTCCTGGTTTTGAAGGTATAACTCAGGAGTCTCTGACAAATTTAATCATGACACCGTGATAAAAAGATGCACAACCAGTTTCAGATAGTTAATGTGTACCTAATACACCCTGGAAATGCAGTTCTCCCTGTCTACCACTAGATAGAAGTCTGATCAAGTAAAAACTAAGCAGGGAAGATAACATAACTGAAAAAAATCTGCCATGCACATAACAACTGAAAAAAATCTGCAATGTCTATACTGGAATTGCCACTAGACAAAATACTACACACCAAGTGAATTATGGCATGCTTACAAGGATGCATGAAACTTCCTGTCTTCAATTTACATTAATGGGAGGGAGGAAGAATGGAAAGGAAAAATCCTGTTGCTTGACATGTGAACTAGTTTCTCCTAATGGGATCTAAAGACATACAGATCCCAAACAGACCTGGCACTTGTGAATGTCTTTGTATTTTTCATTGCTAGAATTCTGTTTCTCTTGTTATGCAATTAATGTGCAATCATATTTTTTGGTGTTTGGCTTGCTAATGTTTGACAAGCTAAAATAAATTCATCTTTAAAATTAAGCATGATCTGCAGGCTATTAAGAAAATCCAATTTGAAACTTATTTGACAAATTTGGTTATTTATCTGTGATAAGAGAGAATGAAAACATAAAATACACTAATACAAACCCATGTCCTGAAGGAGCAATGAAGTATAAACAACACTGCACTCTATTATCTGGCATCTGGCGTCTGTTCACTCGAGATTCTGCATTCAGGTAGTCCTCAAATTTACTGTCAATGTAGTCAATAACTGGCTGCCAGCTGCAGAGATTAAATGAATAAAAACATGTAAGTTACATTATTTACATAAAGAAACCTGGTTTTGCTAAGAAATAGATGTTCACAATTTCCCCACAGCTTGGGGTGGGTTTTTTTGCTTTTCATTTGCTTTTTTATAATTAAGATACTTCAACACTGCAACTGATCAACTCCTCAACCTAAAATTGAGTTACATAGTTCTGAAGATACAATGTGAGTCCACTGAAAAAGCCTTTCAAACACAGTCATCTTTATTGTAATAGCATTAAACAGAATACTTGAGAATAGTAGCTAAAGGAATATGCTTCACTGATTACACCTTGTGACAGCACAGAAGACGGTTCTGCACACTGCATGTGTGGATAAAGAGCCATATGCACCATTTAGTTTAAGGGGAAAGGCTAACAGCACTTCAATCAAGTTATAAAGGTACTTGGAATTACAGTAGTTAGAAGTTTTTAGTTAAATGAAGTGTTCAGAAGTGTATTTTAACTCAATATTGAAGCCTGCATTTTAAAATATTTCACAAGGTATTATATCTCACACGCACACAAAACACAATGCAGAATTATCATAGGAGAACATACAAAGAATGTCTTACCAATTACTATTATCCACAGCATCTCCAAATCCTGGTGTGTCAACTATTGTAAGTAGCAACTGAACACCACCCTCTTTGATTAAAACTTTTGACTGCTCAACCTGTAAATTGAATACAGTAAGAATAAATTTTTAGCAGTTTAACCACCTTTCTTAAACACTGGGAAAAGAATTCAATTAAGAAGTCTGACAAAGAACTGCGAACTTTTCTGCTTCAGAGGTACACTCTGTCTGTGTTTTGCTTATAAAATCCCAATAATTTTACAATAATTATTATTTTTTTTTAAAGAAAAAGGTCTTTATTTAAATGAAGTCAGTAATAAAAAGACCCTCTAAGTATACGAGATATCTTAATATTTAAATTCCTGATTAAACAGGAAAAACCTTAAGCAGGAATTAAACTTGATAAAGTTGCAAGCATTGGTCACTTCAAAGAAAATGACACTTTTCAAAACTAATCCTCCCCTCAAGCACCTTAGACACTTTTAGTCCTGGTAAAAGTATTTTTAAGAATACATTTACTCTTCAGCTAGCATGACGGTTGGGAATGGAATCACAAGGTGATGGTTTCCTATTATAAACAGAATTATATTGGAAAGTAATACAATCTGGCTGCAATCTGCTGAGCTAGACCTCATGTGACTGTAATGGATTGGGTTCCTGTTAGCTCAAGTCACTGATGGAAACCAGCCTCAGAAGGCAACCGCATCAGCACAAGGAATGATGCAAGATCTGGGCATGGGAGTTCATGCCTCCAGTTGTGACCACCCATCCACAGCACAGCTCAGGCAGCTTGCAGTGAACATGTCATCAAACAGATTAAGCATGTCATGACAGAGAAGATCTAGGCTAAACAGCACATGGACTGCTACCCTCTTCTTCCTACTAATATTTCAGTAATTATTGATATTGCCAATGTCAGGTCCATCTGCCTGAGAAAATGCTGTACACCACTGTCCTATCAGTGAGATGCACAGCAGTATGAAATGACAAACTCATGTTGGCTTCTTTCCAATTGTTCATACGTTTAATCATCCTTTTTTTCCCTGATATTAAAACAATTCCTATTAAATCACTAGTGATGCTGTTTTCTAGATATGGATTCAAGAAATCAGCCATGTAAGCAATTTATCCAGAACCACATGAGAGCTGGCAGACTCAAGGTGATGCCACCTTGTTGCTCATTGCTTAATATTCCTTAAGTCTCACAAACTCTAACTGGGGAGAGAAAAGGAAGTTCCATTTATAATATATCCTATCTGGATGGTCTCATGACCAGTTCAAGATTTGAGAAATGTCATATTAATGCTTCTCAAGATCTTGCACATCCCTAATTGTTATATAGGTGAAACAGACTCTCACAGCCACACCTGAACATTGCAAACACTCTGCAATCACTGCTAATGTATGTGATGCAATGTAAATCCACAAGATAAACTAACACTGCAGAAAGTCAAACTAAATCCCTCTTGCACAAGCGAAACGCTAATTCCAATTTAGAAGAGGATATCCAGAATCACAGAAAACAGTAACTACCTACAAAGAAAGCTTCGTATTTAACCTGAGTATGCAGGATGCTGGTTTTATCTATCATGAATAGAGATCCTACCCAAGTCGGATCAGTCCCTTCCACTGCTAATTCTCAGAGTTAATGGCTATCAGGATACTAGTCATAGAAGTATCCAGGTTGGGCTGGACTTCAAGACCCTCCAATTCAAATTCCAACATGAACAGGCCTTACTGCAACATTAGGAAGGTGTAAAATACCAGGAATTAAGACCAAACCAACCAAAACTGTACACACACCATCCTAAGTCACTACCTAGTTACTCTTTCAGTAACTATACAACTCTCAAGTGTGTAGCTCAAAGCCATGAGAACCTAGGACTACATGCACTGCTTTAGAAATGTATGCTTTAACTATGGTGAATGTACTTCCCCCCATCCTCAAGAGTTCTATCAAGAAATGTTATTGTACACAATTGATACCAGAACTCAAGACAGTAATCCCTTGCCACAGTCAACTCAGCCAAGAGTTTACTACTCACAAGCTTTAGCACACAAGAGATTAACTTCTGATTCCTTGCATTCTTTTGGCTATCTCACATATAATAACCACACACCCCTCCTACTACCAAGCTCTCTGCAAGTATAAGAAACCCACAACACTTCCAAAATACTAGAGATGATAATGTTAAGAGATGCACTCTTGCCAAGAGCTACAAGGCATCAGCTTTATTCTCCAGCACAAAAATTCCCAGCAAGAACCATTAAATTTGTATGGACTCATGGTGGAATGCTTTTACAAAAGAAGCAATTAATAAAACATTATTTTGAACATGTGTTTATAACAAAGGAAAAGAAAGGTCAGAAGAGCCTCAGAAATGTCACGCCAAACATTTTCCCTGATTCTGCATGCTTGTAAAATCTAAGTGTGGCTGAATTTGTGAAGTCACCTCCTGACAAATGGTCTGCACCAACTGAATCTCTGCAGAGAGTGCTAATACATTACTGGGTGGTGAGGATTTAAATTTTTTTCTTACTTTTCATAAATTCATGTAAGTCTCTTGCTATCAGAGCAGAATTTTCACAAACCTACAGAACAAGAAACATTATGGGATGAATTAAATTTCCTACGCTTGTGCTGTGGACAATCAGACCACATCCAGGTTATATTGTAAGCAGTAGATTCTACTGGTAGGAAACAGTAGATGAAAACCCTGCCACAAAGCCTCTGCAAAGTTGCATTTTTCTAACCTAAATGGATGTATCCATACATGGTCAAAGGCACAGAAAGCAGCAACATCTGGAAAAGAGCCAGAAAATCCCTGTAAACTAGTGTCATTCACAGTTAAGCATCCAACTGCATCTCATCATCTGATTTACAAGTATTCCCAAGGGATTCCTGGAAAACATTAGTTCAAGTCTTGGAATTTAAGACTTTTTAAGAAAAGTCTCCTCCAAACAGCCATTTTCCCATGCACTCCAGTCAGCTGGGTCACACGGGTCTCCTTGGCAGTTACTACACAGCGTTCATCACTTGGTGCTTGTTACAGCTCGACTGCTTTTTATTGGATGAAATATGCCTTTGCCATTCTGCATTTAAGGCAGTCAGATAAGGATCAGAGAAAACACATTTAATATCCTCTCATTTCTGAGTATGTTTACTTTGAATTCATCTCACACCAAACCACTTACTCTTAACCATTTTTCTGCATTTTCTGAGATTAATGCAAAGAACCTGCCTCACAAAACAACTCCAAACTGCCATGGTTTTCAAGCCCAAACCAAAGTTTGTGTTCATCTACGCAAGAATCTCTTACTCAATTCCTGATCAATAAGTTGTTCCCACCATATAAGAACAGGTGATTATTACAACCAAGGTTTGAGGATGCTCAGGTGAGGAGGTTTCTCTCATCCCTACCCTACAAAACAGTTTCCTCAATCCTCAACTTAAAAAGGTTTTCACTGGCAAAGAGTACAAATCCAGTGGATCCAAACACCAATTCCCACTGCTTATTCTTTAATATTTGACAGGAAACACCTCCACATCATACACATAGTTGCTTTTACACACGATTTTCAAGCTTTAAGGGGGAAACAATTTTATTCCCACTTACACTGACAATGAAGTAAGACAGTTTCAGATTCTTTCTTAAAATGCTCCACTGAGTTTTCCTTCATCCCAAGGAACTGAAAGCTAAGTTTCATTACAAATATACTAAAAATAAGAAGTACTTATTAGATGAAAGTAAACAGTAGTTTCTAGAGGGGAAGATAGTATTTAAATTTATTTAATTCCCACCATACTATTTTCTAAATCATGTCAGACCCCAATTCACTATTGAAAATAGTTCTGGCAAGCTCTTGGCCTCAAGCTTTAGCCCACACAGTGGAAGTAAGAAGAAAACGCAATGGGTTTTCAGCCTAAGCTCTGTTCAATCCCTTTTTTCCTCCTCTCCAGCTTTATAAAGGAAAAAAAATCATTATATGAGACTTTCTGAAAAGTATATGTCTTTTTCTTAAACCAGTAAATCAATACAAAACAAAATACCCTGATGGTCGGAACGAACAACAGATCATCTAATCTTGCCACCTAACAGATGAAAGTACTTAACTCAAATTCCAGGAAGTCCACACAGAATTTCATATTACTTTTTCTTACACTGATGCACCTTTAACTAGTGTGAGAGTGATTTATCTTTGAAAGATGTCTTGGTTTGGGGTTTTGTCTTGTTAGTTTGTGTACATATTCTTCCAAAAATTTTTCCCAATTGAAAAAACCAAAAATCTTCCAACAACAGGGAATTCATCCCACAGTTATTTAAACTAAAAATCAATAAACATAACCTGAATTGGTTTAGCTTCTGCTAAACTAAAATGTGACCATCAGTAATGAAATCATGCTACATCACTCTTCCAATTAAAAAAATCACCCATCTATTTGGTTTTCCAACAGTCACTGATTGGCTCAGTAATAACGATATTACATGACAGTTTAACTCTTTGCACACCTCTTCCATCCCACTTAACATCTCTTTGAAATAGGTAAGCTCAACCCTTATTCAAATAATGGTCTGATGCTCTTGATAACAAGCTTTCAAGTCCTTTTTGTCAGTCACTATGGTTTTACATTAAACTGATAAAATAGCCTAACAGATATGAACAAAGCTTAGAAACTATTAATATACTGTTAATCAAACCCTGGATGTTCAGAAGCTTTCCTCCAATTAAGAAAAGTTGATATTCTGCAATGAATTCATTTTGTAATAAGATTCAAGCTTTAATGTTGAGCTAACTGATAAGCAATGCAATTTCAACTTCTCAATATGGACATAATAACTAACTTTTTCCTTCTACTGCGGTAATTATTCTGTGTTCTGACATTGGATTAATAAATGTTTTACCCAAAACCCCAACCAAAAAAACCCCCAAGGTGCCACAAAGCAATAAGGACAGTGGCTCATGGCATTGGAGCTTAATTACCTAATTCCAATGAGTAAAAAAGCACTGTGTTTTACAGCTTCTGTTTAGCACCTTGCATACCCTCCCAACTCAACACAGGGCTTAGTCACTTTATGACAGCTCTGCAATTGCCCAGTGACTTCAGTCATACTTGAATTTTGCAGCTCGAGGAACTTTGTTGGACAACAGCAGCAATGGTGAGCACTTTTGGTCCTCATCAGTACAAAGTTAGATTATCACAACCTATCTTCACCAAAGTCAAACATCAAGAGAGGTAAGCAGAGCTCATGCATCCCTATTCAGCCGTTCAGCTGCGGAGGCACAAAGCACCTCAAACACAATGATTTCCTAAACTACCCATAGCACTATTATTTCTTAGATTTAGGTAACTTATTTTTAATAATCTTTTTATAACACAGAAAACATGTTCCTTTTCTTGAGAGAAAATATAGTTGATCAGTAGCAAGTTATTACACAAAACAAACAGATCAACTTCAGTTTTCTAGTCTGTGACTAAGTATTTCAGTTGCATCATGCACTTGCAGGAATACCATCTTTGCCTAAGCCTAGTGCAAGGACAGGACTTGGGCAGGATCAGTCAGTCCCTGATGTTTCCGAATAACAACTTGTAACAGGTAAACAACGTACCAGGAAGGATACAGTCTGCAGAAGACTCACTGATACTTTTATACCCAGGTCCTTGTACCTCCTTTAATATTTGGTCTCTAAAAGCCTGCCTTAAACAGAAAGGTTTTACTGCACATCTATGTATTTCTACAGAATACTCACTATTTTAACTGATAATAAACAATATGTTTTCAAAAAGTTCTGCACATGTATGTGCTTTTAAATCTACAAGCAAAACACAAAACACTTCAGGGGCTCCCACATTTCTACAGGCTACAGGTTTGAGAACCTGAAAGTTTTGTTGTTCAGATACACTGAAAGACACACTGAATATTTCTTAGTGGTTCGCATCATGACTGAATGTATCTTGAAACTCAGGTGCTTATGTGACAACTGTATGTCACCTTACATTACTAAGTTTGAAGTTACAACATTCAGGCTGTACCTTTTTTTTTTGCCAGACATACCTGTACGGTCTTTTTAATTCTGTGTGAAGGACCTGGATACTCTGGGGAATACAATTCTGTTAAGAATAATGAGTTGATTAATGTTGATTTTCCCAGTCCAGATTCACCTAGAAGAAAACAAAACAGTTTCAGTAAACCCAGGAGAGTATCACATCGAATATAAACATTTAGATCTACATTTCAAAAGCTCTTTAAACATAGTACCAGAAAACATGTACTGCACTCTAAGACTTTGAGAATCTATCATCTTTTCCAATTTCAAGGAAAACCTTTCAAATCCAACTGTCACTGTTGGGCTCTACAGACATTAATTTTTCTGATCATATTGAGTGCATTCAGCACTTTTGTCTATTGATCCCATTACAACACACATAGATGATATTACATTAAATTTTATACAAAAGCTATCTTCCTGGTGTAACTCATCATAATGCCAAAGCAGATTAAATTGTCTTCTTTATTTCAATTATTATTTGAGAGTCTTTATTATCAGGCAGGGAAAAAAGAAGAGGGGTGGGAAGGAGAAAGACTGAGATTAGTTTGCTGTAACTGTTAAAGCTACAAGAGATAAAATGAAGTTTCAAACTATGTGGTTTGCCTGGGAACTTTGCTGTTGCTGGGGCACAGAAGGGGGCTGGATTTTATTAGGGTTTTTTTTGGTAATTTGTTCATGAGCAACAAGAAGTCAGCCTTGCTAAAGAATCTGGAGAAACTACAGCTAAACAGCCCGAAGCAAAGATTACCCTCCATTTACAGCTCTACAGAGACAAGGGCAAGAATTTCAGATCAACTACTTATTACAGTATTTTAACAGAAAAGTCTTATGCTTTGGGTTTGTTTTTTTTTTTGTTAAGACTACTTCAACACAACAATTCACAGGACGAGAGAACTAAGGAAAAAGGTATAAAAAAAATGCCGCTTTCTTTCTGTTTAAGCTTCACATGCAGTCTGTCAGTACATTGACCTAAACAGAAACAGACACAGAAAAATTTGCTTTAAAGCTAACAAATTTGAAGGCAAACTATGTTATGTACTTTCACTGAGGGAGGAAAATGAGCTGAACTGGGCTCATAATTGAAAGTTAAAACTTAACTAAAGCACTAATCACTCCAGCCCCAACAAATATTGTGTTGATTTAGAGACTGAACTGAGAAAACTTCCAACCCTGTCTTGAGATAAATGTCCTGGGTTAATGCAACAGAGTTACAAAATAGAAAGTAGGTAGGAACTGTCTCCCCTGCAATAGGTATCTGGGTTTCCTACACGAGCTGGCTCATACACAGCAGCCATCTCGATTACAGTGGTGTAGCACAGAGTGTCTGCAGCACGGAGCAGAGCAATCTCATTAGCTACACTGTAAACGGATTAGCAGCTGATGAAACACTGCAACCAGAGCTCCTGCGGGCTGTCTGCGCTCTCAGTAGTGCTTGTTCTTCAAACCCCACCCTCTTGGACAGGATGAGCTAACCCGTGCTGCGAGCAGCGGCTGTCCATAGCCAGGCTGATGGGATGCGGGAGCCGAGGAAAAGCGAGACGCTCAAGGTATGGTGTCACGATAGCAATGAGCACTAACCCCACCACGACAGGTTTATGCAAGCCAGCAGGGAAATGCCTGCTGACAAGATTTCATCACTGCCCTGCAGATTTTGCCTTTTTTCGTGCTCAGATGCATGAGACACGAACTATGCAGTAAACACAGTGCCTCCAAGTCTGGTTACAAAGGACACAGGCTTTCTACTCTGCATTGGCAAGACTTTAAGGGCAGGGTCAGCTGCAGCCAAGAGACCTCCCCAACAATTCTGCAAAAGAAAGAAGCTTCTGAAATGTGCAACTTTCCAATCTCACAGATGCATCCCAGTTAAAGCTTAACCTCCATCTCACAACCCTGGTCAAGAGACACATATCATTCCAGTTAAACTGAAGGTTTTTATCCACCCTAATAAAGCCCTCAAGAGGGTGGCTCTGATTTTGAAATGTACAATTCACATCAGTGACTGCTTTTTAACTTCATCATAATCTTGCAAAAGGCACCCTAGTGAAGTGTTGAATATTTCAGCATCAGATTCTACTTCAGTATACAAAAAGGGTTGCCCCTTCTGCCTTCTATTAATTTTGGGTGAAAAACACTGAGAACAACCACTTCTCCTGAAAATGAGTGCCTGTCAAGTTGTCATTGAAATTCAATATATGGAAATAAGATTTTCAGTTTCAAAAGAATGTGATGGAAAACCAGGAGTTTGCCCTAGATAGCTTGGGCAGCTGTGGCACTCCATACCAAGCAGTTCCTGAACTGCTGAAGCACTACACCCTGAGAGATGTGAGGTTTGTTCCCCTCCCCAACCTTCACCCCCCTCACAGCTGCAAGGATGTGAAGACAATTTTGAGCTGAAATTAGTGAAAAGAAAGTATGCTAAGGATATTTATGCTCAATCTTGTTCCCAAAGGTGCCCAGCATCCTAGATATCCTTACCCACCATACTAACTTTAATCATCCAGTGCCGATTATAACAGTTTAAATTGCTTATCTGCATCCAGTAATTCAAGTATTATATGTAAGAGTTTGCATCAACGCACCAGTCCTGGATGCAGTTGTGCCTTAGGTCTGCAACAGCAGTAAGAGGCTTTAGTACCAAATGAAACAATTGCACTGAAACTGTAGGTAAAAACTCTAACTGGAACAATTAATATTGTACTATAGGAAGTCATGCTGATTCCACTGTAATAAAGCAAGTTTCTCTGATGATTGCAGTAAAAGCAGAATTAGAGAGATCAACTCTAAGTGAACACTCTAGAAGCCTTTCTGGACACACTAAAATATTCTGATCTTCATTAGAAATATGGTAAGAAAAAAAAAATCCAACATCAACCAAAACAACTCCCCCAAATCCCCCAAATAAGCACACATGAAACACTCTCAACTCCACAACCAAACAAAACCCTCTGTCCTTCCCAAAATTACCTAAAAGGGTTGCCTACTGGAAAGGCTGGGAAATTAGATTCCACGGATGCAACAGGCTATGAATATGGCTAACAAAACCACAAGGGAGAACGGAAAACAAACGAAATTTAATTTGCCTTTACAGAAACAAAAAGATACATCCCAAATAAAATGCATCTTCCCACTTTCAGTAAGCACTTCTGAAGAGATTTTGCCCTTTGCTGCATGAACTGGCAAAAGGATGCAATGCAATAGAACGTTTTCAACAGCAATAACTTCCAATCACTTAATGAATTATGATGTGGTTAGACCTAGGTGCCTAATTAAGAGTGAGCAGTGTTTAGAAATGTGTTTTAAAAAGAAGAAGAAAAAAAAAAGAGAAACATTTATTTTGAATCCAAAAGGTTAATTATTTCTGGTATCCAGGTACTGCTTTTCCTTGCCCTTGCTCTCCCACTAAATATTTCACATAGGCTTCAAGTTATTCTGAATATTGTTATTTTTCTTCATTATTTTGCATCTCATGTTTATTGGCAATTTAGTGTTTCCAAATATTAACATTTTATCAAGCTGTTTTTGTAGTCACATTCAAACACATGGAGCTGGGCACTCTCGTTGGTAGAAATAAGCACATCATTTTACTAACATACTTTTGTGAAGGAAGACCTTTTGTGAGCCCTTACAGGACTAGCAAAAGTTTCAACTCTTCTCAAGTCCACAAATTTCTAAATGGCTGTACAAATAGTGGAACTTTTCTTATACACTTGGGTTTAACAATTACCTCTTGATCATTAGCATATTTATAAAGATGGCCCATACCACATCACTTTAAATTAACCTTGGATAGCAAAATTTTTTCTTCTGTAAACAAAACACTCATCAAGTACTTTCCTTTTTCCCTACACGTAAGACCAGCTGTAACATGAGAAGGGAGACCAAGGAAAAAAACCAAAAAACAACACATTCAGTCTCCTCTTTTATATCTCAAGCATATATATATCAAACATACTTCTGGGGGTCAGAGGAGACCACTGGCAACCACAGGGATGCTTTTCAAGGCATGTAAATAGTCTCCAGAATAGTACTAAAGCAAGTAAGTAAAGGAAATGAACAATTAAAAAACTGGAACAATGGTGTGCAATCCACGTGAATGGGGGAAAGCAGTGCTTAGGTAAAAAAATAAGTAGCTAGCTCAACTGAGCTACATAAATCTTTCACCTTCATTTCCAAATCCCTCCCCATAAATGAACCAGAAATCCTAATCTGTGATAATCAGTTAGAAAATCTACTCACAGCTAACTTGCTTCCATCAGTTCTTGCTATGACTTTATTACTACAAAAAGCCTCAAACTGCCAGCATCTGCTCCCTGTCATAACAGAAGTGAATTGTTACCCTTAATGATGCTTTTTTCACCGTTCATTGCTATGAACCTCCCCTCCCCCAACTTTCCAGCCTCTGCCATTCATACTCAAATATCTATGAGAAAAATGGACAAGAAGTCCAGTTCAGCCTAGCTTTCTTATGGCTTTATTTGTAACTTCTGGTAGAGACCGCAGTTTTCTCATTCATATTTTGCCGCTCTCAATAATGCATCACACTACACCTTCCAGATACCACATCATTCTGAAAATCCAGGATCGGTTTTCTTTTGTACTTTTAGGATCTTCTTTTTTAAAACTCAAGCCCCGAAAAAAGCATGACTTGCATTCTTAGATTTATGACCTCATGTGATAGCTCATTAAACATATCAAGTGATCAAGGTGAGTAACCAATCTTGAACATTCTCAGCATGCTCTCTGCATTACTTCCTACCTCTTCATTTTAAGTTACTCTTGCAGAAACAACCAGAAGTTTTCTACTCTTCACTAACAATTACTTGGCTATCTACCAGTGAAACAGTATTTCATGCTTATGCCCTGTGACAGTCAACTGCACCACTGGGAACATGATCTCAAGTGCACTTAGGAGTTTCAAGCTGCTTTCCCAAGCTCCAGGTGGGACTACAAGACTGCCAAGGAACCACCCACCAGCAAGAAAAATGCTTTGCAGCACTGGAAACCAAGACTTCATTTAAATTGCTCGGCTTGATTTGCTTCATGTATCATCACCAAGAAGATGGCCTGGTCTCTCTGTCACTGTCTCTTATTAACCAGACACAGCAAGAACTGCACATTCAAAAGCTAATCTTGATGCCTGAGAGAAGGTAACTCATCCTAGTGGGACTTGTGGCTCATTAGAGACAAGCCACCAGTAAAGTGCCGTGGTAACCAGGTTTCTAAAAATTGCACAGAGTTTTCGGAAGCTTCCGCTGCATTTTAAGTAGACATCTGTACTAAATTGAGACATTTAGAGTTCCTTGATACAAGCATAAGCTGAAGTTGCTTCACTGCTTTTTCAGAATGAAGCTATCCAACAGTGTTTCTTCTGTGATGAAGTGCATTTGATAGCACATTTCATAGCCACAAAGAGTTTTTACAAGGGGATCAAATTCAACAGAAAATGCTGTACTTCTCCACAACCTACTTATACAGCATGTTTACATCAAAGCATATTTTATTTTTAGCTGGTGAGCAAGTTTTTTCATGGAATTTTTCCATTTTATAAATTCTAATTATTGAGACAGTTTTTGCTTAAAACATAATCCCATTAGTTTGATGCTGGTGACTCAAAGAAGGGTAAAAAAGCTTGTCAGAAGGCATAAAAAATAATGCATTTCATCTTCTTTCATCCTTGTACAATTCACAGTTTATGTTCATGACAGCACCTGCAGCTTTATGCAAATGTGCAATGGCTTTGATGGCACTGTTAACACACAGGTTTTTGCTTTTATACAGAAGGGAAGCTACATGAATAATCAGAGAGCCTGAACTGTGGCGAGTGGTATGATGGAACCATCCTCTTGCCGAAGGGGAATGATGCTCTGCCATGTCATTATACACAACCACAAAAATGAAGACTACAAGATGCTTTTAATTTCAAGTCTGATTTTAGAAGCTTTTCTAAAGGCTAGTTCCTGTCTTCAGTGCTCCACAAAATACAAACCAACATTCCAATAAACATGTAAGAACATCCAAATGAAACCTGTCAGAAGGAGGATGGGAGCAGGACCATGCTGCTGCCACACATTTACTTTTCTATGTAGGATGGTGTCATGTGAAATCTTGCAAATGCTCAACTTTGTCTTTTACAGACATTTATAAGCGGAAGAAACCCAAAGCTCCACCATTTCACAACTTGAATGTGAAGCATAAATTATGGAAGCAGCATATGTTAGTGCCACAAAGATGCTCCTAGCAAAACAGAGCAACAGGGAAGTCTAGCAGCAATAAATTAATTTCTGCCTCTCAGCAACTGCATCAACAGCAACATAATTTCAGCACTCAGGATACAGTAAGACAATTTAATCAATTTTCTGAGAGCAGAATTTTAAGTGCAGTAACCGAGGGCAGACTCTTGGCGTATCATTGTCCCAGACAACATTTAAATAATTCAGAAAAGCCATTAGCAGGGATGGGAAATACCTCAGAAGACTATTGCAACAGATTCTACATAGCATTTTCCAAGTATTATTGTCTCCTCTCAAAGCAGAAGCAGGTCTAGCTTTCTGCAGCTGACAGATTTAAACTGCCATGAAACAATGGTTTAACTTCACAGGTGAAATTTTGACTACTGCCAAGAAAAATGGTCCCCTACTCCCAAACCAACTCTTGTATTAGAATTCATAATGCAGCCTATGTCAGGCAAGAAGCTATCCAGCAAGCTAGGGCACATAGGGCTTCAGGATGTGAAAATGAGGGGGAGATGACATCAGACAGATGAGCTAGGTCAAATACTCTCCTCTCTTTTTGGAAACAAGGGTAAGTGTAAAAATCTGCATTTAAAACTATACCTCTTCTCTGTCACAAAAGAATCACCAACATTTCACAAGTCAAAGAATTTGTGGCACTTCCTGAAGAAAGTGGTATTTCCTCTAATTGCATATACAGGCTTTACTGCTGATAAACAGCATGTCTGCAAAGTAGCCATTTAAAATAGGACGTATTACCTAACTTAACGTGAGGCACGGGAAGCAATCTTTCAGCATTTTGGACAAACACTTGCAGTTCAGTAAAGCCAAGGAACCAAAACCACAAGTTTCTCTTCACTTTTAGTTCTTCAGCATTACTGCAGATGACAAACACTACATGGCATTGGTCTGCTCATAGCTAGTACCAAGAACAGCTGAAATGCAACAATCTGAGCTTCAGAATTACAATCCCACCATTAGCAGCTGCAGACCAGGCTTGCCAAAGCTTATCTTGCTTTGTTTTCCGCGTTAGGTGAAATAAAACTCCTACATCTGATTAAGCTGTAGTCATACTGCAATGCAGCTTTAGAGACATACAAGCAACAAGAAGTTGTCAAAACTGACCTACATGGAAAATCTGAATGCACAAGCTCTCTGTGAAGTAACTGGGTTAAAGAACTCAACTGGAAATGACAGAAGCTGCAGAGTTCCGGGACAAATCTTCTACGGTGAAACCTCATAACCAGGATACACCTGCAATTTTCACAGGCTTTGACAAAGCCAAAATAAAGAGTCTTCACAAGAAAAAAAAAAAAAAACTTATTGCTTCAAAAATCAAAGCAAAAGGAACAGAAATTGTTGCAAAAAAAAATTGATAAAGCAGGATGCTCTTTTTAAGGCAAGAAAGCAAACATTTGAGACCACCTTGGTTTGAGACTCTGAGACTGCTTGGTCTGAAAGAATTATGCATCTAGAGAAAGCTGTAAAGCTGGGCTTAATCTCTGGAAGCAAATACAGGGATAAATAGAATTGAATTCCCTGATTATATGAATTATTTAAAAAAAAGAAGAGGGGAAGATTAATAGGAACATGAAATTTGTCATCTCTACATTACTGCTGACAACCAATTGTACAGCATTTCCAGTACATAATTACTAACATTTGCTGACTAAAGAATGAAAGGTAAATTAATGAACAGACATTGCAGATCAGTCACAGCAGGCGCTTTCATTACTTGGACAGAAACAAAACTGATGCTGCTATCAAAATGCTAATGAAAAAATAAGAAAGAGTGATGTGGTTTACCTTATCTTTAAGATTAAAACACTTGGTACAGATACAGGGTCAACATCTCAGACAGTGTGGCATGCATACAACTCAAGAACAAGAAGCTCTACACATCAACTTGAGCAAAAGGAGAGAAAGGTGAAGCACTTTAGGCAGCACCCTCCTCAAAACACCACCCAACTGATACATCTAAGGCATGAGTATCATAGAAAATTTCAGGACAAAAAATTATTTTTATTTACACAGAACCTAATGAGTTTCTACAGAATAGTAGAAAGAGCACTTAGATTGACTTACTCAACACTTCATCAGCTCTTCCCTTGAAAATTTACACTAGAACAGAATAAAAGCTACTGGAAGTATATTGAGTGCTCTCAAAATATCCCAGACAGGACATTCTGCTATTAAGCAAAACCACAAAACTTTGTCAGAGGACTTAACTCAGAACATTTCTTGTAGTAGTGAAAATTTCTTTCAGTACCTTATACCTTCCCTCTTGATGTCCTCTCTCTTTAATATCCTTGGAAGCACTTTTTATAGCAGGAAATTATGTTGTGACAAACCCCTTACTGGTACAAGTGGCAAGAGGAAGATAGAGACAGCTAGACAGAATTCTGAAAATTCACCCCAGGATATGACTTTTGTGGCAATAAGGAATGAGAAATCAGGGCAATGTTGTTTGCAAGTTAGGATAATTCTGCTTCTTTGGCCTGGTGTTAGCCAACCAAGTAGCAAGAGGACCACAGTGTTCTCCTGGATACACCGCTGCCACTTTTAAGCAACCTTGGCAAAACATGCTTTTTTTTCCATAAGACAGCCTCCACTGGAATTGTGAAAATGGGTATTTTAGCTCTAAGAAAGGGTGAGGAAAGTTGAAATAAGCTTGTCAAGACTACATACTTGTTGTCAAGACTACATTCTTTTTAATATGGCAACAACTGTTTTGCTTAAATGCTAAGCCATTGTTTCCAAATTGCTGCCACCACTGTTCAGTTTTCTAATAATGACTTAGAAGAAAACTGAGCTGCTTTTCTAGCCAACAGGAGCATCCATTTACAAAGTGGAAAGGAGAATGGACAGGTCTGATAAGGTCATATCCTAAGACCTGTCTAGAGTGCTTGCTATGTTTTGCAGCAGATAAGTCTGAAGGACAGACACAGGAGGTGGACCAGGACTCCTGGAATTCCTGACAGCTACAGAGGACACAGCTCAGAGCCAAGAATGCTGAACCTGGTAAGTCACAGGCTTGTCCTTTACAGAAGGTGAGAATGATACACAATGAGTTTAGTCAAAAGAGATACCACAATTCTTAAAATATTTTTTTCACATAAATTCTTAAATCATTCAGTCAAATGCAATGCAAAAAACCCCCCCAAAAAACCAAACAAAACAAAAAAAAACCCCACACCAAAAAAACACCCCCTAACATCTAAGTAAGTGAAAATCTGACATGCTCTTTTCTGACTCAATGCCTGCTAAGTTGCAATTATTGTTTTCTGCTCTGCCCAGAACTGATGTAGCAGAAAAGTGGTGAACAAATACTTGTCAATAGTCAATTTCCTTCAAGTTAGCAACTTTATATATATTCCACACTTTTACCAGTAGTGTATGCCTCCAAGACCTAAAAAAATAAAGAAATCTTGCAGTTTCTTCTCCACTATAATGCAATGGTATCCCTCTAAATTAACCTTTTTAATACAACACATCACAGTTTCATCTCATCTTTTATTTCAATATTTATGCTACACTAAGGCTGAGTTTCACTGTGGATTTCAAAGTTATTTGCCTCTATAGGGCTAGAAGGACATGAAGCAGTCTAACAATTTCTATATTCCTTAAATTAGTATACAAGGATACTACCTTTGCAGTACTATGCATTTTTGTTTTATCCAAACTTCAAAATCTGAATTGAAGAAGTCTAATGTTGCTCTCCCACTGCAAAAGTCTTCCCTTGCCTCATGTGCAATCTTTAAAAACTCATCTGAGAAATTATCGTATTCCAATTCAAGTTTTTTGTCCAAAATGATATATCAGATACACATTTCTTCTGAAACAGTCATTTTAGTAATGAAACTTTTTTTAAAAAAAGGAAATTAATATAAACTTCAGTGATGTATGGAGGTCCAAGTGAGATAGACCTGATTAACATGTAGTTTTTTATTGACAGTTTATATGTGAAAGCTCCCCATTTGGAAAGCCATCTGAAAATGCATACTAGTAGGATTTCCATATTCCACAAATGTTTCATTTGGAAACACACATCCTGATTCGGAAACAGACAACTAATTTAAAGCCAAGATTGCACTATGCTAAAGGATGTGTCATTTAAAAACATTTAAGTTGTACTTTTAAAACCAAGAACAAATATTTGCCTTCATCCTACACCACACTGGGCGGCAGCTGCAACAACCAATGCTTAAAAGAAGTGTCAACTCGAAAGCATGTTGCCAAAGTACAGAGTTATGTACATCCACTAATATCAGCTGATCTGAAGTGTGACTTAAGCTGAGCAGCGCTACAGGTTGTGCGTGCTCTTCCCCTGAGCTCTCAAAAATTTCAGATACATACAGAATTCACAAAATACAGATTTTAAGCCTTTATCTAGGAATATTTTTTCATTCCACCCTACAAGACTGACTTATGCATAGCCTCATTTAGTATTTTCAGTAGGAAGTTATCCATATGATAAGCTGCTCTTTCAATTAGAGAAATCAAAATTCTTCACGGAAAAAATATCTCAGACAAACACAGATCCTTTGTTACAACCACAATGTTACATAATGCTCAAGATTTTTAGTCAAAACAATAAGTTCAATTCAACCAAGGCTCAGTTTGACAACTTTCTGAAACAAATGCCTCATGACTGTCATATCAACCAGCACTGCCACCAAAAAAAAAAATTAAATCCCAGCCTCCAAGCCATTCCTCCTTTGTGCTGACACAAGATATTCCTTTGCTGTGCTGCAAGCAGACTGAAGACTAGCCTTCCTTGCAGCTCCCAGAAAACACTCCAGCTGGATTTGCACACTAATCCAATTCGGGCCAAGTGCTGTTAAGTTCTTTCAGCAGCAGCACAGACTTAGGCCAGGTTAAAATCTGAACTTCAGCCTGAGGAACAGCTGCTATTGCTGGATCACAGTTTTTCTAATTAAACCAGAAGGACACTTTATAAATGCCACTGAGGATATTATGATTTTTCAAGTACTTAAAAATTATGAAGAATCATTTCCATTCTCTTACTCATGACACTGACACCCTCTAAATCAACTAAATTTTCCCATCCAAGCATCTTTGAAGGGTTGTCCACTACATTAATAAAGAGCACGAAAAGGGAATTCCAGCATCTGTAAAAAACATCAGGGACCTAAGGAAAAAAAGAGTTCTACAGAAAAACTAGTGAAAAGGAGGCTGACCACATATGGAATGCACAGTATAATTTTCCCCCTTCATTTTGTTCTGTTCTTCATTAAACACGCAAACCTTTTATGTTTTGGGGTGTTTTTTTGTGGATTTGTTTGTTTTGTGTGTGGTTGTATTTTTTTTGTGTTTGTGTTCTGGTTTTGTAGTTTTTTTAGCAATGAAAAGTACTCATGTCTCATTTTCCTAAAAGCTACCATAACCTGGTCTAGGAAAAGCAGCTGACAAGCACACAATACTTAAATGAAAATATGCATCCAGGTTTTATAGTTTTTAAAGATGTGCAATTATTAAAAAGCTAGAAGAAAATGAGAAGAACACAGACCTTGAAATAAACAAGTCTAATAGTAAGCCCAGTGCCACAATAAAAAAGTAGTTTTCCTTCTGCACAGTTTTATCCATTAACATCTGTGATGCTCATCATTCTTGCCATGTTCTGATGGGAAACCTATCAAAGGACTTAGCAGCTCTGGTTATTTTCCAGTGGTAACTTTATGCTGGTCACATTACAGATCTACCAATACTAAAGTGATTGAAGGAAGCCTAGAAAAAGACAGCTCTCCACCATCACATTGGTTGGTGGAAAAAACAGCCACATCAAAGAAATCGACTGGTACTGATATGAAAAAAAGAAAAGCTGCTAGTTGACATATAGAACTCCAAAACAGAGTTGTATCTAAGGCACTGACTGACAAAGACTTTCCACTGATTCTAATAGTTTTGAAAAGCAAGATCCAAGTCTGGGTTTTTCCTAGCCATTTCCAAATGCTATGACTAGTAGTATAACAGCCTTATAAAAAGAGGGGGGAATAGGGGGACATTTACCATTACAATAACATCAGTTATTGTTCAAACTTACCATGATGAAAAAACAGCGTGTCTTTTTGTACTTGAATACCTACAGTGTTATTGGGAACTCCATTCTTGAAAGTGCAGGCAAAACAACAGCCAAGTCAACACCACAAAAATGAAGATGTAACTAAGCAGCCTAAAGGATAGGGAATTAAAAGGATGAAGCCAGCAGATTCACTGTGCTGCACTGTAAGGTGTCTCAAACATCAATACCCATCTAAAGGTAAACCAACATCCAGGCAAACACCAGAATCAACAGAAAACCTGGGGCTGGAATGAGGAGAACTGTGAGAAGAGAAAGCTGGTACATGTTCAAAAAGTACAAGACAGTTTGAATAAAACTGAAAAATAAACTGCTAACTATATCTGAAAACAGTAGTTACACATAAGCAGTCCAAATCTATGCTGCTTCTGAACAAGACATCTCAACAGCAAAGCACCTAAGTCATGCAGCACAGTGGTCAGAGAAAAAACAAGGACAGAGTCCCAAATAAAGTATAATACTGGGAGCTCAGCACCAGTCACCCCAGCATCCAGTTACATGCTGCAGTGAAACAGTCCTGCAGAAAAATCAATTGGAAAGCTGTGGAAAATGGTTCTAGGCAAGATTCACACTTCAGCAAAAATATGTTGCGCTGAGCTGTGTTACAGTGTACATCAATAAGCCCTCTGCTCCCAACAGCATTCTTTCCAAAAATAAACTCACCGTAAGCAACCACAAACTTCCTCTTTCAAAACTATAATGTGTTTCAAGTTAACTACATTTACAGTTTTATTATTATTATCTTAATTCTTCTATTCTAGAAGAATAGAATAAATATTCTATTTATTATTATCTTAATTCTTCTATTCTGTAAAATAAAGACCATGGTTGGCACTAACACCCCTTCAAAACATGATCTTTTCTTCCAAAATTCCGTAAGGATTTATTTTTTCTTCACCACTCATCTATAATAATGCTTCATTTGAATTACAGGCCTAAATTGCTCCAGAACTAATTCAAGTACTGAAGAGACCAAGAGAAATTATTTGTAACTGGACCCAACTTGCTACTTGTACACCAGTTACATTTCACATACCCCTTCAATTGGACCTGCAGGGCTGTAATCTCTATCAGGATGCTGTACTGTTTCTTTCAACCATACTAATAAATTCAAAAAGAAGTAAAAATTATCCTTCTCTGCAAGTTGACTGTCCAGTTACTAGAAAAGGAGTATCCAGAGGGTCCCTAATCCCCTGCAAAAGAATATGAGATGTGTATTCCTGTCCTCCCCATCACGACCACAAGCTGTGCCTTTTCTGCTGCTTGAAACAATCCTGAATGACTGGATGCAAAGTTGGCATATTTCTGTGTCAAAATTTCTCCTAAAACTTATCCAGCTCTGATTCTGAAAGGAGCCATTTTTAAAATATAAACAACGAAGATTTAAACTGAAATGTGTCTTGACAACTAAAGTACTTCAACTACCACTCCTTGAAATCCTTGTACCAAGTATACCAAAGGTACTCCAACAAAATACATATTCTCAGGTTCGGTAATTTGGGTTTGTTTTTTCTTGATGGGAGGGGCCCACAGTGTTTTTTAATTTGAAAAGTTTCATGTCAATGATTAAAAGAGATAATTACCATGACTGGGGGAAACCACAAAGTGACCTGGATGACATCTTTCAGTACCGAAGTATGTCTTTTTTAAACTTCTTATTTAAGTATAAATAGCCCAAAAAGAGCTACATTAAGATCTCTAATGTGATAAACAACAGTGATGTCTGCAGCACAGGAAGAAATAGAAAAGCCATTTTCTGCTATAGTGACTCTGATACAAGATACTCTTAGCATTAAATTTGTTATTTCAAATTCGGTCAGATCTGCTCCAAGCTACATTAATTTCACAGCATTTGTACAGTAGCACAAAAAAAAATGGTCACATTTTTAAGACAAACTAGATTTTTAAGAGCTTTTCACTGGCTTCTTTTTGCTGTTAGAATCAATTTCCTTGTCTTAAAGATCATTATAGGCTTTTACTTAACAAATATTTGTAAGCTCCTCAAGTCTACTACAGACACCTATGTTCCTGCATCAGTCTTCATGCTTACTCAACCGTCTTGAAATGTCACAAATGGGAACAAACTGGGGTCGGGGGAATCATTAAGATCCCACCGTCTAAATAAAGAAAACTATCTGCTAATTTCCTCATTAGGAAAAGCAAATGCAGCAAACCCATAGCAAACTTTGAAGTGTTACCTGTTTATGCTAAGCATCTTGACATTTATTGAATTAAGATGAATGAGCTTGAAGCTTTTACCACTGAGAAGTTTGCAACACTTGACAAAGCAATCTATCAATAAAATGCAGTCAGAACTGCTTTGGCTAATTCAATCTAACTTCAAATGTTAAAGTTAGAGCTTATACCCTGCATGTTAAACATGTTATGGGCTTTTATGGTTTCTCCGACTTTTTACACATAAAAATTCCCCAGACTTCTAAAGCTTGTACTAGTCACCTTGCTTCCTTTTATCCTTTCAAAGAAATCAGCCTCACCTAGCAGAAAATAGGAACTACTTCCTGCATACAAGAAAAGCCAAACACTGCAGAATTTGCATAAAAAGTTGTACTACAGGAACTAAGACTTTACTACTGCACCTAAGGCCACACTTACACTTTTACTGGAAATAGCTACGCTCAGAAAAATTGCCCTCATTTGTAAGCAGTTATTATGGGCTTAATTGCAAACACAGACTTATAAAAAGATTTATAAATTCTATTATTGCACATGTTGTCCCACAACTGGCAAAATCAAGTTTGGTTTTCTAGACACCAGTGGCCATCTCCTCCTACCAGGCAGTTAGTACAGGTTCCTCTTTTAGCCCTCTTGACTCTTTTTCTTCATGGACGAAAGCCTCAAGGCAGATGGACTGAATGCTAATCAGCAAATGGGCCCTATTACCTGTAATCCTAGACAGGACCTTCTGATTTAGTATTTTTTCTGAAAGAAATTGAGTTCAAATGCTGCCAGACTGCCCCTTGATATGAATGAAAGCCCAGTAAATGGAACAAATGGGAGATCTACTTAAAATATAAATTTAAATCATAACTAAAACTGAACTGCACATGCAACCATCTAGCACACAAGTAAGACTTACTAGCCAATAACACTTGTGCTAATCAATTGTCCAACTAACACCAAATGCAGAATAGAAAAAGCTTATTTATAGTCTCTCCCAGGGAGAGTCACACAATTCTACAAAAAAACATATAGTAACAGCAACGACATAATTACCTGACATTTCTAGTCCTCAGCACCTTTTTAAATACTCTGAGAGTCAACAAGAGGTGGTAGAATAGAAGAGATCTGAGAACTGGCAGCTTGATCACTGTGACTTCCATCCACAAGGACTAACAAGTATTCTGGTACCAGACATAAGGTATAGGGAGAAAACAGCTCCAATACCTCATACAAATATCTATAATCCTGATCTGTAGGCTAGCAAAGCAGTAATTTTAAAATCTGAACACAGAATTACTTCCCCAGTCTCAAGGAGCTGTTTTGTATGATCACCGTTGCTGGCCTAAGTTATCTCAAAGTTTTTACGTAGATAAAATATCTAATTATAGGGGTATAATTTATATTCCACCCAGAAAGGAAACAAACCTCCCTTCTCCCCTTTTCCTCAAAACTTTAGGGTCTGTCTTCCCACACCCAGAATTGGGAGTGAGGAAGTAAGTTTTATTCAACCAAACAGGAACACACCCCAAACAGTTTTTTCCTTATATTCTATTTCATATATATCTGTGTTAATGCTTTTGACTCCAGCTTCCTTACATGGAGCCTTGCTGTTGCTGTTTACTCCTTTTTCCCTTCAGGTGCAAAAGCATTGTTTCATCTACAGCAGAACACCACTTTTTAGTCCTCAACCCCTCCGACAGCCTAAAGCAGCCACCAGTGAGTCAAGAGATACTTCACTGACCCCATCAAAACAGTGCTGGTTTGCCAACCAAAGCAGCAGCATTCACACAAAATAGCAGAGATGCTCCCCCTTCCAGAGCCAAAGCTGAGAACTCTAATACTAGTGCCTTGGAATACAATTACTGGGAGCAACCCATTGACTCTGCTATTAGGGAGGGATGAGAAATTAGTTCTGTTCGATTCTATTAATAACTCCCACTCAAGAAAATAAACCTGAAAGAGTCTGTGTAAAGTTATGCAATTTTTGCAACCACACTTCTACCCTCAGAGATTTCATGGCCCACTGAGTACATTTTATTTACAATTCTAACATTGGTCCATTGACCCAGGCAGCAATATGCTGCAGAATATGGTTAAGCTATTTTGAGTAGTATTTTGGCAAGTATACATGAATGTCTTACAAGAAACTGAATTTAGTATCTCTGGATCTTAAAATTCTGAAAATGAAGGATGACACAGTACACAGCAAACATACTCCTACATGAAATGCATCATTATATAACAGATCTCATGAGACTTCATAAAAACATATTTGAGGATCCTTTTGCATACAAGTTTTAAATAAAAGTAAATATATCAGTACTACTGAAAAAATAAAAAAATCCCACAACATTGCAGCTTTTAAGTCATCTTTATCTTTTTCACTTATCTTTCCATAATCACTGTTGGACCTAGAGCATAGGAGAAATACTGTTTTACAACTTCAGTGCATTTAACTGAGAAGGATCAACATTAGACAACCGCTATATTTCACATATCCTCAAACAAGAAGTGCCAAGAAAAACATGCCTGTGACAAGGCAAAAAGCTTTTTTTAATTCATCCTGTTCAGAGCATACACAATAGTGCTTGGTTTTGATTTATGGTCAAAGCTGACTACTAATTAGCAGGATTAGAACTGAGATATTAAGAAATCTGTTCTGAAAGGCAAGATAGTTTTGACAAGCTTGAGTAGATAAATTATCAACACAGAAAAAGTCAGTCATTATGCATAAACTCAAATATGGCCAAGAGCAAATAGAGACATGATGAAAAAAATCCTTTAAAAACACCCAAAAACCTTCCAAGAACAGATTATACAACAACTTACATAAGCAAATAAAAAGGGAAGGTTTTACTGCATTTTAGCAAAACTTATACTTCATATTAAAAAGGTTACCAACAAAGTAATCAAATATTTTTGCTACTTTGTAAGACTCTTAAAAAATAGTCAAAACACAGAACCATAATTTCCATATCCAGATTTCGTTTATTAAAAAAAATACAAAATCCAGATCTTACTCTCAAGATCTCTATAAATGAGATTGGGATTACATGTCTCAAAAGAGCTAATGAGGGCAAAGAGCTTCAGAATAGCTTCCATATAGTCTTTTACATTCTTTTCAGCATCTGTAGTTTTAGAGTAACTTCGGATTCAAGTACCCTTTGAAAGCAGTAAACTGAACCAGCTTCTCAATGAGTTACAAGGCAAAAAGTGAGAAAACCCTTCAGAACAGCAGTGGTCAAGACATCCACAGAATGACCGTGAGCCAATGAATCACTACATCTGTGCAGAAACCAACTGCACACTTAACCTTTTACAGTGCCTGTCTTTGTAAGACATGAATCACACAAGTCAGATGAAGAGTCACCCCAAGGATTAATGCGTGGATTTAGTGGTACTTGACGACAGAAACAGCAGGACCAAACACATTTAAGGCTTCAACAGCAAACACCCAATGAGCTCGCAGATAACAAAAGCAGCAAAAAAGGCTTCTGATGAAAGAGGTAGAGAGGATTCATGCTTTCAAAAAGTCCCCATGATGCAGTATTCAGAGCATTCCCAAAAAGCTTAAATAGAATATAAGAAACTGCATTAATTCTGAACTGTGTTTATGCACAGTATCCCAGGCACATCTGACTCAAGACAGGCAACAAGTCTCCCCTAATAAATCTGTTTTGTAACATCCTTTTAAGTGGAAACTCATTCATCCTAATCTTTTAGGGAAACATGGAACATACTACCTCTACTTCACACAATTCCATGATTATAAAGTGATCTCAGAGTCTGATGAAAAAATTATGTGGTATTCAGCAGATCCAAGATAAAAGAAATCCTTGTGGTGCACCATCTGACAACCTCTTCTGGCATATTGCAAGAGGCTGAACAGAAATTCACCGGTTAGCACATCCAACCAAGGAAGAAGGTTCTTCATGAGCCACAGATCTCTACTGCTCCTGCCTACCTTATCACTAACCAGTCACATGGTTTCCAGTTCTTCAGCAGCACCCAGTGCTAAATCTGAATCATGGGATTCAAACCAAGAGGGCAACACACAGCAGGTATTTCTGTCCCAGTCACATTTTTCCAGCTTTTTATCCATGGAAATTCAATTACTAATTATTTTTGCAAATCAAAATTTACATCTCAACACTAAGAACAATACAAGAAGTTTCCTTCATCTCCTGTTTTCACCTTCCCCTTCGATACTTTCCTACCTTCTCACCCAGCATATCAAGTCCTCACTTTCTCCAAGAATAGCTCAAAGAACAACAGCTTTTGCTGTTGCTGCTAGAAGCAGATAACTCTGAAGCTATACATATGTTTTGGCATATGCAGTCACTTTGCCAGAATATGTGGAAAGAGCTAAAAATGGTTTTTGAACAGTAAGTAATAAAAAGCCTTCCGGAAAAGGTTGAGAGTGGATCAACAAAAAAGCTGCAGCCAGAAACATCAAAGAGCACTACAATTTACTGGGCATGAAAGAACGCTAAATACACTCAACAGTACTGCTATGACACAGCAGCTTGAACTAAACAGGTAGAAAGGCATGCAAGAGACAGCCCTTGATCTTCCATTCTCAGTAGCATAAACATATTCAAGATACAATTTAACCAAGAAGTCACATGTGAACATCTACAGAAACAAAAACAGTCATTCTAGTTATCTTAGTCTTAGCTGAAAAATAAAAATTCCTCAGGTTTTTCAGGTTATTTTTAATAATGATTTTAATGACACTTCATTTAAACGCTTCTCACTGTATCCAGAAAACCCATCTGTTACATGGAGGTGCAAAAAAAATCTTTTTGCACCTCCATGTAACAGAATTTACCATAGAACGTCATCTACAAAGAGGCTTTATAAAAGAACCAAAAAAAGGGAGATGAACAAATTGAGGCTGCAGATTATGACAAGAGAAATTGCACTTTTATGCTTCTTTGTAATAAACAGGTGACATTAACTGAGTTCTCCATGTCACTCAGATAATACTATTAGTATACATGACAGCAATAGTTGACATGAAAAAACCCAGGTGTTTTAACAGTATAGATACTTTATGGAGAAATAGACAGCAATTACTGCCAATCTAAATTGGGCATATATCCACCTCTCTAAAGGACACGACAATCTGCAGTATTTCTGTGTCAAAGTCAATCTCTTATTTTTCTGTTGAGTTAAAAAACACTAAGAGGCTCTCTCTTCTTGCCCAAGAAGAGCCAGCCTCAAGCTTCATCTAAAGTGCATTGTTACTAGGTTTGTTAGAACAGTAGGTTTGGGTTTTTTTACATGAACAAAAATAAGCAGCTTAGTATGTGACACTTCTCTAGAATGTGACTCTCCTACTTAACCTGCAAAGGTGTAGTTCTCCGCAGCTGGAGAGGTAGGAAGCAGTATCCTGCTCCATATTAAAAATCTACAAATAACAGCATGAAAAAGGCAAAACAAAACAAAAAAATCCCATCACTTTATTAATGTTTGGATATGGGCACTTTCTCAAGAAGGAGCACAATCCACAAAAGTGTTCCGTAAAGTACAAATATGAAGAGAGCACACAGAAGTTATGAAAAGTCTCCTCAAAACCATCAAATGCAGTAAGAGAAGAATTATCTTTACTGAAGCTAGAGCTCTAACCTGACTGCTTTTTTTTGCATTTGGCAAGTTGAGGATACCCTAAACTTATTGTGATATATCTACACCAAATACGCAAACAAGTAAAAAACACATGTTTAGTGAAGTAGTGAAGCATGGGCTTTTCTTTATAGTATTATTATTATTTCATAGTAATAATTTACTTATTTAAATATTAATCACATCCAACATGCATTTAATCAATTTGGTTTTTTAAGCTGATAGCAGAAGTTTTAGGAGTTTTAAGGAAACTGGTAAGTACACATATTGACAAGCATAACCTTATTTGAGTAAGCAGAAAAAGTTCTCTGTATCTGCCAGCAGTTCATTTTGCTAGTTACAGGGAAGTGTTTATCTCCCTGCTTTTCAGCAAAACAAAAAAAATCCAACCAAAGATGCAATAACATGCCTGTTTAAAGATGCTAGAGGAATAAGATAATCAACTATGGATTTACTCATTAATTGCATTATCTTTTCTGTAGCAGTTTATTAAAAAGACAAACACCAAAAGAGCTCTTCACATTCTGCATATTCAAATTAGTGTAACTCAAATGAGAACTATCATTTTATACCATTTAATCAAATGCTAGTTTCTATTCATTTCCATCTATTTTGAGGCAACTCAATTTTGTCTTTGGCTAAAAAAAATGTATTTTTGGGTAAAATATTTTCACTTTCACACTAACCTGATACTGTGAGTGGCCTAACTTTACCTAATTAGCAACTGCGAAGCATGTCAGGACACAAATTTAACCACACATTCTAAAAGGTATTAGTTAGATTCACAAAGATTTCAGAGTCCTATCAAACCATCAAGATCTTCCATCTTCCTGAGCTCTGCTTCTGGATGAAATGGTATAAAAGCATTTCTGCTGTTCAACCTTTTTTGAGGCAAAACAAACCACCTTAATGGTAAAATAAGAAACCTGAATGGCAAAGATACCTTTGCAACATCTCATCCATATGATGAATCTCTACAGGACAATGCTACCTCTGGAAAGGCTTGGACTACTGAGTCTGAAAACTGATTTGACAGAAACATTTGTCAAGTAATTTTAATAATCAGACAGGAGAGCCTACGTTTCATCACAAGTTCAAGAACACAACTGATACCAGACCACTACCACCAAGTGTGACTCCAAAATGGGACCTTGCTTGTTTTATCTAACCCAGCATCCTCCTCCTGAGAGAGGACAAAAGTAGATGTTCAAGAGGAACCACATTAACATGCTTTGAGCAGGGGCTGGACCAGACAACTTTTGAGAGATTCCATCCAAACAAACTATTCCATGATTCTGTAAAAATGGCATGCAAGCAAACAGCGATGCTTCCTTGAAATATCACTTACCTCCCAAAGTTTACAGTGCTAGTTGACAGTAATCGTTATTTTGACCTCTTTACAACATGTGTTCTTGAAAAGTTATAAATAGTAAACAAGAAACTATCAACAGCCAGGCCCACACACTATTAAACTCAAAATTTATTTCTCAAAAACCAAAGGCACAGACTTCAGCAAAGCACAAACTTCAAGCACGAAATGGCTGTTTAACATTTATTTGCAGGAGGGTTATTTTGAAGCCTTTTAAAAGAGCTATAGATGAAGAGTCAAGAAACTGCAGGAGGCACGTAACTGGAGACCTCTTCATCCATCTTTACAGAGAGCTGTTTTCTCCAAATTAGTACCATGACAGGATTTCAGCTACTGTCATTATGATGATCCTCCTGATTTCCTGCTGTCTGTATCTTTGCCTGGTCTTAGTCAGCCACTCAACACCATTTAAAAGGCACTAGAAATACAATCAGAGCACTCTACACTGTGCCCTAAAAGCAAATTACTTCTTATAAATGAAGTTTATTTATAGAAAAAAGACCAAATAGAAAACTTAAGATGAGAGCCAAAACAGGGAACAAGAATGAATATATATATACACACACAGTGACTAGGAGTTTGTCTATTGATTACACAGCACAGCTGCTGCCTTGAACAGTAGGTTTCAACTCCTTTCTAATTAGACAGGTATACAAAAATGTTATGCAACCAATTGTAGAATAAATGCATTTACTGTTACTAAAGCAGAAACTGTTTTTGAGTAGAACCTCAAACAGTCCAAGTATCTGCAAAGCTCATAAAATACTTTCTCTGAGTCAGTTTTATTTTATTCAGCTATCTGAATGCTTGCCATTTGACATAAATCAACTAAAGCAGATAAATTCACAATCAGATAAAATTTTGGACACTGTCCTCAGTTCAAACCACAGCCAAACAGTGTATAAAACATCCTTTTACTTATTGTAGACTGAAATAGTGTGATAATTCAAGCCAAACTGTTTCAATTTGACGAATATTTAAAGCTAAAAACTGGTGCAATCATCCACGTCTCAACTCATTTCTCTGCATTCAGTCACTAAAAAGTATCTGATCATAGAATGACTTCACTATTAAACAACAGTGGCTAAAAGGATCATATTGTACAGAGCAAGAACAATATTTCAGAAACACAGCATGTTTTTCTTCTTAGGATTCAGTTTTTCAACCACTAGACAGTGTTATTCTATTAAGTCGATTAGTAAGCACCGTGCATTATTGGATTAAGGTCTACCTGTCTTGTAGCAGAAGTGGGTATTGATCTTGCAAAATCACTGAAAGAAAACATTACCCTGCAGTGGCAATTGATTTAGCTTTTTAGTTTCAATTGCTCAGGAAGAAATAGGAGACAATATATATCCTTGAAATAAAAATTAAACTAAAAATTTTACATACTGAAAGACAGTAATAGAATAAAAATTGAAAAATTTCAGCACAACTTCACAGAAGAAGCAAACGTAAAATATTATTTTTATAGATACAGTAACCTACATATAGGAGGAGTCTTGACAGAGCAACTAAGATCATGCTCTTCAAGGTTTGACTTTGCTGGAGTTTTACCAATGTGTCACAAATGGTGCTACCATGGAACAGAGGTGGAGTGTGGGAGAAGCGGCTTCTTTTGTCCTGCTCAAACCAACCTCTGCACCAGTTCCCTCACAGGCTTCGGAGTATGTGGAAAAAAGGTGCCTGTGATTTTGTTTAAAGCTACTTCTTTCTGCATCAGAAGATTCATACTAACAAGATTACCTCTGGCTTCTTCAGAGCCAGGAGTGTCATACACTGCACCTATATAAAGAGATCATATGATTTCTTTTCATAAGTACCATTGCTGACAGCACTGAAGAATGGTTAGTCACAAACCTGTGAATAGCAAATATCAAAAAATAGCAAATATCAAAAAGGTTTCTACATTCCCCAAGTCTTTGGCCCGAAGTCTGGAAATACAAGGTTAGACTCTGGTGACCAAAGAGACAGAAAGGGACATCCCCTTAAAAGAAGGGACATTCCTTTAAAAATAATTACAATAAACTTGAACATGACTTTATGCTGCTAACCTATCAAGCAAAGCACCATCACATTTCATCCAAGAGCCAAGAAAACTTGTCTTCAGGTCCTTAAAAATCCCCTTGTGTTATTTTTGTTATTCAGTCTTATGTGAACAGAGGGTATTTTTACTGCAGGGTATAACATGAATTGCTCAAAGGCCTCTTTGACAGACTGTGCCAATGTCATGTAAAGCATTTTCTGGGATGACAAAAAGAAAATAAACTAAATCATCTTCATCAATGTCAGATGAAAATAGCTAATAAGGAAAACAGCAGAGCAAAAAATAACCAGAAACTGACAATAAACTGTCTCATTCATCAAACCAAGGAAGACCAGATGGTAAAAGAGAATTGCTGACTTTTGGGACAAAGTTTATTCTCAGAAAACCTACAGCTTCCTTTAAACTCTGCAGCGTGGGACAGAAACTTTAACAATATCTTGTCATCAGAAAAATCATGTAGATGTGAGGGTAAACTAATGGATCACAGTTTAACACAGAGAGAAAGTAAATGTTTCACAGATTTACATCACAGGGTTCAAGGAGATAGTTACAGATGAAGTATCAATTAGCTCTTTACCAGATTATTATATCACAGGTGAACCATTCATATCTTGCATGAGCCAAACTTGGAATATTCCTGAGATTCCTCCCTACCATGTTTGTGAATACAACACATAATATTTTTATCCTGAAAGACAGAAGACACAGACAATGTGCATGAAGGCAAGAAACACCGACAGATGTGTGCAGTGAATGCCCTTTGTTACTCTATGCCATTCAATGATATCAAGCATCAGCAACTGCTGATCTGATAATCATATACTTCAGCAGTGGTTTGTTTCACAGTCATTCAGTTTAACACAATGCTCGTGATCCTGTACTGAAAAGTGTTCCACAGACTTCCAACAACTTCTTTCCACTTCAGACCACTGAACTATATTTTTTTACTATCTGCACAACAGAAAATGAACCCAGAATTCTGGATTAGCCCATATATTCAAAATTCAACATGTAATGACCTCAGACTGCAAAATTGCTATTTTAAAAGGTACTGCTGTTTGCAGTTTGAAATGTCACCTGGGAACGCTCCAGATTCTTTTCAAAAACGCAAGCTGTCACCTTATACAGAAAACAATGCCACTTCACATATCCCAAGCAGTAAAACAGCACAGCCAGATGCTGTTAGAACTGACACTTGATGTCTTTATCCAGCCCACACTTACCTGTGTCCTTCCATTGCATTGCTTCTCACTCCACAGAAGGCTGAGTTTAATTCCCTTGAATCACAGACCATTTCTGCCCTTCTGAGGAAGCCTCTGCCCCATGAAACACATTTGTTTAGTCTTCACAGAAGAAGTTTCATGAGCAGAAGGACTAGAATGAAGCACTTTGCATTGACTTTGACACACACATTGTTCCAGTCATAAGATATCAGTGCAATTCTGGCTTAAGGTTCCATCTTTGACCAAAACCAAAGTTTCACTGATAAAAAGCTAGAAGTGACTGTGAAATTGGAAAATCAAAAAACCCCTTCACTTCAAGTTTAACGGAGGGAAGGAACTACACCAAATGGCGTTATTACAAACTTAAAATAGCTTAAATCAACACTGTCAGAAACTTAGCACTATTCCAAGATAGAGTGTAAGTGTTCTCAGATTTGTGCTCTTGGTAAACTACAGAGAAAAATCAGGATGAAGGTAAAGGATGACAAGAACTCAAACAGAAAAAAGTAATTTGATGAAACAGCTTCAGCAGCCTTTCTGCCCTCCAACCACTGATAAATCTAAATAGTCTGCCTTAAGTATTGTATTATAGTAAAAATTACTGGAAAATACCATCAGATACACCATAAGAAGTGAGAAGAAGTATTATCAGAAGATGCTCATTGTCTTTAATAAGAGAAATTCAAGACAAGAGTACGGTATAAACTAAATTTATCAGTAAATTTGCTCAGAACCTCAACAGAAAAATATCCAAAACCCAAAATAAAACAGCATATAACAGCCATACTACATAAAGAAAAATACTAGGAAAGGAAGAAAAACTGTTTCAAATGGATTGACAAGGAAGATCTGAACTGACTGTTGTAAAATCAGCCAGAGGGAAAACAATCATATTGAATCACATTTAATGGGTCACATGGGCTTTACTACAACTGGATATTTAGACCACAAATACTCAATCCAAGAATATCGCTTTGGTTACAATATGAACCTATTCCTTAAAAAAGTTGTCAGCATTTCTTGATACAGCAAGCAAGACTAACATTTTCAGCCAACAAGAAATGAGAAGCAGTTTTAAACTTATACAGCATATTTATCTATACAAAAAACTGGCTCCTACTTTGAATCTCACTCTGGGCTTGTAGCAACGATGGCTTCAGAAACCAGCGCTGCAGTATCCAGGCACCTGATTATCCAGGGCTAAGGAACTGGAAACAGTATTCATGTGACTTCTAAGGGGTCACTGCTTACAAAACATGCAACATTTAGTTCACACCCTGCTTATGCACATGACAGCTCAGGACAATCTGTTGAGCATCAAAACAAGTGCTGGCTACTTGATAATCAATTTAAGAAATAAAACATCCACTAGTCTGGCACCTTCTCTAAGATGCATTCAAGTTCACACATTACTAATTATCCTTATTCTAATCTCAAAATGCCAGACGTATTCATTTCAGCTAAACTGCGACCTACAAACCTGTCATCAAAGGAACAAGGACCAGGGGCAAATGCTGATCTCACCATAATGAACAAGCTTATAACTGCATGTTTGTGTGCATGTGCGCATATATCTGGATGTGTAAAACCAGCAAGCACATTTTTACTTAGCAATAAAGAAATGGTAAGTTAGGAACACAGCAAAGATGGCCTGAAGACAGCTAATACTGTGACAGGCTTGATTATGTAGGGAACCATCAAAAAAATCCACAAAGCTTTAAAAGTGAGGATGATACCTAAACAATGCAGAGCACAGTCTCTCATTAGAGAATGGATTTTATGAAATTTCCTGAATTCATCTATTAGAGACCCAGTAAAATAATTCACAGCATTTTTTCATAATTCAGTTATGAGACTGACAAGAACACAATACAGGGAATAGAAAAAAAAAGTTGTTTGTAATAGAATAATCACTTAAAAATATATAAAAGCCATTTCAATTACAGGCAGATTTTTGCCAGATTATGAGTTTGCATCCACACACTTGGAAATATAAGTCTCTTCCCATAAAAACCTTTGCCAGTAAACAGAATTTTAATGGATAAATTAGGATCTGGCCAAAATACTGCCACAGTAGAAACAGATCAGTTACATTTACAATCACCAAAGCTTTACAAAAATAGTTTCTTTATTTTTCCAAGCGATATTTTAATATACTAAGACTCAGTACTTAAGGTTAGTTGTCATAACTTGAGTCCTGTAACAGCAAGCATCCAATATGAAGTACCCTATTGTAGTGGGTTTTCACATAATCTCTGCAAGAAGCTTTGCATCCAAACACTTAATCAGAAAGCAAAAATCCAAAGGCTCTTTAGAAGTTATCCAGTAAGCACTGCAGTTCCAATTAATGTTGTAATTGCGAACAATTAAAAAATAAGAATTCAAGATCAATCCTATTAAATGCCAACTTTGTTCTGTTCATTAGAACCTTTAAGCTACTGCACAGAGAGGAAAATGTTTAAAATGAGCTTAACAAAAATTAAGATTTTTTTTTCCTATTGAGTGATTAAAAACCACTATGCTATAAACAACTTGTGAAAGTATTTGAAAAGCCATGGTTTCTAGATAAGCTTAAATAGGTAGATTAACTGAATTTCCCTAACAATAAGTTACAACAATAACCCACTGTAAAAAGTTTCTCTTTTCCATCAGGTTGTAGACTTTGTGGAGGTTTCTTTCCCCAGCAATAGAAAACAGGAACAGCAAAATACTACAGAAGAGGCAAGAGCAGCAAGTATGTTGCCAACTGTAGTTCACTGCATTACAAAAGAAAGAGGAGGGGGAAAAAAAAATAAAAAATCCATCCATCAAAAACAAAAAAGTATGAGAGAAGATTTTCTAACTGAAGCCAAGTATTCACATAAATATGTACTTCAACTTCCCATCTGAAAGTAACTCACTGGAAAATCATGCAGGCTAGTAAACTCACTGTTAAGTTACTGATCTTTCACTTGGAGTATATATCTTGGAGAGATACTTATTTCTTCATTGAAGACTTTCAGAATTCATCTATTCTGCCCTCCCAAAAATTTTTTTATCAACCTCTTTCCACAAAAAGGAATGACAGGCTATTGATGAGGCATTACTCCAAAGCAGAGATTACTCCAGAGGAGCACGTCATCTGTAGGCATATGCTGGCTCCATTCTGAGTTCCACCAGTTTCCAACTTTCTTTGGTTTTACCTCTGCCAATTCTCCTACATTCAACCTATTTTGCTTTTGCATGCCCATTCGGTACATCTTAAAGCATTCAGCCATCAATTTTTATACTTTGTAGGCATCATCAGTGGAATACAATAAACTACTTCAAAGAATTCCGTAACCTTAAAAACAACCTTTTCTATACCTATACTTCATGGAAACTTCATCCTGTGAACAGAATCCCTGCAACTTAATTTTACTTTTTATCTAGTTTTCTAAAGGAGCTATTTCTGCTACACCACAACAGACTTCAACATTTCTTTATAGAAGAAGCACCCTACGAACTGGAAGAGTGCTGTCTAACCCAGCTCCAGCCCACTGGCACAGCAGTACCACACAGGCAGTCGCCATGCAAGTAGCCCAAAACAGGCTGCAGCTAAAGACATGCAATGGCACACAGGGCAGTTTTCAGAGGATGAGAACCAGAGGAATTCAGGTATTCTGAAGAAGTAAACTTACAGGGGGAATGGAGGCAAGATACCTGCAAGAAATCTTGCTAGTTCTTTTCCATCACATGCTTTTTCTTTGTAAAAACAAGAGGACTCTACTCCAGTCCTGTACATGACACTGTTCTCCCCTGACTGTATGCACAAGGCACTGCACACTCAGCAATGGCAGGGCAGGATCCTAAGCAGCCAGATAACGAAGGTTACACCAAAGGCCAAACACCTACTCAGATACTGCAGTAGTAGAGACATGACTGAAACCTTAACTAGAAGCATTTCAAGTCACAGCAGATCAGCAAGAACTGGCAACATCCCAACACTGTTCCTACTTAGTTGTATTGCCCACACACAGATTACTTTTCATTTAATTATTCTTCCTATCCTGTGATAAATGATTTTGTTCCTGGCATTAAAACTGATGGCAAGTAAAAAATAAGTATCTGCGAGTAGCTGAGTGTCTTGGTACCACTGGATGGCTTGATAAATAAATTGCTTCAGAAAGGGAACAAGTGAAAGGGGTAATTCTAATCAGAACATGATCCATCACCAGAAGATACAAGTATTAAACCAGTCCAAGCTTTCTTCAGTGAACAATAAAAGCATTTTAAAATCAGGGTGTGCTGCTTCTTTAATGTAAACTTCAAGTCTTGCAAATTACAGTCCTTTTCTTTGCATCCATGCCAAAAACCCATGTTTAAACCAAAACACTTGAGTGTGCATATAATTACAAATGAAGCACTCCAACAATATTGCATGGCACTTTCCTTTCAGTTGTAATCTACAGGTGACCTACAAGGCTAAAGGAACAATTTGGAAACAAAACCAGCAATTTACTATAGGAGAGGTTTCAAAACAGCTTTCAAAGTCAAAGCTACCAAACAGTTGCTCAAGAACTAGGAACTGCATAGAAAGGTCCTCTGGAAAGCCACTCAACCGTAAGTGTTCTGTACTTTGGAAATCAGATGACTTTGAAAAAATCCCAAACTTGAAAGTCCAACTTCTAACGTGACTCATGAAGCCTGAACATTTTGAAATACACAGCTCTAGGAAAAGTCACCACAAACACATTTTTAAGTACATAAGATCTACAGGAGAAAAGAATTTTTAAGCATTATTGCTTTGCATCTACTTGGGTGTTGGTTCAAATCCCGTTACCAGCGTCATTTCAATACAAGAACAACAAAAGAGGGATTTCCTGACTCAATGTTTAGAAGGAAGACACACTGAAAAATAACTATTTGTTCCACACCTCATATACACTAAAGCAAATGCACACACCCACTACTTAAGCAGGTGTAATTATCTTAACAAACAGACAGAACTACAATTCCACAATTAAGATTTTCTTTAATTGTGAGTTACTAACCACAGTGGTATTACTTCTGGAAGTTTTCTTAAGCATCTGACTTAAACATGTACTTTCCTCCAAAACCCATACAGCAGAGAAATACAGAGAATACTCTTTGGATTTCAGACAGACTAAATATTTACATCGGGTTCTCAAGTGTTTCAACAACTATCTGATACTTGGAGAGATTACACAAAATTATGAAGGAAGCAGGCTACCAAGGCAAACTTGATGTTTTTTCCCCTACTGAAATTCAATGCTTCAGATGTAGAATCAGTTACTTTAAACCACTACTTACATGTCTTACCTTGAAGCATCAAGAATGGAGCTCAGTTAAATGTATATTTCTGCCCACTTTATGTCATATCCTCAGAGGAGGTGCTTGTGAGTTTTTATTCTGCAAAACCAACTTGTTGCAAAAGCAGCATGATAAAAACTACTGCTTAGCCTTTGAGGATATAACTAATATGAAACTGTCTCATGGAGACTGAAGACAAATCAATGAAAACTGATTAAGGAAAACAAAGAACTATCTCAGTCTTCAGTTTCTCAAGAAAAATTTATAAACACTAACAAAAGAATCAATACAATCCAGAGAAAACAAACTGAGATAGAAATGTCAAAATGCTTATTATGGCTAAATATTACAGAGAAGCACCAATTTCTATTAAGGTCTACTTTTCAATTTAAAACATTTGATATAAAAAAGGTACCTTGACATCCACTTTTTATACTTGTATGTGTATAGCTCATAATCACTTCACCCCTTAGTTATATTTAATGTAAACACCATAACACCTGGAAATCAGCAACTACTCTTACAGGAAAGAGCTCACTAACATTACAAGCCCGAAATACATCAATCCTACCAAGTCCTGACTTGGTAGGAGCAAGAGCAAGAACAAGAACACTGTCCACATGGGTCCAAAGCAATGCCACCAACCAACTTAGTTCAGGAGGAGAAAACCTGCTCCAGAAACTATTCTGTAGGCTATTCAACAACTACTTGGCTTTATGCATGCCCACATTTGAAAGCCCACTCTCTAACTTCACTGGCACAAAGAAGAGCAGGAAGCCACCACACACCGCTATGGGCAGCTCCACCATTCCAGGGCAATGACAGTAAATGGGGAAATACGTATTTTATGGAGTACATTCACAGTTTAGGAACAGGAACTGCTCTGCAAAATGAATCTACTTCCCTGCAAAAATTCTTACTAGAAACATCAGATCTGTTTGATGCTGTACTTACTACTTGCTCAGTCACAAAAATCTTATATTGTTAAACTTTAAACAGAATCGTTTCTATAGCAGTAGAAACACACATGATAGTACAACCATATTGGCAAATTCCCCCCAAACACTGCTCTGGTGAATTCTCATACTACACATTCCAAAGACAAAAAATTTAGATATAACACTATGCACATCTATTAAGTTTAGCCGATAATTCCAGACTAAATATACAACAGGAAAACGGTTTCTATACAATTGCATTAGCTGCAATGTCAAGCCACAGACACCTGAAGAGAGCTGGACACAGAGATCACAGATCCCAAACACGATTTGTTTTCTTCGTTGCACCTGTTTAGCAACCACAAGCAGTGCTTTTCTCTTTTTTCCTTTCAGAACAAATGGGTAACACACCGACACCGAGCACCTCCAAAAAAAGCAGGGCCAGCAGATCAACGGTTGCGCAATCTGCAGTAAAAGGTAGCCATGCACACGTGACTCTTACTAATAGAAAGGGCAACAGAATATTTTAGATAATCTCCAACAGATAATACATCGATTACTCTCATTTTTCCAGCACTGACCATACAAAGATAAGCACTACATTCTAACTTTAAACTTTACCAAGTAGATTATAGGTAATTCCATTTACTATTGACCTCAAATCAAGTCAGAGTACGCCACCTTACAGGATGAATACAGCAACAAATAATTACAATCCTAACAATCTACTTGCAGATTGCATTACAGTGTTTACCCACAAAAGTGATCAGTAATACACAAACTATTTCATCTTCATATTTAAAAACAAACACTTTTTTTTTCAGGGCATACTATTACCAGGCACTCAACTTTGAAACAAATAATTTCTCTACCCCACCCTTCCCCAAATGTCCCCGGAGTACTAACAGATCAGCCATCATTTTGTTTAAACACTCACTTTCAAGTACCTGATTTCTATACCCGATTTCTATACCTAGGTCAAAGGAAGAGAATTAGTGGCATTTTTAATTTAGGAAAATACTGCCACCTCTCCTAGTAAGCCTCAAGACAGTGGCACAGATTTCCATGCAAACAAATGAAGTCTTATTACTAAGCACAAAAATAGTAAAACTAGTCAACATCTCATTTTCAATCTCATTTTGGACCAATTTTTCTTCTTGAGGGTCACAATCTTCTACAGCTTTCCTAAATGTAATTGCTTTAAACTATACTACAGGGAAACAAGAAAACATCAAGGTAATTTTTCAGACTTTCTCCAGTTCTAACACATCCCTAACACATCACAGCTACTACATATGAGGACACTTCCATCCCTTGCTCCTTTTATTACCTGGAGAGAGCAGAAAACCAAATTTTACTTTAGACTTAACAGTTTTGTACTAAATAATAAATTAGGTATTTGGATGCTAGACTATAAAGGAACCTGTCATCAAGTTCCAAAAGAAAAAAGCAACCCTCAAATTTTAAAATTCGAGCTCACTTTTGTAATCAAAAGAAAAATACACATGATCTAGATGATGAGTTTGCACCCATTTGCCCTTGATTCCTAACTCTGTCAATAGTAATATTACGTTATATGCTACGTGCACATAAAGTCTGCACAAGATATCCTTTGTGCTGATGACAAAACAAAGCACTGTCAAGCTCGCCAAATTACAAAAGATAAAGCTAGATAACAAAGTGACAGATGGCTATTATAAAACACTTTCTAAACTGATATTATTATTTTGCTGATTAGCATGCCAAAACAGGGTCACATATCCAGTAGCATCAGTTATACAGAAATGTACCCAACTTTACTAATAGTCTATTATCATAAAAGTAGTTAAAAGAGCAAGAAAAAAGAAAGAAATTAGATTTCCTAGCAGGAAAGATGACAAATCTGTGTCATCACTGAAGCCTAAATAAACTGTTCTGAATGGTACTGTTCATTAAAACCAAATATAATTCCCCATTTTATGTAGTCCATAGGGAACAAACTGTTTACATTTGGTTTTCTTTGCAACCATACAAACTAGAAAGGTTTGTTTAAAATAAAGCTTTGATTTTGCAGCATAGTTTTGAGGCCACAGAAGTGCAGGACAGACACGATCCTACTGCCTGGTTATGTACAAGGTTTGTCATGTTGCACTCAACCATAAAAACAGTTCTTTTTTTTATTCAAATGAAAATCAAGTTCAAATTACTTCTGTCATACTTGCAAGTAGCATTTTAGACCAGAACTATACAGGTCTCATCATTTATTTGTCTCCTCATCAACTTGAAGACCAGACATGTACTTTTTAACCAATCTAAATTTATCAGTCTATCAGGGGAAGATCCCCGTTTTCTCCTGAGATCATGCAAAACATACTTACATCATCATCACAGATTTTAAGAACTATGTCAAAATAGTTCTATCAATCAACACTCAAAACAAAGAAAGAAACTTACCTACTACCATGAGAGTGAATTCAAATCCTCTCTTCACAGACTTTCGGTAAACTTGATTCGGAAGATTTGCAAACCCCACATATCCTTCAAGGTTCTTCTGTTGCTAAAGCAAGAGATATTTAGGGAAAAAAAAGTTAAAAGGAAAGCATGTAATTTCTTAGTTGGCTTGTGTAGTTATTGAAATGTTCACTTCATCTTCACATTTGTAGAAAAGTGCCATCTACTCAACCTCTCAACAACCCAAGCTGTCTACATTCAAGACAGCGCAATGAACTGCAGCAAAAAAAATACAAGAAAATATTTTTGACTGGATAGCCAAAAAAACTGGCACAGCAACTCAGCTATACTAAGAGTATTTTGAGCAAATACAACTGTCACATTATGATTGTTTGTGCAAGCACAAAAGCGTGCAAGTGCAAACAAATTAAAACATAATCAACTTGGTACCACAATGCCCACATGAAACACAGACCAGCAGCATGAATGCACCTTTCCTGCACTTCCAAGTCACAGTGATACTGCCTCAACATGATGAGAACCAACCTGACACCTCTGCTTCTGGGTCACACAACTGGAGACCTTCATGTTAAACCCAGACTTACACTAATGCATCATGCCTTGCAACAAACTCTCCCTATAGGCAAAACTTCAGTTGCCTTGTACTCTGAAAATCTTACCCAAAATAGTGCCTACTGGGAAACAAGTAAAGAATTCTGGATGTTAGCCATCACTTCTCACCACATTAATGAAAATGCTGGAGGTGCTTAAAATGCCTCCTCCTCACTGTACTAGACCCAGCAATGTTTCAAAGCTCAACTGTGCTACCTTGACACTACTCTTCCAGCACAATCCTACAACTGCTTGTTTATTAATGCAGCAGGTAATCTGAGGATGGTCTTACAAGACAGGACAGTTTAGTTATTTTACAAATATATCTGAAAAACTGAAAACTGACAACTGTCTACTTAAAGCAACACAAGGCACTTGTCATGGAGCAATGATTTCAGTCTTTAGACTTTATGTCCATGCAAAGTTGAGAGAATGTCATGTGATGGTGCTACTGCCTCAGTTTCAGAGTTTAAGAGAGCTGTACACACAGCTGAAGTGCTGTCTACAAGTTTAAATCCCACTCCCTAAAATTATCTTCAAGAGCACAGAGGAATTCTAAAAAAAAATTTGTAAAAAAATTTTCTGCTACAGGCCCTCTTGCCTGAGAACTTCTCTGTATGGGATACATAACGGTTAATTTAAGTTTGGTATGAGGTTGACTCGTTTATCTTGAATTTTTTCCTAAAACTGACAGAATAGGTTCAACGCAGTAATAATTCATATTTTTAAATTAAAAATATTTTTTTAATTAAAGCAAGGATATAAAACTACAATCACCTTTAAAGCATTGAATGCAAGAAGAAGTTACCCAACTGATTTCTCCATTTGGCAAATGAACCATCAATCTCAAACAAAGCTTTACCATTGCAAAGACTAAGTTAGAGGCTCAAGTTCGCATACTCATAATGCAACAAATGGTATTACTTCCCTAAATGTAGGAATCTTTGTGTCAAGTCATCAAAGAACTTTTTAAAGAAGTTTTTGTTTTAATATAGCCTTTGGGGCAGCTATAATCTCATCCGAAAGGTTTTAGAATATTTTAAAAATCAGCCAAGAATTTAAAATCCAAATATTTGTTTTAATTTTCCAATCCATTACTATAAGTAAGGAATGGTATTTATCACAATCTAAAACTCTGAGCAGGAGCCAATGCTTTAGAGATATTACATGACATGCAGGTCAGTGCTTTTTTATTAAAGAGCTCCTTAACAGTGCAGGTCCTTAATAACCATTAAGGATGTGGAACTCCTATTCATCCTACCAGATATGAAATATCTAATCACAGCCAGACACTCCTAATAGTTCTACTTATCAACCACTTCCATTTTTTAATATCTACATACCTTCTAATGTGTGTCATGTTTACCAGAAACAGCTCACCCCTTAATTAGCTAATTCTTTTGCTTAAAAGAATGAAAATTATTTCCATATAATTCTTGTTTTGAACTGAAGTTATTTCTTTTCCCTTCCCTTTTATAAAGAGCTCCACACTTAGGATAGTTCTACTCCTATGAACTTTTATATAATTGACTAAAAAATAATGCTAAAAAATAACAGATGGCAATTTTGGGGTTGTTTGCTGTATTAAGTGGGTCTACATTATTCACAACCACAGTTTTAGATGATGAAATATAAATGGCAGTAACCAGAAAGATGAAGATGTATGAAATGTTACACTGGCCATTAATGCTATGTTTAATGTGAGCATTTGCCATCATTAGGAAAGAGCCTTTTAAAAAACTGCAGCTGGATGCCAGATTCAGATTTCTGGTATACCAATTAAAACTGAAGATTTCAACATACTGGTTTTTAAATGGTTGCCTTTGTTCATAACTTGTTACTTCTAAAGAAACCAAAACAAATTAGGAATTGAGTTTAATTCCTGCAACAGCTTTTAAAAAACTTTGTACTTTTTTTTCATAAAAGAATTGACTTCCACTGTCTTGAACATGGTGCCAAATGAGATCTCATGTTTCTAATACTTACAATACCTTCCCCTTAACTTTTATCCCTTCCTCATTTTCAGCCAGCTGCTACCTAAGTTCAATTTTAGTTCATCTACTAAAAACCTAATGCTGCTTCTATTTCCACATTAGCTATAAAACATTTGCATTAAAGTAATACTTACAGCTACTTTGTAAACAACACATTTCCATCATTTTCAGGATTGAAGGTATCAAGAGAATGCATCCAGAAGTAGTCCAGGAAAGTGATTAATTTGAACCATTGCAGCAACGAGTCCATACAGGTGGCAGCCGCAATCCAGAGAGAAGAACAGGCAGTGTAAGAAAGAAAAGAAAAGAAGAAAAAGTTACTTACATTTGATCAAAGTAACCCACAAGATTTTCCATCCAGTATGCTCAGTATGCCGCATTTTAAGCAGAATCACAAAATGGTTTGGGACAGGAGGGATCTTGAGGAACATCTACTTCTAAACCCCCTGTCATGGGCATGGACAACTTCCACTAGGTCAGTTTGCCCTAAGCCCCACCAAACCTGACCTTGAACCCTTCCAGGGATGCGGCATCCACAGCCTCTCTGGACAATCAGCTGCAGTGCCTCACCACATCCATAATAAAGAATTTCTTTCTAATATCTCATCTGAGCCTATCCTCTGTCAGTTTAAGGTCATTTCCCCATGTCCTCTCACTTCACACCCTTGTTAAAATTCCCTCTTCAGCTTTCTTGCAGGCCTCCTTTATTTACTTTGTAAGTAACCTTAAATTAGTTTGGATTATACATAAGACAACTTAATTATATGGTAATATACTACATGAACTCTAGTCATTTAATGATCAATACAGGTAGTTATATAATAGCTCTTTTTACTTCAGTTAATTAGCGTGGTTTTTGTTTGCCACATGCTTCCTGAACCTGTAACATGTTCAGGGTGTTTCTTCTTCTGAAGTATTCACTAGAATATGCAATTTCATTTCACCACACTACTGCATAGTATCTTTATTTTAGTATGGAAAAGGTACAAAGATCAAAGCTATCATCACAGCAAATGTCTCCCAGGATTCTGTATTTCTAAGTCACTTTGTATATTCAGTGAACAGTGTCAATTCACTTAATTTGCAACACTGAGCATCAGAGTACTGCTGCAACCTTGGGCACAACTGCCATGGTTCAACAGCCAGAAAATAAAGAACAAAGCAGGGAGCACAAGTTAAGTGTCTGTTCAACAACATCTTACTCTGTGCATGACAAGAGGTCTACAACAGTTCTCCAACATACCACTTACAATACCTTAACTACAAAGCTGTATCACAAAGATCCTTTAAGTTTGTCACTGAACATCATTCCATGCTTGAATATTTCAAGACATTGATACCAAAAAAAATAAGTAAAAAAACATCTTAATAGCAAATTCTAGGCCAGCAGTTAAGATGCTTCTGCACCTTAATACCTGATTTCTAATCAATCCCACAGTCCCAGAGTCTGAATCCATCTTTAGAAATTACACTGTGATGGAAACTGCAATTCAAAGTGGCACTTAAGTCCCCTTCTGCTTTGCTACCTAATACAATATAAGCTTTCTGTTTTTGCAACCCCTTTCATGTTCCTTCAGCATCCAGAGCTATAACAGCTCAGCACATTGGTACACTGCTGCTGTACTCTTCTGAGAGAGCAAAAAGCAAAGCGCTGCTGATCAATGCCAGTCCTTCTCTGTGCCTTGCAGAAAGGTGGCACAAGATGCTCTGGGAGGAAGCTCCCTCTGCTTTGGGAGGACAGCAAATGCATATGCAGCAAAACTGGAGCAAGCTGTACAGACTGCAATGCAACTAATACTGCAGATCTTGCAGCAGTCCCAGTACTCAAAGATTTTAATATTGACCACCTTAAGTACTGTATTACTACCAGGTATCATGTTGCACATCACTACTTTCAACTGCGAAACAAGGTAACATCACCAAGTGCACACAAGGGCCTCCTTCCCTGGACAAAAGCAATACTATTTCAGAACCTGTCATCCAGCAAGAACAGCCACATGGGTCACACCAAAGTTCCTGCCTTCAACAGTGGCCAGAAACATTCATCTAAGGTAGCACATGCAGCAGAATAAACACAGCAGTGTTTCTCTTAACACCTCCATAGTCAAAGATCTACCTCGCAAGCATTTAGGATGGGGGTATTTCTTCACTTCGACAGCATTTGACCAATTTCTCTTCCACACATTCTTCTTATAATCACAAAAGCAGCATCCACAAAAGTCCCTGTAGCAAAGACTCCTTCCGTACGTTGTTAAAAGGAGGACTCTATCACTTCCAAATTACCTCCTGTTAGCTTAACTGTTGCACGGTAGTATCTTCATTGTAAAACAACCCTAATCATCTAACATACTGCACTCAAAAGAAGCCATTTCACGTCTCTGACCGTTCCTGCTGCTCTTACATAACTCTCTCTAGATCTGTACTCTTCTGAAGCAGCCAGGGCAAGAGCTACACACAGTATCCAAGAGGCAAAACAGAGATCTAAAGTCTGATCATGTGCTATCTCTTACTCTCTGACCCGTTTACCAATTCCCAACATGTAACTTATTTGACTGCTTCCAAGAACTGCGCTGAAGACACTGAACTGTACACAAGACCTCACTCCTGAACTTTAAAAAATGTTCAAAGCTTGTCACTGAGCATACAGCACAGCAGACCACATGCACCACTTTACATTTCCCCATTATGCATTCCAGCTATCATTTTATGTCACGTCCTCTAATATTTTCATGTTCTTGTAGTTGTGAGCCATCTCCAATCCAACTTAGCACAAATGAAGACAAGCCATACAATTATAAATTTGGCCTTAGATGACTTTGTGCATCCACTCTGTGTACTCAATGTTGCTTTAATGTACATCTCCCTCAAGCAAAATGTCACAGCCCACATAAACCAGCTGCAGAGCTGGTGTTTTTGGATCCATCATCTGAATCAATGAATTAATAGCCAGCAGCAAACTGCTCTAACAATGCAAATGAGTGAAAAGAGAAACAGGGCATCAGTGGCTTTCCAAGCAGTTCTAAGGGAGATCACTGATTTAAAAAAAAAAAAAAAAAAAAACCAAAAAAACCCCAAAAACGAAACAAAAAACCCACCCCCTTTCTTTTTAAATAAGTTTATTATCATCTTTGTTATTGCCCAGACACTGTAATTTACGTTTCTCCCTTATTCTGGGATGACTGTTCAGGAATGATAAATTTAAAGCCATTCTTCAGATACTACCACCTAGGCCAAATAATAAGAGTCTCTGTCCTAAGGTCCAGCGCCTGACAAAACAGCAGACCTTACCCCTCTGATCAAAAGGAGATGAAGTCCAAGGTGAGCTATAGTCATTTTTTACCTCTATGATGTGCAACCTGGGAGTTCAGCTCACACTCAACATAGGTAAGTGCAGCTGCTGTGCACTGGTAGCAACCAACAGCCTGTAACATGATGTTATGAAAACTCTTTGAGGATTTATGACATAGCCAAACTAGCAGCAAATATTAATGAAGACAGCTGGAGAGAAAATACAAGACCAAACAGAAAAGCAGTGTGACATGGGGGAGTCACTGTCCATTTCAATCAAAGTTGGCTTTAGCACTTCTCAAACTTATTTAAAGAAATACTTATTTTTCTTCTAGTCACCTCCTAGAAACTACTGCTTTTAGAGGTACTCAGGAATATCATAAAAAAACCCAAAATTGTTGAAATCTGACCACAATACAAAGTGCTATTAGAAAGGGCAGATATCCTCTGCATTTGGCATACGATAGCAATGTTTGCTGTCATCAACAATGAAATGAAAAGCTGATCATTATTCTCACATTTCACACAGCTGGAACCAGGAGCACCCTCTGAACACAGTATTTTTTTCTACAATTTTCATTTGCTATGGTGTCAATTTATTTTGGTAAGATAACTAGATGTAGGGCAAGATTTCTTTATACACAATTTACTTTGAAAGCATGTCAGTGTTGCTAAAACACAAAAATTTGCACCTGTTCTAACAATTATTTCAATAATGAAAATAGTATTTTCAGAACTTTTAGTTGAAATTCTGAAAACTCTTTAGCCACAATATTTCTATGCAATATCCTACCACCATGCTGTGAGTATGACCAGTTTGACAGTTTCTGGTTCTATGCATAAAGACTCGTCTATAAACAGTGTTTACTTCTATTTCCTCCACTATCCCTGACACTGTAACTTTTTATTTTCTTCTTTTTAACATTGCTAGTTACTTGAAGTCTCCACATCAATACAGAGAAGCCTCTAAAACTTGCAAGAAGGCCTTACCAACGTCTTCAAAACCCCTTTAAATTTTCTACAGTTTACCAAACTTTGCATTTTTTTCAACTTGTCAATAGGGAGCCAATACATAAAGAAAACAAGTAAGACATCTCCCCATCTCATCCTCCCACATCTCAGAAAACAACTGCACATCGTGCAACTTACAGTTTTTGTTACTGCATTCTTAAAATAAAGGCTTCAGGTAGCAGTATTTAATGTAATAATGCTTCTACAATCTATGAGCACTTGTTAAGATAATATGTAGTACCTCAGCACAGACTTTTTTCTCTGCAAAAACCCTTAAGATAAACACAATCCATATTAAAAAAAACCAACCAACAGAAAAAAATCTAAACAACAAAAGAACAAAGTATGGAAATAACAATATAAAAGAGAAACTCATCAGATCTATTTGCAAAGTTAAACCTAAGCTGAACATCTACAAACACGTTTGTCCTTTCACTATTCAAAGTAAAGTAAAAATATTTGCTGGGTCAGTAACATCTGCTGTAATTGGCATGGCAGAAGTCTAGCACTGATGGAAAGGAAATAAGCACTTCTAGTCCCTCAAACAGACATCAGCTGCAGCCTTTCTTTGCAAGAAAACAACTTGATATCCAAGTGTGAACTGAGGGTATGGCCTACATTAGAAAAAAAAAATTTCATAAAGGGTTGAAAAAAAGAAAATCCTTTCAATGCATAACCACAAGAAATGAGGATCTCTTTCAGTGTCTAGCAGAAAGCTGAATAAGTCGGTAAGTAACAATTTCAAGCACTGATCCACTGAATGCACGAATTCAACTGTTACTCAAAATCTCACTAGGCATAGTGAGTATAGGTGAAGAATGAGCTTTAGGCCTCCCTCTTTTTTCCCATACCAGACACTATCATCTGGCTTATTAAAAATAGTACTGAAATATTTGTGATGTCTAAAAGCAAAAGTACTCTGCACTGTAAAGACCAGAAAGAGCAGACAGCATAATCTGGCTGTTGAACTACAGGCAGCATGTCCAGGAGGAAAGCAGAAAACTCCAAAGAAAACCAAACAGGATGTAGCAGGCACACTACTAAACCTTAAGTTGTCTAGTAAAAAGAAATAAGAGACTTCAGAGGCAGTGTACAATAAATATGCACAGCAGCTATAGCCAACACACCCAGTGCTGCACCTCTTTGAGCAGCCAAAGTGCAAAAAGGCAGACAGCTACAGGAAAACGAAGCCAGTTAAGTACTTAGAAGAACAAAACTAATTATAGATCAATGGGGGGAGTGAAGGGGCAGAGAGGGAGGAAGGCTGTCAAACTATAAAAGCAGGCCTGTATAACCAAAACATACAATATTAGAAAGTTCTATACACGATGAGTCTACAGAATAATTCAGACTAGCCACACATATCAACAATTTCTTTGTAATAGTTCAACCTCCACTAGAATTAGCTAAGCAATGAATTCCTTGCAAATAAAGTAAACTTCTTTGCATTTTAGATGAAATTCTAAAGTACAAGAATTCTATTTTAAAGCTTCTTGAGTGTCTGTGCATTTCCCCCTTTATTCTGGCTTTAAAAAACCCCTTTGCCTGCAGAGAGCAGCACACAAACCATCATCACACAGCAACTTGCATCCAACTGAAACGACCAACTCGAAATCACATTTGACAGTGAAGTGACCGATTATCTTCCACTCTGTAAAGTCAGGGTCGAAATGAAATGGCAGCTGGTGACCTCGCGTCAAGAACAGCATCAGATCATGCAGCATCAACCACACATCACTTGGTGCTTCAATCACCAACGTTAACCTCCCTAACTCCTCCTCCTCACTTTGCCTGTCCTTGAATGTTTATTCCACTACAAACACTGAACCAAGGGCTGAAAGATACAAAAGAAAAAAAAATTTAAAAACACCCAAAAACCAAACCCAACTACGGAAGATCCGCGGATACAAAGCCTCCATGGGAAAAAAAACCCACTAAACACAAACAAACAACTCCAACAAGAATGAAAACAAACTATTTGTTATTACACTTCACATTTAGCATGGCTCACATCTATTTAGCGTGCAGATATTTCCCAAAAGACATGTAAATAAAATATTTTGAAATAAATTTAAAAAATATATATTTTAAAATAATTTTTAAAAAACCCCAGTAACCAATATCAAAATGGTGGCATCTTTCAGACAGTTTTATTTCACACTATGTTTACCTCCTACAACATCAACTGACTATGGTTTTGAAAAGAGACATTTTTAAGGAAATGGAAATTCTCACCCAAGTAGGTCAGTGCCTCTAAATGGGCAGACCATTTGAGTCTCACTTAGCACTGGAATCACAGAAGGAAATAAGCGACAAAGCACAGTAAGTATTAAGAAACAAACTAACATGTCATGCTCCAATGTATCATTTAGTTCCTTTGCCATACCCTTTTTCAGTTCCTTCAGGTTCACCCTAACACTGCATTTTCCTTCAAAATTTGCATACTGATTGATCAGTTAACTGAAAGATTCAGCAGGTGATGATAAAAAAAAAACCAAAATTAAAAAAAAAAACAACCCAAGAACAAACCCAAACCAACTGATTCCCACACCAAGTCTCTGGGTGAATCAGCAGACACAGCACAGGCATCTCATATAAGCCCAAGCACAGAAGCAACTTTCTCAGGAAGAGCAGTTTGCTGCAATCCAACTGGCAGTATTTCAACCAAGGGACTCTGAAAAAGGCATTTGCAGGTGTGCACTTCGCACTTCCTTCTGTTCAATGCCTGAAATCCCCTCAGAAGCGAACTCCACGGCAGCACATCCCATTCTCCCACCTCAACAAGCAGCTGTAAGGATGGCAGGACAAGAAATAGCATTATTACAGTTCTAGCCCAAAGGGTTACTATCAAATCTAGTAAAATTTCTTGAACATGTAGGTGCAGAAATGCTAATGAGAAGTGAATCATTCATGCAAAAATACTCAAGTACATTCAACATAGTCTAAATGAAGTGTGTTCTCCTTAAAGAGAAATTACAGTATTTCATCCTGATTCTTCTGTTAATGTGGACAATTCTCATTTGAGAAGTAACCAGGGTGAAGGGCTTTTAGTATACATTTCTGTATGGTGGATGCAACTCATTCCCATATGGAAGTAATCTGGTTTTCTGTATATTCATATTTTCCTTTACCAGCTTCTATGTTGAACACCTTACCCTCTGCCATAGAGAAGCTTTCAAAAGTCCTGCTGGTTTCACCACGACAGACATTTTGAGCTAAGATTTTAAGGCACATGCCCCTGTTCCCCCTCTAAGAGCATATTTCAATGACACCAAAACACAGAATTTAGGCTTTTTAATTATCATTTTTTGATATGCTGAAATAATGTTTTTGTGTTTCAGTACTTCTACTACCAGGTTCATCAAACCTTGAGAGAGGTCCATAGGGATATTATCACATTACTAATACTTAGAGAATTTTCCCTTTTAACTATTTCCACACTGACTTCTCTATTTAGAATACAAAGAATTCTAATGAGACCAAAATGATTTTAAAAAGACCCAGGTGTTATTTTAAAGAATTATGCCAAGTCAAGTATTAAAAACCACTCCATGTGTTAAATTTAGATGTTATGAAACACAGCTGGCTGCCTGCATTGTTTTTAATTATTTTTAAGCTAGAGAGATACCACAGAAAGATAGCTCCCATTATAGTTACTGTTTAAGGTAGATAGGAAGTAAAAGTTAAGATTGTTTCCCCGTGAGTTGCAATGGCACCTGATATAAGGAAAGGTCCATATTTACAGTAGAATTTACCATCCACGTTTAATATTAAGACTATTACAATACAGAGTGGGTAAAACTACCATTCATTAGTAAAATAGATTGGCATTTAGAAATCCTAAAGTTTTATTTCATTTACTCTATGTCAAAGATTTAATTTTTAACTTGGTTTTTCCTGCACATGTTTTTCAAAGAGGAAAGGCAACACATCTGAAAGCAACCAAATCACCAGCAGTCAAACTGCTTTGGATGACAAAACTAAAGACTATAAGGAGTGAAGCCGCAGCTGGATTGTAAACCATCCCAGTGATTAACAGCACCAAAGCTGTTGGTTTCTCAACTTCCCAAACCCTTTTGTTTTTGATTTTAGTGAGGAAGCTGGCTGTGAAGAGTATGCACTCCATGGACCAACATGTACACCAGCTGAGCAGCTATCCTGCATGACCAGCCCTGCCAAATTTCCACGTGGGAGTTAAATCCTCTCCCCACCTTGCTGCCACACCAGAGTACTCAGCAGGCAAGATTCACAACCAGAAACACAATTCAAAGCAACAGGAAACCCAGGATCATTGCTGATGCCCACAGTGACAAAGAATTGAACATACCAAAAAAGAGTCAAGTTTACCCAGGGGAACACTGGATGCCCTGCAGCCAGATCACAAGGCCAGAGGCAAGTGAAAATCATTCAGTGACCAGGTTAGAGGCCATCCATTAGCACTTCTTTGCAGAAGCTGTCTTAATCACTATCTAAGTCTTCTCCAAATCAACTCTTGCATGTGTTTGGACAAACGACACATCAGTGACCCTTCATTCCTAATATACTGACATTGAAATAACTTGGTCTGCATAAAATACTGAACTCCCCAGCTGAAAATTACAACTGTTCAAGAATCCTGAACACAACAAACCTCAAAAGATCTTCTACAGAGTCCCTGTTATTAAAGACATGAAAAGGAACACCACCACCCAGCTCAAAAATTAACTTGCTAAATTTGAAACTGCTGGTAAGGAAAAACTCCCTGCTGAAATTCCCAGCTTTCCTTGCCAAATTTTTATGGGATGGGGGCTCATTACCCCTACCTTCTCCTCCCTTCAAGCATCTAGTCTTCAGCATTGTTTTGAACTTGTAACATTTAGTCTTTTTCTTTAACTGATTGAAAAGGAGATTCCTTTTATTCACAGCCCTCAACTTTAAAACAAACAACCACATAGTATGTTTTTTGCCTCATTCCCTTTTAAGGTCTTGTTCCTCATTGTTTCAGTCTCTCACACAGAAACTGCAGGTTCTTTCCACTGCTCTGAGAACTTACTGGTTTGCAGATGCCCACAGAATTGCAAATAAGAGCACTGAAGGTCAATATTTGGCACAGCTGAACAGTAGGAGGTGACAGCGAACTTTAGTACCATACTGCAGCAGTTTGCAGTCTGTTCTCCTCTAAGTTCTCCCCCAGCTATGTGCTACAAAAATAAAGAACACAGAAGGCAACAGGATGGCTTCCCTTTACCCAGCATCAAGGGATTACTCAGACCTTGATTTCACACCATCTGGCAAAGCCTCCCAAGAAGAAACCAAGATAATCTTGAATCTCTTGGTTTGTTAATACACCTTTACTAACTACAATTAGGACATGTTTGTTCCGAGAAGCAAGGGATGGGGAGAAATAAGCAGATGGATTTCTTGGCATCAGTCTACTTTGGAAATTTTAACTGTCCCAAATGTGAAAGCACTAAATTACATTTAAGCCAGCATCTGGAATTTTACTACAGTGCATATTGGTAAGATCACACATTCAGAAAAGCCTCTGCTGTCAGAAAGCTTCCAGAGAATTACATTTCTCCAGCAACAGCTTTTAATGCCTCAAAACTGCCTTTTTTTTTTTCTTTCTTTTTAAATAACTGGAAGTCAGCTAAACCTGGTATCTCAAGATATCACCAGAGTCAGGATCTGGTCATGATTACAAGACCCTCTGCATTGTGAGATTTCTGTAGTTATCATTAATGAGGGCCTTAATTTTGCAAATCACTCTAGAAAAGTCCTAATGCTAATATAATATTACCATAAACGTCACAGGCAATTATTCAACAGCCTGTAATAAAAAGCCTTACCTCACCCATGCAGTGATCAAGGAGTACACAACAGGAGCTGAAACAAAAGCCATTAAACTTTGCCCACTTGTGTTTATCCTCAGATAAGTCACCAGCTCTCACCAAGGGGAGAGTACTACATTCCCAACCACTAGCACTAATTCCTCCAACAGAATACAGTCTTCCTCCTTCCCTATCTCAACCTCTGGTAGAGTGGAAAGAAACAAGCTGAACAACTAGATCAGCTACCACGTATCTCTGCTGCCTTGGGCACACTAACACAGCAACTGCCAGCCTACCTTAAGATTCAGTATTTGGTTGGGAACAGAAAAATCAAGCTCTCTTCTCTTTGCAGCAGTGCTGTGTTACCAGTCTAAAGGAAACACTAAACCAAGGCTGCATGTATCTCTCTACTGCCCAAGTGGTCAGCTGACATTCCATCTCTTGCATCCAGCCCACTTACATTTCTTTTTCCACACCAACACTTCTGTGATCACATGGTGTGAAAGGTTCAGGAAGCTCAACTAATAGAAAGAAAAATCATCCTGAGGAAGAAAAATCAGGCAGACTCTGTGAGCTGAGCTCCATGAACTGACTCACTATTGGGTTAAGAGGCACCAGGACAGGCAGAGCAGTAGAATTGCCTCCTTTAAAGCAGCTGGCCAACAGATTCACCCAGGAGCTTGCTGATGAAATGGAAAGTTAACCTTACAGTAGAGCAGTTTTCAGCTGGGCGTGTGAACTAATCTCACTTGTTCGATGTGCAGTTATCAGAACTGCAAACTCCTGGATTCACCCAGGAGCTGCACCACCAGAGCAAGCTCAGGCTGCCCTCCTATCAGTTCTGATAACTGCACATCGAACAAGTGAGATTAGTTCACATGCCCAGCTGAAAACTACTCTACTGTAAGGTTAACTTTCCATTTCATCAGCAAGCTCATCTAATCATACCACTATATGAACACTGGAAGCTTTTCTACACTGTGCATAGAAAAAACATACAACCAAGGACAGGATTTTTCAACTGCAATCCAGTTACATATCAGTCTAGGCTATAAAATCACATGCTAAGGTTCCCACGACAGAACAAAAAGGAAAGCAGAGGACCCTGAACACTAGAACTTCCTGCACACTGTGACAGAATTACACATAAATGAAATTAAAACATTGCAACTGGCGAACACTGGAAAAGGTTTGATTTAAGCTTTATGTTAATGTTAAGTATTCGTGGCAACTCTGGTCAAGTTTCATTTTATTTAAAGTTCAATATGAATCATTATAGGAACTCTAAAATTAATTAATTATTTAATTTAAATGTACAAGATATAAAAATAGGCAATATTTAATGCATTATTCTTCTAAGAATCTACCTGCCGACAATTCAGTGACAATCACTGGGAGCAGTACCAACCTTCATGCCATCTTACAACTTTTCTCAGCATCAACTCCAATGACTACAATGCTTTCAGACAAATGTCACTCCAGAAATTCAGCCATCAAGGACTTCAGCTGCCTCTCTGAAAGGTTTATTTGTAATAACATTGCTGTATGATAGTGATGTGTCTGATAAGATATGATTTCTGCATATCTGAGACGGTTTTGATGGGAATTTGATAAACTACTACGTCATAGCGCAACACTCACCAACAATGTTGAAGAGCACACCTCATATACCTCATTTGTGTTTCTATTTTTCTGGTCCTTCTCCTGTCACCCCACAATGCCGGAAAGAAGCCTCATATGCGGTATTCGCTGCTTTAAGAGCACACTTCTAAAGATCACTGTAATCCTTTGACCTTTTTCGTCAAACAAAACAGCAGTCTAAAGTAATTTTTATTTTCTTCAGGTGTCACATCTTTGGTGAGTATGATGCAACCTTTCCATTTAAAAAACTCTATTTTAAAAGTGTCAGACTAAAACTATGTGCTGTATCTTAATATTGATCTCCCTAGAGCTACAATGGGTCACAGGAGGAAGCAATCTACCTAGTGTTTTAATCAATCCTTCCCCAGCTGTAAGTCAACACCTTAAGTATTAAGATTAAAAAATAAAAAAATAAGAAGCACACAACTATCAATAGCTTCAAGTAATAAGATTAATAATAGTAATAAGCAAAAAGAAAAGGCAATTAAGAAAAGCTGGAGATGTTATTTTCAATGTTGACCAAAAAAAATTTCCAAATCTTCTGTGCCACTAAGAAATAATTCAGTTCTATTTTAGTTTAAGTGCTTCTGAATGTAACACCCAGAGTGACATTGTTCAGCAATTCTGCTTCCAAAATTATTTTCAAATGCATACTAAACTATCACTGTGTTAAATGACAGAAATGTGGCGTGAAAACAGACACACAAAGAGCCATTCGAAAATAAGATACAGAAGTGTTCTCTTCCCCATGAGTGGCTTTAAGAAGGGCTGCTGGGCAGTGACTCTGAGCTGCAGCCCTGCCAGCCCATGCAACCAGCAGGTTCCTGTAAGGCACATCTGAAGCATGGAATAGCACCGATGCACAAAAAGCAGAAGATTAAGTGGCTTTTGGGGGAAGGAAGTCCAGGACATACATCAGAACAAGGTTTAGTCATGCGTGTGTTTTACACTGCTCTAACTCAAACCCTGTCAAAAGGAAAGTGGATACATACTGGCTTCTGAAGTGCTTATGAACCTACTAGCTACTTTATGATTTTTAATGTAAAGTAGGGATGTCATGACTTACAGGAGTTTCACAGCCATGTCCATGCAATGAAGCCAATCAACACCTGGTTTTACAGGGCTGCTGCATTAAACTAAAGTTATGAAGGTAAATACTGACTTCATTCTTTCCTATTTAAAAACCCCAGAGAACAGAAAAGAGCTACCTGATGATATTACAGAGTTATCAGTATGCAGCCATTAAACCAGGAAAAAAATTTGACTCATCCCTGATATACATGAAACTCACTCTGGCAAGGTGAACAGGAAATCAGCCGTTTCTGTGACCTGAGTTTCTGGTCTTTGCAGTTGACAAATACCTTTACCTCGCTTGTGCCACCATCCCCACTTCTGCAGGATATTTATTCCACAAACATCAGCTCAAGACGTTCAAACCTTCCTAGGGAATAGTTTGTGACCGCCTACAGTTTAACACTACCCCAAATTTGAATTAGTAATTTAAACGAGGCTTAACTAAACTACTTAAATGGTGACTAAATGCCATTCTAATTACAGAGCACACATTTGCAATTAACTAGCTCATTTCAGGAGCTGGAGCACCAACTTACAGAAAACAGAACATCGCTCATACATACACATCTCTGGTCTAGACAGGTTAAGTGAATAGTCTGGCAACAAACTGAAGCTAAAAATGTGTGTCATACTACAGTCCTCTCTCCTACACCTTCTCTGAGGCAAACTTTCCTTCACTGACTTTATGTTTAAAATGAGGTTTTGAATCTGCTGCCATTGTATTTTGTAACTATTTGTTGTTTTAATGGGTATTTTAAGGTAGTAATAAAAACACCACCGCAGCAGCACTGAGCTACTAGAACTGAAAGAAATAAAGCACACCAAGTATGAGCCTGCCCCATGGAAGAGACTAAATACCACTAAGTTGACAGCCAGTAAAAGAAAAAAAAGTGCACATTTAGACCTTTCTATGCAAGAAAAAAAAAAAAGCAAAACCTCTAGTATTTTAGTTTACAAAGCAGACAAATCTGACCTTTCATTTCTGCACAAGATAAAAAAATCAAATTTTTATCCATATACACAGAAACACACATGCACTGAGTATATATCTGAAACACTGTTTTAACTGTGGTAAGTTACTTGTCCTTATGGGTAAACAGAAGAAAATGCTGCGAGTTATTGTCAGTGCATAGATGATAGGCACAGTTCTTGTTACATCTGCTTCAATTTCAAAATGACTTAAGTAACAACCCTTTCTTCCATAGTAGCAAACACAGAACAGGTGACGCTCTTGGATTCCCATTCAGGTTTGAACACAGACAAGGTAGTAATTAACATTTAAAGCAATGGCTTCCTGAAACCCACTCTCCTAAGGTAAAAAATTTCTTTTTATTATTTTCTTTTATTTGCAAGTCAGCTTAAAAAAAAAAATGCAGTCATTCAAATTCAGGCTGAATTACTGTTCTCATGTTCACAAATCAACATCTGAGGATGCTAGTAATCCCACAAACTAAGCAAGTATCAAGTGAAAGATGCTAAACACTACACAAAAATACATCTTCCCTTATTTCCTAACATTTCAGCAGGTAAAAATTTTATTTTACATATAAAATTATAAAGAATAAATAGTATTTTATAATATCATAGTTTATAATATAATAGTTTGATATCTCAGTGAAAGTTCTAGTCATAAATTAAATTATCGTTTAGCACTGAGACGCTATTGCTACAAAAAATTTCAATTACGTAAGAAAGTATGGTCTGCCTTTTGAGCCCAGATATACAGCAGTGGCCCATCTAACTTTCACGGAAACTAAACCTGCATATTTTACAGAAACTGACATTTTTTTGGTCATGCCGTTAATACAGCTCATAAGTATTTCTGCACACTTCTTTCACTGAGCACAACCTGAAGCCACTGTCAGAGAGAGATTACAATGACCAGGAAAAAACATTCACTGAATGGGTAGTTCTGACAGTCTCCTATTCAGCGGTATTACATCCGCAGGAGGCGGCATACAAACTGCACGCAGAAGATTCCTGAACGCTGTCTTTTCTTGGAATTACATTTGCACATAACTGGTTCAGCGTGAAACCTACAACTTCACTCTAAAATAAATTTAGCTGCTTTTCCTTAAGTCACCCATCTAAAAAATCTTCGTGCATAATCTCCCCTTTTCCCAGTCACCCTTCTGAAACACTCAGCACCCCTCCAATTTATTCTTCAAGACTCCTTCGCTAAGCGAGCGGATCAAACAAACTGCTCAAAAAGGCGTTTCATACAGACTCCCGGGGCAGCTGTTCGAAAACTGTAATTTCTACTTTCTCCTTTTTACAAACCACCGGCCGAGGCCCCTTGGGCTGCAGGGGTGCGGGCCGGGCCGGCGGGGCAGCGCGGGCCGGCGCCCGTGCAGGGGCCAATAAAAGCCAGACCCAAGCGAGATACAGCCCTCCAAAAATGCCCTAGAGGAAGGGGGAAAAAAAAAAAAAAAAAAGAAAAAGAAAAAAGAAAAAAAAAGGAAAAAAAAATGCACGGCAGGAGAAGGCAGCAGGCGAGGCAGGCAGGCGGCTGGCGGGCTCCCGCTGCCACACACGCTCCCACCCGCGCACGGGCGCCCCCTTCCTTCCTTCCCCCTCCTCCCGCGATCCCAGTCCCACCCGCTCCTCTCCCGCATATTTGAAAGGCTGCTTTAATTCCTGCAGCAGCAAATTCCTCCCTCCCAAATTTGGGCGCAAAAGGAGAAAAAGGGGAGGAGGGACCGGGACGGAGGGGGAAGGGGAGAAAAGCGAGGGAGAAGAAATATCTCCGGCATTCTCGCCGCCCGGTTCCCCAAGCCCCGCGCAGACATTATACAATTTCGGCGAGGCAGGAAGTGACTGAGGGGGGGTGGGGGGAGAGGCGGCGGCGAGGGGGGCTGGAGCCGCATCTGAGGAGGAGGACGAGGAAGGCGGGGGTCGGCCAAAGGGACGGGGGGCCCCGCGGCGGGGCCGCCGGGACGGGAGCCTCGGCGGTGCCCGCTGTAGCCCCCTCCCCCGCCGTCTCTCAGCCCACCCATCGCGGAGACCCCACGGCCGCAGGCTCGCACTGTCACGGCCCCCCCGACGCGCCTGGGCCCCGGGCTGGAGACTCACCCATGGCGCTGGCCGGCGGCGGTGCGGCTGCCGCTGCTGACGCTGGGCTCCGGCTGGCTGCTCGTCCTCCCGCCCTGCCTCCCTCAGCCGCGGCGGCACCGAGCGGGCCGCCCCCTCCTCCCCGAGCGCCTCCCGCCAGCCAACCCGGCGGCGATTCTCCAACGCCCCCTACGCCGATTCCGCCGAGGGGCCGCGGCCCTTCCGCACGCAGCGCCTACGCGCTCCCGCGGCCGGACGGACTTAGCGGCTCCGCTCCCGCCGCCGCCTCCGTCTGCTCCTCCTCCTTCTCCCTCGCCGCCTCCGCCCAGCTCCTCACACGCTCTCCGCCCGCCTCCCCGAGCGCGCAGCGGCTTCCGGCTCAGCCCCTCCGCCCGGCGCGGTCCCCACGTCTCTCCCCCGCCCCTCCCAGCCCGGGGTCGGTCTCGCTGTTATTTCCTCCCGCGCCGCGAACAGAGGGGCCGCTCGGAGGCCATTTTGGAACCGGGCGCACGCTGCGGGAGCGCCGAGGCCGCACGGCGGGCGGGCCGGGCTCTGCCCGGAACAAAGATGGCCGCCGAGCTTGACGCGCGGGGCGAGTCGGGCGGGCCGCCCCCGCCTTGCGCCGGGGCCGTGCTGGGAGCGCCGCTGCTCCGTGCGCGCCCGGCGGGGCCCGCGGCGCCCACGCTGGCGGCGGAGGGAGAGGCCGGCTGCAGAGCGGCACCGGCATCGGCAGAGCGAGCCAGGCCCTCAGCCGCCCGTACCCCCCCCGAGGAGCCTCGGGCTGCGGCACTGCGGCGCTCGATTCGCTGCTCCCCCAACATAGTCGTGGTTGCGTACCCAAGTCCCCCGTAATGAATGAGGACTCAGTGAAAAAACAAACGAACAAACAAACAACCAAAACACAGCCAAACCATTTGAAGGCAGCTGTTGGCAGGCGCTAGGTAAAAGCCTTCTAGGGGGCCGAAGAGATGCTTGGGTGCCCTGGGAATCCCACTGCCAAACCCTACTGCCTGGGCTGCTCTAGTAGTCCCTGAGACCCTGAATCGGCTCCTCGGAAAAGCTGCAGCCAGCCGAGGTAAACGTCCACTGCAGTACAGGAGTGACACGGGAAAACATGGATTCCAAGAGAGGCAGAAACATGACTTTTGCCTTTCCTATTCCAATAGAGCTCTCAATGTTGTATTTCCGTTTAACGTTTTGCATAGGTATCTGTCCAAAGGCTCCAAGAGCTTTTTAAAATCTGGGATATTTTATGCCCACACTGGAATACTGGAGACCTGTATTTATGACGTGCGATTTGAAACTTAGCATACTTTCTTTTGTGTCAGGGATTTTCAAGTATGCTCCTTTCCTGGCCTTTTCTTTCACATGTGGCACAGTGCATTTCTCTAATAGGGAAAGGTGGTTAGCAAAAAGGTAAAAATACATTAATTTACTATTTTTTATATAATTTATTGCTGCCATTATTAAAAGTACATCTTAACATCATGCCCTGGTCCTGGGAGGATGAAAACAGCAATTTTAATTTCAGCAGCAAATGGAAATTCTTCAATAATGCAATATTTCTGTAGGCAGTCATAGCCAGGTGGGCAGGAGCAACAATGAAGACGCTAGGTTTGCCTTTGTTTCTCACAGAGTTCATGTCTCATTTCCTTTTTTTTTTTTTTTTTTTTTTTTTTTGGTGCATTTGATAAACAAATACTTTTTGTGACGACAAGGAAAATGCATAATCTTTTCAGAAAGGTATGCAGCCCTTCACGATGTGGTTCAGCACTGTTTAAGAATTGGAAGTGTTACAATATACTGTGGTTCTTGGGTGCCCAAGGGAAAGAGATTTTTATTATCGTTGGTCACAGGACTGCCAAATGTTATCTCATAAATTCGTGTCTTTCACAATGGATGAGGTAAGAAATAACCTTTTTTTCATTCTGGTTGGTTTAGGTGGTAATGTCCATGGCAATGAGATAGAGCTACATTGCTTTTGTGGTTATTTGAATAACAAAGAGAGACATTTTACACCACAGAAGTTGTTCACTGAATGCAAAATATGGTCCCCACAGCTCTCCCATAAAAATACATTGTGGGAAAACAAACAATACGAATAGTACTTGTTTTCTCTCTTGTAGTAAGGGCTTCACATTGCTTAAAAACATTTATCTTGGTTTTCAGATATGCAATGTTGAGAAAATAGCATGTAACTGATGGGGATATCTTCAAGTAGGAAATCATGATTTTGGGGAATTTCATTTTAAGTAAAACATTACTTTGTGGATTGGTGGTTGGAAAAACAAAAGTGAGCTTACACCTTTGAAACCTACAGCAAAACTGGCACAGGCTTAATGAGGAAGCAAGCTGCAAGCCAATGGGTTTTATGTGAGGTTAATGTCCCATTTTTCTGGGTTGTGAATAGCAGTGTGGGGGGGTGCTTCTTTTCATACAGCAATTCACAGGCTTCGGAAGATTCTGCAAAATTGTGTTCATTTTGAGAAATAAAGCAAATGCAAATGGATCCCCGAGGTTTGAAAAATACTGTGTTTTGTGTACAATATAATAAATCTAAACTTTTTTCATTCCTGTAGTGATCTGCTTTTCCTTTTCAAAAGCAAAGGCTTCATTAAATATGTCATTGAACTTTAAAAGAATGAACTCAACAAGTAAATTTCATGTAGATTCTGTACATTCTATTTATTTGATTCAAATATGGAAGATACAATTTTGTGACTTCTTTTTTGTGAAATTAATAAAAAGCTTTGCAAACTTAAATGTAGGACACTACCTGCCATAATTCAAAGTTGTATTATGATGTGGAACTCTTCTCTGTCTGTCTTGTCTTCAGATACAGAAACAAAATCCACTCACCTTATTTAAAAAATCTGCTAACTAGGGTTGCCTCCAGGTTGGTTCCCAACCAGCCTAGCCAGTTTCAGTCTCTCCTTGCCAGTGAGACATAGGAAGACTATTTTGTTTTTGTATTTCTTTTAATGCAAGCAGATGTGACTCACTTGGTGAATTTGCACACAACATTAGCTCCAGCATGAGATGTGGTGGAATTACTGTGCCTGTAGTCTGCTGACTTGCTCCTGCATGGCAACTCCAATTCTTCCTGGGTTTGTAGGGCACATGGTGCATCTCCAGACTGAATCTTGCTCAGCCAGTCCAAAGTATGCACCGTCCTTTGGAGCTGCTGTGCAAGTGTGACAGATCTTTGTGTACCAAGCAATATCTTGCCGCAACAACCAGTTTTTTTACACCAACTGGGTGAAGTCCTAAATTCCTGCTCCTGTCTACAGTCTAACTCTTGCAAGATAGAAGGCTGAGGGTGCTCAGTGGGGAACAATGAGCACAGCATCCTTCTTCAAACCAATCCTTAAATTTCAGATTTGTAGTAATGCCTATGAGCATCTTTACCAATCTTTGAACCCTGCCTGTTATGTTGACCAGAAGTGTCTTTTATCCTTGTACTGTGTTGCCTCTTGGACACCTGTTGCCCCTTACATTGGACGGTCTCTTTGTAAATGCTGCCATTTTTCAAGAAACAGGAGAAATACAAATGCTAAGAGTAATGTGAGGAATAAGGTGTCACATCTGTCTTCGGTCATTTGCCTGAATAAATGTTTCCAGAGTCAGGCCTGTATTTATGGCACTTTTCTGTTCTCAGAGGAGGAGGGCTGCCATGAAACAACCCTTGCAAACTCTCAAGCAGCACAGTAACCAGCTAGAGGGATGAAGCACCTCTCCTGTGAAGAAAGGCTGAGAGAATGGGTTTTTTCAGCCTAGAGAAGAGAAGGCTTCAGGGTGACCTGATTGCAGCCTTTAGTACCTGAAAGGAGCCTACAGGGAAGAAGATGGTCTTTTCACTGGAGCATGTAGTGACAGGGCAAAGGGGAATGGCTTCAAACTGAAAGTAGGTTTAGATTAGATTCGTGGAAAAAATTATTTACAGTGAGGGTGGTGAGGTACTGGAACAGGCTGCCCAGGGAAGTCGTGGCTGCCCCATCCCTGGAAGTGTTCAAAGCCAGACTGGATGGGTTTCTGAGCAACCCTGTCTAGTGGAAGATGCCCGTGCTCATGGCAGGCAGTTTAGAACTAGATGGTCTTTAAAAGCCTCTTCTAACCCAGGCCATTCTATTCTTCTACCCTACCTATCATTACTCCGGCATCATGACTGTTGTCTGTGGCTGCCACCTACAAGATTACTCTGCAGATACGCAAATGAAGCAAGATAAAATGTTCACCTCTTGACCCCCTTTTAAGTTTTGCTATTTGCTTTTTTTAAAAAGTGCTCTGCAGCAATAAGAAAGCTACATTCACCAGCAAGTGAATGCTATAAAAGTTATGAACACAGGCTTCTATTGAACAATTGCTACAGGAAAAATACAGCATCTCTTGTTTTGTAGTGTGTTTACTGTATCGTCCTGGTATACATCCATTACTTCAATTATCTAAAGAAAGAGGCTTTGATAGATTACGACCCAATGATGTGATCCTTGTGAGAGGCACACACATGCACTTATTGTTTAAGGTAGAAAATGGTTGCTTTGTGCAGTTATAGTGGTGTAGCAGGGAATATAGCTCAGTAGAAGCAGGAAGGCAGCCTAACCCTTAGCCCCACACTCATGCCAACAATTACTTCCTTAAGTGAGGTGAGATACAACCTTCATGGCAGTTTCCTTCATCCGTGTGAAAGACTCGCATCTTGGGAGACATTAGGAGGTTTCCAGCAGTCTTAAGCTATTTGAAAATTGCACCATCTAATGCATTGTTTGTACAAGAGTCACAGATGCAAGCTGGTGAGCTGACAGATTGAAAAATACATTTCCTACGCTAGGGAATCAGAGCCTTGAGCAAAGGCCCCTCTTGCCCTTCCACCCCTCCGCTTGCAGGCAGTAGCAGCAACTGCCGGTATGACCAGGAGCAAGGCAATCGTGTGTGCCACGTGTCCTGTAATTCCTGTTCTCCGTTGGATTATTTGTTAATAAGTAAACCCCACTGGGGTTGGGCAGGTCTCGGTAGATCCTTACAAGGCTTCCCTTATAGCCAGATGTGTAATCCTTAGGGAGCAGCTCTGCAGCTGAGCACGCACTGATGGGCTGTTGTGTCTGAGCAGGGCATGAAGGGGCTGCTCAGGCTGCCACTAGCGAGAGCGAGGCCTTTGGGCAACTGGGCTGGCTGCCTATTTACATTAGCAAGTGCTTCCTAGCCTAGAATAAGGTACTGCTGTCACACTTTGCATATTAGATTAGGGGAAAAAAATACTTAGACATGTAATGCAATGTGACATTTTACTGCCTTTTTAAAAAAAAATCAGGAAAGGAGTTATACTTTCCCAAAGAAAAGTGTTTTTTCTTAAAATGAATTAATGAGCTAAAAATTAATTTCCTGCATAAACGCTAGACAGTGGGGTTTTTTTAAATTCCAGAAGGAAAATATTAGAGAATAAATCAAATATTACAGAATTAATTAAAATATCAATTCTGTATGTACAGTAGTCAGCTCTTTATTCTCTTTACTCATATCAGGACATTGTTTCTATAAAAAGTAAAGTGAATGACAGGTTCTGATTGGGAAAAGTATTGTGTGCTCTGTGCCACTGTGGCCCCAGCAGTCTGCCTTTGTATTTTGCAGTTGTTCCCTTTTGATTAGAAGACATCTACATCAGCCTAGGAGCATTGAATCGGGCTTTGTCTTTGCACATACTAAAGCAGCAGTACATCTAGTACTGGACATTAGACTTGAGGTAGCAGTATGCACATCAAGGCCTTGGGTACAAACGCTGAACAGCTGAAGCCAAGTGTTGCAGATTGTGCCAGTTATTTGCATTTTAATCACTTTGTCACTTTGTTCTATTTCCTTTACCTGTAAAGATGTGACTGTAGCTTCTGTTATAGTTACTGGCATGCTAGCAATCTGGAATCCTCTCCAAATTCATTCCAAAGTGATGAGTCTCTCCCTTTGTGCCTCAAGCTGGACCAGCCTGGACTCTGCTTCCTCTGGGTAGGCAGGTCCTGAGTCCACAAGTGCACTTACCCTTGTGCCACTGTGCTTACTAGCACGTGACTTGGCTCCCAGATCTGCCCTTGAAGGCTGCACCTGGCACTTAAATGAATTGATTAAGCAAAATTAATTGCTTGGCATGACCTTTAGGAGCAAAGGATTTCACACAGAGAAGGACTTGTACTACCACTCCTGTTTAATCTACCGCACAAACACACGTAATTTGTCCAAGGTAGTCAGACCATCCTTTCTGGTTTTTTCTGAGTAGCTGCACTGTATGAGCAAAATTATTGGTGTTTCAGCACCAGAGCATCAGCCCTGGAAAACCTCCTGAAAGTCACTTTTCAGACACTCAGTTGCAAATTTCAATTTCAGGTATTCCTTATGCATTTGATCTCCAGGTTCCAGCCTAAACCAGCCTGTTGAACCCCTGGGCTAGAATCAATGAATAGAAGCTTTTATAGTTCACTGCCTGGTTTTGTCTCCTGCTTTTGTCAGAGGATGACTTGTTTGTCCCAGTCTTTTGGGCTTTGCTGATAGTTTATCTAGTGGCAGTCATTAAGCTGAACACACCTATGCATATTGCTCCAGTTAATCCAGTACAGCTACTCACTTGTCTTTTGCAACAAAAGGTGATATGAAATACTTATCAGTAAGTAAAAAGCAAACTCTTTTTTTTTTTTTCTTAAACCATATGTGACAGTTGGCATCTGATTACACATAGGTCTGACAATGCTACTGCCATTGGTGAAAGTGGGAATTTTGCAATTTAAGGGTTATACAATCTTGAACAGTCAAAGCTCTCTATTAACAGAAAAAGCCCCTCAAAACTATATTTTGTAAGAGAAGCATAAACTGCTAAAATATGAATATTATAGTATAAAAATACTCAAAATACATTATGGCTCAATTCACTTAGTTAAATTATTGCTGTGTAATGTGGAAAAATACCCTAGAAACATAGAACAAGGAAAATGCTGAAACTTAATTCAGATTACTTCTTTGTATTTATATTCTGAATTGCAATATTCTGAACTTCTATTTTACATAAGGAGAAAAGTACTTAGTGATTTTGCTATGATGACTGAGCAATACTAGCAATAGAGCACAGTTGTGAAAGAATCAGTTATATAGACATTTGGGATTCATAATGGGAGATAATGGTCTTTTTGATGATGAATCCCCTGTATAAGCCAAGAATATTTCAAGAGCTTGCTTCAAAGTAGATCCATTAGCATAACTTAAAATTTATCCTTAGTCTTCCAGATAAGGAAAGTTCTTGCGTTGTAATAACAGAAAGTTAGAGTGTTACAGAGTTTTTGAAGAAATTACGTGCTTGTTACAGAGCCAGATTTCAGACACAATCCTTACAGTGTGTAAATTTAATGCAAAACACAGAATCTGCATGGAGGTGTGGAAAAATGAGGGTTGGGGTTATTTGCATAATATCATAAATATATTTTTTGAAACAACTTCTGGGTCATGAGCTCATGAAGTGCCCTTCTTGGATAAACTGGCAGCATGGACTCTTCCTACACAGGATGTTTCTAAAATCCTTGCCAAGACTTTTTTTTTTTTTTTTCCCCTTAACAGTCCAATGTAATGCCCAAAGTCCTGTAAAAACTATGGTAAAAAGCTGTGGTCAGATATATGGGAAGCATGTACTGTTTGGTTTTACATTCGTAGCACTTCTTCATAGTTAATCTTGTGTTCATGGAGTGCATGGGAACACCTCTGTTATATACTAAATAAAAGATGGATAGATAGATAGATAACCTGAAATGCTTAGATGTATGACTTCATATTTTATGAATTTAGTAGTATTTTTAATGGCCATGCCTGTCTTCAAATATTACTCATCTTCCCCAAAGATACTAAGATAGAAATAGCCTATTGGACATGACACATGCCAGTTCCTGTGTGTTCTTTATTTCCTTGAAATACCTAGCTGGAAAATTATATGTTATCGAAAGAAGATTCAGTTGTGAAGGAAGCAAATACTTGTCCATATTACTTTGCTTTAAAAAGTGTTTTGGCTACTTTATTGCAGAAAGAGTGTAGTATTGTTCTACCTCTAGTGTATTATTAAGCAACTTGTGCAGTAACTGTTGAGTTGGCTAGCTGGCTCAAAATGCAGTGTATTTCATTCCAGTTCATGAGCCAGTGATTTCCTATTTTATATCAATTTATTTCTTGGTGGTTCTTTCTAGTTTATTGTATTTATCTCAACTATTTAAAATGTCTGCAAGTGTCCCCATGGTAATGGAATTCACTTGGCAGCACTATATAGTTATATGAATCATTACAAGACAGTAAATAAATGATTTAAGGCATAGCGAAATACCAAATGGAAGCTGATAGGTTTGGTAACAGCAGAAAGAATTTATTGTCAAGACACCTAAACACCATTAATATTTTTTCCTGGAAACCCCTACTTCTTCAAAAAGTTGATTTGGACAGACTTGAAAGTTTGTTCCTGATGTTTTGAGGGATGTCCCCCAACAGAAGACCCTTCCCTGTAGATGGGTGGATCACCTCATAACTCTGTTGTGCCTGAGTCCAGGCAGCAAAGGTGGCTGTTAGAACCTGTATGAAAGAATAGGGATCACTTAATTTTGGGGTCATGCATCTATTAGTGCTATGGTCTGTCCATAGCGGACAAATGGAGAAGTAATCCTTTAGAAAGGTTCTTAGCTTGAGCCTGTGCCTTTGACAGAAAGCAGGCTAAAGCAGTATTTATGGACTGTCAAAAGATGTAGTGTATGTGCATGAACTTCCAATGAATAAACAAGTCACTGTTTTTTATAATGGCGTGTAATGGAATAAGATGGCTGAATACTTGCAGAGCATTTTTTGCAATAGAACAGTATTCAATTTTCTTGGGCTACCACTGGCAAAGCAGCCTTTTTCAGAGTATTCATAATTACCACAGCTAGGAAAAGATTGTCCATTCAACTCAACGTCTTAGATGGACCCATTAGCTACTGTTGTCTTCTTGCATAAATGCAGTTGCAAAAGTGACAGGGTTTTAATGTAGGATGTCTTAATCCATTGTGATAGCTACATGGCTTCTTCTTTGAATATAAAGGAAGACTGCAGTCAAGCGTATTTTAATTCTGTATCTAAAGTTCAGCAAGTGGAAGAGAGAGCATTGAAAGCCTTAAATAAACCACAATGTGATAAATCATAGCAAAGTATAAAATGAAAACATTCAGTTTATTTAGAGAATGTTCTCAAAGAATGGAATACATCAGTCTTGAACCAAAGCATACATTTATGTAGACCGTTGTTAATTCACAGTTTATTTATAAAATGATTTCATTTTTGATAACATCTGTATATGGCAAGGTGCCTAACCTCTGGGGCACAATGGGGAGAAGTTTTAAAGTTAGCATCCTCCTTCCTCTTGATGTACAAGCAAAGAAGCTGGAAGGAATCACAGTGTTACTGTGCTGACTGAACTCAGGCAGCAGCAGCTGCTGGGTCTTACTGACTTCCACCCATCGGAGAAAAGACAGAACTGCTCTAAAATGGAGGCAACAGGAAATCTTGGTAGGAGGCTCTCAGAACAGCCAGCCAAGGCAAGGTGGGTACAAGGCCGTAGACATGTTGTGGTCTACAGCCTTGTACAGCCAACACTGATTTCACTCATGGTGCAAACTAGACAAAATCACACAAAGTGACAAAAATAAATGAGAAATTGCCTAACTCCAGCTGTTTACACAAAGCACAAAACTCGTGGCTATTATAATTCTGCTTTTCTCTCCAGTTGCTTGACTGGGAAGCCATTAAAATTTAATTTCTATTTGAGCAAAGTTTTGAAAGAGCAGTGAGTACTTTTGAATAATGCACTTATTGGGTAATGTACTGATCTATATGGAAACAAAGCTCCTAAAACACATCTTTGCATACAGAAATTCCACTTGCTGTACATCACTGAAAAATTTAGTATGGCAGAAAAAATAAATCTGATTGGCCATGTTTTTTCTGTAATAGTTATGACCTAAAATATATTTTTAATGTTGGAAAAAATAACATATTTTCATTTTGTCTGATAGATTTTACCACTTCCTGCCTGATTATTGAGGAATTCAGAATGCGTTTTGGCCAACAAGAAGTATGTCCACACTAGGGACATTTCCTTCTCACTTTTCAGGAAACCCAGCTACATTACTGCTATTAGTGCAGGCTTTCTCACCACCATTTATCTCATGCTGTCTGGCCTCCGTCATTTTTCTAGATCCCTCTTATCTGTTCTGCAGTGGGCCTCTATCGTGCAATTAATTCCATTTGGTACAGAGGTTGGCAGTGCTCGCCCTGGGGTCCCAGCCATTACAAATACCTGTAGCAAACACAGAGGAGATTGCAGTACCTGTGTGGGCAAATACCAAGCCAGCATTTCTCAGATCTGTCTGGAGGTCAAACTGAACTCCTTCAGACACAGTTACACAAAGTGACCATTCACCCCTTAGCGTGTGAGCCTTTCGAGCAGGGACCAAACACTTCCAGGGCAATGAGGGCTCCTGTCCTTGGTTGGGCAAGTAGTTAGAAACAAGGTGAGACCTGGCTGGCCTGCTTTCCATTGCCTGTTCCCATCTTTTCTCATCTTGAGCTCTCCACCCACACTTGCTTGTTTCTTTTTTTTTTTTTTTTAATGAAGCTTAAATATTCTAAAACAAACAATAAAATGTATTTAATAAGAAAAATACATTAGCAAATGAAAGGAGTGTCTTTAAGACTTTTCTCCTCCACAAACTGGCTTTCATTGAGCATTATATGCATCTCTGGTAAATAAATTAGAAGATAAATAACATTAAACTCATAAAACAATTGCTGTATTTTGCTGATGGTTGGCATCTCTGCAGTACAGCTGCTTCTCCCTGCCTCCTGGGAGTAGAAAAAGGGACAATAGTGAGCTATGCAGTGTGACTGACATCTCTTCCACACCACCAATCTAAAGGCACACACACATATATTTATCAATACTCACCATCAGATCAGAGTAATTTCTATAGGCTTGGTAGCATCTTGAAAGGCTTTCTGTCACCCAACCAGGAGCCAGCAGATGCAATGCAGGAGGTCACGCAGGATGGTCTTAACAAACTCTTTTGCCCATGCAATCTATCACGGGTCAGACAATGCCTTTCTATCTCTCAGAACACATCTCTTTTCTTTGCATCTATTCTGGCAGGTGCAGGTCTGCATTGTCAGCCACCCCAAACAGCCAGCTGTGCTTGCAGTGAAACATTACAATCTGCAGCCATCAGAGGAGAGGAGTCGTCGCCGAAGACTGTAAATAAAAGGAGAAGAATGTAGTGGCTTTGGGACTTCTGCCCAAACAGATAAACCTTGACTGCTGTTGTGCCTTTGCTTTCTTAAGAAGCCCCAAGTGCTTTTTCTGATCAGAGAAGAAAGAAGTCCTCTGCCACGACCCTCATCAGGGTCAGCTGCTCCAAACTGGAGTTCACACTCCAGCATTGCCAGGACTGTGTTGCTCAACTCCAAGTGCAATCCTTCATGCTATATTCCACATGGGTCCCCTGATTCCTCTAGTGGGTGCTACATTTTTGCACCTCCTCTGCTGATTTATGAAAATTTTTGATTAGTTCCCTGTTCCCCAGTGCCTGTGTCCAGTGAGGAGTCTTCTGCATTAAAGTAGGTGTTGAAAACACAGGAGGGAACAGGAAGGTTATAAGTAACTGAGTAATGGGTAATTCAGTTAGTCTTCCAGGGGCTAAGAGACAAGAAGACTTACTCTAAGCAGAAGTCACTCCTCAGGAAATCCTTATGGATCATTGTTCCTATGGAGCAGGAAAACAAGCTTCTCACAATAGAAAATATCTTCCCATCAGCAGCATTAGAAAATGATAGAGCAACCAAGCTCTGGTAGAGTGAGTCATCACTCAGCAATTTTTTCTTCAGTGCTTTCCCACTGATTGCTAGCAAAGGTCATGGGTTGCTAAGCCAGAGTCTGGAGGCTGTGAGATGGGAAGGGCCATCAGGAAGCCCTGATGCTGACAAAGATGTTTACTTCTAAATTTCAGTCAAGCTCAGAATTAGAGTGCTGGGGGAAGATCCATCTTCTTTCATCTGAATTTCAGACTTGTATTTTAGCAAATTGAGGGAAGTGTTGTTGTTGCTATGGATAAGATGTATGTAGGGTCAGAATTCATTCTTTTAGTAGACAAAGACCAAAGAAGACAGGAGAAATTAGAAGGGTGTAGTGCTGTCACGTCCCCTACTGAGACATCCAGTTCAGGGTTAGCTCCAGATCATGACACAGAAAGTGGCTTTGACTGCAGTGTCCCTCTGCCTGTTGTGATAGAAATCACTTGCCTCTGAATGATTTCAAGCCATCATTCAGCTTCTTTTCTATTCCTTATTTGTACTGCCCAAGTAATTAATTTACCTTCTGTAAATCTGTGATAGGAGGAATTATGTTCAAAAAAGGAAAATCATTGCTTTCTGCTTAATTTATCTTAAAACCAAATCGGTAACGAGGTGTCACATTCCCTTCCTTCCTGCACATGTAGGCTTGTCTAAAATAGCCACCCTCCTCTAACATTCAGTTATCTCTGGTGTAGCACCATTGCCTGTAGCAACACTGAAGATAAGACATCAGTGTTTTATCACTAGTCTAACCTAACTTAATGCAAGTCTGGGTGATGGAATAATAATAAAAATATCAACACCTTAAAGGAGCTCTCCTGCCCTAAAGCTATTATTTCTATCAACAATTCAGCCACAGGAGAAGTCCCAACAATGGAAGATGTGGAGGAAGGATCCAGGTTTTAGGGTTACATTGGGGCAGCAGTTATAAGGAGAGGTAAAAAACTGGAGCCAGATTTCATGTCCATTGTATTCTCATGTTTCTGCAATATCACTGTGAAAAATGAGAGAAAAGTGCTTCAGTAGTGTTAATCAACCATTAGTGACCTCCTGAGCTCTACAAAATTTATGGCCTTCATGGAGGTCTCTGGCTCTTTTTTTCAAGATAGCAAGGAGACTGTTTAATTTTTGCATTTCATGGTGGTTTGGTTACCTGTGATTTCCCCTGGTGAGGGTAAAGCCACAGGCTGTGCTTGGGTAGAGTTTCTGTCCTGAGAATGTCCAGACGTGCCCCATTCCCCTAATGAGATTATTTTCACTCTGTCTTAAGGGTATTTTAGGTCTTCACAGAAATTAGGTTTTAACTGCATACCTTACAGGCATATATATATATAAAGGCTGATGTTGGCTGCATACAGTACTGCTCAAAGTATGTCAGAAATATGTAATGTATGATAAACAGAAGGATGTTCTTGGGGTTTCCATCATCTTCCTTCTAAGTGAGGTATTTCAGGGCTTCAGCAAAATGCACATGTCTTGCATTAGAGAAGCTTAGCAGGCTCAGAATATGTATATCCCCATTTCCCTTCAGCCTGTGAAGCTGCCTTACTACCAAAGCTGAGTAAAGTATTTTGAGTCAGTGTAAACAGCTCCTATTCAGCTCTCAGCCCTGCAGTCACATACTGGCTGATTTTTTTTGTTGGTGGGTTTTTGGTATTTTTTTCTCTGCAGCATTTTTCTTTTTCGGAAATAAGAATTTTCTCATGCCTGTTGATTTCATCATACAGGAATTTAATTCAGCAGTCACCTTAAAAGGCCATTCATTTAGATTTAGGGAGGAGCACATTTGCTTCCTTTGCAAAATGTGATGTCAAGGGTTATATTTTTTTATCCCCTCAATTCATCTTAAAATAGGAAATGCAGAAAGAGGAGGGTCCACAGTAGAACACTGCACACATTTATATGGTCACCTAAATGAACAGAGCTGAAAGACTCATAAGAAATGCCTCTTTCACTGAATGTGAGTATGCTGATAGTTATTTCTGAGGGTCACAGGTATGGAAAAAAGGCACAACCTCTTTTGGTAGGGTGCTGATTCAAGCTCCTTAATTAGCCAGCTAAGAGATCAAAGAGCAGAAAAAAGTCAGATGAAAGCTAGGTGCTGGTGTGGCTGCAATTCCTTTCCTAACTATCTGTTTCCCAGATTACAATGATGTCAGGCTGTATCTGTCACAATTAACATGGGGAGGAGGAGGATAAAACAAAAGCTTGTTTACTGTAGGCTGTACCAAAACAGTTTTTGTATAGATTTCTCCAAATGAAATCAGTTATTGTAGGTGAGTCTGGTGGCTCCAGGTATTATTAAAATTATCTGCACATCTCACAAAGCCCTGTTTACAGCCAGTTATACTTTCTTCTGAATTCAGCTCCTAGAATTGAGCTGTTCAGAGCTGTCTGGCTCTACTAGGTACACCTATGGACGCGTGGCTGTAATTTTCAGATACAGCCTAAAAGGCTTGTTCAGGTCAAAGGCATTTAGAGTGGAGATTTGGCCTTTGCAGTCAGGAGGGCTGAGGGGAGGAGGGAGAGATGGTCTCACTGAAAGAGCTCTCTCTTTCACACTCCTTCAGCAAACGCAGACACAGGTCGCTCAGTCAGAGAGAGGCCCTTGGAAGTTTGTCAGTCACTAATGTTCAACAGAAACCTTCACAGCTAACCTTCCTGATGGCTTGTCTTCCCTGAGCACACTCCAATCCAAATTTAAGGTAGCTTTCCCCCCTGTACAGTTGTTACAAGGCTGATTCTGTGGCAGGTCACACCTAATGTTGAGATCTGAACTGAGAGGAGGACCCAGCCTGGTTTTCAGCCAGCTTCTCCTGACTAGCACTGTGGAGGAATGGGGAAGCTGCTGCACAGCAGAAGCCTCAGAATAGTGGAAATCAGTCCTGGAGGTGGCAGGAGGAAGGATGAAAGTTTTAAACCAGAATCAGAGATGGGGTAGAACATTGATGATGAAGTAAAGTGCAAGGCAGAAGCTGGAAGGGACCATCAGAGCTTGGGAATACCCACAAAGAGAACTTGTGGTTGAACCTGGCTGAGTTGACGCAGGAGAAAAGGAGAAAGGCAATGGGGACACTAACGCTGAGACAAGGAGAGGGGGTCTAAGAAACAAGCTGTACGTGGGGCTGATGTCTGTCCATTTTAGATTTACTAAGGCCTAGGCTTTGCTGTGCAAGAAGATTAGGTCTGGGTAAGAAATTTACAGAGTGGAGGTAAGGACTGGATCAATCAGAAGTACAGGACTTAAAGCTGAGGGCAAAGAGAAGATGTGGTATGGATAAATGGCCCCTGGGACGTAAATGCTGCCTTGGACTCTCCCACTGCTCCAGAGCTCCTTGCATTCCAGGCAAACTTTGTATATGTTTACCCGGAAGTTCCTAATTTCCCTGGTGGTCAATGTGACTCCTAATGTGAGAAAGTGCTATATTCAGAGCTGTAACTAAAGTCAATGGGAGCTATGTTTTTCATATATGAAAGAAAAATCCCAAACATTAAGTGCTTAAAAGGATCAGATTTTATTATCTTACATTGGCTGCCAAGATTATTTTATTTCCCCCCCCATTTTTTATCCACTCACCTCACAGGTTTTCTTAAGAAAAATATTTGTGAAATACTCAGATTTTATACTGTTAAATGCCAATAAACAAGCATCTTGGGGAACAAAAAATCCTTCTGTCATTACAAAAGAATACAGCAAAGTAAAGTCTGAAGCCCCAATAAACAACCAGTAGAACACAAATCATTGAACAGTTGCTAATTACATAATCGGGTCTAGTTCTATGTACTGGCTGAACTAAAGATACTCTGAAAATATAGTTGTGTATCATTCTAGTAGGAGCTGAGTCATCCATGGAAGTACTAATTGGAAAAATATCATCCATTTCTTCTCATGTTATAGCAATAGAGTAAATGCAAAGATTTTAAACTTTCTTCATCTGTAGACTTCTGTAAATGTTACTGGAGAGATGCAGATCCTTGAATGGTGACTAGACAACAGCTTGTTCTTTAGTTATTTCTGCTGCAGCCCTTGGAAGTCATCTGTGGAGCGCTGGGAGTCTGCAGACCACATTTTAGACTGCTGTCTATGACTGTATAGCTCACAAAGGCAAAGAAAAAAAGTGTTAAACCAAGAATCGTATTTTCGTCTGTCCAGTAGCATGCTCTGTGTCATAAGAAAGCGTATGAAACACCCTTGCTGCTAGCAGTCATCTTGAAAGAAGGGAACAAGTTTGTTCTGATTATGCCATATCAGATGCTCTGCCTAAGACTTGTCTGCTGGTTTTCTTTTTTTTTCTCCCTCTCCAGTGCCACTGACAAATCTTGCATTCTCTAGTTGGCCATTGTAATTGCACCCAAGCTCAAGTTAAGATCCCAGCACATTAACTCACCTCTGCCAATGCAGTCCAGCTCCTAACATGCATCACGTAGGGCTGAAATCCAGTTTTAAGGCTCCCATACTTGAATGTTTCCATTCCACTGAAAACTGAGAATGATATTTGATTCTGCAAAAACAAATATTATGAAGGTGTTTCCCCTTGGCGTTTGGGAACTTCTGTCAGTGATGTGTAAGGATCTGTAATTACAGCAGTGTTCCCTTCCATCCACCACAGCTGTCTCCGGCAATGTTCCCCCTCATTAGGAAACTATCCTATAATTTAAGATTAGAGCTCGAGCATAAGGCAGTAATTGCCCCTTTCTGTTTGGGTCCTTACAGAATTCATGTTGTCAAGCTGAGGTGTCTGTTGTGCTTAGACCTTTCCACCTTTCAGAAACAGGTCTTTACTTGAGCTTCATTTTGTTTTGCCTGGTTTGCACCAGCAGTTCCCCCAGTGCAAATGGTGTGAGAGCTGGTTGTAGATAGTCCTGGCTTCAGGAAGGCCAAGCCTCCGATACTCTTGATAGTGTTAAAACCACTGAGGATTTTTTTCTCACCATCTGACATTCAGCTTTTTATTACATCGATGACCTGTGTCACTTTCCCATTAAGTTATTCTGTCTGTGAAAATTATGGCAGAAGAATTGAAAGTGATGTGAAATGATAGGTTTATTCAGTTCCCCATTCTGAATAGCTGCTCATTTCTGGAGTATGGAACAAGATACATTTATCTTTATTCATTACCCTTTAAAATGACACATATTTTAAAATTTGGTTAGTTCCATCTATGTGATATATGAGATCTTCCTGAGCTCATAATTTGTCACTGCTGCCTTTGTATGACTTAGTAATAAAAATCTTATTAATGGATGCGGGGCTGGTGGCAAAAGATGTAGCTCCTTGCTCCCCTGTTTCTGATTTTTGATCTTTTAAGCTATGAACCCTGGATGTTTTCCTCTGAAAAACTTGGTGTTTGCTAGCTGAATTATAACAACACAGAGATAAAATAAATTTGCCAGCAAGCTCCTTTTAGCTTTTTATTTATTTTTAATTCAATTTGTAAAACATAAAAAAGGACAAATTCTGAGCTGCAATCACATTTAACAAAGGATTAAAAAAGGAGACCAACCCATAAGAGCTTTAGCAAACCACTAGCTTTTTCCCACATGCCAGGGCTCTTCGTCACATTTTTCAAAACTAGCAAAATGAACAAAAAGGGCTCAGTGTGGGTGGGCTTGGGACAGAGGTCTAACAAGTGTGAACATGGGCTCAGCGTACTTAAGCTGTTTTCTGCTTCAGTCTTTCTGCCTCTTGCCTCAGTGTCTGCATGGTGAAGGTGTGTGTGCATACACAGGTGAGTACATGGGCACATCTTGCTCCAGATGCATAACATCCATGTATTGTAAATTATACTGTGAGTAGCTACTCACTGCCTTCGCTTTTCCTGGTGTTTCTGTTCCAGCTTTTTCCTGAACCGCCAGCATTAACTTACTTTCGCTTTACTGCCAGAACATGACACAATGCAAGAGATAAATTTCAAAGTTCCACAGATAATTTATAATGATTCCTTTCCAATTACCCCCAGTTAGTGTGGATAAACATTTCCCCAGAAGACAAAACCCTAAACCACAGTCTGGTATTTGCATTGACTTTTTGGAGGGACTGACTTTTACAAAGCGATCTGCTGCTTCATGGGAAGAAGAAAATTCCATTTTTGAAAATAAAGCCTTTGTTTTCAGAGAAACCCATACAGCTTGCATTTGCTGACTCTCTTCATGTGTTGCCAATGAGTGGGGATGGCCTGAGCCTGACTTTTCCTTCCTCATTATACGTGGTGTGTGTTTGCTTCTCTTGTGGGCTGTGTATTTGCTTAGTTTCTCACTGTCTGCCATACTGACTTCTTTATTCTTTCACTTTTGAGTTTGCTGCATGTTTTATTTCTGTTTTGCATCTGCACTCTGCTTGCTTTGCTCAGCTGAATTTAGCATCAGATTGTATGAGGATCTGCCTTTTTTTGTCATTTTAACCTCTTCTGCCTTAATACTCTGTTGGAGAGACTGCAAAGGGCAAGTAAAAATAATTAAACCCCTAAAATAAAGTCCTACTAACAGCAAGAAGAAAATTTAAAAGCCAAAACCCAGTCTTTGGAAGGTTAAAACTATCAGAACAGACACTGAGTTTTAAAAGATGCACAATTTCTTCCCATATACATGATCCAGATGTTACTCAATAAAAGAATCACATTGAAATATAAAAGAATCTATTTATTGTGTTGCATAATCACTATATTTTTAAGTTCAAGAAAAATATGAAAAAGCCAGGTTCAGTAATTCACAGCTTTCACAGGAATAGAAACCTTTCTTAGCATGGTTTATGTCCATCGCAGAAAAGGACCCTCTTATCTGTGGTAAGTCTGCAAGGCTTATCATCAGCTCTTAACACAAATGAACTTCAGATCTGGCTGCTTTTCTACAGAAGCTGTTTGGGATCCGTGGGGCCATGCTATATCTGCACTCCCTGCAGAAATATCTGAGAGAAGGATATTGGTTATTTTCTTGCTTCACATCTCCTCCTGAAAAACTGGTTGTCAACATTTGTGTCAATGGGATGTCACTTGATGAGATACCTCAGATTTCTAAAGTGAACAGTTGTGTGTATCTCATAATCTGTAACTGAACAAAACAATCATCCAACTATTGCCAAGCCTGGGAATAGAGAATGTCAGAAGGAGAAAAGAAGCTATCTCAAAATAAGTTTGAAGAAAAGATGAGTAGAGCTGACAGATGGTACAGCACTTCAAGGAAATCACGACTTTCCCCTTCTTCCATCAGTTGCTAAGGAGAGATTATATATAAGAGAGTATCAAGAATATCAGCACCCAGGTAATACTTAATTCTGACAAGTGTTTGAACACCCAGGAAGCCGTCTTACACACCTTCCTTCTTGATCCAACCTGCTTCTTGGGGCTGGGGCATCTATCCCTGTATCTATTTCTAAAATGGAAGATGGGAATGTTCTATCTTTTGAAATGTCCAGAAAGCTGTTCAGAAGCATTAACCAGTCCACTGCACAGCTATGCATCTCTTGAGCTGCAAAGACAAATACATACAGCTCAGAACGTATGTACCTGCAGCTTAATGATTCCCCATTCAGTCACTGCTTTAAACCAGAACAATGATCTTTTTCTTTTTGGCTTTCTGCAGGATAGGGTTTAACCCCATTAATGACTGTATTTCCCTCCTTACCACTCCAGGGATACTTGGCTCAAAGGAGATGATGTAATTGTCTTGACTTAAATGAAACTCAGATCAGTTGAGAAGACAGTGTGAAGAACACACATTTGCTGCAGAAATTCATCTGGCAAAGAAAAAAAATGCAGATCATTGCTTGCTTTCTTAAAAAAGATGGCAAGGTGCATATTGTTTACTCAAGCTTTAACTGACTAGAGGGTAGAACTGAAAGTGTTGTAGGGCATGAGGCTACATCTGCATAGAGATCACTAGTAGTGCTCCTCAGGGATTAATCCTGGGGACAGTTCTGTTCAATATATTTATCAATGATTTGGGTGCAGGAGTGGAATGGACCATTAGCAAGTTTGCAAATGATACTGAACTGGAAAGTGTTGTTGATTGTTTTGAAGGACAAGTGGCCTTGAAGAGAGATATGGATAGACAGGAACTGGGTTATGATAATGGGATAAAATTTAGCGACCTGAAATACTAGACTCTGCATCTGGGAGAGAATACTGCTGGGTATAAGTATAGGAGAGGAGTGGCTGGAGAGCAGCCCCATGGAAAGGAGTTGGGGGGTGCCAACTGAAAGGAGGCCCAAAAGGAATCAGCAGTGTGTGCCCTGGCAGCATAGGTCAGGTTTGAGTGACTGGCAGCAAAACATGCTGCAGATTAAGTGCACATGACGGTGATATCCAAAATAGGAGGCAGAGAAAAAACAAGGGACTGGTAAAGCTAGTAAGAGGACAGGGCCAGTGGTGGTATCTGGGGGATATTCATAAGTTTTATGGCTGGAAAGGAAGATGATGAGAAGCAAAGGCTGTAAAAGTGACTAGTATGACTTAAGGCCAGTAGAAGAGGGGCGAAACAGTCACTGGAGGCAAATTTTTTTGGTCAGAGCACAGCAGTGGGGGTGAGGATAGACAAATATCACTTAGGCTGGTTTTCCAGACCTTCCTCAGGTACATCTCTTATTCCACATAACAAAGACTTAAGAATCTCCTTAACACTCCTCTTTTTTGGCTTGACTTTGACTTGACTTTAATGAACTAGCTTCCATACTGGTGCTGTTCAGCACCGGTCTTTCCCTTGCTTTTTCCTGTGTGGTCTGTAACTACCTCAGTCAGACTGCAGGCTCCATAGCAAATCATTATAGTGCTAAAGTATAAATCCAACTATTTAGCACAAATCATATAGTGCTAAAGTATAAATCACAGAGAAATACAGCACCTGTGCAGTAGCTGAATTACACCTATGCTGTTCTATAAATAATAAACTACCCAGGAGTAAAAATTATGAAAGGGTAAGATGCAAAACTCGAACCAGTTGTGCTGTAACTCTGGTCAAATTAAGATGCAGTTAAGAATTTTAAACATTACGCTACACATTTTATCTAAAGCATTTAGTAGTACACAGAAAACCTCTTCACTTGGGGAGAAGCTGTGATGTATTTCAAAGCCAAGAAATATCACAGACAGAGTTGTCACCAGTGAAAACCAATTTGGACTCAAGTGAAAGAAAGGGTAAAAAAATGACAATAGGAAGCCATTATAGGACAGTGGGGGAGGATGAAAAAGCAGAACAGGAAATGTTTATGTAGATAAAAGAAGCCTGCAAAATAGCTACAACAGGAATCATAGGAATTTCAACTGTCCTGTCACTGAGGGGAATTGTAATTAGAAAAATATCAAATAAGTGTGAAAAGCTGAAGACTAACACATAGCTCTGAATTGTCTTTAGAAAGTTTGTGAACACACTGTACATATAGAAGCAACAGCCTCAGAAAGCTCACATCCTGGCTTTTATCTCCAAATGCAAAATAGTGCAAATCTGAAAGAATCAGTTTATTGACCTTCTGGGTTATACTGTGGGCTCTATTTTCTCAGGCCTTCTGCAGATGGTTGGGGGCTGGTATATTCACAGAGGATGTAGTTCATTTAACTTCTGGGGACTGACATTTAACTTCTTGTCATGTTTGTGGGGGGCATGAACTATAAGTTGTTGGGAAGACAACTTTACAAGCTATGAGATGGTAAAGTGGCTATATGTTTTTACTACCTGAGTTATTCTTAATTAAAATTGGTATAAAAGGCAATTTCTGGAAATCTAGTCATTTCTGGAAATCACTATACACTAAAATCACAGTATACACTAAAAAAAGTTTAGTTCAATTTGTATTTAAAAAAAAAAAGTGCAAAATCCATTCTTCTGCCAGAAGTACCATATTGGCTTCTGTGAAGTTTAAATTCTCTGCTGCAAAAGTACAGTTAAGATTGGGAGGCACTGGCAAAGTTTCTTTGTGCTACAGTTGTAACAAAGAGCAGTTAAGTGAAAATTACTTGATATTACTCAGGTGATGTTAAGGCATCTAGGAACATTTGTCTTCTGTCCATCACAAGCTTTTTTGCTTGCCTTCTACTCAGGTTCTTTGTGTCTTCTGCACCACTGCAAGCTTTGCTTTGCCCAGGGTTTCCACCTGGTACTTCCAGCTGACATTCAAATGCCCTTGATGCTTGCCTCATCCAAAACCAATTTATTCTGCCATGGGGTAAAAAAGGTGGCAGTTCCCTCTGATACTGGACTTCAAGAGACTCGAGGAACATCATCTCATACTAATGGGACTGCACTCAGAAAATAAGAAGGGTTGAAAGAGTAACCACCAAATATTTATGAGAAGTAATTCAAAGCATGTTCTTCTGAGAAGCTGAAGCTTTGAAATTTATTGCACTAGACTCAAGGTTCATCTGAGCAAGCATCTGGTATGTTCCGATTCATAGCACACGTTTGCCATTGTATCATTCTGCACAACAACAATCACTTTATATTTAGCTCTGACTTAATTCAGTAATGCTACTATAACACAGAATTTTCCTTGACATCTGCAAAAAAGGATAACATAATTTCACAGTATTTTATCTTTTCTGGCATTTATTTGCTCTGGTGAAAGATGATCTAGCTTGATATTTCTCAAGACATAACTGTTGTGTCTGGAGTCATCCTTGTTTGTGTAACAGGGATAGCACTTGTGAGACTTGCAGGGGATTAAAATGAGCATTTATTTTAAAATGTGATTATAATGGGATTCACTAAGGTTTTGATGAAACTGTGGGGGAAAGTGCATAGTTAATTCTAGTTTTCTCTAGCTCCATGTACATTCTGGCCTCCAAAAGTTGCACAGAGAGTTTTTGAAGAGCAAAGTAATTGAACCTTTTCATAGGAAATTTTTGCTAGTAGCCTGCATAAGTGCCTGCTTTATTTTAATGAGCACTTTCAGTAGAATCACACAACTGTTTTCATAATCTCAAAACTGTTATTTAAAGAGCTGTGACAATCAAGCCAATTATGCTCCCATGGACGAATTTTTAGTTATCTTTGGTCAGCTTCCACTAAAAACATATTTGTGTCTCCTTGCTGTCAGCTGAAATATTTTTTTGGAAATCAGTATTATTTATCTCACTAATTACCCTTTAACTTGCTTTTGCTTATTTTTACAAATTTTCTTTTTTTTTTTTTCTAGATTATTTGTTTTTTTTAAGGCTTACTACTTATTGTTTCTGCTGACCTTTGGATCCCTGAGCCTACAAGGTTCTGGGATATTTTTTCCTATTTAAAATACAAAAAGGGACATTTTAGTTTCCTTTTCTTTTTTTTTTTCCCCCAAATATTTTCTGCCAGAAATTCCCTTTCATATGACTGCTTGATTTAGTTTCCCCAACTCATAGAAATTCACATTAAAATAGGAGTAGGAAAGATTCTTTTGGCAGCCTGCCTGCTGAACTCTAGAAATGCCACTTCACATAGTCCATGCTTTGGATGGTTGAGTGAGCTCCAGAGAATATAGCTGGGAAGAAAAACCTGTGGACTGAAGCCTGTTAATCTGAGGAGAGGGAAAGGTATCCTGTAAAGTGCTTCATCACGTCTGTTTTATTCTGAGCGCTTCACGTTGGCCAAGTAATTCATTCTCTTCACTGCTTCATTAGTTGGTCACTGTGAGAACTCAGCCAGCAGGCACTAGTGGTGCCTGTGAATTTTGTGACACTGACACCCATTTATTAATAAGCACATCAATATATGGCACCCAGACAACCATACAGTTATTAGATAGCAATGACTTTAGACCTGTGCTTACCTGAGCATCCTTTAGGACAGGAATCTGGCAGGGAAAAGATGGATCTGTTGTCACTTCATGGTCATCTTCCAAGCAAGACATTCCTAATTATATAACTGGGAAGTCCTAAAAGCATTTTGGTCCTTCATAAGTGAAATTAAACTGCCAGTTTACACTCAATCTCTGCATGGAAAACATTGAAATTCACAGCAGATTTCCAGACGTCTGCTTCCCAACTGTTTTTAAAATCTAGGTCATTATATATAGGTGGCATCAGATAAGTCTCCATGGAAGTCTCAGAATATTTTAAACAGAAAAACGGGTCACTTAAAGCTTGTAACCATCTAACACAAGTTTTCGTATTTGTACAGTCCAAGAAAGGTTAAATATCTCCCTTGACCCCTCACTGAATATGGATTTTTAACGTTACATGTTCTCATAGCTCTGTAAGGCAGCATTTTCTAGATAAATTCCTCTGCTATTTCAATCTGTGTGATGTTTTTTGCCATCCAGTATGAAATCTATGGCAATATAAATCCTGTCTTGTTCCAGACCTTGGTCATTCATTTCCACATGCTGTGCAGTCATTCCTTGACTGCAGGCATTTTCCACAAGTTGAAAATTTGTTTCTTTGATTTTGTGGTTATTATTGTCCTCATTATGTTGCCCCGGACTGGGACTGAAACAGTGATTCCAAAAGGTGCCATGCTCCCTGTGTGCAATTTTACACATGCTTGCAAACAATTTTCAGACTAGCAGGCAACACACATTACTTTAAGTCATGCAGAGTAGAGGTGTGGGGTAGTGCAGTCCTGGAGAGGGCTACTAGGTGGATGCTGCTGGGAAGTAGCAAGGGGACAGATGGGAAGAGATGGTCACCGAGGCTGACAGTACCATCAGGAGGAGGCACAGAAAACATCAGACCCATGTGGTTCCAGTGCAGAAGGATGTTGAATAAGACTGCTGGGTGAGAAAAGCAGTCAATGCTCTGGCTTGGGCTTTCCAGAGGTAGAAGCTGCTTTACTTGTGAAGCAAAATTTTGGGGATCCTGCCATCACTGACAATACCTGTGTCAGCTTGGGAACCTTTATTCTGGTACCCTTGTCCTGGATCAGGTCCACTGCTTAGGGCCACAATCCAGTTACAGACAGGTCATGATTCCACAGGAGTAGAGCCATGGGGGCCCCTAACAGCCCAAAGACAGAACTACAATCCAAAAGCCTGACACATTTTCCCACTGCCAGCCTGAGTGCCTGAGAAACTAACTGAAAGCCAGGCCAGCGTGAGAAGGTCCTCACTAGCCTGAGTGAAATGCACAACATTTGGCAGCCCTACAGGCTATTGAAACCTATAAAAACGTTCCCAGTGCTTCCAGAGGACTGCAGATCCTGTCTGCAGGACCTGCTTTCCTTGCTCCAGGAACTCAGATTATACTACCACCCTCTGAACATTAGTCCACCTGCATCTGAAAGTGTTTACTATTTTTTCTTGAACTTGTTACATCTGCTGCTAGTTTTGATGTATATTCCCACAACTGCCAAAGAATAAACTTGCTTCTTTTTTCATTTCTTTCCATTGCAGCCAATATAATCTCCTTGCGCCCACTGCAAATTCTGCCACCACTGAGCTCTTCTGGCATCATGCTGGCTTGTGTTTTTAGGACAGAGTGGAAGAGGGTTTTGTGTGGTCATTTAATGCATGAGAAAACTCATTAATAGATTTTCTGGATAACTGAAATGTTGTTTTTTTCTGCAGAATAGAAGGAGCCTAACACTGCAAGCTTCCTCCTGATGTCCTGGCAGTCTCCTGCAATTCCAATTTGGTGTGACTGTTTCTTTGGAAGGGAAGACTAGCTTGAACTCTGTGCTTTTTTATTCTCTCTGCTGGGGCTAATCAATGAAGCAATTGTAATTTTTTGGTGATGTGAGTGTTGCCATGTTCTAAGCTGACAGGAAGCCCATCACTTGCACAATTGCTAGGCCACAAGGTGAGAATGAGAAGGAACCAGGACAGTGACTATGAATGCACAGCTGAAGAAACTCACAGTCCACTTCTAAACAGTTGAAATAACCAGTTCCTTCACAGTGGGGCATTTATAATCTGTTGCTGTGAAATTCTGGTGATGTCAAGAGCAGATAGTCACTTAAGCTAAGCTGTATGAAACAGCAATGCACAGACTGCTCAGAGAGTTACAAAGATTTTGTGCAACTAACAGACACCTTCAAAAAAAAAAATAGATGAGCAATATTTTGTGCAAATTGAACCATTTGGAAACAACGAAGTAAAAAGATCTGTGTGCACTGTCAGTGGCTCCTTGTATCCCTGGGGATGGGCGCTCTCCTCCTTGGCCATGGCAATGCAGTGTTGTTCCCTGAAGGTGGCTAGAAGCAATAGAGCCATCTACTGACTGACAAGGTTAACCACAGCATCTTTGTGTGCTTCTCATTTAACTTGCCATTTCCATCCTAAAATTGCGGCCTGTGGAGAACTGGTTTTCAGCAGAAGCTAATTACTGAAGCACACAGTTAACAGCTGATTAGCAACTTGCTGAGTCTCCCTATTACTCATCGCTTTGACATGTGGTTAGGTACCTGTGTGAATAAGCACTCCTAACCATGTGCCATATATTTTCCCAAGCATGAGATGGCATCACATTTCGTGGTTGAGAAGCAAGGTTGGTGTTGCCGAACACTGATTACTATGTAGAAGGCAGAGAAACACTCTGGATATCAACACAATGTTATTGGAGCAACCTGGCAAAATAAGGGGATGGGAATCCTTGACATGGGAGTCTTTGATTTGGGAATTACTGGGGGTCTTTAATTGTATCTAGGAGCTGTTTATAGGCTGTGTGCTGATGCAGGTGTTTGAAAGTGGAGCCTGACATGCAACACCCCGTGTGCTATGTGACCTGAGGGCTCGCATGTCCCAGGACCAGGGAGTCTTGCAGGAAGTCCATGTCTTGCGAAAGACTCTCATTAAAGCAAACAAACAAAGAACGTTTCAAGTTCATGCAACTTATAATGACAGATGTGAAAACTGAGTGAGAGTACATGAAATACTGATTTTAAAGAGCATTTGTGTTATGGTAACACCTAGATCCTGGATAGATGTCAAGAAGCTCCCTCTTACCAACCTTCTGTTGGTTAATAATCATATAAGGTTCAGCAGGAACAATGTCTGTGCCAGCAAAATGAGAAAATACCTGGCATACTTGCTGCACAAGTAGCTGGCTGAGCAGTCCAAAAGGCACTCAGGCAAACGCAGTCAAACAGCCTACTGTCAATATAAGAAATCTGGTATTGTTTTGAAATGACTGTAGGGACTAAGACTGGCCAGAGCAACTGACTCTGCCCAAGAACCCTCACGACAGCTTGTAGAACCTGGTCTTCCCAAATGGTGCATGAAGTGCCACGATCCCCCTTGGGGTTAGGAGGAACCATGTAACCTGCAGTGCTGCTGAGGAAGCTCTAAGTGCTCTCTTAGGCAGAAGGCTGATTACATAGACACATAGGATTCCTTGCTAGAACTGGAGCATCCAGATTTACACGGCTAAGACTTCTCTTTGAAGTGTCACTATGAGGAAATTGTGTCTTTCTTCCTCTTGCAATCACTTCAGCATGGCTTGAATTAAATTATAACAAGGTTTAATCCTTACTGCTTACACAACCTATAGGCTGAATTCACTCTTTGCAATTTTTAATAAAAACAAAAGCCAAGGCATCAAGAACTGCAGGCAAAATACCCCTCCTAGGTTATTTCGTTGTATCTTGCTATTGTAAATGAGACATGACTATAGATTCTCAGAACACAGTGTAAAGCTCCACATACATGAGCAATGAGCTTTTGAGACTTTAAACTGAGACTCAAGACTCTTCTTATGATATTCAAGAACTTGTAAAATCTTTCTTAAAATAAGAGTGTGATGTTAAGTGGACAGAGATAAATGTTATTATAAAATTTTTTAGCTGCAAGAACAGTATTTCAGACTGAGAAGGTTATATTTTTCAGAGTACAGATGTCAGGATGACACCTAAAAAGACAAACAAGAATAGAAAAGCATTTGGAAACAAAATATTTGGAAGCAAAATCTAAACCAGCTTGTTTCCATTCAAAAATATATGAGTGTCAGCACAACAGACGAGACAATGGCTCAGACAAAACAAATATAAATATACAAAATATACGGATTTCCAGGACAACTGGATCTTGTTTCTGTAAATACCCATGCACTGAAATGGCTGCATGAAGCTTCCTGGGACTGCTCATGAGTAAAGTTATTAGTTAGAGTCTGTAAGTCTCCAGTCATGTGCGGTGACATCTGCAAACCTGTAAGACTGGAACTTCAAAAATGATAAACTGTTCTGAAGAATGATGGTTTCTTTTCCATGGACTGCATAAAACTTAGCAAGCATTTGATAATTTATGTTATAAATAATAATAATGCATATAAAGACAAGAATGAGGGAAAATAGCTATTTTATAATCATTAGACTGGCAGTTTTTAAAGGTTTTCCTCTGTGTCTTCACAGAGGCACATTCTCAGCATTTCATGCTCTCTGGCCACTTAATGAATGTGTGGCTATTTTCACCTGTGTAGTGCTGACACACCGAGTGTATGGCACAGGGGGAGAGAAATCCTGAGGGCATTGCTGCGAGGCATCCTGCCAGGAGGTAATGGCTACACCAGAGTTGCAAGCAGGGAGGAGCTGCCTTGCTAATTCCAAGCATTTTCATCACTGAGCCCGCCACACCTTGTTCTCATCCAGACAATTCTGCCATAACCATGCTCCTAATTCTATTCCTTGTCCCACAGGTGCCACTGAAAGAAGATGTTGGGCCAAGCTATGCACGGAGCACGGTGAAGAAGGCTTGGAACTGGCAGTGCTGCACTGCTCTGCCCCTGTAATTCCCTTGTGCCGTTTTCCAGGAGCTGTGGATGCGCTCAGTGACAAACAGTCCTGTAGTGGTTAGTGGAGGAGCAATCCCTTCTTTCATGAAAAGCTGGGTATTCACCTACATATCTTGATTCTTTCCATGCATGTCCTTTCTTTGCCCTCACCCCCTAAATTTTGTTGACACAGAAAACCAGGAATTTGGTTTTATGTCTGGGATTTCTGGATAGCAAGCACCTGAGTGGATGTGCAGTAGTGCAGATCAAGTGATGTCTGTCCTGATAACTGGCCAGCACATATACAAAGATCAACTGTTCTTGAAGTGAATAAAAATCCAAGGTATCTGGAGCATATCGCGCTTACTGTGCAAGTGCCAGTTATCTGAGCGTGTGCCAGGAGATGCCTGCATCCCTTTTTCTGCCTGTGTTGTCCTGAACCAAAATTAGAGATGCTGACACAAACTTTACACAAGAAAAGATAAAACAATTTAAAAATATCTGACAGAGCCCCTGTGATGTATATCAGGAACCTATTAGGTTTCAGAGGAACATCTCCTTTGAGCATGAAAAATTCTGGCTACCATCAAGTCTCTTGGGGTTTTTTTTCCTTAGGTTTTTAGCCCCGAACATACAGAAAGAAAAAAAATAAGACTATTGGAAGGAGTGATCTTTTCAGTGAGAGTAAATTTTACATTGCCGTTGATTCAGATGAGTCCATTATTGCTCCCTGGAGGTGAAAGGGATGATATTCTTATTGGCAATGCTTCAACATAGCTTGTATGCTATGGAGAATGAAACAGGCATATTTTCAGTCTGCACTCGGTCTATTTGAGGAGGAGTTACTCCTTTCCTACCATGAACTATGCTCTTCCCTAATCAAATGCTTCCTGACACTGCCCTCAAAACTGGGGCTTGGGAGTATCTTTAGATAGCAAGTTCCACAGACTAATTAGACGCTGTTGTAAAAAGAACTATGAAAAAAAGTGTCACACTTTATTTCTTCTTATTTGAATTAAGTATCGCTTTGTTCTCAAATTATGAGAGATCCTTTCAGGTTTATTGCTTCTGTGGTTATGGGCCCAGAACTGTGGGGCAGCATGGGCTGTGCCATACTGCATAAAGAAGCCCCAGTTCCTGCAGAGAGTTTCCCCTCCCACGTTTCATACATGTCCGTAAAGCACAACCAGCTCATTACTTGGTCTTCAGCCAGGCACTGTGGAGAATAGTCCCTGCTCCAGAGCGCTTAAAAATCTCAAGAGGAAGTCCAGTAAGTAGCAGAAAACAAGGAAACATTTAGAGCAAGAAACACTTTTTCAGCTCTCAGTGTCATTTTATCATATACTACCCTATCAGTGTCTTTGTGTGAGCTGACTGCAACTTCTTTCATGTGGGCAGACTGATAGGTCTCTTAATGTTAATGGGGCGTCACATGAGTAAAGAATGCTACCGAGGGAAGCAGAAGCTGGATCACAGCACTGATCTCATCAGGAGCCTCTTGTGGGCAGTAAGGTCAGAACCTTTTTGAAAGTTAAAAATCAATTATATCAGTAGACTTTCCCATATTTATTGCTTTGCAAGAGATCTTTCTTTGTAGAAATGCTGATTTGTCTCCTATTTTTCTTTGTAATGTCTTAGAATTATTTGAAATTTAAAAAGACAAGGAATTTGCTAAATGGAATTTGTATTTTTTACAAGGATAAATGCTCTTCTAAAAAAACCCCATGATAATTGCCAGTTTTGATTGATTTCCCATGGCCATTTTAGCCATGTTTAAATTAAGTATTTGAAATAATTTTTCTTTAGCATTCTGCAGCAAAACAATTTGTTGACATTTTAACAATGGTTTTGATAATGATCATAATGTTTAAAACGGATGACAGGTTATTCAGAATATAGGTCTAATTTGAACCCTTGCTTAGGAGTAATTAATAGCACATTAAAAAATTTCAAATAAAACCCAAGTCAAAAGCCATTCTATACAACCTTAGTCTGAGATCAAATCGGAGATCCGATCTGACACCATGCAACACAGAGCTCTTTTATACTGCAGTTTTACAGGATAAAGAAAGGTCCATTCAAGTCCTGTTCCAGAAAGCTAGTGCTCACCTAAAACTTTTTTATCCCTGCAGCTGTTTAACTGGCATATTTACTGCTAGATTTTCCTTGAAAACAATAAAATACCAGGACATTCTTTTACCTGTCTGTCTCTTTTGGAGTACCTAACATATAAGAAGCAAAATGTACCTGACATATAAGGAAGTAACTGCTACTCCTCTTCAGTGGTGGAGATGCCACCAGGACAAAAATGTTTGCAGATTAATCCCATTTTCATGTAACCAATTCAAGAAATTATGCCTCAGATATGTGTCTCCAGCTGGATCACCAAAATGCTAGTAGCACTGCACACAGTAAAAAGTGTGTTCAGGAATTGCCAATAAAGCCATCTTCACACCCTTGTTAGAAACCAGATCTTGGTCTTGTAGGACTTTATTCCAGAAGTCACTGTCGAAACTGCACAGCCCAGCTGAATGCATTAGAAGCCCATTTTCATTTTGCCAAATGTTAGCCAGCCACCCCTTGCAGACTTGTGGGGCCTTAAACTGTCTCGTTCTGTGCATGATTTGCAAGTGAAAACAAGTAATTCTGTATTTCCCTCTCAGGCTGCTCCAGCTGAATTCTCTGGTGGCTAGAAAGGAGAAAGATTATTAGCTTTCCTACCAGTGAATACTGTTTATAAAATCTCTCTCTCTCTCTCTCTCTCTCTCAAAGGCCCAGTAGTTCTTGCACCCTTCAAGTAACATCTGACTGCTACCTCTTGTGAAGTTTGATAGAAATTGGCCACTGAGTTGAAAGACTAGAGGGAAGATCAACTGGTACATATAGAAAACATAAGCATATAAGTCCTGACAAAAAACCTGAGAAGCCCGTTATTATATTTAAAAACATATGCATTTCAGCTTGTTTGCTTACAGAAATATCAGAAATATCACTGACAAATTGCATACTTCTTGTCAAAAGATGCAGTCAAACCTGTTTGTCAGTGTTGTTAATATGGCAACAAAAAGGCTTACAGAGACATTTTTCCTGACAGAAATCCATTATGGAAATTCTTATAGTACTGTTGGGAATTGCAATATGCCTGGTACTGAGGAGATGATACACGCTTCCAGAGTGAGAAAACCCATGTGAACATGACCTTTCCCTTGTTTTTCTTAAGGAATAAACCACTCTGGCTGCATGTATACAACTGAAGGGAGCACAAACAGCACAAACCTACTCTTTCTTCCTCGTCAATCAAATTTTCCAAATCATTAACTGAGATGTAAAATCTGTGATTTATAAGAAAAAATCCTGGCAAGGACTGAAATACTGATTTTCTCAAAGTCATTTGCTCTGGAGAAGGAATGTGGGAATCCTTGTGATTGTTTCATGGTAAGGCAGAGTTTTTAAAAAGTCTTGGAGAAAACTGATGTGTCTGAATATAGAGATTCTCAAGTTCTTTCTGGTTGTCATCCCACATATAGGTCAGACATTTCACATGACCTCTACTATTAGTATAAATAACAGAAGAGGCTGAATTTGTTAGTTGCAACTCAGCTTGTAACTCAGCTTGCAACTGCTGTGATTTTACTTCATGTCACAGTGCCTAAGCTGTGCCCTGCTGGCTTTTGCAGTGGAATGAAAGAAAGAAATGATCCAAGTTTTTAGACTGTATACTACCTTATCAGGAGATTAATAAATTAATAAAAATAATCAAGAAACAGAGATGGTATTTTACTGCCAATAACTTGAGATATTGATCTATTCCAGCATGATAAATGGATATCAGCATGGACTAGAATCACAGAATCACAGAATATCCTGAACTGGAAGGGACCCACAAGGATCATTGACTCCAACTCCTGGCCCTGCACAGAACACCCTAAGAGTCACACCATGTGCCTGAGAGCATTGTCCAAGTGCTTCTTGAGCTCTGTCAGGCTGGTGCTGTGACCAGTTCCCTGCAGAGCCTGTTCCAGTGCCCAACCACCCTCTGGTGGTTGCCCAACCTAAACCTTCCCTGGCACAGCTTCATGCTGTTCCTTCAGGCCCTGTCATTGGTCACCACACAGAAGAGACCAGTGCCTGCCCCTCTGCTTTCCTGTGTGAGGAACCTGCTGGCTGCAATGAGGGCTCCCCTCATTGCAATGAGTCTCCTCCAGGCTGAACAAGCCAAAAGACCTCTGCTACTCTGTATGAATTCCCCCTCCAGACCAGTCACCATCTTCATGGCCCCCTTTGGATACTCTCTAGTAATTTAACCATACATATATCTTCTGTGCCTTAGTTAAGAGCCTGGGGATGCAGGATTTCATAGGCTATGAATTTTCCTGTGGCTTGTGGCTGTATAAGAAGGCCCAACTCTCAAATCAGGTACCTGTTTTAGACATTTCAAGAGTCAGAAGATGATCCCTCAGTCTTTTATAACATTTTAATGCATGAATTCCTTTACCAAAGAGAAAAGTTTTGGCATTCAATTTTTACTCTGAACTAAAGAGATGTTACAGATGATACAAATATGCAAAAAGATTACTGTGGATGTGTCAAGGTAGGTCAAGCCAGACAAGTATTAAGAATAACAACATAATTTCTTGCATGTTAAAATATCAAATGGACTCTTGCTGTGATATTTTACCTCATAATGTATATTCATAAGACATTTATTCCCCCATGGCAGGGATTTGGAATGATCTATAAGGTTCCTTCCAACCCAAATCATTCTATAATTCTATGAGTCTGATTTTCTGGAGCATAAATTAATGCTGAACCATTTTTATAAGGTCTTAAGTTTTAGTCCTAAAATAAGATTGTTGGAAGTGTCATGCTGCCCTCCAAGGGCCTGTGCGCAATGGTAGGGATCTGCTCACAGAGCTGGCACACCATGAAGCTTCTAAAATGCCACCACAGAAGAGATCTTACTGTTCTCAGGTTCTAACTCAGGAAATTTCTCAGTCATCCCAAGTCAGAAATTTTGTATAGTAGCTAAAATAGAATAGAAAAAAATAGAGTTTCTGCACTGTAGAAATACTGTATGTATTTACAGACCACCAAATTGTCAAGCAATAAAATTGCAACCATCCTGAATGAAAGATTCTATGGAGTATTTGCCTTGATTTTTGTGTATTAATCCTTCCAAGTGCTCATGATCAGCTAGCTGATCCATTTTGGTGCATTGCCTTATGTACAAATATTTGCCAAGTGTTTGGAAATTCTAGTTTATTCTTGGAAATTCCCAGAAATTCCAAGTAACATGCTCTGGTAGTGACAGCATGTTCAGAATTTCAGGAGCAATCAATCATTCCTATATAACAAGGGAGGGAACTGGGAAGCTGGTATGAGCATGTCAAGCATTGTAGCTGAAGGTGCTGCCAAGTACCAGTTGTCCACATTTACAATTTGATAAGCCATCTCAAAGACAACAGGTGCTGTAGGAACACACCTGGGGTCTCATGCTCCACCTCAAACACGAGGTTTGCAAAGACGTGGTTGTAGAGAAAGGTAAATTAGAAGTCAATAAACATAAAAATAAGGACTGTTTCCTCTGCTTTTGCAAATTCTAACATTAGTTGTCTGCATCCGTGTTTTATTTAAACAGGAGAATTAGGTCCTAGAGGCTAATGATATTCCTTCAGGCTTTTCTTTTTATCATTCCCTTCAGAAGCTGGAGTTCCTTATGGTCTTCATTAGCAAACTTCTTCATGCCTCACTCCAGCTTAATTAAAGGTCTGATTCTTTGGCATTAAAGGGACACTATCTACTGGAAAAATCAAACCTGTCTGAAACTCTTGAGCCTCCTGTAGCTACATACAGTGTTTGATGACAGATGGGAATAGAAGGAAACATTGTTTGTTTGTTAAAGAGAAAATTTTCGGGTTTATATGCATTTTTTATTTTTTGTCAAGTTAATGAGGCCAACTTTAATGTAGAGATTTAATAGAAGTATCATGAACTGAACTTTTCCCTTATTAATTGTCATTTTATCCATTCACCTTGATGGTTATCCTCTAAAGTATTTCTTCCCAGCAACTGAAAACCCACGTTGATGATTAAAAGTTTGCAGTGCTAACCTGGAAATTTAGAAACTTATTTTATGGTTTTAGACAGAATTCTTGAGTGACATAAGGGGTCCATATTGAGACAAATGTTATTTAATATGTCCATTAATGATATAAACAAAGGGACTGAGTGCACCCTCAGCAAATGTGCAGATGACACCAAGCTGGATGATGCCAAGATGCTATCCAGAGGGACCTGGACAAGTTCAAGAAGTGGGGCCATGGAAATCTAGTGAGATTTAATAAGACCAAGTGCAAGGTGCTACACCTGGGTTGGGGCAACCCTTGGTATCAACACAGGCTAGGGGATGAACAGATCAAGAACAGTCTGGGGGAAAAGAACTTGGGGGTGCAGGTGGATGAGAAGCTGGACATGACCCAGCAATGTGCACTTGCTGCTCAGAGAGACAAACATGTCCTGGACTGCATCCAAGGCAGCGTGGCCAGCAGGGTAAGGGAGGGGATTGTGCCCCTCTGCTCTGCTCTGCTGAGATCCCACCTGCAGTGCTGCATCCAGCTCTGGGGTCCCAGCACAGGATGGACATGGACCTGCTGGAGTGAGTCCAGAGGAGGCCACCAAGGCAATTGGAGGGATGGAGCAGCTCTCCTAGAAAAAAGGCTGATATGGGGTTTGTGCAGCATGGAGAAGGCTCTGGGGTCACCTAATTGCAGCCTTCCAGTACCTGAAGGTAATCTACAAGAAAAATGGAGAGAGACTGTTTACAGGGGCATGTAGTGACAGGACAAGGGGGAATGGATTCAAACGGAAGGAGTAGGTTTGAATACACGAAGAAGAAAATCTTTCCTGTGAAGGTAGTGAGGCAGTGGCACAGGTTGCCCAAGAAAGCTGTGGATGCCACATCCTGGGTACTGCTCAAGGCCAGGCTGGATGGGGCTCTCAGCAACCTGGTCCAGATGTCCCTGCCCTTGGCAAGGGGGTTGGAACCAGACGATCTTTAAGATCCCTTTCAACCCAAACTATTCTGTGATTTTGTGATTCTTTGCGATTCAGTGGCCTCCAATCTGTTTATAAAATAGCATTTCCTGACCTCACAAGGATATTTGGGATAACTACACTGCGGCATTCCCACGCAAGAGTGGTGGAGGCAAAGCTTTAATTCCCATGATGGGAAGCATTTCAACTTGTCAGTCGTTGACATCTTCTTGTGAATGAGCACAGCAAGGGAACACCCCCACTCGGTACCGCGGCCGGGGCGGCACGGGGCGGCACGGCCCCGCCCGCCATTGCAGCCCGCCCGGCCCGCGGGCGCCCCCCGGTGCCGCTCGGCGGGAGCGGCGCGGGGCGGGGGCAGCGGCGCCACCGCTTCCGGCCTCCATTTTACGCGGCGGAGCGGCCGGAGGCCGAGGCGGTGCCGCGGGTGGAGGGGTTCGGCTCGGCCCGGGTGGGTGCGTTCCGAGTGCCGCGTTGTTCCTTCTCTCTTCGCTCCCGCGGGCGTGGGAGACGAAAGTGTGATCCCCTGTGGCTGCGGTTCCCGGAGCTCCAGCGCGGGGATGGGCTCCCCCAGCTCCCCCGGGAAGTTCGGCCCCGGCCGCTGAACCCGCCCGGAGCACCCCCAAGGTTCGAGCGGCGTCGTGTCCCCGGGGAGGAGGAGAGCGGGGTAGGGCCGGCCAGCCCCGCGAGCAGCATGGACCAGAGCGTGGTGGAGCACCCGGTGACCCTCATCATCAAGGCCCCCAACCAGAAATACACCGACCAGACCATCAGCTGCTTTCTGGAGTGGACTGTGGGCAAGCTGAAGTCCCACCTCTCCAAGGTGTACCCCAGTAAGCCGGTGAGTTGTTGGCCAGCCCTTTTCTCTCGCCTTGTCGGTAAGGCTGGGCACTGCGGCGACTTGGGGACAGGCGGTCAAGACTTCCCTTAAACCTTGTTAAATAAGCAAACAAGAGCCCTGCTGCCGAAGAGTGATCTGCGTGAAGGCGATGGCCGTCCCTCTGCTTTCAGGGAAGTTGGCAGTGTAACAAACATGAAGCTGCGCTTTTACACCGTGGGAGAAGATCGCAGTGTAGCATCCTGAAAGGCGGTATTGCTAAAGATGCTTACTAATGCTTCACTTCCCTTTTTTTGGGGAACTGAGATTTAGGTATCTCAGTTAACTGAATTTGAGACTAATTTTTGTAAATCTAAGAGCACTGGCTAACAGTTCTATCTGTTCTAAAGTATCAGTGATGTACTTAAGGTTAACACGATCTAGGGAATTCACTGTGGTGTGGAGCAGATAGATGTTTATTCATAATATTATTTGAAACGTTGTAGTTGAACAATTTCCAAAATTATTTCCTCTTTGAAAAGCCATTTTTCTTGAGATTGTGCTGAGAATTCTTCTGTCAGGTGTTATACAAACTTGTATGACATCTGTGACTGTATTTTGAAACTTAATACCTATAGCTTTTATTGCTTTTGCGAGAAATACGATTTATTTTTGAATTCCTCTTAAGTTCTAAATGTGGCAATTAAAAGCAGCTATGAAAAAAGCATAGGCAATGGGTGATAATGCTGTATATGTGTAGAATGGCAGTCATGCAGAACAGTGTGTTTAAAAAGTTGTTCCAGAGAACTGTATGAGAACAGCAGCATGAGGGGCCTACAACCAGGCTTTAGAAAGCATCAGAAGAAGGTGGCATTTATATTTTAAATTATTTTTCACCTAGAAGAATTACTGTCGTTGTTGATTTTTTTGACAGGAAAGTAAAATAGCAGCTTGGTCTCAAAAAGGGTTTCTGCCTTTTGGAGAAAGAAGAAGAAAAACAGCCTACAACTTGGGCTGTGTCACTGGTACATTGACATCTGTTAAAGAGTTGTCAGAGTTTGTGAATATAGTTATTGCTGTGAGTAATTCTCTGCTGAAAGAGCCTATCTACTGTGAAAAACAAAAATATCCCTCCAGCTGATTGCTACTTCCTCCTCCTCACTAGAATTTCCTCCAGTGACGTGTTTGTGTTTAAACACTAGTTTTCTTACTCATCTTATGAATGATCCTGCTAAATTGAGCTCCTGTAAGGAAAGAACCTTAGTGAACAAAAGGTTTTCATGTTCCACTGTAGGCTTTAAACAGTAGTACAGTGTTATATTTCAATTTCCTGAAACATCTTTCTTCTCTTGAAAACAGACTCCTCAACGTGCCTCTCAGTAAGTATTAAATGACTAGTTCAGCATACCCAAATTTGTTCTGGGTTAAAGAATGGGGAGTTTCTTTAATGAGAATTCTCAGTAATTCCAATTTAATTGGGATTTATTGCACTTGCAGTTAAACTAATAACTAAACACAGTGTTTTTATTTCATAGGACCTTTCAAATTAAAGTAATAACATGAGAGAGGGGAGAAGTGTTTAATAGGATGGCTCCTATGTATAGTAAAATCAAAAAGTGTATTTTTGGTGTTGAGTGCTACTGCTTTTTTCAAATGTGTGTAAGCCCTTTTGCTTTTAGGGGCTGCCCTCCCCCTCCCTTTTATTTTTTTTTCGTTTTAAACCAGATCAGTGTTAAAAGCTTGATTTCTCTGTCCCCTCAATATGATAGGTCCTGGAAATAATTTCTATTACAATGCTATTTTAAGGTCGTGGGAATACACTGGAACACAGAGACTATACAGACCTTGCAGCATTCTTGAAGTTATGGATGTAAAATAGAAATCAGCTGCTGTCACTGGTATACAAAGTATTTCAAGTTTTCTGTGTGACTTGAACTTCATTCTTGTATGTGCATTTCTCTGTTCCCTCAATATGATGGGTCCTGATAAATTAGTCATAAACGGATGATAATTGTAAGTGTCCTAATTAAACTGACAATTTATTAAGGGTATGTTTTCAGAAAGTGAGGTGGTTAGAATAGGCAAATGAGAAACTAGGTCTTGAGGCAGTGTTGTTTAGGCTTTTTCCAGATTAATCTGTGTAAATTATTTGCCTGAATACATACAAATTTCAAATACAGGCAGATTTAAGTTGGTTTAGTTGTTATTAAAGTTGATGTACTTTGCAAAGTAAGTACTTGAATAAGCTAAATAGGTTCAGAAGGGTGTTAAATTAGTTTGTGAGTCTTTGCTAAGATTTACATTTGTCAATACTTTTACTCCCTGACTGGACCAGTTTTCACAGATAGAGTACTGCAGTTACAATGTCCCTAAATGAAGTACTTATCTAGAATAACACAAGGCTGTTGTAAAATCAGCCTGTGTGTCTCAGTCTGGCAGATCCTACCTTCATTGATTACACCTATAAATAGTAATTTAAAACTTCTGTTTCTCATTTCCTGCAGTACCTGTCATCTAGCATTTGCCTACAGCTCTAACAAGATGTGGTTGTGTCTGGATTTTTCCTATGGAAGAATGGGAGAGAGGCTTAGTGACCTAAAATGATACCTGTCTAGTGGTTGCAGCTGTATAGCTCAGGGATTGCCTGTGTTCCTACAGGACATTGCTACACTGTCTTAGGTTTGGAGTTTGGTAATGTGCTGGGCACAGCTAGTTTGGACTAAGCATTGTAAAAGAAGTCTTGCATGAAAAATGGAGGAGAAAATTCCAGACCAGTAGCTCTGGAGTTCTTAGTTTTGAATACATACCTTTTGGATTTTGATCTGCAAACTGTCTCCCATCTCCCAACTCTAGGTTCTAGAATAATTTTTTCTGATGTCATATGCTTTCTTCTGAAAATGAGGCTACTCTAATTATGTGGTTTGAGGTGTTTTTCCATCACAGTTCAGTGTTTCAGCTAGCAGTGAGCATGCTGTTCTTGAAGCAGGAGGTGTGGTAGTGAAATTTCCTCTGGCAAAGGATGAGTTGAATGCCTTTTCCATTTACTTTGGCATATATATGAACTACTGTGTTTCCACATTTATTACTTCTTCTTCTATCTGCATTTAAAAAAAAATCCCATTTCAGAATTGCAGGCTTTCAACCTGAGAATTGCAAGTAATAATCCTTTAGTTCTCAGGTAGGTGTTTAATTTATGAAGGGAGGACTATGGGGTTTAAGGCCTCATCTTCCCCATTAAAGTCTCTGGCTTATTGTGCTTAATAGTACTCAACATATGTTTAACCTTTTCTTTTGTGGTTTTGTAGGGAGTTGAAATGCATTACTGAAGGCCATGTAGTCAGCTTTGAGGAGCTGTTTTTACCTTGCCAGTTTCAATAAAAACTCTGTAAAATATTCATATTTAAAAGTTACTTTTATCTTGTTTGAGAAGATACTTTAATTAGAGGGGGTGGAAGAGGGACTGGTTCATGAGGTACTGAAGAGAACAATTGAAAGTGACCATGTAGAAAGCTCCATGACGACTGAGACAGGCAAAACAACACTCTAGTGCTATACTGGATGATGATTTAAAGATTTGGAGTTTGAGTGGTTTTTGCTGTTGGGCTTTCCTTATTTTAAGTACTTATCTGTTCTTATTAATCTCCAGATAATCTGTCTCAGGACCCAGAAACAAGGATTCTTAAGATTTTTCGTCTGACTGCACTGGTCAACCTAAAACAACAAGTTCCCAATTTATAGAAAATTAAAGGTTTTTTTTACTCCTAATGCTTAAATTCTGATTTTTCTGGCCTTTCCCAAATACAAAATAACAAGTTTGCCTTCTGCTGGCAGCCTGTTCCTGCTTGAAGGGAGCAACAAAATGGTGTAACTCAAAAGAAGTTACTGACATGAGCCAGGCTTTTTTTGTTGTTGTTTTAAATAGAAATAGAACAGCATTGTTGTTGAATGTATTGCAATATTTTTATCATTTTGAGCTGCAAATAATTAGTTCATAACTAGGTGTTTTGAGACATAAAAATATTGTCCAATGCCACTAGTTAAAAATACAGAAAAGTGCAGGAGACTAGTCTTAAATAGAAGTGATAAACAGTTCTGCACAGTGTGTGGCAGGTTATTTTTTAAAAAAACATGTATTTAATCATGAATGGCTAGTATGGCTTTGGGAAAAATGTTAAAGCTTCAGATTTACTGAGTGCTTATTAGCATTATTTACTTTGAATACCTCTTGTTTTGTTCTAATGATATGATCATTTTTTTCCAGGTTAAAAAAAAAACCCAAACGGTTTTGTAACATTTCTATATTCTGCTAAATTATTTGGGATCTGTAGAAGGCTATTGTAAGAAAAAAAGGTCAAAACTTCTGTGAAAGCTTTTCCTAATCACAGAGATCTGGGGCTCAGTTATTTATCTTAGTATTATCATGAACAAGACTGCAGAGTGGGCAGCAGAAGGCTGGGATAGGAAGAGGAGAGGTGTAAGACTTGATGTTTGCATTATGCGGAAATTCTTCAAATAGCTCATGCTGATAATTCATGTCTGTTCCACTGATGGGCTAGATTTCTTCATTTAGCATTTGTTTTTCTTTCTTTTGTTTGAGTAAGCTCTTCGTTTTAGCATACTGGATATCTTAGTGTAGATAGGTACCTCAAAGAGTTTCCTTTGAAGTAATTCTGTGGTTATTTCTGTGTGGAATAGTCCAGAGTTACTATCATTTATTAAAAAATAAAATCTTTGTTTATAATACTAGATTATTTTAAACTGTGAAACTGTAAGACTAGGAAGAACAGCTTACCCAGGTTGGAAGGCTCCCTTAAAAAATGCTTTTGCTACTTGTTGCTTTTTAATGCTTTCCTTCTTGTTTTTTCTAATGATGTTGGTTTTGTGGTTTGTTTTGTGGGGTTTTTTTTCCATGCAGGGGGTGTGAGGGTGGGTGCAAGGACTAATAACAGAAAGTCCTTGTTGAAAAAGAGTGACATTTGTGCTCTTCTGTGTATTTTAATTTGCATTCCATTATTCTGCTAATTTTCTTTGCCCCAGCCCCTTCCCCACCTATATTTCAGAAGATACCTGGAACCAGGAGCAGGGTAAAGAACAAATCAGTAAAATACAGGAATTTTTTTAATGTACTTGAAAGTATTCTTGACAAGCATTTACCCTTAAATGTTGTTAATTGTTATGGCACTCTTCCTGAGTGCTTAATAGCATAATTCTTTCTCAGAAGTAATTTGTGAGTTGGACTTGTGAAGCCTCTGAAATGTTTTTAAGTCTGACTGTTGGTGATTTGACTTACCATTTGCAGATGAGAAAATTCCTTTTATCTCCAGCTATATACCTGAACAGCAGGAAAAAAAGCTAAATTCCTTTCTTTGTCCCCATCTCCTAGTCTACCAAGGATCAGAGACTGGTGTATTCTGGCAGACTGCTTCCTGATCATCTCCAGCTGAAAGATGTTCTCAGAAAAGTAAGCTTTATACCAACACCATACAGTATTTGATCAAAGCCCGTTTTTGGGAAATAGAAATTTAAATTTGTGTTGTTTAACTTCAAATTTTCATTGTTGTATTGAGAGATGTAGCTGCATAATGTTGATATGTATTTGGAAAATGTCTTTTCAAGTATGCCTTGTGTGTAGGATTATGATACTTGTGGATTGAGGCACGTTTCCAGTTGGTGGGAGAGCAAGCAGGCTATGCTAAGTCCCAAGCAAGTGCTGTGTTGTATATCACAGAATGATGGAATGATCTGTGTTGGAAGGGACCTTATAGATTCTCTAGTTTCAACCCTCCTGCTTTGGGCAGGGGCACCTTCCACTAGACCAAGTTGCTCAGAGCTCCAGCCTGGCTTTGACTTCTTTGGAGTTATTGCTGTCACATAAATGGAATAATACAACATATTTGTGTTGATTTGGGACATCATTTAAATTCTCACAGAGGCTTAAATCCAGAACTTATGTCAAACATGGCACTTGTGTAAGCAGATAAAGAGTAATATATTAATTATGCAGAACCAGAATTCTCAATTCCTGAATAATTTTCTGGGAAGGCTGTTTGTTGTCTTGGTTTTGATTTGTCAGCTGTTAACCATTCCTGATGATATTTGAAACTTTGTTGGTTCTTGCTCTTTTCATTTCATACTTTCTTTAAATACTGTTGGTTCCTATTGGAACAAATAACTCTACTGGTCTAATTTTGGATTTTTCAGTCAACATTTAGATCCCAGTTCTGAACATGCATGACATCTCATGCAGGAAATTTTGGAATACATGCACTTGGTTTTCAAACTGGCTCAAAATAGCTTGGATTGATGATACCAAGTAATCAGACTTCATTAAGTTAGAAAAGTTCTTACAAATGTGTAGAACAAGATATTTTGGGTAGATTAAAAGAAGTTTTGTTTCAATTTTGATTGTGACAGGAAACATCATGCATTATATTGAATTGTTTAAGTTCTTTGTAAACAGCTCAGGATGTTTACATAGCTGTTATTGGGGAAATACCTTAGGTCCTTGCACAGTTTTTAATCCTATGAAGTAGATGAACTCTATAATATAGCACCTGGCTGTTGGTAAGCATAATTTTTTTGTAATGTATTGAGGTAAAAACCAATTTACAGGCTGAGTCACATTTTAAAACTTCCTATGGAGGAAAGTCTCAAAATGTGGATGGTGCTTTAGTGAAAGTGGGCAACTGAACTTCAGTATTAAGATGGAGAAACAGATGCAGAGGAGTCTTGAGTATTGCTTCAGCAGACTAACACCGCTGTTCCTTTGTAATCTTTATTCTGAAATAGATTTTATTAAACGAGATTAAACGTTTTACCAAAGAAAATGTTTGCAGTTTACTGTGTACAGGTTTGTTAGAAAACTGAAGCTGGACTGTTGCAAACCGATGTATGCCCTGTACTGCTTAAATGTTCAAGGAAATGCTTATAGAACTTATCTCAAAGCTTAGTTTTGCTTGCTAAGGATGAAATGAAATCTGAATTCCTTAAATTCACTTGGCCTACTTGCAGCACACTGGTTTTAGAAAACAAAATTTCAACCTTTATGGGCTAGAGGAGAAACTTTGTAACTAATGTCTTCCTTCACCACAGAGGGCCTGTGCTTGACTTTAAAACACTGACATAATGCTTTAGTGTCGTAATGGTAGTTATAGGCCTTGGGTATAGTCAAAGAAATATAGTGAATTTGAAAATACACCAGTCTTAAGCACAACCTTAGAAATTTGTGTTTGGAAGAAGAGGAATTCTTGTGCTAAAGCTTTTGAGAGCTTTTGGAAAAAGTATGATTAACCTTAAATTCATTCTCATTCTCTGCCAAAATTTTCCTACTGGATAATCTATAAATGCCTAATATTATCTGAGGACTTACTAAATCACTCGGTCTAGCTTTGTGATACTTGCTCCTTGGTACTAACCAGTGTCATTTCACTGATGCAAAATGCCCTCGAGGCTGGAAGTTGTGGCACTCTTCTAGCACTCTAGTGTCCAGCACATTACTTATGAATAGAAGTATGTTACAATAAACTGTCACATTTAATAAAGCTGTAGGCTTACCAGTGTTATGTCTGGCTTCCCTTGCCTTTCCCAGGGGCATAAATTCTTATCTAGGAAGAAGGTGATTAGTTAGGTTAAAGGCTTTTGACATGGTCAAAGTGCTGATCACCTATGTTCAGTGCTTTCTGATCCTTGTTATCACTGACTGGTGAGAAATTACACTTACTGTAGTAGTGAGGCTGTGCTTGGGGATAGGGGCCAGTACATGGGGAGGAATTTAAATGACTGAATGTGCATTGGCTATGCTAGCAGTAATGCACAGTGGTGTATAAAAGCATTTATCTAGTTTTCTCTATTCCTAAAGGTCAAAACCATAAAAATGGGTAAATGGCTGTTATAGCATGCTTATATATAGTTTATAAAACCCCCTCCAAGCATAGGTTTTCTGAATGTCATCTCATTAAAAATGGCAGCTTGCCTGCACCATGCTGACTTCAGAAGAGGATAGAGGGGTGTTTTTGTTGCTCCTCTTGTTTAAAATTTAGCTACTGAGGAAGCTGCAGTGTGCAATTTAAATATGCAGCCATAGCTGTTGCGTTGCTATGGCCATGTAAGGGGGTGTTTTAATTTGGTACAGTGAAATAGCTTCAGATTTAAGTTCCAGCTTCCAGATTAGGGGTGAGTGTATTTCCGCAGAATTGGCATGGCCTTGCTACATGGCTTCAATTGGTGGCGTGCATTTGCATCCTCACTTTCAAATATTTAGGAATACTCAAGCCCCACCTGGCACTTTGAATAGCATTCCCTGAGCATGGAATATATGCAGAGGCCCTTCATTTGTGTGTCTGCAGGTCAGGCTTGAGCCAAGCTTAAACAGGAGCAAGGTGAATGCAGTGGCTGGCACATTGGGCCATTCTTATCTTGGGCTACTTGTGGAATTCCACTGCCTACACTTTTCATGTACCCTGATGTCTCTATTCAGTAACACTCTTCATAGATCTCAGTGGAGGTGTAAGCATTCTTAACTTTAGGTAAACTGAGCCCTGTAAAAGGTGTGAGATTTTTCCAAAAGAAAAGTTCAAGCTTGTGATAACACTTCCTCATTCTTCTCCTGGAGTTCTTCCATTGGTTCTGCTGTACTGCAGTTTAGGGAAAACTGGGATAAAGTCAATGTTCCGTATGTTGTTGTGGGCAGCTTCTAAGAAGACATTAGATGTGAAACAAGAGGATTCTCTTGTGCTAGACCCAAGTGTTGCTTTATGGTCTGTTTAGCATAATGTTTCTTTAGTGTTTACAACTTTGAATTTTTAAAGACCATTTTTTTTACTTGTAAGTTTCTCCAGTATTGTTGCTTTAGCTATTCAATTTCTTTAATTTTTAGCAAGATGAATATCATATGGTTCATCTGGTATGTACATCTCGGACACCCCCAAGTTCTCCAAAACCCAGCACCAGTAGAGAAGGTCACGGAGCATCAACCTCCAGCAGTAGCTCAGTGAGTGTTTTCATACACAGGACATGAATTCCTTCTATGCTAAAGAAACTTGCCAATAATTTTTATATTTGTCTGTTAAATGGTTGAAAATAGAGCATGCCATATGAATTTGTATAATTACACTTGATTATTTAAGGATGTAATTTTATTTAAACAAAGATGACCTTTTTTCAAATTGTAATAGTTACGTTTATTAGATGATAAGGCACTACTTCTTCTAAGCTATTCTTTCTTTTTAACACTGTATAGAAAAGTACACTTTCATTTCTCTCCATATCCCTGTATCTTTGGCAGAAATTGCACAGTGTATTCAGAATTTTAGAAAAAAATAAGTTGAGATTTGTTTTGTGAAAATTTAAGAGAGACCAGTCAAAATATTGCTGTTGTCATGAGATACAGGTGGAACTTGGCCAGGTTTTTTTCTGTTTGATAGGAATTGGCCAGTATTTATGTATGAACTTCAAGTTAGTCATAGAGTCTGTAAAACAGTCAAAAGTAGGAAGTGTTCTTAACACTTTTATTAGTTAAATTGTTTACATAATACATTTGTTTATGGTGTTTTGAGCCTTCCCCTCTTCACACCCTCCAAAAATGATGGTGGTCTTTAGTTGTATTGTGTTTTAAAAGCAGTTATGATTTCTGTTGAGTTCTTGGTAGTTCTTGGCTTTTTCCAGAATTGGCAGTATCACTAAGCAACCCTTGAAGGTTAGTCAGAAAGGGATATATACAATACCACTGTAGGTACTTTTCATCTGAGGTGTGAGGATTTTCAGCATATGGGAAATGCCCTTTGAAGGTGTCTGTCTGTTGATAGGGCCTCATGTCAGAAACATGAGCAGTTTAAGCAATGGTAGAGAGAGGACTGTGGCTACAACATCTTTTCAAAGGCTGTACTTATATCTCTGTTTACAGGCAGGACACAGGAGGCCTCCTTGGCAAGTGTTTTATATTTGTGTACATCAGTTGTAAATGTTGTATTTGAATGACTGTATTAATGACTGCTTAAAGCAGGTAGTATGCAAAGTGCTAAGTTCATAGTACTTTGGAGGAAACAGTCTAAAACCAAAGTTTGAATGGCCTTTGTCCTTCTGTTTAATTTTTATTTTTACTCCTCACCACCCCCATTATCTAGTGGTAAATTTTTCTTGTTTTCTTTGTAGGGCAAATGTGACACAGATGTCTTAAGTAATTGCACCTTCTCACTTCCTGAGCTGGCAAAGTTAGAGAATTTTCTACTGCGTAAACACTACAGTAATTCTTAGCAACAGGATTTGAAGATTTATTAAAACTGAAATAATGCATCTCAATGGCCCCCTTGTAACCTTGTTACAGTTTAGAAGCCAGGTATCAGAGGTCTGACACTAGTTTCGGGTCTGTTCTTTAGAGCCTAAGTAATTCCTAGCTGTTTCCCTATTCCCATTGGAAACCCTTCCAGCAGTGAGTGCAGCAATTTGGATTGGGCAGCTGGCACAGTGAAGACGGTGAAGAGGATGAAGTGTAGAAGGGGTAACTAAAGATAAGGATAGAGTATTGTTATTTTAAGCCTCTGTCACTGAAGATAGTCATATCCTGAAGTTGTAGTTACATCTGTTAACAATAGCCACTAGAATTTTCGTTCCTGCTAAGTATTCTTTTAATTAAGTTTTAGTTTGCTTCAGTTTTTTGAAACTATGATTCCCAGTGACTTGTGGTTTTCTCTGGAAACTATCAAGTGTTGAGTCTTCCTGAAAAATTCTTTTTTTTTTCACCACCTTGCACCTGAGTGCAATTTTGAATTTCTGTTTTTACTAAGGCTTGCCAGAACCAATAAAACCACAGAAAACTTGCCCAGTGTTTACATTCTTAATAAAACTTGTGACAAAACATTAAAGCAAGTAGTTTTTTAAGACACAGTAGTAAATCTTATAACTGTGGCAAAAGGTCCACAACCTCAATTTAACTTTTTTTTTTAGAATTTAGACCGGTTTGGATCAACTGCTGCCTCACCCACAAACCAAGAAGCTTCCTCGTCTTTGAACACTAATGCAGATGGAGTGAGGCATCGTAATCTTCCACAAGCACACAGCAATCCCACGCCAAGCCACCAGTTCCCTTATTTAATGCAAGGGTAAGTGAGACTGAAGCAATCCTCACTCTTTACAGTGCTTTAAATGTTCAGTTGCAATTACGTTTCTTTCACAGTCTGGAAAATTGTTGGCTAGTTCACCTTGAAGCATAAGTCACATTAGAAAAGTTTTCACATGAAAATTAGGGGTTTTAGCCAGGAGTCAATCAAAGAGGAAGTGCTCTCTCCTTCAGGCTGATTTTTTTATATTTTTCTTCGTGCTTTCTGCCCTCCATTTTCTTGGACAAATGCAGCTTTAATGTCTAGTGGATGTAGTTAGTAATGTAACTGATAGAATTGTTACTTCTGGTTGTCTTTTCTGTCCTTTATTTTAACAGTCAACACTAAATTCTTAGCAGAATATGATGGTTTCTAGTTTTTGACACATAAGAGATGTAATTCTTCATTTCTCCATATTGGATTCAACTGTAGAAATGATATGCAGGTGTTTTGAGTACATGTAGTGCTTATGTATCTACAAAAGAATGTTTAAGGATTTTCATACGTACCAATGAAAGGTAACCAGATCTAGATCAGGTCTGTTATTACATAATTGTTAAAAATCTGTCCTTTTTTGTGCTTAAAAAGCAGCTTTAGAAATTTTAACCCATGTGACCTTTGCAGCTGCTTTAACATGTTTTTGTTAGTAGTGGTAGCATTGTCCAAGGGGAAAACAGGATGATGGTGTATTCTAAGATGATAGCTGTCATTTCCTCAGGGAGCACTTTCAAGTTTCCTTTCTGACAAGGTGTTCTCCCAGTACTGTATAGATTCTAGAAACCTACTTTGGAGAACGTTGAAACAAAAACCCCTAACATATGAATGTGCTAACAGTTACATTGCTTCTGTTGCTGGAAAGAAAACAAATGCCAAGAGCTGTTGAAAGTTTATTAAGTTGCAGTTTAATTTACATGCTCCTATTAGAGTTAACTAGCAAGAATAGTAAAGTCTTAAGTTTTCATCTTGAATTTGTTAAATTTTTTATTATCTGAAATGTGCTGTCTGCTGGGAAGTGATTGCTTTTGCAGTGAGTGGAGACTTATGTTATTCTGACCAAATGCATCTTCACAGAAGTAGTCATACTTGCCTTTCTGATAAAGCTAGGTGACACCAAGTTGACTGTCAAGACTGCTGTTGGTGTAATGTAAATTAATTTCAGAGGCAATTCATAATGTGTTGTATAAATGACTAATCTGTACAGAGTTTTAACGTTTTTCTAATTACCTTTTCACGTAGACATATTGTGAGTTTTTGTCAAATGTGGTGAACTGAATAGGCTGAACAGAACCATTATTTATTCTCTGGGCTGAATTAGTTTGTGTCAGTTTGGGAGACATTGCTGTCTTGGAAAGAAAGAATAACTTTAATTAAGAATACTAAGTCCATTACTTGCTATGTCTAGCATATTATGTGAATTGAGAGGAATGGATTTGTAGACTGAAAGAAGTGCTGAGAACCTGACATCACTGTACATAATTCAGGGGTTTCAGTCCTACTTGGACTATTTCTAGCTTGGTCACCTGGAATGGGGTCCTGCTTGTAGCTGTGGTGCATTACCAGTGGACCCAAATCACATATTTCAATTTTGTGTAATCCAGAAGGAATCCAGATGGTGATCCAAGAGCGTTCTGTTGTGCAAACAGAACTGTAGTAAGAGCAAGTGACTGGAGGTTCCCAGGAGTGCATTCCTAATCTGAACAGAAATGCCAAAATAAACAAACCCTAAATAATCCTAGGCCTTTTTTTTTTTTTTTGCAAAGTAGTTTAATGGAATGCTGTCAGAACCTGAAGCAGATCTTTGTAGACTGATGGGTATTGGCTCTGCTCAACTCCAAATAGTCTCTGCCCAGTGCCTGCTGGAGTCTGCTTGCTTCTTTAAAACCCCTTTTTAATGCTACAATAATCTTTTCAGATGCATCTTCTTTTGCTTTTGGGCACTGCTGCTTGTATTCCAGCAGTAAGAAATGCCCTCTGTTTTTTTAGCTGTCTCTTAAGCATCATTTGGGGCAATGAGATCTAGCTTTAATGTAATTTATATGCAGATCAAGACTTGTTAGGAACATGAAGATTCATAGCTGAAACTGGCATTACTTTGTTGATTTTTTCTTTTATTTTCATGACCAAACAATTTTTATTCTAACCACATGATGAACTGTAGGCACTACTGACGGGGAAAAATCTCCAGGTGTTTGAAAATTTATGTAAGGGTCATTTTCCTTGGCATTTGCAATACTTGATTGATTTGTACAAATAAGTAATGTGAATGTTAGATGACTAAATTATGGTTTAAATGTTTTTTCAGCTCCTGGCTTAAAGCTGCAGTGTGAAAGTTGAACATACTTTGGGAAAACAGCATTTAGTTCAGATTGTTGAGGTATTGCGGGGAAAAATTAAAACTTTCTGTTGCTTTTAAGCTTTTGCAAATCCTGTTTCCAAAAAATCTAAGCTTGAGGTGGGACTGGGCAAGTTGTTTATGTATGTACCAAGTTAGTCTTTAGTTGTGGGGAGCAAGCACAGCATTGTCTGCACCTGTGGACTTTGTTGGGGATCAGGGCCTGTGCTGTGCAGGTACAAACAGAACACATGGGCTCAGCCCTGACAGGGTTTGCATTTCAGACTGGAGAGCACTTGGAAGCAGCAAACAGACAAGAGACATCAAGGCAGTGAAATCATTTGTCAAGTGTGGGTGGCCCATCTAGTGATATGTTTTTGTATTGTGCACACAGTAATGCTTGGAGGCAAACAACAAAATTACATTCTGACAGCATGCAGTATATCCTAGTATATCCTGTATAAATACCTTGCTGCATCAGTCACCTTTGTTCACTGTGTTTTCTTCTAAGTAGCAAGTAACATAGCTGAGGATACTGAAGTACCACCTGTAGTTGATATCCCAAGCTTTTAAGTCTGAATAAAAAGTCTTGTTTTTTCACTAGTGGTGACCAGTATCTTCATGATAACCTTACCTTCAAATCAGGTGTTGGTTAGTTCATTTGGGTGTCTTCCCTAGACCAAAAGAAGTAGTTTTGAGCTTTTCAGCCATCCTGAGGAGTGCTGTGTGTCTTTTCAGAATATTCTGAAGCTACCTCTACCATTTGAACTGTTTTCTGGCTTATCCAACTGTTCTTCTGTTGTCTGCTCTGCTTTGTTCTCCAGTCTTGGAATGCCTGTACAGATCCTGTTTGCCTCTTTGTTCTTACACTTTTGCTGCCATTCTTTTAAAATACTCTGTTTCCTACCTTTCTCTCCTCGTTTTGGAAAAAGATGAGGAGAAGGTATTGTGCTACTTTACTTTTTCCTTGAACAGCAAGCTGCCTTGCCTTGCTGAGAAGATCCTCTTCCTTTGGGGAGGTTCTTCTCACTGAAATACATGGTTACAGTGTAAAGAGTTGTTTCTGAATTTCATAAGCTTAATACCATGGTAACTGTAATAGCTGTATAATTGACAACATCTGCCTCATTTTGATTTTTGATGAGCAAACAAAATACTGCTGTACTAGTTGGCATTCTAAGCCAAAAGCCAGTTGTAAGCCAGTCTACTTTCACTCGATTAATGAAATCAGGTCTTGAAAAATTAAGTCTTGCTTCTCAAAAAGTCGCATCTTCTAGAAAAGCTATTGGGGAAAAAAATTAAAACCCACCACGATATTTGAATGTGAAAGAAATAATGTAAAAGAAAAGAAAATGACATAATTGAACTTCTGTGGTTTGTCTTGTGTGACTGACTACTTAGTCTACTATTGAGCTTTAAGACATCAAAAAAGTAGCTTTCGAAACAGTTTGAAAGAAAGGCGAGGATCAAATCTGGTAATATTTCTGGATGATGTATCTGTGAGGGCAAGCTGTTAGCCTAAGGCCTCTCAAGTTTTTTTGAGATCAACATAGCAGTTACAAGGAGGAACCCTTAAATCTGTATCTGATGAGAAAAGGAAGTGGCAAATTCCTTCAGGACTCACTCAGGCAAGTTGAGTAGCACTGCTTTTTGGTGACTGAGGTGGAAGTGAGTGATCCTACCTGTTCAGAACCACATCTGATACTCTACCTTCTTGAAATTGAGACATTGCTCATTGGCTGTCTCAGCACAGTACTAAATGACACTCGTGTAGAATATTTAAATCATCTTTACATTTTGAGGTCAAATGTTTTGTGACTTTTGGAGAAGTCTTATCTTTCCAAGTGTTTGCCAGTTCCAGGGATAGAAAAACACATTCTCATAGCTTGCAACTGTAAGTCACAATTAATGTTTTTCAACAGTAGCTTCATGGCATTGCTGTTTCAACACGTTAATTATGTATAAATAAATAGTATCATCAGGGCTACTAGTTAACCCTTTCAATTTTTAAAATAAACCTCAAATAATGCTTGTGATTACCTCAGTTTGTGTTTGGTATCAGGAAAGTACTTTTGCTTTCTTTTTTTTTTTTTCGCACCCAAACTGTTGTCAAAACAGGTTATGGCTAAATGCAGACAGAACGGTTTCAGCAGAGGTCACAGAGTTGGGTGGCAGGTTCTTGTCCAGAATTAAAGTAACATATTTATTCATGTGTAACATGGAAAAAAAGATTTTAATGTCTTCCTCCCATCTTTCTTTCTGGGCATGTCGTGTATATCTGAATGCCTGGTAGACTAATGAAATCTCTTGGTGATATCTTTGCAGGGAGTGCCTTACTTAGGGAACAGGTGTAGTCTGCAGTACAATTACAGCAGTCTCAGCTTTTGCTACCTGCAGTCTGAATAAACTTTTCTTCATGCTTTATACTCTCATGCTGTCCTGAAAGATGTCCTGGTTTACTACAGTTCACTACATCAAAATCTTTTGGGAAAGAGTTGGAAATCTTGCCAAAACATGCTATATGCTCTAGGAGGTAAGAGAGGATAAGAAATCTAATAGCAGACAAAAGCAAACATAAACTTAAGTACAGGAGTTTTTATCTCTTGCATGTGAATTAGAGTTAAAAGCCCATAGAGAAGAGAATCACATAGACTCAAAATATTGAAGGGGGAAGTAAACCCTTTACAGTGTTCTCAGTTGCAATCTTAAGAAGCTGTATCTGAAAGATTAGTTTGTTGTCCTTTGCTTATGTTATTTCTTCACGTCTCTGATCACAGTGATATTTCAGCTATTGCTTCTAAAAGAAAGCTATAGAAGATAGTAAGTTTTTCCTTTGGAGCTCCTGTAGACCTTTAAGGATGACCTCTGAACTTAAAAGGAATTGTATAGAAGAATTCCTGCAGTTAGCATAGTCTTGAAAATTTTCCACCATTGTTTTGTACCAGAGATGCAGCTAGTGACATACTAAGTACAAAACCAAATGTTCTTTCTATAGAAATAACTTTGCTTATTAATTTCTTTCATGAAAATGTAGTGCTTTTTTGGAATGGGTTGGATGATCTCACTATGTTATTTCAGTGTGGTATTTTAGGGGAACAAATGAGAGGAGAAATGCTACTTTAATTGTTTTTTAATACTAGCATGCTTTTTTAAAATTCATAATTCAGAGCTGAATATTTTTCTTTAAATTGTTTTCTAGCAATATAGGCAACCAGTTTCCAGGCCAAGGTGCTCCTGCTGGATTTTCTGTGTATCCTGCATTCAGTCCCTTACAGATGATATGGTGGCAACAGATGTATGTACGTCAGTACTACATGCAATAGTAAGTCTGCATTATCTTAGTGCTGAGCTACGCTAGTGAAAAGAATGTATTAATTTTTTTTCAGGATCAAAAATGTCTGTGTTTATTTTGTCTAGCTCTGTTTTATATTTAGTTTTGTCCAGCAAATTATGAAATCCAGTCTTGGATTAGCATTAAATTCATGTCTTAGTAAATAAAAATCTAAGGGAAAATGCAGTTTGTTTGGACATGTATTACATCTGGAACTGTAGCAAAGACGACAGGCTTAGTAATTATGGTGCATGTTTTTTGACAAACCAGGTTTATGTTTAAATTTTTAGCCAAGCTGCTGTTTCAGCCCAAGTGACTTCCAGCACTGAGCCAGCGAGATCTGCAGTTGCCCAGGCTGTAAATTCAGAACATGCTCCTGCAAATGAGCCTGCAGCAGTGCCAAATGTAGCTGTCCAAGAGAACAGGCCTGTAAACCAAAATGTTCAGATGAATGCACAGGGTGGCCCAGTAGTGAATGAAGAGGACTTCAACCGGGACTGGCTGGACTGGATGTACACGTTCTCTAGAGCAGCAATTCTTCTGAGCATTGTATACTTCTATTCTTCTTTCAGTCGGTTTGTCATGGTAATGGGAGCCATGCTGCTGGTATATTTGTGAGTACAACAGTTGAGTATAGCTGCAGATCTGAGATCTGGAGTATGGTGCTAATGTTTATTCCATTTAAAATTAAAAATTATCCACATGCAAAAATTTACACACTGCTCCTTTAGAGTAGGGTGTATCTGTTAAAAAAAGTAAGTTTAAACAAGTAGAGAAACTGATGTGAAGAAAGAATTAATTCTCAAAATGTTTTTATAGTAAGTTGGATTCTTCTTACACCTGAAACACAATGTTATTACATATTGGTGGTGTTAACAGATCAATATTGTTGAAATGTAGCATTTTGGGATGAAAATTTAGAAAGTGGGGGTGAGGGGAGGGAAGCATATGTTTGGGTAAACTTAAACTTACTGCTTAGATGTGAAATTGAAAAGCAAAGGTCATGTATTTCCAAAATAATTTAAAGGTTGTGTGCTGTAATCTTTTTTTAGGCAGAGTTAAGGCAGTGGTACTATAATGGTGGGATACTAGATCTGGTAGAATTACAGAGACATAAAAATTTCTTAACTGCTTGTCATAAAGACCTAGGCACATTCTGTGTTTAGTTGAGAAATACCAGTACTGATGTCATTACTTCCTCTCGCATATGAAGATACCCTAAAGCAGCAGTAATGCTTGATATTTTGGACTGATGCAATTCACTGAGAGTTTCCTTACATTGTAGTCTCAGTCCTAACTAGGACTGTTCTTTCATACAGGTAGTATAGTTGAAATCAGAATATAGATGCTTGAAAGTGTAGGAGAGGCTTATTTTATTTACAGTGGTCATGTGGTTCAAGCATTAGCTGAAGTTTAAATTCCTTTTTTCCACAGGAAATTAAATTTAAACTAAGAAAATTAAGGCTGGCTTTGAAAACTTACTTAACTTCAGTACTTAAAAATGGGGAGGAGACCCGTAAAAAGTATTCTACATATTGAATCACCTAATCAGGGTACATTATTCATCTTCTGGAACTGAGGGCTGTGAATAGCAAGACCTTAATGCAGACATTAAAGAATAGCCATTCAGTCTAGAAGGATGAATTATAGAAATGTAGATGTAACTTCATTCATTTGAAAGTACTTAAAGAATTTGCTGCAGTAGTTAGCTGTAGAAGAAAAATCTTTTTGTTCCTTTCAAAAGAGAGGTTTTCAACTGTTCCACTTTCTTACATAGACACCAAGCTGGATGGTTTCCCTTTAGGCAAGAGGGAGGCCAACAACAGGCAGCCAATAATGCAGAAGTGAACCGTGATGGGCAACATGCAAATAATCCTGATCTTGAAGAGATGGTGAGTAAGGGCAGACATGTCTTTTGAGGCTCTTGTGTATTACATTGTAAAGTATGCTACAGTGCCTGGACAGAAAGTCAGCTTCTGTGGAATGGAGCTGTTTAATCAGAAAGCTTTCAGCATTGTCCTCAGGTTGTGTCTGCTGCTTAAATTCTGTATTCCTCCAGTCTGACAATTACTGATTCTCTGCTTGAGTCACAGACTTTCTTCATGCTAGTTACTTCAGGAAGTTGTTCTGAGAGAAGTCACTTAATGTAGGAAGATACTGCTGGTTACCTTATGTCAGAATTCTGAAAAGAAGCAGTTGAATTGCTTCAATTTCTGTTTTTAAAGGAGCGACTTATGGATGATGGGATTGATGAAGACAACGGAGAAGATGCAGGTGAAGATGGCAATACAGAGCAGCAGCCTGGATTCATGGCTTCTGCTTGGTCCTTTATCACAACCTTCTTCACATCACTGATCCCTGAAGGGCCTCCACAGGTTGGCAATTAAAGTGGAAAAGGAACTGTGTCAGGCAGCCTCAGTAGCCATACGTAGAAGTGGAGCAGATCCTAGAGAGTGTTCTAAATACAGTGCAATTTCTGAAAATTGATAATTTTTCTTTTTGATCATGGTGTACAAAAATGTGTATTTTTTTCTTTTGGCTTTCTCATGCTTTGAATCTGTTAAGCACAAGTGGACTACTAAATGCTTTCTTTAAGATTCTTCTTTTTCTGAAGAATAAAATGTAAAGATATTGGTCTTCCATGTTTTGTTTTAATTTCAAATGCGTGTTACACTGAGGCAAAGAGCTTGTATGTAAACTGCACCATTACCTCTTTAAAGAGCTGTTAAAAATATGAATGTTAACAGACCTTTCCAAATGCTCTCTATTTATCTGAATAATGTATCTTGTGTTAGTTTGATGCAGGCTGTGAATTCTCACATGGGATTTGGAACTTAAATAATTCCTGAGAGAATGCAGTAAACATGAGGGTTACTTGTTAATGGCATCTTGTCTTCATATCAGAAAGTAGTAAAGTTCTGCATTTAAAAAGCTGAGAGCTTCTCCTTGAGACTGTACTGACGTTCATTAAAGTTGGTGGTATTTGACAGCTCCTCAAAGGCAATTGGCAGTGATGGTACAAACCTTAAATGTTTGATACATACAGTACTTTTTAAGGAAAATATACGTGTGCTGGGGCAAAATATGTACATTAGGTTTTTTAATAAAACTGTTATGTTAACTCTTTTGGATGTTTATATGCATATTTGAATGCAAATGGCTAATTGTGCCTCATTAAGGATGAGGATACGATTAATTTGAGAGTGTAATAAAGTTATCATGGTGGCATTACTGACATTGACCATAATGTGTTTGTAGCAGCGTCTATATAGTTATGAGTATGATCTCAGCAGCAGACTATCTGTATTCTTTAACTTCATTAACCTAATTAAAATTGAGAAAAAGAAAGTGGTACATGAGAGAGTAGCACAGTGCTATGTCAGGTTATTGCTTGCTTTCTTTAGCTTTTAATCATAGTCAAGAAGGTACATTTGGTTTTGTTCTTAATCCTGATGTTATCGTGTGCTCTCAAGCTTAAAAATATCTGCAAAGATTCTGTTACACTACTACCAAAGGAAAGCCTATTTGACTTCCAAGTACAGGGCAAAGCTCTTGAATATTTTGAATGATAAATAGGGATTTGTTTTTCGCTTGCTTATGTTAAACTGCTATGCAGCAAAGTTTTAAACCCAAAGAAAACCTTTTAAGTTTTTACAAGTTTGTCAGAAGAGAAATAGAAGTGTAAGTCTTAAAAGCATCAGTTATTTTATTTGCTGTTTAGGTAACAATGATGAATAAGTCATGTTTGATTATGATGTTTTCTTTCTATTTTTACTATGGAAAGCTGCTCTCAGTTTAGGTTCATTACTACATATACATTCAATGTGTAGACCTTGTCCATGAAATACTACCTTTTAGTTTGGCAGATGACTAATATTTAAGAGCTGCTACAAAAATGTACATTTTTAAAGTAGTGTCACAAGTGGCAGTTTTGGATGTCATAGGCCTTATTTCTGGAATATATTGAAGTTTCAGCTGTTTGACCTGTGTTCTCTCTCTCACTTTTACCAAAGTTTTTCTTTTACCATTTTTCATTTTGCTGTTGTTTTAGCATACCTGTAAGCTGTGCAGTTATGACCTGCCAGTGTCCAGCTATCAACAGCCATTTTTTGCTTCTTACCCATGTTGTTCAGGTTGGTTTGTTTTCTGTGTTGTAGGAAGCAGCTGGTGGCAGCTGTCTGCTGTTAGCAGACTAGATTAAGAAAGCTGCTCTTATGCTGTTAGCCCTGGTTTGGTTAAAAGGTGTAGAATTGTCACTGCTGGTTTGTATTCAGACTAGAATAAATTTGACAGGTTTCACAAGGTTGAAGTTGTGAAATGGGAAACTCCGGCAGTTGGTTGGATGTTGAGGGGGATGTTCTGAGAGCTTTAACCAGAACACAGAGCTGGAGTGATGTGTCACAGAGGCCATAGTTTCATGAGATCATCTTAAGATCATCAATTCTCCCAGCTTCCACAACTTATCAAGCAAGGAAAAGCAAAATTATGGTTACTGAGGTGAGTGAGAAATAACAATGAGATAGGAAGCATTACCAAAGAGTTGGTAAACCAGAGGAAAGCTTCTGGCAAAAGTAAGATAAGGTTGTGATCACAAGTAAATAGAAAGCAAGCATTGGAAAGCAGAGGCAAGAAAGGTGCACTTTTTAGAAGAGGAAAGAACTTTTTGAAAATTAGTCAGAGGAGGTCTTTATTGCATGTGTTTGAGTGATTTGGGTAAAGAATTGAACAGGATATGAAGTATAATAGGTGATGATGGGAGAGAAATCAAAACCCTAGAAAAATAGTTGCTTTTTCTCTAGTATATCCTTGTAGAAACTGCTCAGTAACATAAACCAAAACACAGATATGTATTACATGATTCTAGGCAAAGCCAGATGGACAACGGTAGTAAATCTGTGGCATGAAATGTAACAAAATGAGGATTAAAGCACCATAGGATGTGCCCCAATTGACCTGTTTTACAACTTTGAATTTAGAAAAAGAGATTAAAATGATTTCCTTTACCTTTCAGGAAGGTTTGAAATGACAGATGCATTTATATTATTCTAAATGTAGCTTAACAGCAAGTCTATGGCAGCATGTGCAATACCTTCATGGTGTGTTAATATAAGAGACACTCATATCAGAAACAGACACAAGTGAAGCATATTCCATCTATATACTTCTGCTGTGAAGACGTGGATTAGATCAGCAGTGCAGATGGAGCACGTGTATGAAAAGAGCAACGCACAGCTACTCCTTAGCATGATTTCTTGGTGTACTGCGCTTTGAAAAACCCTTTGCAACTGCTGTGTATCTATAAATACATGAGCATTGACTTCTAAAGCTCAGCTTACCGACATGGTTTAGCAGTGGCACTGTTGGCTTAACAAGTTGTGCTGGTTTAACCCCAGCTGGCAGCTATGTACCATGCAGCTGCTTGTTCCCTTCCCCCTTTCTCCACTCCCTCATGGAATGGAGAGGAGAATCAGGAAAAAAAGTAAAAGTCATGGGGTGAGATAAGAACAGTGTAATCATTGAGATAAATTGAAATACAATGGTAATGCTAGTAATTGTAGTAAAAAGGATACAGAGAAAACGGAAGAAAAATGAGGCACAATACAGTTGCTCACCACCTGCTGGTGAATGACCAGCCCCTCCCTTAGCTGCACCTGACAGCATTTGGGCTAGCTTCCCCCAGTTTATATCCTGGGCATGACAATATGTTTGGAACATCTATTTGGCTAGTTTGGGTCAGCTGTCTTGGCCATACTCCCTGACAGCTTCTTGTGTGCTTGCTCCTGGCAGAGCATGGGAAACTGAGGAGACCTTGATTTAGGGTAAGTATTGCTTGGCAACAACAGAAACATGAGCATGTTATCAGCATTGTTCTCACACTCAGTCCAAAACACAGCACTTCTTAGTACTGGCTACTAAAAAGAAAATTAATTCTATCCTAGCTGAAACTAGGACACAAGTGTAACATAAAGTCAAACTGGAGAATTCTTGGGTAAAACTAGTGGACAGTGATCTTTTTTCTCCTGTTGTGAGCTTGCCATCTCTTGCTCATGTTGTTGTTTGGTTGGGAGATCTTGAGAGGCAGAATTGGCTTTCAAGCTGTTCCCTGTTGGCCTTAAATTCAGATGACTCAGAGAGAAGTTACCACCTGATATTCCAGGAGAAGTTTGCTTCAGTCTAAGACAACACTACCTTCTTCCTATTGCTGCAGCAGAAGGAAAAAAACCCTGAACCATTGTTGGTGATGTTTGTAATCACAATAGCTGATGCAAAATGACTGACATTTCCATCAGATGGTGTGATTAGTCACGTTTCTGCTGCTTGTTTCCTGTACATACTGAAAGTTTTCTAGTGTAATTCATATTTAGCAGCCTTCGCTGTTGACAGGAAGCGGTTCAGATATATTTGGATATATTTGGGTGGGCTGTTGCGGACCCACTGCAGCACAGCTGGGTGCACCCTTTTTAGTAAGCTTCTGAGCCTGCCTCTATTCTGGTGCCAGCCAGCTGCCAAAGCCTCCAGGGTGTGATAGGAAAGCTTTGATGATGCTGGCATTCAAGTTAGGGGGGTTAATGCCGGCGTGGCTGTTCTTGTGGGTGAGGTTCTCTTTCAGATTCTGGTGCTGTTATAGGTGGGATGATGCAAACTGGGAATGAGTTACTCATCACTCACAGCCTTTGTTTCAAAGCTGCTGCTTGTCCAACTAACAAGATAATACAGTGTAATGTATGGGTTTCATCATGATTCCCACTCCTAAAAGAGGAGTATTTGGCCATTCTGCGTGGTGGTGGCTCTGCAAGAATGCTAGATCTGGAGTACCTGTTCAGCTGCAGCTTGTTTTTCTTGGCTGGATTTACTCACTTGCAGCTGTCTATGCAAGCTCTTGCTTTTGAAGGAAGCCAGGTGGCTGATGTGAATGCTTAGCAGTATAGACTTACAGGACAATCAACTCAGTAGCACTGACTGGAGAGGAGGGAAGCACATACTAGACCTGAAGGAACTATCAATAGTGAGGCTAGGACTGGCTAACTTCTTTTGTATTTGCAGAGGCAAGCAAAGTGTCCAATGGGAGACTTTCCATGGTACATAAGCAGCGTTTCCACTTCCTTACCAAGACAAATTTTCTTCACTTGGTATCAAGATCAGTTTGTGCTTGTTTTAGATTTTGTTTAAGCCACATGAGGAAATGTTGCTGTATAACAATAAAGATTTATTTTTTTTTCCTTTAATGTGTGTCGGTGATATGGGTGGACGATTCTTGCATAGTTTTAGCTGTCCTAGGAATACACTGCAAAATTACTGGTAAATTTTGGAGTAGGGAGCTTATACCAGGGCAGCTGCCACCAGTTTGCTCACACAGTGGTGCGGTGTATGTAAGCAGGGGAAAATATACCAGAAAGGCTGTTGACATTTTTTCCCCTAGCTTTGTAGAAATCTAGAGAGGGAGAAGCTATGTGTGAGGAGTTCATGAGATGGATGTAAATTGGGTTGTGGATATGTTCAATTTTAAAATGTGAGGGGTTTTTATTGTGCATGTGCACACATATTTTCTTATGGCTTTAGAAAGACTGCTGACCTTAACTACTGGTTGGAAAGGAAAGCCAAAACCTGGTCTCTGTGTTAAAGTTACCGTGTTTGGGTGGCTTTCTTGCAGCGTTTGGTTTAGTAACCTGGTGCAAGGTCAAACCGTAGCAATGAAATAACCACAGCAATGTGAAAATACGCCGCTGTAAAAATAAGTGAGCCGCTTGTCTAGCCGGCGAGCCACTTGACGCTCTAATTTGTCAGCCAGAGGTAATTAAGGAAATGAGTAATGGACAAAATAAGAGCACGTCACGGGTGACGGGGTAATCGGGGGTGCTGAGGGCAAGGCCGGAGCCCGGCTCCAACAAGCCGCTAGATGGCGCCGCCGTCTGGGCTGAGAGGGATCGGAGGCAGCGGGGCCCGGGCTACCGGAGCTCGGGTTACCGGAGCTCGGGTTACCTCGGCTCGGCTGCGGGCCGGCCTTTCGCTCCGCTGCTGCGGGCGGAGGCACGGGGCTGCGAGTGCCGCTTGGGCGGCGGACGGCGGTCCTGGGTTCGCTTCGTGTGCAGGAAAGCCCGTTGTGTGCTGGTGCCGCGGCAGCAGGTCTCCGTGGTTAGTGAACGTGTTGAGCAGAGGCTCTGTGTTTAAAAAGAAGTTTCTTCTCACTTGTTACCAAGACTCCTTGCTAGCAGGAGTGTGGCGTTCACCTTCAGGAGATAGCTGATGCTGCCAGGTTAGGCTGGGGAGCTTTCCCTTCAGAAAAGCGTCCCCACCCCAAGGCAGCCCTAACGCAAACCCTCCTGCGGCACCCTCAGCAGAGGTGAGTTCCTGCAGCTCACTCCATGAGTCCTGCTTCAGATACGTGGATGAAGTATTGCGAGGGAGCTGCTAAATTGCTCCCATTGTTGTAGCTTTACTCTGGCTCGAGGGCTTCATATTCCAACCATGCCTCCAAACAGCCGTGTCTGTAGCTGGCCTGTTCCCGAGCCGCTAGATTCTTCCGTTCAGATGCTTGTGGGAATGCTGCTGCTTGGTGAAGCAGTGCTGTAACAAGCTAGGCACCCTGCTGTCTTCATCTGGTTGAAAACACCCAGCCTCCAGATTATGTGACACAGAGTAGGCTCTGGGAAATGTGGAATCATCAGTTTATTGAGTTGTATGCTGATTTTGCAATGCTGCTGATTTAAAAAAATTTTTTCCCCTGTGGCCAGAAGGATGCAGTGCAATGCATAAGTTACAGTGTGAATACTGTTAATTAAAATGATTATACATGACTTGGCTTTGATATGTCTAAAATTAATTTTCCTACCAGTTAGATGTAATGCAAAAGACATTGTGGGTCTTCCTAGCAAATAAGCTATGATGTATGGATCCACTTCGACTTTAGAACAAGTATTTTTTTTTAATTGGTGAAGCAAACATTTGTCTTAACTCATCTGAATCATTCCAGATGCTGCTGTGGAGAACAATTGATACCTTCTTACTGCTGTTTTGCCAATTGCATTTCTTTAGTGAGGGCAGGAATTTCTATGGCCTTGTCCCAAGGGCTTTTGAGGCCCTTTACTAAGTCATGTTACAGGATCTGCAGAGATCCAATGCTGTAATGCTGGGGACATTACCCAGTGTCACAGCACAGCACTAGGCAGGGGTAGAAGCTTGTAGAGGTAATCATCTGTAAGGGGTTTCAGGGGCTGGATCAGTTCCCTGGTCTCATTCCCAGCATGGGCACATGAGAAGCTCAGCTGGTGCAATGGAGGAGGGCAGCATGATGTGTCATGAGAACACTATTCAGCAGTAATTTATTAAGGGGATGTTGTTGTCAAAGATTCTGTCTCATGGGACCACAATTATTGTTCCAAAGTCCTGTTCAGGAGCTGGGAATGCACATTTTTAATGCACTTAACTGGCCTGGACAGCATGTTGGGTTTGAATTTCTAGAGAAACATGTAAGAGTAAAATGTAGGCAGAACCCTAAAACAGTTGTCCCTCTTCTTCATCTGGTGTTTGCACATTGTATGAAGCCAGTTAATAAGCTGGGTGGATTTGTGCCTGTTTGCACTGTACAAAGACCTGGCCCCAAAGTTATTACAGACATGCATAATTTTACTTGTATATGAAATATATAATATCATATAGCCTTCCGTTTCTCTCTTCTTTGGCTTATTTATGTGTCTACAGTGATCCCAATTTCCTTTCATTTTTCTCTGTACTGACTTCACTCCCCTTTTTGTGACTGCACTTTAAGGAGCTTCCATGTGTAAAATGTGAAGCATAGATTAGTGTGATACCATACAGTTAAAGTTTGCTTTTCTTCTTTTGGCATTTCTTTGTTTCTGGGAGAGTGCTGTAGCATGAAGATGGGCAGTGGTGAAAAACAGATGGTGAAGCTCAGGGAATATGTTGTGAGGAAAAACTGTTGGGAAGGTCTCTTCCTCTTTTCTGTGTGTTTGTAAACATTTGGCCTTACTTCTGTTAAAGAAGGAGGTAGAATTTTAATATTTATTGAAGGGAAATAATACCAGATTTTTTTGTCAGCCAAGCTAACTTTCACTTCAAGTGATATAATTGTCCATCACTGAGGGTCTGCAGTGTTCCAACAGTACAAACAATAGTAAGATCACAAAGATGAGTTTTCAAATTAGGTATTTGAGTGCACAATTAGCATCATTGAAAAAGGTTTCAGGGAGCTTTGCTGATGCCATGAGATTTTACTTTGTCCTTAAGCTGAGAGAGAGCCTGTTGCCTTGGTATCCACAATGCAGATGATACCACTTCATATTCTCTAGCCCTTGTGGTGCCGGAAGATAAAGAAATTAGGTCAAAGAACATCAAGGGTGAATTATCATGATTTTCTAAGTTTTCTGTAGAATTTATTGCCCTGCCCTTCTGCCTGTGTAGAATTTTCCATTTTTAAGAGGAAAAATTGGAATTGCATGCATGGATAATGACCATCTCAAAAATCAATTTGATTTTGATTTTAATGGCTACACTAATGTTTTTGCCCATTGTAATTTAATAGCTATGATGAGCTTCCTTGTGGGGATAACAGACCAACTCACTCTGTGTATTCACACAGATGTGCAAGCACTCACCTTCAGTCACATGTATATCCAAGGAGCTACTGCTCAGTTTGGTACAGCCTGTTCACATACACAAAATCTGCTGCAACATGGTTTATGTGTAGAAGAGAAATTATGGGTCCTAGACTGTCAGATTTTCCACCGGGCGTATGTATATGCAGTAAAATGTAAAAATATATAAACCTTTCAGTTTTTTAAGAAAGACAACCATCATGTCAAGGCCAGCAGGGTATTAACACAAATGTGTAATTAACATTGCAATAAAATCATAAGACGTACTGGTGAAGTACCTCAGTGGGATTGCAAGGAAGCTGGGTTGACACTTTGGGAACAGGGATCATGAAAGAAAATCTGGTGTTCAAAGAGGTGCACTATTTAGGACAGATTAATAGAGCTAAAGGTGATGATAATTCTCTTTTCCCAGTATGATGAAGAAGGAAAAAGGCACAACACTAATCAAATTGACACACTTTGGATTCAATATTTATGGGAAAAATGGTGAAAGAAAAAATCTGCTGGTATAATGCTTTGAGTCCTGCTTGCAGATTCTCAGCCTTGGATTTATCAATGAGTTCATCTGTAAAATCTAGGTGGGAAAACAGTATCTAGGACTAGTAGGAGGAAGATAGTCTTGTGCCCAGTAATTTTTAGATTTCTTCACTAGTCGTAATGGGAGTCTGATATCGGTACTACAGACTCCAGCAGCAAAGAAGTGATTGTCCAAATCAAACCAAACTGCTTGGATTGACTGAATGCCCATGGAGTTCTTTTAAGTCAAAAGGTTGTTAAATAAAACTAAGGTGCTTTATTTCAGGAGAACAAGCTTTGTGAGTAGGAATGAACGGATCAAGGGGAACTAATGAGCTCAAGGATTTGTTAGAGGTGTCTTGGAGCTGCTGACATCAGAAGTACAGAACTTGCCTCGACTCTGAATAAAGAAAAAATCTGTAAGAAAGTGCTGGAGAGACAATTGGAACATGAAACAGTTGTGTCTGGCAGACCAGATTTTATGGTCCTTTGAGACAATTTATTAGTTTAGATTGTTAAGATAGGGACAAATACAAAAGCTAGATAAAGAACAGATAATGGGAAGCTTTGCTGACAGGGGGATTACAGGGCTGGAGACATGTTTTAAACAAAGCCCTGAGGAGAAGAATTCATACTGAATAGTTCAGTTAATGATCTTGCATAAAAACTAGCAGTGTTTCTAAGGACAGATTACCATGGTCAGTGAGATGGTAATCGGGTAACATCCCTTCCCCATGGGCTTTTCCAGTGTTAGGTAATATGTCCTGGTCACAGTCCTCCTAGCCAGGGCATGTCTCTGACCAGGCTCTGGAGCAGCAGTGAAACTTGGTAATGACATGAAGTTATGAGGCTCCAACAGTATGAAGAGGATGGTGATAACAAGAATTACTCTTACAAACCAAAAGCATAGCTCTTGTAAACAGCAAAGGAAGAGTATGTAGGACATGGTGCATGATCAGATGTTTACAGGGAGCCATAGGTGCAAAGTAACTAGGAAAAAATATCTACAATCCTGATGTCTTAAGGTACCTCAAATGAGGAATTGGCAGAAGGATAGGAATTACTAACTCCACTGTTCAAGGGGGTAATGTACATTGCTGTTCATAGTTCCACTCTTGTTTTCATTCCACAGTGGAGTGGTGTGGAGGAAAGAGACACCTGGATGACCAGGAGAATTTAAATCTTCTAAGAAGGTGAAAACCAAGAAATGATGCATGTTGCCTATGAACACATCAAGGAGATAAACTCTGTCAGGAAGAACAGCTCTTTGGCGTGAAGGACAAAACTGGCCTAAAGGGGAACCGTTATAATTGCCAAGAGTAAATTTGGGCCAGAATATAATTCCTAATCATGGAAGTGGTATCTTCCCAAGAAGAGTGATGGGGCAAAAACCACAGTGGTGCTCAATGAATTCTGTAACAGGGAAGTTCCCTTTCAGTTCTCTGATCCAGCACCCTGTTACCAGCATGTTCTTTCAGGGTTTGTAGTTTGTAAGGAATCATCCAAAGTAGCAGGACAATAATGTATTGATGCAGCAATGCCATACAAGACCAGCAGGTCCAGAGATGTGATACTTCCCCTCTACTCTGCTCTTGTGAGACCCCACCTGGAGTACTGATTCCAGCTCTGGGGTCCTCAGCACAGGAATGTCATGGATCTTTTGGAGTAGGTCCAGAGGAGGGCTACAAAGATGATCAGAGGGCTGGAGCACCTCTCTTATGATGACAGGCTGAGAGAGCTGTGGTTTTTCAGCCTGGAGAAGAGGCGGCCTTGGGAGCCTTGGAGCAGCTTTCCAGTACCTAAAAGGAGTGAGCAAGAGAGTTGGAGAGGGACTTTTTACAGGGACATGTAGCAATGGAACAAGGGAAATGGCTTTAATCTGAGAACAGTTTTGATTAGATATGAGAAAGAAATTCTTTGCTGTGAGGCACTGGAACAGGTTGTCTGGAGAAGTTGTGGATGGATGCCCCATCCCTGGCTGCCTTCAAGGTCAGGTTAGATGAGGCTTTGAGCAACATGGTCTAGTGGAAGTTGTCCCTGCCCATGTCAGGGGGTTGGAACTAGATAATCTCTGAGGTCCCTTCCAACCCAAACCATTTTATTATTCCAAATCCCACTGAACTCTCAGGGCACATATAAAAGATGAAGTATAGTTATCAGACTTGGAATCTGTCCTTGGCACTGAAATTAATGCCTCTGTGAAAAACAAAATCAGATTCCTAAAGACTCTTGGTGATCTGGACTTTATTTTTATGCCTCTTCCAAAAAAATAATAATAGTTGCTTTGAAGACTTCAGGGAGCTCTCATTCCTTATACTATCATCACTTTTAAAGGAAGAAAATTCCACTGGAGGAGTCTGGACGCTGAGGCCTAAGAAAAAAACATATTGGACGCCAGCAGTTTAAATTGGGTCATATCTGACCAGAAGATTTATTCCTTGTGGCAAAGGCTATTACTAAGGATACTGGGAATGACTCCTTTTATACTTCAAAATAGTTTCCTGGGTCTTTGGATGAATGCAGATCTCAGTGGCCTGGAAGTTTTGCCTACCAAAATGTTCATAGACAAATCACTTCTTATGTGCAATGCTTATGATCCTCTATCCTTAATTCACCTGTTATCCTTAATAATCTGAGTAGAAAGCTGGGTAGAAAAAGATGGATGCCTGGTTACTAATATCATATTGCAATGCTCTTTAACCTCCTGTATCTTAAAAAAACTGAGAATAGCTTTAACAAAGATTTCACACTAAACTTGAACCATACTGCTAAAACTGTTCAAGCTTTAGAGCTTTTAGCAGAAGGGATAAACTTTTCAAATAGAGTCCTTGGATTCTGGAAACAGGAGTGTCCAGTGAACTCCCCACCCTGCGGGGCTGCACAAAAGTTGCAGACAGGGTTCTCAAACTCCTGCCACCATGTGCCTGGTTGTATAGGAGCTCTCTTCATTGGGTATTGGAATGTTGCTTTGGAGGCTACTGAGGTGATGGAGTCCTGTGTCTCAGACACAAATAAGAAAAGACACAGATAAGGAAAGACAAAGAAACATAAGAGACAAGAAGGATGTAAAAATGCCATAATGAACTCGTGTGTCTTGAGAAAACCTCTAATCTAATGAGAATGGATTTTGTTTGAGAGATTGTACTGGTACAATTAATTATTCATGGCAGCGACATCGTTAGGATTTCATTTTATTTAAAGGCCTCTAAGTGACTTGGAAAATTGGGTTAAGCTGAAGAGGAGTTTGAGGAGAGAGACAGGGGAAAGCTTTTCGTTTTATTGTCTTTGTCTAATATTTTCTACATAGCTATTAGAAGTACAAACACAAATTACACTCAATCTCTAACATTCCTGCATTAAATGTGGGCATAAATTTGAACCATATAAATACAATATCTGGGCCAAATGGGAAACTAGATGGCTTTTTGTGGGACAAGTGAGATACCATTAAAGTGACCTACTGTCACTTGTTGGGGACTTGCTATGTTTCAGCACTGTACATTAACACCAGCCTGTGATTGGTGGCTGCAGACTTGGACCCTTGGTGGAGAGAGAGTCTACATAGACTTTCTGTTTGTCCTGCAGCAGCATAAGTGTGGACACAAACAGAGATTCATAGGGCCATTGTCCTAAAACTGGAATGGCTTTAGCTGAGGTACATACATACAAAAGGCACAAATTTTTCCCTTGGCTGCAGTAGAAAGCAGAGGCAGAAATGTTCCTAAAAACCTGTACCAGCCAGACCTCTCTTTCATCTACAGTAGCTAAAGCTCTTTTCACTTGACCACACCACCAGGTGTCTTGCCCCTGTTGACAGACAAAAGCACTTTTCAGGGTGGTTTCTCACCTCTCTGGAGAGCACAACCTGTACACCAGCCCGCATGGGGTGGGTGGTGTGCCTACAGACAGCCCTGTCGTATGGCCTGAGACCACGTGCCCTGCAAGGCGCAGGCCATGGGAGCAAGTCAGGGATTATGCTTCTCCTCTCTCCCTCCCCTCACCCCCGTAAATCCATACCTGACACCCAGATAGGTTACACAGCCTCGGAACTGCTAGAGCTTGTGCACTGTTGAGAAGATTGGGTTTTTTTCTTTAACACATGGATGCTTAGCCTGGGAACTATGCAGGCATCTGAGTGTTTAAAAAGTCTTGTTTTCTTTTTCTTTTTGTAATGTTTATTTGTTCCTTCCCTTTTAATTCTCCCTGTTAACTCATGGACATCATTCAGGGACAGCTTTAAATCGAAGCAGACAGACTCCAGTTCTGCTCTGTCCCTGAAACACTGGAGATTTGTTTAAAAATGCTGTTGGGAGCACCCTTGGTATGACTGGAATGCTCAGGGCTTTATTTTTCATTTCACATCACGTGCAAAATAACACATCTATAGCTTGAGATGTTCATGTGGCCCTGGTGGTACCATCTCTGCCTTGGTTGGCTGAGGGTTTTGTAAATTATTTACAGCAGCTTTACTGAGGATGCTCATAAACAATGGACTGGCCACTGGGAGGAATGTGAGAGCCATTGGGCAATGGCTCTTAAAAATGAAAAAGCATGTCTGCAAGTACTGGTCTGGATCCAGTTTCAGGCTTGCTCTGAAACCCAGAAGCAATCACTCTCGCTTTGATGTCTGGAAGGGTTTGTTTCACAACACTTATGACATTAGGAGGGAAAGCTCCTATTGAATTTTTTTAATTAAGAAGAAATTTCAATAAGAATAATGCCATTTGTCCAAGTGTCATCTTACACAAAAATCCACAACAGCTCCAAGCTCCCAAGCTCTCATTCACCTGAAACATAAGCTGGGTCACAGCAAGCTTTTGGCTGGCATGAGTAGTACCACCTGGGTCAGTCTTGAATCACAAGAAAATGAGGCAATTGTTGCTGTTTTGCCAAAGGTGTGGCTTGCCAGCAGCATCTCATCTGGGTACCTTGGAGCTGCAGCCTTGCCAGGATGGGAAGTCACAACCCTGCAGTCCTCCCTGTTCTGCTGTACTTCTCTGTTGGTGCTCACTGCTCCTCTGAAGCCGGGTGTGGAAACACTTCCCAGAAGGGCTAGGGGCAAATCCTTCTGAATTTTGGAATGCCTCCGTTGTTGCTGCAATGCAAAAAGAGGGAGAGTGAGGTCTACTTCTCACAGATGGAGACTTTGCAGACCCATGTGCCTGCCTAAAGCATGTGTAGGCAGACATTTTGTACTGGTGGCTAATTGGTTTCCAGTGAAGAACTCGAGGTGCCTCAGCTTTAGGACTTCAGGTGGTGTTCCCTTGGACACTCTTATCTTGTGTTCTGGGGTGTATGTCATGCAAGGGTGGAGGTCTCTGCTCCTTTTGGCAGAGTACTTAGGACTACTTGCTTTCCTCTGGCTGCATCTGGAGAGCATTGGAAATGGCTTCCCACAATGTCTCATGTTAATCAGTCTGAATGGGTGATTATTTTGGGCTGTGAAGCCTCTCTCTCGATTCCAAGGCCCTGCTCTTGCTGCTTACCAAGAGAAAAACTTTTTCTCTTTTAACACAGGGGCCTGCCACCTCCCCAAACTTCCAACAGATGAAATATGGCTGCAGCCCAAGTGTTTATTTAGACTTCAAGAAGAAAGAACCACAGAAGGAAAAAAATCTATTCAAATAATAAGACCTTTTCTCCTGATGGCTTTTTGATGACATTATTTTGGTGGCTAGACACTTGACTTTACAGTATATAAATATTCATATGCCTTCCCATATGAGACAAAAATTCAAGTCAAATAAATTCAAGTCAATTTGGTACTATCATTTCTCTCCTTTTAAAAAGTTCTTTATTATTTTTGCAGCTAAGTAATATGTGTTTGACGAACCATTAATCTTTCCCACAAGTAACCTTGGATAAATAAAATAATTTTTAAAGCAGAAGGGAAAAGTAACTTCTCAATACACAGAGAATTTCTTCTATCTGTCATTGTCCACCATGGCAAATGTAAAGCTTCATACTGTACATGAAAGCTGACTGGTCAATCCTCAACTCAGGAAAATAGTTTTCCTTTGGAACCAATTCACACAAACTTGAATTTCTCTCCTTGGGACTTTAGTGGCACTATTCAAACTGCTGAAATGCAGCAATGCTTTTCTAATCATCCATTATTAAATCCCAGTCATCCAGATCCTTGCTAAGCAAAACTTCTGACAATGTCCTTTAGCTGTGGCCCAATTTTTATCCAAGCAAATTTCAAAACCTCTCTTCAGTTTATTAGAGCACTGTGTTGGCAGCTGCATAACAGCCTTGTGGCCGGGCAGTGCTCAGGGCAATGCAAGTATGTGTTGCTTTCCAAACATAGATCCAAACTCTACCACCAGGCTTTCAAGGGTTTGTGTTTCTGGGCTTGGTCATCCTGTTAGTCAACTTCGGAGAAACTTGCACTCTTAGATCCTGCTGACTTCAGTAAGAAACAAATACCTGCTTTGGTGTAGATTTAACTGTTTTCTTCATTTGGGATGGATTTTGATATAGCTGAGTAATTGTTTAAGAAGAAAATCCTTTCTTTTGGGAAAAAGAGAGGCTTTGGGATCTTTTGACTTAGTGCTTTGTAAGGGAAGACAGTTGTTCCTTCTACATGGTGTTCCCAGTAAAGGGGAACACTGTGTCATCCTAGGGCGGGAACTGGTGCTTGTTTTGATTCCCTTTAAGGGTCCCCATACTGCAGGATTTTTAGTCTTTTTTTCCTGGGAAATCAGTGAAAAGCTCTTTTAAGATTGACACTGTGTTTTTCCTCAGAAGAAGAAACATATTTGTCAGAAAAACTAATGTCATCTACTGAGTTCTGTTATCTCAGTATGAGCTGATTTGAAGCAGCATCAGCTGGGAGAAAGCTGGTTCCAAGCTACAGCTGCTGTGAATTAGCTCAGGAGGAGCCCAGGGAAGGGTTGTGAGCCTTGGGGGGGCTGGTGGAAGAAGGTTTAGTGTTTAGTGTTCTTAAGTTTGCAATGGGGTGTTGGGTCGGTTTGGTCTGAGTTAGCATAAGTGTGAATAATGAGTATCTAGGAAGATCCTTGTCCTTAAGCATCATGTTGATAAATGCAAATTTTGAGCTTGTTGAAGCTCTCTGAACCAGCAGTAAAACAGGAGTGCTATGTAAGAAAGGATAGGTGGAAATAACTAGATGCATCTTTTAATGGATGCTGTTACTGTGCTTTGGGTGGACTGGTATGACTATAAGGCAAGCGATCTGTGGCTAAAAGGTAAGTGGAAAACTGATTTGCCTTCATGGACACTGATAGAAGAGAGGGGAGTGAAAGTTTCAGTGATGAGAAAGAGGGAAAGATGGTGTGCAGCAAAACGCCTTTGAAGCTGAGAGAGAAAAGAGATGTCAGCATCCGTTAGCCAGAATCACTTGGTGAATCTTCTTGAAGGCATTTGGATATCTACCTCCCATCCCATCTTGATGCCTTGACTAGCTAGCAAAAACTTCATACTTGGGAAAGAACAGCTTACAAAGCTGTGCTGGGAGCCATTCACTTTGGTTCAGTAGGTCTAGCTGCTAAAATATGTCTCTAGTAAGATCTGTTTGGGCTGCCTCCTCTCCTGGGAAATGTGTTGTCTGTGCTGCACTGGTTGAATGGTTCCCTTCTTCCTTTCCCTAAGACCTTCCCACAGAGCTGACTGGTGTTTGTTTGACATCACACCCCTGCCAGTGATAAGCATGTATCTGGTTGTCTTGTTTTGTTCTGTTTTTTAGCTGGAGGTTGCTTAAATACATCAGTGAAACACTCTACTGCAGAACAGGAATAATAAACTTCTGCCAGGTGGCAGGAGAATGAGTGATGAAGATTTCTGCCTGCAAATCCCAGCACTAACAGGGCCTCTTGATTTGGTCCAGTGAGTCTCTGTATGTGGGTGTTGGGTACAGTAGCATAATTTTAGAGGTGTGAATTGATTTGTCCCATTTTTCCCACCACATATCCCAGGATACTGGGAGAGGAAATCTTAGCCATTTGAAGGAGAGTGGGAAGAAAAAAATTAAGTGGCTAGATTTAATGAAAACACAAGCTCCATTACTTTTTCTCTGTCCTTAATTATTTTTTCTGCTTGTTTAACTCAATTAACACGTGGGAAGGGCTGTGCAGTTTGTTGCCTGACTCTCAAAAATTTCAGTGTAGGCTTTCTCAGTAGATGTTCCAAAGCTTTACTGTATGGATGGGTAACCTCTGTTGCTTCCTAATGTTGGATATTGTTCTCCTAGTTCAGCACATAGATCTGCATAGATTACTGTACATTTTGTACTCTTAGCAGCTAAATGTTTTGTCCTCAGAAATAATCCTTCTTCTCAGAGCCAATTCTTTTCCCAGTTGGATCTCAAAGCTGGACTTCAAAGCTTCACAGAAATTGTGTCGGGACCCATCTATGTTATTCTTAGACTGTAACAGCTGCTGTATTTGAAGTAGATGGCAGCTGTTCTTGAACTGTAAGCTGCCTATCCAGAAACCAGCAGAGTTTAGGTCAGAGCTCAGCAAAGTCCAAATGCTGAAATTCTGTTACTCAGCTGAATTTTACGTTGAAGTACCTCTGCACCAAGCTGTGGTTACAGTGGTGACTGTAGAGTAGGCGTAACACAGTCAGACATTCTTGAGTATCCCATTAGGCACCTAATACCATCCAAGTTTTGGGTTTATATTGTCTTGGCACTTTTTGTGTCAGAGCCGTGGTGCTTTGAAGTTCCCAGAAAGCCTTACAAGGTTAATGTAAATCTTCGAATTTGTTGTATGTTTTACTTCTAAACTGAAAAGGCTGGAGAGAGGAGAATTGGATATTTTGGTGTGGGTTTTCTTTGTTGGTTTGGTTTTCTTTTTTCTCCCCAGTAACAGGGTCATGTGCGAAAATAATTGGTATGATGCTCTAGCTTTGTATGAGAGATTGTGCAGTGAGGGAGAGGAGCTGGCTGTCTGTAGCAGTGTGGCCCTAAGGATCAGTGTATCTTTGCATAGCAATGCCGTTGAAGTACCACATGTTCTTTTTAGGTGATCTTATCTGGATACTGAAGAATGGGGTCCTAGCTTTGGTTTTGAAGAAGTAGCATTAAATTGGATCTCTTTGAACATAGCTCATATCTGGCCAAAATTTGGTGACTGTTTTATAAAGTCAGTGTGAATTTGTGTGTGTGTGTGCACACGACAGTTTTTTGTTCCACAGCAGAACTGCTGCCCAGAAGGATTCATGTACCAAGACAAAGGTAAATAAATGCATATACACTTCATCAGATCTGAATTACTCTGTTAAAATACGAGCTGCCTCTTTTTAGAATACCACCAAATTGCTGCTCCTCTTCTTACTTACTTAAGAAAACCATTAAATTTTACAGAGAGAAATTGTGTGTTATTCCCTTAGTTGACTTCTGGCTAAATTGCTTGGCTTGGTTTGTACCCTAAACAGCAAAATGCTTAGTTCTCAAAAATAATCCTCCCTCTTGGAGGCAAATGCTTTCCTTTCAACACTGTTTCCTTCATAACAGGGCAAGGGTGGGATTCCCAGCCTCGAGCTGCTCTGTAGCTCTAGACTGAAACTAAATACAATGCCCTGGGACCAAGTCCCATCATCTGCAGAAGCTGGGCAGGAGGAAATGTTTCTTGTGTTAGCTCAGCTTGTGGCCACACTGGGAGAATTTGTTTTCACACCAAACAGTTGGCTGACTTCTCTGTTGGGGGGAAAGGAGAATCAAGGACTGATCTTTGAGAGAAAAGGTTTTACCTTAGCAAGAGTCTTTTCCAGAGATATGCTGTTATTTTTCAGTGGGTGTGCGTATACAGTACTTGCCTCCCTGAAACACAAGTGTAAATGTTTTGCTGGTGGTGCACTTCTGTGTGCAACATCAGGGTGCTGGAGAGCTGCTTGTATGTGCTGCTTGTTGTCTTTAAATCATTGCACAAGTAGAGCAGTGCTTGCTTAGCTCTTATTCCCAGAACATCAAGTTTGATGGCCCTGGTGACAGGGTTTGGGTAAGTTATGAATCCCAGCCTGTTTGCAGAGTGTTGCTCAGCATGTACTTTTCTTTCAGGTTGACTTCCAAGTTTGAAGAATAACATTTAACATGCTGGTTTGAAAACACCATGCACCCACTTGATGATTATTCTTTCTAACCTATTTCCCCTGTGTACTTCAGTGCTTTCTTGCCAGGAACACCCTCTATTTGGTTCAGGTTTTGACCTCCCATTTTGCAGGGAGCTGAAAGTCCTCTTGGAGCCTTGGAGTTCAGCCTGGCACAAGCCTAAACATGGAGCCTGTCTCTGTGTGGAGTAATGAGACTGCCACCCTGGACTTGTAAATCACCACCCATCAGGAGCAGAAGGTGACTGCTCTTCTTGTTGCCATAGCAAATATTTTGAGTGAAATTTTCACATGTCCCTCTTGAGTGATGAGAGAGGACATTTGGGATGCTTGGTTTACTTCAGTGTGTATGGGGATTTTGGATGCCTGCATGTTTGCTAAGCATGTTCTTCAGCCTTTATTTTCTAAATGATGTTGCATCTGTGCCAGATAGAAAGCACTAATTTGTGCATCATCATCTGGAGTATCAGCAATTCCTAGTTATTTTTGTTACAGACAAAGCCTTTGGGGATGGAAATGTATCTTCTTTAAATGAACAAGATACTTTGTAATAACTGGCTCCATATGAAAAAAAGTAATAGGATTACTGGAAATTGTGACAAAATATTTTCATTACAATGCATAATGCCTTCCTGAAACTCCAGCAGTGGTTTTCACTGGTTTTGTTAAAAACATTACTGTTGCATCTTATCCATTGGGTTAGAAGACAAAGCCGTGTAGTCCGTAGAGATTTCTAATTTTTCAGACTATATCAGAAATTATTGGTGTCTTGTTAGAAGGTACATCACTGAGGATTTGCTGGGTCTAATAATGGCAAATAATTTCCAGTAGCCACTTTCTCCTTTTTGATAACAATTTTAGACTATCTTGTTGACCAACAGGCAGCATAACCACTTCCTAACTCTAGATGGTACCCTTAAAGAAGAAAATAATCTTGCACAGCCTTGGAAAGCTGCTCTAACTTGAACATGGTTCTTGAGGTCTGGGATACTGAGCCACAGTTCAATGCCAAAGTCCTGGCATTTGACATAATGACTTATAAGAAAAAGGTACTTAATTAAGAGCAAACAGGAGACACATATATGGAAGCTGGGAAATGTCTGCTGCCATTCTACTCCTTGCTGACAGTGAGAGAAAGTGCCTGTGAATGGTAAAGCATTGAATACATGTTGAATATAGGCTCTGCAGTCACATCCAGTTTCTGGTTTTTTACGCTTTTAGGGGTGTATTATGTTTTGCTAGTTGGCATGTATTCAGTTTCTTCTATTTCTCTTCTAAAGTCTGCTCAATAAGACCACAAACTACTGCTGAAAGAAAAGGAAGACTAAGTCAGTTGTTAACATTAATTGCCTGCTGTTTGGTATCCTTAAGCTTATTGCCTAATGGCATGTACGTGGGTTTTAGAGGACAAGAGGGACTGTGAGGGGAGTAAAATGGAGACTTCAATGGAAGTAAGATTTAGCTTTAGCATTCTGGCTGAGAAGAGGTGATCATGTTAAAACTTTTGCTCTTAAATCTCTGTCTTGATCTCTTGTGTCCACCAGTTTCTTTCCTTGCATTGATACCACCTGATAAAAGCATTTTCTGAGTAAATCCGTGTAATGTCAGTGGTGGAATAGAGCAGAGCCCAGTGTGATGCTGGTTCTTTGGCTACACAGGTGGCTCAACACCACCTGTCAATTGTCTGTGCTCCAGTGAGTTCAGTGGTTAGGGGATTGACTGTGAGGTGCTCCCTGTTAGCACCTGTGGGTTTGGCCTCGTTAGGGCTTCTAGAAAGTTTGTCAGTCTCACCATATAGCTTGTTTAGGATTTTGGAGAACTGACTGTTCTTGAGGCCAAATCCTTCTGGGGTGACAAGATACACAAGTGTAACTACGATCAAGACATCTGTAACATATATAACACTCCCTTGCAAATTTATCTGGGAAAAGCACTGAAGTAAAAAGCAAAGTATCACTCTAGAAATCTATGCCAGGTGATTTCACTAGGCTTTTACGAGCAGTGGATTTTGTTGGAGCTTTGCCATAGTAAGCAATAGTGCTCTCAGACAGAACAACAAATTAGCACAACAAATTAGGCAACTATTGCAATTATGCAGGCACATTTACTGCCTCATCTGGTGAGTAACTTTTGATTGTTTTGGGGAAAGTAAACGTGTTCGTTGCTCCAAGCAGTGAGCATTTGCAGAGCGGTTATCAGCCCCCTGCAGTTAAAGCAGAACAAGTTGCTGAGTTGCTTGGGTATTGTCACATGATCTGTACACCTACACCTGTTGCTTTGAGATGGGAAGTGTGATGTTTCAGAGCAGAATAAGAATAGTCTAATTCTGGCATGAACTCTGTCTTTCACCTTCCTCTGTATAAGAGGAAGTGACATTTGGAAAAATTAAAGTTTTTGGTTAGATTCAAAAATTAGAATCTTTGTCCCCAGTGCGTTCTGCCAAGCTCATGCAGGCAGGATAACTTGTGGTTCTGCTTTCCTGGGAGCTGTGCTGAAGGCAGGTACCATGGTAGACCATAAGTTGTCCTAGGCAGTGGCTGGCTGATGCCCTTTCTCATGATTTGGGCACAAACTTGCCAAGATGGACCTCCTGCCATATGAAGAAGTAGCTGTGTATTTAACCCATGGGGAAATAAGTTGTTAGCTCCTCTTTCGCTTTGATATTCAAGCGATAACTAATCCATAAAGTCAAGGAGTGAATTAACTTTGAAGAACCTCTAGTGAGTGCAACACTCAAGGGCACACTCAGTTGAAGAATGTGATTAATCCAAGTCTTCCTTCTGAACATAAGAATCTAGGAGGTGCAGGTGGTTCTGATATGCAATTATAAATAAACAGGTGGACACATGTTTGAAAATGGAGTTTGGGTTAATCTGATGTTAAGCTTTTATAGAGATCAGTGAAATGGAGTCACATTTTATGTCTTGCTTTGGTTTCTACAAATACGTTGAATATTTATTGTAGTCAAGCAGCAGAAGCACCAGCCATTAAATACAGCTCCTTCTAACTTGTAGTTAATTTAGTTAAGCACAATTCTTTCCATCACTTTCCTTTTGTTTTTTGCTGCAAGGAGAGGCTGTACTAGTTAGTAGTGAAATGGACCACATGTGCTAGCCATTGAATAGTTCAGAGAATCAGAAGGATTAGAAACATAGACTTGGGCTGTCTGGTGAATTTTGTGAAGGTCTTCTACAGGAGTTAATGCACTCTCCTGCCAAGTGTAGAGTGGGCATGTTTTAGGCTTGAAGCTTGCAGGAGCACACCACAGCAGTTCTCTGAGAAGCTCCTGCTTTTGTAAAAACATTGCAATCCTTTAGGGATGTGTAGGAGGAGTCTATGTTTAAGCTACCACTTAACACTGGAGTAACCCTGCTTTGGGTTTTCAGTGTGTTTAGGGACCTACTCTTCCTGCAGGTTCAATAGCTTTGAAACCTAATCTAGAGTGTCTTGAACTCTGCCCTAGGTAGGAAAGCTGAAGGTGGCACCGAAATGTTAATTTTCTATATATTTCTAAACTTAAAATAAACTTCAACCTAGATAGATCGTTGGTTCTGTGGCTTGCAGCAAAATGTAATGAAATTAATAACCATAGGCTTTAATATCATCTCACACAATTGTATTACTGCCCAATTACTTTTTTGACCTCTTTGGAAACATGCTTCTCTTAAAACATACACAGTCTGCAGTTCTCACTGTGCTCTCTGTGTCTCTTGTGTCAAGCAAATTGATTGTATTACATCATGCCCTGGCTCCAGTTTGTAGGAGCACAGCAAAGTGAGAGGTGTTGTGTGTCTTGGACAAAGAGTTTGTCTGCTCCGTGGCTGCTTGCTCAGTTTCTCAGACCTGAGAGGACTCAAGACAGGTATTTATTTTTCTGAAATTATTAAGCAAATATGACGATTGTCTTCTGTCAGTGGCTGAGTTTTTGAATTCCACAGGCTGTTCTTGTGATAAATTAAGCCTACTGAGCTAATTCTGCCGCCTTCTTCAGTAAGTAACCTATCCAGTCAATAGTGGTAACAGACACCCTTCCCTGACTTTAAATAAGTTTGATGAGATACTCCCTGTCTCTGATTTCAGAAGTAATTCCATCATCTTCCTGGCTGTTTTCAGTCATAAAAATATTTTGCATAAACTTATACTTGGCAGAGAAAGATGTTATCCGGTGCTTCTGGATAGCCTAGGAAGGGCACCAGAGAGAGTAGGGTTTTTTTCTTCAGTTGTTTTGAGATGTGTTGTAGGATTTTTGTTGGTCCACAGCAGGTGCAGGATTGTTAATCTTATCCTTGTGTGATTGATACTGGACAAAATATGAAAAATATGAACCCATATTTTGTGTGGCTGCACAAGGGGCCAATAATAAAGAAGAATTGCAAGTTGTTTATATGGACTAAATAATCCTTGACATCTTACTCTGTCATCCCAGGGTTAAAGGCTCAAACAAGATCTTAAAGGTCTGCAGGACCATATTTAAGTGTTGAACACCCACAAATCATGCCAAGTTTATTGTACAATGGAAGCAGAAGGGAAAAGTACATCTTGGCACTCACCAGATCAGACCTGGAAAAACCCTATCCATAGCTGTATTAAAGGGTAGAAGCTACATACTGAAATCTGGAAAAGGGAGATTTGCCATTCAGTCTGAGAGCAGTTGTATCTCACAGGTGGTGTTTTAAATTAAAACTTTCCAAATGCCAAGTCCCATGACATTCCAGGCATTTCTAAAAATAATGAAGGGAGAACTCTATTAAGAAAGAAGTATTTATTTGTGAAAGACATCATTGGAATAGATAATGCATTTTATGTATTATATGTAATATTCCTTTTCAACTTTTAGTAGAGAGCTTGAGTGCTTTGACACCTTCCATTAATTCTCATTACTGTTTCTGAAGCTGTCCAGCTAAGAACCAATCACCATAACCAGAAAGTCTTTTCCATGTTGATAGGCAGAGATACCCATGCTGATGAAAAATCTACTATTGGACATCCAAAATCTCTGGCAGGTTTCAGGTTCACAGTTTTATGCATGTCTCAATCCAGTCCAGTCATCTGTGTTACTTCAAAATATGGTCCTGTCAGACACCTCCTAATAGAAAGACCCCACCCTGGAGGTGGCAAGGGCACTGGTAATAAATGCCTGCCTCTGCTCAGCAGCGTCATTTTAGATAAAGAATGTAGGCTTAATAGGGAACACTGGTGTCTTACTGGACAAATACTTTCTAGTTCATTTAACTGCTTAAACAAAATGTTTCAGGACCCTCTAGTTAATAGAGATACTATTACCTTTGCAGTTAGTATCTTTCCTTTTTTATTTTTTAAAATAATCTTTCATTTACAGATAGAAGGGATAAACTGGAATGCCAGCATTTGGTGGGTTTTTCCCCCTAGATATGAAAGGAGAGGCTAGACAGGGTAAAGTAGCAATGGATGGGGACTTCTAGATTAACGTTGTTTGTAACTGAGATTTTGATGGCAGCTGTAAGGCACTGAGGACTGGGGATATCTCTTCCAGCTTTAGCATTTTGCCTCAATGAATAGTAGAAAGGGCAAGATTTGGTGTATGTAGATGCTTCAGGTCTCTTAAGACAGCATGTCTCAAAACTTGCTCTTTCCCAGCTCTGAGAGTTGATCTCTTACATTACAGTGAAGAAATAAAAAATAAAAAAAAAATTAAAAAGAAAGCAGCAGGGATGATTGCCGTGAAAGAGAAATATTAAATGTAGTTTAGAGCTGGGGGCAACCTTTGTTTTGCAGATTATTTTCTGGCATTCAGCCTGATCCAGGAAACCACTTCTATCAAGAGAATGAAAGATTAAAGTCAGAAATTTAATTGCTTAAGAAAAAAGATTTACTACCCATGAGGTTCATTGGCATCCAAAATAAGGCCTGTTCTGTAGTGTACACTACATCTCAACCACACAGAAAACTATCACAGAGAAATAGAAATCCTTGCAGCTCCAGGAACAGACTTCTAGTTCCACCACAATAAAGTGATTTCTCAATACCACTGGAATGTGGTTTCTAGTACAGAATTTCTGCTTACAATATTCTTCTGTCATCTGGTGAATTTAAAGAATGAAATTATAAAGGAGGAAATATTTTGTTATTATAGATCAAATAAATTAGGCCCTGTTAGATGAATAGCTTGTTGAGTTATCCATAAGACACTTTATTTTTCTTCATGTCCCATTCATATAAAGTAGTATAAATGTTGCTCTTCTGGCTATTAGCATGTGATGCCACACATACTATGTCTTTGGGCTGTCTAGCCCAGTGCCAAGAAGATAGCTCTTTTAGTGCAAAATGGAGCAGCCAAGAGGCTTTAGAAATGCCAATTCAGTATTTTCTGAGCTATGCTCTTATTACAGTAACTATTACAAGAAAGAAAAAAATCATAGTATGGGTTTAGCCTTTCCAAAAAAAAGCCCCCCAAAACTCCAGCAAACAAATCCCCACCACCCAAACCCCACAAACTCCTGCGCTAACTACATGTGTTAGCACTTTGTATTCTTAGTCGCCTTGCTGTGGATTACCTGCCTAGGGGGATAAGGGCTTTCCTTCCTCAAAGGACAGGAAGAAAGGTAACAGAATAAAAATCCTGGAACTTCTCTGTGTTTTACTCTTTCTTTTTGTTGTTGTTGTTGGGTTTTGGGTTGATTTTTTTTGCTTGATTTGGGTTTTTTTGTTTGTTTTTGCATTACCAGAGCATGTAGATCCTCCAGCAGGAACTGTGATCCCTTAAGGAGTACAGGGCTCAGATGAAAGGAGGGAAGGAAAACTGTGGGATAGAGCAGTAATTTGAGTATCTTGGGTGTTCAGTAGCTATAAGGTTAATTTAACACTGAAAAGAGAGGTTCTGGACTCACAGTCTGAAAGCATACACACTCAGCCATGCAGTGTCTGTCTCCCTCCATGCACTGGGAGGGAAGGCAGGGACTGAACTCTGGAGGGGAGCTGGCTCCAGCATGCTTCCATCAGGAAGGATTGTCCTGGAGTAGAGCCTCTTGAAAGACAAAAGAAAAGGGGGAGGCTGTGCTCGGCTTCTATACCCATGGTTCAGTCATGACAGAAATGGATCCAAAGCAACACTGATGTGAAACTATAGCTTCAGTCAGTGGAGAACATTGTCCTAAGGAGGTTTCTGTATTTTGAAGTGCAGTCTGCTTCTCTTGTGCTTGTCACAGAAAGATCACCAACACCCTTTTGGTAACAACCTTTACTAGAAATGGGCAACTTGGGGAAAAACCTGAACCTTGGGCCAAGCCAAGGCATCTGGTTTACTTCCACATGTCCAAACACCAGTAATACCTCTAAAGCTATCTGCAGGCATGTACCATACAAAAATGTGCCAAATTATATACATTGGAAAGTGGTTGCCAAGAAATAATGACAGTAATTATTTTCACTGGCTTTTTATTTTTTTTGGCTTGTCCACATCTGTGAGCCCGGAAATAAGTCAAACCCGGGCAATGTGTTGCAATATGAATTTCAGATTAACCACCTTCTCGGCATCCCTCTGGCAACACGTTTGCCCCAATGGCTGATAGACTTTGTGGTTCCTCTGTGGACCGCACCAGTTGGGAACTGCAGTAGAACCTACCTTACCAGAATTTACTTGGGAACAGGATCTTCCCCGGATGGGATGATGGAGGACTGCAATCCAATTTAAAAGTCAAGCACAGAAGGAAAAAAATATTGTCAAGTACTTCTACTTTCTGAATCTTTTATTTCAGTATTCTTCAGCATGAGTGGTTGCTCCCCGCTTTTCCAAGCTCAGCCAGACAAGCCTATCTGCTTTGTAATTAACAGGCTGGTGTCTGGTGTCTGAAAAACTCTACCCATCTCACTGGTTTAGTGTTTCAGAAAGGCTTAAATTTGGAAAAAGTATAAACATCTGGGTTGCATTCCTTAAGTATCCTCATATATCCTGAGTTGAGAAGAGCAGAATGGTACATTGGATAAGCTGGCGTCTGAAGGTTTAAAGAGTTCTGGTTAGTGCTTTGTAAGATATAACTTGGCATTTTGTGGTACTTCTCACTTCTGGGCTGTATTTTCCTTACTTGCTTTGAAGCTTGTTTTCAGGTTTTTGATGTTATTGTGATTTAACTAGAAAACTGGTCTTATTTTTGAATGTACTAACTTCTTCTTTGGTTTTATGCCTACAAGTAGGTACCATGCATTTAAGTTAAAGGACTGAGAATTGATGAGGAGATATTTTCCTGCAGCCTGTTAGCTCATTCATCAAGAATTCAGTAGTATCTGAAGCAGCTTTTTTCTTTCTAAAGCTGGAATAAGGACCAGTACATTTGCAAGGCTTTGTCCCCTGTGCCTATTAAATAGCTTTGCTTTGTGCATGGCAGAGTTGTAGCAAGGGTCCCTTTCTCTGTATGGCATATGTGTGAAGATGCTGATTTCAACAGGATTCACAGTAAAATGTCAAGAGCTTGTGAGGCTTGTGTGATACTGTAAACAACAGAAAGGAGTGTGTTAAAATGCCTCTACATTCAAGACACATAACAAAACTCTCTGGAATGTGCAAATGGTAATTTTAGCATAGTACAAGAGTCAGAGTCTGGTCTCCTCATTGGACCACATCAATCCTTGCTGTTTTGCAGCCTGCCTGTGCTGGGACACATGACTTGGTGGCACGTGCAAAAATAGTGTTTTCCCAATCCCTCCTCCTTGTCCCAAACCATTTGTTCCCCAGCACGCAGGGGAGCATAACCTTGGTCTCCTTTGTTTGAAGCAAAATTGTTCTTGTGTGAGTTCTTGACTCTTGAAAGCAGCTAGTGTCCTCCAGCAATGTTTCACTGGATTTGTAGACACTATGAAGTTAGTACTCTGAGAATGAAATAATGGACCTTTCCTGGCATAGAGAATGAGATAATTGAATTAACAGGAGGAAAACATTAGCATAGAGCAGGTCATGGGGCAGGACGAAGGTTGAGCCAAGTCTATGGGTGTTTCTCCTGTGGTGTGAATGCTGTGACTGATGACAGAGGTGCAAGGATAGACAGCTGAGGTCAATGACAGGCCAAGGATGAAGCTCCTCTGTTGTATGCTGCTATGCCATAGGGTTCTTTTAAATTGCCTATCTCTGTCAAACAAAAGATGAAATAAGTATGTAGAGCTTGCTCTGGAAAGCCTTCCTTTATGTCTCCAGTACTTGCTCAGCATATTTTTATTACAATGAAAAAATACTTTCCAGTTAGTCAGCTAAAAGATCCTTATTTGTTTATTCCATTTAACTGAACCATGGAGGTCTAGGGGGAAAGTTCAGTGCTGTGTTTGGGAAACAGAATGTACAGTCCTTGATTCTGCTAACAGGAGACTGGTACTTCATCTATCTGTCCTGCCACTAGTGTCAAAAAGAAGATTTAAATTGACCCCAAAATATATGATGAGGGAGCCTGCTGAAAAAAATCTCATAATTTCTTAAGAATTAGAATAATATGTGGCTGATAGCTTCAATTTAGCCCTCATGCAGTGAGTCAGTTTGACATTGGCTGAATTCCCCCTGCCCCAACATATCTTTAAGAGTCATAATCCAATCTGCTACTGAAAAGAAAATTACTATCTCCTTGCACCAGGGGGGATGCAAAGACTGACAGAAAATCCCCCTGAGAGGTGTTAACTGTGCTGCAGGTGCAGCCCTGTGGAACAAATTCCAGTTGCTGTTGAGGCACAAGGAGAGAAATACAGAGATACCTTTTGAGTCCTTTCCATGAGGACTGACCCAGCAGATGGTGTATTCCAAAGAAGAAAGTTTGTTCTCCTGAATAGGTAGCTTTGAGACCCTATTTTCTACTAATGTAGGAAATTATGAGTCCTTGGGTATCAGTTCTGTGTGGGGTGAAGCAGAGACATCCCATGGCAGCCTTTGCCTTCTGTGGCCCTGAATCAGCAGGATATGAACACCTCTGCTCTGCTCTTGAAACCTCTGGGATGTCAGAAAGCCACAGGCCCCTCTGTCCTTTGGGCTGGATTATTTGCTATATCAAAAATCCTATGGACTCTCTAGACTGGGAAAACTGCTCTTCAAGACTTCTGTTCTCAGTAAGGGATGGTGTGGCATGCTTTTGGGGTGCCTACTCTGGGGCAGAGACTGCTATGAATCCCCTCTGGCTTTGAGGGGCTGCATGTGAGCAGCTGGGGTATTGCAGGATTTCCTGAGGTGTTTGGGAACTCCAGGAGTCATGGTAGGATTCCTATGATGCATTATGTGGAAATAAAGTGTTTCTCACATGAATAACAAGCAGTCTCTTCCTTTGGCATAATATATCAAAGTCATTAGTTTTCAGCCCAGAGGAAGAAAACAACCTCAGAATGTCAGTGTGTGCAAGAAACAGAAATACTGAGTGCTCTGTGGCATCTCTTTTTTTAGGGCAATGATGCCACAAAGGCATCAGCCAGCTATGTGCATGCACTTTTGGAAACAATATTGCTTTCTTAAACTTTCTCAGACTAAAGATTTCAAGGCTTTCTCAGGGACTGCAGACCTCCCTGTAGCTGGGCTCTTACCAAAGAGGTTCCTTGAGGCTGAAGGATACAAAGAGAGCCATCATATTTCTTGGTCATCTTGAAAAGGACTTGCAGCCTCATCAACAATCCCCTCTGAAAACATTTGGAACAGTGATGACTGATGTGAAATATGCCTGTGATGGCTGCCCAGCTGCTGTTAGCACCTGCAAGGTTCATGGATAGGAGATATTAGGGGAAGGGTTTGAAGAATTTGAAGTACGAAGAAAAGATATCCTAAAGTAGATAGAATTGAGGGGTTTGATTTCAGACACCCATAAATTTTCATGGTATACCTATGGCGTGTGCCTTTGTAAAATATGTAAAAATTTCTTTGTAAAGATTGAATTGATTAAACAATGGTCAAAATAAGAAGGAAACAGGCATGGTACATGAACTAGAGCAATGTAAAGGAAACGGCTTTTAGGCCCACTATTTATGGTATTTAGCCACAGCATCATGAGGTTGAATATAATGGATATCTTATTCACAAGCAGTGCTCATCTGGTATCTGTGATGCTGCTTCTGGGTTGAGTGTAATCCATTGTGTGCATTTATTTGCCACTTACGGTTCTTTTAGTGAAGGTCAAGGGTCAGAGGATAGATAAAACAAGTTTTCTTCCCACTCTTTAAGTGTGTGTTACCTGGTGTTCAATGACAACCCCAAAATGGATGTCACTTCCAGCACTGATGGTGGGCAGCAGAGAAGTTCTCACAAATCTGAACACAGTAGTGGAAACTGGAGCAGCCTCTGCTATGCAGAGAAGCATGTTTTGTTCACAAAGATCATTGCTGTCTCAGAGTGTCCTCTGGACTGTGATGTGTTAAACACTTGCAGTCCAAGGCTCTCTGGTAGTCTCTAGCTGATGTTACCCACAAAGGCCCCATTGAGCTCTAGTGGAGCAGGACAGCACCCAAGAGACAGATGGATCATGAGTGGTCCTGCCTGTGCAAAGCTTTGTATGTCAATGCCTTGCAGATGCTATGTAAGATCAAAGCATGGGGCTGTAAATAGAAAAGCAAGAAGATCATGGTATAAATATTGCTGGAGTGGAAAGCTTTATCTATAAAGAAATAAAAAATGTGCAGTCAGCTTTGCACTGGACAGCTCTTGCAGCACAGGAGAGCTGTGAAATGAACACCTGGCTGGAAGAAAACTTCTTGGATATGATGGCTGTTGGCCAAGCTCCAGGGTTGGAATGAAGTCTGTAAATCACAAAACTTTCTCACTTGTATTGGTGGCTGTGCAGGGTCTCAGAAGCCACATCACCCTGCTTGTGCAGGCATTGCTGATTGCAGTGTTGGTGGTCTGAGTCTCTCAGTGTTCCTCTAATTTCAGTTGCCTTCCTCCTGACAAGCAAGTTAGGGATTTATGATGAGTGAACAGTCCAACAAATGCTGCTAAACCAGCATGGGAAGCTTTCCTCAAGGCATGATCTCTCCAGAGCAGCACAACAGAGACTGGGTATTGAGAAGACCTGGCTGCAGCTTGGGAAGCAGCTGTCCCCTTTTCTCAGCTCATGCCCACCACATGCAGGGTCCCTGCTCATCCTGTCGTATCTCTGTGGCAATGTGTGACAGACTTGATCCCTTATGGAATAGGGATTTAAAAAGAAGTATTTTTACCTTCACTGATTGCAGAGTAGGGTTATATGAGGTTGACCATCCTTTCATTTTGGACAATCAGTGTGGGTTTTTCTTTATGAAGTAAATAATTGCCAACTCCAATACAACAGTAGTGTTTTGTGCTTCAGGGATGGTACCTGAAATAAAGGAGAAACAAAGTGCAAACCATCAGCTCTAATCCACTGATCAAAGACAATCAAACTTACAGAGGGGAACACCTAAAAGAATTCTTCTATTTCTCCTGAATCTTATGGAAATTTTACTGGATTCAGTAAGACCAGGTCAAAATTATTTTTATAGTGAACTCTTTGTACCTGTAGTATGCAATTTAAACTTTGACTAAAATGTCATCATGCCACTTTCACTTCTTGTTTTCAAAGAAATATTTTGAAATATATACATAGACTTTCTGTGACTTACTGTCTGTGTATAAGATATGTTGTGCAATTTACAACTTCAGTTTTCATTGTCACCTTGACTACTAACGTAGTTGAAATGGTGACATTGAAATACTAAGTTTTCAAGTATGCCAAAGGCCAGGTGAGAATTTGTCCTTCTTTGTGTCAAAAGTTGAGTATAAATGTTGTATAGGTAACTTCAGTTCTGGGAAAATTATTGGTATCATTTTCTTAACCAGCACAGTTCCCAGCCATTTTATAGGGAAATAAAAAAAAAAAAAAGAAACCTTGGTGATTAATTCACAAACAGGATAAGAGTAATCTGCATTGTTTCCATGCATTAGTCAGCTAAAATACTCCTGGAAAATCCTATCCGTTTATCACCCTAATCCTCTAAGTCTGGAAGGAAAATGCAAAAGCGTGTTTCAAATGGGAAGGCACCCTCAGCCCCTCTCCCTGTTAACAACTTGCTTTTCAACCTCACGCCATCTTGGGGCATTATTTGACTTAACACTGAGTTCCCATTAGTATATGCAGAACAGAAAATTCAATTTACCATCTCTAGGGTCTCTGCTGACAACTATTCCCCTGACAAAAAACAAATGGTTTGGCTTTGTGCGTGTGAGCAAGATGCTTTCTACCACTGTACTTTCTCTCAGAGAATTGCTCTGTTGATCTTTGTTTTGGAAATACTGACTTTTGAATCTGGGAAAGCAAACCACCAAGGCAACACATTGTCTCGGAGGAGTCATGGGCTGCACATCTGAAACACACCGCTCTTCTGCTAGAAATGTTAGCAGTGTAAACTGTATTATTGATTGCTTTATTAGTTGTGTGTAGTCACTGTCCTTGCTAAAAAAAGGCACAAGATTCAAAATTGCCAGGAAAAAATATTTTGATGGTTTTACCTTAGGACACAAAACTCTTCCATGTCTTCACCTGGCAAAATCCAGCACTGCAGCCCAGTGCTTTGTGCATCATTGAGCCCTGTTGCACAGGAGAGGGGAAGCAGCTGAGAGAAGCAAGTGCCAGGTTAGGGGCTCCTCCCAGCAAAACTTCAGCCTGGGACCTCTGAGGAGCATAAGCAAAGAGAAGCAAGACCTGGTGCACTGGAGAGGGGCTTGCAGAGAGTTATCAGTCAACAGCTGTAAGCCCAGACTCCTTGCAGCTGATAACAGATCTGCTCATTCAGCCTGGCCACTCGTGCATGGAAAATCAAAGAAGACAGAAATCTGTTCAGGGCAGGGGGAGGGGAATTACCCAACCTTCAGTAAATGCCAGACTACCACAAAACTGTTGTCAAGACACCATGTGTAGCAGGGGAAGATTCACTTAGCACTACTGCTATTAAAGATGCCTCTGCTGATTATTGATCTGTGACATAGACAGTCCACTCACCTCTTGTAGCAGGAAATTAGAAATATCTGTGTTTGTGGTTTGAATTCTTCGTCAGTAGCAGTTGATAGAAGCATTTATGTTTCTCAAACTATAGTTATTTATAAGCCCATGTTGCCTTCAAGAAAACCAGAGATGGATGAAAATCCAACCTACTTTTAACTGGCTAACAACACTTTCAGTTTCTTACTCTATCAGACACTAAAGGTCTCCTTTGTCTATAAGGCTGTATGTAGCAACACAACTGAGCACAGAATAGTGCTTGTAGTGTTTCTAAAAACCCATATTTCTTCATTCATGTCTAAATTGTTATAAAACATATGCTTCTCTCTTACAGCCTTTGGGCTACTAGATGCTTCCAAGCTTGGAGGTACATAGTGGCTGCAACCAGTTGTGTAGAGCAAGGATCCCCTCTCCTTCCTGTTTTTTTTAATGGCAAGGAAACCAAAGCACATCCCAGAAGCCAGAGCTGATGCATCCTCTGAAAAATTCTTGCTCTGGATGATGGAGGGGACCAGGACCCCGAAGAAATAGTGGCACATCCCAGTGAGAGTGCAGCCCTTGAGCCTATGATTGCCTTAAAGTGGGGGCACAGTGGAGAGATCTCTGTGGTACCTCCCATGAGTGTGTAGATGGGAACAGTGTGCAAAAACAAGTTTCTGAGTGAAAATACCCTGTTCACCTGGGATGGGGCAGTGTCAAAGAGGCAGTAACAAAGCTGTACATCCAGGACAATGACTAGAACCTGGAAAATGGGCATGTTTATGATGAGGGTGCTTCACAGGAGTCCAAAGGAATAGGTCTTTTGAAAGGAGGATTTGCTGCTATGTCTGAAAGACAAACCTTACTGAACCTACCCAATGAACTCAGTAGAGAGGTCCCAAAAGCTGCTGATGCTCATCATCCATCTGCAACAGCTTGGCACCTACAGGGCTTGCAGTTCATAAAGTCCAGAGAGCACTGTCTGGCTGAAAGGCACTAACTATGCAAATGCAATGTGGGTTATTATCATTATGGTCCTTTCATGTTCTTACTCAAATCACTGATGCACCTTCTGTGTCCAGCTGACCAAGCAGTATTTCTTACATTATAGGATTCTGATTCCACTTCCATTGTTAATGTTCATTACTTTCTTAGAGAGCTACAATTTCATTATTAATACATCAGTGTTACAGAGCACAGATTACATAAATGCATTTCTGAGCATTAGCTAAATATTAGTTTTAAGAAAAAAATATGCTTCCTATGCCAACAATATGTTCCTTCTTAAACAAATACTTTATGGCTACAATTGCAGAAGTACTTGGAAAAGGCTTTTATTATCTTAAAAGAATATAGCAAAATAAACATTTGCTTATCCTCTCCTTCTACAGAAAATCAGGATTTTGAGTTTGAAAGGTGGTTACTGTGAAATGTTTGAATCTGTTCAATTATAGTATCTTCTCTTATCTCAGTGAGAATCAGAGGGTGAGTTGCTCATGTATGATCTGTTTCACAGGTACAACTGCCAGCTGCAGTGTGGTTGTCTCTAACTTTGGTGGTCTCCCTACCTCTGGCTAGACAGCTGTTGATGTTGTTTGAGCTGAGGAGAGCCCCACAGCTGAGCAATGGGATGAGAGCAGGGTGATGACCACACTCTCAGTGTCACCAATTTTGGAGCTGAAGCTGGTCCAAAAGCTGATTTAGCTGCAGACAGGTATTTGGAGCATGGATGGGATGTATCCAAAGTATTTCTTTTCTGTGGTCAAACCTGGGCTGCAGCTGTCTGTGGGACTAGGGAGACTCAGAGCTGGGTTTGATTGATCCTATTACAATAGCAATTGAGTGCTTGAAGTATCTCTGTGCGCTGACCTTCTTGGGAGAACTGAAGCCAAAATATAACACCTGTCTCCTGCTCCTGGGCAGAAGCAGGTGCCTCATCACATGCCTGGGGGGATGTCTCCCTCCTGCTAGCCTTGCACAGACAGACATTGTGGCCACAGCTGGTTGCATCAGGGATCTTCTGTCCTGCATAGATTCCTGGTATTGGTTTGGTCCATTATTATGAGACAATCTCCACTTCAGGTCTCATTTCTTGAAATACAGCAAAAGGACTGGGCAGCTTTATAAGAAAGTCCCTGTGCTTTAATGTTCCCTTCTCACCCCATGCTGTCATGTTTTAGCCTTAAAACTAAACTTGGGAATTATTTGGAGATCCTCTGAGCAGGACTCTTCTCATTCTGTTCAGGGAAGCCTCAATGCTTACACCGCTGAACTCATCAGTTTTAGCACATGATTTTGGGACCTCTTTAAAATGCAAGCTAGTTGTGTTATCTCCTCCAGAGATATTCACGAGACTGATGCTCTGGTGGATTAAGTTATTTTATGCATTGTAAACAATAGGCTGATGGAGCTGAAGTGCTGAGGTCCTTTTTTAATCAGAGGCACCAGATTAACTTGCTTTTAGTCTTTCAGAAACTCACTTACTCTTAATGAGTTTACCATGATATAGGTCCACAAATTTCCTGTCTGGCTTCTTTTGGCACTCTTAGATAAAAATGCCATCTGGAAAGGAGATTTATTGGTTTTGAGATGATGTCCCTTCCTTATCACCTTGTTTTGCTGGCCCTGAGCTCATCCAAGATAGCAGTACTGACCTAGACAGCATCAGTTTGTCAGACACAAATTGTGGAAAAATTAATTTAAAATACCTTGACCTTTCTACCCCACTAAGATAGAATTTATTTTTTCCATAGTAAAACCTCTTGCTAATGTAAACTGCTTACATATCTATGTATATGAATATGTGTATGCATACAAATAAATAAAAATTTTAGCCTTTTTCTAGTATTCTGCTCTGCTTCCACTGTAAATTCTGCCTCAGTTTTGTTATGGAAGGATTTCTATTTTGCATTTGTATTTATTTTGCAGAAGTGAGTTTGGAGCTTCAAATGGCATCTCTTGCTGTGTGCTAAGATGCCAATGCCAGCCAGAGGGAGTTCTGTGGCACAGTTTTATTTAGAGACCCTTCAGCTCAACACAATTTTTATTATTTAACTCCATGTGTATGTCTGCCCTAGATAGAGGGATGGGTGCAGCCACTGGGTGAAGCTTGGCTGAAACACCACAGATGCTTTCCATGACATCCAGGTGATACAGACTCCCCCACTCTCCATTTCTGGGGACTCAGAAAACTATAAAACATCATTTAATCAGGATGGCACCAGAAAAATGAACAGAAATACTCACTGATGCAGGAGTCCAGGGCTCTTCCTTGTAGCCAAAAACCAAGCAAAGAGAAAAACTTGGAAAAAAATTGTTAATGACTATAGAAGTTGCCAGGGCATGTGATGTCTGCATGCTCGCATGTGTTATGGTAAGGTAATGTGGGGGACAAAGCTCCTGTTAACTCTTTGCACTTGTGCTCTAGAAAGAGCACTTAAAATTTGTTCAAGACACTTAAAACAATCCTGTGTATTTTTTGCAAACTTTTTATAGGAAAATGCCTTACCCAGCAATTATATAGAAATGAGAAAATAGAAAAGTGTTTCTAGTTCTGTGTGAGCTGTAGGAAGTTTATTCCTTTATACTTAGCCTTCCGTGTTAAAGGATGAGTGCATCCTTTTTTTGTTTGCCTGAATTGCATTCCTGCACAGATGCTAGCTGTCACTACTGAGGTACTTCTTCTTCAGTGATTAAAAAAGCATTGAAGAAAAATGAGTTTGTTTTCAGAAATATGTGGAGAAAGGCTTATGCATGAATTGGAGGAGGGCATAGAAATTTGCAGTGATGTTCATAGCATCATTTATTAATTACAATAATAACAAATTATGATAAGTTCTCTATAGTTTAGATAAATTTGCTCCACTGCTCATGGATGAGTAAACTTGAAGGGACTCCTGAGCATAAAAAACAAGCTCTGCTGGAATTATTTAAATTAACCTAAGCATTTAAAAGGCTGTGCACTTTTAACTGGTGAAATTCATCTTGTGGCAATGCAGCCATGTGTTACCAAAGTAGAGGGCTGCCTCAAGAAATGTATGTGATGTGCAAGGAAGAGATTTTTCAAATGTGTTTTAAAAGCATTGCTTTCCCTTCCTTGCACTTGTGCTTTATTCCCATATATTGGTTTTGCTGCAAGTTCCTTACAGCAAAATGTTCCTCTGATGTAGGAGACTGACAGTTAATTGGTTTCAAGGGATGACTTTATAATGATTTTTCTTTACTGTGAATCTTTATAGCTAGAGAGAAGGAAGATGACACATAAGCAAAATTAATTTTTGCTTCTTCCTCTCTGTAAAATTTGTGCTTAATGATCTTGCCTCTTCCTCAGTGCTGTGTTTTTTACTGCAGTGTCCTAATCCAAGCTCTGATCTTACTTTCACTTTGTGTCTGTGCTGTCAGCACTTGATGCTGTCCCTTTCACTCCTTAGTCTCTCATTTAGGAGTGGAGTATTTGACTCTCTCTCGGTGGCTCTAGACATCAGCTAAATTTTTACAGGACTCTCTTAAAGGAATATTTTGTATTTTTTGCCCTGCTAATGGAAGATGTGAGAGCCATATTTGCCCTATCCCAGCATGCAAAATGGAAATATCATCATGTCAAATTACAGCTGCTGACTCCTGCCAGACAATCCCCTGCCTTATCTTATCTATCTACATTTTTTAATGCCATGCTCATCATCATGGCATCTAAGTGCCTTAAAAGTTTTCCATTGCTTCAGAGGAAAGATGCAGTTATGGGTGTGTTAGTGGAAAAATTTCCCTGGTTCTGGCTATTTGATCTGTGTGTGAACAAGGGTGATAAAGGTTAAAGTGAATTAACACTGAAAAAGCGACCTTCCAGTCCAACCTGTGCAACAAACTTTGACTTGCCAAACCTGATCCTTGTTGATATTTTGTCCAAAATACATCGTGTGGCTTTTACCTCTTGTTATGTTTGAGGATTAGCTGGATTCTGCAATGCTTCTGGCACTGGTGGTGGAGTGACTGATCAAGCACTGACACAAGCTCTTGCTCTGTTCCAGTTTGTGCTCTCATCTCGGGTCTGGTTTGAAGTATTTGAGCCTTTTTGATTGCCGAGAAGGTGGCACATTCATTGGAAATAAACCAGCTTGGCTTCTGCATTTGAGTTTTATTTTGTACTTCACATTGTAAGGAAACCTGGTGCAAAGGCTGTTGGATGTTAAATAAAAGAGTTTAAACTAGGAATTGCTGAGATGGCCAGAAGCCCACAAGGGATTTCTTCCTCATTAATCACATTTCTGAGCAAAGCCATCATTCATGTCTCATAAATGTTCTGTGGTGTCAGTTGTATACAGCTGCTGTTTATTTTTCAACTTGTACCAAAGAGCATAAGAAATTAATATAAGAATTGAAACCTAAGTGTGTATATAAGCATGTGCTTCTGCATGTGTGCATGCTGCTGGCACCCTTCACAGGGCAGATCTGTGTCTCTAGCTCTTTTACTGTCCTCCACTGACTCCAGTTCCGCAGTCTCCAGAGGTCTGGTCTGAAGGCAGCCACCTGACTGGTGCTAGAGACCAAAGTGCCACTTGCCAAGTACTCCCTTTGTCCCCGAGACACGCTGCAGCCTTCAGGATCCTCGTATGACCCCTGGGATATCATATTTTGCCTGTGCGCTGGCTGTGGTTGCTACTGTGCCTTTCCTAGAGGTTTGTGTTATTGTGATGTGCTGTACACTGCTGCTGCCCAGCTCAGCACTAGGCAGCAGTCTGGGAGCTCTTCGATCCTCTCCTCAAGTCACAGCTGATCCATGGAGATCTCCTTATCTGACAGCACTCCTTTTTTTCCGCCCTTGACCTAGAGCAGTGTTGGAAAATTAGCAGACCAAAATTAAGCTCATATTATTATTTGTAGCAATCTTCAGTAGAGTGTGACTGTGATGTTTTTCCAGAGTTCCTCTATCAGCTAGGAGGGCTGATGCTTGTACTCTTTGGTGATAATTTGGACTGGGGGAAGAGGCCAAGGGTTGATATATTTCAAAAAGGCTTTACAATTCTTTTCTGCTGATGTAGAGGTTTCAAGGCAAACAATAGTAGTAAATACAGATTCTCAAGTCAAAAAGAGTAGCTGTCTGGCAGTTCTTCCATCTTGCTAAATTGTGGGGAAGGGGAACACAGAGGTGTGTCTTGGTGCTAGTGAAAACATTTTAACTTGCTTAAATTCTCACTTAGCTGTACTGCAGGTTATTTTCTTTTTTCTGTATTTTAGCATAACAGCAACTTGCAAACAAGGCCAGAGTTTCATCTGCAAGTCTCTGCACTGGCAGAGATCAACTCGTTCTGCTGACATGCTAAAAAAGAAAAAAAACACAAAGAAACACAAGAAGTAGAGAGCTTAATTTGGCCTGCAGACTGTACTTCATCCCATTCAAACCGGGTCAGTGTAAAGCAAATAAACTGCAGCCATGTGGGTTCTACTGTGGGAGCTGTTGTGCTGCCTTTGATCTTGGAGAAAGTATGAAACTCCTGGATTTGACCCATCAAAGTTCTCCTTCATGCATCTAATAAAAAGCATACGAGCCATCCTGTTGAAATCGGTAGGTTCACCCACCCGTATGCCTAAATTTAAGCACACGCCCTAATGTAGGGATATTTCCATCTCTCTTGGACAATGTTGCTTGGACTTCCACTGAGCTGTTTTACAAGAAGAGCAGAAGTTGAGAGGATGCAGAGGAGAAGAGAAATATTTGATCCAGGTCCTCCTTCAGCAGACGTTTTTTGCTACTTAAGGTACAGTTGCTAAAGTCTGTGCGATTGGCTTTGCTGCGTGCTGAAAGATTGCTTCCTCCAAGCTTATGCTCTAGTTTCCTGCCTTGTAATTAGCTCTTCCACATGGTTACCCCAGTGTGCACAGCATGCAGTCATATGATAAGCTTATGGCACTGGACATCCTCAGCCGGCTGAATCACAGGGCAATGCATTAAATCCTGCCCACCAGATCTGCCAGAGGGTAACACAGGCTGACTGATGGGCAGAGGGGCTGGCTGTGGAGAAGTGACCCCTGAGGGCAGGGACTTGGCTGCTTTTGGGCAGCTAGGGATTACTCTGGTGTTTTGAGAAGCACAGTGCCTTGTCTGTGCCGGGAGGGTCACAGCAGATGGCACCAGCCTGATGTGCAGGTCCCACATGGAGATGCCTGCTGTCCTGGCACCCATAGTGTGGGGGCTTCTGTAGCAGGCTGGGCTGAAATGCCTTTTCCCTCTAATCTCAAGGCAGGAAGAAAAGGAAAGGAAAGGGATACAGTGCTCAGGAACAATGCCTGTGCACTGTACACTGGTAATCCAGGAAATTGGATTTTAGCCATGAAGAAGTGTAGCAATGATGCTCCAATCTTTGCAGGCAGCTCCAGCCTTGGGCAGACACCACCATCACCAGACATCCCCCTGGCTGCTCACTGCTCATTCTCCCTGATGGTATGGCTGACCCTGGGGTTTGGGGGCAGCTGCAATTCCTCCCCTCTCATGAAAGTCACTGGGCAGCACCGACCTTTGTTTTCTACTCCATTATGTCTCAAAGGCTAAGTTTTCATATGGTGCAAATTTGCACCTCTCTGCTGACTGGAAAAGCTCTTGAGAAGCCTAGGAATAAAAATAGGGGGGATATGCTGTAATTTTGTCAAATCTGGCTTGGATAGTTACACCACTTTCTCTGCACACAGAGACACCGACCGAAACAGACAGAGTTTGACTCCAGGTTTCACAATGAAGATTTACTTTTTCTTTGAGTACCTGCAGTTCCCAATTAAAATCTTAACTTGAAGAGACAGTTGTAATTTCATTGGATCTGACTCTTCAAATCCTTTTGTGCAATTTTCTGGTTTATAAGGTTTTATTTTAAAGCCTCTGTTTTCTAAAATGGTATTTGGTGTCTTGTTGCTTTCATGTCAAAACAACTGGGAGCAAGGTGACCTGAGCTCCTTCCTAGAGCCATAGCAACAGAGGAGCTCATAAACACAAACAAGGTCAATCCCAAACTTTTGAATTATGTCAGCTAAGCCTCCTAATGAGAAAAATGAAGAAAAGAATCTACTCAAAGACACCAAATTAGATATAGTGAGCACCTCATGGTGTTGGTTTAAAGTATTTTGAGCGTTTCCAATGTGTTTTACAAAAGATTGCTTGAGGGTTAGATACTTATGGAAGGATTAATGTTATCTGTAAGGGTTTTTCAGTGGCAGGAGATTTGCACTGCAACAGGCAGCTATTCTGGCCATTCAAAGGAACCTATGGTCTGTCCAAGTCATGCTTAATCAAGAGGCATCCATGATCAAATCTGATACATCCTATCAATACCTTATTTTAGCCCTGTTGATTGTTGAGGGACTAAGCTCTGAGTTGTGTCTATCTGCCTCATGCTGTGTGTTGTGGTGCCACCAGGAGCTGCTCAAGGCATCTGCTGTCCTGACGACCAGCCATGAACTATCAGCTCCTGCAAACACCACACAATGCTGCAAGCCCTGGTGGAGTGAGGATGTCTGTCAGGGCTGGGGCTTGCAGTTCCCCCAGCTGGGAATGGCTTTGTGAGCCTCATGGCTGCTGAGGCCAAGGGCTTGAACTGGTATCCCTTGAGGGTGTTGGTGGGTGACTCAGTATAGCTCGGGCCCACTAATTTCTTTGTCTTGTGAATATGGTGATCTTTGTCTTTTCCTGGGCGTGCCATGTGCCCTTGGGTATCTAATTGATCATTTTAAGTCCCAGGTAATGTGTTTTAGAGCCACATCATGCTACAGAATAGGTGTGACTCCTTGCCTGTAAACAGCAACAGTCTTCCTCTTGCCTTTTCCCAGTCACAGGAGCTACAACCAGAGGACAACTTCCCTGCCTGTGTTTCCAGCCCTGGTCACCTTGTTCTGTGCATATCTCACCCGTTCAAGTATGACGCTTCTCTGACAACAACCCCCAAGGAGGAAACCGCCCCCCCACCCTTTGCTGCCCCTTTTGTGTTGCCTGCGCTGGGTATTTGTTTGCAGAGAGCTTGCATCAACACTCCTCACTGCCTTAGACTAAGCAGACTAATAGACTCTTTCAACACCTCCGTAGCGCTGCCTGCTGTCGTAATCATTCAGCGGTCATGGCTCTCTGCAAACAGCAGCACTGAACTCGCCGTTCAATTACCAGTTTATTATTCTAAGACGTCTGGGGAGCGGAGTGGTGATAGCCACATGCCAATACGGCTGTGGGCTGCCTGTGAAGTTCCTCGTGGGATGTGGAGAGCCAAGCCAGGGGTCTGGGCAGTTCTCTAAGGCTGGTGACTGACAGCATCTGACATAGGCTTAAAATAACCCACCCCAGAAAAGAAAACATGTCTGCTCCAAATGAATTTCTAGTATGTGAAAACAGCTCAGAGGTGGGTGCTTGTGTTTGGGAGTCAAGGCTGTGTTGACCTACCTTGTCAAGGTGTGCTGACCTGCCAGGACTCCCTGTCTTTAGTGGTGCTGGTTCAGCAAGGTTGCAGGCAAGTCCTTCCAGTACTGAAGATCTTGGTTGCTTTTGGGTTTGGTGAAGCCACCATGGAATAACCCATTTTTTTCTGAAATTCACGAAGTGGGAACTGATCCTCACTTTGGGCTGATGAAAACCAAGTCTTTCCTGGTGCTGACACAATGGTCTCTGGCTAGAGAGGGTCTCACGCTGTAACACTTGCACTGGGCTGGTTCCCGCAGTGATCCTTGGAGGAAAGCTGGGGCACAACGACTGAAATAACAAGAACCAATCATCATGAAAACACATCTGCTGGGTTCAGAGTGTGTATACTTTGTAAAGTGTGGCTGCTATTAGAAAGTTCGAACTCTTCTATGGCGCTAGAAAACGGAGCTTCCTTGAAATATTCAGTTATGCCAAGAAAAAATAAAAACATAGTGGATTTCTCTGTGGCTCCAGAAATCTGAGGAAGCTTCCCAAAACTTAATATTCACTCCTGAAGTGTTCATATAAAACAATTTATCTTCCTATGACTGGCTTGTCAAACAAGAATCACTTCTAAAATTCTTCTGTTCACTAACTTCCACAACTATGGTTTGGTTTTTTTTTTTCTTTTGTCTCCACTCCCTGATCTCTCTCTTTCTGAAATTCAGTATATTCTAAATGCATGCTGAGGTTGTCCATGCTAGTTTAGCAAGAGGAAGGATTTGTTGGAAGTTGTCTTCTGAGCTGGTAGAATCCAAAGCAAAACATTACCATTTTTATTTGCCAAGATGTAAACTAATTCCTCCTCTTAGCAGAAAGGTATCCAAGAGATAAGGAACTTAAATCAGATGAGCATGTATATTTTAACATGTCTGAAGTCCTGCTTATGCTATTACGCCTCATTCCTTGTTATTGCTGACTTGTAAAAAAGATAAATCTACCAACAGTAAAATCTTTCTGGTAGCTTGCTTATTCCAAATTTGTCTCTTGTGCTGCAGCTTAAGCATTAGAAACTATTTTCTCATGAGACAGCTTATTTTGTGTGATGGGGGTTGGTGCTGTGGGCACCAAGCTGGTTGGTAAAGTGTCTATGTTTTATCTGCTAACAACCAGAGTGCTAGTGGAAAACAAAGACATGTAGAATTACATTGCAGAATCTGACTAGGGAAATGCCGATTCATCCCTTTGTATTCCAAAAGTATCTAATGCCAAGATTTTGGTTTGGGAGTAGGGTTGACTGTGGCAGCACAGCGCTACAGAGACACCTGACAGTATGGAGGTAGAAGAGTGAGTACTGGCAGGAGGAGAGAACAGTTGAGGAATGACTGCTCTGATGGGAGATTAAGAATAATGCAGGTTCTGTTGATTGCAGGATTACAGTGGTTTAGAGACTTCATCAAGAAGATGAAGGAAAGAAGGTAAAAGAAAAGCCTATGGAGAGATTTAGTTAATATTGTCTAATAAAAAGGAAAAAAACCCCACAAAACCACAGAGAGACCCAAAATAGATAAAGACACAGATGAGTAGGAAAAAATGCCTATATACATATCTATATACTTTCATGCTATACAGAGTCCAAGATTCTTTGATGCTTTCTGACCCTCCATTCTTTCCCAGGTATCTTGGAAGATACGGAGGATTCAGCTGTAGTTGTCACAGCTCTGATGCCTACTGGTGGATAGGGTAAGATCCCATCTCCCAGGGCATGTGAGGCCAGTTTACCTGACATGATTTTTGGTCATGAGTGTCTAGGTATAAAATAAGTAACATGATAATTCACTGATTTCCCACCTAAACTAAAGCATTGTTGGATTTAGAGTTTTAGTAGCATGGCTCTGTAAGAATACATGTCTCAAATACAGACCTCACACACATTTTAGAAGTTTCTATGAGGAAAAACACCTAAAGATACTTGGCAAATCTAAAACTCCCAAGCTTTGATTCAGATCTATGTAAAAAAGAGCTACTGAAAAATATGATGTTGATAACCATCCTCTTCTTGTTAAGCTTCAGAGGAACCTTGCTTTCTGAGTAGTTTTGGAGATGTCAGATAGATGAACTGAGCAAGTAGCATTTTCTACCTCAAAAAGTGGAATAAATGTTAATAGAATGAATGTTTCTCTTGGCAAACGTTGAAAAGTCTTCCTTGTATGCAATGAGGCTGAATTAATGGGTGTGGAAGCATGCATTAATATTTTCATTAAATGCATGATTATGCACCCGTATCTGTTTATGTTCCCTAATGTAAACAAGAGGACACACAAAAACATAAGCACAGTGTGATGTTAATGCACAAACATACTTCTACAGACCTCAGTAAGAAGAACTGCAGTGTTAATCCTGTTTTTTACTCCCTGAGCAGAGATGTTAACTGGAAAGAGCTTGCCTGGCATAGCTCACTTTGCAGAGCAAACTCACTCTTCTGCACTGTGAATGTCACCAAAGTGCAGGGGCTGCATGTATTCAGCAGTACCATCTAACAGCACAGTGTACTTTAAGGAACACATCTTCCCTTCAAGGTTCTGGCAGGGAATTGGTACTTTGTGCACTGCACATCTGACTCCCGATGTAATTATTTTACATGGAAACAGGGCTGGAGTCCCAGGTTACTCATGGCATGGCAATGAAGCCAAGCACTTGCAAAAAGGCAAAGGTTCAGGCCATATTCAGAAGGTGCAGGAGGCAACACGTGACATTATCCCCTTCATTTGTATTTCACTGTGGTGTGGGTGGTTGAAAGAGACAAGTTTACTGCACATATTACAGTCATACCTCTGGCTTGGTTGCAGAATATTTTAATTGCTTTTTTCCCTTGCATCATTTGAGGAAGCTGCAGACTGCATCCCTGAAACCAGATATGAGCATCCAACCTCCACCTGCTCTTACTCCTTCCCATTTAGCCATTCCTGTTTACAAGGGAGGTAGCCAGCAAAGCGCATCTGTGTGTGCAAATCCCTCCTTTTTGGTGGAATTACATTTGGGATGAATTCGACTCATTGCACTTGCTTGGAAGGACCCAAAGGGTGGCTCCTATCACATCTTGTGGCTACCACCTTCAGCCAATATTAATCGTGATTCCTGCACAGTCAGCAAATTCTTTGGGAGGAAAGAATCCACCCTTAGTCCCCATGCATATTACAAAGGGTGTTTTCAGCAGTGTGCAACTGTAATCAGTGGAGCTCAGCTTGGCAATTTTAATCCCCTGCTGTCTAGTTTGGGGCTGCTTGTTATGCAGCCAGCATTCACTCAACATAATGGTTGCTACCTGCCAATGTGCTTTGAGGGATATTGTTAGCATTAAATTTGCCATTTACATTTTCATGTTTGACATAATTGAGGAATGAATGCTCTTATGAAAATTAAACTTGTGGTCCTCCTGGACTACTGTAACCCTGTTAAAATGTAATGCGATTCTTGATGCGTCTTCTTTAGGTTTTTATTAAATAGAATATCCGTATGACTAATTCCCCTGGCCTAAATGTAGGCTGGGAAGGAACATTATTGATAGGGCTGAGCACAAATGGCCCTCTATACTCAGCCTCTAATGGCCTAATAATGCATTATACTTGAATCAGAAATACTTTGAGTTGTAGTGCTTATTGCCATTATTGAAAACACCTGGATGCTCCATTCATCAAGGTTACATCAAAATGGGCCCATTTGTTTATTAGTCTGTCAGTAAACATCTTTATTTAGTTTCATGTTCCTCTCCTCTCAGTAGCATCAGAGAGGACAAGACCATGTAGTGTATCTTTCTGTGGTTTGCCATTATTAGTTTTCCCTGAAAAAGAAAGATAATTAAAAGTTTGGATGGCTTCATGAAATAAACATTTTTCTTGGGGATTGTTCTTTTTTTCCTTCCCCTTTTAGAAAAAGAGGTTAAAGAAAAGCCATTGGGTATGTAGTCAGGATGACCAAATTGCAAAACAAGAAGATTTGCCAGACTAAGATTTTAATGCATGTTTTATGGCAGGCAGCCTCTGGAATATTTTTGTCCCACTGCTACAGCTGTGCTCTGCCTGGAGGAGTTTGCAGTGCTGGGAGGATGCTAAGGGACACACAGGTACAGCTGCCTGGCATCGCTGGTGTTCACAGCCAGGCATCTTGCACGAGGGGACCCATGCCCAGGCAGGCGTTTCAGGTTTAGAGACACAACAGATCTCTGTAGTTCTATCAACAGACACCCTAGTTCATTGTAAGCGTGTCCCTTTAGAGCTTTTGCCCCTCTTCTTTCCCCCCCTAGCAAAAGGACTAATTAATTTAGGCTTGCCAAGTGCTTTTAGGCTGGCTAGGGCTGATGAAGGAGGCCCCATTTTCCATCTGAAGAGGAAAGGTTGTTGAAATATTTTGGCCCTGTAAAACCCCATCTCTCTTAGGCTAGCTGAAATATTTTTTCTCTGTCAGAAAATGTTAGCTTTGACTATTTATACAGGTTTTCTTCTGAAAGGAGAGACTTTAAATATGACATTTTTGACTTCCATTTCAAAACAGAGTAAAGATCAACACTTGAAAGTCAAAAGTTTCCTTTTTTTTTTTTTAAACAATGTTTTGCTTTGACATTTCCCAATCAAAATTCTCCAGATTCTGCAATTCTGAGGAGATTGTAGCTGGAAATCTGATGCAGAGCAGACAGCTTCAGCACCGCTTTGGATGTGAACCGAGCTCCAGCTGAACCAGAGCTTTCCTTATTTCAAGCTGGAGAAAAGATATTATTCTTGAGAGTACTGCATTATCCAGTATTTGATGCCATCCATGAAGCATTTGTACCTTGGCTGTAAAGACAGGCATTCTCATGAATGTGTTTGGCATTTATGTTTATGAATTCAATTATACCTCCTCTGCCCTGCTCCTTGTTGCTTAAGTAATCTGTCCTTTATGCTCTATCCCATGAAACCTAGTCTGTGGCTCCTGCTACCCTGCTACAGTGCTGGTGATCAGACCCACAAGGCAAAACTTCTGGGGGGGCATGGAAAATCTACACTGTGTGTGCCAGTCAATGGAGTATACAAAACATTAGAAGAGAGAGCTCCTGCCAGCTTATCTGGTCTATTTTCCAAGCAACCTGAAGAATATGACTGACCCAAGTGGGGGGTCATGCTATGGGCTGGTTAGAAAACAACTGAGTTAACTTCTGAATTTGTTGTCTTTGCCATCCTAGACAGGCAGCAAGGAAAAGAGTTAATATTTCTGTGGTCTGCTTGTGGAGAATTTGTTGCTATTATAGCTCAGTGTGTGATTGCACTGATTTCAGATCGTATTCCTGCTGCTGGTAGTAATGAATTGCTATAGTTGGTGTTTGAGGTATTCTGAAATACCAGGGCAGGTCAACGGCTGCTTTTGATGTTTAAAACCATCACTTTTGTGCTATCAAGGACAACTTTCCTGCCCTTTTCACCTGTGGGCACTTCAGACACAGACAAGAGGCAGCACTAAACCTGAATCTCAGCTTCAGATTGTTGCTTGTGGTGCATCCCCCAGTGCATCACTCTCCAGTGAGAGAACAGAAATCAGAATTGCAGGGGCACGATAGCAGCAATTTAAAGGGATTGGCACGAAAATGTGCAATGTTATGGTCTGCTGGTGGCTTGGGTCACAGCTGGAATAGGATACTGTCAGTTAGCAAAACTATTTGGCAATTCCAACAATATGTCCCTGAATTTATTCCCTTCCTGCATTCAAAAGAAAACAAAAAAAGGAGTAATAGCATTTTCCTCCCTCATCAGGGAATTACCAGTGTGTTTATGAGAGCAAATAAAGGGAATGCTGAGCAGGGAAAGGCCAGTGCTGAGTTTCATATAAGGTTTGGAATTGCATGTGAGCTAAGGCCATTGTCCACACTTCAGGTCAAGAAAGAAACATGGAATTGTCATGTGGTCTGGAGCCATGGAACCCAGATTATGTCATATATGGATACAGGGTGATTTCCATCCTCAGATGGAAAATACTTGCAACCTGGAAGGTGTTAGCTGATGCTACCCAAATTAATAGTTACTCTCTCTTACACCCTCTTGATCTTGCTACACAGAGCTTCTGGAGGACTTTTCTACACCTAATTCCTCTCTTCAGACTCATGCTTCATGTCTATCCAACTTGAATCCTGGCAAGATACATTTCCTGGATGATCTTACTCTTTTGTTTCTGTATGCTTTATTTTTCCCTAAGTATAGGAGGATACAGCACAGAGCAGGCAGACCAGCCAGACAGCTTATAGAGTGTGGAATAATTCTGACAATCTACAACAGATCTGAGTACATTTGGGCTATTATTTTATTTTATTTTTGCAATATGTGTAATTTTGTTCAGAGCATGGGAAGAGAATTAGAAATAGAAACACAGAAATCCTTAAAATTTATTGAAAGAAAAACCTTGCTCTGAACCCTAGTAAAAAAATTATATTAGTATTGGCTTCCTCAATGCTCACATCTATTGAGTTTCTTCGATTATTAAGAGAAGTGGTGAATACTTGCAAACTAATCCATCTCTAAATCAATCCTCTTGTACAGTCATTCAGGATCAGTGAGCATAAGTTCATGATGTTGGAAGAGAGAATATGGCAAGATATGAGGCAAGTGGTGCCACAGAGCAGTAAACACATTTGAAACACCTGCTATCAATTACTGCTATTTTTGCAGTGATCAGTTTCATGGAAAGGATTTGGACACAGGAGCAAGGGAAATTAGAGGTCTTCAACCACAAGTGGGAGAACAGAGAGTAAATTAGTATTTGTATTTAAAGAGAGACAGGCTGGATATTAATACAAAAGTGGCACACAGATCTTAGATTTAGAGCCAGCCTTGCAAAAATTGTATGAACACGTGAGTCAGAATACTCATGTCCTACTGTAGGTCTGATTTTTACAGCAAGGCTCTGCTTAATCACTGAGGCAAGAAAAAAGGAGTTGAATCTCTCCATATGCAGAAACTTGTCATCTTCTACTCTAATTTGATGGTATTGGAAATCTGTAAGAGCCTCACATTTTAATCCAGAAGTTCACAGATACAAAGAAATTGTTTCTGGGTAGGTAGAAATATCCATCAGTCTGAGAGGCAGAAACAACCTAAACCCAAACAGACCATGTAAATTATTTTGCCTTCTCATGCACCCATAAACTGGGCAGGCTGCTGATGGCTAACTGTTCTTTCAAGATGTAAACACCAGAGAATCTGGTCTCTTTCTTGTTTGTATTCAAGCTGGTAGTAAAAGTATTCACCCAGAATATAGAAGGCCAGAGCTTCCTGGCCAAGGGTTGCAGGGAGGTCTGCTTTCCAGCTGGATTCTCAGCCTGGTGCTGCCTCTGTGAGTCAGTATCTGTGAGCTGGGTGTGGTGCTTTCCTCCAGCCGTGTTCGATGGTCTGGCTAGCCATGAAGCTCCAGCCTACTGGAGTGCCTCCTGAGCACCATGGCCCTGAGCCTCACTCACCTTTCCTGCCCAATTCACATCCATGTGTCAGGAGAGGGTCAGAACATGCAGCTTACAAGGTTTCTAGGGGCAGTCATCCTCTGCTTTTGGTTTGTGGACAAGCACAGTGCACCCACTGGTCTGGAGGGAAAGCAAGACCATGATCTGGTGCTCAGAGACTTAATCCTGGCCTGTGCTGACTACAGAGGCCTCCTTAGTTTAAACAAGCCCTGGATGAAAAACAGACACTTGGCTACCACCTCCCTGCTGGTTGCATCCTTCAAGAAAGCAGTGGACTGGGCTGTTTCTGCCCAAAGACTCGTCTGGGTGACCTGGGCTAGGGTAAATCTTGCAAGGCATCTTTGTGTTTTGCTGTGGCTGAGGATGGGGAACCAAATCCCCTTTCCCCAGCAGGTTTTGGGCAGAAGAGAGTTACAGTATGTCCAAGAGGAATGTGAGGCAAGCATGCTGACTTCAGTCTTGGCCATAGAGGTTAAAGCCCATGGGTGTTTCACCTGTCATTTTGACAGGCTCTGAAGCCACCTTTGATCGACGGCCTCGGCGCAGTCAGTGTGAGATGATGACGGAACGACTCTCCAGGGAGGCGCAGGTGCAGTTCGGATGTGCCGATTTTGGTGTTATCCAGCAAAGCGATGGGGAGTTAGCTGATGCCAGGAGCCTCCCGAGGGATGGGGCCCGGCCGTTCCCGCCGTCAGCGCTAGGTGGCGATACCCCCCCGGCGGAGGCCGGTCCCCGAGCGCCGAAGCCAGCGGAGACGCGGAATCCGGGATGCAGGATGCTCCCTCCGCCACGCCGGGGGGATGAGGCGGCCGGGACAGCCCGCATCTCCTGGGAGAACAAAAAAAAAAAAACAAAACCAAAAAACCCAACCGACTGCGTCACTACTACTTGATCAGATCAAACTTCAGTAAGTGAGGGGTTTAAAAATGGCTTTTCCTTCGCTTACCTCGGGCTAGAAGGCATCTGGTTTGGCACAGGCGACTGTAGTGAATACAATTAAAATTGATTGAGTGCAAATGTTTTAATTGTATGATGTTTTGTCATTGATAATGTCAATAAGCTAATTTAATTAAGGATAATGGGAACATGTTTGGGGACATTTAGGACCCATTCAGACGTAATGGGTTCAAAATGTCTCAGCAGAACCAAATCACAGGGGTCCGTTGACAATGCTTCCCCTGTGTCCGGGGTGACCATAAGCTTACTGCTGGGTTCATGCCGCAGGAAAGGGGCTCCCCAATTCGTGTGGCCGTAATTGTGTGTGAGGATACCCACATGTGTCTGTACTTCCAGGGCAGCAGCGTCCCTTCCAGTTCCCTCAAAACTTCACTGAGGTTCCCCTTACCATTTCACTTACAGCCCCCCATCATTGTTGGCTCCACCAAGTCCTGAAACTTTCTGTCCACACTGCTCCTGCCCTGGCTATGCAGAGCAGAGGGGAAGAGCCAGGTGGGGACTGTTCTGGCAACCATGGGACTAATTTCTATCCCCTTAGCTGAATGCGACCTTAGTATGAAAAAATTGACACTCCCTTCACATGCTCTCTCAGCTTTTATTTTCAGCTCACTTTCTCAGGGAAGTATTTTGTTGTGGTTTGATTTTGGCTTGCTTTTCTTTTCTTAATTTTTAAATTGGCTGATGTATCTGTGTATTTAGTCATCTTCAGTGGACCTTTTTTTCCCCCAGTACACACAAGGATTAAATCATTATATCTCAATAATTTTCAGGACAAGTATTTCCATAGTTCAATGTGAGAAATCTATGATGGGTTCAACCCTCTTCAAGATTGACTGAAGGTGGGCAAAGAAAAGGAAGGCATTACAATACTGAGTCCCCTCTCTAGGGATTTCCCATGATCTTACTGGAAATACTATTCTGGATCCTAGTAGCAAAATTTTGCATAATATTTTTCTCATGCAGCAGTTCATTTTGGAACCCTCAGTTTCTTGTAAAAGCCCCTTTCCGGTCCCACACTGGCTGTAGTCCTAGACTTTCTGTTAGTCCAAACCCAAATTCTTGGTTAATTCACAAGCCAGGACACTAATCCACTGAGACAAATGAGACTGCCAGTATGAGCTCTTGATTATTTTTTGAGATACTTTTGCAGGCACTTCAGCACTATTGCTGGTAGTTTGTTCACTAGGAACCCTAATCCTTAACTTCAGTTGTCTGTAGGCCAATTCACCCCACTTCATCGCCTTCATCCCAAGCCCTCCCTGTGTCTCAGATGAAGATCCTAATCTCAGCCCTTCCTTTCTTTTGTGCGTCTCTTAAATTCCACCCCTTCCCAGGCTGCAGCTGCAGGTTTTATCATTCTAACATTAACCCATTCCTATGTCAGTCTATTTTGAAATATTCAACGAAAATCTCTTCAAATATCCTGGGACTTTTTTATCTTAGGAAAGAGTGATGTAAGTTCAATGATTATCCAGTTTGGAGACGTCTTGCTAAGCAGTGCCTTGCTAAGTAATGTTTTGGTGAAAGCCCTGCCTTTTGTCTCTGATCATTTGTTCAGATGCATTTTATATAACAGTTAAGTTAAAGTTTCATTAGAGTGGGGAGAAAATGAATTAGTTAGCTAGTAAACATGGGAAGAATAATCCAAGCTTTCTCACACAGGGTGCAAAATATCCAGTGGAGCCTCTGGAGTGGCCCGAAGTGTTCAGGGACATGTGTGTGACCCAGTATTGGTCAGCAGCAGGTGGCCCCTAGCAGTGGCGATTCAGCAGTCTGGTTTCATCTCCTTCGGGTCAGCCATAAATCTCAGTGACCTGTGAGGAGAAAACTAGATAGAAGTGCACTGCATTAGCAGCTGAGGACAGAAAATCAATATAAAGTCCCAGTATACTGGCAAACGAGTAACTGTCTAGAAATACAATATTTTTTCCTTGGTGCTCTCTGGAAATGTTGATGTTTCAATAAACTCTGAGAGCAAACTATGAAAAAAAGAGGGGGGAGAGAAGCTCTGGCCTGAAGTCTCAACAGACAGAAGTGGTGCTGTGATTTGAATGTATCAACTGTGATTTGAATTCATCTTGTTATGTAGTCTGATCTAAATATGATTTACGTATCTCATCAACAAATAGTATGACTTTCTGTATAAATTAAGATTATACTCACTGGAGGCGAACACATAAAGCCTGAGTTGCCTTCAGGGAACTCCTCAAACTTGTATGTTTTCCTTAGAGAACAATATGACTAATTGAATGAGATCCAGCATTTAAGAATTACATGTGTCCATAGACCATCAAAGTCCATGATTTGTACTGGAATTTTTTTCTTTTTCTCTTGTAGCCTGAGCAGGAACCTCTAAGTATTGGAACAAAAAATGTGACTTTTTGATAGGTCTATACCAAAGTATTTTAGGACACAGGGTTGATCTCTACCCATGACACCAAAAAAAACATTTCAGGAAACTTCTTTGATCAGGAAGACAGACCAGTCAAAATAGATTAAGAATTGTGGCTTGCATACACAGGCACTGGTGTTATTTCATTTTACTCTTAGGAACTGCTGTAACTTAGTCACAGAAGTGGCATTTAGGGGTCTCATGCAGACCTATTTGACACCAATATGTGTCATTCTCCCATTTTGCCTGAAATGAGTATTTGATTCAAGGCATCAGGGAAACACAAAGAAAACCCTAAAAGGGAATGTTGTGCCATAAACCTGCTATTGAAGTCATATGAATCAAGCCATAAATGAAACGTGAAATTCCCATCCTGGCTAGCAGGCACTACTTGAGTGTGAAATAAGAGCTGGATTGCTGCTGCTTGCCCAGCTGCTTGGTGGGACAAGGTGGTAGAGTAGTGCATCTCACTGTCCCAAAGCCTGCCTGAGCTGTAGCACTAAAATTATAAAGTGCTGAGTCCAGACAGACTCACATACTTTGTGAAAGCTGTACTTGTTCATCCCAGCTGAATTTCTGTCCTTTTAAGTATGCTTAGCAATCAGCATTTGTCCCTATGGTACTTGGCCTTGTGGATGCCCACTGAGCACAGTCACTAGTGTTGTAAGGAAAGTGCCTGGTGGGCAAACATTGTATGTCTCGATCCTTACTATGCTACTTTGTGTTAATATACTCGGAAGAAGGGAATCCAGTTGAGAGAAACCTCCTCTCATGCCTTTATGACTCTCTTCCTCTCTTTCCCCCACAGAGGGCTGGTGAGGATCTGTGGCAGTCCTGCCCAGCTGGCAACAAATTTGAGGTGTATGGAGCAGGATGTGAGCTCAGGCTGCAGCACAGAGGCGTCTCCTCAGAGCTGGGCAGTGGAATCGCCAGCAGAGATAGTTAGATTTTTATGTTGGACTGAAGAGCTCATCAGGCATTTTGGAAAACCTAAGACTGAGCCAGAGCGAGCCATTATGCAGGCCAGTCATGGAGAAGCAGAAAGTGTCTCCCAATTTCCTCCCCCAGCACTGGCAACCTTCCCTAGGTACACTGTGAGCTAATTTCACTCCCTGCTTTAACGCAAAGAGTGAATATGGAGAGCATGGCTTGGGCTTGCAGAGCTCAGGGCAGAAGGAAGAATTGTGGTTTAGGGTGGAAGATGGGAAGCCCTGCATATCTGTTCCCCACAGATTCCCTCATCTACTTCTACTCTTACTGGAAGAGCCTGGGAGAAAATTTTATATGAGGTAAACAGGCATTTTTGCCCTATCTGTGGCTTCGACTATGTTTTCTTGGAGATGAGCTGTTAATAGGCATGGGAGTTTATCCAAGAGCTTTTATCTGGTGCAGATAATCCCTTAGATTACTTCTTTCCTCTCGTCCTCTTACTAGAAAGTATCTTTGAGACAAGTCCCTTTTCTGCACTTATCCCAAATGTACACTTATGTTCTTATGAAGACAATGTGCCTTGTGATTAACTTCTACTTTTATGTTTTTCCTTTTTATTTTCTAATTTAGCTGATTAACCACATGTTTGTTTTATCTTCCTATTACCTGAAGGAGTTATGTAATCTTCTTGTAGAAATTCATAGTCAAGTATCAAGTCTGTCTACTGTGAGTTTCTCCCTGCATAAATATTTTACAATGAGCTGAAAATGGCACAACATCCTTTTAAAAAAGAGAAATTTAAGTTAAGTTTATATTTATTCCTTTAGGAAAAAAGTAACAGTCAAAGGAAGTTGAATGCTTTAACCAAGTTTAGGATACTGAGTGAAACAGCTGTTGGTATTTAATATTGCTTTATTGACTTCCTTCACTCATTTGTGCCTTTGGAAGCCAACTGACCTTTTCTTCAGTGGAGATTTCTGGGCATGAAATAATATTATGGTGACTAAAATAGCTGCTGCTCATTTTTATCAGAGAACAGGAACAAAAAGTACCTAAATGCACACGTAAAAAGTTCAGTGATGAACCCATTTGCCAAAATCTACACAAGTGCTCTTCTTTCAGCCATGGGTTTTTGTAAGATCTGATTTTGCACCATATTTCCACAAAAATATCTCCTTCTTTTCCAGGTACCGTTCCTCTTTTAGACATCCTTGTTTGTCTTCTAAAATCTGTACCTTCCTTGCTTGCAGTGTTCTTCCTCCACAACTTGCTCCCTTTTTTGATAGTTCCAGAGGCTCTTTTCCCACTTCCCTCTTTCCCCTCTTCCCTCTTCAGGAGGACTGATTTTAACCAAGAGGGGTATTAGCAGGTATACAAGGGTGCCATCCTGACAGGGGAGATCCTCTGCCCTCCACCTACTGAGACTGAGTGACTGGGGCTGAGTGGGTGGCAAAGCAAAGAGATGGGGTTAAAACTGTATTTTTACTTGTATGAGCAAAAGAATAAATGTGAGTCAAAGCAAAACTTTTCCATAGTCCTAAAGGATGTGTCATCAAAGATAGATGGGGTGGATTGCTTAGCAAGGACTCTCTGCAAAGACTTCAGCAGATGCCTGGGCAACTGCTTTGGAGCAGAGACAGCTCCTAGATAGTTAAAATTAACAGAAACATATCTCACTCTGTATGTATACACAAAAAAAAGCAGCCCTTGTCTGGGAGAGCTTACAGTCCATGCCTAATTGATTGCCATGTGTTTTTCATTTAAACTCATTGTTAAAACAGAAGAAAGAGCAATGAAATCTCTTAAAAATGTTTCAAAATATCTTGCATTAGTTTTGTCTTCAGATATAATTAGCCAGGGAGAGTGGTAGGCCCAAGTTGTCCTGTGCTAGCAGGGCTCCAGACAACTCATATACATGATACTCCTTTCTTACCCTCCCACACCATCCAGCTCCTACTGAAGTCAGCAGCCACCTCATGAGGGGGTCATTGCTTGGTATCTCCGTATGATATCTGAACCAGATGGAAGCTGTAAAGTACAAGGCACCACATCCATTGTTCTTTCTGACACAGAAATGAGACTATCTAGGCCAAAGGAAATCTTTTCTACCCACAAAAGTCCTAGTTTCCTATATTATGACCTATATCAACAATATTAAAACTCAAAGCTATACTGTTACACTGATGAGTTTATTCCATTGACTGTACAGCTCAGTCAGTACCTATAAAATTGCAGGATGCATTTAAAGTAATTCAATTAGATTTAATTGAATTAAAACTATTATTAAATTCTGCCAAAGGTAAGTCTGTATAATTTTTTTCTAATAACTCAAAAAGCTCAAGTCTGGATGAGTTTAAAATAATAATCCTACAAGAGAATGATTGAATAAGTAAGAACATACAAACATTTAGAAGCCCAACTAGATATGAAACTGAACTTTATATATCACATAAATCAGTCATTACAGAAATGGAAATCAATTAGGGTGGGTTTGCTCAACCTAATTTTTGCTCTGCTTTTACGTATTTAAAGAAAGATTGATTTAGTGCCATTTTAATTGGCTTAATCCAGCTAACTGTGGAGGTTCCTGTGTTAACATTAAAACCCCCATTTTTTATCATCTGGCCATGAGGGAAGTCTTAGAGCTCTTTCCCAAAGTTGTAGCAATCCCCAACACTGAAGACCTTGCATTTCCTAGTATAGCATTTTAAGCAGCTGCTCTGCTACAGTTTTTAAAGGCTTCCAGATACCCTGAGCCAATCATGCACTGTTTTCAGCCAACTCTTCCTTCCTTTCTGTCTCTCTGGTTGCAGACATGTAGTGGGCCAGTCAAACAATAGGAAAATCAATTAAGAAGATTTCAGCCCCAAGATCTTTTTCCATGGAGGCAAAAAGGCAATAAGGAGCCATTTCCTGTGGTGTTGGTGAGACTTCAGATTTGTAGCTACTGGTTGCTTTTGTCACAAGCAGGGAACTGAATGCACACCATTAATACCAAAAAAAGTGCTAGTCATTTCTGTTTTCCATTGTACAGCAGGAAGGATAAGTTGCTTTACATCTTCTGTAGCCAGCTATGTTAGGTACAGCCTGGATGTCTCTGATATAGCAAAGGCATGCTCAGGTAACTGAGGGGCAGACTGCTGACGGAAATGAGCTGGGAGTCAAAAGATGGTGTGGGACTGCAGCCTCCGATGTTGCACTAGTTTTGTCTACTAGCCTGTTTTGTCTTGTAGCCTGTCTCCTGGGTAGGTGTGCAAGGTGTGTACCAGTAAAAGTGTCTTCCAGCAATTACTAGTAACTGGAATGTGAGGAGGAAGTCACTGAGAAACTGATAGTTGTAGCTTTGCTTGGATGTTCACAGAGATGATTTGCTAAAAACTGTGAAAGAAGAGAGCCTGAGAGACCAGATTCAAAAAAACTTCTATTATACAAAATACATTTGTGTAACCTTCATCACTCTGCTAGCAACACAGCGTTTGTCTGGTCCTGCCTCTGTGCTGGCTCCACAGGGTCATGCATTGCTTCATCAGATCTCTTCTCTTGCCAAACAAGAACAGTTTCCCCTGTAGATGGCTCTGTTTTCCTACACAATTTCATGAGTGCTCTCACTTTAGAAACACCATGCAAGTGAGGTTGAGCTATTTCTTTATTTTCCTGTTCCAGTGGGTGTTGTGTTCAGAAAGCAGTCATTGGGATCAGATGCTCTCTAACATGCCGGGTCTGAAGACAGCTGGATTGTGAATAGTCAGTCACTTTCCAAAAAATACATATTTTTGGTGCTTGATTTAGGACTTATATTTAAAAGCAAAGACTCAATATGAGTGCCTAATAACTGCTGCTTGAGCTGCCATGGGCTGCAGCAGCTGGTGTCAAGGTACTGTTTCAGAAGGGTGAGGGTCTGTTGTAGTTTCTGTGTCGCATCACCCAACCTGCCGTGCGTTTTGCCACTACCTATGGCATCTCCAGTGATATTAGGGTGCCTCAGGTTAGGCAACTGAAGTAAAACCAGAGTTTTCAGCTTGTTGTGTGTGTGGAAAAAAATATGTCTTTCTGTTTAAGACAAAAAGAGAGGGAAAGTTTTCACTGATTTTCTTTCTAGCACCTGCAGAACAGAAGCTGTTGGTGTGGGATGAACAGGAATTGTGACTGCTCACCGTTAGCAAAGCTTAAATATTTCAATTCTGGAGTTCCTCTCTCTGGGCCCAGCAGTTTGGGTGCCCTGGTGTGGCACAACTATCAGGCCCTGAGAAGTCAGGCCACTCTTGGGCAGGTGTAAGGAAGAAGATTGAGGGGAATGGCCTTTGTGAGTCAAATGGACAGACGGATTGTAATGTTTAAACCTTGATGTTCAAGAATAGAATCTGAACCCTAAACCAAATGTAATGATAGCAGTGAGACCTTTCTGGGGTGCAGAACGAATGCTATCTAAATGCAGACAAGGGGTTATTATACCTGGCGTTAATTCCTCCTAATGCCACTGTTGAACTGCACCAGAGAACACCTTTGTTTTGTCCTACCATATGCTGGTAGTAGCAATTATTCTACAGTGGAGCTAGCTACTCACCTAGTCTGCCTGCCTGCCTGCTAAAAATCATACTGTGAACCAAAAAATATTTGGAAGAGATGAGAAAGCTCTGACAGCTCTCAAGCTCCTGAACTGTACATGGCATTTGTCACTGATGATACACTGAGACATCCATTCAACACTTGTGCAAATTTCTATCTGTTTAGCAAATGTGATTGCTCAGAGATATTGAAACTGGAGATTATCTCTTCTAGTTTCCATCAACAGCAGGAACCTGAGCTGGGAGTGCAGGGTTGGTTGCTTGTGCCGAGCACTGGGACTTGCCATCGCAAGCTGCTGTCTGGGGCTCACCTCCATGAAGAGGAAATGAAATCACCAGCCTGCACTCATTGAGAAGAAACTTGGCAGAAGGTGCTACATGAGGGTCTAGTAAGGTCACCTGAAGTACACTCTGGGCATCAGCATTGCAGAGGTGCGTGTAGGATGGATTTGACTACACTCTCAAACTAATTGTGAATGTAAAACCAGACCTGAGCTGGGGTACACCCTGAAGTATTGCCCCAAATACATAAACCATTTGAGGCTGAGCTTAGTCTCTCATGTTTGCAAATATTGCTGCCAACAAAGACTATTCCTAGAGGCATTGTTTTCCTGATAAATCTGCACCAGTATAGGGATAGATCATAGAAGGAACCTAGTTGTGTAAACAGTGTAAGACTTACTAAAGATTAAATTATTGTAAATTATATGTTACTTTTAAATGATTACCTAGAGAGATCTGAATATCCAAGAACTTTTCAGAAAGGGCAAAGCAAATGATTACAGGCTGGAAAGTATCTTATAATAGGAGAGATTAAAAAGATTCCAGCTATTTAGTTTAGTAAAGAGATTAATAAGAAGTGACATGACAAAGGTATATAAAATAATGTATGGCATAAAGAAGGTCAGCAGGTGCTTCTATCTATCCTGTCTTATGAAAGAGACACAGGAGGATATCTAATTAAATTAAAAGGCAATGAATTAAAAAATGGTAAAGAAAATGCCCTTTTATGTCACATATAGTTAATCTGTGGAACTCACTGCCACAATAAGTAAAGACTTTTAGTTGAATTAAAAAATCTTTTAAGTAGCTAAAAAAGGACAGAATTGTCAAAAACATTCAAGTTCTGTTTTCAGGAGTAATTTGGGATCATATGTACTAAGAAATGTAAGCACCATGCCAAACTGCTTGCTGGATAATACACAGACCATCCTTATTGCAGGGGCCAAGTTTTTGTCTTGAATTTTTCAGTTGAAGAATTAGGAATTTTTATTAAACTGAATATCTGAAGAAAGAAAATATCCCCTTTTGGGGTACCTGGGAAGCTCTGGGGTGAGGTATGCTGTGGCGGGGCACAAATATTGCTTCAGTCAGAGAGGGATTTGAGTTTAGTTCTGAAATATTTATACTGTGTCTTTGGATTGCCATCCTGCTTATTGTAACCTCTAGGCTGCCATGGAAATTCTTTATTTCTTGGACAGCCTCATTTTGCTTGTGTGTATATAGGTGTGATCTGGGCATCTAATTCTTCCCCCCTCAAGGATGGGGTCAAATACTTAATTTCTGAATTTCATGTTATAATTAATGTTTTCAGTATCTTCACTGCAGCGAGTCATATATGCCTTACTTCTCAAAATAATGCTTGAGCACTTACATTGACTTTTTTGAAAATGCAGTCCTAAATGATGCATTCAGTATAATATCTGTGTTATCCCAAAAGAGTAGTGAGACAACTGAGGAATGAGAATACAGGAGACAACTTCCTCAGGACTGTTCTTGTTTTCTATTCCTGCTTTATGCAATGGAGATGGACTACCTTGGAGCCAAGTGGTTTCAGGTCTAAATGGAAAGTGTGTCTCCTGATTCAGTCTCCTCTGACTCTCTCAACAGTGGATGTACTACACTGGAAAGATGTTCACACAAATTCGGTGTTGCAGGGAGGATTTGGAGTGTTGAGATCAGTTTCTGGCTTTTGAAACTCTACAGAATTTTTAATATCGCCTTTCTTCTAATTTCTGAGTGTTTAAAACATAGTCCTTTTTTTGTCTGACTTTCTGTCATGCTCATTCAGTGTACAAATGCCAGGAAACAAGGACTTTCTATGTAAATGTAGTTCTGTAGCCAATACTGTAAATAAAAAAAAGTGCAATTAAAAAGCACCTTGAGACTTCTATAGGGGTTGCAGGGTTTAGGTACTCATCTTGTTCTTGCTTTTCAAAATTTTACCTAAAATGCTATTGGCATGTGAGTGATTAGCTAGAGATTTTCAGTGACTTTATCGTATATTATATTTAGTAATTCTAGGCTCGCGATAGGGAAGGTCCTCATGGATCATGAGGTCCAGACTCCTGATATTTCAGGCAGTCACATCATATATTCCTCTTCATTTATCAGGCTGAATTTTAAAACTAGTTAGGATTTTTGCTTCCCACCCCATTGTAGGAGTTGAGTCTGTTCCAGAATTTGACTTTCCTGGTGCCTGAAAACTCTCTTGAAACATGATGCAGAGGACATATAATAGAGGCAATTAATGACAGACAGGATTACTTATGAATACTCATGTGATAGTCTGTGAAAACAGAAAACACAGGGAAATACAGCTTAGATTCACATCAGGTGATCCATTTCCAGCAGAGGAAGTAAAAGCAATATCCTGGGCAAAGCATCAGTGCAACTTCATAGGAAATATTGCACATGGCCCTAGACACTCATGAGCACAGGAGGACAGGACAGACCGTGTACTCAGACAAATAAAAACCTTTGGAGAGGAGACTGCAAGAACAGCATTTACGAGGTCTAGCAAAAAGACATTTGTGAAGAGGCCGTAATTACTGTCTACATACATGAGAGGAACAAAGTGCAGTGAGGAAAAAATAGTTGTTTAGCCTAAAATAAAATTGAGAACAACTGACCATAAAAGAGATTGGCTGGAAAGCGGATATTGAAGGTAGGGTTGTTCTGTCGTGGCTTTCCAATGGCAGCAGGGACAGCAGCAAACCTACCTGCTCTCTAGATTGCCCTTGGTCAAGTCTCTGAAAGACCAAATTTGCAACATTCAACTATGACAGCATCAGTGATCCAGAAACTCTCTACTGACATAATTGCTAAAGTAAATGTATGTAAATCTCACTGCAATTTTACAAAGTTGGATTTTATATACTAACCCAACAGATATACCTCAGCTTTCTCTCTTCTAGCACATACTGTTCTGCTGTCATTACAGAGAGACTAATCTCCTCTCTTAGTCTTCCTAAAATATAAGAAGCACTATCTATAAGACAGGTTCACACAATCCAAAACAATTTGTGATGTGAACCTGACTAGTTTGAACAGATATTTCTTGAGGATATGAATAGCCAGAACAATTTTTTCCTCGTCTTTAGAGCTACCTTTTGTATTCACCCTCATTTCAACTCTGTTCATTTGAGTATGCTGAGATCAAATTCAGTTAAGAAAATAATTAGTGTACCTAAGCTGATACATTCTGTGCTGGAGCTGGCTTAAATACAAAGGACTTAACAGCCTAATTCTAGTTTATTTTCAGTACTCTGGTTTGTAGTAGAAATGATTGACATCTGGCAGTGCTGATGGGTACTCTAACAGTATATATTTCACCAATTATCTCTTTAAGATAAGAAACTTTCTTATTGAGAGCCTTCTCATATTATATGGAGAATTTCCCTTTGATCCAAGATACCTCTTCTTTTTTTTTTTTTTTTTTTTTTTTTTTTTTTTTTTTTGAGGTAAAGAAATGCATATAGTATTTGAATGCAACCAATGGAAAAACAAAACCCGAAATCTGCTTCGATAAAGTTCTGTTCCTCTCATAGACTGGTGGCTTCTGTGATCTACAACATGCAGGTGGTATGACCCAGGCAGTTACTAGCCAATGGTATAGTAAGTCAACTTAGAGAGAGGAGTGGAAAGACTGCCAAGAAGACTTCCACACCTCAGTGGGGCACAATGCTGAGTTTTGGGCCCTCATCACCAAAGTTTGGAAAGCATGCATGTAACAGGACAACAAATTTGAGGGACCTAATTCCTGACACAGATCCTTATTCCTGAGATGAAAGAGGCAAAACTTTTAACTTTTCCTTCACCAGACTTGAGTTCTGAAAGGATATGCCATAGAAACAGGTGTTTTCCTGTGCCAAAAAAGGAAAAGAACTATTAAAGTGCAAGGAAAAAATAGAGCACAGAGCAGAAAACAATCATTCCAAGTAGATCTCACCATAATATCTTGGTCTCTATGTATCTGTGGAGTTCATACAGAGGAAAAAATCCCCCCTTTTTTCTAACATCAGCACAATGAAATAAATGTGTATGGTATAAATGGCCCTTTTTACGTGGTCTGAATGTACATACCAATTTTAGCATCAATGTACAAAATGAGAAGAATAATATTACTCCTTACTCTTTCAGTACGCAAAGTGCTAAATCCTAAAGGGAAATGAGATTTAGCAGGATTTTAGATAAGACCTGAGAATCTTCCCAGAAAGTGAGGTAGGCAAATGGGATGAAGGGCTTTGGGCTCTTCAGGAGGGATAGACAGAGCACATGAGGTGTAAGAGTTGCAATGTCTGTAAGAGAAATGTTTGCACAGCCCTTAATCTTAGGGATGATGTGATTAAGAGCCTCTGGGTGAGGATCAGGGACACAGAAGGCAAAGCAGGCATCATGGTGCCTGTTATCTATTTCTTAGCCAAGATTCTTGTTGAAGATGGGCACTTGACTAATAGGCATAAAGAAAAAGCAAAGAAGTTTATGCTTTCAATTGTCTCAGTCTCTAATAATACTGATAGACCTTGGGCTGCCTGGTCCCCTGAGCCAGAGGACCATGAGTCTGGGAGCAGTGACTTTCCTTTCATGGACAATGAACTTGTGAGACCAGTGGTGTCAGATGAATGTTTACAAGTCCATGGAATTTTGATGGGCTTCATTCTGGAGTAATGGAATTAGTGGATGTTATGGCAGGAACCTCTCAATCATCTACCAAACATTTTGGGAGTCTGGGAAGATTCTTTCTGACAGGAATCTAGCCAGTGTTACTACAGCCTAGAAAAAGTCATAAGGAAAGACCCAGGAAACTGCAGCCCGTTAGTCTAACCTCAGTACCTAGAAAAATGATGGAGACCATCATAATGGGTGCTGCTGAAAGACATTTAGAGAAAAACGTAATCATCAGACAAAGCCAACATTGGTTCACAAGGGGAAAGTCTTGTTTAATTAATTTATATCCTTCTGTGTTTATGTCACTTGCCTAGTGGTTGAAGGGACAGCAGTGGATGTAGTTTTTCTGGATTTTACGTAATTCTTTTCATACTGTCCATCGCAGGATCCTTCTGGACAAACTTGTCCAGATGTTGTACAAGATGAACAGGGAGACATTACACTGGGTGAAGAACTGACTGGAAGGCAGAGTTCTCAAAGGGTTGAAATGACTGGGGCTATAAATATCTGGCAGCCAGTCACCAGAGTGTTGACTCTCTCTAGGAACAAGAGCCCTTGCAGAGGGATCTGGATAGATTGGAGCATTGGCAAATCATCAGTGGCATAAACCTGTACAAGAACAAATGCTGGATTCTGCATCTGATATGGAGTAACACTGGACTAAAGTCCAAATTTGATAACGAGTGGTGGGAGAGCAACCCCACAGAAGAGGACTGGGGGTGCTGGCTGACAGGAGGCTCAATAGGAGCCAGCGGTCTGTGCCCTGGCAGCCAGGAGGGCAAACCTCATCCTAGAGTGCATCAAATATAACACAGCCAGTTGGTCAACAGAGGGGATTATCCCACTCTGTTTAACACTGGTGCAGCCTCACCTTGGGTATTTGTGTGCAGTTCTGAGCCCCACCACTTAAGAGGGATGTAAAGGTCCTTGAATGCATTCAGAAGAGGGTAGCACAGATGTGAGAGGGCTGGAAGACATGCCCTGTGGATGAGGACAAGAGTGGATGAGGACAAGGTGTGTCTAATTTGGTGAGAAGAAGGCTGAGGGACAACCTCAGGTTCAAATCTGCTTCCATCAAGGAAGATTTGGAGTTGGCATGAGGAAATATATTTATTGAGAGGGTGGTAAAACCTAGTCCAGCTTTCTGGAGAGAGTGTCAATGCCTCAAACCTGTTGGTGTTTAAGAGGCAGTTGGATGATACCCTCAACTTGTGGTCAGGCATTTGGATTAGATAATTGGTGTATGTCTCATCCAGCTGAACTTTGCTCTCGCTCTCCTCTGCAAAGGTCAATGGCGCAAGTGAGCTGTGGAAGTTTTACCCTTTGGCTGAAATGCATTTTGTATTCCATATAAACACAAAAAGTTGGTGTGTTTAATAGAAGATCTATGCAGCTTGGTTTCAATGGGGAAAGGGAGTATGACAGTGATAGCAGAAGTGGGCTATTTTTTGCCATTTGGAAGAGTTGTTGCTTGCCTGACTCTGCTTTGGAAAATGACCAAGCTTTCCACCACATCGGTGTAACCTCCATTTACTGGTTTTTCAAAGTCTCTGTTGTTTTCATGGCGGTCCTTTAGCACCAGCCAGCCCAGGCCCATAGCTCTGGTTACTCTTTGGCTTTTGTTCCAGGCTGTGGCTGCAGAATCCACCCCTTGTATCTCCCCAAAACTGAGTTTGTGTCCCCTGTCCTCATTGCATGGCTTCATGGAAATTACCGCTCGTCTGCAGAGAGGGAACAGCTAATAGGGGTGGTTCCTGGGCTGCAGGATTGGTTTCTGCCATGGCCTAAGTAGAGAGGAGTACCCTGAGGTTAGTCCCTGGGAGCTGAATGGCAGAAGAGGCATGAGGAATGCCCTGCAGCTGTACCTAGTGCATCAGTGTGCGTGCCTTGGTGTGTATTTCTAGGGAAAGGAGGAGATACTAAAAAGAATGGCATAGAATAGAACAGTATAGTTCAGCCAAAAGAGACTTGTAAGGACCATCTAGTCCAACTGCTTGACAGCTTCAGGGCTGACCAAGAGTTAAAGTATGGGTTTCACTGCATTGTCCTAAAACCTCCTAAATTCTGCCAGGATTAGGGCACTCCTTGTATAGCTTTTGTGGAAAATATATGACTGGCCTGGGTGGGGTTATGTCTGCCAAAGGCTGTTGCTATTCAGTGTGTAGTGAATCTTGGTGTAGTTTGGTGTCTGCCACCAGCAGTGCTCAAATGGGACACATGAAGGTTGCTGGATGAAGGTTGGAAGTGGGTCCTTTTGCACAGACCAGTTATGGGCTCTCCATAGGTCTCCACGTGACTGTGGTCTGCTGATCATATGGTTTGGTTTTCAGCTACCTACAGCTTGGGTGAAAAGACAGAGAAGAAGGCAAAGGAAAGTCAAACAGAAGAATCTGGGGTCTCATATTTCTCATGCATTCAGGAGAGAGGATGGATGCTTCTGCATTGTGGGAGGATTCCTCCAACACTAACTGAGTACATGGTAAGAACTGTACCCTCAGGGAAATCCATCCCCAAATCACCCTCTGTGTTTGTATGCTTGGTAGAAATTTCATGCAAACCTCTTAGATTGTATGGTGTCACACTAGGGGCATTTTTAATACCATCAGAATTTCTCATGGTGTGACTATTCTGAGGAGGATGCAGATATGCAAAAGTCATAAAAGACTAGCAAGAAATGGGCATACTTAAAATTTCTAATATTTTAGAGGGAGGATAAAATGCTATTCTCCCTTACAGAGCTTTCCTAGCACCCATTTTCAGAGAAGGATGATCAAAAGGATGGGAGAGGAAAGAGTTCAGTCCTTCAGCTTTGGATGGAGCAGATTGTCCAGAATTATATGCTAACCCTTGTTTACCCATAAAAGCAACAACTATAGATCTACAGATTTTCAGGAAAAAATTGGGAATTGACCACCTCTGGAAGTGTTAAAAAATGAGTATATGTGTAGTTTTGTGGTATGGTTTAGTGGGCATGGTGATACTCAAAGGTTGGACTTGCAGGTCTTTTCCAAACCTAATGGTTCTGATTTTCCTCCATTAAAATTCTCTATGGAAAAACCTGCTTGAAAGAAATCAGACTGTAATAATTTGCTTAGCCGTGCCTGTGATGCACAGAGGTTTGGAGTTTGTTTGTATATACTTAGCAGAGATGCAAAATGTCTCCTTCACCATATGCCTTCTCAAGAATAAGGGAGAAGGGAGTGATGGAGCTGAGGATACTGGGAACCCACCGGCACAGGAGAAGTGTGTCCCTGCAATAGGACTCCCATGAAGGCACAGCAGACTTACAGCTGCCCACAAGGAAAAAGTTCAGGCCTCCTCCCCTGACAGGAATTAGACAAATCATCCCTAATTTCCAGCCCACATAGAGGTTTTCAGCCCACAACTGTTCCCGCTGACAGCCCTAAAGGCACCACGGACCGACAGAGAGAAATTGCAATTCTGTAGTCTTTTGCCTTGTGATTTCTCTTTCCTTTTTCTTGCTGACTTGTCCTGACTGGGAAGATTTTTTTCCCCATAGTTTTGAAAGGTGATATTTCTTCTTAAAGATTCATGAGAGCAAAGGGTCAAATCCTTGCCTTGTTTTTGTTTTCTCCTTTGTATGTTGGATGCATTCACTGGCTCATGTTCCAGAGTTGTGATTGGCATCAAAGCTGGCAGTGACAATTGTCTCTACTGATCTCTAGACTTCATTAAATTAGATAGTTAACATTCAGAAAAAGGCTTTGCTAGTTTCTGCCAAAGTGAATTTCCTTGATTTCCTCTCCAGGCTTTTTCTTCCCCTGCCTGGCCCTGTTGCGGTTTTCTGAGCTGACACAACACAGTAATGGCTTTTTGTGAGTTTCCTGCAGGTCACCTTCCAGCTTGGGGCTGGGGCAGAAGATTGAGGTAGACAGGACTTGGGAGCATGCCCCAGCCCTGGGGAACTGCACAGCCAGCTGAGGTAGCCCCTTGTCTTGCAAAGGGGTTAGGGCGTACTACTAGCCTTTGTTTTCAGTTTGACATCTGCACCTGGAGAAAGAGATGTTTTTTGCATCCTACACTCCCTGAAATCCTGCAGGTAACCACATAGGAGGTAATGCCTACCATTAGTAGGAATGAGAGGCAAGGATCTTTTTCTCTGTGCAGATAGGAATTTACTGCTTATGTGATAAAATGACTTTTAAGGACCCATGACAATAATTTTTCTTTAGCATCCCATTAAGTTTTCACTGATTTTAACAGTCATGATGCAGCACTGAGGTCCTGGTAGGCAGTGGGTTTCCTTTGATGCAGGGATGTGATCTATTCATTCTGCTAACTATCTAGAACTGGTGATGATGTGGAGGCTTTCACTCTTGTCACCCAAAGAAAGTTCATGCAGCTGACCCACAGGAAAATTGTTTTAGCACTTTATAATTGTGTGTGTCTGAGAAATCATGGAGAAGTAAGCACACAACTTCATTAGGAAAGCAAGGTGTTGCACTACTCCAACTGAATCGTGTGGAAACTACATCTAAAGAAAACCACTCCTGACCTGGCATTCAAAACTCCTCCAGCAGAAAGGTTGCATGTACAAAGTAAAGGCTAGGTTGGGTTTCAGCCTAGTGTGAATCAGAATAACAAGTACTAAAAACACGTCTTGAAATACATGCAAGGTTCACGGCATGCAATACCCTGACTAAAAAAATCTGGTTTTCCTGCTCTTTTGGATATTGGTAATAAGTCATGGGAGTGCTTGCACACAGGGTAACAGCAGATATGGCTTTTCCAGTCAGAAAATCTTCACATCTACCAAGATCTACCAAGACCTACTTCATTTGCAAAGCTGTAGTTGTTCATGCTTGCAAGAGGGAGGTTTTAAAGGTTATTGATCAGTGTTTGATGTTAATTAGCATTTCTAAAAAGGTGGTTTTTTACTTACTACCTATCTTTTCTTGAGCAGATCCCAGCCAGTAAGGTAAGCATCAAGACAGATACAAATATTTGATGACATCAAACATCATCCTTCATCCCCATTAAAAACACTGCATGAACTCTGCCATCCTAACCACTGTTTTTTGGCAGGCTTCTGTGGGGTTTTTTTACTCACTCTTTGCTCACATACTATAAGCCCACAGCAGAGGCATATGCACATATTAACTGGGTAATGTAAGAATGGCCACCAAATTATAGGTGCTCTGCCTGGGTTTCCAAAATGTGGGTTAGTCTTATATGCAGTTGGACACCTTGGATATCGTTGTGGTTTTTCAGGAGTTGTGCTAGTAGCCGGTAATATGTTAGACAAAGATTACCTCTAGTGCTGTTCTGCTGGAGGGTCAAAATATGTGTGAAACAGGAACTGAGAAACTTTATGATTATTTTAGTCTAACTTCCTATGGAAATAATGTTGATGACATCCCACCTATTTGGGTGTATGTGCATGTGTGTCTTCCTGTTCCTTGGGTGCTTTCTGAACCCACTGGTCTGATGGTGAAGATGGATTATCTCCTGGTTGATTAATGAACATGATTCGAGAGAGAGGAAGAACAGAACTGGTGTCTTCTCTTAGAAGAGAGACTTCAAAGTGAATGCAGTTCTTGCTGCTCACTCCCCTGTGCCCATCCTCACATTCAGTGGCTGTGAACACCTATGATGGTGTCTGGAGACTGGTTCTCATGCAGATTTGTAGATCTTATTGCCACAGGTTTCATGGATGCATCTTCAATACTTCTGCACATATACAACCAGGACAGTGTTATTTACTAAGTGTTTTGAGATCTATGGGTTTGATGATTTTATCCCAGGACAGGGAAAATGCCCACTGAGACCAATTTGATTTCATCACGGTCTGAGTGATTCCAGTATTGAATTTGGTGACAGCAAGGCTGTGGTAAACATATTGCTTCAAAATTATCAAACTCTATGCTCAGTCTGGAAAGCAATGATGAGTGATGCTGTAGCAACATAATTTATTGTATTAAACATAATTCATATATTCATTATAACTACTGGATTGTCAATGCTGTTACCCAATGCAAGGTGCAGTTTCTAATTATTAACACTTTTTCTGGTGGCTTTGGACTATATTTGTTGAATGTGAAATATTTTTTATATTTTTCTTTTTGTCAGAGAAATTGAAGGTGTCTTTTTACCTTAAAAAAAAAAGTCCCCAGGAGAGTATCAGAGGATCAATTTTTCAGCATGGGATTATACAGTTTGGCTGTATAGGCTTAAGGCTTTTAATTTGCTTACACATAGATAGACTTACTTGAGCTCTATACATCACCAGATCAATGCAAATCTATTTAATAGAAACTTGGGTCAATATTAAAAGAATTCCATTAACCAGCAATAAGGACCCTGGAATAATATGATTACTATAGGCTTCCAAGCACACATAAGGAATCCAGGATTTTCTTCATACTAAGCTGAAACAATACCGTTGTGGAAATCCCTCCTCTGCTCCCTGTCTCCTGAAAAGTAAGAATGAAAAAGGATAGAAGAGGCTGTACAGGGGGTTTTTATGTTATTAATGTTGTCTCTTTATGTTAGCACCTCTGAGACATGCTAATAGTGAATGTTTCTGCAGCTTGTGGTAGAGAAAGTGTAGATGGGCAGAAAAGGTCTGGGCAATTACTCCAGGGGAAGAAGAGAGAAATCAATGGTTTCAGAAGGACGCAAAGCAAATGTGACATTTCCAGAAGATAAAGTTGACTTTCTTTCTTTTTTTTTTTTATTTTTTATTTTAGCCATGGTAAGTAAGGAAAAGAATAAATGTTCTCTTCCTATTGTTTTGAACAGCAAGTACATATTGCGGTCCTACTGAATTAACTTTTGAAGGATAAGTTTCCTGTGACTGCAGGCCACAAATATGAAATCTGCAATGCAAAATATAATTCTGAGACCCATAGTTTGGTAGTAGAAAATCAAGATTGTTCTGGAAAAAGTTACCACTTCGCCTGAATGGAGACTACTGTTGGAAACCCCCACTGTTTTATTTTGTGTGATAGATTTCTTTACTAAACAGCGAAAAGACCTAAAGAGGCTAAAATGATATCTTCTTGTTAGATTAAGCCTGGAGATTTGCAAGCAAATTGCAAGCACTGTGTATTAGCAGTCTAAAACAGAGACTTGGATGCTTGACTCTCTTTAACCAATCTTGGGCATCGCCTCTGCTGGGAAGAGCAAAATGAGAATTGGCCAAAACAGAGGAAATGGATACAGTATCCTGGCTATCTGCATTGAACTGGCCACAAAATGATGCTGTGTGCCTGTATAAGGTTTCTATTAGAAACTCAAAATTAGAGGCCATGTAGGAAAAAGTGTAACGTTTACAAGGTGCAGAATCAGGTGAAGAATTGTGATTTAGGTCAGCATTCTGCAAGCATTTGTTGTAGCTTCTTTGCAATGAGTTAAAAGAGGGTTTTGGGATGGGGTTTGGGGAAGTATTTGAGGTAGAGATGCAGATTTGAAAAGTGTAAAATCCTGAGACAGGTTTGCAGAGATAGTCAGCTCATTCCAAAGGCGCTGAGCCAACTGGGCAAGAGCACTTTGGAAGGGCTTAAGGCATTAGATCCATGCTCAAAATTTGTATTGGAGATAGAGCCTCTGTGAGTTAGGGAAGGATGAGGAGTGGAAATGGTAATTTGCACCTGGACCTTCTAGGGAGGGTTTTAAATCCTTTCATATGAAGGCACAGAAGGCCACAGCCTCCACTTTCCCCTATTTCCCAGGGTCTCTGCCTCCCCCTGAGTATTTTACATTTAATCATTCAATCAATTTTCTCCTCAACTTTAAGTAAAGAGTTTCTCTCTCTCTCTCTCTCTCTCTCTCTCTCTCTCCCTCTCTCTCTCTCTCTCTTTTATTTTTTTTTTCCCCCTTTTTTTTAAGGAAGGTGTCTAGAAATCAGATACTGCCACCCAGGACATTGTATTGTTTTGAAATGCAGTCCATGAAACACAGCACTACCTCCCCAGGCTAAACAAGAATGTCAAGGATAGTTCTAAATACCAAGATATTAACCATTACCAGCAAAGTCAACACCGTTCTCCATCAGGCTGCAGGTGCAGGTACATGTTTCAGCAGAAGCTGAACACTTTCTCCTGCTTGGCTTACTTGCTTGAAGGAACTTTATACAGCTATAGCAGCCAAAAATCTCTTTTTTCCTAATAGAAGACTGTGCTTCCAGTAGGGCAACTTACTGGTAATTTTACAGTTTTCCCTTTTCCGGCAAGCCCTGTCTAATATGGACAAGACTTAGATAGATAGACTGCCCCAGGCTAATTTAAGCGTTTTTGTCTTCTTGCACTTTAATTTTCAGTCTATATTTTGCTACTTGGTCTGCATTTCTTTAAAGAGAAACCTACTACTTTAGCTTTGTCCCCAACCACTGCTTGCTCAGAGCATCTTGGACTTGACATTTAGAGATAAAATAACCTCCTTCATGTTAACCCTTTCCTTTTTAAAAAAGTTTTTTGTATTTTAAAGCATTTCCATCTGCTTTCTTCTCTTTACCTACTCTTTTGCAAAGTAAACTCCATAGAATGAAAATATTGAGTAAGTAGGTGTTTTATTCCTGTTTTTCAAACCAGCTGAACTTCGCTGTTCCAGAGAGACTTGAATGAGCCATATTTCATGTGGATTTAGGGAATAGGCTGTGTGAAGAGCAAAGCTGTGTTCCTAAGAAAGAGAGCTTTTCAATAGAAGTTTCAAGGATTATCTATGTTATCTGTGAGCAGCAGCTCCTTCCTTTGAATTATGATATGGGATATTATGTCCTGGATTACATGACTATCTTTGGGTTTCATGGCGAGTTATCTGTCAGGCTGTGAGAAAGCATATTCTGGAGGTTTTTCACACTCCCCTAGCCCCATTGGTGCTGGGACTCAGGGTCTCCTCGTGAGAAGTGCTAATGCAAAATGCATTGGCACTTGCTGGCGAGAGAGTTGGGCCTCTTGGTACGTGGGTCACTTGTCCCTTTTCAGCTCAAGGAATACAGGTCAAGACTCTCATTACAGAAGGAGAGAAGGGCAATAATCCCACGACTGTGGTGCTGCACAACAATGGCATTGTTTTAAGATGTTTCTCTGTTGATTCCCCCATTTTTCACTTGCCAGTATAGATAGCTCTGTAGTCTCAAGATGGAAACTGTCAAATAAATAAAAGCTGGAAAATTGGTCTCTATGCAGCAGTCTTAAATCTTAGTATTGAAAACTTATGTCTATCAATAATGTTAATTATTAAGATTTGGACAGCATTTGGGCAGCAAGGACTGTCTCTAATATATTCTGGCCCTGGTGTAGGTGTTTGCTGAGAATGAAGGCTTTTCTCTTCTTTTATAATGTGTTACAAACAGTTAAAAGGCTGATTTAGCTATTCCTTCCATCCATGATTCCCGTAAGCAGTATTTTCACTGTGAGGGTCTGATATTTATGTGCTTGTTTTCATAAATCAAGCGGCTTTCATTCAGATTCCTCAATATAGATCTAGAAAGCTCAGTGGGTATCTCCATGCAGCTGACCTTATTCTCTCTGTCCTGTGTTCTCTTACTGAACCATAGCATCCCAAACTGTGCTCTTGGTGGCCTGTATTGCAGCAGCATCCTCAAAGACCCTCCAAGACAGGGAGGCAGATATAAATAATTAATCATAAGGCCTAAACTCTAAATACAAGAAGGTAATATTGTCCAAAGTGCCTAAGATAACACCTGTTGAATAATGCCACTTTCATACAGTCTAATTCTTTTGAACTGCTCTCCAAGAGGTAGCCCAAACAAGCCAGAGACCTCAAGGCATTTTTGACACTTTGCTGCCCAGCAGAGTCTCTGTAATTTCACTCTTGCAGAAATCAGAGCATTTGGAAACTTTTCCTTCCAAGTTGTAGCACTGCCTGCTTTATCTAACATAACCTTAAATGGAGCTCCCATTGATTCCTTGAGGACACTTCCTTATGTCAGCTGTGTCTCATTGCTGGGGAATTCGTTCTGATAAACACTAGAAATGTTACTGAGTTAAATTTTATTCTTTTTCTTGTAATTGTGTCCCTTTGGACCACCTACACCCTTTCCATAGAGCTCTGGAGGACTGGGGAAGATGAACACTGTTTTGTAAGCACATTATTCCAGATGTACTCTGTACCCTCACAGGGCAAGAGCAGTGCAATACAGTTCTTTGGACATTTTCCTCCTGCTTTAGATTTTCAGGCAGCTCTGGAAAGATAATTACCATTTTGACATCACCTACCTGGGAATGCTGATTACTTAAACACTGTCCTTGTTGACTTTATTCCTTGTAGCTGTTTTTGATCTAGATATGCTTTGCTTTTTCTTTGTGTGTGTGTCTCAGAGACAGGGTGTGTTTCTTTAAGATATGTATTTTCCCATTTATTAAAACCTCATATGGTGGCAGGAGACACATCTGGTAAAAAAACCCAAAATATTTAAGAAAACAGGGTAGATAATTCATTCTTTATGGTGTTAGGTAGTCTGTGTTGATGTAAAGTCCTTTTCTTATCTGAGAAAATCAGAACTATCACCCTAAAACAGAATTTATAACCATGTACGGGATTAATTCATAAGAGGAAATATTGTTCAGATTTCAAAGAAATGTCATGAAAGAATAGCAGAGTGAGCAAAGTAGCATAGCAAGTTGAAAGCTGTGGTTTTAAGATGCATCTAGAGGTGTACAGCTGCCTGCACAAGGCTTACATGGGGATGAGTGCCCATGAGTGGGTTGAGATGTAAAAGACCTTGTTGCTATTGGAGCCGTCAATTCTTGCCATACTTGCTTTGGTTGGGTTTTTTTCCCCACAGAAAATAGATTAGTTTCCCTCAAGTACTTTGTTAACACTGGAATAATAAACAGTATGTCTTTTATGTGACAGGGTACCTGTAGGACTTAACCATACAGACAATAAAAGGGCTAAGATGTACTTGAGCTGAACATAAACACTGGAAAGGATAATGTTTTTCACTAAGTGCTTGGTGCTTCTAGCTAAGCAGGGTGGATATCATGAGCCACTTGCAGAGATGTTCAGGGCCAATGGGTCTTTCATAAGCAGCCGAATTAAGTCTATAAATCTTGTAGGAGTGGAAGATATGCTCATTTTCACAGATGCAACAGGTGAAAGTCTATTAAAAAATAATAGTGTGTGCTTTAAATAGCCTGAGAAATTCAGTCTCTTCTACTAATTTTTCACTGAATTTATAATTCTGTTTTCTTGCCTTCAGCTTCTCTGGTGGGGAAATGAAACAGCAATCTGTTTCATTGCTGGTGGCCCAATACAGCTTCATCCTTCCAGTTGTTTGTCCTTTATTATCAGCAGGTGTAGCAGAGCTCTTGGTCCTCTGTGGGGCTGGTGTCTCCCAGGAACTTCAGGCAGCCCTCTGATACACTTTTTCATCTACAAGCAGGCTTCAATAGTGAGTTAGCTGCTTGTGGAAAACAGTGATTCTCAAGTAGGAAGATGCTTCCACCTCTAACAATATCTTTGCATCAATTTCATCACAGCATACAACTCTTCCCCTGCCCCAGTATTTTCCTAGATTTTCTGCATAACATTTGGAACAAACTGAAGAGACATCACAAGGGCAAAACGTGCTCATGAGCCTACTGATTTAAATGTAGGCCAATTTAACTGAAGCTAGTCTTGTTCCAGGCATGCCAAGAGCAGAACTGTGTTTTATTCATTTTTAGAGTCTGGAGTGAAAGAGCATTAGGCCTCCTTTCTGTGTGCAAATTAATACATACTGATAAAGTCTGCTAAAAAAAGTAAAAAATTATGGAGGTGGTTGATTTCTCATCACAATATCAGAAGTTTACTTACTGCAAGTATACTGCAAGTTTATACCCATTCTCAAATGGGTAAACCATTATGAGAATGCTTGAGAGCTGTAGTTGTTGGTTAATAAAGGGAGTCAAGTGAAAACTTCTGTAGGAAAACAAGAGCCCTGACAGCATATAAGCAAGTGGCTACACTTTTTGGCCACAGAAAAAGCAGGGTCCAATGGATACACAGCCAGAATGGGCTGGTAGATCCCCATTTTCTTGAGAGGAGCCATGACCATTGCATTTGAGCCAAAGGTTCAGTGTTAGATCCTGTTGGAACAGAGCAAATGGGTAGATGTGTTTACCAAGCTGTGCCAGCATCCACGTGTTCTTCTCCTGGGGAATCACTGTGTGAGGGCAGGTGCTTGGAACTGTTTCTTCAGCTCTGACCCAGAACAGGTGCAACCTCTACTAGGACTCTCTTGCTCCAGGAAGGCTGGTGATGATATATCTTCTGTGAGTCCAAACCTCAGTGCTGAGGTGGACTGGGAAAGAAAAACCAGACTCTTCCATGAAAAAATTCTTTTTCAGCCTTATGCTAACAAGAGCAAGTTTATTTTCTTCTACCTTTCCCCAATGCCAGCAATCTCTGTGCATAATCTAAGGTCTTCCTTTCTTAAAATTTTGTCACCCAGCTGGTTTTTCACTCTAACTTTTTTCACCTTTTATAAAATTTCTCCCTTCTTGATTGATGGCTCTTCTGCCTTGCAAGGCCTCCTCATCCAACCTCTGCAGATGAACACAGATTTCACTGCATCACATCTAGGTTGATGGGCCAGCTGGCCCTCTCCAAAGCACGTGTGGTCGCTACAGCAGATTCAACACCCTAAATAACTTTCTAGGTAAGAAGTTCAGGCTCCCAGGTTAAAAGCTCCATGAAGGGAGATTTTGTCATCTGCAAAGTGCTCCCTTTTTCATGCTGTGCAGGCCAGCAATATCTCCTTCCCTTTTGCTGTTTCCAGTAAAACCATCTGTGCACTGTGAGCTTCTGTGCTGGTTGGTGGGTCCCGATTGCGTTGCAGTACCAGCCTCTGTGTGTACACTTGGACTCCTCCTGAGGCCATGCTTTCCTCTCTGTTTGATGACATTCTTACCTGCCTGCACAGAGTTGCTGGATTTCTGTGTGGCTTGTACACACTTAGCTCTTTAAACCAGGGAGATCTCACCAGCCCCGTATCAGCAAGATAATATAGTGGGAAAATGGTTTCCTACCTCACTGCTAATTCCATCACCCTTCTCATTCCCCATGGAGTATGAAATTCTTGCCAGATTTTAAAGTGAGCTATTTTAGGGGGAAGGACCTCAACAGGTTGGAGAGATAGTCAGAGAAGACAGTCTGAAATTCAACAAAGGTAAATGCAGGCTTCTCCACCAGGGGAAAAGTAATGCATGCACCAGCACAGTCTGGGGCCTAATGTTCCAGAAAGCAGCTCTGCAGAGAAGAGCTGGTGGTCCCATTGTCCTGGTGGTCCCAGTGGACAACAGGCTGTCCCTGAGCCATCAGGGCCCTTGTGGCCAAGAAGAACAGTGGTATCCTGGGCTACATTAGGAAGATCATTGCTGTCCTGGTTTAGGCCAAATTTGGGAAGAAACCTCCAAATGGGGTTCCTCTAGAAAGCAAATTCAAGCAGCCCACTCCCAACTGGTTTGGAAAAAAAATTCCTTGGAGAAAAGCGGAAAAACCTGTTTATTTAACAAGCCAAGTATTCACAAGCATAAAGAATGAATAATATTAAACAATAAAACCTCTTGCTGTTTTGAAGAGATGGAAAATTCAGAAAGTCCTTCTTGTAGGGGGTAGCTCTGGTCACTCAGTCTCTTATCAGTCCCTCAGCATCCCAGGCCCCCTTGGGCCAGAGGTGTGAGCTCCTGGGGTTTTTCTGGGTTTTCAGTCCAGAGCAGGTTTGAACAGTTCCAAGAACAGGAAAAACCGCAGTCCGGGGAACTTCTCTGCCTCAGCTAACTAAAAAAGTCCTAACTAAAAGCAAAAGAGAGTTCTCTCCTACTGTCCATGCTGCAGACAATACAGTCCAGGAGCAGAATGTGGGGGAGCAAGTGCAGTTTCTGGAAACTGCACGCTTCTTTTCTCCTGCTTTGCTTTCAGAACCAGTCTTAAGGGTGCAGAACTTAATGTCCAGCATAAACAGAACAGATGACTGGGAATACAAGCATCATAAAATCAGCCCAGGACAATTGCCAGCAGGTTGAGGGATGTGACCCTGCCCCTCTCCTCAGTCCTAGTGAGGCACATCTGGAGTGCTGTGTCCAGTTCTGGGCTCCTCAGTACAAGACAGACATGGAGCTCCTGGGGCAGGTCCATGGGAGGGCAACAAGGATCATTGGGGGACTGGAGCATCTTTCTTATGAGGAAAAGCTGAGGGGATTGGGCTTGTTCAGCCTCAAGAAGAGATGACTGAGAGGGGTGCTCATCAATATCTATCAATATCTGAAGGAAGGGTGCCAAGAGGATGTTTCCAGGCTTTTCTCAGTGGTGCCAAGCACTAGGACGAGAGGCAGTGAACAGAAATGGCTGTACAGAAAGTTCCATCTCACCACGAGGAAGATCTTATTTACTGAGCAGTGACCATTTGTTGTCACAGGTTGTCCAGAGAGGTTGTGGAGTCTCCTTCACTGCAGATATTCAACAACCATCTGGACACCAATGCACATCCTGTGCAATGCACTCTAGGATGGCCCTGCTTGAGCAGGGAGGTTGGACCAGATGACGCACTGTGCCCTTCCAACCTTACCTATTTTGTGACTGTATGAGCATTCTTTTTTTTTTTTAATTTTAATTTTAATTTTATTTTTAATTTTAATTTTTATTTTTATTTTTATTTTTTGCCACCTGTTTTTCCAACATTAAGGTTTTCTAAGACATCCATAAAAGCTCATGACCATACGACCAAGTAGCAGGTATGCCCTTGTGTCTCCTTTCCACCACAGAGGGAGGCAAGGAGCCACAGGCCAAGCACAAAAAAAAATCTTTTCCTCCTCCCCACACTCCCTCCCTCCCCACACTTCTCTTGATCTGCTGGTGGCTCCTAAAAGGATTAATTAGAAAGATGTGAGCAGGGGTTGGAACGTCAAAAAACAATCGTCACTTTCATATCTGACCCCTATCACCAGCTGCAGAATTAACAAATTGAATGTCGTCAGCAAACAGGAGTTGCAGATGATATGAAGTTCATTACTAGCAGCACAGGGCTTGTTTTCAAAGCCCAGTTTAAACAACTCTTGCTGATTAAATTCCTTGCTGGGGCTCCTGCCAGACACATTTAGAAAATACGGATGTCTAACAACTCTGTCTTTCTCTGCCTGTCTTTTCTCTCTTTTTTTCTGCTTTTTTTTCTTTTCTCTTCTTTTTTTTTTTCCCTTTCTTTTTTTTTTTTTTTCTTTTCTTAACATGTGCCAATTATTTGTCTCCTATCTGCAGGTACTGGCAAATATCAGCGCTCTAGTCCCACTGTCTACAGCCTTATCCATTTGGCGCCTGCTCCAGCCCTCTCACATTACCAGCAGTAGGGTCTGTTTTCAGCTGTGAAAAGCTGTGAGCATGACTCCATTCTTCCCCTCCTCCCACTGCAGACTCTCTCCCCCTTTTCCTTCTTTCCCTCTCATCCTTCTGTTCCCAGGGCTCCCTTCATGAGCTGCGAAGAAAAAAAAAACCCAAACCGCAGTAACCTGCTAGACAGTGGCACCGGGGATTTATAACCTCCCTTGAATTGTGTGGTTGTGGCTCCCCTGCATGGGAGAACCCAGAGCAGCTAAATGTCCACTTTAGGCAGGTTGGATGATGGATCTTCTTCAGGATGGGCTGATCTGGGATGGAGAGGCAGGAGCCATAAGCAAGCAGATGGGAGAGCTGTGGGGATAAAATTCAGAGCTACTATCTTAGCTTCTCTCTAGTTCAGGAGCCTGAACATTCTCTGAACTGTTCTTCCCCTTCCTAAACCTTTTTTTTTGTCGTCTTTAATTTGATCATTTCATGTTTGTCTTGCTCATGCATTTGTAATTTTTCTCCACCATTTCTCTGGGAATTGAGGATGGAAGGATGGAGGAAGGGAGGATGGATGTCTGCTCCTTATCACACTCACAGTAACTCCAGGACTTGGCAGCTTGGGTGCCCAGCTAGAAAAAGCTAGATCTCAGAGGTAGGTTGTTCCTGCAAGTTTGGTGAAAACAGGCAATCCCAAAGAGGGGAGTTCATCATCGGGGATCTTTGGAGATGACCAGCCCTCTCTATAGAGAGGAGATATGAAGGTCCCAACCCTGGGAAAGCCTTGTCCAGGCACACAATGAGGTACCCAGGAACCAGATTATGAGACAGGAATTTGTTACAAAATAGATGGTGTTTGCTCTACTGATGGTCTCTTTTATACTGAATCACAGCTAAAAATGTTGAGCCAAGTTGGTAGAATTTTCAAAGATGCCCAGGAGATGATGTGAAAAGTGACTGTCCTTTGGGGGCCACATGGAACTGGAGCCATGTTGCTTAAGTATCGTCTTTTTGGCAAACTTGCTCAGAAGAAAAATACTATAGATTAACCAAGAAAAGTACTATTTAGCTATTCTTTTGACAGTGAAATTGTGGTATCAAGGGTAAGAAACAACATAAACTTCAAATAATTTCGTAACGTGATTGGGTCTTTTCTGTATCATTGTTTTTCTCATGTAGGAAATATCTTCCCACCATGGCAGTTTGGTCCGTGAAGGATTTCAGAAGTTTTTAAATGCGGCTGAAACAGTCACAGAGATTTGCACACACTGCTACGTGGCATTTTGGGATAAGGGGTGCTTCATACAAGAAATAGACAGGTATCAAGTTTTTTTAAGGTGTTTTTTTTTGCTGTTCATCGGCCATCTCTCTGCCTCAGGGTAGTATTGACAGTTTCAAGATATAAAACTACCCCTTTATCTACACTTATTTTTCTCATTTCCTCTCTTTGACTACCTTTGAGAGAGTGTTGTTATAGAAAATGACTGATTCAGGGCAGCACATCTAATTTGTACATTCCTCATTCCTAGGCCTCTTGCATTTCCTACACTATGTTTTACTGGTTTTGTAAAAGAAAAAACAGCTTCCAAAATTAATTGATCAGGTTTGGCTTATTTTTTCTTCCCCCCTCACCCTCCCCCCTTCCCCCCGCCCTTTTTTTAATATAATTGAATGCACTGAATTATAAGAAAAAATACTGGAGTGAAAGAGCACTCCACCACTCTTCAGTTTGACACTTCACCAATGTTTTTCACTTCCACGGCTCCTGCTGATATAACTTTATGCTTCTATCTGTAAGAACCATGGAATTTTGTAGATATTTGTCAGTGGCCAGGTCTCATTTTGGCCTTGAAAACCATTACATACCTGCAAAGCATTCATCCAAAGTCCACATTTAAACCTGACTGGTTCAACTTCAGGTTGAGTTCCTCTCATACATATGCTTGCACTGATTACCACTCAGCAACTGGGCATACAAGTGCACAAAGGACCTCAAGCAAGCAGGAAGTTATTTTTGGAGGAGTTTGCCAGAGCATGAGTTTGCTGCTCTGCTGAGCAACCAGCATGGCATGTCTATCCTACCCGAGGAAAAATCCACTATTAATGCAGTGTTCTTGCCAAATAATTTCAGTAGGAGCCTATGGAAAGACTTGTTCTCGAATCTCGCTAAGCCTACAGGACAGTATATATCCCCAATACTGGCTGTCATTCTCAGCTGATTGGCAGACACTGATCCAGTATTTTGTGCCAGCCTTCATTCAATTCCAGCTAAATGAGAGAGCTAGCTGGGTGCAGGAAGCATAGGATTAGGGAATTCCCTGATGAAGTTCAACTGGTAGAGTCGGGGTTGCAGAAACTTCCAGCAAGGGTTACCCCTGCAGTGCATTGATAGTGCCCAGCTCAGCCCAGCTGGATCCACAAGATTCGATGTCTTTCTAGTACCAAGTAGCTGGTTTTCATTCTTTCATCTGTTCCATCATTGTTTGGACAAAGCCTTTTGTGTCATGCCAACTGCAGGCTATGGTGGTTTGCCTGCACAAATCCCTGTTCTCTCAGGAGAGCCCATTTCAGATGCTTTGAAAAGAGGCTCAGACAGATTTTCAATCTACCTAATCCATGTTGGGGACCAGCCCAAATTTTTGGCTTGCTCTTTCTTTCCTTCCTGAAGCAGATCACATACTCTTCCTTATACTCAGAACCTGCATGGGTTAATTGATCTCCAGCCTATTAGAGCCTCCCTCAGCTTTTGGTGAGGAAGAGATTTGCAGTCACTCAGTGCCAAAGTGTGTTTTGGGCACCTTGAGGTCTCTGTTAAAACACTTACTTGATGTTGCTTTTCTGGCTGTTTCTGGTTTGTTTGCATCTTGCTGTTGAGCACTCTGCTTGGTATCTCTGTCACAGTTTTTGCCTCACATACAAGGGTGCTTAGGGTGTTTGTAAACTGTTTTGTTTGGAGAGGGGAAATGTGATGCAATTTAATTTCTGTTGCCCAAGCCCTGCTGTCCTGAGGGAAGGAGGGATCAATTGCTATGAAATTCTTGGTCATGGTGTGAAGCCCTTATGTGATAGTGGTTGGACTAAATTCTTTCTTGCGGTTTCACCTGAGCCTAACTAATCACATTTTTCTTGCCCTCTCACCTTCCTTTGCTTTTTTTCTTTTTGTTTCTCTGACATTTATTTCTTCCAACAAAACCCCAGCAATGTTGCTCCAGCTCTGAACCTCTACTGTTGCCCACTGCCACCTGAGCCCATGGAAGACATTACTTGTCTCCCAGCAATCCAGCACAGTGAAGAACTAACTTCTGTCACTTTTCTGAATGCAGGTTGAGGATTATTCCCCACAGCTATGCTCACATTTGTTCTCCAAGGTGTTGTGCTGGAGGATAAATCAGCACAAGTGATCTGAGTAGTCACAACACCCTGCCCTGTTGGTGTTGGCAGTACTTTTCCAGTCCTGCACTAGAGGTCTAGCTGGGACGCTGGGGACAAGTATTTCACATCTCATTTGGAGCTCATGCTAAAGGGCCACACACTAAAGAATAAGTTAATGAAAATCCTGCTCCTCCCCATTCCTCTAATCTGGTAAAGTCATAAAGAAATCTACTTGCAAGGAAGTGCATTAAGCAGCCTTTATGGGCAGTGACACAGAGCATGGTAAACCCTATGGCTGGGCCCCTGCAAGGACAGCTCTTTATTAGGAGGGACACCACAGAAGTACCATCTTCTGTGTCCATACACAATACTGTAATAGGGTTAGCTCACAGTAAAAGTGTAATTAATGTCATGTAATACAAAGATTTGCCATTTTCTCTAAGGACTTCTCCCCCAGGCAGTTTTGGTGCATCATTCAGTAATCTAAATTAAAATGACTCTGCCCATTCTACAGTTTTTACCGCTTTTCTGTCTGTATGCTTGTTCCCAAAGATGTTTGTTGTGAGGTGCCACTTCACCAGAGGGAGGTTTAGGAAGACATTATGTAACAATGGTGGTGATGCCTTTGCCTGTTGGATGAGAAAGGAAACAATATGTAACTTGCTTGGAGTTGTTCTTTCTCTCTCTTTAAATCTTCCACTATGCATTTTCTTACCAGACTGCCATGTCTCCCACAATCCCTATCACTTGCTCTTGGAGATTACTGAGGAAACAAATATCCATGTTTCCTTCATTTATTCCACAAACAGCACTCCTACCTGAGGGAGGAATGTTAAGATGGTTTTATTGACCAGTTTGCATGTGCACCTTCTAAAGGGTCTGTGCTGGGGCTATGTCTAATTCTTATAGAAACCCTGATAGCAGGTGGTGTTTATAATTGCAGAAAAGCAGAGAGCACCGTGGTCCCTAGTGTTATAAATGAACCAGCCAATTTAATAATTAAAGGAATTTATTAAATAATCAAAATAAATTTGGAAAAGCCACAAGCAAAACAGCACCAAGCCAAGTTATTGGCGTTGAACTGGGATCAGACTCTACAACTGTGTACCCCTGTAGTTCACGAAATATCGCTTTCACAGGGTCCCTTTTTATACTGTGTTCAGGCTTTGCAAGATACTGGGGAGGTCTTCTCACTTCCTCTCGTTGATCTTGTCCTTTTTTGCATATTAATGCATGTTCTTTTTGTGTGGCTGCTTCTGATGAAAATTTTCCCGGAATACCCTTATTGCTGGAATTCTGTTAGATGAAAATCCCTTTGAATAACTTTTTCTGGCAACAAATGTTTATCTTATCGTTAATGCATATTGCTGGGGTTTCATCAGATGAAAAATCCTCTGGAATACCCTTCTTTGGAGACAGAAATCCATCTCTGGTAGCCGAATACCTTTTCCCTTATCACCTGGTGTATATTGCTCTTTCCCATCACTCGGCTTCCATTAAAAGATACTGTAGTTTTAGTCCTTAGCATGAATTTATTCTATATAATATATTACACTAGGTCACCACCTGCCACTTCCATCCCTCCTCTCTCTCCTCTCTCACCTTCGGCACACAAATGTATTGCTGGATTATTTGTGCCCCTTTAATGAGTACTCTCTGCAAAGCTTGCTGCAGTCAGCAAGAGAACTCAATGGTTTTCTTTTGGGACCAGTCCTGCTATTATCTGAGTTTTGACCTAGCTCAGCTAACTTAGCTGAAGAGGATAAGAGTCTGCTTTCCCAGAAGGTTACTGGGGCCACCCTTGCTTTATGTCAAAGGCAGAAATGCTCCTTGTGTTGTCCATGTGTTGAAATCCCAAACTCCTGTGGATCCTAGGCTGAGCCTTCTCTTTTGGACCCTTAACCCAGGCCAAAGCCATCCACACCACCATACACAGAAATCAGCATGTGGTTCCTTCCACTGTCAGTACCATCGTCCTTGATACCAGGTTTTGCTGCGGGTAGCTCCACTTTACAGCTGCTTCCCCACATTTCCTCACTTTCTCTGATATTTATCAACCAGTAAAAGTCCTTCCAGACCAAAAATACTCCTCTCGCTTTGGTTACTCATATTGACCAGTGCTACAGAGAGCATGTTTGCTGTAGTTTAAATGAGGAAGAAGGAAAGGCTGGTTTGTGCCATCAGCCTTGTGTAAGGCACTCAAGCTCAAATGTAACTGATTAAAACGTGACAAGGCTTTTTTTTTTTTTTAAACATTGTTTTCCCCCATCTGCTGTCTCAGTCCTGGACAGCCTGGGTGCTCATCTCCATGACTTGCAGGGATTTTAGTTCTAACCATTCAATTGCAGTCATATGAACACTAGTCATGTAGGTGATTTAATGGAGTGTGTGATCTTCTTGTTATCACGTACTATGAAATCCCAAAGTGGCAGATCACCTGGGTACATGGCAGGCCCAGAAATATTGCCTGACAATGCTGTTGCTCTGTTGCAGGCTCTCAATTAATATACAGTTTGATTTTCTCCATCTCACAGTCTATTGCCTAACACTGACCTGGTGAGAGGCAGCTGCAAATGGCTATTTGCATCAAAAGCTCCCCAGTCACTCCAGATTAGAGTGACCACATTTTTTCCCAGCTAATGAATTGCTCCCATCTGTGAAATTACTGCTACTCACTTTTGTTTTGTTTAAATCAAAACTGCAGGGCTCATGTGGCAGGCTGTCTGCTGCCTCCAGGTATCCAGCTCCCATGCCATGATGCCGAGTTGAAGGCGAGAGGGATCATTGTGGCTGTTGTTTTGTCACAGGTTGTTTGTCTGGACTTTGACAAGGACCATACACAGAGCAGCCCTGGCCTTGCATGAACCATCCAAGCAGAGAGGGGAATGGCTTTAGGGACCTGCTGGAGACCTGCTGGGTCTTGCTGGTCTGTGATGAGTCAGTGGAGATGCTTTCTGTGTAGTGCTCTCCGTGAGTCTGACCTATTGATTGTCAGGAGTCTCAATAAATTTAGATCGCTGGTTTGTGTCTGCACTCCCTAAGCAGGAGTAGGACAATGATTAGCTGCAAAGATCAATAGGGAGGAGTCTTTTAATCGACCATGTAAAATGTATCCTTCGTCACTGATGGCGTGTTAATTGGGATTTAATTCTTGAGGGGGCATTCTCCTGTCCCTCCCAGTTTTCTGTCTCCTCCTAAAGTCTCGTTGAGAAATCCAGGGTAGCTTGAAAGTTAGAAAGATGGAGCATCAAGGTTTTATTATTTTTGAAATGTTATTCCCACTGTAATAAGTAGAATAGATAAATTCGTGTGGATTTAAGCTACTAATAAAAAGCTACCCGAGAATGCCTCCAGGATTCCAAAGTTCCCAAACACATTTACAACTGTAACAACAAGGCAGAGCCAGAAGATGGCCCGGCCATTAAGGGTGGAACCCTCACTTCACAGCTCTTCAACATCAGATACCGATCTTGGTGGAGATCCTGGACGATCAAGATCACCCCTCCCAAGATGAACTTCGAAAAAAAAACCATCAAGGAACCTTTTCATGCAGACAGGACTCTTTTAGAAACAAAGCATATTTGGACTTTCAACAGGCTTAGCCTTAGGGTAAAAAAACCGTATAAAACCCACGGGCTGAAACATAGCAGTGTGGCAGAGTTCGGAGGGTACTTTTGTACCGCCTCTCTGTCCACCCGGCATTCGATCGATGTTGTTTCTTTTTATTGTGGCTTTATTTCGGTGTTGAAATTGTGTTAAATAAATTTTGTTGTTTTATTTTGAATTGGCCTCTGACCATCTATAACACCACTGTATCCTGTCCATCTCCACCCTGAAATAGCCATCTGCAACTTTCTAAAAAAGTCCTCTTTTAGAGGCATTCACCAACACAAGTGCATTTAGCATTCTGTTGAATGTTGATGCATTTTTCAGCCAAGGACTTGGTGCCTGACTACTTGCTGGCAGCCACCAGAGACACACAGGTCTCTGAGATGCTGCTGGATGCCCAGAGAGACAACAACCCTTTGTCCCAGAAACCTGGCACATGGAGGGCCCATGTATCCTGCAAAGAGCCTTCCCCACAGTTTATCTGCTGACTCTTGATGGTGCAGCTCTCCCTCACACCCTTAATCTTCACCTGTGGCTCAGATTTTGGACAAGGAAGGGGTGACAAATTCTTAGCCTGCCCCTGTGGTTTGGCCTCAGAGAGGTTTAGGGACAAGCCACCTTGATCAGTAGGACAGCCTAAAGGAGTAGTGTCTTTCCTTGCTTCCTCAAGGGGTACAGTGCTTTCCTCAAAGCACAGAGGTCTGAATGGAAGAGAGCTAACTTTCTTTTTTATAAGCTTGTAAGATGCATGGTTTGCTGGGGTTTTTTTTTGTTTTTGTTTTTTTGGGGTTTTTTTTGTGAACAAATCAATTTTTTTCTAGGTAGATTTTCAGACTAGTGGCTCATCCAGCAATAAAACCTCTGTTTCAGAGTAAATCTTGTTGAGTCTGTGCAATAAGAAGAACAAAGCCAAATGTGAGAAGAGAAGGATATGATGTGAACTTTACTATAGGTTCTACCATGCTATAATAGCTGTTTTGCTATTTTAGCCACTCCAGCAACGTCTGTTGCTGTGTCAGTCTGCTCCTCATGAACAAATTCAGGAGTAGTACCTGTCCTCACAGGTCTCACCCCTGTAGTGAAAAATCTTTTAATTCTTTAGTTTCTTTTGGGACTTCCAATTCTGTCCTTGATAAAACAAATCATGTCACAGGCTGGAAGATGGAATCAGCAGCATCGCAGCTAAAAGCATTGGCATTTCTTCCCATTGTAAATTCTTTAATCTCTTTTAACAGATGACCTCTCTAGGGCTATTGTATTACCTTCCCGCAAGACTCCTGAGAGGTCTTCTATTTAACTAAACCAATAAATATGCATATTTGCAAAATATATTTCAGTTATCCAGAATAACTCTACAGGTTATTTGTTACTCAGTAGCTAGCTTACAGTTAATATTAAAAATTATTGCAGGCTGTGTGATAGTATGGGGATAAAAAATTCTTGGATACAACATCCATAAAATTTCCTTTTTGTGGTCAAGTGAAATAATTAGTAAATATTCATGCACAGATCCTGAATTCTTTCATGCTGCAAAGTATTTTGGGGAATGAATGAGTAAAGCAAAGCAGCGAAAGGAGTCTCTGTCACCCCAACACAGCCATCTTCCATGTCTTTAAGTAGGACCTGTGGTGGGAACCAAACTCTGCTCTGTGCCCCCTCTCCATGGTTAAGCTGCCTTTCTTAGCACCATGTCCCTCTCCTCAGGCTTGTTGCAGTTTGACAGTGAGGGCACTGTGGGAGCAGAGACTGTACCAGTGCTCCCATTAGCAGCGCCAAATCTGTGTGAGGGACCAGAAGCTTAGGGTGAAACCTAAGTGCCTGCTGATTTCTGACACAGGGCAGCTCTGTGTGGAGGCTTCTTGATGTTGTCGTTGTGTCCTCTCATTTGAAGGGAGGCTTGGTGGTGAGTTCCTCAGACCTGTCTTTTCATTGCACAGCTATTGCATGTCAGCCACCAGAGAGAAATTTCTCCTCAAGACCCTTTTCCTAAGGGAAGGCCTTGGGAGGGAGCAGTTGAGATTTTTCTAATGCTTTCTTCTGTGATGGGATTAAGCGGGACCTGCTCCTTTAAAAAGTGTCCCCTTCCCCATCATCCTCCCTTCTTCCAATTACAGCACTAATTTCAGTAATGGAGCATTAATGGAGTAATGGACTGCTGAAGCTGGCCTGAAGGAACTGTAGTGCTCAGCACAAATTGAGTAAATAAACCACATATTAGATTTCTAAACAATACTTTTAGTCTAATCCCCAGGGAAAGAGAGTTGTCAAGACTTACTTAAGTCAACCCAGCAAAACGTATGCAAAAGATCCACCCATTCATACCCTGGGGAAAATGGCACCAGTGGCCTGAAGCATCAGCGAATCTCTCACATAAATCTCTCCTATCCTGACAGAGAGAGCTTTGTGTTGTTTCCTTCTCCCAATTCCTCCTCTTTGATTTATTTACCAATAAGCAGCTTTGTGCCTGTTTTCATTTGTGTCCTGCTAGAGAGCTGTCTGTATATGTTGATAGAGAATGACTTGCAATTTTAAGGAGACTTATGGAGCCGTACAAAGTGATGGATGAGAGTAGTGCCCTAAACCATTTTCAGTCTGGGAAAGTCCTGATTACTTTTTTCTTCCAAAAGCAGAAGCCCTCTGTCAACATTTTTATTACTTTATTTTAAAAATAGGCTTTGCACTACCTTAGCCAAATAAATAGGAATGAGTAATGAAGTACTGACTACCCAGATTTACCCCACTTGCATTAGGGTGACTAACTGTAATTTAGTTACCTTTGAATGTGTAGGCTGCAGCTGATGTTTTCATAGGCAGTGTGCAAGCAGGGTGAGAGCCAGACATAGAAGGTGGGGACTTTGAAGCAAGACAAAGGTACAGAGCAGCAAAATGACCTTTCCACATCCCTCCTCAGGTTAGTGGGAGAACCAGGGGAAAATACAGGACTCAGATCAATGCCATGTCTTCAGCAAACTTTTTGCATCTTGACGGAGCAAGATGAGAAGCCCTATAAAAAGCCATAATTCCTACAGGGCAGCATCTTGTGGGTGTTCAACATCCCACAAGATGATTATTTACTTTCTATGAGCTTCAGTGTGATCTGAGAGCAATCTTTTGAGCCTTTGTGGCAGAAGCAAGCAGGGTTTTTTCTGCTTTTATTTTGTCTTAACCCTGAGGCAGTCAAGAGAGAGTGAAGAGGGCTCTAGATCTAGTTTATACGTTTATTCAGATTTCCTTTGCTAAGAGTAAGATAAACAATGGCAGCTTAAGCTTGATTTGAAAGACAGAAGATTGGTTTAGTCATGTAATCAGACTGGAGATGGGGTCCGTACTGCAGCATTTTATCAGGGACAGTTTTACACAGACATCATTAATCTGCTTCAGATGTCTGACACTTAGAGCTTGGGTATGTTAAAATCAGTCCCTCACTTAACCTCGGGATATAACACGTGAAAGAATCAAAATCCACTGATGTACACCAGGCGAAGATGACGTAGGGTCTTAGGGTCTTTCAGGGTGTAACACAGTGTCACTTGTGTTCTTTATTTTTTATTGGGGGTAATTTTGTATGATAGGTATAAGAAAAAGTGTGCACACTCTGCTTGTAATAATAGTCTAGGAAACTTAACTATAAAATCCTGAATTCTGCTTTTACAACTGACCATGATAGGTAATTTGGGCATGCTCTGAGTATACAAAGGAGCACTTTTTTTTTTTTTTTTTTTGGCTGTGTGGGAGGATTAACATATTACTCTATGAGTAATTTGTTAAGGCACAAACCCAACCCAAGCAAGTTTCCAGGAGTGATGAGTTTATTACTGAACACTCACAGCCAGGAATATGGATTGAAGAGCTTGGAAGGTGTCTGTTCAACATTTGAAATGGTATGCAAGTCTCATGTTTTAAGAAATAGACTTTATAATGCTTCCATTGAACTCCTGGGCTTACTGTTTTCACAGCATTAATGCTCTTGAATCCAATCAGACGGCTGAGGTCCTCCCTCAGAACCATACTCTTCCAAGAGGAACAGCTCTAGCTTATCCAGCTTGACAAATTGCTGAACCTGCAAACTTCAGATCCACCTTTTAGAAGGCTTGCATTTCTCTCCTTCTTCAGCATGAATTCCCGGAGAATGCTGGTAGTGCACAGCCCTTCATCCCTCCTTGACACATTTCTTACTCCTCCCCTGCAATTCCTCCCATTCCTTTTCCTTGCCACTCCGAAGTCTGAGAAATCCATTTCTCTTCTCTAATTCTTCCTCTTCCACAACTGAGTCCAGCTACTTCTCTGCTGCTCTTCATCCCATCCCACCACTTTCTACCATAACCTGCAAGCCTTACTCCTATGAGTCCCTGCCCTGGATGCCACTTGATGCTGCCTTGGTTTTCTTCGTTTCAACTCTGACCTCACCTAAAGCATTGTTTGCAAACACTATTTGGAGATTTCTTCTACCAAAATTTCAAGTTGCTTCTTGAAAGCTTACAGGCCTTAAAGCTGCACTGTACATGCAGAGGTACGACATATACAGCATACTTCCTCTCTGATAATATTCTCAGGAGGAGCAAGGACTACCTTGATAGGAATTTTCAGCAAATATGTGCTTAGCCTCAGACATCTGCCACAGAAATTTCATCCTGAAGTTTTGTAAGGCAGATGAAAATAAAATTTTGTGACAAAAATAAGTCAAGGAGCTTAAATAGCAGACTGTTGCTTGGTGGTTAGTTCTTTGGCAATTGGAGCTCACGGAGCTGCCAGTTTTTCAGCCTCATGCATGGAAATCAGAGTATGTGTATAACAATCTGATTAAATGAATATGAATGAATGTTTTCAATGAAAGGGATTCCAGAAAAAACTATCCTACTTACACCTATAAATTCTGAGCTATTAAATTGCTGCTCTTGTATTCAAAACCTTTGTGATGTGGCTACACACACTGGTGAGATGACAAAATGATGGCTGGAGAGTCCAGCTTTTCCACTCTGTTTCCTATGCTCAGGAAGTGAAGGCAACAGGGTTGTTAAGAAGAACCAATTGTAGAGGATGTTTTTTTGACATGGCAATTTGTTTGGTGGACTTGATCTAGAGCTGTCTGACATAACTGGGATCTGAGAAAAGACAGCCTTCTGTCCCTTCCCTGTCAAGCGCTGTTTGCATTCAGATGGTGATTTGGAAGGTCAGTCTGTAATGTTTTCATTTTGCTTTGTGATACGGGGCCTTTAGTAACTGCCAGGAAAAATACAGTTGTATCTAAAGGGTGGCTGATGGGTTCTTAGGGTGTTTTCCTTGGTTTGGTTTGGTTTGGTTTTTTTCCTGAGAATTCCTAGTTATTTTGTGAAGCTCCCTAGGTGCTATGGGAGTTTTCGTTTCCACCACTCTATTGCTAAATATTGTTACAGACTTAATTCCTTTTAACCTATCCAAATTCTCTTTCATATAATCCTTGTTTTCCTATTCAAAGCCATGTTATCATGTCACCTGCACTGAAATACTCCTGTTGTCAAAGATAAAAACAGCTGCATTATCAAAGAATTTTTTCTTCCTTCTGCTGAGTGTTTCTCCTCAGTGGAGAATGTGGAAAACATCTAAAAGATTTTTGTGCAAGGTGAGTGTTTTTTTTGTTGTGCTCTAGCATGTCTGGAAGAGGAGACCAGGAGTAAGATACTCAATATGCCTGATCTACTGCAAATGTTTTCTTGTAATTAGGAGAATAATCTTTCAGACACCTTGTGGGAGCTGTTTGGCTTGATCTCTTCGGTGGTTTGTATCATTGCTGTGGGAGGAGTTTGGATGGAAGAAAAAGTTGTTGCGTGTGTGTGTATTAATTTTCACCTTTCTTGTACTCCTAAAATAGAAAATTTGGCCAGAAATAGATATTCTCCCAGAAGAAATCCATTGGAACACAAGAAACCTCCTACAAAAATCTGCAGTAAAATTTTAATAGGTTTATAGCAAACCTAGTTTACTACTGTGACTAGAATTGTGGCTGAGGTTATCTCCCTCTGAGCCTTATTCTGGACTTAGATTTCTGTTGGGTTTATTTCACTTGTCCCAGCAGCAATTCAGGGTGCATAGGATATTTGTTTTTCCAAGACTAGATGGCCCATGTTAAAGGAGGAGGAAGAAAAGAGACGGTATAATTTCTAATCTGGGGCGGTATCTTCTCTCCACCCTGGCCTGAGTGGTAGCCCCTATCAGGGAAACACGTCCCAAAGAGACAGCCTGCATTAGTGCTGGCTGCTAACCTGAAAAAAACCATGGTGCTGGCCAGCTTTGCCTGCTGATCCCCCTGTTCCTCTGGTCCCTGCCAACCAGGTTGTTAAGACCGGGAAAAGCCATTGGGTAGGTGACAAGAGCCAAAGAATGTGCTGAATGTGTTGGGCTTGATAGCAGCTGTCCCTTGCCAATTGCACTGCTCTGCTGCAGGGTGGATGCACAGAATACATCCCAGACCTTCCTCCCAGTGGGAGATAAGCTCTGGAGCCCTCCACAGAGTGTGTCCTTTTCCCCACATGGTGTGAAATTAGTTTTTCTGGCCCAGTGGCTATGGACATCTAGTAGAATTTTTTATTTTTGTTTTTTATTATTGAAGAAATTTTGATAAGCTTGTGTTTGGGCTTGGCTACCCACTAGGTAGCAGAGACTTGTGGGGTTGTAATTACTGGGTCTGGCTCCACCACTGAGGTTTGGAACAGAAAACTGGGTTGTGGCAAAGGGAAAGGAGGGCATTAAGGCACGCAATACCACGAAAGGTGCAGTGCAGCTTTCCCCCACCCCAGATGGCTGCATGGCAGTGGGCCATGGTAGGTGCAAGCCCAGGAGGGGAAAGACGATGCTGAAGAATGTGCCGTTACGTATTTCCTCAGGTTTTCCCTCCTTGGCAGAGCTGCATGAGGACCGCAGACTTGGCAGTCGTAATGCAGAGCTGTCTTCCCCTGCAGCTCTCCAGGGACCTTCCCTGGCCCTTTGCCCAGCTCTGGGCACCAGGTGCTGTGGTGAGGAGAAGAGCTCTTCCAAGGAAACTTTGGGCGTATTGTGCAGTCCCATGGAGTGCAATGCGAGGGTCCCCAAGTGACCCTTTACGACACTGGGAGACAGAGAAAATTCGTTCTCCTTTTATCAGCCCTAATTAGTCATGCACAGCATTGCACCTGCAGAAACATCATTGCTTCCAGGGCTGGAGTGAGAGCCCCTGCACTATGTGGAGTGTCCAAATAGGTAGACACCTCTGCCTTGTGCCGCAGAGACTTTCCAACTTTGCAGAAATAGGGCAGGCTTGAGACCCAAGTAAAGGCACAGCAAGATCGTCCCGTCATAACAACAGTGTTTATGGGCTTCATATTCTCAAGTTTCACAGAGATTTTGGGCATTTTGTTTTTTCTTTTAAAATATCCCAAATGTCTGCATGGGATGAGTTTCCAAAATAAAACAAGCTAGAAGAAACTTGAAAATCTTCCTCAGCTGCTGTTGTGTTTCTTTATGCAAAACCCATTTAAGCCCAAATCCCAAAGGAGAAGTGGTACATGGAGTCTCATAGTATACATTGCATAGTCAGTGTGTATGGCTACCTCTGTCCCAAAAATAGTTTTTAAAATCACTGGACGTCAGGAAATAAACAGTTCAGAGATGTTTAATCCTCATAGGTTTCATGGCAGCAAATATCCGTTTAGAGGATAGACAAACTATTCATGCCCCAGATGAGGAAAATGGAGAAGTCAACCCATCATAAACACCAGAGTTTTCAAAAGTGCACACATGCCTGGCTTTAAGAACCATTTCAGTCAACACTTTCTGTATATTAAACACCAAAAAATTTAACTGCACCATTCAAACTTGCAAAGGTCAGTTCTCTTTTGTGCCAGTGTTTGCAGGGCTACAATTTCCTAAGACATTGGCTCCCAGAAAACCCCATGCACTTTGATCCGCAAGTAATGCCTATGGATTTCCATCTCCCTTTCGGAATCTGTAATGAATGAGGCTGTGGCCATGCATTGAAAAATGAGGGAAAAAGAGAGAAGGTCCCTCTTCCATTACGTTGCCTCTTCTTTTTCCTCCTGGGTGAAATGTAAGCCACTGATTAAGAGTGCTCTTCAGTCACAGTGCTTGTTTGCCTGAGATCCCTTCTGAAAATGATGCCTTTCATTCAGTATTGTTATTGAGTTTCTGCTGTGAGATATAAAGTACTTTCCATCCTTCTGCTCAGGCAATGGGGAGAAATTAACAGTTTGTGGAAGCTGTTTATTGTCAGTGCTGTTTTCTGTGGTTTGGGATAGGGGAAGCAGCCAACAACACCGAAGATCTCAGAAGTAATGCTATGGGGACACAGTACAAGCTCTCACTTTTCTTGACCTTTCTCACTTTCTTTCCCCATTTCTTCTCCATTTGCACTATCCAGCACATCTAACCTCTTCCTCTTCCATCAATATTGCTTCTGGCCCTTGCCCTGCTTTTGAAAGTCCTTTGGGGACTTCTATTTTGCCCCGTGTATCTGTTGTGCTCTAATGTTACGGGGTGCTGTTGAATTGCTTACACTTCCATGCACTGCCACAGAGGCAGGGACACCTAACATCTTTCAGAACAGGACCATACCCCCAACACACTGCTAACCAGAAGAGGCAGGTGAGTTAGGTACTTTTAAATCTCAATTGCCAGGAATTTTCTTTCCCCATTGAGGATCCAGCCCAGAACTGTTTTTTGAAGGAATTACACTGTTTTATGAAGTTATCTTTTGTGGATATCTGTGGACCACGATGGTGGACATAAAGTGTTTTCTTGATTTATCATCCTTCTGCATCACACAAGTAGAAATGTCTGTGATTTTTTTATCATATATATCTTTTTATAGAGGTCCATGTGTTGATCACATGTTGAACATAATTTAGATGTTTGGATCTTTGCAGTCTGGAAAAAAGGGCCAACATTTATCTGGAAAAGTCAGGCACTTGGGAAGCAGGAATGGAAAGGCTCGTGGGGAGGGGAGAGGACGTAACTGAGGCAAGGGGGAGCCCTTGGAGAGTGGTCCTCAAACCGCGACGTGTATTTGTCTTTGATGCTGGCAGAGCTGTACAGGCTCTGCAGGAAGCTCTGCACTGCTGGAGGACTGCTTTCAGCTGAGACACTGGACCCAGGTCCTATTTTTCCTGGCTCTGGTGACTGTCCAGGAGGAAGTGAGAGATCCTATGACACTTTTTGGAAGAAAAGGACATGATCCCAGTGCTGTGGATAAAGTTTCCTGTCTGGCAATAAAATGTATTCAGCTCTGTGGATGGTATTAACAGGTGCCAACATCAGGCTCTACAGACGGTTTGTTAAAGCTGCAATAGTCCTCAGCTGGTCTAAGTCAGGAGAGCTGCTTAGATGGTGTCGCTGGACGAATTTTTCCCTCTTCCTTTGCTTGGAAATTATTTCTTTCCTTTTTGGTTCTAACATAAGTTTGGCTAAGAATAAAAAATCAATTATATCATTCAAACCTGCTTTTTAAGAGTCATGACATGAATCTAGTTTGGTACAAAAAGAAAAAAGTTGCATGCAAACAATTGAACATAGCCCATCTAATGACATACGTTTCTAGAAAGGTAATGTAGAACACCTAAAGCTAAGAAATTTTCTGGTGTGCAAACAGAAAAAGTCTTCCAGACTGACAGAAATAACTACTTTGAGAATCCAGTTACCAATGTCTATCCTTGAAAGAGGAATCACAATAAAGGGGGAATGGAGGAGAGAGTGTCTGTGTCTGCAAGTTGATTTGTTGATTAGCATTTAAAACATTTTGATATCTCAGGTGAAGGTCAGTCCATTGTTGTGTTTTTCCTTTTTGCAGTTAGCTGTAGGCGATTTGTATGGAGCACAAAACATGAATAGCATCTCTTGAAATTAATACTGAGGTGGGTGGAAAGGAAGAACAAGAGAAACAAGCAGAAACTTATTTAACAGGCTGGTTGCTGAACGGTGGCAACGCGGCTTGACTCAAAGCATTACTGCTTTTAGCACATGATTTATTGCTAATGCCCCTTCCCATGACTGGCCTTCAGCCTTTGATGTCAGTCAGCTCTGAATTAATTACTTCATAATGCAAAGTGAAAGTGCAGCAGGTTTGGTTTATTCCCCGTTGCTTCCTGAAGTTGTTGTGTTAACTTGCCTCGTCAGTGTTTGCTCGCTCTCTTACCCTCCCGCAAAGCACCTTCTCATTTGTAAATCCAAAAAGCTGGCAGGGGGGTGCGCACCCGTTGTGTTGCCTTGTAATAAATGGAGCCTTTTAGCCAGGGCAAGCGAGACTGATGTAGGAATGCAGGAGATCGTATCTTGGGGGGGAAATCAATATTAAGATGTACAATTGCTCCCATGGTATTGAAAGAATTAGTTGATCTACATGCCAAATGACAGCCCCCTTGATAACAGGGATTATGTGTCCTGTCTTTCCAGGCTGTGCTCCGTTGGGGCTGCTCTCCGGGTCCCTCAGGCAGAGATAATCTAATTAGTACAACAAAGACCAGGTCGATTTAAAAAAATAAAGAGCGGGAGCCGGGGGCGGGGGGAAAGGGGGGATGTCAGCGAGAAGCAGTCTTTGGAAAAAGTTGCTGAGGAGGAGCGGAAAACTGGGAATACAAGTTAACCGTCAGTTTGGCTCCACAGACGCTGGAAATTCAGACCCACCGGACTATTACCGAAAAAAACCCCGAATTAGCAAGTGCTTAAAGCCTTCAAAATCACTCATTTAATCATGCTGAGAAAACGAGGAGGTGTTGGGCTGAGCAGAAAGGTGGTGGCTTGGACCCAGGACTGCTTATCCGCTGCAGAGTCATAAGACACCTGCTGCAAAAGCGGCTTGTGGAAAAATGCTTTACCACAGAAAAACCCAACAACCCAGGAACAAACAAAGAATCCCACACTTTTTCCCTTCACTAAATTATGCTTATGTGTAGACCTTTTTTTTGGCTTTTTGGCTGAGGCTTGGGCAATGAATGCACTGCCCATGCTAAGTATGAGGTGAATCATTTTCCAGAGAACAAGGTGAGATTTCAAGAGGCCTCTCTGAGTGGAGCACTGGTCTCCATCTGCCACAGTCACACCAAGGCAGACGCACCCCACCACCGACTGTGCACAGATGAGTGATTCTGAGACTCTAAGTTTCAGAGTTGTTCTAAGCTTAATGGCTAAGTGTTAGCAGCCCACTCTAAACCCAATATGCAACCAGCTTAGTCGGAATAAGAGCTGGGTTTGCCCTCCTGGGTGCAACTGTAATATTGGCTTTTGCAGGTGCTGTATCTGTTTGGTTAGTGCATCATATCTGCCCCTCAGCATAAAGATCCCCTGGCAGATTTTGGTGAGACCCAGATGGATGGATGTGGGAGTGGGTACATCCTCCATGGATAATAAATGGTGATGGCATAGAGGAGAGTTACTCATGCCTGACAATGGGCTTGCACATGACATTTTTTGGTGACTTTTTGACAACAGGTGTTAGTACCTGAATGTTTCAGTCTTGATTTTGCTTGTAGACAGAGAATCTTGATCTCTGCATAGAGTTCATGCAAGACAGACACTGCAGCCCTGGACTTCTGCAGTTCATTACCAACCTTGTTTTAAGGGTGGATCCTGGATATGTCCTTTTATGACTGTGTTCTTGAAGTTTAATTTAACTCTAATTCATTACCAACACACCTGAAGTGCTTTGGTGGTTGGATCTAGGATTTTAATGCAGTTCTCCCTCCAAGGCAAATATTGCAATTACTCAGCCATGCAAATAGGTGCAGGCGTCTTCAGGCTGTATAATCTGATATACTTAGGGGACTGGATGGCTGAAGGAAGACTTGCTCACATCTGGAAGTTGCTTTTTTCCTAAGGATTGTGAGCACAAGGAGTTCAGGCATTCTTGCACAGCTCCCCACTGACCCTTGAGTTCATGTCATCAGACCCAATCTTGTTGTCTTGGCAAATATTCACACAAATAAGAGAACTCTAACAATGGGATCTTTCTTTTCTTAGCTTCCCTCTCTCTCTCCTCTTGTCCCTTGCTGCCTCCCTCTCCTACTCTGGAGATAGAAAATTTGGAGGCAGCAAGGATGAGATCACTGCTTTGCAAGGAGTGACAAGAAAACTGGCTGCATGATTTGGGGCTCTGCGTAGCGTTTTCCCAGGAGCAGATCTGATATTATTTCCCTATCCACAACTGCACAGAGACATCAGCACTTTGGAGACGGTGCTTGCCAGCTGCTTGGGGTAAGACTGTAGATAAGGCCCAGAGATGAGGAGCCATCAGAACATGAATGTCTAGCAGAGACTTTGCATTCCTGGCTTTGCTGTATTTACTTACTTAAATCACCCAAGCTTATAAACCATAGTTAGCAAGGCACAGAGGCATTACCCGTTCCAGGGAAAGGAGCAGTCTGAGTCATGTGGGGGATGCTGTGTGGGTCCACGCTGCACTTTACTTGAGCTGTGAATATAGATAGATGAATTTTTAAACAGTTTTTAGATTGCCTGATTCTTTCGTAAAAAGTTATACTGAAACACTGGGTCTGGGGGGGCTCCATATTCCTATGGATTCCTGCATCAGTGATGCTTCAAAGTAACTTCAGCTTACTCCCCACATACATTTGCTAGGATGTTCCCTTTCCCAACACAGTACTTTTGTGTTCACCTGGACCATCGGGAAAAAGCCCACATCACCAAACCCGAGCTCTTGACAGCTGGCAGGCTGGCCTGTCTGTGAGCTCATGGATGGCAGGGCAGGCCCAAAACAGCCAAGTGTCCTCTTAGATTCATGTTATAGCTCATCCTTCAGCAGAGGTGCTGAGTATATGCCCCCCTTGTTCCTCCAGGCACAGTTTTCACCAGAACTGCAGGAATTTCCTGCACTGACCGTCTGGACTCAGACATGTTTTTGCAAGTGTGTGCTCTTTATTTTCACAGAAATAGAATAAAAAACAAACCAGAAGAAGGAAATTCAATAAAAATTACATTTGGTAGACCCAGAAAAAAATAGATTTTTTTAAAGAAAGACTACCATTTAAAAGCCCAGCAGACATTCCTTACTATCCCACTCCTACTTAAAGTTAAAATTGAAATCACCTAGGACTCAGTTCCTCATATACATGTGGTTTGTTTTCCTTTATTAAAATCAATGACAAGAAGTCGGTCAGGAATTTTCTCAAACATCCTGCACAGTAATCTACAATAACTTTTTTCACAATATATTTTCTAGTACTCTGTTAACGTTTTGGTTTCTAAGGCATTGGAAGGTCTTGGGACCAATTTTTGTTCGATATTTTGCCTGTCATGCACACCACATGTCTAGCTGGAAACTCAATGTGCTATTGCTACATAACAAGAACTCATGCCTTGTTATGGGGTGCTATGGCATTCATATCTCTTGGAGAGGCACCTTCTTTTGCATAATCATCATAGCAAAATGTGGGCTGCTACATATTCTAGTAAGCACCTGTATCAGCTAAGGGCAAAACATTTCACTTCACCCGTTTCTCTTTCTATAAAACCTTGCACTTTGATGTGTGATGCTTGCTTCTGAAGGATTCTGCATCAACATACTGTACCACTGCTCCTTTGCATGTTCCAAGTTTAGTTCCTTGCTCTGGCAGACAGTGTAACTCTTGATACAAGCTGCAGTAAATTACCATGTTATTTAACAATTACTTACAATGCATTCCCTGATCATTTGGTGCCTTGGGATATTGTGCCTAATTGCAGGTTTAACAAAAACATATTGTGGTCATTATGTCATTATGCTATGCGAGTATAAAGAGCAAAATAGAGCAAATCAGATAAAGTTGAGTGAGACTTAGCTGTCTGCATGGGAATGTTAGGAACAGTGTCTCTCACCCTTGAAGGCCACAAAGATAATTTCATGACTACTAAGTAGTAGTTGCTTTAAAAAAAATCTATTAGGCAGTGTCTCCACTCTCAGGGGAAATGTCTATCAGCAAAACTGATTAGAGATAAGGGTAAGCAGATGTCAAAACAGAAGACCACCAAAGAACTGAGGTCCTAAAGTGAATGGGGAGAGATCCAGAAAGTATTTAATGTAGGTTGGATTGCTGTGCCATGAGTGGGGGGCAATCCTGCCCTTCTTTCAGCTCTAGGGAGAGTTTTGCTGAAAACAAAACTGCATTCTTTATCTTATATGGGAGAAGTCTGTTTTTACAATCATTTTTCTGGGTGAATATGTATGTGTGCATGTGGTTTGTTGTTTTGGGGTTTTTTCCTTCCCACAAATTGCTTTTTTAACCTTAGGAGTGAATGAAAATTAGAAATGTTAGGCAGTGCAAAGAACTGTGAGAGGATGTGCTGCAGAATTTCTTGCTTTTTCTGTAACCATGGAAGAGCCAAATTTAAATTATTTCTTTCTGTAGAAAGTACTTCTCCATAATACTCAGTTTTGCCATAGTTTTCACCTGAATTAACTATCCAGTTATGAGACTATATAAGGGTTAAAAAAAAGCCAGTAAAAAAAGTTTTATTAAAACTTCCATTGTAGGAATAGATGCATGAATTTTAGTTGTTACTGATAGAAAGAGGTAAGAAAATATATGCTTTTAGGAGGGAATCCAAGGGAATAGGTAATTCTTTAGGTAAAAAATAATCTTATATATCAATTTTTTTCTGTGGACTGACATGAAATTATAAATAGTGTTTCACACCTACCCTGCTTGTCCTTAACTTCATACATGTAACTTTGGGCTGGCCTCTCTTCCCTTGTCCTTCTCTGCCAGCCAGAGAGGACACAAAGCTCTGCTCTGCCACTCCTTTTTCAGAGACATGCCCACATGCATTGAATGGGGCTTCAGGCAACCTTTGCTATCTAATGGAACAGCTGCTTCTGCATCACCATGCAAAGCCTGTGGGAGAGTTTTTCACAGAATCACAGAATGGTTTGGGTTGGAAGGGACCTTACTCCACTTTGATCCAGCCCCCTCTGCCATGGGCAGGGACACCTTGCGCTAGACCAAATTGCTCAAAGCTCAGTCCAACCTGGCCTTTTACCACTCAGCTTTGTTTCTCCATCAAAGAGATGAGACATTTATGTCAGTTTTCTCATTTCTAAAGCACTTTGGAGTGCTCCTCTCAGCCAAGGTCTCAGCAAGACAGGTTCCCAGCCAAAAGCTGGCATTGCTTAGGGCTGGGTCCTGTCTTATTTGGGCATATTTGAACATACTGATGTTTTTATTTTCCTATTATTAGAGCAGTTCATTTTCTGCTTGGGTCTCTCAGCTGTCTGTGGAGTATTGTACCTGACATCCCCAAGGTCTCCTGGATGGGCCAGGCAGGCAGTGCCAGGGCTGGAGGAGAGCCTGCCACATGCCAGGCTGCCCTTGATGCAGACACTGAACTGACTGCATGCTCTTGCTGAGATGGTACAAACACAGGATCTGCTGGGAGGCAAGAAGGGAGAAGGATACATGCAGGGAAAACTGGAAGCAGGGAAGCCCTAGATTAAAAAGATGCTACATGAAAAGTTTGTTGTGGGACTGATACTTCAGGGATATCTGTCCCTGAACCATTTATAAACGACTGGTAGCTGCATCATTGTCCCCAGGCAGGAGGGGTTTTGCACAGTTGGCCTCCATGCCTGGGTGCCTCCACTCCTCTTTGTGCCCAGCACTGAAGCAGGATCTGATTTGTGGGATGTTGGAGGAACTGGGACTTGTTTGGTGGTCATGCTCCCATCACATGTGAACCTCTGCCTGCTTTCCACCACCACAGTCTGCAGAGGGTGTTATCCTTACCCACCTGGCCTGGCAAATGTCTGCCATCCTGCTCATTCTGAAAAACACCAGGAAGAGGAACAACAGGCCAGGTAAGTCCCCACCACCAGAGGTAATCATATATATGCAGCCTTTCCCCTTTAGCTCCATGAAAGGAGCTGGGAAAAGCTAGGTAAATCCCAGGCAGATGGTCTGTGCACTTTGACAGCAGCTTCAGACCTTCCAGAAGGAATATCTGCCTTGTTTTGCTGAAAGAAGGGCTAAATCAAAACAGGATATTATTTATCCCAAAGCACATTTTGCCTCTTCTGCCAGTGCTTGCAACAAGTCAGAGTGAACTACAGTGGCTGCCCTTCTCAGATCAGTCTGTACCTCACTTCTGCAGCAGCACAGCACTTGTGTGATGCTCTGAGATGTCTCACATCTTTTTTGAACTGCTAACTTCGGTTTGGTTCAGCTTCTTGCTGTCTAAGAGCTGGACTTGTGTTTCAGCATGCCTCTAGCAGCCAGATTCCTCCACCCTCCCAATATCCATGCTTCCAGAGCCATACTGCCACAACGAAAGATGTAACTTGTTTCCAAAACAACTTCTAAGAAACTGGTTTTCAGAACACAAGTTATCCCTGTCCCTCCGTGTCTGATGCACAGGCAGGTAGAAGCCGTCGCATCCCTAAGGCACACCTTGATCCTTGGGAATTTCTGGCCCTTTGGAGGAAAATGCCAACAAAAATACTAGGGGAAAAAATGTGCAAGCTATAATTGTTTTTTTCATTTGTTGATGTTTTTCTACACAAAAATTCAGAGTTTCATCCCTGCTGTTGTTAGTACTAAAAGAGAAACTGATGAAAGCCACAGTAGATTTGTTTCATTGGATCCCATAATACATCATTCAAAAGGTGAGTTGCAAACAGTGGTTCTAATTTTATAACATTAACCTCTGCCACTCCTCCCCCCGTAATCCCAGCCACTTTGAAAAAAATCTATCTTCTTGTCAAATACGTGATTTTTTTATTGATGTGATATATCCAGCAGTGAAATGGATTCCCCTTTTTACAAGGTATGACAATTTTTTCTATGAAGTATTTCCATTACAGGAGGGTTTGATTGATTTGGGAAGCATCCTAGATAGTGACGGGCTGGTCAAGAATAAATTTGCCTGAACGTTTCTGTAGAGTGCTGTTTCTAAATGGGCTAACGCTGTTCCTAGTAAGATTGTGTAATGTTTGGAAAAGTTGCTTCTTGTGAAACAACTGCAATATCATATCATTTTTATATCCCTCAGTTTGGCAAATATTCATGTTTTTCACTTTTTCTTCTGGGAGGACTTGTCCATATGACCTGAAAAACTTTGGTCTTTCTTAATGACTCAAGTTGAAAGCAAGCAGTAGTGGCCTCTGCCAAATATTGATCTGGTCCTGGAAAAGGCCAGCCAGCTGTGGGCTGCTCTGGGTAGAAGGTGTACAAGGTTCAAACTGCCCTTTGATCAGGCTTCATCACTTCCTGTCTTATTTGAGAGTCAAAAATCAGAGATCTGCCTTTCATGGGGAAAGTTGAACTATGCTGCTCTGCTTCTCTTTTGTATGCTTTGTCCTGAACTCTTCCCTTTGCACCTGCTCCTTCAGCAGTTGCCAGATAACAAATACGTTGGTTATTCCACATTTTTGTACAAGTGAAGAAAAATGCATTACTGAAGTGAGTTTCTCTGACAGATGCTGTACAGGGTGCTGCACCCACAGATGTGACCTCTGTGCTGAGTTGTGAGGTATCCTTTCTTTTGAGCAATGCCCACTCAGGTGGAGAGCGCACTCAGTGGAGCAGGATTGTCGGACAAGTCACCACAAAGTCATGGCCTCAAAGACTCTCTATGGAGGGTGCTGCTCACTCATCAGTATGAGAGGAATTTCTTCTGTCTAGTACTAGCTCTAGAGAGCCAGGCATCTCTCTCCCACCTTTCTCCTTCTGGTTTTGCCCACAATGAACAACTATGACTTCTCCATCACCCGTGCTATTGCCATAGTATTTTCAACTTGTCTCTAGAGGCAAGTCCCATGCAGAGCTGTTGCAGATCTTCAGGTCCAGTCCAAAATGTGGAACAGCAGTGGCAATTCTCGAGACACCCTATGATGTGTCCATGACACCCACATCAGTTTTCCCATTTTGCCCAGGGAGACAGACCCACTGTGAGCAGGATTGATGTCTGGTCCCCAAGCCAAACTTCCCTCCCCTGCCTACTTGACCCTGCTCAACAGGACCTGGGAGACCCCAAAGCCACCACCTCTTGGTGCCATGGGGCCTCCTCACCTCCTGTGTGTTTTGGATGAGCAGCTGTGTGTGTGTGTAGCTCTTGAGTGATGGGTGTGGTCATGCGGGCGCAGCCGCGATGGCTCTGCCTCGGGCTCCTTGCTGCCATCCATCCGTGCCACGACCACAGGCTGGGACCAGCACCAGTATGGAATCACTGTTCTTAATTACAGCTATTTTAGTGGAGACTACATCTTCCATGGGAGAAATTATCAGGATTTGAGAAATGCCAGACAGAATCAACTGGAAAAGCATGAATCCTTTTGTTGGCATTCCCACACCATGATTTTAATGTTTAAGAAGTTTTTTCCCCTCACTCACACAAAAAGACAGTTGATGCAAAAAAAGCAGAGATTTAGCCCAAAACAGTCCGTTCTGGATTTGCATAGTACTGTTATTTTTAAGAGAAGCTGGCTTACCTCCAAACTCATATGCCAGAGGCTGAAAGAGCTAAATTTAAATACCAAAGTATTTCAAATGGGTATTTTACATTAACAGCAATCTCATTTATTTTAGTTTAGTGTTTTCACATAGTTTTTCAAAGTTAAGCTAAACCCACTGTATAAGACTGAGTGTTTCATTAATTTTTATAAGAGTTATAAGAAGCATATGTTTTAAAGCTTCCTTTTGTAACACAGCAAAGTATACTGTAGACATATTTATTTACATAATGGCTGCATTAGAAGAAATTTTCATATGGAAAAATGCAGCAATACCAAGTAACGGTTACCACAAAGTTAAAAAAAATAATGATATGGGGTGACAAGAAGCAGAAGTAATTAAAAAATGAAATTACAGGATGTGATTTTTTTTTTAAGCACTCAATCTGAGCATATTTCCACTCCTATCACAAAGCCAATGGAAGCACAGCATTCTACAGGAAACTTTCATGAGAAATTGCAAAAAAAAAAGTTCTGTGAAAGAATTGAAATATTTCACCTAGAAATCCAGATCTTCATCTTAAAAAGGTGAGAAATGATGGTTTTAACTTTATTAATCTGGTCTATTTGCTGCTCTTTTCTGTTCAGGTTTGGTTCAGCTTGCAATTTTTTAAATGTAGTATGCAGTGTGTATATAACATATGTAAATTAAATGCTTTTCTATGGTACAGCCATAAACGAAAAGCACACAAATGTAAATGTTTTTACAATAGCAAAACAAGAATTGACACAAAATAATCAAACTTCTTCTGATGAGAAAATTTGTGATGTATCTCAGGTGGTGGCAAAAAATTTCATTTTCCTGCAAGAAAAAAACCCTGCCAGCAGCTTATCAGCTCAAAGTTACCACAAAAATTATTGAAAAGTGTTACAGCCAATAAACTACATCAGCACATCATCTTACTAGAATCAAGTCAGCAGCTACTGTAACCTCCTTTTGTTTAAGGAAAAGTTTGAAAGGAGCCTCAAAATGTAATTTGTTTTTATAGGCTTTCAAGGCTTAATAACTGTAAGCCTGACCTTAACAGGAATTTGAATTACCAGCTAAAATAATTTATAGAAGGTGCACTTAATAGATTTTTTATATATAAAAGACATTTTTTTTCCTCTGCCTTGACTGAAGAGCTGTGGTTTTTGTAGACATATGTACTTACATTCTGCGGGTAGTTTCATAATCTAAGTTTTTCAGCAAGAGAGTAGGTTTTTACATCAGGTATATATTTTGAGGAAAGCACAAGTGTTTCACTTTTTTCTCTGAATACTGGAAGAACATCACCAAGATTTTGTTTTCAAAAAGCCTCTAGGATTGAAACTATTGTGTCCAAGAACAATTGGTCCTAGTACAGAACCTGACCTGTTGTAAAACATTAAGGTGGAGCTAAACCTCAGATAATCTAGTGAGTATATGAGGATAGCAGCAAAATCAACGTTGCCCCACTGTTCCAGGGATTTGTTTCAACGTTGAATAACAGAACTCTTGACTTCTCTCTGCAGAAAATTGTGTGATGTCCTGCTCAGTGAAGGCATGCATTCCTGGAAGAGTAGAGGTCCTGAGAATGTCAAAAGCTCTTGAAAACAGGTCCAGTTTCCACTTTGCCAGACGCTATGGCAAAGACTGCTCTGAGAGCTAATTTTGGATAATGAGCAATCAGCAGGGGCAGAACATCCTGTAAGTATCTACAGCTGAACACTCTTAAACAAGATTGGGATCACCCAGAGCTTTTCTCCTGGGTGTTAATATGGTGATTAAAGTTTACAAGAGGCCCATGGTTTTATTTTGGTCTTGTCACATCCAATGGCATCTAGGCAGGAAATCTGCTTAAATGCATCGATGTTTTTGGTCACCTATGTGCAGAATGCCTGACATGCTTGTGTAGAATAACTGCTATATGAATTTAGTCATGATTGCTGTATAAATGATAAGGTGTGACAGGATACTCGAAAATATTATTTGGATAGATATACTTCTGCTTTATTGTGCCAGAGCGTCTTGAAGTACAAATCTTGTGCTGTATGTAAAATAGATATACTCACAGATGTTTGTAACATGTAAATGTGCTCTCTGTCACTGTGAGAAATACCTCCTTCAAGCTGGCAATGTCTGCTGACAGCACTGTGTACTAGCAGGTCCTGTCATCTATTGCTACGTACGCTTTTCTCCACATAAGTCAACATGAGACCTCCTACTTGCATATTTTTGTGTAAATTTCTTTGTCAATATACAGAGATGAACTGCCAACTTTTGGAAGGTGACCTACTCAATAAAATATGTAGAGTTGTTTCTTCCACTTTCTGTTTCTGTTCTTTCTCACCTTTGTATTTAAAAGACTGTCTTGAACAGATAGGATCAAGTGAGTCTTATCAAGGTCAGAGTTTCTTGCTCTAGCACAGATTTGAATATGAAACTTTGTAAATATCTGACTCCCAAACATCTTTGAAAGCCATATTTACCACCAATGGTTTGCCTGTAATTGTGGTCAAATTTCTGCTTGCTTTGTTTCATTTCTATTTTTAGAAGATTCATCCAATTTAGTTAAATCAGAAGTTGATTTAGTTTATTTTGATCTACATTTAAATGGGATCTGTGAACAATTTTCTTTGTTTTGTTTTGGGTTATGGTTTTTGACTATTGACTACAAAGCTGAGAACAACTAAAGTTTCATGGGGATGAATTTATATATTTTCATTTTTCTCTCTTAAAAATGCTTCAAACTTAATTTTGAAGAAAGTAGTCACTTTATTTCCTTTTCTCCTTTTCTTTTTCACTAAGAAGAAAATGATATCTCATGGCAATAGTGGTTAGAATGGTCACTGTCACTAGAAGGGATGCAGGCATGCAAAGCAGTTGCCCCAGCTGCAGGGCTAGAACACGCTTAGGGAAAGTTTTCTCTGGTTGGGTCCCTTGACCGTGTTCCACTGTGTACAAAGCACCTGGATTTTTTGGGAACTGGCACTCACCTACATGTGGAATAGTTTGCCAGAGGTGTTTATTTGGTACCTCTCTCATACACACTATGACTCTTCCACACATGGAGTAGAGAGCAACTGTAGAAACTACTGAAACATAATCTCCTACATCGACCCACAATTTGATGGTTTGAATTAAAATCCTTTGAATGTGCTCAAGTAACTCAATGGGTACTGACAGGCACTTTCTGTAAGACCCCTCTTGGACCTGAGGGAATAAATTCCTTGCCCACATTGCCTGGTTGTAGGGGGCAGGAGGATGGCCAGCCCTGACTCATTTATTCACCTGTAGGTGTGTATGTGCTGTTTGATATGTTCCCAGAGCACCACATCTGGGTTTAATTTGCTGATCACTTGGCCGGGGTCTCCTATACTTTTACATAATATCTGCCAACCTTATGCCAATGTCCCAGGTGTCATGGGATATGTCTGTTAGTTGCCTATACCAACAGACAATGGGTAGGGCATTTAGTTGGGCCACATCTGTCTCCTCAGTTTTGAAGACAACTGTCTTTAAATGTTGACTATTAAGGCTTGATTACCTCTTTTTCTTTCTCATCCTACTTTATCTTGAGCAATGCAACAAAAAAAAATAGTTGTCCAAGTTATTTTCCCTAGCATGTATGCGTGCATAATATAAGCAAAGGGATGATACTACGTCTTTGTGGGAAGGTTTCTGTGGGCAGAATTGCAAATAAGTAAGAAAACAGCAAATTGGAAAGCATTTGTTATGCCATTTGCCCCAATTTGATTTAGAGTTGCAAATATGTAAGTTTTCTATATTAAGTGCTGATTTTTTTTGTGTAAACATAGATGGGCGTGGGGAAGAAAAAACACAATCGAGAGACTCATCTTGGTAAACAATTTCAACAGAGGTTCTAGAAGAGCTGCTGAGACATGATTCACACTCAGATCTGGGCTGAATCACCAGGATGTGAATATGTTAACCTGGGTGCTTGATACACTTGGACATGCTGTTAAGATCAGAGAGAACAGAAACCAGAAAAGAAGGTTATTTGTTTATCACAGAAAAAGAAGCAAACATTTATGGGATGTCAGCTCAAATGCTGAACTAGTTTGTTGATACGGTAATAAGACTCAGGGCAGAGATGGAGTTCCTCCAATTTTGTGCCTGCAGTGTCAACCCACACCTTGGTTCTCAGGTGATCTCAGTTTTAAAGGCTGTGTCCACTTTAAGAATATTGCAGAGTGAGATTTTTATTTGTGTTTGCTCTTTTCCTGCTCTACACTGAAGATGAAACCATCATGAAGGTTTCATGCATCAGAATGCAGTTACTTTTGATAAACTTCTGGTATCCATAAGCAGGATCTTGTCCTCTGTGCTCAGTGTGGAGAAGGTCAACTCTCCCTGTGGTACCTCTCTCTACATTTTCCATAATGATGAGTCAGCTTGAGGGTTGACTCAGAAATACCTGTCTGGAAGGAATGAAGAAAACAAAACCAGGCTCTTTTCAGTGGTACCCAGTGACAGGACCAGAGGCAATGGGCATCCATTGAAAACACAGGAGGCTTTGTCTGAACATTAGGAAACACTTTTTCGCAGTGAGGGTGACCAAGCATGGAATGAATTACCCAGGGAGGTGGTAGAGTCTCTGTCCTTGGAGATACTCAAAATGCAGCTGGATACAATCCTGGACAGCTTGCTCTAGGTGATTCTGCTTAAGCTGCAGTGGCAGACCTGAGTGATTTTGATTTTGAAGGGCTCTATTATCACAGATTCTGGATTTATTTGTCTCAAAAGTTCATAAACATCCAGAAATCTCTGGCAGTTCTAGAAAAAGAAGATTCATTTCACCTTCTAAACCTGAGAGGGTTTTAATTAAAAACTTTGCTGTGAAGCATTTGTTTAGCCCTTTACTATGAACGCACTTGTGGTCCGCAACTGCGAACCATGAAGAAAGGTCATATGTTTCTGAGTCCTTGTACAATAGCTACAAACACCGATAGTTATTAATGGTCTAGAATGGCATATAGTAAAAACATGAAAAGTGAACCCAGAGGGAAGTCAACCATTAACTTCAGAAGCAGAAAATCTTTTGAAGTTGGAAATTTGCTAGCTGTGGAAGCTTCATCAACTCCTTATTATTTACAGTTTACTCTCCAAATGTGATGCTGGTAAAAGGACAGAACAGCTGGAAAGGGAGTGATTTTCTTGCCAGGTCCATGGACCTCTGATTACAAACACATGACTGAATGACATACAAAAATGACAGGGTTAGTAAGTATCTTATGCTGAGGGTATATCACCAGTTGTACTGTTCTCTGGAATTAAAACACTTGCAAATACCTAGCACTACAGCAAAATTTAAAAAACCAGCCTTTGCAGCTTATTTTGCACACAAGGAAATAGCATATCACATTCTTCCTTGGTTTCCTAAATTTTTCTAATAGTGCAAATTAAAATAGATGGTGCACGGGAGTCTGTGTGCATATGCACACAGCATGTGTGTAGACAAATACAGATATATATGCACACACCTGCACATATTTCTATGGAACAGGAGTCATGCTCTCTAAACAGTGTACAGGGCTTGGCCCAAACTGTCCTGCCTGTGTGAAAGAAATAGTTTAGACTATATCAAAGGAATAAAGAAAAAAAATAAGCTGCCCCTTTAAGTGAGATCCCAGCAACTGTGGCAGGATTCATGCACTTTATTTCTAGGTAAGCTGCAATGCTTTTCAGAATGTTCAGAGTTAATATTCATTACCTAACCATAATTTTTTTAATATATATAATCAAACCCCATATGATTTAGACTGCGTTGTTTTCCAGCATATCTTTCAAAAACAAGCAAATAATAACAACAAAACAATAATTTGCTGTGTGACACAGTAAGAAATACTGTGCTAGTGGTTTCTGTTGCATCAAGGTGTGCAGTGAGGTACATAATGTCTGCTGTCCAGCTCCCATACCAGCAAAAACCACACAGAAGTGTGTGGTTATAAAGACTCCACTGCAATATTTTTGCAACTGTTCTGCTGGATAGAATGATATGTATTTTTCTGTAATTTTATACTTCTCAAAGAATAACAGCCACTACAGATTTGCACACACTCCATTAATTATAAATTTTGGATTTTTAAAGCAGATATGTTTCTGCTTGATTTTCACTCCAAATATTTTGCCATTCAGGTACACTTCTTTTAAACATCATTATGTCATTTTCACTTTTATGTTGCAGATTGATATTTGTAAGTTCAGCTATACTGGAGTTAGAGTTGGTGTTGAATTACAGCCTAAAACTATAAATAAATAAATAAATAATAAATTGGATGTAAATAAACATAAATAAATTGGAATCACCTATGCCCAGAGTTATCTCCAAAGACATAACAGAGTTAATAAAGCTATTTTAATGAACTGGTTCTTAATTAAACAGTAATTCTAACAGTAGCATGAAGTTCCTTTCTAGGTGCTGTTTGGTCAAAGAACAAATGGCATCAGATAAATTGCCTGTTTAGAGTATAAATAAATGTAGCAAAATCACAGGCCAATGGGAAAGAAAAAGGCCATTGAGAGTCTGTGAAATCAGATATGGAAAATCCTACTTTTATCTCCCCCTATTGTTAGTCATTGTTCTCCATCTTTCTACCTTCCCTGCACATTCAGCAAGTGCCAGATCAACATTAGGCGAAGGATTTTTCCACTTACATCTATTCTAGCCGACAGGGATGACGACAGCCTGTTATCTGTTGCCACAGCTCCAAGGAGCCTCAGTCAGGGATCCTGCGGTGCTTGGGTTGATACAAAATGTAGAGACAGTCTCTTGGTCTGCCTCAGAGCAGCTGCAGCCTAAATACTTGTCACGTATCTCACTCTCCAGGCAGCTGCAGAAAATGGATCACACCCAGCACCCACCGTCGGCACCAGCAGTGCCCTCAGCAGTGGGGTGCAACGGGGCACAGTGGAGCACCTGCCCCAAGAGACATTGATTTCTCAGTCCTAAAGCAGCACTGGTGATACTCTGCTGCTGCTGTTACCTGTTAGCTAATATTTAAGTTGAAATACCAAATAAGATAGTAGGCTGATTTTAGCACCAGATGTACCTGAGAAGAATCAAGGTAAAATTACCCATCCCATTTGTTATATTTAATCCTAGATGCACGTTGCTAATGCATTCCTGTATTTCCTTACTAGTATCCATATTGATATTTCAAGGAAAATAACCATCACCACAAGCTCTGTTGTTTGTTGGAGGGTTTTTTGAGTTCTGGTGGTGCTTTCTGAGTTGTTCTCATTTTTGAGTTTGTGGTTTATACTGCCACATCCTCAAAAAATGTATACAATAAGCAAAGCACCCCCCCCCCCCCGGAAGCCATTTATTTTCCTTCCATATGCACATCCCCACACTTACTTATATATAATGTAAATAGAGTAGGTTGGAAGATAGTCACGAGGGAGAATGTTGTGTTTTAAAGTCATTGGAAACAGAAAAGTTATGCTCTCTCTCTTCAGTAATAACAAAACAGTGCTTATAACTCTTATCGAGCAGCCTGCGCAACGTCTACATCCTTTCCCTAAATTCAACAAACGGTCCCAAGGAGTGGGAAGATTAGCTGTGGGGTTGTTTATTTTTGATGGAGTTATGGACATGTTCTCCATGAGTGAGAGAGAGGAGGAAAATAAAATCTTGTTTGTAGCTATCTACAGATCTGTCCTGACTTCTTGCAGTGGGAGAGAATAATGCCAAGGGATTTAGGATGCACACAGATGCAGTGTTCTTCCTGGTGGTGCGTTCATAGTCAGGGGCTTCACAGCCCTTCATTTCCTGCAGCCAGAGAAATGGTGGGATAAGGAGTGTTATGGCAACTGAACAACCACTTCTTTAAACATCCCACGAAAGCTCACAGTGTCCTGTATTAAGTGTGTGAGAGTTAGTCCCTGTACTTAACATATGGACATGATTGGCAACAACAGAAAAAGACCCCTGTTATTATTCTTTTTAGGCTCAAAAATTTACAATTTCCTGTCTTTCACAAATACTGATTTAGACTTCAGAGACTAGATGCTCTTTGTGAGACCTTCACCATGGGAGGAATAAAGGATATTGTATGTAAGCATCAGGAGTTAGTAGTTGGTCTCTACATCTTTTGTTTGATATCTGAACTGAGAAACCAGAACAAAAAAATTTCAAGATTAGCTTTAACTTGTTAGGTGGAGATAATGTTCTTTGTGGGTTCTAATTTTCTCTGTGTCTCTCTCTGCTTTTATGTGTGTGTGGGCATGTGCGCACATGCACAAATACAGGTGATCTCTGCATGATTTTGGGGAGAATTCTTTTATAAATGAAAGAGAGACCTTGAAACAAAATTGTATTTTGAATTGAAACAATTGAAAAAAAACTCTTAAAATTATTTCTGTAAAATATATAAGTCAGAAAACATTTCAGGTATTTGGATTCAGTTTTTTCTGATCTTATTTGCTAAATTCCACAGGGTTTTATAGATAAATTTGGTCAAAGTATGATTGGTCAAAGTTTCAGTAATTCCATTCATGTGAAAAATTTGCTAAGATGCACCAGCTGTCTTTTCCACAACAGATCTATAGACTAGGTAGTGAAAGATAACTGAATTCAGCTTTCAGGTCACAGGGGAGATCACACGACAAAAAGACATTATAGACTATATATTGAGGGGGCAATGTTGGGAGGCAATCTCAAATTAGAAGCTAGTAACAAAAATAAAAATAACATGTCTCTTTTGCTGCTAAACCTGCTTACATATATTTCCCCCTGTGCATTACTTAGTTTCCCAGTTCTGCATTAGATGCATTACACAGTAAATAAAATTCAGTGCAAATTTACCTACAGCCCCGCCAACTGAGTTGTGCCAGATTTTTGCCAGTGAGCCTGACCCCATGGAAACTCCACCTATGCATATGCACTTGTATAAGTGAGAGTAACTTTGGTATTCATGTTTGGAAGTTGCAGCAGAAACCTTTGCTTTTAGTCTTTTCCCTCTCTGGATTTTGCCAGCAAACAGCAGTAGGCTGGAGGCCACTGAGATAGGCTCCACATGGAATCCCACAGCCAGCAGCTCTCACCAGGAACGAGGGCCCGGGGCAGGAGCTTCAGAAAGGTTAGGAGTTATTTTAATTTTTTTTTTTTTCTTGTATTGCTGAGGGAGTTTGTCTCAGCCGTGTTTATCTGGTGTGGAAGAGGAAGCTCGCCGGCAGCATGATGCATGGGCGGCGAGTGCCGGCATGAGGTCATGGCGAAAGGGAACAGAGCCCGGCTGTGTCACACGAGCTGGGGAGGGAGCTGCTGTGGCGCGGGACGGCCACTTTATCAATTAGGTAATGTCTGGGGGAGATTGGGGAGAATTTCATTACATTGTGTTGGGCCGTGCCGCTGATGTGTTACCAAACATCTGCAAGGGACCCTGCAGTTTCTGGGGCAGCATGGGCTCAAGCCGAATCCTGCTGCCACAGACTGAGCAGAGGGAAGGGGCGTGGAAGGGGAAGAATGATAACTTACCTCCAAAACAAAATCCAGGAGGGCTTTGCCCTTGATAGGCTTCCCATTGAGGCGTGGGGGAGATGCTGATCTGTGCATTGTGTGGTGGAGATGGTGGGATGAAATGTTCATGTGTGCTCAGATATCCCAGCCTGTTGCGCATACCCTTGATGAGCAGGTGTCTTTGGAAAGCCCACTAAGAGCCTTTGTAAAGTCTTGGGGATTTTTTCCCCCCACTTTTACCTTTTGAGAAAGACCAAATAGCCAAGAGGTGTGAGAAACAATATGGAAACAGTGTGCCAGCCTTCGTTTTTAAAATGCAAAGCTAATGATTTGAAAGCAAACTTACTGCTAAGGGCCAGCTCAACATTCTGATATCTCAGAGCCATAATTGACCTAGTTCTCCCAGTACTCCCATCAGGAAGGCCTGTAGGGAGTCCTCCGCTCACTCACAAGACAACGTGCATCTCTCAGGGATGGGGCAGTCACCATGAGCCATCCCACTGACAGAAAACGTCAGGTGCCTGCTCACTGAAGAGTGTGCCCTGTAGACATTTCCAGCTTTGAAATCACAGCTGATTTTTCTAACCCAGTCTCAGGGGAAGCAGCAGAAGAGCAGAGCTGACCTCTATGGTTCCTGATCCTGGTGAGCACTGGGATCTCCAGGCTCCCTGCTGTATGCATTAACTCCCAGCAGTGTTAAACAATGCTTCACAAACACTGCAAAGCAATGTGCCCCCACCCAAGAAGCTAGAAAATTGCTTAAGTTACACATTTTGTTTCTGCTAGTGCAAGGAGGACACATTTTCCATCCTCCTGTGAGTGCCAGTGGGCGCCCAGGCAGTGCATGGGGGCTATAAAGGGACTGGTGCAGCTTAAATCAGGATTAGTGCTGTGGCATCTGGGGAGCTGCGCCAGCAGGGAGCTGACGCGAGAGGGAAATCAGGCCCCGTAGAGCAGGCTCCCCGAGTGACATGTTTATTCCTGCCAAGCTCCCATCTTTTATCCCCTAAACAGAGCAGCCTGGTAAGCCCCTCTAAGTCTCTGGTATGCTAAACTGATATGGGAGCCCTGCTCTCACTCTGCTGGAAGGCAATGTGGTGGAAAGGGGCAAGGACTACATGTTTTGGCATTGCCAGCCAGGGCTTTCACTGCCCATTCAAGCACCCAGAGGTGCCCTGCCACAGGATCAGCTTTTTCACAGACCCCAGATGCTATCTGCAACCTGCTGATGGAGAGGGAAGGAAGGAGGGAGGGCAATGGAAAGCTGCTGATCAGGGGAAATGCAGCCCTCCTCGTCCTCCCTCCTCCCCTTCTCACCTGGGAGCAATTGATTTAGGAGCTTTTCTTAAGTAAAAATTTCATCACGAAAGAGCTTTCTTCAGAGAGCAGCTGAGAAATTGTCTCTCCCCCCTCTCTCTTATTTATGTACATATGTGTGTATGTTTCTGGTTAGAAAGAAGCACCTATCCTGACCAGGTGGCAGGAACTCAAACTAAGGGGTTTATTTGCTATCCTTCCCCGGAAAACAATATGCAGTTTTCAGGCTTAAGGTGTCACAAAAAATTACTAAAGCATCACTGCCGATATCTGAAAATTTCTTGTGATGGATTATAAGGAATATACCTTGACCTTTCATATGAGCCTGGAAGGAGTGCTTAGGAGACAGCAAGTAGAATTCCTAACATTTTCAGCATTAGAATTTCAATAAAAATCAAGTAAAGCCACAGGATAACCACAGCTACCCTTAAAATCTATGCTATTACTGAGATAAGTTTTGCTTTGCTTCTGAATCCATGCTCAACTTTCTAGACTTTAAACACAGGATGTAAGAGCTGTGTCCTGATTCTTGCTCTTGTGTGTGGACACTGGGCAGGGCCATTCTGAAGAGCACAGATATTCCACCACGATATTGAGGGACTTCACATCCTCTCCCATGGAGTGTTTTGTATGGTCAAGGCCTCAATGGTCTGTGTTGCACCATGATAAATAAAATATATTTCTAAAAATTTCTTAGAAGAAAAGTGACTCCTTTTTGAAAAAAATTAGGTCAAACTTACAAGTGACTCCAGGTCTACAGAATGTGAAGACATTTGAACTTCCTTCAGTAATTAAGGAAGTCTTGCCACACATAGAAAACTACCCACTGGCTCACTTCTGGAGACTTTCAATATTCAGCATAGTAATAATGAGATACAGAGCCCCTACCCTGAACTAGACATAGAGCTTACAGTAGTTTTCTTTAGAAAAATCCCCATATAGACTATTTGGTGGTTTTCTCTTTGACCGCACAGGAAAATTTAGACTGTGGTAAGATCTTCTTTCCCCTACCTTCTCGTGGATTTCCAGTAGCAGTCTAGGAGACATGAGTAAAAAAGCATGAAAACAATTTTTCCCTATTTCATTTTATTTGTTGTTATTTTTTTTTTTCTTGAAAGAAGCCTCAGGGTATTAATTCTGATTCCCTGAAGAGAAAATGTTTTAACTGTTCAAAGGGGACGTTAAAACTGGATATGTTCGTTTCTTTGTTGAAACCTTATGTGAAAACTTTATGTAATTACCTTCTTTTCTGGATTAAAAATAATAATCAAAGCAAAGACCTGCAGAAAGGCAAGAGTGTCTTTCATTAATACCATGGAACGAACATCTTTCAAAATAGCAGAGCTTTTGGAAGATGAACAGTTTAACTGAACAGAATATTTCCTGAAAGAATTCATTGTCACCTAAACCAGATTTGTAAGGAAAGCATGCTATTGAAAATGGCTTAACTCCAAGATTTGTGTACAAAACACAAAAAATGCACCACTTTGTCAGTAACTGTTATTTTAAGAAAAAACAGTAGTACCTAGTTTATACAAATCATTCTGCTTTTGTAGATGGTCACATAAATGTATTATACTTTTTATGAGAGTTTAAAGGAAGATGAGATTTAAATGTCTGACCTGTAGGTTTCCTAGAAATGAACTATTTAACAGCTCTTTACTAGTGCCTGGATATTAATACCAGAAGATATCTGGAACTATTGCAGAGCACCCCCAAATAACAATCAGGGATTTCCCAAAGCTTGGAGCCCTCCTTTCCCTTTCAGCACAGAAATAGTGACAGTGGCTGTAGTGACACCCCGGCACAGCCCTTTGGCTGTAGCCTGCTGGGGTGAGCACATGTGGGTTTGGAGTGCACTTAGTCACTACTTACTCAGTGTGTATTTATTTAAAATGATATTCTTTTGTAAACTTTCCTGGCAGTAAATTCATTATTTGAACTAATTGAGGAGATTAAACATAGAAGGACCATGATACAGCAGTTCACTAATGAAGAATCATGTTAGGGGAAGAGTCTGATCTTCTTTCATGATGAAGTATCAACTCTGTGGGATATCAGCTCCCAGAAAACAAACCAAAAGGGACTGCAGGGCTGCTCACCCAGCCAGATATTGACTGAGACCCCAGGGACCAGGAGGACTGAAAAGAGACATGTTAGAGGGAAGTAATAGCATTTGGGAATGGCAGTTCAGGAGATATCTCAGAAGAGATGGATGATGGTCTAAAAGTCTGCCTGAAAATCATCCAGGAGTAGATACATATATCTCTAGCATGGCTGCATGGGCAGGGAAAGGAATTTGTCAAGGTAAAAACTAATGATTTTTTTCCAAAAAAATTAGTTCTCTTTCTTATTGAATTAAAAGTCAATATTAATACCTGGATTCAAGTACTACATTCAAAATTTGGAATTAATGGGGGTTTCTAAAGTTGTAGAGAGAAAAGAAATCATAAAGCAGATAAATTCGGGGATTTGGACACTTTTTTTCAAGAGCTGGGCCAAGAGTTGCTGTGCTTAACAATAAATTTGGTTCTATTTTAAACTTTATTCTCTGAAACCTTTGTCAGTAGACCAGAATCAGTCTGTCTATCTCTGTCCTCCTGGAACCTAGGTTTCCTGAAGAGCATCTTTCACTTGCAGTACTCCCATGTTCCACTGCAAACTCTTATGTTTGATCTTTCCTTGAAGACTACGGGAGCCATGTGGACTTCGGAAATACTGCTCCCAGTTATGAAGCTGAGTCACAGGTCTCCTGAACCTGGATCACAATTAGCTGTACTCTGTTAATACAGACATCGCAGAATAAATATTTCTTCATCTTATTGCACAACATTCAATATGCAGTTAGCATAGACAGAAAGAAAGAAAGTGATACAGAAACAGATGGTAAAAAATTCCTTGCTATCTGCTGCAAGGGAAGAGCTTAAATGAGCCCAAAGACCACCCCATCATTGCTTTCTAGACACGAGTGCTTCTTCTCCCAACTTAGTGCTGCTTATAAGGAAACAAATAGAGATTCTTCTGTGTCTGAGGACAACTGTGAGCTAGAATATACCAAAATGCCATGCCAAACCTGTGTCTCACCTGACCCAGCAGAAGGAGTATCTTCTCCAGGTGTTTGCATCAACAGCCATCACCTCTAGAAATCTCCCATCCAACGAGATGGAGAAGGCCTCCCCTGCACAAATGATGGCCTGGAAGAAAACAAGGCTATGAGAAGCTTGTGGTGAGCAGCCCTTGTCTTGACCTTTGCTGAGAACAACTTTTGGTACTCCGTGGAGCTGCATAGCGAGGTGTCTGTCACTTGCTGTGCACAGAGAATTGGTGTGGTGGGTTCATTTGCCCCTTTTGGGTATGAGCACCATCAGTGACAGCAGTATGTTTGTTTGCTGGGCTCCTGCTTGCCCAAGACATTGTGGTATATTGTGGTATATTGTGGTATATTGTGGTGCGTGTTATCCTCCTGTGCTGTTACCATAGCTGAATGGAAATGGTGACACCAGTGTGTTATTGTCCTTGGTGCAACTGCTAATGGCCACCTAAAGTGTAGAAAAGTAATAAATGGTCCTTGAAATGTTACCTGCCTGCTACTCTCAGAGACAGGAAGCGATCTTGCCTACAGTCCTATGATTAGTCTGCTATTGAATGCTCAGGTTAAGTTGGGCTTTTGTCAACCTTACTTTGGTCAAATTAAGTCTTCTTAATTTAAGTTGCATTTTATACAATGGAGGCCTGAAACTTCTGCTGGCCCCTTGCAGTCTGTGTGAAACTTGCTGGTGGTAGGTAGGATAACCGTGAAGTTAGTTATTTTCTGTGGTGGAGTTTTTATTTTTTTGACCCTTAAATAAAGCTAAATTTCAAGAAGAGGATAATATATTTCCCTCTTTCCAGAGTTTTATGATGTCCTTTGCCTTCCTAGCCATATCTGCCCCATGCCTTGAAATGTTTTCGCCTATTGGCTTGTGTGTGTGCGTGCACATATGCCTGCTGCAAATTTTTGCGAGTGCATATTTATATCTTGGTGGCTGTGTTGCCAAGGAGCTCTGAAAGAAAGCAGAGCTGAGATAACTTCTAATCCACCTTTCTGTGATAATGTGGCGCAAGTGAAAAAAGCCAGGGGTCTTTCTCTGCTCTAGGTTTGGTAGATTGGGGCCTTTAACAGGCACTTGGGACTTTGCTCTTTCTGTCTCAGGGTTAGTGCTTGGCAGGGGAGAAAGCAAATATCTGGGGAAATGGAAACTGTAGACCTTTGCTTGAGGAAGACTTAGAAACTGAATGAATGTTTCTGATTGGGCCTGGGCAGATGGCAACTGTCCTGTTATCTGTGCCTTCTATCAAAGGGCTCTGTTTAGTTTTCCTTGTCCCTTTTGGAGAAGAGGTCACAGAGTTGGAGGTGTGTGAGTCCTGCCTGGGATGCTGTTGATTTCCTGGTTAAGAGGAGGGATGGACATGAAATGGTAGTACCACTCCTCAGTAGTATTTCAGATGTGGAAGTCCCTGTCCTTGTTTCCTGTTGCCCTGGAGGGTCTCTGGACTGTTGGCAGAGGCAGCAGGAATCCAAAACAAGCAATGACCTCCTTGTCCTTTCTTTCAGCACAGAATTTTGTTGCTTTTACTCAAAGCAGAGCCCCAACTTTTCCTATCTGGCAGAATGTCCAGGCTGTTGGACCATCCAATAGCTTTGTGATGTTCCTTTTCTGCTTCTCAGAAACTCTTCTTTCGAGTTGAGACAGACATACTCCAACTGCAGTGCCTGAAGGTTATCCAATACTCTGCTAAAAATGGGTTTGTTTTTGGAGTAGACATTGTCTGAAGAAAGTCGTCTTCATAGCAGAATTCCTGACTTGGCTCCTGCCTTTGTTACTTTTACATAATATAAATGCTTTTGCATGCTTCTTGGTAGCATGGACTTGCAGAGCTGTTTTGCTGATATTACCCTTGTGCAGCAAATAGGAAGAGACAGTTTGACAGACAATCTTTGGGGGATAATTAATTTTTCATTTTGACAAGGGTTTCAATTAAGTGTGATACTCTTCTTCATCTTCTGGATATTATGCATAATGGGCCAAATGTTCCCATGGTGTAACTGCATTAATGACCTCAAATAAGATGTAAACATATGCACCATCATTTGAAGTTATATCATCCAGAGGCTTCTTAGGATGTTCAGTGCTTTTGCCTTTTCCATCTCCATTCATTATCTGGCTTGGCTTTTCGGAGTCTTATTAGACTATAAAGATAGATCTAGAATATGGAATGCACACTTGGCATCTAACTTGTAGTGTTGCTGATAGGATGATATGTTCTGTAATTTAATGCTTTTGAATGGAGGGGTGCCAATAAAAAGGCAAGGCATCCATACTGGTCACTTTATTCTCACTAAAAATGTAAAGCAAATAGCAAACACAGGTGACAGTTTTGTTGCACAAGCTTAGATTAAAAGACATCAGTGACTAATTCTGCCACTTTCTGGCATTAGAGTTTTTAATTTTGCAGCCTTTCCTTTCTGCTACTATGACATTTGGGTTGTAATTTCCTACCCATGTGACATTTGCAACATAATGAAAATAGTAAAATGGGATCATGATTCTTGCAATAGCTAAGATCAAGATGTAACTTATAAGAGGTTAGAGTTCTGTTATTGCCATTAGACTGCAAAGGGCATCCTCTGTGCTGACTCCAGGCTCCAGAAGGCCAGTGTGTCTTTCTTTTCACCTTTTCACCTGTTCCAAAATTGCTCTTCCCAGCTGCTGCTCTTCCTGTCAATGTGCCCACATCTGCTTTTGTATCTGCTTTCCAATGTTCTTTCCTCATTCATCTGAGCTTCATCTTCTCGTCTCCTTCCTCTTCTCTGCTTATTCACCCCTTTGCAGCTTTGTCAGGCTGCTCTCATTCTTCTCTGCCAGAACATTATCAAGGGAAGCAGAGGGCACAACACAGGCAGCTGCTGTCAGCTCTCCTGTCTGGCTCCACGGAGACCCCAGATAGACAAGAAAAAAGAATAATTGCAACAAGCATTTCGCTTGGCCCTTTAGCCCTGGGATGTTCTGTGGAGACAGCCTAATCCAGTTGAATGTAAGAACTGAGGGAGGTTAGAGCAAGGGACCATCAGGGATCTTTGCAGACAAGCTAATATGTTCCAGCTGAACATTTGTAAGCATTACTTTATTTTTGCAGAGGCTTTGAATATGGGCAGAGGCAGAAAGCACATTCTTGATGAGATGACAAGCTACTTCCCAAATGCTAAGCCTCCACTCTCGAGCACAGGAGACCACAGAGCTCTGCACATGGTGGAGAGATATCCCAACTCTTCATCAGAAAATTATGGTTAGAGGAAGTCTTACCTGAGGCTAGTGCACCAAAATATTTCAGGATGGCAAGTGAATCAAAATTGCTAGCAAAGTTAGATTCCTGCTAGAAAGGCAGCCGGTGTGCAACTCCTGATATTGCTTATGGGAGAACAGGAGGAGATTTATTACCATTTTTGTTTTAATTCTCTCTGCTTCTTTGTGGTTTTGACAACAGCCCCTTCTCTATGATTTACATTCCTTGGTTCTTCTGCTTTTCTCTTTATTTGAAGTAACTTTAAGAGATCTCAAAACCAGTCCCCCTTTTCACACCTTCAGACACTAAGGAAATGATGCAACTCCTTTATGCCCCTTCACAAGACTGTGGTGGTGCTTTCCTGAGCAATGTTGGGTTCTCTTTCTCCTGTGACTGATGCACAGCTCTTGGGACGTGACCAGCTCCTGTCTGGTCATCTCTGAGACCATGCCTGTCCTGCTGCTCTCAGGTGAAGCTGTGGTGGTGGTGACTTGATTCCTACCTTGCTAGTACTTTAGGCTTCCTTCTCAAATCTGATACCCAAAATTGCTTCTTCATGGTGCTCTGCCAGTTGATGTGCTCATAGGATAAGAGTGAATTTTTGTGGTGGATATTACAGGGTGATGAGAAAAGGTGGTGTTATGTGTGACTTGAGCCGAGTGTTTTGCTAACCATTATGCTGCCTTGGAGGTACAATGAGGGGCTGGAAGAATCTTGTCTTTCCACTTCAGAAGCCCCTCTCTCTGAAAAATGAAATCCTTTTCAGGGATTCTCATGGATAGCTAAAGTCATCATGATCTTTGTAGGACTGTGAAACATATTGGTGTCACTCTACTCTCCAAGCCAAGGATACTGTAATATTGGAGAGTCAGATCTGGAATCAGGGCTCTCCCTTATCATTCATTTCTCTAAATGTGCTTGCTTTGCTCATGGTTTATGGGATGGGTTCTAGACAACAAAAACCTTCTAAATGGAAATCCTGAGTTTATAAACATCTCTTGTGTTGTGTTATGGGCCTTTTGTACTGGATTGGTGTCTAAGCTTAGCTCTGTACCTGTTCATCAGAGAATTTTTTTTTAAATCATTGTCCTCATGATCTGACTTGAGTAGAAATAAATGTGTGCAGTCAGTAGGTGTTGTGAGAGGAAGAGCAGAGCCTGCAGAATTACCATAGCTCCTCTGGCTTCCTCCAGGCTCACACGCTAGTGATACCAAAAATAAAGATTAACTGAGCAGGCAAAGTGTTCAAACATTAGGAAAACCATAGTGAGAAAGTGGTTTTGGACTGTCATAACTGTAATATGAAGTGAATCAAGTAAAACCTGCATGCTTGAGGAGAGTGCCTTAATGTGAAGTGATACATGCCTTTAGCAGAGTGATTCTCAAGTCCATTCAAGAAGACACAGTGCTTGGATGTGGGAGAATGAAAAAATGTAGTGTGTTTGTAGCTATAGAAAAGGTTTTTGTTGCAGCTGAGTAGTTGTAATAGAGTATCATAAAGTAGAATACAGAGAGAGTATTACATGCTTTAGACCCAGACAGGAGAAGAGTGCAATATTTATTAGAGGCTGGACACTGGATCTATTTAGAAAAAAAAAAAAGGAAAGCTCTCCTTGGAATTTGACATCTGCCTGGTAGCTGGATCCATTCCTGCTTTAACAGCCCACACAGAGTGACACTCTGCAAACACAACATTGTCACCTGAACAATTCACTCAACAGCTCGCTATGCTGTCAATCACAGCAGACTCATTTCTCTTCTACAAAATTTTTTTTTATACCCCCTCATTTTTTTTCTTTTGTCTCCAAGTCTTTGTTGATGTTGACAGCTCATCCTTTGGCCATCATTCATCCTGGCTACTGCAAACTTTGGAGAAAATAAAAACCCTGCTCCCCTAATCAGATTAGAGGGCCTGCAAATTGAATTCAGCCCCTCTCAGTGTCCCCTCAGCTGGCTGTCATTAGGAGCAAAGGCTGGCCCTTGGCAGAGGTCCAAACACCAGCTAACTGAATTTGAGATGCTGGAGTCTTGACAGGCCAACGAAGGTAATTGAAGAGCTGTGGGGATCTTGTAAAATTTCAGGCAGTAGGGATTACACTGAGGGGATCTTTGGGACCCATCAGTAAAAAGGGACAGAGCACTGAAAACCAGCTCTCCTCATTGTTAAGACTGACACAGATGAATAGAGAAAAAATATTGAAATGCAAAAATGAGGTTTCCAACTTACTGACTTCTTTGCCCCCTTCTCTGCCTCTGTCTTCACTGAATGCCCAAACCCAAGCGTCATTGATTGGTCGTAGCTCAAAAACGTCTGGAGGCCTTAGCCATTCTGTAAACATGCTGAATTAGTAAATGCTGTCTTTGAATAATATTAGTTCTTAAAATATTAAGAGCAGACTAAAAACTCATGCTTAGATTTATTTTCTGAAGTATCTTATCCTGGAGCCTTTTAAGTCTTTGCTTCATATAACTTTGCCTTCCAGTTCAAGCTGTCTTGCTTCAGCTGAGACCAGCTATTTCACAGCATAACACCATGTCTTGGTCGCTGATGTCTTTCCTTCCACCAGAATTTGCTAAATATACCAAGGCAGAGGGGAAACTCTTTTTAGCTAGTGTTCCAGCACTTATAAGTACTTATCTTGGCAAAAATGTTTTGGATTTTATCCACATGTAGAAAGGTTCTGATGGGGAAAACATAAATGTTCTGGTCTGTCAATACTTGTGGATTTGGGATGACATTAGCAAATTGTTGCACCAGAGGATAGACACCACAGATCCCATAGATATACCGGATAGATGTACCAGATTAAGACTAACTTCAAAAGAGAATAGCTGCACCTAACTGGGCTCCTTGGTATGCAGACCATGGAAGAGAAGTATTCCACTGTAAAAATGTCAGGTCTTTTAAGAAGATCTGAACTCCTGCTAAGGCATATAGGTGGATCTGTCCTGGGCACATGAAAGTAGCACAAAATGTGCAGATGCCCTGCCTATCTGTGCATCTTCCCCTTTCAGAGAGGAGCAAGCTGATCCAAACAACCTATACCCTTGATCTGTTTGATATTACTGGTTTTGGTATATTGATTGCATCCTTGATCAGAAGCCCTCATGTTCATGGCTTTTAAAAGTCACACTCTTCGCTCTACATCATCCCCCAAGAGAAAGAAGTTTTGCAAAAGGAAACGTTTCCTTTTGCAAAACCACATTTCAAGGACTCCAGGGCTGACACACTCTCAGAACACTTCATCTGTTTCTCAACCCAAGCCCAGCTCTATGCCAGCTACACAATTTTAGCTGAGCTACTGGTGCATATTTGGTCTCTCACCATTTAGCATTGTTATCAGCTGCCTCAACCTCCAATCCATCATTCGAAGTACAGTTTAGGAAACCATAATAACACAACATACATTACAGGCAGTCTTCAGCTTCTGTAGACTTGAATAGCCCTAGGGAAAGCAAAGGAAGTATGCTCATTTAAAAGCAAAAAATAAAATCAATTTCTAAATTCTTGTTCTGTTCATGCAGTGTTATAAGTAGGACCAGAAGTGTAACCTGCTGCTGAAATTGTTGACCAATGTCCAACTTCCCATAACTTCACCAGGTTATATCCCCTTCCAGTACTAAGTGTTTGCTTTGGACTGGCTTATTATGATAATGGGGGATTTAAGAATTTTAACTCTTCTGATCATCTATGTGGAAGACCACATGATGCCACATGATATTCCCAGTGTGTGCTTCCTTTGGGCTTCCCATGATTTATAAGAATTTTTCATTGTTCTTCTACTCATGGCTGCTGCATAGCTGGACATGTTCCTTGTGTACTGAACAGGATCTAAGCAAGATAAAAGAGTTAAACACACTGTAACATGTTCACCACGCATGGGCTGATTTAAGGGTCACAGGGTAGCCATGGTTTTGGCACTTCCCAACTTGTGAGTGCTTAAATCCATGACCTGCCTTTCATGTCTGCTCCTTTCTATTTTTCACTTTGGGATGTAGAGTAATCTTCTGTAGAGAGGAGATGAAAGGAGGAAAGAAACATGCAGGCTTATCAGTTGGAGAAGGTAACTCTAAAAACAATTAGAAGTGTGAAGCGTGCTCTCTTTCAATAGGGAAAATACTGGAACATCTCCATTTATTGTAGGACACCTGAATTTTCTAGGGAAAAGAAAAGTTTTCTTGTTAGATTTTTATTCTACTTTAAAATTTGAATTAATTTTCTGTCTGAGTAATTAAAAGCAAAGTCTAGCTTTTTTTTTTTTTCCCTTTTTTTTTTTTTTTTTTTTTAGGTGGAGGGGAAGGGCAGGAATGGTGTGTATAACTGACTCTTTGCCACGGATTTTGGGAGTAACATCTTTAGCATGGTAGATGCAGAAGCCATATGACCTTCTTAGTTACTAGAAACCAACAAGGTACATATTGGGCAGCTTTTAATAGCCTGAAGGGGCAGAGAAGTCAAGTCTTTATAGCTTAATCATCTGCCACCAAGAATTGCTGGGTTACATGAAAGCTGAATTCTGCTGAAGATTTACAATATAGATGCAGAGGCTTCTATATAGTCCCAGGAACTCATTGATTCCTTTTCATTCTGATCTGAAATCACTTAAGGATGATCACAAAGGCCTCAAAGTAAGTTCAGGTAATCTCTTCTGTTGAATGACAACCATGCCCTTAAATTTACCAAGGCTGAAAGCCTGAGGTAAAGCATTACACTGAGTACTTTCTAGTACTTAAATATGAGTATTTGCTCCCAAACAGCAACATGGAATAATATCCCAGAGCCATTCACTGGACTTGAATGCATTGTATTTAAAAAAAAACAAAACAGAGTTTTTAAATCCTCTGCTACTCAGACTCCACTGAGAGACTCCTGATAAACTAAATATGGGTAGAGGACCCTTTTGTCTTGTCCAGGCCAGACTGTGTGGCTTCAGACTATCAAATTGATGACCTCCATGCTCCTGATAACACTGCCTTCTGTAGGTCATACTCTCCACCTAGATGAGCACATGTAATTCATACTTTCTTAGAACAAAATATTTCAGTGGCTACTACATTTTGTGTAATAGGCTGCTATATAACTGTGAAGTATTACTTGGGAAGATCAGTACTCACAGGATAGTGCAAAAGAGCATTTTTTCTTTTCCTAAACATCAATATTTTTCTCTTCCAGCCTTCTCCATCTACCTACATTTCAGTCTGCAAAGAGCAGCAGCCCTTTGTATGATAGGAAACTCTATCCACCCAATCCATTACTACAAAAAAAAAAAATCTTTGGAAACTGTTGGTCAGCAGTGGCCAAAGTTGAAAAGGGTGGACTGTATGTAAAAGAACTCAGAGGATCACGGCTTGAGTGGAGCTGCAGTGCCCCTATGGAGCAGGGCTTCAGCTAAGCCGAATGGAAATGGGATACCTAGCAGCTCTCTCTTCCTCTTGGACACATCAACTGGTGTATATGCAGCTTGTTTTTTATCCTTGGTCAGGCTGTGATGTGTGAGATCTCTAGTTCAGGTGAGGTAAGTGCAGAGGGTGTGGGGATGTTTGTGTTTCTGACTCTCTGAAGTTTGTTGTTGTCCTGCAGTGCTTCTTATTCTATAAGAAGTACTTCAAAAAGAGACTTGTCTGGAATCTGTTATGAAACCACTTCAGCAAAAGCCACCCTAAAGAGGAAAATAAAAGTCACTTCAAGGGTTGTCCTTGTTTTCTAACCTCTCTTTAAGTTTGCATCTTCTGTCTGCGTTTTTCGTCTTCTAAAACTTTACGGATACCTCCTCTTACTATACTACATTCCGAATAGGCAACCTCTCCAAAGTGGCCTTGTGTGTGTTGGTTGTACAGCTGAGAGTGAGGCCTCACTTTGTGTAATGGTTTAATTATAATGTCAATGTGGATTCATTAGCATGACAGCTGTCACTGTAAATGGGTGAGCAGGGAGGTTCTTGGACCCCCTGGGGTCAGGGTAATTGATGTAGTGAACAGAATACTGTATTCACTGAACAATGGGATGGGTTTCCATCCTGACCCGGGAAGGGCAATCAGTGGAAGCGGGGGGAATCGATAGCAGCTGAATTTTCATCCATGATCAGATTGATTCAGCCATGTTAACCTCCATGTGCAGATTATACTTTGCTGGAGCCTGGGTGACTCTAGCTCACCCTGTAGCAGGACGGGCAAATGCTGATGCTTTCATTTTTAATATAAATCTTGAACAGACACAAGAGCAGCTGCAGTTTTGCTCCACCACTCTGATCAGAGGAAAAGGGGATCTGCCTGAACATCTGGAGGCAGTTCCTTATGTTTGTTTTGTCATTGCTTCCCCAGTTCTTACTCTTCTTGACATTTATTCTGCAGTTTGTCTTCCCTTGCCAAATATGCCTTTGGAAAATGAGCAATACTCTTCTATTAGCTAACAGTGCAGTATTGCTCATTTTCCTTAAAGGAACTAAACCCATGGAATAGCACCATAATTGTGCTTCCTTTATGGGAGTCCTGGTAAAGGTTTGTGATATTTGATATCTACTACAGGTTTATTTCTCTACAGGTCCACCGCAGATCTTCTGTTGCTATTTCTCCGAATGGAGTTTATCTCATGCTGACAATTGCTTCCTGTAGTATTTTTTCATCTATTTTTTTTGTCTTTTCAATGTTACTTGTACAGTTGACCAAACATGTAGACAAAAGAAATATTGGTGGGAAGTGCAAGACTTAAGAAAAATAAGGTGTTACTGTACAATTTCTAGGTGTCTTCTGTAATGTTTGTAAGGTAACCTGAATACTAAATTCATTCCTCTAAAGCATTGAGCTGGGTAAAAATAAGTTGAAGCAAAGAAACTGAGTAAATTTTACTTAAAGGTGGCAGTGACACCACTGTTCTGAGGTATCTTTTATTTCTTCCTTGACAAGGCAAAAAGTGTTCATTAATTCTTTTGTTGATGACAGAGAGAGGTGTATAGAGACTTTCTTCTGTCTTACAAGATAAAAAAAGTCCATAGTTCCCCATGAAAACAGAATATTCTTGTTTGAAATCATACTGAATAATAAAAGTTAGCAGACGTGTGGCAAGACTTTTAAACTGCTGACAGCCTCCTTTGTCCTCTGGAGCCATGGTTCTTTCTGAAGCAGAGAGGCTGCATGCATTTTGGGGAAAAACACACTCCAGTAGCAGTGATTCATTGACATAGCTCTGTGCTGGCTCTGCTTATAGTCAAACTTGACTTTTGGTCTCCTAAGGCTGACCCTTCCACCACATAAGGCTGATGTTGGGAGAAGCCTGGCCCTTGCTGGACCCTGCCTCCTCCAGGGTTCTGGAGCTGGGGACACTCAGATGTGTTTCAAGGCAGCTCAGGGGATGTGTCTCGAAATACAGAACACAGATGATGGGAGCAGGAGAACCATCTGCAAGGAGAGAGAAATTTCAGATATTTGGAGATTCAAATGGACAATTAACACCAGTGCTGCGGAGATCTGGCTGAAACAGAAACTCTGAGGCCAGCAAAGCAGAGTGCAAGGGGACTTTCTAACACTTAATGGACATTAAAATAATGAGATGGGTGGGAGAGTGTGTATGACAGGGTGTGCTGAATGACCACTGTGTCACAGGCTCTTCTCTCACTCTTAAGTGTGCAACTACCAAAAAAGCCCAAGGTCCTTGATCTTGGAGAAACATCAATCAGCTCCCCCTGTGAGGATCACACACTCACTCCAGGCCGTGCAGGGCTACAAAGCTAGGGGGACCGATTTGGTTTCAGGGGCTTCTATAGAGTTCTTCCAGCGACTTGCTTCTGAGCAAATCTGAGAACAGGAATTGTATGAGGAATCAGTATACTTAAATAAATATTTTTCCCTCTCTAGCACCCCAACATAATCCTAACTTTGTATCTCTGGCATTTTTGGGCTTTTTATTTTCCAGATCTGGAGAAGCTTAAGTATTACTGGATGCTAAGACATATTGCCAGCCGTTTATTTGCCATCTTTGTCACCATGGGTAGAGATCTTTCTGCTCTGCAGGGACTGATGAAGTTTTGATTAGGAGATGTTGACATTTGGAGAGAGGACAGCACAGTTCTATCTCCCCATAGCCCACCAGACAAAAGGTGGGGTTGTTGAATACTAAACTTTCCCTTTCTACCTGTCACACTATTCCTGTTTAGCTGCACATTAAAGCACAACTCCTTAAAACAAAAGAAAGGCTGTACAAACAATTTCTGTCCCCCAAAAAAATTATTTGTTGCTTGACAAAAGTCACTGTGAAGGGTCAAAAAACCCCGAAGCCTCTCCTGACTTGGGCTGCATAACTTTGGCATGGAGGAGAGTGAAAATAGATTGTCTGAGATAACTAAGTATTGAAATGGGAGTACTGTATCTGGAATGACTGTCTCAGTCCAGACTGTCTGATAGACTGCCTGGTTCTGTGTTTTGGGGGTGTTTCACTGTGTTTGTGTCGACATTGTCTTTAGCTGCTTACTATGCTGGCTTTCTAGGCATATGTAGTGTGGGTAAATGCTTTTTTTTAGTTGGAAGTGTATCATTGGAAGCAGATTTCAGAAAAATGTAATTAATGTACAAGAAAATAGATACTTTCAGTAGCAAGCCAATCATGTGAGAGATTCTAAATTTGAACCAAAACTTGACAAGCATGTTTTCCAAACACTGGGAAAAAGTGACACTGCTGTTAGTTTGCTTTAGAGTAAGGGAAAGCACTGTAATAAATGAAGATTCCTAGGCACACATAGGGGATGGAGGTGGTTAGAGTTAACCTGCTGGTCAGGAGACAATTGTTAAAGTCCTCTTAAAAGGAAACAACTTCCATGATTAAACTGGATTTGTATAATTCATCAAAAGGGCATTCTCTGTGCCTTTTCCACCAAATGTAACGGCCTGCTTGGCTTTAACACTGCACATTGGAAACTCAAGTTTAAGATAGATACAGTGGATATCAACCTGTACCTGGTTAAAATGTTTAAAAAAAAAAATATTAATACTGATAAAGGATAGAAAAAGGAGAAAGTAGGGAGAGGGCACAATCATATTGACTCCTGAGGAGGCTTGTGTATGCACACACACATGGTGTCGCCTCTGTTGGTTGCATCAATGCTTTTAAAATAATGAAATTACTTCCATCAGAAGGAGGAGAGAGATTCTTGTGTGATATGGCTTTTGGGGAAGAGGAAGGGGGAGTAGGAAGGTTTGCTTTTGCGATTTAAAAATATCTATGGCTGTATTTATACCAGCCAGGGAAGTTGTGTTGCCAAGTCTTTTAAAGCTTACAGAGGAAACGCAACACAAAGCAAGAAAAATATCTGTGGAAGTACTTTAGAATGAGCTCCAGAGGGGAAAAAAAAAAAGAAAGAAAATTCCAAATGCTGCGTACTGTGTGGTCTTCAGAGGACTACTTTGAGGGAAGGAAGAAGAAAGGCTGTATAAAATACAAATGTACATACGTATGCCTCCTGGCAAACTGGCCTGACAGTTGTGACCAAAAACAAGAGGCTTTTGAACTTTTCATTTTATTTGTTTCTGAAAAGAAGGAAGAGGCCCTACTGCAATAACCATCTTCCTAAGTTTCTGTTCTGAATACTGTCAGAATTAAAGGGAGCGTATACAGCAGGAGGAGATGTTTCATTTGGAGGAGGAAGGGAGAACCCTCCTGTGAAGAATTTCTGATTTGATTAGTGTTGGCTGAAGTAGGTACTAAGAAATCAGGGAACACGTGCAGTGGGTTTGGTGTCAAATGGCTCAGCCAGAGCCATCATATAAGTAGAGGTCATAGAAGCAGCCCAGACTTGTGCTGGGGAAGCAGGGGCACCCACTTGCACATCAGTCTGGGAAGTGGGGGCACCCGCAGAGCCAGGTAAGGACCCATATGCTCTGTGTGACAGAGACTGTGCATCATGACAGGGGACAGTCCTTACAACATCCCTTCTGCCTTTCCCCTTCTCCACCAAACCTTGATTCATAACCACTTTCACCTGCTATTTTTGGTACCAATCCAGGGAATAGTCTGGCTATTGTTGAGCAGTATTGTATTTCTCTGGGTACCCCTGACAGTAGTTGAACGTTTTTGAGAACAACCACCCTCTCAACCAGTCAAGAACAACTGGGCGAGTGAAAAGTCTGGGCTTCCTTACTGAAACAGTTTTTCCTCCTTGATGGAACAAGGTACCACTTCTATATAACTAGATGTGCATGCAAAGTATTCTGTAGTCTCCTGAGAAACTGAAACAGAAAAATTATGACACATACTTGTATATGAATTTACACTTCAGAAAAGAAATAATATCAAGGGAGTTTTTCCCTAGCTTATAACTGTTTATGGACTAGCACCTCTCCTCTCCTCCTCCCTAGCTAGCCATAAGAAATAGTCTGCCACACCTGACAGCAAAAGCGGCTGCTGCATGCCTGCAGTGCTCACATTTGGCTCTTGCTATCCTGGGTTCTGCCATGCTGCCAATGTGTTGAAGACGTTAATGTGAGCCTCAGAAGTGTGTCTAGGAAACCAGTCCCATGAACTGACCACCTCCTTTGGACTGCTTCCATGTTTGAACACTGAGTGGAATGTATAGCTGTGATCCATATTTCCTTGACAGAAGCTGTAAATTCAATCTAGTACATTACTTTTTTTCTACATGAAGTGTCTAGGAAAATGTGTTTCCAGTGGTAAGATGGCCCATTTATTTGCCTATGAGAAATAGGCAGATTAGGCAGAAATTCTAATGAAAAAAAGGATGTTATTCAAGAAACTACTGAAGAGTGCAAAGAATAAATTGACTTTTTATTCAGACCTCTTCTGACAATGAGACTCTTAAGTAAGGGATTGATGCAACAATAAAATCTATGTTACATCAGTATGTTGCAGTCTCCCTGCCCAAGGATGATGGCCTACACAAACATATATAACCTCAGAGCTGACATAGACTCTGTTAAAAATAAAGCTAAGACCTTCTTTCCTAAAGCCTTTCATTCTTCCTTAAGAGTACTGTTTTCATTTCCCTCTTTCTCCTGTGACTGTTAGGCATTCTCCCTGAGATCCTGGGGACTGTCAAGAGAAACGATGACATGTCTTCTCTTGCAAGTAGACCAGAAGTCTGCAGTGGCAGAGTCAGAACTGATTGCCTATCTTATCTCAAGTCGCTGGTCTCTAATTCAGGCTTTGGCAAACAACTACTAGTCCTGTTTTTTTCTGGAGCTACAGGTTAGTGTTTAATGTATTACTTTTCTGGGACTTTGCCTATCAAGGATGAGAAAAAAAACCTTTTGCATTTTGTTGATACCATCTGGGAAGGGACTCAAATCAAAATTTCAAGTCCAGAGAGCCCAGAAGGTGAGAGGATAAAGGACAGGGGCCATTGTCTGTCATTGAGGAGCTATTTTTCCTGTAGCTGCCCTTGAAGGATGACAGGCCATGATTTATCAAATAGTAGATAAACTTCAAATCAAACAGAATTATGTCAAATTGACTTGAGAGATTCACTTTGTCCTTGACCAGTGGTGATTATTTTAAAATGTGTTTATTGAAGTGAAGATCCTTGCCAAGAAGCCACCATAATACAAAGGAAAGTCTTCCTTTGTCATTAACCAACTTTCTTTCATCACTCTGTTATGAAAATGGTTTCAGAGCAGTCCAGTATCAATACCTACCTATCCTCTATGACCCATAGGCCACACCCCAAGGGTGACAGACAAATAGTACCTGTCTGTAGGACAAAATATCACCTTACTTGAGACACCCAGGCAGTTGGATGAGCGAGTTGGTCTTAAACTTACAAGAGAACTAAGTGTAGGTGGCATGGTTTCATTTTTAGAAATTCATGGCTGTGAATTTAGACTGTGTGGTCACAGTCTGGCTGTTTAGAGAAAATGGTGTGACAATACACCTTTTTTGATAGCATCTACCTGAACTATAGAAACTGGTATGAAACAACAGGCTGTATGGCTATCTGCAAACCCATTGCATGAGCCCATGGGCTGCAAGGCTAAATTTGACTCAATGCATCTTGTATCTACGTCTTACTCAAGGAATAATCTGTATTCAGAAAAAGATGGTTAGAGGAACTGTTGGTGGAGGGTAGAATAACTTTGCATACTAGGAGGTGATCCCTGATATTTCCTGCTGCTGATCCTAGATTATTTCCTTATGTGGTAGTTCAAAGATGCCATGGAAATGGTAAACTAGCGTGAGCAGTCTGGCTAGCATGATGAGCAAACTTTGCTTTGCATGTTGGTAGAAAGAATGCTCTAGCATTTCTGGGTGCTGAATCTCGCATCATGCATCCATGCTTTTATATTAAGCACAATGTTATAGCAGCCTACCTTGTCCTGCCTTGCAGGAGTCCAGTCCATGCACCAGTCCATCTCTCATACATTCTGAAGTTAAATGATTCACTGGAGGTTTTTTTCTGAGAGGCATAATGATATAAATCTGCTGTCTCCACATTATTACAGTCAGGCATGGTCATGAAGCCTAGGATAAAATATTTTCTGTTGAAAATAATCTTCAATGATCCCTAAGGTGTAGTATAATGGCCTGGTCATTTCAGGACTGACTAAAAGTTAAAACACTTGACATGATATTTAACATCATGCTGATTTTTTTTTTTTTGTGGTAGTAGTTGCTGTAGAATATTGCAAGCAATACACTCTCTAAAAGAAATTCCATCACAGAATGAAAAATACCATGTTACAAAATTTGAATAGAAAATTTCTGCAATGCAGGTATACTTTTAGATAAGCAAGGCTCCACCCTGTGTTAGTATTTCACTGTAGGGCAGGAGTGTTTTTGAAGTCTGTCTCCCACATGTCCCCACTTAACATGCTTTGGTTTGTGTTGTGAGGCAGTCCTGGAGGTCACAAACCTTGTTCCTTCTGTGTGGACTGGAAGCAGAAGATGTGTGACCAATGTGCTCCAGCTAATGGGTTTTAAGTCTGGGGTAACTGGGTGAATGCCAGGCTGAAGCACCCCTTCAGCTGAGTGCAGTGTGAAGCTGGGTTCCCTCCACCATTTTCTTTGCTCTGCAGATCCCCTCCTACTGCAGCGGAAGTGCTCGCTAGTGCATACCTGCCCTTCATTTTCCCTAATATTTTAACTTCTGGCACATGTTGTTTTCACTTACTTCCTTTTTATTGCTTCAGTAATTTCATGGATTATTGAAACTTGACTACTTCAATCCATGAGTTGTTTTTGGTTGGTGGGTTTAAGCTTTCAGTGGCTTCTGAGGTTTGGCTGTTTTGTCTCTACCGTACTTTTACCAGAAACTGGACATCATCTACAGCTTGTTTTGGAAGCTGATCAATCTGCTGTTTCTGACATGTTCCAAACACCTCAATATTTGCTTCTATATTGTAGCATGTGTTACTCAATCAAGTCTGGTCTCCCTGTCTAGCATGATGCTTTTGTCTGCAGGTCTATCACGTGCCCAACTGTGCAGGAAACTTGCTCAAGGCAAAATCTCTGGTCAGACAAAGCCACGAAGTAACTTAATGGTACATTATCTGCTGATTTTTTTGTTTTTAATTAGTCCATATAGAAAGAGCAAGGCCTGGTGGCTCTTATGAAGAGCTTGGGTTTGTAACACTAATACTACCCATTTTGTGGATTCTGTACTGTGGTCTCAATCAAAAACCTCTTCTGTTTATAATGATGTATAACACCAGATTTAATGCTGTGTTTGCATCAATATTTGAATGATTGGGATTCTACCATATTGCTCTCTGATTCAGCATTGGTATATACATAATGGGTGGGATTTCCAGGAGGGACTGCTATCACTCTAAGCCTTTTCCTGTTGAAGCTTGTGTAGTCTTAAATCTGCTCTTAATAAAGTGGATGAGTCTCACTTCTGATGACGAGGAAAGAGTTTTACCAACAGTCATCACTTCCTCAAAATCTTTCTTTTTATAAATATAGTCATCCTGTTCTCAACCCCAAATAAAGTAGGGCCAGCCTTCTATGAAGTACTGACCTACTTCATAGCTACCACCTGTGTGTGCTGTTGCGGTACAAATAATTAACACTTCATGTGTATGTAGTCCTAGATGTTTGATTTCAAGCCAACGCCTATAACATTTGGCTTGAATGCTCTTTTACCAGTGCTGGAGTATGTGTGATATTTTACAAGCCTGTTACTAATCAACTTGCCCTCTGATTTATGTTTCATTATCGAGAGAGCTGAAACTGTTTAGATAATTCACAGGCAAGATACTGATGCTTTCTGTTTGTGAAATTAAAAAAAAAGTAAGATCTATCAGCATGTAATATGACCATAAAATTAAGCACAGCCACAGCATCCCAAACCAGACCAGCTGAATCATTGCAAAAATGCATTTGAAACCAGGCTTTCGCTTCCAATTCTTGCAGTACATCAAGGAAACTCCCAACTGCTCCCTGGTAACAATAGCCTTGGCTCCTGACAAACTGGTGGGAAGGAGGAGAGAAAGCCTTTGCATTTTCAGTGTTGAGACAAAAGAAACATGATTTCTTGTAAGTGGAATTAGCCTTGAGCATCTTGAGGTGGATTTTGCCTGGATTCTCTTGCTGATATAGCACACCATCCTTACCACATACTGCCATGTGACTGCTGTGGAAAGCACTTTCCACCATGACACCTAATTTTGTGGTTTATGATAGCACCTTACAAAGCTCAGAGAGGCAGTAACTTGTGCCTGAAGCACAGCAGCAAATTTCTTGGCCTTCACAGTGAGCCAAAGCTAATGGGTGCCTTGGATGAGCCGTCTCTGGAGCAGGAGGATCAGCACTTGTGGCTGCTCTGCTCAACCACTGATGACAGATGCATGTCACTCAAATGCACAGCAGATAATGTGCAGGGTATGACATCTCTGTCACTTTTCTGACCCAGTAGTGCTCTGGAGGCTGGGTGTATGGTGTCTCCCAGCCCTGTCCACTCTGGCACAGCCATGAGGAGAGGCTGCCAAGCCCCACCGTGGGATCAGAGAACTGGGGCATTTCCCTTCTCCTTTCAGGCCAAATTGTTTGGGTAATCCCACTGAGACCAAAACTGTTGCTCTTACTGTCAGGATCCTCAATTGATCTTGTTATCTTTACAATGACCTTATTGGTCAGACAACACACTATGCTTACAAAAGGACCTAAGCCAGTTCATGTTTTGGAATACTAGTCTTGATCCCTAATGGTTAAAGGAGAATTGATATTTTCAGGCCAAGACCTTGAGAAATAAGATCTTATTAGCAGAATGACACAAGCCATCCTCATTGCACTTTCCCTCTTCAAAAAGACTCCAAATTCTGCAATTTGCTCTGTTCTGTTTACTAGAATATCTGAATGGTTCTTCATGGTCTCAACTGTCATCTTACGTATGCTAATACAGTAGTTAGTCAAAGAATTTCACTGGGTCATTTATTAAAACTAAGGATTTTTTTGGATGCTAAATGTAAGTGACTGAAAAGTTTTTCTTGAATGCTAAATGTAAACGACTGAAAATCAGCTGATGTTTGTTATGCTACATTAAACCTTTAAATGAGCTTGGATTGGAGAACATGGTACATGGACAATGCATGGAATAAAGACCTTTTTTTTTGCAGCATGACGTCAAGATGTGTGCATCATTTTAATGCCTTCTGTCGATCTTGAGAACTGCTCTTCAAATTCCTGTAAGTTAAATAATCAAGAATAGCTCCAAATGCACAATCATCTGAGGACAAATTATCTTAGAAATTGCTGTGATGAAGAAATAACAGAGCATGTAATACAGTCCAGAGATGAAGAAAAGCCAATGCCAATCATGTGCTTAAATAATTCAGCGGCTGATAAGCCACCCAAGCTCTGCCTGATGTCATTTTTGAGGTGAAGATCCAGAAAAGAGCATGACTTTGGACCTGAGCATGGAGGAGCACCTGGGATCTAGCACTTTACTATCCAGCCTGGCTGTGGGAGACAGAAACACAGGTTTTGAAGGTGGGTGCAAGGGTCAACAGATCACAGCCTGTTGCTTCTCATGGTGGAGTCAGTTATTGTGTTGTGGGTGATGTGGTATAGACCCCTCAAACAGCACAAGAAAAATTCAGGCTGCTCTAGCAACACAGGTCATAGTTCCAGGTACTGCACTTGGAACTAGCTGTGGCTTGCAGATTTCTAGCCCAAAACATATAGCTTTTTCCAGTGCTTGGCCTGTTATGGTCCTTCTGACTTTACCAGCCCCTGCAGTCCCTTAAGTGAGTGTGCTTGTATTTTCCTTCCCTTTTCTCTCAGCTAAAAATGACTTCAAAATACTTTGGCACTTTCTCCTCTATGGTGAGAATTTGGCCAGGGTCTCTCTGGGAATAACTATCAGCCACTTGCAAAAGAGCCCAACCTCTCTGAGCCTGCCTGTGAGCCAAAGCTTTTATCAGGGAAAGTTTAATTCTCTGTAGCACTGCCATGACTCGTTTTCTCTCTTGTTGTCTCTACTAGGTTAGATGGTGTGATTTAGGACTGACTCCTGGGAAGGTCGGGGTGAAGGCATCTTCCCTGAGGGAGGTGGGCAAGGGACAGCCTGGGTTTTCTTCCTCTTCACACGCTGAGAGGATGTGCTGGAGAAATACAGCTAGGAGTCTGAAGGGGGAGAGGGGTACCTTCACCTCTGCTTTCCCAGCTATTGAGGAGAACGTCTGCCACTCTGCTGGGGCTGTGTGGGCACATGCACATTTTTCCCCAGACTTCAGCTGCCCCCTCCCAAAAACTCATCTTCAAAGTCCTTTGTCCATTTACACTGAGAAAGCCGTAAATCTGTACCCTTGTTTAGTGTGGCATGTACTCTGCCTCTAATCCAATTTCCCTTCTGTTTGTTCTCTGTACAGCCTCATTTGGCCTGACAGCTATTTAATAAACCTATTTGCTTTTCTTTGACATGAGGCAGAAGTGGTGGGTGTTGAAGAGCCATAAGGCCCTAGTGGACAATGAAACCCTTTCCCACTCAACACTCTTCCAGCTCAGCACAGATAAATTGTGTAGAACTGGGAAATCAACTCATCCTATCCTAAAAAAAAAAAATTAAAAAAAAAAAAAATAAAAGGAAGGAAAAAGAAGAAAGCATTCACAGGCTGGTCCACAATCAATGCAAGTTCATTTCTTACTTCTAAATGAGAATTCCTCTCTGTCATGCAGATCCACGAGGTTGTAAGATGTTTGAAGATGATTATTTATGCACCTTTGTCTTTGTCATCTATAAGAAAGCAAAAAATTTAGAGGCACTGGCATCTATAAATAAAATCCTGCCTAAGGTATGAAGGAAGAACATTAATCTAAAAGTTTGAGAGGAACTGGCCCGGTAATTTACATACTACAAAGACGTTTTACAAAATTTCCATCTTAGAGACATTTCCATTTGGTTTTCATGTATTGTTTCTGTGCTCACCTTTCTCTGTACACTCTTCCCTGAAACTGATGTCAATTTCTAGAGCACTGCATCAGGTATCTTTCAGGCAGACTCCGTTTTATTGCACAGCCTTTTATGGCTCAGATGGAAGACACACGGACTCTGCAGTGCTGAAGATGGTAAAAGATCAATATTTAGATATATAGCTACATAAAGGAATGAGAAAGATTTTTCTTTTGATGAAATTAAATAGAAAATAAACTTTTAAAAAGTTTTAGCTTCCTAGTGCTCTGCAACTTAACAAGGAGGCTTTCTTGGTCTTTATATCTTTTAATGATCTGGCATATATACATATATGTGTAAAATTCAAATGCCAACCACCCACATTCCAGGGTAGTGGAAAAAAACAAATGTGAATTTTGAGTCTGCTTTTCTTTTGAATCTGGAGTGTTATGTAGACTTAGTGATAACTGAATGACAGATTAAGCAAGTAGAATATTTCCTGCCAATTATTCCAGCTATTTAATACTGGGTAATTGTTTCTTAAGTGGGCTTCTGTATTGATGACTTTCTTTTTGGAGCAGAGCCTTACTGAATTAGATGCTGTATAGAGACAGTGAAAAGAGGTCTTTCCCAAAGAAGCAATACACATCCACAAGGAGCCATTCAATTGACAACTCAACCTGAACCTGATCTGTGTTGTAGTCCCAAGTTTATTAGAAACATCAGTGACGTACACACTCAGTTATCCTCCCCCTAATTTTGTCTCTTATATATTTCTGATAGGCAATTAGCAAATTAAATATCACTTTCCCATATCTCTTCCAACTAACACATCAAGTATTTTGATTTTTTTAATCTTTTCTTCAAAGCCACATTTTCTATGATACCACAGATACGTGTTCAAAGCAGCACTGTTCCTCTTCAGTGGCACTCTCCCCAAATCTTACTTTTTAAAACTATTCTCAGTCATAAGGATTTGAAAATATACCTGAGAAGTGTTCACTTACAAATACACAAATACAACTATTACTGTATAGCATTTTTCTTTGAAGTTTCTGTCTTGCTTCATTTTTGCCACAGAGGAGGAAGGTCAGCACAAGCAGGAAAAGGTAGCGCTGCTCCCTGATGTCGTGGGGGAGCTATATCAGCTGTGGCAGCACCTATCCGCAGTGAAAGGCCAAGTGGCAAGCTGAAATATGTTAGAGAAAAGACTTGCTGGCAGATTGATGGAGAACGCTGACATATTTCTGTAAACCACAATACAAAGGGAGTTAATCAAGATCAGGAGGAGTGTCCGTCTTCTTGAGAAGTCATTTCCCACCTCAATTAGCAGGCAGTTTAGGCAAACATAGGCAGTGGTTGGCCCCTATCAGTCTGAGTGCTGCTTTCTTGAGCAACGCTTATACTCCTGCCTTCACTGAGTCTCTGTGACAATGCCTCTGGCCACTGGCAGACTTTGTCAGCAAGACAATAAATCTTTATTGGCAGCCTTAGCTTCGTGTTGGGCTCAACTAATGCCCCCTCTTAAAGCAGAGAAGGAAGAGGAGGAAATATCTAGGCTCAGCATGCACAATGTCTATCAGAGGTCTGGCAGGGATTTAATTTCTTTGTTATAGTGATTGTCACATTTTACAAGCCTGTGTATGTCTCTGTTGCTGGACTGCTCTCTTTTGGGATGTGTTTTTTCTCTCCCCGTTTGTATGCTTGTTTGGTGTCTCCTCTTCTGGAGTGACCAATGTCCTAATTCTGCAGTGTAGTCTATGTGAGCTCTTTGAAGAAAAGCAACTTCTTGTACAAAATGATGAAAAAAAAAATCCCCAAGACTCGTGATCAAGAGGGGAAAAGGAGCCTTCAGGCTTGTAAGCCTAAACAAAGCCAGGCAATAAACATGCGGTAGAAAGGGATGATTTCTTTTAACCTTTTTACTGTAGTCTCTGATATTATCCAGTATAGGTTACAGTCCTTTTGTTTTTTGCTCTCTGGGTTTGGCAGACCTCTGGTCCCAAGCTGCAGTAATATGTTTTTTCCACTGTCTTTTCTCCAGTTTTTGGTGTCCCTTGGCATAATGAAATCCTGTGAATTTTCCTCCCTCCCTAACAAATACCCTGTTATTGTTTTGGACCACACTGGAGGCTTTTACAGTGAAAGCTCTCAGGAGTAGCATGTGATACACTGACAAATTAAGTAGTAAGTCTCCAGGCCTAGTTTCCTAGTTTCCTACCTTGCAAAGAGTAAATTGAATTTTTTTTTTTTCTTACTTTGGGTCACCCTTTGATGTTCCAGATTTTAGAGAAAAATCATATTTTTCCTTTCTTGTCCATTTCCAATGAGAATTTCTCTAGCTGTGCAAGGTAAATATTCTGGGTGAATGCTGCTAAAGATGCACATAAAGATGGAACTGAGTGCCAGCAGCAGGCACTGAGACTCATCCACTGACTGCCCCATGTAAAAGGGTTGTCTGAATAGCTCTTATCAACCAAGGTAAACTGAGCTGCTTTAATAGTCCCGGGTCTAATTCAGGCAGCTATCGCAAGTAACTTATGCAACTACTTTTTTAATTGATAGACAGTCATCTAATTAGAAGCTATAGAATGTGATATGAACTCAGTCAGAAGCTTCCTCTTTCCTACACCCTATATTTGGAGATATTTCATTATCAGAAATAAGTCAGGAGTTAGTAAAATCTCTCTAGTAGAAAATTAGTTTGTATAAAAATACAAGTTTATTCTGGGGAATGGGGTTGCAGACCTGTTGAAGGAGAAGCAGGTGCTGATCTCTTATCTCTGTGTCACTGGGAAATGCTGCACATGTCCAGGTATTGCAAGGAACAGGTGTTTTGCAATTGGAGGTGTAGGAAAACCACTGCTGCGGCTGTGACAGTACATTTGTCCTTGTGACATGAATGGCTCTCCAAGGGATGTCCTCGGGCATGTGTGTGGCTCCATTGCATATCTGGGAGTAAAGGGGCAAATAAAGAAGAAAATTTCTTCTGCACATGGTGCTTTTTAGTTGCAGACCATAAAACAGGAATGCTGTCTTCTGGTGTTGGACCCTTCTGAATGATGGATTTATACTTCAGTGCTGAGCCTCCTTGGTAGCACCATGGATGTTTCAGCCAGTGCTCCTCTGGCTGCTGACAGACAAAGGGGTCATGGAGGTGGTCTTGCAGTGAACAACTCAGCCATAGTGGTGCCTCATTAACTGCTGCTGCTAAATAGAATTGGGGGCCCAGTTTTCATGCTTGGCTCTTCTGTTTTTTGCACCAGAGTGGTCAGGAGCTACTGCACTGCAATTACTGGTGTCACCAAAATAAAAGTTTCCCTGAGGGAGAACCAAGCCTTGAGTTTATTTTTTCTTAGTGTGTGAGAATGAGCTTTCCTGTTCCATCTTCCCCAACATTAGCGAATTCTTGATTGTTATGTCAGGGAATATTCTTCACCCCCAGTGCTGAGGTGATACTTAGCAGATGGAGCATGTCCCTTCATCTGATCTTCCACCTGAAGGAAGACACCAAAAAAACCCCCAAACTATTTATGCCTGCCCAGAAAAGCGGCTCCCTGCCAATGAGATTAAAATATCACTGGCACTAGACATTAGTCTAAAGCAAATTTATTTTCTGACAGCAAAATATTCCCCTCTTGCCCTTTCTTATCTCCTACCTTCTCTTTCCAGCCTCAATGCCTTGTTACTGCTGGGAGCATGGCTGCCCTGACTGAGCCACCTCTGTGTCACCCCATCCCACCTCTCCCCTCCTTTTGGCAGGTCTTGGCACTAATTAGAAGCGTTAATGCTTTGCAAAGGAGTGGCAAGGGACTGTGAGGCATCTGGCATGGCTCAGGATGAAGCTGCCAGGGCCCTGGTGTGTGCCAGCCATGGAGGATGCTGGCATCTCCCTGACACACCTGTGTGGATGGGAGAAGCCCTATTGGGGTTTGCAAGGCCATGTGGGAACCACATGAAATTCCAAATAAACCCCTTTTCCTCTCCCTTTGTGGGTTAGAGGGACGTGAACTGTGGCTGTCTTGTGCCTGGTGCTGCATGGACCAGGTGGTCCATGACACATTTTGGAGTCAGCCTCTGCACATCAACAGGACAAAATTGTCACAATAGCTTGCAGGAGAATCTTGTCTGAGAGGTTTTTGATTTGTGGTAGCAAGAGGTTGGAGATGTCAATGCCTTCATGAAACAGAAAAGATGGCAGCTCACGAACATCTTCACAATGCAGGCCTCAGATTCCAGAGAGAGTTTGAGCTGGGAAGGAAGCTTTTGAAATCCTTTTTTCCCCTTCAGCCATTTCCTCTTCAACATGTTGTCCCCAAAACACTGGCAGTGCTCGAAAGGGTTGGCACATCAGCGCTCAAACACAAGACTCTCTATTATTTCAAATTTATGCCTTAGAGCAGAAAAGATTCAGCTAAGCCTTTGAAGCATCACGTAGCATTTTTCTCAAATCTCTTTCTTCTGTTGGGAGTCTCTTTGGTGGGAGGCAATAACAAAAAAGATTCACTTGGGTGTCTAGCAGGGCTGATTCAATGTTGCAGTTGTCAGAATTCCTCTATGCTGTAAAACTGCCCACTAGATGCATCACCACAGTCCTTCAGAACACCAGATTTATAGTGATTGTGTATGCTATGTCCTAACAGTGTTATCCCGAGGGGAGTGTTAAAAATTCATGCAATAACTTGAGATGGCTCTTGTCATCATCAGAAGTTGAGGGCAAAATGTTTTAACCTGCAAGTGTAAGTCTGCAATCCTGGAAAGCAGTGACCATGGTAACACTTGGGTATACGCCTAACAATTGCAAGGAGGGGGTCAAACATTGAGAGCAAGTTTGAAAGAGGAAGATACAACCACCTCAGACATCAGCTTAAGCCCCCCCATGGAGTATCCCACTGTTATCTACTCCGAATGCTAACCTCCGACACTGCATATTTGCATTTCCCACTGTATCTGGGGAAGCAGCCTGGAGAGTAAAGGATGAGACTGCTCTGTCCTGGAGATGCTTCCCTGTGAAGTGATGGCATCCTGCTCTGTCTCACCCTTATTTTGGTGCCTGACCCAAAAAGAAAGGTGAAAAATTCACTGGAAATGTGGCAAAAGGTGAATTCTGCAAGAACTCCTTTCCTCTGAGAGGGCTGAAAATTTTTTACAGCTTGGTTTAACTGAGGCTTTTGCTATCAGCTGGCAGAACTTGCAGCCTTTTCCTGCCTGGCAGTTATAGACAGGGAATTGTTGATAGCCTGTCTGAAATCTGTCTCTTGCTCTGAGTTGACTCCAGAGCTACCTTGTCTGGTACAGTTATAAGCTCTGGGAGATTGATATATTTAAAAAAGGGGTGGGAGTGGGAAGAAAAAAGTTTGGTCTAACCTTCAGAGTCCTATGGGACTGCAAGAGGAAGCAAACTGGAACCCATTTTCCTATTTCTTCCTTGGCCTTATCCGAGAACAGCCAGCCTATCTGTAAGTGGCAACTGTGGAAAATGTGCTCTGGCCACTTGGTGTGAAAGATAGGCAAGACTCCTAAAAAATCTTCTCCGCAGCTTATCACCTTTCTGCTGGCTCCACAGCAAACTAGTGCCCCAGTGCAGAAGGAAACTGGCTGTCTGTAAGGCTGGACAGGGCCTCATCAACAACTGATAAGCTCGCCTGTGAACATTCAGGCTCTTCAAGGTTTACTGTCCTTTTAAATACCACAGAAGCTCTAGCTGGGCAGATTCATACACATACACAAGTACATCAGTGCAGTTGGTATTTAACACCATGCCTCTCACTCTTTTTGCTGTTTTGGGGATGCTGTGCCTGTATCATTTGGATGTAAGTGCAATAGGCCTGTGCAGAATGTTTTATAAAATTGGATAGAGGTATTTAAAGATAATTCTCCTACCAGTTCTTATGTCATAGTGCAAAACTGTGAAAGTTCATCTTGCCACTAAAATAGTAGCAGGAATAGAAGAATTGAGGGAGCTCTCATTGTGGGAAAGAAAATGTCCACAAAAAATTTATGCCTGGAAGTTGTTCAGGTCTTGGTTATTTTAAACTGGGCCAGGTAAAGTGTGAAAAGCCTTTATTCAAGTTTCATTTTCTGCTATGATTTCAGTAAAAATAGAGAAGTAGCACTACAAAACACTCCACTTCCATGGAACAAACCTGCCCAGTTTGGGGAAAGCAGTTATTTAGCCAGTTGACTAAAAGCAATTAGAATATGCTGCTACGTGAAATAAGCAGCGGGGTGCAAGGACACAGTAAAAAGGGATGCCGCATGCTGAAGTTCTGCTTTATATTTCGAAGATTAATTCTGTAAGAGAAGGCTTGATTTGATCATGCAGAAGCTTGCAGTGAGGTAAAAAGCAGCTCTGTTGCTTTGACAACACTTTAAACTCCCAAACTTTGGAGTTACCACTTTCAAGCCAAGGTTCTCTTCACACTAAAGGCTTGCATGGACAGGGACATTTAGTGGGCAAGTTTAAATTATGGTTGATATACATGACCACTGCTCCTGTAGAAAACTGCAGCAGACTAGAGCAAGGCGGGTAAGAGGGTTGGATGTCTCTGGGGGAGTCTGCTGAAAGTGCTTTGACTTGATTGCTTTAAAAGAGTTAATACACAAGGGATCTAATCTCACCAAAACCCAGAGCCTCAGGGTTTCTCTTTGCCACTTGGCTAGGGAATTGTTTAGATCAATGTAACTTATAAATCTGAATAGCTAACAATTAAACCAACTCAGTTCAATAAACAAGTAAACAAAGCCACAGTAAAACACATCCATTCCCCATAGGGCATTTTCAATGTTAGATTGCCATTGCAACTGCAAAGCATCAGACCTCAGAAGCCTGATGCAGCCAGATCCAGAAAATCCTAGCTGGGATAACCAGGTACATGACTTTGTACCAATAAGAGTATTTTTGTGCTTGAGAGACTATAAACACTGTGTATGATTAGTTGTTAACAAACACAACAAAAACGTGGAAAAGGGGAAGAGAAGATCATTAGGTGAGATGTAAATCCTCTTGGGCAAAGTCTAGTCTCAAAGACAACAGTGTTTGTGTAGCAAGAACAACACGGTAAAGGAAAAGGACAAGGAATTGCTGGTGAGGGCTGGTATTGGATTGCCAATACTCCTTGTATGGCTCTGGTGAGTAAAACATGTGTTGATCCTCTCCTGGATTTTGGTTTTTGTTTAAAATCCACCAGCAAAGGGGATTAAAATATTAATGGCAAAGTATTTATCTGATAGGACATGTACTAAAGAAGCTGGAGGAAACACACTGTAATCACTGGATAAAATGGGTCTGAGGCTGTACCATTAGGGCAAAACTGCTGTTACTGTCCCCCAGAAACCCTTGCTATTAGGAAGATGTTGAAATATTAATTAAAATTAAAATTGCCCATGTTTGCACTGTAACAGAATCAAACATGTTTATATATATATATTTATGGAATGCATTCACAAGAAATAAGGAGATTTAAGAAGGAATAGGAAGCTTAAGCTGAAGGGAATGGATGTGTCCATCTGTATTATGCACAAAAAGAATATAATGTATTTATATTACAAATTAGGTTAGTTGGTCTTAACAGGTGATCTTTTCAAGCTTTTAGAAAGAGTTGGACTGTTTTGGCTGTATAAAGTAGAATAACAGTTGTAGCTGTGTGAGCATGTTGTGGGTTTGTTGTGTTGGGGTCTTTTTTACTTAACACATGAGCTCTCTAACTCTTGGGGTCTACAGGTGCTCCGTGCTCCTGTATCACATTAATGTAAAATATTGTTATACTGAACATCTTGATTTTACCTGGGGCTTTATAGGTTTAATTCAGAAAAAGGCATGGCGTGTTAGCATGCATTCATTCCTTCAAATGACAAAATTAGTCATACAGTGGCATCAGTGATGGGAAAAATATAAATTGAATGAGGGTAGAACAAGAAATCCCTTTTAATCCCATGTTAAATAATCACCATACATAAATTTTCTAGCTGCCAAAGGATCAAAAGTTGCTCCTTGCCTCCATGATTTCAATGGTGCATTTGTTTTCCTCGGTCACCACAAAAAAATACCTGACAGGATCTGTCACCCGTTGTAATTACCTGGTGGTGGGAGCTTGGGTTCAGCCCCTTCAAATTTACATTTAGTCAGAGTCTCACCAGAAATCTTTGGGAAAACACTGGGAGAAAGACACAGTCTGTGTTTGAGGGTTGTAAAGTTGGCTTGCTGTTGAAGTGCTCTGTAATGCAGAGTCTTGGTGGATACTCACTGGCAAGCACCGTTTCCTAAAAATGTGTGGTCCCTCCATCCTCCTGGGACATGGGAAAATCTCTCTTGACAAACCTCCCATGGTCTCAGCCCCTGCTGAGTGAGGGAGCTGCTCACTCCACAATGCACACCATACACACCGCGTGGGTACATGATCATGCTGTGGGGAAACACAGGCAGGAAAAAAGGCTTGGATTTTCATATATATATATATATGAATATATATATATATAGCCATATAGCTATATATATATATATATATATATATATATATATATATAGCCATAGCTATATGTCCCTCCCTCCGAGACTTACTCTGCTAAATATTTTATGTGCATGGTCATGTGCAATTCTTCAGCAAGTGTTTTGCTGGTTTTAATGCAAGAGGAATTATGTGGTGTTTTTCAGGTCATCTTTTTCTCTTTCTCCCCATCACAATAAGCTCCAGCTTTGTATCTCTGCTCGTTTTTCTCCCATGCATTTCCTACCTGGCATTTCTGTGGTCCACTTCATATAGAACAATAAAGTAGGAAAGGCAATTTAGGCTGCCAGGCAACTTTGAGATCGTTTGTTAATACATCTATTTAGAGCTTCTTGCAGATGTAGGGAAGCGTATTGCTATTCAATACAAATACAAAGAGACACATCTGACTGACTCTCAGAGACAGTCCCATCAAATCAGTTCCTGTGAAGATTTTTAGGGGCAGTGAATTTTAAAAGCCAAGGGCCTTGGCTATGGATGTTTTGGATGAGCCTGGGAAGCAAGCTGAACTGTTGCGTTTGGTCCAGCTGCTGGGAGGAAAGCTGTCCCTCTGGTGATCCACTGCCCTACAGTGAGAGCAGTGCCCTCTAACTAAAGAAGAAAAGGAGGAAAAAGCAAAGTTCAGCATTGCAAATTCCCCCCATTTGGGCAACAGCGATGGGGAGAAGTTGTGAATTTCTCCTCAGGCTACCAAACTACTCCACTTCTCCCTTTGGAGCAGTTACAACATTTGTGAAGGCTGGAGTTTTATAGAAGAAAACTGTCCTGCTTCCTTAATGAGAGTGGTCACTGTGTCTGCTGCTTTTTTAAGAAGACAATAACTTATTATGTTAAGCCTGTGGGATGTTTTTTTGGCTAGGGAGATGTTGTATACTGCAGACATCTGACTGGTTTCTGTGGTGTCCTGCCTGGTGTCAGGAATGATGGGGATCTGCTGTTCCAGGGAGAAAAGCACTGCTGAAACCGGACGGATCTGTCAGCGTAGAAACCCTGTAAAGCAGGGCTTTAACCAGAGTCTGCTGAGCAGTCCCACTGGCTTTAATCACACTCAGAGGACTTTATCTAACGTACTCTGAAGCAGATGACTCTTCCTACTTAAATGAATTCATGCATAGTTGTATTTGTGTGAGACTAACACAGGCCTACACGATTTAAAGTGAAGCAAAAGGTCACAAAAACCCCAGTTACCCCTCAAAATCAGAGGTAATAATAGGAATAAGTAACTCCAATATCTAAACTGTATTAGGAGTAGGGTCTATCCTTTCCTCTGTGTCTGCACAGCCCCTTCTGTGATGAGTGTCAGCCCCAATGGGCAGGCGTATGTGACAGTGCCGGGGGTATCAGGACTGTAAGTAACAAGAACCAAGGATCTGTATTTTACTCTTCTTCCGTTGCCTCTCTGTTTTCCCACCAGCCATGTCAGGAGGAACTCAAGGGCTTTGATTTCTGGGTATATTCCATTTTCATTGTTATGTGATTACACGTGGGAGTGTTTGGTGTCACTGCTTCATTGCTCCAGACAAAATGTGGAGTCCTTGAGAAAACAGGACAAAATGTTGGAGGGATTCTGAGAAGCCAAGTGACCCTCAGCTTGCTGCCTCTTGGCACATCTTTTCCCTGGGATGCAACAGGTCATCGCAGTATTTTGCTGCTGCTTGGCTCTGCTTTAGCATATTCTGTATTATTTTCTTATGTAGAGTAGTGCCAGTGAAAGATAATGGATCATTTTTCAGTGTTTCACCATAGACAGAGTCCAGCCAAAACCAGCCTGATAATGGACAGAGGGAAAGTAGTTGGTCAAGGTGCGTGGTAAACTAAATTTTTTGGTATCATTGCTTTCAAGAAGTTTGTGTGTTCACGGAGCTGGAGGGCATGATCTTAGGAGTACTGCATCGTAGTGCTGGCTGAGCATGGGCAGATGAGCCCTGCTTACTGGCCCAGCCTCACTGGGGTGAAGATATCTAATCACCAAAGGTGGGTTGGGCTACCTGTAGCCAACCTGCACTGTGGTCACATACAGTGACTTAAGTACCTATGGCTCCTGGAAGGAAGATGCAGGGTAGGAATAGAACATCAGTGGAGATGCTGAGCTAGTCAGTGACCTCATGTACAGGGTAAATGACCAAATGTACAGCATACTTAGAGATTTAGGAAAGTTCAAACTTTTACTACAGCTGCTGCCACTCTCCTGCCACGGTCCTCTGAGAGGCTCAGCTGTTTCCTCCCTCTTCCCATCCTTCCTCTCTTTTTTTTGCTCATTCAGAGCAAGAGGCAGGGACCAGAATAAACAAGTCTTGACCTTATCAGTGCTAATAATAATAACAACAGAAATGATAGGTCAGGCCAGCTGACACCGTACCTGATTTAAAGTAAGTGTGAAGTTTTTGTGTATGGGAGTTGGACTGGGAGAGACATCCTCCCTCGAGGATATGTCTTTTTAAAATACCTGGTGCTAGAAGGAATGTGGTGTGCTCTGAAGGCAACATGCTTTGGCTGCTCTGAAATATTTTTATGAGGCCTGGGATAAATCAGCTCTGGAAAGTATGAGTTGCCAGTAATCAGAAGAGAGGGAGTTTTATCCAGGATGTGGGAATCGCAGACTGCAGTCTTACTAATGCAGCAATAATGTGCCAAAGGAGATTTCTGTGGATCCTACAGCGGTGCTGCTTTGCTTCCTCCACAGAGGAAAGGCAACATGTGGCCCTGGCATCATCAGGGCTTTATGGAAGGGCAGGAGCTGCCCGTGCCTGACAGCCTCCTCATTGAGGAGGAGGCTCCTCTGGCTTTAGTTGATGTGGGGCTGATGCAATGGACTCACTGGGTTCATTCCTGGAAGAGTCAATGGGGGCAGTAGCAAAGGTTAGACAGGAGTGAGGTGGAAGTAGAGACAGCAGGAGGAAAGGAGTGGTGGCAGTTGTCCAAATTCCAACTCTAAAATCAGCTGCATTCACACTAACCCCAAAATTGTTTTGTTCTTAGTATATTGTGCAAATATTCAAAATATAATGATGCTGTCTTGGCTCTGTTGGAATATAAAATGCCAGGAATGAAAAGTTTGGAGTACACAAGGCACCTTAATTTATGTTTTTGAAGATGTATGGATGCTGCCCAGCCAAGAAAAACCCACTGCCTCTTTGGGGCACCTTGTCCCTCTTGTGTCACGGAATACATGTTGGTTGCACCATTAGGAGGGCATGGCTGATGATGAGGCTGCTTTCTGCAGAGGGGAGAGACCTGTCTGGTGGTGTCTGCATTAGTGTCCGTTATGTCTGATGTGCCAGGTTTTACTGAAAGAGCAAGAGCTGCCCTTCTAGAGCAGCCCAGGCCTTGATGCCAGGAACTGCAGACTTGCTTACTGCCCATGCCACTCTCCCACTGCCCATGGAGGGCTCCAGAAGGGACTGGTGGTCCTTGGGCTCCTGCTTCCTTGGGCTTCCTCCTTCTCCAAACTTCTTACAGAAGCTTGCTTTCCAAACTGGTGCCTGAAGTTTGAGTGGTCAGGGCCCTCTTGTCCTACAATGCCCTGAAAGTTAGTGGATTCAGAAATGTATGCACCTAGGAAATGTAAAAGAGCTCCAGCTGCAACCCTGATACCCAGCTGAAGCCCCCAGAGGCATTAGTAGCCATTCATGCTGAAATGCAGCCTGGACCTCTGAAAAACAGGGTGATCACGTACCTGGGGAGCTATCAGGGAAAGCAAGCTGCGACAATAATGTTTGGAAAACACTGCAGGATGAAAGACATGCTGCAGATTAGATATCTAATCAATGTTTCTACACTGAGTCCATCATCTCAGGCCCTGTTTTTTTACAAGCTAAAAGATCAATGCATGCTTCAGGTAAATCCCCAGCCTCTTTGCTATAACCCTATGGACTTTCATTTTATTTCCTGACTTGTTAGTGGCAAGCAAAGCCACATTAATTCTATGTACATGATGCTGAACCAGATTCCTGGTGAGATAAACCCCTGTGGTTTCAGTGATGCAGGCCAGCTGAGGATTTAGTCTGCCATTTAGCAAGTTTTTATGTGAAAGTATTATTTGGAAACATCCTTTGATATTTCCCCTGGTGCTGAGCATATTACATAGCAGGAGTTATCTGAAGATTACAGTCGAAGTCAGGATTTTTGTGCAATGCTTACAGCTGTCCTATTTCTTGCACAGTATAAAATGCATCTGCATCATTTTAGGTTTGGAGCAAACGTAGCCTTTATTGGAAAGCATTGTCCATGCTGGAGGAGAAGCCACTGGGGACAAGGAGATTTCTGCTCATGTAACGATTTTGACATGTCAGAATTACAACTCTATCACTTTTGGCGACCGTGGCTCTGACTGGTGGTGACTGAAGCGGAACATGATAATTGTAAGGAAAAGGCCTGGAACCCAACAAAATACAGGCAGGGGTGACAGGCAGCTGTATGGGATAGGGAGGGATGGGGACATGGACACACTCCCTGCCAGCATGTGGGATTTAAGAGGAAGAAGAGTTGATAAGTTGGCTGTGCCTCCACCACTCAGGGCTGCCAGTGTCAGAATGAATGGCGAAATAAACATTTTGGCATGTGCATGTGTCTCCCTGGCCTGCAAAACGCCCACAGGGGATTTACATTTAAGTGAAGTTAATACAGTTTTTTTGAACATACAAACTCTGGAGCACAAATAACATCTTCAGGTATAAGCACAGTTGCATTTACTCGGTAGCCATCTCTCATGTGAAATGACTGAAGGATAAAGGTAAGTGACTGGTACTAGTCATGCAGCATCACCTTACTCCTTTCAAAGTCCTCTGGTTTTGGTTCCTTTGGCTTTTAAAGAACAGGTTTTAAGATCTTTCTCGCTAAAGACCCATGAATTACTTAAGCAAGGTCACATGAATATGGTTCTTTGCATGTTAAAGTGGTTGCAAAATAGGCATTTTCAGACCATAAATATATGATTTTAGGCTCATCTTGTCTGAATCTTAGACCACACAACACTTAGGACACGCTGTAAAACTACCAATATTTACATATTTAATAGACAGTCAGTAGCCACAAAGAGTAAGTGGCATAACTTAAACCAGTGAGACAAACATCAGGCTCAGTCAAAATAAAGACTTAATTTCTACAAGGCTTTGTTAGTGAGATATGCAAGGACAGGGACAAAATCAAAATCTGTTCTTAGATCAAAGCTGATGCCCTCCTCTCCTGGAATTGCAAACTTTATTGCTAAAAGAAGTTTTGGGAGGTATTTATCACAGTACCTTTTGCATGCCAGCATTATGCATTGCTAACAAAGCATGTATGAGGTGGACTAAACCTTGAAGGAGTTGTAAGTAAATGAGGAATTTTAATTGAATGTGGATTTCTCTTGTTTGATTCAGTGGCAATACATATTTCACCTGGCAGTTTGACATCTTTATCTGTGAGTTGAAGTAAAACCATAATCTGGAGATAAGGCAAAGAGTACCTGAATGGTAAAAGTCAGGACAGCTAAGCAGTGATGTAAACTGGTCTGAATGACTTGGTAAGCATAGCCCTGTCAAACAAAGTGGTACAGTTAAAATACAAGTTTGTATACCTTAGAACAAAAAATGCAGCCCTCATCTACAAGAAAGGAGACTCTGTTCTTAAAACCAAGGCTATACTGGCTATATTGGACCTGAAGAAAAGCAGGGGGTTGCAGCACAATACTCCAGTTCTCTTTGCAGTAATGCTTACATGAATAAAGACTTTACTGAGCTCTGAGTTTATCTGTGGCTGGAACTGGGGAGAATGATGCTGGAATACTGCAGTTTCAGCAAGTTCTGCCTGTGAGGTATATACCCAGAGAGCACAGAAACAGCTATAAAACAGAACCAAAGGCTGGAGAGAAATCACTGAGATAGAGCTTCTTATGCATGTTACCCTCCATAAATGTCCTCCAGAGAGGCATCTTCATTGGAAGAGAAGTCCGAACACCAAAGAGCTTTACAATCCAGTGAAGCAAAACAACCTGAATCTGTGGCTGGAAGCTGAAGCTGGACAAATTAAGCTGAAAATAGCATACATTTTTATTAGAGTGAGTCTAATCACTGGAATACACTAGTGGGGTAGGGTGGATTCTCTGGCTCCTAAAGTCTTTACATCCAGACGGATGCCTTTCTGGAGATAGTCTTTAGCAAAACACGATTTATGTGACTCGATGCAAAGGTAACTTGGTGAAATGTAATGACCTGTGATATATAGCAGGTCAGACTGGATAACAGAGTGGTGCCTCCTAGCTTGGAGCATTACAAATCTATGAACATTTAAACTTTAGGAAATTATGACAGCAAGCTGTAATATTTTTCTCTGCTGAGATTTCTCCAAAGCTCCTAAATAAATCATTACATACAAAACTTGCTAACCAGCTTTTTTTTTTTTTTTTTTTTTTAGCTATGTTGGGGATTTTTTAATCTTGTTTTTGGAAGAATGATTTGTAAGATTTCCTTTTTCTTCTTTAAGTACAGTTAGAATGCTCTAACACTAAACCTTTCTAAGAATAGGAAGATTTTCTATGTTGTACCTGAGGCCTCACCCAAGCCATGTAACCTCATTGTGTTTGGCTTTTCAAGACCTTTCCCATAGCAATTTGTGCTTTCCATGTGCACTGATATCAGCTTTAATGTCAACTCTACCACACTGTTGGCTGCCCGTCCCCCAACACAAAATTTATACAAAAGATAAGATTTTGACAAAGCGGTCTGATACAAAAACCCTTTTCTCATAAGAGGGAGCTGTTAATCTACACACTTCTCACAACAGGAATTAGGCTCAGGAATTGTCCTGCATGTGCTTTACCTCCTCATTTGAGGAGGATAGTTTTGCATTATCAGTAGAGCCGTCTCAGAAGCAGCTCTTTACACAGCCTCTCCTTGGAAGATTCTGTGGGGAAGAAGGGAGGCTGGGTATAACTTAAAAAGAAGGTATTTGAGTCCCTTGTCGAGGAAGCAAGTGCTTAACTTTAAACAGGTGCTGAAGTCCATCTATGCAAAATAAATAAATGATCTGTGGAAATATTGCAGCATATAGTTAAACACAGGCCTGTGCTGCCAGTTCTAACGAGTTACGGCTTCAGTCTACAGAAGCACTTGAGGAGCTGTGTAATCCAAAGTGCAGGAGAAGTCCCTTGACTTTAATGGATGGTTTGTGTAGTCAAAGCCATTCACCTCCTAAGTGTAGAACTGGAATAAAGTGCTCTGAAAAGCAAAAGGAAGCAAACTGGGAGAGTGTGGTGAGCACACACCACTTAATTTGCTAGTCACAGCAAATAGATCCACAGGTCTTGGGAAGGATGGAGGGATGTGAGGCCTTCAGGTGTGATTTTCTTTGGGAAGGTTGGGGGCATTTTTAGAAAAGGAAAAAAAGAAAACCAACTCAAATTTAAACACTTCCCAGCAGTTCAGGAGTAAATAAAAACCTAAATCTTGACCTGGTGGAAAGTAAAAGGAGTTTACCTGAGATATTCAATGATTTAACTGTAAGCAGAGAATAAGTTGTGTCCTAACTCCTAAGGCAATGGATTGATGGCTGTTTGGTTTGTTGCTAAAGAGACAACTGTTGTTGATTCAATTCTTCCCTTGTTTCTCCCCTCTCAACCCTATACTTAATGCAATTATTTAAAAAGAAAAAAAATGTAAAAGAAAATTTAGCTTTGTTTTCTTTACTTTTTTTTTTTTTTTCCCCAGAGATTATTACTCCTAACAGTGCCTTAACATAATCTCACAGCTGACTGAACACTACCCTCTGACCTTTCTTTCCTTGGGGACAAACTCAGGTTTAATTGACGTTTGTGTCTGTGAGCTCTGCTGAGGAGAGATTAGCAGTGGCTTAGCTAATTAGTATTTAAATGTTCACTAATGTTCCAATGGATTTGTCAATTACAATCTTATTAAAAATGGATGCAAAGATTTCATTTTTTTTTAAAAAAAGGCAGTAATGTCAGAGCTGATTCAATTTCTCCAGAGGATTAAAGAAAAAATCAAATCTGCTATTATGATCTTTTCAGTCATACTAGAACGCAAGCAAAATATTTCGAATTGTAAATGGCCCATATGTTTCCCAACGTGCAAATATGTTCAATTCTTGTTGCTGGGTTGAAAAATTTGAGGATGCTCAAACTCTCATTAGGACAATTTGGAAACATTCACACTGTAATTAGATGTGTTGATATTCTACTCTCCCAACAAAGCCTTTGCATTTTGAAATACTGGAAGAATTTTCCAGACAAATTTAACACATGACATTAGAATAACTCCACTGGTAATACAAGATATTAATCTCTTTATTGTTACCCGTGGTGTACATGATACACATTTCACCCAGTGCACTGTGATCTGTAACAGTTTTTAGCCAGAGTTTCAATTTCATATTAAATCCACAGTTCATATAGCAAATAATTAAGGCAGCTTCTGGCTATGGAAAATCTTTAACTGATCAAAACAGGGACACCTTGTTATGAGCTGAAAGCTTTCTTCTGACCTGGTGAATGAGGGAAGATAACATAATATAGCAACTTAGAACCAATCTTCTTTCAACCCCTTTCCACTAATGTATTTCAGCACACAGAGCAAGTAGGCAAATATATTAGGTTTGGATAAAAGTTTAAAATTTGGTGCCATAAAGAGATTTCTGTCTTTAAAGAGATTTCAGAAGCCATCTATATAACCTAAATATACTTAACTTTTTTTCCCCAAAGATATTAAGGTATTACAACAACCCAGCAGGTTTGGTGTATTAGGAGTTTCAGCCACTTAAGGGTTACACACCTTCTGCAAATGAAGCCAGTTTATTTGGAAATGTAACTGAATGTAACTGTGCATTTGGGTACTTAGTAAATATAACGAAATATCTTCATGTGCATTAAATAAATATTCGAGAATACTGACGTGATGGGGAAGCCCAAGTTCATTGACCTTCTGTGACTGGTCTAATTTGAGCAGCAAGAATGTATGATTATTTTGAGGTGGGGGTTTTGTGCTCATGATTTAAATAGGAATTAATCTATATTAACACAAAATTATTTTGTTTCCTGTCTAATGAACAACTAAAAAAAGATGCTTTGGATTGAACTAGTGAAGAGAATGTTTTTAGGTTTACCTGAAAAAAAAGTTACATTTCATTTTCAGATAGTAAGAGGTAGTTCAAAGTTTCAGAACAACACACATACTTTTAGTGTTCTTTTTTCTAAAGCACTTAGAAACTAATACCACTCTCAGAATTCTTGTAATTTACCCCGCTGCTTTTCTTCTGGTATTTTTCCTTGATGAGCTCTTTTTCTGAGAACCTGTGTCTCTTTTGGAAAGGGGCTGTAAATTCAGAAGTGCCTACATGATTTCCAGTCACCCCTACCACCCCCAAGTCTGATGCCATGGTTCAGACACATCAATTTATTTGGGTCCTAAGGGTCAGTAGGTAGTTTTCTAATGAACCTCATTGGAGTTATCATTAGAATAGAGGGATTTTCACTGAACATGTTAGAGGAAATTCTTGTACTACAGCAAAGGAAGTAGGAATAACATGAGCTCCTCTTCTCACATCTAAGCAATGGCACTATCTTCTTCCATCTCTTCTCCCACCCACCACCTTTTGGGTGTCCTCTCCCCCCACTCCTCCTTAGCTCTATCTCATGGCCACCTTCAGGAAGGGCAGCATGCTCAGATCCATGGGATGCATCAGCAGGAGTGTCAGCAACACATGGTGGTTGCAGACCCGGGCAGATCCAACCCTGCATTACTAAAACTCTCTGTGGTCCCTGACTGCAAAGATACTAGGCCCTGTCCCTCCCAAAACATCCCCCTGCAGCCCAAGAGCCATTAGTTACAGTTATCAGGGAAAGAGTTTTGGTGCTGAGTTTGAGATATTGAACTGGAGACATGGGGTGAGCAAATTCACCTCCTCATCCTACAAGGATGTCTGGCATCAAAAGGTCCCAGCCCTTCTGCTGGAAAATGGATGACTGAGGTAGTCCCAGGACATTGCCCTGCCTCCCCCAAGCCCTGATACTGTGGGTGTTAGAAAAAAGCCTTGATAGGGGGAAACATAAACAGATAAAGACATCTGGGGACTGTAGCCAACAACTGTGTTCTGGCACCATGAGCCAAACCGCAGCCTTGACACTGCGAGGAAGATATTTGCTGGGGTCACTGCTCACCAGGAGGAACCCAAAAGGGGCAAGAATCTCCCATCTCCACCAGCTGCTGGAAGATAGGAGCAGGGGTGAGGGGCAGTGGCAGCACTTAGCAGCCCAGACAGGTTTTGGGGAGGGAGAGGACACCAACATCAGGTTGTGGCTCCAATCAGAGTCATCAAGGGGACATGACCCATTCCCAAATTCACATGCCACTCCCTGATACTGTGAGTGCCAGGGAGGAGAGCCCAAATCACTGCTACCACATCCCCGCAGTAACTTTGGGGTTGGTGGGATATCACCTTGCACCCAGAGCCTGCTGCTGGCAGGGGAGAGATGGCAGGATGGAGCAGGGGATCCTGACCCCCTGCCAGAAACCCATCTCAGCTTATCAAGGCACCATGTGGTGTGGCAAGTATGGTGTCAGTTGATGGGGAGAAACTCTGTGTGGTCAAAATGGAAATAAATGGGAATAGAACAATGTTCTGTAGCAAACTGACATCCCTTGAGAGCAGGTAAGAAAAAAGGAACCAGACTGATTTTGATTCGTTACTCCTTTTGTAAATACATTTGCTGACAGTAGCAGGGTATGTAATGTCTGTCTCTACTTGATTGGCATATCTGTTTTGCTCATTGCTTTATGAAATAATACATACTCATTGTAATTCCTTTTATCTTGACTTTTTATTTTAAATTGAGAGGCCAAAACAGCCTTGCTGAAAATACAGTTTACAGCCATTTTAGTTAAAACTGTATGTTGAGGAAAATGAACAATGAAAGTAGTGTCCCAGTTGTTAGAAGCCAGATAGCTTTTATATTGTTTTGCCATCTTCATTCCCCAAAATATTTGTAGTATAGGGAGAGTCAGCCCATTTCCTGGCTTCTTACATAATGTAGTGTGTTGCCTCTAAAGCTTTTTTGATAAGAGATGATTGGCCAGACTTCATAACGGTTCTCTAAGAAATGGGTCACTTTATCCCAAGATTGGGCAGGAAGGGGATGACAGCTGCATGAGGCAGCTCATCTGCACTTCCAGAGGAAATGCATAAAGCCAAATTTTTAACTAAGGAATAAAACCAGTAAGTATCCATGTAGCCTAAATCTGGGATAATAAAATACTGGATCCCAAAAAGAAAATACAGTAAGAATCTATTGAATTGAGTGCCAAATTGTGTGTAGTATTGATTTGCTAATTTCACGAATACATTTTTAAATGTCTTGCTGAATTCTTTTTAACAGTCCAGCTGAAAGTTGGAACAGTCTACCAAGTAGACTGTTCTAGTTGGAAAGGTTTTGGATCTGCCAGAACATGATGTGGAAACATATTGCCCAGGTCTGCTTCTGTCAGCTATCAGATAACACATGCAATCAAAAAATAAGCATTGTCCTGGCCCATGGTATTAAAGGGAAAGCTGGAAAGACAAAATATTCATTCCTGAATTTCGTGAAACCATATATGTTTGATCTGCTTCTTTTAGATACAAAAGGTTCATACATTTCATTTTGTGAAGGCAAAGGGAAAGGAGAAAGCATGTAAGCTAGTGAAAGGATAACTGACAGATAGGCATCAGCATCCTCTTCATTTGTGAACAAATAAGAATTGTAAATTACATTGAAGCAAACCTGAAGTCATTTCTACTCACTGAAAGCCCAGCCTATAGTACACTGAAGCTGTGAATTCCCCTTCAGTGAAATTTGCTCTCAGCTGAAGCAGGCTTCCTACTTTAAATGTAAGTTATAAAATCATCCTGAAATAGAAACTTGACTGGGAAGATTTGGGTGCACTGAAATGTGTGAGTGTCCTAGCAGTGGGCTCCCATGCATGGAAGGTGGGCAGCCCCATCCCTGACACACAGCTGCCTGTGCACGTGTGCTCCAAGTGCAGGGTGCTGCGTGGAAACAGCCTCGGCCGACTGCAACCAGATGGTGAGGGGATGAAAGCTCATAAAGGATGCCAGTATTTTAGATAATTTGACAGAGGGTTTCTGCTTGGCTGAAGGCACAAGGAAACTCTCTCGCTCAGTGTTTTGCACGGCCAAGTGTTAAATCACTTTATATCAGAGCTGAACCTCAACCTCATAGCCGTTAATCTTCTTGATTGGTTAAGTCTTTGCTTTCTGTCAGAAAATCTGAAATCTGAGTGTCAACCGTCAGCATATAAAGCCTTTATGGCAGTGCCCCCCCTTTTCCATCCCTTTCCCCCTGCTGTTCAAGGGAGAGAGCATCCTCTCTGTTTCTTGCACTCACTGTTTGCTGACTGTACAGCCAGCCTGAGCTGCAGGTCTGTCCTTCTTGTACTCACCCCCAGCCTGATGAGGCTTTTTACTCACGTACTCATTATTCACCAGTACAAAGTAATAGTGGCTGGGAAAATCCCAGACTCCCTTGTGCATTTGAATGTATCAGCTCTGAGAATCTGGTATCCTTGTTAAATGAGAGTAGTGTTATGAGGAGAAATCAATCTTTAATCAGAAAAGGTCAAATGCAATTCCAGCTTGTGTTTGTAAGTCACTGACAGTATTTACCATTTCACCAAAGGCAAAATCCCATTCTTTCATGAACAGGACCTGGTTTGGGCTCCTAGGTGAATGTCCACCTTTGGCATTTAGAGATATCCTCCCTAGACTGTGTAGTCACTGCTGCAACCATCCTAGGAGTCGTACTGTGAGCGAAAGTCTCCCTCCTGCCCACCATGCACTGGCTAATGCTTCACTCATCCTCAAGGCATTCCATGCAGGGCACTCAGATTTTCATTCCAGAGAACATAACCATAGCAAACACCTGCCCATGTTGTGGGTCTTGCTTCCTAACAGCAGAGGAAGTGATATTCAACGAGTTACAAAGATGTTTTCTTCTCATGTCAGAATTCATGCCTTCTTGTCCATCAAACCTCTTAGCCAGCCCCTTTGTAACTTAAGCATGATGTCTGACTGGCCCCTCAGTCACAGGGTATTATTTCAGTTTTCTAATTGAATCACAAAACGATTTATCAAATGAATTAAGAATAACAAAAAAAAGGCAGGGTGATGCATGAACAGGCAAATGAATATGGACATTAGGAAGATTAATAGACATGTCTCAACTACTCATATCAACAAAACTTTGGTGGTGTAAACAGACCATTAGCAAATAAAAGCAGGATGCTAAAAAGGTTAAAGAGGGCAGCCTCTCAGAAATCAAATGAATGTTTGGAAGCAAGGTTTTCCAACCTGGTCAAACAGGCTGTGGAAAAGAAGCATCAACTCCCAGCACACAGCAAGAGTCTCTAGGACCATTCTTGTGATGTGCAGATCTCTGGTTCACTGAACGCAGAAATTCATCTCTGTGATCACTGTCTTGTGATGATCCTACCTTGAACCACAGTCACTTCACTGGGTGCTTGGGTGAATAAGGCTGCCAGAAAACTTGCTCACACTGTGTGCACGCAGCAAGTGACACTGTGGACCCTTTCTTGCAGCTTGTCCCCTTGCATCTGACGGAGCCACAGCAGAGTTTCTGGTTAAAGCTGGGCTATTTCATGCAGAGGATAATGTTTGCACTGAATGTCAATGTGCATTTTGGTTTGGTCAGGGTAATGCCTAGCCAGTGACCTTATTCAGCCCCAATTAGCTGATAACTGCCAGCCAGTGGAATTCCTCATTGTTAGGAGTGAACAAGGCAATCACGGGAGAAAGGTAGTAATAATAGGAACAGCTAATTAGACTGCGAGTAGTGCACAAGGCAAAGAAAGGAGGAAGAGGGATGTGAGAGTTTCGAGATGGTCTGGCTGCCAGCTGAAGATGAAGTAAGGATCTGGAGTCCAGGATATAGGAGTAAGGCTCAGATCAAGGTTCAGCTCCCTCTGCTTCTGCAGCCTTCTCTCCCAAGCCCTTTGAGCACATTTATGTCTTGCAGCACAGCACCCCCACTGCTCTGCTCAGATAGGCACCATCCTTGGGACACAACAGACCATGACACACAGGTGGCAGCTCTAGTCCCAGAAGGACAGTGGATGGGTGATTGCAGTGCCCTTCCCGACTCCACTGCTCCATTCCTGGAGAAGGCAGTGGTCCCTTCCAGTGCTCTCACAGTAGTTCCCTTTTCCCTGAGCAGTGGTGGAATCCAAGGACCACAGGGAGATATGGACCTCAGGTGTTTTAGGGAGATAATAGGAAAGTGGCATGTTTTGTGGGAGCTCATTCCAGCACCTTCAAGAGATCACAGAACCATTTACACTGGAAAGGCTTAAGATCACCGAGTCTAGCTGCTAACCTAGCACTGCCAAGACCACTAAACCATGTCTTTATGTGCCAGAGTTCCCTTGGGGACTTTGTGCCCACAGGATTCTAGCATCAGCAGCACTGATATTAATCAGATTGGAAAAACCTTCTTTCTGAAATACACTTTTGAGATACTTTTCTCTATTGAATATAGGATCTGTAGAAGAGAAAGCATCACTTGTAGAACCCTAGGGAATTCTTCATATACTGCCAAGATTTCCATATGAGGGGAAATATTTTCCTTTAATCCTATTGCCGCATTCAGGCCTTATACTTCCTGCACAGTCATTCCAATTCCAGTTTGTTGTATGTCACTTGGGAGAAATAGGTATACTTTTTCCAGCTTAATTGTGCCTACAAAAATACCCAATCACAGTAGAATAATCCTACTGAAACTATGAGATTATGAACATTTCCTTACCTGCAGTCTTTTTTTTTGTGCCAGCAGAAAAGTCATTCACATGGCATTTTTAAAAAGTATTTGTGGTGGACTATACCCTGCTTTCACTAATCCTCCTAAAGATCTGGCAATTTCTATCAAAGTTGCTACAGCTGACCTGAACTTGCATCTAGGCTGAATAATGAAATTTGACCCTCTTCATCTATAGGAAATGTGGTTTTCTATGTCCTGTTTCAGGGGAACCATGTTTCCTGACTTGGATGGTGGGGATTCCAGGCAAAAAATTATTGATTTGAGCAGGTATAAATGAGTGCATCATGAGAGGATGGGGATGTAGCCTAGAAAGCCCTGATGGTTTGGATTGCAGGGAGGCAGGGAAGTTATGTAAGCCTGCAGAGGCTGTCATTGTAGAGGATCTCTGATTTTAGCAGAGAACTTGGGGCATTACTGTGAGACAGATACAATAAAGTGTAAGTCGTTAGGCAGGGAAGATTAAGCACCACTTAAGGGAACCATTGACAGATGAGAGTGTGGCTCTGCAGCTCCGAGCAGGGAGAGACTTGGGTGCTTGCCCCTTCTGCCGCTGAACCTCCTCACAATGCCTGGAGAATAAAAGCCTCATGGCATAATGGTGGTGGTGATGACAAGGGTAATAAGGCTCATGATAATAAGGACAAGCAGGGTTTCCATTTCCATTACCAGAGCAATCGATTGGAGCTTAAGGTTTTTTCTGCCTTTTTTTTTTTTTTTCATCTAAAGCAAGTTCTGTAAGGGCCATGAGATAAAACCCTGAAAAAGGCCTTTAAAAAGGTCTTTGAGAACAGTGTGGAATTTAAAAATCTAATCTGTAATTTAAAGAATGAAAACTAATCTAATTGGTGTACAGTCCGTTTCCATTAGGAGGAGGATACTGCCGGGTTCTTTCCCCTCAACGTAGGCTGGATTAAGCATACAGGTGAACCCTTTATTTTTTTGTAGTTCCACTCTCTAGGGCATCTGCAGAGGAACAGATGCAGCTTTTTGCATTATACACACATACACACACATTTTGCTCTCCAGCATGGAGAGAAAAGCACCTGGTTCAACAGAGGTAGTTTTAAAACCTTTAAATACTTTTTTAGTTTAGTAATCTCAAAGCTGCCTACATGCTTGGGAGTGGTGGCACCTTGCTGCTCACTAGAGATATAGGTGCAGCAGTGGGTGGCCCCTTGGCACAGAGGGGTGGTGTGATGCCCCTGAACCCCCATCACACTCCTTTGTCAATACCTGCCACAACTGACCACTGCAAGCAGATAAATCAGCCTGGGCTGGCCTCAGCTGGGGTCCATGCCAGCAGAGTGAGGTGGGGCTGCGAGGGGAAGAGGTGCCACATGATGCCTGAGGCTGTGGAAGCGCACAGGGGTTATCCTGGAGGGGCTGCTGGCAGGGAAGATGGTGTGAGATGAGGGTGGGGGATTAACCTGGCTTCTGCTCAAGGTAAAACCACCTCTTTCCTCACCAGGAGCTTGGAGCCAAGGCTGAAACTGAAGTGCTAAAGAAATAATCCTTGCCCAGAGCAGTTGGCTTTGTTTCAGAATTGAAACTGTGAGTCAAAGATGTTTTTATGTCAAGACTTGCTTGAAAACTCTCACTGTGGTCCATTTATTTTAGGCTGTGGCTGCCAGGGATGCAGTTCAGATGGGTAATGATATTTGGGAGCTTGAGCATGAACTTCACTTCCAAATCAAAATTTCTTCTCTGTGCTCTGCTGCCTGTTGCTCACAGCTGTGAGATGCCTCATATGATGCTTGCATACATTGTGATGTTCTGAGTGTCACACAAAAAGCAATTGTAAGCTGTATCTTGTGGGAGTTTGTTAATGACGCAGCTTGCTATATTTTCTGAAAAACATGACACACATGGCCATCAGTCAGGTGTCCATGCAGACAGCATTCTATCTGGAGGAGAAAATTAGCAACTATTATGTATTTTAACTCCCTCACACCATCAACTGACCAGATTGTATCTGGAGCAGTAAACCTCAAGCAGATGAAACAAAGGAGAAGGAGCAACTTATTTGCTAAGTAAGTATCACATTAAAATATCTTAAGTTAAGCCCTGCAGTTCAAGCAGGACTGGGCAGAGGTAACAAATATTTGGTAGCATGGGATTTTCCAAGGCACTGAGAACAGAGAGTGCTTAGCACATGAGAGAGACCAAGAGCAAAGAAGTGTAGGGTAGCAATCTTGCACAGACAAATAGAAATTTTGTCCCTTAAAAAAAAAAAACTCATATGAAATTGGAACCTTTGCTTCCATTAAAATGTAATAGTATGGTCATTCCTCCATCAGTTGAATGCCCCTAGAAATCTCAAGCTGCACTGTTTTATTGAAAGCACTTATGCACATCAACAACATGTTTTTTGCAGTGGTCATTGCGCCCCTACTTTTGCAACATGTTATTTTTTCCCCCTCTATGAAACCGTGACTTAATGCAAAGTAATGGCATGTCAAAGGCAAAGTTACAGCACCCGTCTTGAATGCAATGCTGAGTCTCCTGTCATGCGTGGAATGTAATTACCATTAAGGCTGAAAAATGAGGGAGATGAACAGTAGTGGCAGTTTTTCTCAAGTTTACATAAACACTGGCTGCAAGAAGAGGACAGGAACATTAAAATCAAAGAGTTCTTGTCACATCAGCGCTTTAAATCTCTAAGCGGCTCCTTGAAAATCATCTGGCCTCGGTGAACACAAACAACCGATAAAAGCTTCAGTTAAGGTCTGCTCTTATCTGCTAATTTCAGGGCAGTCTTGCCCTTTACCCACTGTCCCTAGGAAAGTAGCGATTTTGGCACTTTCTCTTGGCTCGCTAAACTCTTTGCCCTGGCAATAATATTAACTAGCTAGAAAAGAAATAAAAATGGGGTGGAAGGTGTTTGAAGAGGAAATCCCTGTATCACTCACTGAGCACCCGTGGGGAAACACTCTGCGTGTTTTGCCCATGCATCCTTACAGTTAAAGACTGGGTGATGTAGAGTACCACTCCTCTCACTCCTAGGGCTGGGTATTATCTCCTGGTCACAGCACAAGCCCTAAGCCTGACCCAAAATCTCTCAGAAATGTGGGCAGCATCTTTCTCCCACTCGTTCCCACTGAATCCACAAGGTTTGTCTCCTACTGGCAGTGCCAGGAAGCAGGAATGCCTTGGGAAGAAGGAAGAGGCAGAGGTGTTTTAAGTGGTTTCTCCCCTCCCCTGGTTGTAGAGGTAGTTCTTTCCCTGACTTGTGCTAAGTTAACAGCCAAAGCACAAGCCCACGGGTTTCAGGTTTCATTAGGGACCTGAAGCTCTCATCAGGTTTGCCAGAGGATGTTTCAAAAGTAACTTGTCTGCACGAAACTGGGCAGATTTATTGTCTCTGTGGTTTTATTGAACGTTTTTGGCTTCTGTTTTCTCTTTTTGGTTTTTTTCATGTGAAACCCGATGGCTTAAGGCAGGATTTGTTTTGTGGCTTTGATGAATTGGAGTCTCCTCATCCTGCCGCTCTTAATGGAGCAGAGCTGTAAAGCACTTCAGGTTCAAAAAATTCAGTGCTGGTGGGAAACAGGTTGCTCGTGTCTTTGTCTCCTGGATTTTCTGTGTTGCCCTCTCTCCTTTCTTTGAGACTGGCTCTGGGCATTGTGCTGGAGTTACCAGCAGGCAGCCACCCAAGCAAACAGCCTGCACCTTAACATGGTCCTTTTGCTCCCCTACTTCCCTTTGGCTTCTCCCCATACCCAGCAAGGATGGGAGCTGTGCCATGGACATGCCCTTGTTAGTGTCTCATAATGCTGCAATGGAGAGGAAGAGAGAAGGAAGCAGACAGGAAAAAGACAAAAAAAGGGACACTCTGCTGGCAGTCTGTGTACCTGTTCAGTGATATCTTCCTGAAAGAAGGCAAAATGCTGGTCTTCTCTCTAGCAGTCCTTACCTACTGCCACTGCAGTCACCAGCTCCAGTGCTTCTGAGCTGTTATGAAAATGGTCCTCTTGAGTCTAAATGGGCTTCCTCATCTTCCAAACTGCAGACTGCGTGGAAATTGTAAACAGCTGAAAGTGGTTTACCTAACAGCAATGGAGAAATGACAAGAAAAGCAAAGAATAGGAAAGTCTAAGGCAATCCCACTTGTAGGTTTTGAGACTGGTACTGATTTGCCACAAAATAATCATGTGTTTTCAATAAATATCTTATTTTTCATTAAAACATTGCTTTTTGTGGCAAGCATTTTTCTTGGCAAAACCTTCTCCCCACCAGTATCTCGCTCAGCGTTTGTTTCTGAGCTGGTAGAAATTTGTAAGATCCAAATATCCTGAGGAGGAAAGAGGGTCTCACCCCTCAAATTTTCCAGGTTGAAGGTTCTAGGTGAAGCCAAATTTACGATCTTATAATGCAGCTAAGTCCTGAAATCACAGAATCATGGAATTGATGAAGTTGGAAAAAACCTTTAAGATTATCAAGTCCAGGTGTGAGCACAACCTTCCCCACCATGTTCACCTTTAAACAAATATTTCCATGCTCTTTGCAGAATTTGGATCTCCAGATGGAGATTCATGCCTGCTGAAGTCATCTCCACAAAGTACAGGTTGAGTGCTGTGGCTCATTGCTTATCACAAAAATACTTCTAAGCCCATAGTGGCTGAATGTTTTGGCATCTGTCCCATGGTATTCAACAGCTGCAAGAAGAGCATGTCTGGGGCTGGTTGCCAGGCAGAGGTAAGAGGAGCCCAGGTCACTAAAGGAACCTGTGGTGGTAAAGCTGGTCCACAGCCAAGCCAGGAGCTCCAGTCCAGGGGTCAGGGATGGTGATACATGAGACTGAGCACCAGAGACAGAGTTCAGGCAAGGACCGGGATGGAAGCCTGAGCTTCAGTGTAGATCAGGAGGGAAGTGGAGACCTGCAGAGGCTTCTCATAGCCAGACCCCTAGGATAAAACAATCCACCCAGGGCCCTGACATAGATACACTTTCCCTTCAAAGTTGTGGACAGGTGTTTGCAGTCCTAAATCCTGGAGAGTACTCTCAGTACTATAAATCGTTCAGGTATTAATGTTCCTCAGCGATAGGAATCAATATCAACAACTTCAATGTTCATTGCTGGTGCTCAGCCAGCAGGACTTCATCTAACCTTAACCCCAGTCAGGTGGGGGGAAATGCCATCCATTAAATATTATCTTAATGACATGGTTGGAGTAAATGTATAAATGTAAACACCACAGCACTCAAGTGGAGTTGAAAATAGCCCAAGGGACGAGTATTCTTCCGTACAAGTGAGACAAAAATTGGATACTTCAGAAATGGTGAGAATGTTCTTGAGACTACAATCCTTTTTGCAATGTCACACAACTATGATGGACTTTTATCAAACCACTATGGTGATAAAAGCCCAGAATTGAGCAAATCAAATGGAGAAACTGAAAGTGGGAGGAGGGTGTTAGTAAAGTCTAATGTGTAATGTGCCATGTATTTGTTTTTAATCAGGTTCTATATGTGGCCACAGTAAAAAATATTACAAGATTCCTCTGCTTATATTTCACATTCTTGCTGGTGGTCTTATTTGTTCATGCTTTTCTGAATAAAAGCACTGGGGGTGGGCAAGAAGAGGTGGGAAAAGCAGAGAGAAAAAAGCAGAGACCATGCTGGAAAAAGAAAAACCCCTCTGAGTATTCATCCTTTACATAGTGCATTCTGCATTTCATTCCATGTGTGAAAACAAAATGCAGTTCCCCTGTTCCCCAAAGTACCAGTAGACCAAATGGGTTTGATTCCTTTAAATAAAATGGAGTAGGATCATTCAGGGTTTGGGGTTTTTCTCTATTTCACTGAATTTTCCACTTTTCCAGATTAATTTATGCCTCTTTTTAGTCATAGACAATTTGTCTGTTCAGTTTTGTTCATTTTATAAATCTTTGACTCTTGATTTGTTTTGGTACGTGTAAAGGGATATGGTTTAGCAGCTGGAGAAGGTTTTAGTTTAATTAACAGCTATATAAAAAGTTTTGAACTTTCCTAGCACTCGAGTGGCAGGTCTTGGACCACTGCCTCCTGGTTTGTCCTGCCAGGCAGAGTGCAACACGTACAGCAGGATGCGTTTCACCGGCTAGCTAAGCAGAAAGGGATAAGCTCCAATCTAAGAGGAAATCATCATGCTGGAATGACTTTTATGATCTTAAGGACAGCAGATGAGACAATTTGCATGTAGTGTTTCTGCAGTTAGGGTCTGCAGCTTTGATCAGACACAGAGAATGGGTCCCAAAAGAAATTTTACACTTTCATGTGTTTCTCTGAGTGAGTTCTCTGCTGCCATGTTAGGCTTTTTCTGAATAACTTCTTGCAAAGGTTTGAGTGATTGAGTTTTATTGATATGTAAATTCAAAGGAGGCAATTTAGGAATTACTTCAACGTGACTAAAAGGAAAAATCTCCTTATGAAATTCTAGAGATGGTTCATTATTTTAATAAGCAGAGGTGGTATCATGTGGCTTGTCTGAACAAATTAACCTAAAAACTTGTATTTTTTCCATATATATTTGCTGGTCTGCTAAAGTATAATGTCTCTTCCTGTGAAGATTGTCAAATTAGTACAGTTCAGACACTGAATATCAAACCTTGGCAAAGGACTTTGTGCAGACTGAGAAACTTTTGGAACTAAAGGCAACAGCACAACAGGTTGCTAGACTTTTTAAAGAAGAGATATTTTGAGGAACATTTTCAATTACCATCAAAACTAAACTGGGTTTTTTTTCCCCATATTTGCTTCATATTTATTTATGTATGTACTTATTAATCTAAATGATGTTTAAAAGAAAAGACATTGAAGAATAGAGTGGTCTATAATACCACCTATAGATAAAACCACAGAACAGCCCTTTTGCTGCTTTGTGACCCTGCTTTAGCCCAGGCTATTGTCCAGGATGTGAAGTGCCATGTCAAATGCATGAGGTCACTTGTGGCACAGGGCACCCAGCTGAAGTGTTGAGGTTTTTTTTTTTCACATACTGTTTTTATAATTATTGTTTTTCATTTGGGTATAACATTGCACATGTTAGATACTTAATCACAAACACCAGGAAGTTATTATTAAAAGGTCCAAGTATACCTTATTTATGATTTCATCTAAGGGTGAGCGAAATATAAATTATACAGAAACTTAGAGAAGTTTCTGTATAATCCCTCTCTCCCTAAAAGCAGTTTACACAAATACCTATAGCTCCTTGGTTTTTTCTAGAGGTCACCCCTAGCTCACCATTTGGAGACATAAGTGCAGCTCTTTTAGAAGGAAGAAGAAAAAAGAAATTTTTTTTTTGGTTCCAGGGACAAGTGTCCTCAATTAACACTGACAGCTATTTAATTTCATTTAAAGTAGGTTAGTTTAAAATATGATTCTTATCTCGCCACCGCAGGATGGACTAAGTCTCTCTTTTAGAGACACCCAGCAGTGGGGATTAAGGGAACTCGGTTACATTTCTTTCTACAGAAACCTGAGCTCCATTAGCAAAATATAGATTTGAGCAGATATGGACCCAGCATCTGGCCCCTTAGAAATAAGATAAAACTGTGAGGAGGAAATTAGAGACAATCCAAAGCCCATTTAAATCAATAGGGAGGCTCCATAACCTTCAGCAGATTTTGGATCCCACTCTCAGAGAACAGAAGTACTTGTTTATCATAAAGAAAGAAATCATTATCAGTTCAGTTCATTAAGGCCTTGATTTTGTTTTTCTCTAAAATTTCTTATCTCTTTCTCTAATGCTAACTGGCTCTCTTAAAGAAAATGGGCAGCAACTTATGCCATGGTGGAGAGGAGTATATTTTGTCCCTTACTGAGAGGGTTGTTCCTAATCTTCTAACATATTACCACAAATACTGCTCAAATTGTAATTAAGCAATGTGCTGATTTATGTGCTGGTCTAGAGTTGGTAGAGTAATAAAACTAACTACTGTAATGCAGTGAAAATGTCTTTTCAAAGTAACAGATACTGATGTGCAGTGCTTTGGTCAGTTTGGTTCTGTGGGCTTCTCATTTCTCATACAGGTTTTTTGTCTTTCAAAAATCACTGATCCTATTAGTAGAGACTTTTTGTTAAAACAAACAAACAAAAAAAACCCTGAGGAAGCATAGGGAGGCAAGAATGAGAAATACCTCTCTTATCCAGCTCCAGACAGGTCTTCAAAAAGATTGAATTTACTAAAGTGAGAGGAACTGATGCTGAACTCGTTGCTAAGAAGGTGTAATGTATCATATTAGGTTATATAAGCTCTTTGTTTGAGGTGATTATAAAATAGCTTTTTATCTCTGGGATTGTTTAACTCCTGAAACACAAGGCTTGAGGACATGGCTACTAAATTAATATTTGCTGAGCCATGGTCAGCCAGAAGAAATACTGAGGTCCCAGGACAGTTATTGCATGTGATGTCTTCACAACAACCCCCTAAGACACCAGAAAAGTTGTGAGGAGCACAATCTCCATTTCTACCAAGATATGGGGACTACTGGTAAGGGTTCCAGCTGGCAAAATTGCCACCATTGGGTGGTCTTAATCCAGATCACAGCTTGCTATTTAAGTAGTCCAGTTCTAGGTGTCAGTGACGCTGTTTTCTCTATCACCAATGAAGATACAGAAGAAGAGTTGCAGTACTGCTCTAGATAAGTGAACATGGTGAAGTTCACTGTCAGCACTCACAAATAGCATCTACATGGCACTTAAAATCAGTACCTAGCATCCCTCTACCAGGTATGGAGCTACAACACCTGCATACAAAGACATGCTTCCCTGCAAAGGAGAGCATATCTGGCACAAGAAACTTGTTAAGGGCTCTCAGGTGCTTATGGTTTCATTCTAGGTGCCCTTGGGCAGGCGTTGGCCTTGCTACAACCAACTGGGAAGAGAAGTTGTGATGTGCCTATTTCCTGGTTAGCAAGCGAGTGGACTAATTTGCTCCTGTCCATCTGGAGGTCCTAGGGCTGAAAAATATCTTTATTGTCTGTGGGGTTAATGCTGCCAAAGATGGAAGGGCCATGGAAAGCTTCCACTTGCTTGCTGGAACTTGCAGTGCTGAGTGGAGAGGAGGTTCCTGGGATAATAGAGTATCAGTGTAGTGCTAAAAATTCTGTAAAATATCTAACTTTTATGTGAGCAGTCATCTACTTCTACATTCACGCTTCCTGTGTGCCACTGAGAGCTGTACCCAGGGAGCATCTCCAGGGACACCTGTACACAGGTAACCTTTCCTTGCTATGCCATTTTTTTCAAGTTGGTGCTATGTTGGTTCTCCCTTACTAAAATTGTCCTTTTTTGACCTGAGGTGCTTGTGGGCAATGATGTTACAGCTTCTATGGCTGTGGTTAACAGGCTGTCTGGTGCTCCTGAGAAATGCCTTTTAAAACTCAAGTTGAAGCTGCACGTTTTAACAGAGTTCTGTTTAACTAATGGTGTTAAACACCATGCATGGAGGTTTAGGGAAAAATTATCATTTACTGGAGAAATAATAAATAAGAGTTTTTACTGTATTACAGTGATAAAATCATGCCCTGTGTAAGGTGTCTCTGCTTTCTAGTCAGGGTGTTGGTCTCCTCCAATCTACTCATCTCCCATATTCCTTCTTTGCACATCTTTTAGGATGTGTTTTTAGGTGAAAGGAATGTCTTCTGAGGATAGTCTTAAAAATAGATTATTCTTGGGGTTTGATCTGATTTTTCTTAGTTGCTAAACCTTAGTATATAAATTTTAAAACACAAAACTACTGTTGGGATTAAATTATTTTTAAACTAGAATATCGAAAGAGGCAGTAACAAACACAGACTCTAGAATACTGAATTGATATACCATAGAATTACACTATGTCTCTAGTTTTAAAGATGATGTTTTTTTCTTGCAATCTCTTTTATACCTGTTTTTCAAATATTTACTAATTATTAATATAGGCAGGAGAACACTACCAATAGGCTTTCATGTTGAAAACGGCACTATGATGAAACAGATAGGTGGGAATAAAGAAATGGAAAAACTATGTTGGTGAACAAGGGGCATAAAAGATTTTTACTTTTATTTTTCATTTCCATAAGTGCTGGTACACTAAACCAGATCAAAAGATCCATACAAGCCAATACTCTGTTAGTGGTTTTCCTACAACCTGGCTGAACAAATAGAGAGGGATCCCTTTTCTGGCATATTTTACCAGCTTAAAAACATTAGTGATATAAGGACCATTATTTCTTGACTGAGGAATGGATTTATCCTCTACAGGTTTGCCTAATTCTTCTCTGAATTTCTTTTTGTGCTCCTGACCTTCACAGCCTTCTGTGGCAATAAATCCCAGAATTTAACTATTTGAATGAAAAAGTACTTGCTTTCCTTTAGGAAAGGTAATTTCATCAGCTGCACCTTCAAGTACTTTGTGAGAGACAAATACCATCACCTCATTAGTTTTTGGTGTGAGACCCACCATTTTTAGGCACAGTTACTCTTGGATATTATTTAAAATTCCTATTTTACTAAAGAAAACATTTCTTGATGCCTCTCTGATGAGTTATTTTGTAGGACTTAGTTTTGCCTATCTTTATTAGTGCTGAAAGTCAAAATGTAGCTACACTCCTCTTCTTTTATATTCTTTTGGGATTGTTCTCAATAGCATTGTTACTTCAGTCCTTTTTCAGTTGATGTTATGCTTTTCTTCCTAACACATGCTTTGAAATTTATATTTGTATTAATGTTTCACACTTGTGAAAAATTGTATCAGGGAGATGGTGTCACTTACCTCAGGGCACAACTTTATAACCCTAGGAGGTCTGATTCAATAAGGCTGGAGGTTAAACTACTGTAGATCATAGGAGCAAATAAACTATCTCCCAGAACTTCTTTTTTTTGTTGTTTTTTTTTGGGGGGGGGGCAGGGAGGGAAGGACTAATGAAATTTAGTATTTAGTTTTTGCACTTACAAAGGTGAAATATCTGAGCTTCCTCGAAGTAAATTATTCCACTTGTCCCTTACTTGGGCCCCAACATGAATAACATTGAATGAACACCAATTTTTCTGTGAGGCAGTGGCACATTCAGGGAAGTTTTTTCAATAGCTCATTTGGACCAATTGTCATGTGGTACAGAGACTTGAATAACCCTGTGGCATTGGATTCTAAGGTGAACAGTTATCCAAGCTCTGCCTGTCTGAGCTCCCTCTGCTAGTCCTGCCCTAGGGCTCCCTCCAGCTGCTCCAGTGCCACCTCCAAAGCTGGGCATGGCCCAAGTTAACCCAGAGCTGTTAGTTAGCACAGATCATGCTAAACCCCCTCCATCAGCTCTGTCCTGCATGCGAGCCCCAGGGAGCCCCAGGGTGGACCCTGGGATGTGAGGCATGGCTTAGTGGTGGACTTGGCAGTGCTAGGCTAATGGTTGGACTCTAACACCTCAGAGGTTTTTTCTGACCTAAATTATTCTTGGATCCTATGGAATAAGTGATTTTGTACTTCAATGAACTACTTCTCCTTTTCTTATATGGAGATGTTCAGGAGGTCTTAAGAGCCTTAAGCATATCATAACAGGAAACAGGGGACTGGTTTTTCAATGTAGTTTGTGCTTGTGAAAGATGGGGACCAAAAGAAACAAAGCAAAAACTAAATAAGACCCCAAAGTACTCCAAAAGGAAATGATTTTAATTGTATTCAGCACCATGTTCAGGATTAATTCATTGCTCCTTGATATGAAATGGTCAAATTTTTATTAGATCCTTTCATTAAAAAAAAAAATGTTTACCAGTAGAAAAACTTTGTAAAGATTCATTTGCAAAGAGAATATTCACTACTTTTACACCATTTTGAGAGGATTTAAATGTAAGAAACTACTCACAACCCGGATTTCAGTTTGCAATTATCAGGAGCGAGGGGTGTTTGTTGTGAACATCGTGACTTTGGTTTTCTTGGAGTATTAGTTAAGGGGATGTTATTTGTTTTGGTTCTTTTGCAAACTGTTGTTTGGCTACAACTGGAACAAATGCATCATCTCAGTTAGACTTTCTTGCCTATTGGAAAGAAGCTTTTTTACAAGACAGAGCACAATATGAAAGATACCCAAAACTGCTTAGAGGATTCTGACAGACCTACCCTATGGCCAAGAGAGGTTGGAAAGGCTAGGATACTTTCCACTGTTGGAAAGGGAGAATCCTGATAGTCCAGTGCAAGAAAAAATTAGAGTTCTGTGTGTCCTGGACTCCTAATGAGTCTGCTTATCTCTATCTAAAGATAATCCCTTCTTCTTCTGATTTACTATGAGAGGCTGGGTGATGGGAACATAATCTTCTACTTCTCAATCCTCCTGTCCTAGAGTTCAAGTACCCCAGTGTTTCCAAGTTCTTTGACATTTTTCCAGCATATCGCTTCCATTCTTCAAGCTCCTTCCCCATTCCCAAACTGTTCCCACACATTTTTCTGTTTGTTCCCCAACAGACTATGACATTTCACCACCGCCTACTCCAAAGTCCCCCCTTTCCTCACCTTGCCCATTTCATATTGTGGCAGCCTTTGAATAAAACAGTTGGTAGCACAGTGTTTGGCAAGCTCTCCTAGGCTCTCCCTCTGTCTCCCACAGCAATTATAGCTGATGAACTAGGTTTTCAAATATTCACTCCCAGCTGTCTACAATGGGAGCTGTTAGATGTTGAAATATTCCTACAAACCTAGTTCAAATAGGACCCTATTGTAATGAACAAAGGAAAATGGTGTGAATTTCCTCCTAAGAAACAAGAGAATGTGAATTTGGGTGTGCATGCTCATGAACATCTGGTAAAATGCCATTTGGTGATGAAAGCTTCCTTCACATGCTCCAGTCCTGACAATATCACATGCTGTTTAGTCTAAACTTTTATTTCAGCAAGTGCTACACTTTTGCTTTCAGTGACCTTGTACATAAGTCAGAGGGCATGCCACACACACTGTGATTTCCACTCTGAATGGGGAGGCTGAGGTTGAAAATTGCAGGTTGGAAACTCTACCACCCCAATACTTGGTCCCCATTGTTGCAGCTAAGCTTGTTATTGTGTAATAATTATTGTTATGTCGACCAAGAACTGTGCTGGTGACCTCTGCAATATCGAGGTTGCTGTTTTCATGGGACTCATTTCAATAGACATTTGCAAGCGACCTTGAACTGCAGCAAAGATATCCTGCTGTTCTTTTGTGGTTTAGATAGCCTACATGGCACAGGCATGATGCTGAAATAGATTCCTTCTACAACAATCTCTAGGAAACCTTAACTGTTGGTTGTGTTCTGATGTAGCCCTAGTGACAGGACCTAAACTGTTATCAAAGCAGTGCTACCAGTTTGCTTTATGTCCCTTTGCATTATTTAATTTTCTATATGTGAAACAGAAGGGGGCAGGGGGGATACTGTGCCATCTGTACTCTGGTGTTTTTGTTATAAGTGTTATCTTGAGCTCTGGTACGTGGAGAGTTTTCATTACAGATGTAGGAACTCTAGGACAGGAGGACAGCATCTCTGTCTTTTTGCATTTGGGTTTCTGACGACTTGATGCAACAGGAGATTTTAGAACTGTGGCTATGCCCAAGTTTTCTGTATTACTCAATCCATGTGTTGGAACATTATCCAAACAGGATAATGCAGGAACAGGATGCAAGTAACCCGCTCTTTCAGAGATGGGAAGGAGATTACTGTTGACTCCTCTGACTGCATCAGAAACCTAAGAGAAACTGTTAATTTTTATTTGAAAGGAAAAGTTGAAGGGCCGAAATGTAACACCTGATCCAAGGCTTTGTAATGGCTACCTATAACAGGATTTGGAATAAAGACTTTGATCTGAATGCAAACTTAATGTAGGACAGAGCCTTCTAGTATTCCTCAGGTCCCCTCTTTTCTTAGAAAGCAGTTAATGAGGACACGTAGGGACAGATGTCATGGCTGAACAGGGGAGATTGTTGCTTTGGTTTTCAAAGACTTTGTGCTCAGAGGGAATAGGTACACCAGTGATGACACTTTATGACTTCTCTTTTACATGCCTTGTCTTTTAAAAGTGTTTTCTGACATGTGTTGCTAACACACCTATTGATAAAGTTCTGCAGGAAAGTTTCCTGCAAAGTTTCTGTGCTGATGTGAATGTGCAGAAAGTTGTTAAGGAGATAGTCTTCCCCTATATAGTCAAAGTCTAGACCACAGAAGATTGAAAAATCATCACTTAAATGAAAATAGGGACTACTGCAGATGCACTCAGTGACCGGGAAGCTGTTTTGCTGCTGAAGTGCTAAAATAGAGAACCTGTGCTTTCAAAGTATGAAACAAAAGGGTGTTTTGTTACTTTCCATGCCACGAGTGAAAGATGCCTGAGGTGGATTTTCACCTGCTCTATTCCTTTGATTCCGAGCAGACAATCATCCACAGTGGAGCTAGAGAAAGTAGCAGGAGAAAGATTGTATAGTCTGTTATATGGCAGCCCTTAATATATATGCTTGTAGCAGGTTTGAAAAAGTCTGCTTTTACCTTGCAGCCCCAGAAATTGAAAGACTGAGGTGACATTTTTCTCTTGAGGTATTACAAGAAAGCAGTACCAGAGTAATGTTATCCATACTGGTAGGCTATTAAAACAGCAGTGCAAGTTTCTTTTCAACTGATCTAAAGAAGTATTAAGAAACATGTAGTGGGGCAGGAAGTATTCATTGATTTTTTGGGTTTTTTGGGGTTTTTTTGTTTTAATATACATTAGCTCCTACCTATGTCAAAGATTTAAGATTGGGTTGGATCTATGACAGTGCTTTGTTTCTCTAGACTCTCCTTTTGCTGGCTTCTCCCACCTGTTTGTATAGTGCTGTCTCTCACTTGTTTGGACAGTCTCACTAAAAAGGGAATCATATCCTAAGCAGAATTTTTTTTAAAATATCAGATCTTGAAAGAAAATTTGAAAATCACATTTTGAGTGCCGTGTAAAGCCTTTGTAATTTAGTAGTGACTTTTAAGAGAAAGCTGATGTTTCACATTCTGTACTGATTAATACATGTTCTTAGCATATCTCAAAAGACATTTCAAAGGCTGGAATTTCATAGATCTTCAAAAATTGTATAGTTCTTGTCCAGCCAGTTGAACTTCTGAAGAATTAATTTATTTGGAGGTTAAAGCTTCCTATCTGTATCCCTCCCACTAGCTTATGCTTCCATACACTAAGGTGGACAGGAACGTATCTGCACTGTGTCTAAAAATAGGCTTTCTGGTTGTCCAAGTTCTAGTGAGCAGAAGATTAAGAACTGGAAGATATATAGGTGTGTGCATATGTACCTGTGTAGAGCACATTTAGTTGAAGGATGTTGGATGAAAGGAGCAGAGCAGTTGATAATCACTACTTTGTCCAATAGAGTTCAAACAAAGATTTCTGGTAGAAGTCATTGCTTGGGCTTTCTCTTCTTCTTGCTGTTAATGTCACAGTATCAGGCCTTATTCACTCTTGACCTCCAAGACATGTTGAAGTCCTCCTGAGACCATCATGTCTGAAATCAGACCAAGAGAGTCCTCACTTGGCTGAAAACTCCTGTTTCCCTTGGATTTCTATGCTCAGTGGGGTAGAAAGACTGTTAAAGTTGCACAAAGCCCACTTTTTCACATTAGGCTCTGAGGAGGCTCATAGACAAACAGTGATTTCCATGCAGTGTTCCCTCGAAATCAGAAAGCTCTGCCTTTCCACTCCTGAACCATTTTACTAAAATTTTAAACATCAAAAAGAATAGGAGAAAAACCCAACCAACAAAATTGAAATCTTTCTTCCCTTTTTTGCAGAGTTGTCATGCCTCGATTGTAAATTAGAATTTTAGGACTTAAATGGGGGACGGAGCATTTGGCTGCCTCATTTCATCCAAAATCAGAAATAGCATAATAGGGTAGCTATTTTGCAAAGCGAAGAACAGGAACTACTGCCCAGAAAACTGCCAGTTTCCCCCTGTCTTTGCAGCCAAGCCCTTGGGCCCCTTTCATCTCAGCCCCTGCTATAATTGTAACACCTGCTCTGGAGTTACACGGAGAGCTGAGCCAATAAAGGTGGTGGTTTGCAGACCTGAGCACACTGGAGCGCCTGAGCTTTTTGGAAGGCCCTGCTTTCCCTGGCCCAAATCCAACACACCACTTAGACATCTGCTTAACTTTAAGCATGTGAGTATCCCCTTTGAAGTCCTATGTATATTGTTTTGCTGGACTGAGGTCAATGAGCTCAGTACCTTGCAGGATTGAGCTCCTGAATGTCAGATTTGATTAAATGCTCCCCTTTTCTTCCCCCCTCCTCCTCTCCTACCATGAAAGCCTGACCAGAGCTAAAACAGCCTCAGCAAAACCAAAAAAAAAAAAAAAAAAGAAAAGAAAAGAAAAGAAAAGAAAAGAAAAAAAAATATAAAATAAAAGGCAGGCAGCTGTTGGGAAGTGAGCCTGGCTCAGCTGTGGTAGCTTGGTTTTAAACTGTTGCAGATCTAACCAGAATAAAAACAGAGCAAAAAATATGATTGGAGATCTGGTTAAAAATTAAACCATCTACACTTTCCTAAGGGAGCTGGAGAATCTCAGCCAGAAGTGACAGTGAGCATGATAGTGCTGCCTTTTTCTCCTTAAATTCTTGGTGCTCTTGCTTCACAGGTACGACTGCCTGTTTTATCCAAATGCCCCCTCTTAATTGTCCTCCTGTTTCTGCTTTTTTTCCCTGTGGCTCCAAAACACACTCTCCACAAGTGGAAAGGACTGTGCTCTCTCTCCCCCAGTCTGTTCCTTGTCAATTCGCATCAGTTTAAGGTCAGGAAAGCTAACGGGGAACAAGGCACTGCAGCATTTGAACTCAACCTTGCCTTCCCAAGGAACAAACTGACAATTAGTACAGGGATCAGCATCAAAAAAGAGCAACCCAGCGTGAAGCCTGTCTAATTAGTCATATGAACAGAGGGCTTCCCCTCCACTTCCTCAGGAACACATGCCTGTCAGATCTGATACAAAGAGACTTCTCTCCCTAACATAATACTGAAATTAGGTTGAGAACAGGTAGCCCCGCTTGTTTAAGCAACAGGAGGCTTAGCTGCAGGATCGGCTTGCACACCCGTATCCACAGTTGCAGTGTGCTTATGACCATGTGCTTTGCGAGTGATTGCAGGATGTTTCCTTCTTTGCAAAATACAGGGGGAAAAGAAAAAGAGATGATCACGTTGCTAATCTTCTCGATTTAATAACACTTCTTGTTTAGATGGAAAACTGAGCAAGGGGAAATATTAGAGATGAAAGCTGAATGACAGTCTCCTAATCTCGGAGAATTGTGCTGCTTGAGACGCTCTGTGTGTCATTTTTTTTTCTTTATGAACCAAACATGCCCTGTTCCCCTACAATATGGAAAACAAAGAAAGTATAACTGATTACTGCTAATTTTGCTGTAGGATTTGGATAGTGGCTAACAGCTTGAAATTAAGATCCTGTTGCATTCACTGTGTGATGAAGGTGATAACCAAAGCTCAGGCGAACAGCTTGTTTGGACAGAGACACAAAGAAAAGGAACAAGGCAAATTAACTAAAAATGTATATTTTATGATTAGTTATTTAAATTCCTGAGTCAAATTTCTAACTCAGAGTTTAAAAGTCCATCATCTTATTCTGTGATTCTGTAGAATTTACTTAGTAAATGAAGCAAATGAGATGAAATAAAACTGCTTTTACCACGTCCTGAAACTTTTCTAATGTGGGCTGCAGAATGTACGTGGCATGCTAGCAATTCTGAATTTTCATTTTGTTCTTGAACATAAGGTATGTTTTATAATGCTGTGGCTTATTTCTGAAAGGAAAAAGGAATAAGCTACTTGGACATATAGAACTTTTGCGTCGAGGTAAAGAAACATCTGCATAGGTGCTATATGCACATAGTAAGGAAAGAAGAAACAGACTCCCACCACTGCTGCAGTTTAGTCAGTGCATCTGCTGCATTTTTATGATGGTGACGTATTGCAACAAGTCCCTCAGCAGTGGTTTCCACACAGACCATAGCCTAGACTGAGCTTGCTTCTCTCTCTCTCTCTCTCTCTCCCATTTATCCAAAGTGTTTTATGCCTCAGTTTCACTGATACATCTATCCTTTCACACAAACTCTCTGGTCTTTCTGTAGGGGCTGCCAAACAGCCACGAGAGAAGCTTTGCTCCCACAAGGTACGTAAGGCTGCCTGTTTGCAGCAGGAGACTGACAGTTGCAAATGCATGTCTGGGTTTGCATTCCTGGCATGGCAGGAGAACACCAGTACCAGTCTAGGCATCTGTATTCAGGTTGCTCCTTTGTTTATATACCAAAAAAGAAACACAGATGTTTTTTATTTCATATAATGCTGGGCTGAGTCTTGGGAGACATGCATACACTTCCTACCATGCCATTTACCTTCTGGTACTTCAGGGAACAAAGCTGGAACAGTTTATGCAGTTCTTCCTGTTCTATCTATCATGATCGTACACTTATTTGCAAAGAACTTGAGCTGTCCCACTGAAAAGTGTGATAGAAGGCCTTTTTATCATTGGTTATTGTTATTGATGCAGAAGCATGGGCAACTCCAGCTTGAGTTAAGTGTGGGCTCACTGTGCTTAAGAAGAAATGCCCAGGACCTGAGACTCTGTAATTCAATTCTTTGTTCCCTTGTGTACCGGGGTGTGCATGTGTGCATGTCAGTTCCTCTAATACACTGATTCAGAAGCAATGCCACATGCCTGCCAGGGAAGCTGCATCTCCCCAGTATTTAAAAAGTGCTCTCTGCTTTGTTCATGCAGATGCTCCATGTATTAATTAACTGAAATCAGATACTTGTTGCTTTTAGCAGCTTGTATTTGAATAGACACTTGGTGGCACACTTTCTCTGAACAGTGATGAGATAATACTTGTCTGTTTTGTTAGCAACCCTTTTTGTTATCTTCCCTTGTCCTTGGCATGGTGTGTTCATACAGGCTGCCAGCCTTGTCCTCTGGCTTTTGCAGCTTACCTGGAGAGGGTGATCAGGTGCTTTTACAAAACAAGCAAACAAAACATTTCCCCACAGATCCCTTTCCAGTTCCCCAGAAGGATAAGAATATTGACAGACAGAGTTTTCTGCAAGTTTTGATGACCACCCGTGTGGTTCCAGCTCAACTGAACTTCACTGTGGTCTGTGCATGGTGGAAAAACAAAGTCCTGCCCTTGTGGATTTACTGGGCATTCCTTCCTGCTCCTGCATTGCTGCTTTCTAGAGGGTACAGTATTTGCATATACTCAAATTCTTCAGTATTTGTATATACTCAACAAAACACCAGTGTTTGCTTTAGCTAGCCTTGGTGCTACATATTTATGTTACACTCACACATAAGGAAGAACCTCACTGTATTAAAAAAGAGAAGGTATTTGTACAAGTAGTAAGAAGAAAAGCGTTTTGTGACCTTTTGTCGTAAAAATACTTGTGGCTCATAAATAGTATTTACCCTGCTGCCCCTGTTATACAAATACTTGTCTAATACTATTGCTCAGCCATAAATCTGACTTTAGCTTCCAGCAGAGTTCAGTGGTGTGAGCTGTCTAATACAGGTATCATCTCTCTGTGAGTATGCATTACTGGATCACTAAAAGAATTGTGTGTACACTGCCCTGAAATTTTACAATTTCACATGGTGCACTGTTGATTTCCTGTGCTTGGTGAAACATTGGTTGAAATGAAAAAAATGTATAGGCAGTACTCAATGTTTGCTGAACTTACAGCTCTGATCCTTCATCAGGATGAAGCAGCTTCTAGCAGCTGGTACTTCAGCAATGCAATGGACTGCACAGCACAGGGCATGGGGGCCACTAATGAACCTGCAGCAAAGAACTCTACCAAAATCCACTGCCATTAGAGCACAAATGTAGAGAAATGGCCATATTGTCAAGTGATTATATATTTAGCCATGGACAAGAACTGAGGGGGAAGGGAAAGAGCAGCGGGACAGTAGTATGTTACATATCAAAGACATCTGTCATATTATGAACTGGTAACTAGTTCCCTGGTGTTTTATCTGCAGCTCCCCCAGCCCTGCAAGTAGTATTTTAATTAACAGGATAGTTGTCCAAAGCAGTTTTGCTTATCTGATTACTCTCCTTACTTCGTGTATTATGGCATTTGCTGCTCTGAGGACTTCTGTGAGGAGGAAAAGAAACAGCAGATTTGGTTCCCAAATGCTCTAAAGCTCCATTTAAAACCAGAGAGTGAGTAAAGGCTTCCCATCGCTCACATGGGAAGGTTTCAGATGATATAATAGTGTCCTTTTCATCCTTTACAGCTCTGGTTCAGGTCTGTTAGCCATTTTGGCAGTGTCCCTCAGAGAGAACGTTAGCAATTCTGCTGCTGCTGACTCACAAAAGGCTCCACTTCCTTGACACATCACAGTGACTGCAAAGAAAGCCCTTCTCCATGTGAGCCATGCAGCAGCTCAGCCTGGTTCTTGTTATGTTCCTCTCCATACCACTATACTTCTGCATAGATGCAGTACCCACCCAACTGGGGTCACGTCTGCTGCTAACAATCTGCCGACATATTAGATAATTTATGTGGGTTTCTTCACTGCTGCCAAGGGCAAAATATTCCCACATATACCGGTTTTTGTTATCTTTTTTTTTTTTTAAAACCAGATGTGGGTCAACTGGAAAAGCAGGGAAAGTTCCTGAAGTGTTGTGTGTTTAACACTGCCTGGTCTGCTCCCCAGAAGTGTAGGATATGGAACAATAGGGAAGTAACAGCCAGGATTTTATCCCCTTGGCATGTCTGATGGATCTTTTGCTTCTTTGTTTCTTCCTATACTCACCTGATGTAGATGCTGTGCAATTTACTGTCACTCTCTTTTAATTGAGGGAGGTCTAATCTAATGATTCACCTGCAGTATCTTCATCTTCAAGACTGAACACACAGTTTGCAAGATGTCTTAGTGTCTCTCACAGAGTTTTTGACCCCAAAGCACTGACTTTGTTTATGTAACACAAAACAGATATGGCTCAGTGTTGTGATATTACCATGAGGGAGCTATGTTTGTTGCCTGTTTCTCAAAACCGTTCTCCTTAAGGAAACAAGGTTGAAACAATTCTGCCTATCTCACCCCTTCTCCAACAAAACTTCTGAACTACTTAGATAATTTCAATTTAATTTGGAAACAAGGACAGGATGTCAACGAATTTCAATGTCTATTTGTTTTGTGACTATGGACAGACTAATATATGAGGCCAGAATACTCTTCATACTTCCATTCATGGAAGAATTACAGCATACCTTGATTCTCTTATTAGAAAATTATTGACATGGCAAATTTTATCACAAGATATAAATTCATGGATCACCAGCCTTCATAGGTTCTATCCACTGCTTTGTACTACTAATCAAAATAATTCTTTATCTCCTCTTCAATACATGCAATAGAGAAACTGTACCTAAATTTGCACATACTGCTGCTCCAGTGCATCACAGAAGAATAGCCTGGTTCCCAGCAAACTGAGCATGGGGAAGATGTACCAGCAATCTTGCTCCTTGAGCCTCATCAACTAGTCTGGTTTCCCAGCACATGGAGTTTTGTGAGCTCTGACATGTTCGTCCTTGCTTTGATTACACAGGTTTCATATTTTATAAGCTCCTGTTAATAAAAACAAACCAACCAACAAAAACCCAAACCAAACAACAACAACAACAAAAAATTGGTAAATTCAAATTATACCAGAGGAGGTAAAATTAAATTTAGTTGTTTTGCATGTGCTACTATCTCATACATAGTTGTTTGTACCTTTTCCAGTCCCTAGCATGTGGATGACTAAACAAGCTTGTTAGGAGCTTCACTGTAAGCCTTCAAAAAGGACCTCACCTAGACATGTCTTAAGCTATTTGGTGTCAGTGGGGCACATTAATATCAAATCTGCTGAACAGATAGTAAATCTGTTTTCTGTCTTTCTTCTAAGAAGGGAACCCAGCTTTTGTAAAATCTGGGTTCCATATGCAGAGCCAGCTATGAAGTCTTTCCTTTCACAGGAAAAGCCTGCACCAGTGTCCTCAAAGTTTCATCAGCTCTGTTATGCCTCTCATGTCCCTTCCTTCCCCCCACAGGAGATTCAAAGTACCAGTGATTTGATCAGGCCTGCCTCTTCTTTACTAGAGACAGATGGTGATAAGTAGGTTTCATGTCCCCACTACCTGTCAATAAACAGGCACATTGAAGGAGCAAGGTGAAGAGCCTAGCAAGGAATTGCAGCTTCTGGTGTCAGTAGTATGAGTAAACAAAGATGATGTGACCAGGTTATAAACAGCCTATTAACATAATTCATTTTGAGTTTGGCTGGAAAAGTTTGTTACAATCCTTGCCCCCTGATTTATGGCTTTGAGGGGAGGTTATTTTGAGATATCAAGAACTAAGTTCAGGAATATGGTTAACTGATTAAATGACCCCGTCTTTGCTAGATGGTGCATGGCATGTTTCCTGTGGATAGCTGGGCTAAGTTCAGCAACAACTGTGTGTTAGTAAAGATCCATCTAAATAGCAGCTTAAGAATGTACAACAGTGACACACCACAAGAAGAACACTGCAGAATGATCACTGTTTGTTAACTCCTCTGGGTCTGGGACTGAATGTGATGATGTTTCAGCTTTACATCAACATTTATGTGTTCTGAAAAAGAGCTGGCATTTCACAGCAGAAACTGCTTTTCTTTAAAATAATAAAAAAAATCTAAAGTAAAATGAGAACCAAAGTGAGTTACAGATGTCAAGGACTGTAGGCTGCCAGTGATGACATGAGATAGCATTCAGATGACTTAAGCAGTGTGTGAATAATCTGAAAATTCTTTTGTTGAAAAAAGACAGGAAAAAGGAAAGATGGTTTTCACTTCCTCTCTTTCTCTAATGCATAACCTTCCTTCTCTACCTCTGTAGCTCATGCATCTCTCCCTTACATGTTTCAGATGCACTCAAAAGTTGGCTCTTTTTGGTTCTCCATCTTCATCGAAAGCCCTCTCATTTCCATGACAGTTGTTTCTCTGGATTTCAACATGGTGCATCTTTAGGAATGCACATTTGTGTTAACAGAACAAAAACAGGATCAGTGACATGGATACATTTGAGATCCCACTCTCTGCTAAGTGGCTGCATCTCCAGTCCCACCATTGCTACCATCTACACCACCATTGGCTGGAAAAGTCCATGCTCCTCCCATAATTCCACCGTCACCACTATGGGAAGCACAACACATACACATTTGAAGGAAAAAGAGAAAGGTCCAGAAATAGATAAGAAATAACAAGGCTAAAATGTTATTCAAAACTGTATATACTCAGTTTTTAGTGGAGAAGACCAGCAAAGTGATGGTGACCATTATGTTGTGCTTGTGACTGGTCTGCACCCATTCAGCTCTCCAGTGCTCAGGTCACACATTAGAGAAGGATCAGTCACCGTAGATTAGCAGATGTCATCCATTTTAGTGACAGCAGAACTAAGTATACTCCTTTTTCTGCAGCAGTCGGTAGTTTCTCTAAAGACATTTCCAAATTCAATTGCTGTTGGGTTAATTCCTCTTCTATCATATTGCAGACTGGACAGCTGCCTCAGCTGGTGTCTGAATCTTCAACAAAGAAGAGGTCAGCAAACCTATTTTTCAACATTTAGCAGAAATCTACTGAAACTGTCAATTTTAGAAAGCTGATGGCAAGTTGTTTGACAGATGCCAAGTGGTAAGAGCCCAAATATACTATTGGGAATGTTTATTTGTGGGCATAATCTCCCCTGTCAAACTGAAGAAAAGGAAACCGTACAGGTTTCAGATATTAAGTGACAGACTTCATGCAGCCTTTCTTTCGCTGAGAATGTGAATGCATGTTAAACATAGAAGTGCTCTTCCCAGTCCCTGGGAACACATCAGTGCAAAAGGCACACCACCCTTTGAAACTGAATTGAGAAAATAAAGGGTTCAAGTATTGGTTGTTTTGCTAACAAAAATATTTTAAAACCTCTCTGAAAACTGACCTAATTGAATATGATTGTGTCATTAGCTGTTGGAGAGTAGAAAGGTCAGGTTTAAAAATAGACTCTATTTTCTTTGTGGAAGCTCAGAGAGAGTCTACAAATCAAGGTGCCATCCCAAGTGTCCTTTTTTATAGGCAGTACTGACATTGTCTCTCCAGGTGGTGCTTTTAATCAGCAGACTCCAAAGCCTTTTCTGCAGCCAATTGGTATTGCTCCACTTGGATTTGGGCAAGGCAAAGCAGGAAGGTAGAGCAGTTGCAGTTGTGGGCTAGAGTCTAAGACCAGTTAATTCTGAGCTTATGTTCTAGTTACCACATTGTACTGATCAAGATCCATTGTGACATTGCCAAGGAAGGGTGGAGGCATCACCTGAGGTACAAAGCTGTCATTACAGCTGTAAAAGTTTAGCTGTGCTTTTCCTAGCATTTCCATCCCTGGAACTTAGCACTAAATTTTTTCTCTCTCACTCTTAAACCCTTGGTCTTAGTTTTTTTTCCAGTATGAAATATCCAATATGTCTATATGACTGTTTATTTTGCCAGAATTAACCTTGACTTTCCCTTTTTGACATAAAACACCTGTTTTAAAGTACTCACTAAATTATGTCCCAACTTTCCTCCTCTTATCTCTCCTATAGCCTTACTGTACACCATTATCTTTCTTCTATGATGCCAGCCTTGGTTTTACTATCTGCTTAGTAAATCCACATCATTTATTCTAGTGGAATAAAAGGGAATTTTCTCTTCAATTCTCACTTATTCTAGGCCTTTTTAGGGGATCCATGCAAATCACAGTTGGTAGTTTTAGTATTTTGTACACTATATGAAGGTGACTATCACTTTCCCCATGATCACTTACATCCAAGTGTTTCAAACCTGAGAGACAAGGTTTGTCTTGGCAATGGCACCCAAAGCATTCCTGGTGTTAGAAAGAAAAAAATATTAAAATTCTTGTCCTGTACTTTGGCTGCTGTCTTTGAAAGATTCATGACAGGTTTCTGTATTCCATATTTGCTCAAGAGTTTCTGTAACAGAAAGAGGGATGTGAACTCAGCTTTTTTGAAAAGGGGTGCTGCCATAGACTTTTAAAGAGAACCCACTCATTTCAGCTTGTGCAAGACCTAAGTTCTTGATCAAATCCGTAATTTGCCAAAAAGTGACAATGTAAAACATATTTCTTAACTTGAAATATACTCTTTTAACCTGTTTAAAATAATAATTTCCATTATTGGAAAAATGTTTCAGTTAATGAAATGTATTTTTTTATTTTACAAATGTCTTTTTTTTACTTTGAAATCCATGTATGGATGGAATTAAAGCCTATGACTTCAGGCTGATTTTCATCACAAAATTATCTTTTAAAGACAAAAAGACAAAATATTTAGCCTTAAATTTAAGAAACTACCATGGAGGCAAAATATGTTGCCCCCAGTCCTCAGCAGTGGTTATGGGGGAAGACAAGGAGGCTAATCAACCTCTAGTGTAACACAGGGCTGCCTTGGCTACTAATCATCAACTATGTTGTGGCAGGATTTGGGTATATTGGGTAAGTATGGATAGAGACAAAGGCCAAATCCTGCTCCAAAGTCCTTGCAATATCCTAGCAGGCAGACTCAGGGCAGTGGTGAATGGAGGAGGAGTGAGTTGTCTTTTTCCACTGATGGTCACCTTGCCCAAGAGGAATCTCTCCTGCCCAGCAGTCACTGGTGGGGTTGCCTAAGGCCCAGTATTGGGGCCAATCATGTTTAATATCTCTATTGATGATCTGGACAAGGGGGTTGAGTGCACCCTCAGTAAGTTCGCAGATAACACTAAGCTGGGCAGGAGTGTTGATCTGCTGGAGGGAGGGAAGGTTCTGCAGAGGGATCTACACAGACTGGATCAGTGGCTCCACAATGCCAAGTGCTGGGTCCTGCACTTGGTTCACAACAGAAACCCATGCAGCACTACAAACCTGGGGAGGAGTGGCTGGAAAGCTGCCCAGCAGAAAAGGAACTGGGCGTGCTGGTCAACAGCCAGCTGAACATGAGCCAGAAGAGTGCCCGGCTATCCTGGCTTGTATAAAAAAGTGTGACCATCAGGACCAGAGAAGTGATTTTTCCCTGTGTACTTACCACTGGTGAGGCTGCACCTTGAGTATTGTGTCCAGTTCTGGGGCCCTCACTACAAGAAAAACATTGAGGTGCTGGAGCATGTCCAGAGAGGGGCAACAAAGCTGGTGCAGAATCTGCAGAGAGTAAACCATAAGAGGCAAGTGGAGGCTCAGGGGTGACTTTATCACTCTCTCCAACTGTCTGACAGGAGGTTGTAGCTAGGTGGGGGCAGCCTCTTTTCCCAGGCAGCCAGTCACAGGACAAGAGGACATAGCATCAAGTTGCACCAGAAGAGGTTCAGTTTGGGCATTGGGAGGAATTTTTTTCATGGAAGGGGTTGTCAAGCATTGGAATGGACTGTGAGGTAGTGGAGTCATCATCCCTGAAAGCATTTAAGAAATGACTGGAAATGGGAGATAGTGGTATAGTTTAGTTGCCAAGGTGGTGATCAGTCAAAGGTTGAACTTGATGATTTTGGAGGTCTTTTCCAATCTAAATGATTCTGCTTTTTTTTTTTTTTTAAGTTCCTCATTTTCATCCCTAGTGCTGGGCCAAAAGAGCACACTGGAATGCAAAGGTGGTTCAGTCCTTCTGTAACCAAAGATCATCTAAATAAAAGCCCATGAAAACATTTTTCTGCTATGGAAAAAAATAAGATGCATGATAGATGCCTCTTATTTGTTGGAAAGGAGCTGTTCTCACACTTTTTTAATTCCCCTTGTTTTTATCCCTGAGGTATCCAATGTCTATGACTTACACCCATTTATGAACTATATCTATGAGTGTATTTCTTGGTTATTTCTTCAGCACAAGCAGCAAAGTATTATCCAATTAGTTAAGTTTCATTTGTGTTTCATAGTAACAGCAGTAACAATTCTGTCAAATTTTGTTAACCTTTCCTTTATCTCAAAAAAACCAGCCCAACTTTGTATCTTGCAAGAATGCTTGAGGTTAACACATTGTCTTATAATACTAAGAATACCAATATTCTTGTATTAAGCTGCCAGATTTGAACACTACAAGACTATAAAGGTTCTTCATTAGCAAAAATTACACACTCACTTATATTAAATATAAACTGTTATAATCTCATGTCTGACATAGGGCAGTGCTAATTTCTATGTCATCTAAAAGCCTAATTGATTTGTGTTTCATTACTTGCACTCATTATTGGTGAAGGCTTTAAGATCAGCCATGAATACGGTACTATGGTCAACAATAAATTAAGCTCTAAAACCAGCCAAAAATTCCTGGTAAGGTTGAACTGAAATATTGGTTCAAGCTCTTCTCTGATTCATGCTAAATGAACTGTTAACTTTAAAGGGGCCATAATTTCACCTCTGATCATCTGAAAGCTGATGGCAACCTACTTGGCTTGTAGGCACTTTTTATGGTGCACATTCCAGGTTGATTGGTTTCCTCACTTTGATACAACTAATGGAAGCAAGCTGTCTTCTCCTGCAAACCCGTGCAGGCAGGGCAGGAAGTGCTTACCTCGTAGGGTTGTCTTCACGCTGCTGAAATGAAAACCCTCTAGGTGTCAGCCTTCCAGCAAAGTGTATGCTGGGAGTTACACAAACTTGGGAACTGTTTTCCCCCAGCGTTATTTACGACGACATTATTTCAAATAAGCTTAGTTTCCCTCTGCAAGCTTAGCTGTTGCCAGATAAATCAGTGGTATGTTATGGGCACTGAAATATGTTTTTCACATCCTAATCCTGAATGCTTTCAAAACTGCAGGCTTAAAAAAAAAAAAAAAAATCCTTTTTAAGCCAGAACACCCCCAGTCCTGTTCCCCATACTGTTAAAATAAGCAAAAGCAATGCCTTTCACCGTGCCATGGTGTGGGAATGCTTCTCCCTCCATCCTTACCGTGTGGAAATAAGCCAGAAATATCTGGTGTTTGCAGTGCCTGATGGGTCCAGCAGCAGAACCCTCTCTTCACCCGCTGGGTTTCTGTGATCACGGCTGTGAGACAGAAGGCTGCTGGAGCAGCTCTTCAGTGACAGCAGTGCTCCCAGACCATATCACAAGCTCTGTTACAAGCTCTGCATGAGCTGGGAGAGTTGTAAACCACAGTGCTTCTTCTCACTTTCCAAGCTCACTAGGCCAGAAATGAAACCTTCTTTGTTCTATCTTCGCCTTATTCCTCCTTTTTTTCTATTCTTTTAATTTTCTTTTTTTTCTCCTTTTTTTTTTTTAACTACCATTTTTCTTTACACCTACCAGGAGAGGTAGATGCAAAATACAGATACATTACTGAGCAAAAATGGAAAAAGCACCACTACTGAAGTTTTTGGGAAGTGGCTGATAGCCTTCTTTTAATGCTTTCTACCGCTGGCCCTCAAAGCAAAACTCGCTTTCTTTACTCGTCGTCTTTGGGCGTATTCTACTGCTGTATGTTCACAGAGGGAAAATATGCAGAGATCAGCAGTTTCAAAGGCAGTCTCTAATTTTAGGTCCTTAGCTTTGGATATTTTGGGACAGAACTTCGGACACAACAAAAAAATTGCAAGGAACTATAAATCTAGATGAAGTAAGTAACACCCAAGACATCTCAAACGGGTGACCCAAAACCAGACTCTTCTATTATAAAAAAAAAAAAAAAAAGTTTTAACATTTGCCAGAAACTTTTTTCTTAGTTGTTGAGGTTTCTGTTCTTCCCAGCACTTCCCACCATTCCTATTTTCATATTGCCATTACAGGCAACTCTGAAACTCTCCTACCAATCCAAGGGCTGCAGAAGTCAAGAGAAAAATTTGCCCTTTCTCATAAATATGCATGTGATCATCGTTAGTGCTGCGTAAAGTCTGATGATTTCTTTAACCAAAAAGTGCTCCTTGAGACTTTTTTTTATTTAGCTGAAATTGTTCTAAATACTTCTAAATTGCCAATTTGTTGTTTATTAGTATTTCTTAAACAGGCAATTTCCAAGAAACAGCAAATAAATGAGCTGTTTCATTCTCGCTTGCTTAATAAAGCTCCAAAGTTATGATTTATTACTTTTTAATGAAAATTAAATATAAAATGAGGAAAAAGACAAGAAGTCTGAAAGAAAATGAATATAAAAGAGGTTCACTTAAAATATCTGTCACACATACAAGAAGAAAAGATTAAATAAATGTTGTTTCAGGAGCTTGAGGAATATTTTCCAAGATGTTCAACTGCACAATCAAGTTACACACTAGCCAGAGATTTACTTTAACCAACAAACAATGTGAGTGACAGCTTTCCTGAAGACTGCAGGCCCAAAATTTCAGATGGACCACTGCACCTGATCAAAGGACAGAGAGCCATCATGTCCTTGCAGTTTCCAGGAACTGCATCTTGACTTCCATCTTCAAGGTGAAACTCAAGAAGAAGCTCCATCCTCTCAAGAACAGACAAATAGACATACATATGCCTGTCAGGGTATCTTAACTCCAGTGAGACTTCAAAAGTCAGGCACTAGAAGAGATTTTTCCGAAGTTCCAGCAAACTGCTTCCATATCATTGGCATGAATTTTTATGTCTTTAAAATGAGCACTGAAATAAAGAAGTCTTGTTTTCCACTTAAATTTTTGTCCAAAGCAGTGGTTTCAGCTTACAGTAAATCTTGTGCTGTGGCAGACCATGGGTTTCTTGTATTGTTTCATGGAAGGCAACTAAGAAAAGCACCACTGGGCAAGCTTAAGTGTATGGTGCTGCAGATGTATGTATGTGTATAGAAAAGTGTACACACAAGTACATTTTGTTCATCTTGAATAATGTTCCCATCTGCTAAGTAAACAAGTCACACTTTATGATTTATAAAATTTTGAAGTTCTCTGAAATGCTTTGTGAGTAAAGAAATTAATAATACTTTTTTTTTTTTTTTTTTGTAAAGAAACCAGACAAACAGATTCTGTTCCAAGCCATTGAAATGTAGTTCTCTCCAATGAAGAAGTTGGACAGACAGTTCTGTTCTCTCTGTTCTCTTTTTTAAGACCCGTGAAGGAGCTTTTCTAAACTTATCTTTCTCTCTAACATGCCAACCTTTCTGCTTAATTCTGCCAGTTAATTAATATTTCCTCTAACTCTCCAAAACAGGTGGAAGGGCTCCTAAGAACTTTGATTTTGAATTGATCTTAAAATGGTTGTATAAAAATAGAGCGTCAAAGATGTGGCTTTTCATCACATTTCTGACTATTGATTTAAGCCCCAAAATCAAAGCTGGCACTTGGTCCCTTCAAGCCTGGTGTGCATTGCATAGGTCCTGGCAGTTCTGGGTGTTTGGGGGGATCACTTGTTTTGCTTTAGTTTTTAATTAAGTGATGTTGGGAAAGACGAGCAAGACAAACTTGCGTGTTAATTATTTATATGTATACACCTTTAAAAAACCGCAAAGGTTCATGATTTTTGGTACGTGTGACATGAAAGGAGGCAGAGGTTCCCTCAATGAATGGTCAGGAAGGCCCTGCTGCCTCTGCCTAGCCCATCCCGCCATGAGGAGCCCAGCCTTGCCCTCCACCGCCCTCTGGTCCAGGACAGACTCTCCTGGGGCAGGATGTGGTGCTGCCCGGTCGCCGTGAGCATCGTCCTCCCGGGGGTGCAAGAGCCTGTCCCCGCCGCGGGGAGGGAGGCTGACAGTCCCCACGCCCCCCGGGGCAGGCACGGCACCGGCGGCTGCGAACCCACTCACCCCGCGACAAAGATTTAGCTATACTGAAATTAAATGATCACATCCGAAGTTGTGTATTGCTTGGTAGTGCTTCAAATTATAGCTGCAGAGCTTTAGGAGTTCAAGCCCTCAGTGAAAATTTCGTCAGCTTTCAGGGACGGTTTTAAACAGAAAAAAAAATCTGTGGAGTAGCCAAACTCGTATATTTATTTTTAATAAAAATGTCATGGCTGTCATAAAATATAAACTTTAGGTTTACACGGAAAATAGTGTATTTTCTACAGTTGAAGGGACATTAAAATCTAATTGTGCCCAGCTGATGCGGCGATGCGTGAGAACCAGATGATTTTCCCAGCTATGCTGTACACAAACCAGGCTCTGCACACACGGTACGGCACGCTGGCATAGGTGCTGTACGCCCACGGATGCGCTGATCCTGGCGCCTTTGCAGCGGCTGTGCGTGCGCTCGTCAGCTTGTACCACAGATTTGCCACACGGCTCTGGGTCGGGAAGGATGTGTTTAATGATCCTGCTGGCTGTGAGACCTCCTGCGTGTGCATCTGTCCGTGTGTCCGTGTGTCCGTGTTGAGTCGTACCCGGCCGTTCGCGCTCTCCGCGGACAAAGACGTCTCCCGTTCAGGAGCGCGGCAGCCTGCAAAGTGTGAATAATTTTCAGCGAGGAGTTACACTAAATGGGAAAGCTTTTAGCACATTATCCACTGGCAATTGGACTATAATCTAATTGTCAGCCCTCGGGTCTTAATAGAGCCTTTCTCTTTCCACCATTGGATTTGCATCTGGGAGATGCCTAATAGGTTTAAAACGCCTCGCATTTTGCTCCAATAAGCCACCTTCTCGCTGTAGGTGACATTGAGATGTTTTTGTTGTGAAATTGGATCTCGGCTACCTGGGCTTCTGCCTTGCTGGCGCGGCTCTTTCCGTGAAGGGGAGAGTGTGGAGCGGCGGCAGAGCAGCGATGTCCCCGCCGCAGCAAGAGCGCTGGGAGCGGGGGCTGCTCCCAAATCGGGGAGCGCAAAGAGAGGGAGAATCCGACGGACAGAGCAATAGAATTACGTGCAGCCGAGGACAGAAAAGCTCCCGAAAGCAGGGCTGATAATCTCGTGAGGTTGCAGAGGAGCAGAGCCAAAGCCGGCTAGCACGGTAGCCGAGGCTTTGTAAAGGTAGCGGTGCGCTCGCAAGGCGAGAACGGGCGAGCCGGAGACCCTGCCCGAGCGAATGAACACCATTCTTCAAGCTGGGCAAACTGTTTTCGACTACAAGGGTGAAAAATAAAAAAGAGCAAAAGATTTTAACTCTTCCCTCCCGAGGCAGGAGTAAACTCAATCCCAAAGCAGCGCTGATGGTTACCTCGGAGCGGGGGTGCGGGCTGGAGGGTCAGACACGCTCCGGGCAGCACCGGGGCGGTCAGGGTGGGACGGCGGCAGGGAGGGTCTCGGCAGCGGCACCCCGCATCCCACGGCTCCCAGTTAAAGGGAAACGTCCTCCTCGCCCTCCCCACAGGCTGCTGATCCGGAGGGAAGACGGGGAAGGAAAGGAGGAGGAGAGATGGGATGCAAATGCCAGGTTATCCCAAGGGACAGCCGGGAGAAGAGCGGGTGTCAGCTCGGCTCGGTGCCGGGCCCGTTTTCGGGGCGCAGCCCCGCGGATGCCACGGCACAGGTTTGTCTCTGCCGCGTGAAGTGTGCGGCGTGGGGGCTTCTGCGGGAACAAAATAAAGTCAAAGGGCAACGGCCCCTCATCACTAGGCGAAAGAGTTGCTTAAAACCCGAGCGTGGTTCCCCGCCCGGTGTGCGCGCCTCTCCGCACACCCCGCCCGCCGGCGGGCCTGGCGGCCGCGCAGAAACGCCTCGGAGCTCTTGTCACACAAGCGAAGGCGCACCTGAAACCATCCCGCTGGACCTTAGGTTGCTCGGCGGGTTTCTGCGAGTTTTCTGTCCCTCGTGTGTCGTTCCCGTCGTGATTCTGTCTAGGTGAGGAAAGGGCCGGGAAGAAGGGGTGCTCATGTTTTTTACGGGATGGAGTTTTGTCCTTGGCTTTTCAGGAATCAGAGAGGGGTTTTGGAGGCGGGCTGCAAGCTGCCTGTTTGAAACCTGAGGGCGAAACTGAGACCTAATCCTGATTAAAGCTGGGAACCGAACGAGCGCGATGAGGTGTGCAGCGATTACCGCACGCCGTTTTGTGCTGGTGCACAAGAGAGTAAGGAGCTTTTTAGGCAAAGGGAGATGGGGGGGAAAAAAGGTATTTTGAAAGAATAATGAAGCCTAATGAAATGTCTCTGCCTCAGCAGGCTGACAGCAGCGACAAACACATGTACTTGCTAGATTAAAAACAAACTGCAGTGTAGATTGCGTGTTCTTCATATACGGATAAAGAATAATGAAGGATTTAACTGAAACGGGTTCAAACGAGGCAACCACCCTGTTGGGGAGCAGCGGGGTTGGAAACTCTGCCCTCGGGAGGGGGTCGGTACAGTGGTGACAGCCTCTCTGTGCCTGGGTGCGGCGGGGACTGGCAGCTCCGGTTCGCATCCCCTGGGAAGAGCGCGCGGACGTTTTTAAATACATCCACTCGGTTGGGAAAGCAGAGAGGCATCAAGAGCGTTGAGGCAGTGGTGTGTTCCCTTGCCATCCCCTGATCTCTGGAGGCCGGCCCGTCTCCGGAGAGGGCCGTGGGCAGGGACGGCGAAGCAGCCCAGGGAAGCCGGGCTCTCATCCTTTCCGCACTCGGGTTGCCTGATTCTTGTCTCCCCCCCAGTTCGGCCCCGGCGGGGGAAGGAGCCGTAGCGAGGGTTAGGCGGCCGGAGTTGAGACCCACTCCCTGCCCACGGAGAAGGAGGGGGTGCTCTGGGCGTCTAGACAAGGCTCATTTCCTTATCGGAGGCGGAGCAAGGGGAAAAAAAAACCCTAAAAAAATATAGATTATCGTGAGATGGAGCGAAAAATTGCATGGCTTAACCAAGTAAAAGAAAAGCCATCCCGTGTGGATGGACCCATTTAAAATAAAATAAAACGAAGCTTCTAGTTTCTTTCCACCCCGTTTTTTTTTTTTACCTCCAAGGTACGAGCAGAGACCCGCAAGCCCCCTAAGCCAGTTCCACTCCCCGGGGGGAAACCTCCTGCCCGGAGGTGACCGGCAGCCTCGTCCCAGCTCCACGGCCGCGCCGCGGCCTCGGTTCCCCCTCGCCTGCCGCTCCGCTCCCCTCCGCGCCCGGGTGCGCCCTGCCCCGCTCACCGAGCAGCGCTTGCCCCCGCCGCGGCCGAGTCCTCCTCCCCCGAGTCAAGGCAACGGGACTGGAAATCCCGCGGCGAGGGAGAGCAGAAATCGGTCCGGAGCTGCCTCAGCCGCCGGGGCTGAGCCGGTGTTTCCCAGACGGACGCACAGCAATATCCACAGCCCCCCACAGAAATATTCACAGCCACCCACAGAAATATTCACAGCCACCCACCGCCCCTCTCCCCTCAGCCCCGACGGACCGGGGACAGCCCCTGCTAGGGACAGGTATGTTACGACCTCACTGCCAGGGGACGGAAATAAGCAAGGGAAAGAGAGAGGTTGTTTTTTAGCGTTTAGGGTTAGTTGGGTTTTTTGTTGCTTTGGAGATTTTTTTTGTTTGGTGTTTGTTTGTTTTTGTAGGATCTGCGCTGTTTGACGGGAACCTGTGAGTTTTATTATCCTTACTTGCGCAGCGCATACAGTGGGTAGGAAACCAAAGGAGACTCAGGCATCCCTGTTACCACCAGAGGAAAGGTGAAGAGGATAACTTCCCCGGCTGTTGGTACCCTCCATTGTCTTTCTCTTCAGGCAGGCCGGACCCTGCTTCTCAGGCAGGGCCAAGGGAGCGCAAGGCCGGGAGTTCGGGACCCCCGTCCCGCCGCCCCTCGCATGCCGGGAGGGGTTCCAGGAGCGGGGCTGTCGAACAGGGAAACCGGCCCCGTAGCTGGCGGGATATCCCTCGGGATAAAGTGGTAAAGTGTTGGGGGGGGGGCTTTTTGTTTGTTTCTTTAAGATTGATGTCGGCAGAACCCCTCGTCTCTGTTTCCCCGTGTCAAGCAAGAGGCGATGCTTCGTGAGCTGACCCTCCCGGCTCGCCGGCCGCGGGGCTGGCTGGGTTCTCCCCTTTCGCCCCTCTCCTCCCGCTAATGCCTGAGGCGAGACCGGGCCCCCAGACCGCTGTGGGCCACGCCGAAATCCTCTGCCAGACGCTTCAGGCGCTTCTAAATATGCACGTCCCGTTTGCGACAGACATTCTATCTATTAGGAAATCTAGTTAGCCAAAGAGCAAACTGCAGTTGGTTCTCGCTGATCTCAAAGCGATAAAGGACTGTTCCGTCTTCCCCACTCCAGTGGCTGGGAAGGGTGACCCAAATAATTCTTTTTCCATAATAATTAATTAAGTGTAGTAGGAACGGGAGCGACACCGGGCATGTATGGCTCTTGGCACGAGCCTGCATAACAAGACTCCTTGAATTCTGTTCTAGGTTTAAAAGGTGGAACTTCAGTGACAAAGTTGCACGTCTTCTTGAGAGTCGTTCTAGGGAGTAAATATTTTCCGTGATATTTTTACTTAAAGGAATTTAATCAAAAGCGCTGCTTTTCTTTATTTGATTTATTCATCATAGTATGTTTATATTGTACGTGTGAAAGAGTACTGGTGAGCAACTTACTTAAATAGCCGCCTTGGAATAAACTACTTGTTGGTACCATCAGCCCGTCCCGTTTCTGTCTTATGTGCTTGATCAATACCATCTATTTCGGCGCAGCTGATGAAACAGATTTGAATAAAACTCTGAGATCAGCAGCCCACGCACTGGTTTGGCTGAGAAGGGAATGGTGCAAGGGTCTCACCTGGAGTCGGTGGGGGCGAGTACATCTCACCGGGATGACAATATTTGGGAGGAGGTGCAGGAAAACCAAGGGCGCGATCAGCCTGAAGGAACATTCTGTCCCAACAGAAAGCACACAACGACGAAAACGGCTGCTTTGAAAGCTGTGGTTTTTTGATATTTGAATGTAAAAGAGAAAATTGACACACACACACACGCACCAGAAAAATCCACAATTACATTTCATCCTTTCAAGCGCCTCTCCGCCCTTTCTTGCCTCGGCAGAGCGAATAGCCTAAGGACCTTCTCGGGAGCATCCCCGGCCGCGCGGCCTGCCACCCCCTTCCCGCCCCGGCGCTCAGAGGAGCGGAGGGCGCTCCCCGAACCGCAGCCGGGGCCCCGGCGGGGGGCGAGGCTGGGGTGCCCAAAAGGGGAGCGGCTGCGAGGAGCCGTCCCGAGGGCCGGCAGCCCCCTCCCCACCCTGCGGGCAGGCGGAGCCCTCCCCTCTTCTCCCTCCCCTCCCTCCGTCCATCCGTCCGTCCCTCCTCCTGCTGCTGCCCGCCTCCGCCCCCTCCCCCGCGGCCGGGCCGGGCCGGGCCGGGGCCCTTGACGTGTCCCGGCGCCGATTGGCCGCCGGCCGATAGGATCTCCGCGGCCCCGCGTTAAGGCGGGGGAGCGCTCGGCGCCGGGAGCAGAGCGCTCCCGGTATCCCGGCTCCGCCAGCCCCGGCCGGTCCTCCCGCCCGCCCCGTCCGGGCAGCGCCGCACCGAGCCGCGTCCTCGCACGGTGGCCATGGAGTACACGCCGCCCCCCAAGCCGCAGCTCTCCTCCCGGGCCAACGCCTTCTCCATCGCCGCCCTCATGTCGAGCGGCACCTCCAAGGACAAGGAGTCCCCCGAGAGCACCATCAAGCCTCTGGGTGAGTGGGGATGGGGGTGGCCGCCGGCGTCCGCGGGGTGCGGCGCTCCCGTCCGTCCGTCTGTCCCTGCCCGCCCTGGCTCACCCTTCCCAGCGCTCCGGCAGCCGGGCCGGGCAGCAGCGCGTCCCCCCTGCCCGAAGGGGAAAGCAGCACCAGCTCAGCTTGAAGGTTGAGCCGTTTTTAGACGAGGCTGTTTATAGTATAAAGAGTTTCCTAAATTCCTCCAGTTTCAGTTATGCCTCTTTTTCATCCAGCTTCGCCATTTATAGAATAATCCCACACTCTAAGGTAGTTCAATTTCTCTGACATGAAATGAATCTCTAAAATATTTATTGCAAATCCACCCTGGTTCTGAAGTCAAATTAGAGACTCTCCGCTGTCGTGCCTAAGCTTACAAGGGGTAGTAAAACTTGTGCGTAGAGCTAAAACTCCCTTCACTCCACAGTCCCTCGATGTAGGCTCATGTGGGCTGTTTTGCTCTACTTATACCGGGGAGAGTTTTTTTTGTGAGCGCTTGCGATTTTCGGGTAAGCGATTTCGCTTCTATTCGATTGCCTCGATTCAGAATCCTAAAAGCTTTTAAAAACATCAATATCTTCCCCTCCTCCCCCCCTCCAAGTTTCTGCGGTTTGTCATCCTTGCGTGTATCCAGGAGTTCGCAGAAAACTACAAAATATGTGTTAAGCTTTCAGGGCGCCAATGAACAGGATTATACTCAATATCTTAAAAGAATTTAGAAAAGGCAGCTCCTCAGTGTCTGCTGCACCTAATCAACTGTCTCAAAAGATTTCACATAGTCTAGGGATTCATTGTGAACTTCAGTTTTGAGTCCGGGCGCTAATGTAGGCCGGGAATGTTGCAATATTCCCGGTCGGCGTATTTACATGGGTTTGTGTTAAACTTAGTATTAGTGGAGTTGGTTTGGGTGGTTTTAGTTTTTCTTTTCTTTTTTTATTTTTCCCTGACAACGCTTATTTAATTTAACTTAAAAAAAAATAAAAATTAACCCCTTCCCTCATGTCATTGAACTAAAAAACCGAAGGGAAATGACTGCCCGGGACTCGGTTTTTTTCAACTGGAGCTTTAGGCAAAACCCCTGGAAAGGCAGGGGCACGTTCGTGCTCCTCCCGTCCTTTTGGCGCCGGGCGGCGGATCCGTCACCTCGCCCCGGTGCCGCATCGCGGGGCCGGGCAGAGCCTTCGCAGCCCTGCTCCCTCCTGGCCTCGCCTCCGGCAGAAGCTCCCAGCGGAGCTGCCGAAGCGCCCGGAGCCTCGCGGGGCTGGCGGGGGCGGGCGGCAGTGCCGGCGGGAGCCGGACGCGGCGGGCGGCCAGCGTCGGCAGCAGCCACTGCACCCGCGTAGGTTGCGCGGCCGCACGCAGCTCCCCCGGCGCCTGTTTCTTCAAAGGAGCGGGTTCAGTGTCAGCAAACCGGCTGGGAGAAAGGCAGACCCAGCTTTCCGGGAGGGTGAGCCCGTGCCCGCTGTTTAATTAGTATTTGGGGTTCGCTTCCCCGCGAAGGAAGCGCGGAGCCTGCGCGGCCGCGCTCGGGCGCCTTCAGCATTGCGTTCTCTGCCAGCGGCGCAATCCAGGAGCAGCCTCCCGTGCTCCCCCAGCGTGACCCTGGCCCTCAGCAGCCCCTCGGCGCCCAACGCTCCCGTTTTAATGAGAATTAGTGACCTTTCCGTGGAACCCCTCGGTTAGCGGGGCCGCAGCGCGCAGGGCTGGCTCTGCCCCGCCGTGCCCCGCGGAGCGGATCGCAGCCGGGCGGCGGCGAGGCCGGGGCCGGGCTGCTCCCGCTGCCCCCCGGGCGTCTCTCCCTGTGCGCCTCTGGGGAGCGGCGCCGCTCCGGGCTCTCCCCGAGGCTCATCTCCCAAAATCACCACCGTTGCCCTCGGACGATAAGCCTAAAGAATCGGCCGGGTCTGCTGGGGCAGAGCGGGGGCAGTTGAACGATATACGCCTTTAGATATTTATATATATTTAAAATAGCTTGTCAGGGTGGTCGTGTTGTCCTGGCTGAATCGCCCCTCTTTCTCTCTCTCTTTCTCTTTTTCCTCAAACCCTGCAGAACAATTCGTTGAGAAATCCTCCTGCGCCCAGCCTTTGAGTGATTTATCCAGCCTGGACCCTCACGGGGATTTTAGCAGCAGCCCTTCTTCCCTGTGCACCGAGCCCCTCATCCCCACCACCCCCATCATTCCCAGCGAGGAGATGGCCAAAATCTCCTGCAGCCTGGAGACCAAAGAGCTCTGGGACAAGTTTCATGAACTGGGTACCGAGATGATCATCACCAAATCCGGGAGGTAAGCCTGGGCAGACCCGACGTTTCCCTCTGGGCACCTTTCGAAAAGCGGCTTTGGACAGAGGGGAGGAAAAAAAAGGGCAGAGATACTGAAACCCCGCAGGTTTTTTTGTATCGGGAGAAGAGCACGGCTGGGTTAAGGGGAGGAGGAGGGTGAAGCCCCATATCTGCTGCAGCCCCTCGGCGGGCCCAGCCCGGCGCTGCGCGGTGCGCGGAGCCCCGCTCGGGCAGATGGAGAAGCGGCCGGGGCCGGCAGCGAGCGAGGTGCGTGCGGGACGGCGGGGCCGGCTGAAATCCACCCGGGGCGTCCTGGCGGCAGGGAAGAAATGTTGTTTCCCTAATAATCAGGTTTGTGACTAAAATCCCGCCGTGATTTTGAGGCGCTGGGTTGGTACAGACCGAGGGAAACGCGGGGTCGTGGAGGAGTGATTCTGTCAGAGCTTGGTTTGGTTTGTTCTTTTCTCTCGGTTGCAAAAACGCGCAAGAGAATTTCAGGCTTTCTTCTTGCCTCAAACGATGCCGTTTCTTCAGTAAAGCTGATGGGGTTTGGGTCAGTCAAACGCAGTCCGGAGGAGCCAAATGTCTTCTCGAGTTTTTTAATCCCCTAAGTTACTTTTATTAATGTAGTTGCCAGAAGTTTTTTTTTTCTAACTGGTGAGCTCTACCGGTATATGTTTTTTTTGAAAAAAATAGGTATAAAACGTGAAATATAAAACATGCATTTTAAAGTTCAAAATTTTAAATTGTCAAAAATGATTTAACTTTATTTCTGGTCTACAGGATAACCTTACATTTAAAGATTGTGTTTTGTCAAAAGTTTAGTACAGGAAAGAAATGTTTTAGTTTTGAAAATTCCGTTCAAAAATATTGTGAACAGACTTAAGAAAACACTCATTTAAAATATGTCAGAATAACAACGGAAATAATTTCTGGAATATTTCCCTTACAGTAGTATGGATCCCGTTAAAAAAATTAAATAATTAAAAGAAAGTCCAGCTTTCTAAATATCTATGTACCTTAGCTACAACTATTTGCTGAAATCGTCGTGTACTTTTAACTAACAGGCAAAGAGTATATCTCTCCTTTACTTTTTCACTTTTACCATATTTTTCTTTTTGCTTCTCAAATATCATTTCGATATCAAGCTGCTTTTTGTCTCCTTATCAGAGAGACACAAGATGTAACTCCCATCATGTGGAAGCAAACTCAATAGATGCTTTAAGTTTTTCCAGGGGATTTAAATATAATTCTTACTTTTAACAGCTTTTCAGCTCTCTTATTTCTGTTCTCTGCCCAAATATTTATTTTCTGATTTGCCTTTTTTTCAGGAGAATGTTTCCTACGATCAGGGTTTCCTTCTCGGGAGTGGATCCTGAGGCCAAGTATATTGTGTTAATGGATATAGTTCCTGTGGACAATAAAAGATATAGATATGCCTACCACAGGTCTTCCTGGTTAGTGGCTGGAAAAGCTGACCCTCCTCTCCCAGCAAGGTTTGTAGATTTCATTGCTGGTCTTTTATTTCTCTTTAGTTTTTTTTTTTCCTTCAAGAAATATCTTGTATTAATCTTTCCATTCTGTTTGCAAACAGTGCTCTGAGATTTTGAGTCCATGTTCAACAAAGTTGGTTACAAAACTCTGATTACAAATTTTGTGTTGCAGAATCTGGCCTCAAATCTCTGCTTGAGGTTTGATTTATACTGAATATTCCAAGGCATGCAGAATTTGTTTAAGGGTTCTTTTATATATATTTTTTGTTTTAAAAATTTTTAAATGAAGTTTGTCATGATTCAGATAAGAAAACTTTAAAAAAACCTAAAATTGATTTGTCTCTTGGATTGCCCCCTCAATATTTGACCTCATAATTTAAAGCAATCCCAGGCACCACTAGCCAAACCAAAGTAGAAATAAATTGCAGCTCATTGCTGTTTATGCTTGAAATTATATTATTTCTGTAACATATCCAGCATTTGCTAACCAATGATTTTATTCTTGATTTTAATCGTCTCTTGGGCAGCAGGCAAAGTACAGATCAGTTCCTCGGCACAGTTACTTTTTGTTAAGAAATCATGACATATTCTGAGACATCAGGAAAAAATCCCTCCGTAAAATAAATTCTCTAAAATAGATTCCTTCTTCTCTACAGAAACAAATGCCTTAGAAGTTTAATTTCTAAAGTTATCCCATGAATGTAATTAATGACTGATTCCTTTAAGCGCTGGGCAACTGAGGCTGCACCGCTGGGCTGTGCAGTGGGAGGGCACTTCAGAGGAGACCCACACTTCATCGTGTTCAGCCCAGCACTTCTGTACCTACTTCAGTCCCCAAGTCCAGTAAGACTGCAGCACATGTCGAAAGGCTTTGCTGAGTCAGAGCCGGAGATATGGAAATAACGCGGATGCCTCTCTGGCTTCAAAGAAACTTTTTGCAGAGGGCTCCGCGCAGGAACACAGATCTGCTCCAGGTGGCTTAGCCCGGGGTTAAGAACTTGCTTATTACAGAGGCAGAAATTATAAGTGAAACATAAGGAATGGAAACAAAGTTTTTTGGTGTGTGAGTATAGGCACCAAATTCTGCGCGACTTCCTTATATAAATAGTTGAACTGAAATCTTGGTGACTAGTGATCTCTGGAAGGCTGTTCAGGGAAGTAAACAAACAAAAAAGCGCAAGCAGAGAAGCTGTGATTAAAGACAGCAACCTAGGAGTTATGTCTGCTTTGTTTTCATGGCCAAAAACTCCTTCTTGCAGTGTGGTTAACGTCTGAGGGCTTCATTTGACGTATTGTAATGGGCACTGATCAAAACCCAAAGAAAAAACACAGATCCTGCTCCAAAGGAGTCAGCATCAAAAGAAGAAATAACAGAAGAACAGAAATAGTTTTAAGGCAGGGTTTTCCCCTTCTTATTTTTCTGTTCACGCCCCTTTTAGGATACCTTTAAATAGATTTCTAATTCACACTCTGGCATAGACTCGCTCAACAAGGAAATACTAGAACATAAGACAAGAGACTAGAATAATTAACAATTTCCCTTCTAAGTATTGGATAAAACTTTCTTGAAGTTCAATAGTTATTTTTATTGCACTGTGGTAACTTTTGGGAGTCCTCAGCAAATCAGTGCCCCTAAGTGCAAATGCCTATCTGTGCAGTTCCATTTTCAGGGTGCTTTGCCCCCATGTGTGAATGTAAACCTTTCCTGCTTCATTTTGAGGATGCTTAGTTACACAGACTATTGATCAGAGCACAGGCAGAGATAGCTTTTTCTTTTTTGGACTTTTTTTCTTTTTTTATATGTACTTATATACACATTTACACACTTTGTCCTCCTTATACTTCTCTTCGGTGAGAAAAAGGATGTCAAGAGGTTCAGTGTGCCAGCGTTTGCATTACCCGTGCTTCTTCTAGAGGCATCTTTTCAGGTGGGAGGCCTCAGTCTTGCTTGAACAGATTAAAAGTAGTTCTCCTCTCATCTTGAAACGAGTTTGGTCCTGCTTCAGTAACAGAAAACCCTTAAGGAAGTTATGATTTCTTGTCCTCTGAACACAGGGTTTAGCTCTCCCTGCTTCAGGAGTGTCAGTGAGATGTGCATGTGGGCACTGGTAACAAGGCACTTACTCCCCACACACATCACTGCCTGCATCTGCCCAGGCACAGGGACATCAGGGGAATAATTCAGCAGCTGCATTGTGCCTGGATGTAAGACTTTGCAGGATTCAACCAGTTTGATGGTTTCACTCTTTCCATTATAAAAGTAACTTTCAACATTACCATAGTTTTGCAGGGGTTTTTTTGGGTTTTTGGGGTTTTTTTCAAATTAATAAGTATTCTGTGATTCTGTTTGAAAGATTAGCCCTTCAGGGAACTTTCTATTAAAAAGAGTTTTATCCTTGTCTTCCTGCTGTCAATGTTGAAGACAAGCTTATGTTGCAATGAACAAGTTTATGTTGCAACGATCACTTAAATAAAAATACTTTTCAGAAAGTCTTTTGTAAGTCTTCTAAAGTGGTGTCTGGGGATAGAGTTCCTATGTGATATTTTGTGTTTGTCTTCCACATTGTTAAGACTGTGTGAGACATCAGTTCAGTAAGTTTCAGCATGTACCTTTATTTGATCTTCTTTTTTGCCTCTTTCTTTCACTCAAAAAAAATTGTCACTATTTTTTTTAAAACTGTATTTGTCTACAATAATTTATTTAATGAACTTAATGTTTACAGACTTACAGAAAACTCTAGGCAGGAACTCTTTAAAGGTATTATTTTTGAAAATTATTTGAGACATTATGGTAAATAAAAGTAGCATGCAGGGGGGCTTGTGGGACCAGACCATCTGTTAAACTAAATAGAGGGAGTGCAGTGTTGCATTCCAAAATACACAAAAAAGAAGCAGTACCCAAACCTTGCGTATATCATGAAACGTTATATACTGCAGAGCAAATTCACACCCAAATATGGCTCCTAAATCCTCCGTGAATAGAAGCGAGGAGCCCCTCACATCTGGCTGGCCTTAGGCAGCAGATCCCAGGCAAACTTCTGGGAGAGCCTCGTGTGCCGTGCTGGAATGTGCACGTTTATCTCGCTGACCCGTTTGCTTGTGCGCACTCGTGGTCTTGCCAACCACTTCTGCTTCAGAAATGGCCATGTCAAGTGTTCAACCCTCTGCCCTCTGTGTGCGAGCTCGGGCTGTGGGAGGAGTGTGGAAATAGGTGTGGCTCACCAAGTGGAACCCCGTGTTGCAGTGGGATTGTTGGGGTGTAGCAAATGGGTAAAGAAAAGTGAGGTCTATTCCTGCTTTTCAGTAACTGACATTCTGGTGCCCATTCTTCAGTGACTTTCCTCTTAGCTCTCTGCTTACAGGCACTTGGTAGTTTTAGAGCAGTGCCAAGCATTAACCTTCAATGGTGTAAAACAATTGTGATCAGCTTTTCAGCACAGGGAGGTCTTTACTCATTCCCCGCACATATTTGAAATACTTTGGCTTCTTGGTCCCAATTAGCCAAACTTTGCAGTCTGACACTGTGATCACAGTAAACATTATTAGCTATCCAGACATTTAAAATTAGGAGTCAGGCTCAAAAAAAAAAAAAAAAAACAAAACAAAAACCAACAAAACCCCAAGACTGTCTGAAAAGTTGCAGGGCATGTTTGAGGCTCCTTTTGTTTTGCCTTCCCTAATTCAGGACTCTAAATATTGAAATTTTCACAGTTTTTTAGAGGAAGGCAAAGTTAGTTTTCCTAAGACTTAAGATTCTTTTGGCATAACGTGTTTCCAGGTCTTGGGATTTCAGATACATCATAATTTTTTATGAGCTTTGCAGTGCAATCAGCAGAGTCGATAGCACTGAGGACGCCTGCATGCTAGGAATATTTTATTGTGACAGGAATCCTGGCTCAGCATCATCCCTCCCATGGACATAGCTAGAGCAGCCAAGCTGTGCTTTGGATCAATGTAAGGAAAACATCCTGCACATCTGAGGCTAGCTGTGCTGGTAAAACTTGAGTTTCACTGTGTCTTGGGGATTCTGCTGGCAAAAACAGAGTACAGGATCAAATCTCCTTCCTCTTTGAGCAACAGGGCTGCTCTTCCCAGCGGCTTTAGTATGGGCATTCCTTGATTAGGGATCAGCACGCTCTATTGGAGAGTTACGCCCCACCATTTAGTGGTTTTTCCATTCTAAAATCGTAGCTCAACAGCAAGGACAAATATTTATCTTCCTAACCTGGCAGCTCAGTGCTGCCCCACCCACCTAATGAAAGCAAGTCATTTGTGTGGCCAAAGACATCACCCAAAATGAGAGTCAGGCCCTCAGTGAGTGATAACCAATGCAGGCAGCAGCAAAACAGGGCTGGATTTGCACTGGCTGAAGGTCTAGTCAATTTGCCATCACAAAAGAACAGTTGAGTTAATAATTTTCAGCAGTACATTATTCCTATAAAATCATTGCTCTTAAATAGCATGGCGCTTGTAATTAGTGTAGTCATAATGTATATATCGTTGTATCTGCATGTCTTCTTGCTTCCTTTTCTTCTGCTTAATTTCCCAAGTGTAAGATTGTTAATAGCAGAGCTGCAACTAATTTTTCATGTCAGACCACTGTGCTGGACTGCAGCCTTCAACCTCTTATAAACAGATGTCACCACAGCAAATGTGTGATCGAGTGCAGGTTAAAATCATTATCACGGCTTAATGTTACATATAAAGAAAAATGCATTTTTATCTGCATTCCCCCATTATCTCTGTAATGACACCATGTTTTTTCTCTTGGAGTTGTAGTCATTGTTATTTTAAGTGCTTGTTAGTACAGCTGTGGGGAAAGACATGATCAATTTTTCATTTGGGAAAAGACACAACAGGGAATGTTAATGTCTCCATTTTAGATAGCGGGATAAAATAATAGGTATGGCTAAGGAGCAGTCTAGCACTCAGACACAGAATTCTCAATTATGTCCCAGTGAATTAAATAAGTCATCTGCTTTACTGTCCTTCATGAATAGCTTTATTTTGGGAATTCATGTATTTGGGGGAGATGGTGTCATATTCTAGCAGCAGATTTGCATTACCCTAAGCTCTCAGGATGTCCATGCCCGTGAAACCACTGCATATCCCGAAAGCAAAATGACACGTGCATTTTAACTTCATATAGAGGTGGTGCCCACACACAAGCCCAGAAGTGAAATCTTATTTTGAGCAGGCATTTTCCCTGTGTTTTTTAGGTTGTATGTGCACCCTGACTCCCCGTTCACAGGAGAGCAACTGCTGAAGCAGATGGTGTCCTTCGAAAAAGTCAAACTCACCAACAACGAGCTGGATCAGCATGGCCATGTGAGTAGCTCTACGGGTGGGAAAGGGAAAAGAAATCACCACAGAATTGCTTGCTTGTGCCACAGGGCTAAATGGGAGAGAGACTGCCATGGGGAAATGCTGCCATGGTCCCATGTTACACCTCTTTTAGCCAGCCCATCAAGCCCTTCAGTGGTGGAAGATGTGTGAAGCTTGAATGTGTTCGGTTTAACACATTTAAGGGTCCTTTGGGGTTCCTTTGTTGTTGAGGAACAGGTAACTTTCAAAGTTAGGATTTTCTGTAATATTTCATAAGGAAGAGCCTGGATTAATGGTTCAAATCATGCTCCCACTTCCATTAGAGGCAAAACATCCATGAGGGACAAGTTCAGGGTGGAGGTGAGCATCAGAGCAAGGGATAGAAGGAAGGCAGATGAGCCTTTGGTTGTGCTTCTGCTTGCATTTTGCTGTGACTTGGCAGTATGCTCCGCCACATGCCATGGCCAGCAAACCCACGTGCTTTTATATGTGTGCTTGGAAACTCCCTACAGGTCACTTCAGGCCACCTGTTAGGGTTGGGTCTGTCAATAAGTGCTCTTTTACTTCCAGATTCATTGCAGCATGGGCTCAGAGTCAGAGGAAAACACTGACCTGACACCAAAGCATGGTCTATAGGATTATAAAACATAAGTGTGTCTCAATTGCCCTTGAAATAACTGTAGCCTAACTGCAAGTCAGGGCGCCACAGAGTGGGCTTGGGCCTCTGAAGGATACAGGTCCCAGCTCTGATTGGTGCCAGTTTGTTGTCATAAATCCTGAGGCTGGAAGATGGTAAACAGGATTCAGAGGTGCTTGCCATGGGTTCCAGCTATGCTCCATCTGTGGGGACAACTCCTGTAGTTATCTGACTGCCTAGTGGTAGGTGGCAAGAATAAGTATCATCTGTCTTGTCCTCTCCCTAAAAGTGCCTGTAAAGTGCAGGAATGACTAGGTAGTGCTTCCAAATTGCAACGAAAGAGCTAAAATTGTTGTTTCTGGACTTGGGCTCTGGGCTTGGGCTGGGCTTCTCTGGGGGAAGGCAGAAGGAGCAAGGGGATGGATTTGAAAGAATTGTTGGCTGAGAACAGGGTAGGTCAGTTCAGAAGAGTGAGCCTAAAAGCAGTGTTTATCAATAAGGTGTTGGGAAGAGAGGAATGATTTTGAATTCCAAAGCTTGTGTAGGGGTAACTAATTTGTTCATCTGAATAATTGCAGAATAGAATGTACCAGAAATCACTTCCCTGGTATTTATTGCCTGGACTGTGGGGGACAGTGGCCATTTATCTCAGCTGTGTTCTGTGCAAATGTCTCTCATCCAAAAGAGAATTTTCACTCATTTCAAGAACTGAGAATTGAACCACAGCCGTAATCATTTAAAATACATCCTGGAAATAACAGCATCAAAAATAGATGAAAACCCCAAACAAATAAACAAAAGAAAACCCAGATAGATGCCTCTGTGTTGTTCTTTTGTAGAAATCCATCTGTGGATATGTTGTTCTTGAACCCAGTTCTCACCGTTGTTCCCTTCAGGACTAGTGGAGAACGGTTTTGCTTTTTTCCTCTCTTTTATTTCATAATCTGTAGAAGGGCAAAGCTGAAGATTTGTGGGCTCTATCACCGAGTGATGATAGAGCAGTATACGTGAGCACTTAAAAAGAAGCATTTTTCATCATAACAGGGGCCATGTGTGCCTCTAATAAAGGGCTTGCAGCAGTATATTGCAAGCTAGTTAGGAGAGCTGCAGTTCCCAGAAGCCCAGAGGAGTAAGAAGAAGAAGAAGTAGGTCTGAGGAGCTGTCGGGAACAGAGACATGTGGCAGAGTAAGAAGATGTAATCGTCTCAAATACAGGCAGCAGGAGAAAATGATCTGCAGTGTTTGAGATGCAGCCTTCCCGTTAATTTCCGGAGAAGCAGAGATTGATCCCAGTCTTTACACAAAGGCTCCGGACAGCCAACGACAATGGAAAGTTTTGTGTGTTCAGTTAAGGATAAGCCCTGAAGGCTTGGTCCTGTGTTGAGATTTGAATGACAGGTGTTGCGCCTTCACAGAGCACTCTCTTTTTAATATTTTGTGGGGGTTTATGTCCCAAATTAGGATGTCAGGTTTTATGTGCTGCCTTACCAAAACTATGCAAATGCCATCATTGGATGATCAGTAGAATTACGGAGGAAATCAGTCCTCTGGAGTCTTTAAGGAGAGCTCATTGTGCTATGGTCCATGGCATTTCCAAACTCCTATCTATGATGAGAAGAGGAGAATTGAAATACCTCCTGAAACCTCTCCCTTCAGTTTGAAAGAGCCAGTCTTCACTTTTTAATTATGTTTGATAAGGCGTGTTGGTTCCTGAGGAAGTTTGTATGACCCAAAAGACGCCTTTAAATACTAGTTATAGGTAGGGAAAATGGATCCAACCTGACTCCAGTTTCTGCTAGTTGCTTGCTTTCTTCACCGTCCAGAAGACAGTTTTGGGTGTTAAGGTAATTGTGGTTTATTTGTAGGGTGGTTCACTTCCTGAAAACGAATCTGTAGAGAAGAGAGGCATTTGTTTGTTCTAGCATATGTTTGTCTTCTCTTATTCCAAGACTTTTGGACTTAGCAAGCATTTCTGATTGTGTACTTTCAGCAGTGTGTGTAACCCCAGAGTTATGCACATATTCTCCCCAAGCCTCAGGCAGAAGTCTTATCTCTGTGTGCATGGCATACAGCTCACTCCAGGGAAACACTTTCAGATATCCTTACCAGAGGAAGGAAATGGCTCCTATCTCTAGATTTTTACAGCCAAGCAAGTAATTGCTATTTTTCTGACTGTGAAATATTTATTAATGTGACATTTTCCCCTCAGTTTTTTAGTGATGTTTTTCACACAGAGTGCTTTCTTTAGGACTTTCATTGCCCACCACTGGAGTGCCATCATTTCCGATTTATAGTGAGGTGAGCCATGAGTGTATACATTATTATAATTGGTTTTTTGGCATTTACTCAATCACATGAATCTGTGCAAAAGAAAGCTCAAAGCTGTGAACATGTTGAATAAATAACTGTGAAACCAGGGGCTGTGGGCTGCTCCACAAGGAGTTATGCCCAAGTTTTTTTAGTCAACCAGGCAGAAGTTAGGAACCTTCGTGCTTTCAGAAAGAAAACTTTACATGGTAATGCTATAATTTGGTGAATATGGAAGTGGCATTCACAGCACAGTTCCTGGATTCAAAACCATCTTGGAATTTTGCAGCTGGCATCCAGATTGCCTCTGGTGACTGGTCTGTAACCAGTGGGAGCCAGATGCCTACAAACCTGCCTGACCTTATAGCAATCAGGATCCTATAAGGAGGTATTCTGGTCATCTCCCTTGACTCAGGCTGTCAGCACAAAGGTGGATGGGGTTGCTAGGAGCCTGTGCTGCCAGCAGGTGTGTGCAGGGGGGCTGCCATGAATATATGGGCACCTGATGTATCTCTCGGGACATGCCAGCAGGATTATCATTGAGCTGGCATCAGGGATTTTCTGATAGCTACTCCATGCAGGAGGGGACTGCTTGGACTTTGAGGCCACACTTGGAGGCTACTCTGTGAGGAGCACCCTGTGGATCTAACTCCTTTGGGCTATTTTTATATGGTCCTAACACAAGAAGTTGCATGGATATTAAGGAGTGTCTTTGTGTGTCATCAGCAGCTTGTGTGGGAGTTCAGGTGGAGAACTACACATACAGACCCTCACATGAAGGAAATGGTGACATTTACCTTGGTCATGGGTCTTTTGTGACCTCCTGGCTGAGTTCAGTACTTGTTTAGTACATGAATGACCAGACTTGCCTCTGGTGGGAAGGAGAAATGTAGAGTACCATGGCAAGGAAGATTATCTATGTGCACTCTATTTTTTGGAAATCTTTCATAAGGGATTATATTGTCTTGTTTGAGAAATGTAGTTCCTTTTATCACAATTTGCATTCAGAGAGGAGTGAAAGGAATGGGCATGTGTGGGACCTGCTCTCAACTTTTTCCTTCTTTGACCTGACTGCTGCTCAGATGCTGCTCAGATGCTTTGGTGTGGACATTATGGCCATGAAAGGCAATGGAAAGCACCAAGATCTGTGGGCCAGCCCCTCAGTAAGCTCATCACCATCTACACACTCTGCTTTAAAATGTCTTTCCCATCTGCTTAAGCACTCCAAGTAACTAGGATGGCAAGACAAAATTTTTCAAAGAGAGAGGAGCATGCTAAGGATATTAAAGGCAAGGTCCACGGCCGTGGTGTGTGTTCCTATATAAAATGGTGAAGTGCTTTGAAAAAGGACCTGAGCTGGTTAAAGCAAACATGCAACACTTTCAGGATGATGGTTCACTGTCATTGTGATGTCTTTCTTGTTGCTGTGTGCCTCCCCCAAAAATCGCAGTGTGAGTCTTGGCAATATTTGCCCCCAAAGGAGTCGCAAAGAAAAACAGTGATGGAAATTGTAGCCATGATAGAGCTGTCTCTAAGCTCTCCACTCCAATGCAATGTGCAACCTTTCTCATTGACTTAGCATGAAATACTGCACTGCTCCTGCTATGTTTCAGCTGAAGTTAGCGCTTCCTGAGGAATGCACATTAGCTATTCCAGATGTACAGAGCTGCCTGTAATGTCGTTATGGCCCCTGCAAAATAGAACCACCCACACCATTGCCAATTTTGTCTTGTGACTGTGATTATATCCAAAACAAGGGCTGGTGTGAGCTGAGCTCTGTATTTAATTCTTATATTGTAATACTGTGGTTAGAGGCCGCCAAACAGGCCTCCAGCCAGTGGTAACTGAAGCAAGGGGGACTCTGGGTTTGACTTCAGTGAACGTTGAAATTGGTTGGTTGGTACCTTAGGTTTAGAATTGTTTTGGGAGCTCGTAAACAATTATTAATGAGGATAGAATAGCAAAACCCAGTCATTTGGGGGTTCCGTACTGGTTTCCCTCCTTGCTTGCATTTTTGGTAGTCTGCGGTGAAGAGCGCCTCTGAAGGAGTTTGTTTTAAAGGTTTGCCACAGGGAAAGGCTACGTGGAGTTTTACTCTTGGTCAGACGGTTTGTGCTGCTGCTGGTAGGTTTTTGGATGGGTCTAAATTTTTCCATCTCTTTTTTTCTGAGGGATTTGTAACTGTTTTCATACTGCACCTGAGCATTTTTGCAAGTGGAGACTCTTGGCCATTAGTTTTCAGGAGTTACATATTCACACCTGCCAGCCAGGGCACACTCTGGCAGTGACGAGTTCTGTATGTAAAACACCTCACCTGTAGGAACAGGTATTTACGCCTCAAGAAGTGCATGCTCACCAGTGGCGTAGGAGTGAGAGGAGACTAGCTCCTGGGATGCCTGCTTTTCCACCTTCATTTCCTGGAACTGCCCAAAGGAGCAGGAGAGTTTGCTCTGAAAACCAGCCCCTGGCTGGTTAGATTTCGGATGCTTCCCCTGAAGTGTTATTTAGATCTCCCCTGACTCCCCCATAGCCTTTGAGGGCCCTGTCAACCTTCTTCTCAGGACAGTGCTCTGTCATTCTTCCTTGCAGATCATTTTGAACTCCATGCACAAGTACCAGCCAAGGGTCCACATCATTAAGAAGAAGGATCACACAGCCTCTTTGCTAAATCTGAAATCAGAAGAGTTCAGAACATTCATCTTTCCAGAGACAGTTTTTACTGCTGTTACTGCCTACCAGAATCAATTGGTGAGTAGAGTTGCTAATTTTCACAGATGTAACTAGATCCCATCCTGCTGAAAATTCCCTTCTGCCCAAACTAAACTAGGAAAATTTCTGCCATAACCTACCTTTCCATGCCAATCTCATTCACATTCACGAGTATTTCCTGAATATACAGTAGCAGTACAGGCTTCAAAGAGCAGTAAGGATTATTCATGAGAGTAAAAACGGCAAGTAAGAGGCTTTCTTTTGTCTTTCCCTCTGTCTATAAAAAGCTGCTTGCCTATTAACATTTAGTCATTTTCTAATTATAGCTCATTAAAGAACTGTTCTTATTTGCAGTGATCTTTCATGCCACAAGCTATGAGCTGAGAGAGATTCTGGTTTGCACATGATGATTTCATGGGCTTAAAAAGTTGACTAATTAAGCTGTAAGGCTCAAACGTAAGGAAAATCACTCAGAGATATGCTTTTCAGAGGCTGCCCAGATTACATCCAGATGTTTGAATTTCAATTTGCATGCCAGTGAATAATATATACAAAACGAGGAGATCATAACAATGGATTGCTAATGAGTAATTTTAGGAAGTCTATAAACAATCAGAGAACAGAGGCTCTGCTTGACAGTGGATTAAGCTTTAATATTTAAGTCAGTGGAAATACGTTGTTGCCTTCAGTGTGATTCAGACCGTGCTTTAAGGGCTTACTGACTATGGTACTTCAAAAAAACCCACCTATTTTGTTCCTTAGTTCCCTCAAGTTAAGAAAAATATAGGCACTGTCCAAATATGTGGGCAGGCAGCATCACAGAGTTAATGTACCTGCTGGACTATTTAAAGAAATAGACATTTCTTAATATGAAGCAAAAGCAAATTTGAAATGCTATGAATAAAATTAAACTAATGCATTGGATGCCAAGGAAGCTCTGAAGATAATGTTAGTAATATTAAGTCAATCCCTATGACGGACCCCACATCCTGCTGTAAGGCTTTAATGTATTGATTTAGACTTAGATTTGTATCTGAATGCTGTACAAAACATACTCAGCACCTGGAAATCTCAAGAAAATAATGTTTGGACAGGCAGTTAGATTTTTCCATGTAACTTTCTTTAGAAAGCAGCAAAATAGTAACAGGCAGAAAACCAGCTAAACCCAGAATTTATTTCTGTAGGATGGATTTGTGTCTACCGATGATATTTACACTAGAGATGTTTCTAAAGTAACCTTCCCAAAGCACATACATTGAGTCCTGGAAAATTTCTCAATGGAACATCTCCGGAACCCCTAGAGGTTGATGTTGTCATTTTATTTATGACTAATGAAAATGGAGCCTTTTTTCATTTTTGCCATTTCTTTCAGAACTGTTTTAAGGAGGGATTGATTACATTTCTGGAGGTTATTAGATAAAAGCTAAATACATTACACTTTCAACAAACTATCTCATAATTTAAGATTTAAAGGGCATGCATTTATTTAAACAGTCAAACCACTGCCACAGAGTTGAATTGTAGGTCAGATTTCATTTTAAAATGCTTTCTAGCAGATGTTCTCTGATTGTTTGTGAGACAGTCTCTCAGGAAAAATATGGCCATAAATGATTGTGAGTCTCATCTGGCTTTGGTGGATACAAAAAGTTTCTCCTGTGATGTCATACCAAAACTTTAATATCAGGAAGATGGAAGTTTGATTGGTGAAAATATGCTCGAGAGATGAATAGACATCCTTATTGTTCTGTAGTGCAGTTGGCTTGGTGTGTCAGTGATCTCAGTCAATGGAACTAGTTAGAGCTTGTCTTTTTTCAAGGTGGTTTTCAAAACGCTGCCATAAAAGTCTTCACTGGATGTGAGGCACTAACTTGCTACCCTGCAACATCACCAGCAGCTGAGGGCTTATGGATGTCTTGGAAGTAGAACGAGCCTATAACTCACTTTCTGAGCTGCTTCAAGGTCCTTGTGACAAGGCTTCAAGGTTGTTCCCACCAGTTGTACCTGAGTGATGAGAAAGCCTCAAACCCTCCACCAGCACTCAGGTCCATGGTGTTTGACCACTGGCAGACCGTTTATTAAAAACTCAGAATTTCCCTTTGTCAGCATGTCCCTTCCTCTCCGTGTTTTTCTCAGAAGATCTCTTTCTCAGAATTAAAAGTTGGGTCCAGTTGTCCTCTTTATTTTTTTTATATTTTACATAAATATATATTTGTCCTCTTCATCCTTTTTTATTTTTAGGGGAGAAGCCACCCCATTTTAAAATATATTTGTTTGATGAGAGTGTTTCATTGTTTGAGGATTTGGAAAAGATCCCGTTTTTTTCCCTGAGTCTTGAGGCCCAGTTATTAAAAATAAGGTTGTAACCTCTTCAATACAGGCTTTTTTTTTTTTTTTTTTGAAGGGAAGTCAGGCTGACAAAGCCCCTTAATATGAAATGCTGAGAGCTGTTGATTTTCATGGGCTTAAGCTAGAGTTGGTGGCATTCACTGCCCTGCAGGATAGGTCCTGTGTTTTCTCTCATCAAGTTCTAACTCCCACTTACAATTTTATTTTTAGCTCAAGGAAGAAGTATAGCTGGAAAATCCAAATATTACAATGATGTCTCAGGTTTTATTCACCAAATCTAAATTAGTTGGATAGAAAATTTCACAAGAACAATAGTGCATTTTTTTTTTCCTGGTCCTCAAAAAACATATTGAAAACCATCACCATATGCTTGAAGTTTCACCACAAAGTGGAGCTCAGATGTTTTGGGGCAGGAGGGATTCCTGGTCAATGAGTTGCTCAGTCAAAATGGAAAGGCTGACTGAATGACTGGGCAGGTTTATAGCTACCTTTGAAGAAGGGAGGAAAGTTTTTATTCATGATCTGTGTTTTTTCAAGACTTGTGATGGTTTCAGTGGGGTCACTCCTTCAATCCAAGCTCTGTCACTTTAAATCTGAGTTCTCCCCATATTTTTCCTTCCCTTCCTCAGTGTCTTTTCATACAAAACCAGTTAAACTGCCCCTATATGGTGGCTGGCAGGCCTGCCTGAGAACATTTCCATCTCAGTTAAATAAAAGGTGGTGGTGAAGTGAAGCCATGGCTTCAGGTTGCTTGGGCTTGTATTGGTTGGTGTTCAGCTCCACCAAGCAGGCTCAGCTGTTAGCAGGGTGATTTGTGCTGCTTGTGGAAAAGACAACCATTGATTGATGATTGATTGATGCTGGTGAAGTATTTGGAAGCTGTAATGCTGTCCGTGGGTGGGTTCCTCCTGCTCTGGGGAACAGGAAGGCTGAGCCTGCTCTGCCCTTTGGTCTTTCCACTGCCATACCTGCAGTGCCTCCCTGGTTTGCCTCCTCAGCTTTTTGGTGTCTCAGGAGCAGCACACACGCACAGGGCACACGGATAAAATTAGCAGTGAAGTCACAGGGGATGGATTGGTTAACACTTTGTACGCTGCAGTACCCCAACACTGTATTCGTGTAATGTTGCTCTTTTCTGTGTTCCCAGATAACCAAGTTGAAAATTGACAGCAACCCTTTTGCTAAAGGATTCCGTGACTCTTCCAGACTCACTGATATCGAGAGGTAATGGGGACTTTCTGTTTACTTTCCATGCAGATAAGATAAAGAGAAGAGAGAGTTTGTAGGAAAAGCATCCTTTCAACTCCTGAGAACCTGAGCATTTTAATGTTATCTTGCTTCGTATAGTAAGACTCCTCCACATCCTTTAAAAATACTTATAAACTTTATGAAGAAAGAGCTATTTTGAGTTTTGACATCTGTTCCAGTTGGGGCCAATATATTCGAATTTCTCAAGGGGCTTCTTGAAGGAGGAAGAGGGTCAGTTTTACAGCTTCAGAATGAAAAGCATTTTTCTTATCATGCCATTTAATCCTGTTGAGAGCTGTGAATTGGGTCAATGGGAAACAAGGGCAGTGGTCCTGTGAAAAACATCTTTACAGCTCCCCACTGCTCAACACAGTGGAAAAGAGAGAGGAAAGCTCCCAAAATTCACTTCAGCAGTCCCAGACACCAAATTGGCAATTACTGCCATCAGGATGACTCCCATAACTCCCACTCTGACAACAAAGATGCCATTTTTGTTTCACCAAAGTTATATTACAAGCTGCATCAGGGGAAAGCTTTATCTGGGAACTGTTTTGTGTGTGTACAGCTCATTACAAGCAACTGCTGCCATAGGGACAGAAGCATTAACCCACAGCTGAGTTAAGAAATACACTTCAATCTCTTGGTAGCTTTCCAGCTCGTCACATTTTTATGGTATCGTGTCAAATAACTTGGCAAATGAAGCAAATTAAGCTGCTTGTGTCCTTTAAGCTGGAAGAGAACTCGATGGAGATGGATATAGCACATCCAATTTTTCCTATGAGCATACAGTCATGAAAGAAAGTTTGAAGAGGCCAAAACCCTCCAGGCTCCTATGTGGAGATATCTAGATGTATCTGTGAATCATTTTTCACAGGTGCATACAGGGGACAAACTGCTCAATGAAGTCATAGATAGCCACAGAGCTAGAGAAAGTCTTTACAGCAGTTGAAAAGTACATCTATCTAAGCAGGCCCATGGATGGGAAATAGTGGTATCCTTTACACCTTACTAGTGAATGGATCATAAGTGATCTGTTGAGTAATTGAGTAAAAGAACAGTAATTTGGGGAAAGAAAGCTTGCAGGCTGCAGTGCACACTTGCAAAGTTGTTGAAAATTGTTTCTTAAGTGAAAGCCTTCATTGAAAATGAAAGCAAACAAAAGAAAAAAGAGGCAAATATAATAAAATTGCATGGCCTGCTCTATTGATAGAATGAGGTAAACAACATCCAAAGCTCAGGTCAATATGCAATAAATAGTGAAGAAAGGACCTGTCAGAAGAGGCTTTCTTGTTTTACAGACAGGAGACATCTAACGACACAGCTTTGCAAGGGCGGAAAGAGTCTGAACAGATAAGCTGGGAGAAAAACTTAGTTACCTCTGTGCAGATGAACTGACTATCGTGGTGCTGGATATGAAGGGAATTTTTCCAGAGGACATCTTATTATAACAGCACATGGCATGGAGTCAGAAATGCTGAGCATAAGCTGCAGTGCCCTTTTGTTTATTGATAAGTGTAAGAATAGAGCCTGAGACAGGCAGCCAGGCCCAGGCACAAATGTTGCCATGAAAGATAAGGCAGACAAAGATGAAGGCTACAATAAATACAAGAAACAGAATGTGAAAAGTATTAAACTTACATTAAAACTCTGGATTTCAGAGCCCAAGTTTGGGTCAGGTCTGATTTTGGCTTAAATTAGAAAGCTTGGCCCTGATTTTTAAATACTATTACAACAGTATTTAAAAATTCAAAACCTGCTGCACAACACATAAAGTCATGAGATAATAAAAGTGTAACACGCAAGTGGGCTGGTAAGAGATTGTTTGAGAATTGCCTAAGTTATACAAATGGTGCAGAAATATCAAGGAGTTTATTTGGTTCTGCCATTAAAATACTCTGGCAGATGAGGACATCATTCTCTAAGTGCCCACTGGTTCTATAGATTTCATCTTAGCACCAGCAAAATTGCTTAAAGAAATCCAAAACAAAGCAAAGGAAATAGCGAAGTAGATATGACAACACGAAGAACTTCTTACTTGATGTCCATTGCAATATTAATTTCAAATAGGTGAATCTTGAACAGTACATCATGACTCTTGCTCAGTCTAATTGGAAACTATAAGATCACTGCTGGAGAAAAACACTTACTTTCCAGGGAAAAGACTGTGAAGGCCAAAACATACTCGCACAGCTCTTGAAAATTGAATAGTTCTCAAGAAGCTGTGAAAATACTTTCCCTGCACTGCTCCCTCAGCAGGCATGCACTCAGCACGTGTGTGTGTAATCTACAGCCTGGCATGGTGATCCTAATGGCCTCCCGTAAAGCATCCCATGATGTTGGGGCCAAGACAGCACTCATTTATCCTGAGTTCCAGCTTTTCCAAATGACCTAAGTAGTGTGAAAGCACACAGAGCTTTGTATTTCATTTCCAAGTATTTAAGCCTGCTTTTTCCTAAACAGCCTTTGGGGAGGGAAACAAATCAGATCAATTGATCTTTAGAGACCTAAAGAAATTAAATTAGTCTGGAGTCAGTTACTGCACTAAACCATCCAGTAATTGGATTGCTTCTTGTAACTGATTGAAAACAGCCTCTATCTGTAACAATATAGGGAGCTTTTCTTTATAGTAGATCTGAGAGAAAAACACATCTTTTTATGACATGATGACAGAAATTGCACTTTTTTAACCTAATTGAATATGATTTTATAAATATGTGACTTTAACGATTTCAGGCCTCCCATTCTAGATTTACGATCCTTATGTAAGAAATTCAAGCTGCAAATGCCTTTAGGATTAAATCTGTTGGCATTGTATGTGTTGGAGCTGAAATAATGTATGTAAGGATAGTGAAATTTGCACAGCAGTAGAGGGGGTAGGCAACACCGAAACATTTGAAATGCCCTGTGTTTTCTTTTGTTCCTGTCTAAATACCATAGAATGGTTTCCTTGTACTCATAGCTATATGAAAGCCTTTTAACTATTGAAAAAAAATCTTTTGTGAGTTTGGTATATACTGAATTTTTTGTAGGGTGTGAGGTTCCTTTCACAATCAACCCTTTCCCTTACATTACTTGTAATCTATTTATAGCAATGGGGCAGACTTTATCTGGGGCTACTGTGATTTAGATAAGTTTCTGACTCACCTTTTGATCTTTTTACGTGGTATTTACATCTCCTCTACTATAAAAAGGCTCCCACAGTGGTTGTAAATGAAAAAATTGAACATTTAGCAGCAATTACTAGAATGTGGAGCTTAGCATACTGTGGTGTTGACTATGGGATGCCAAATCAAGTAATGAGGCATTTCTGCTGAAGAAAAAACTGCCAGAGTCATAAAGGATGCAGAGGCAGAGCCCAACAGATGAATTTTTTTCATCTTGAGTCTGAATTTATCTTTTGAGCTGTTGTGAAGAATTAGCCTGTTAAAAATAAATAGATAAATAAAGCTATAATAATTACATACTATTCAAAAACTCCAGTGGAAAAGGTGGTAATTTCAAGAGCAGGAGCCAAGTATATGATAGGCAAGTTCAGGTTGTGGATTTTTAACTGTTAAGGAGAGAGTAAAATCAGTATACCCATCTGCATGAGTCCAATAATGCTTCTGAGATACTTCAAGAGGAAATATGGAAAAGTATGGCTGCACACCCAAATAATTTTTAGGCAGAGAAGGGAAGGATGGGGGGATGGGGAAGTTAGAGAGCAGTATCCCAACTGGATTTGCATGGTAATAAAATCCCAGATTTTCCCCTGAGGACCTTCATCTCTGAGATGTGGAAATACATCATGCTAGCTTACAAGGCTGTAAGCAAAGTTCATGCTAATGCCTGGATAGGGACATTTCCCTGCTGAAGGATCAGTCAAAGCCACATGCTCAGTGATTGGCTGAGCGCAGCCATCCTCTCTCCCATGCCTTCCCTGCTCACCTCAGAGAGCTGCCTTCTTCCCCATTCCTACTGCCTACTTCTGGTCTAGAAGAACTTCCCAGACTCTTGAAAGCCCCCTACCAAAAGCCAGATATATATACATGCTCTATGGCCTACCTCCACATCCATGGTTAAGCAGGGCTTTGTCACAGTTCTCCAGTAAGTCAAACTGCCAGCTGATCTTTTATTCTCAGCTAGTTGTCAGTCTGTGAATGTCAGCAACCAGCCATGAGATATCATCTCCAGTGTTTAGGCTCAGAGAAGTCCTGAATTTAGAGAGAAATACCAAGCACTCTGGCATATAAACACCTGGAATCTAATGCCATTCCAGATGTTGCTGAGGTTACTCCAGTCTTCAGCTGCTGCTCCAGATGGGTGGGTGGATTGTCTGTATTTTCTGCATCATCCCTTCCAGAGCACTGCAGGTGGCTTGGATGCCTTAGTAAATCTTGAAAGCACTACCTGCCTATGTTTAAACACCTGAATTATTCCCTTCAAGTCTGGTTCATCTGACTCTGCTTGTTGTTAGCCAGGCAACTGTTCCTTTTCACTCTGTGCAGATGAACTTTTCACTCAGCAGAAAGCCCCCTGTACCACTTAAATTCTCTTTAGTTCCTAAGTTTTTAAGCACTCATACTCTGGCTCATTTTCCACTTAGTTTTTTTTTGCTATCTTCTTACTTGTGAAAAATAGTATAAAAATATTATTCTCGTTGTTTCCACTCACCTAATGCAAATGTAGTGTGTGCATAACAGGTGGGGATGATATCAAATTAGATGTAGAATTTCTACCCCAGAGAAAGTTTTCCAGGGACTTACCCCCACAATTTCACAGGACTTCTCTCTACTCATCTCTCATCATTTGGTTACAGTCAGAAAGAAATGGTTGCTCCACTGGGTGAAGTGGAGCTCCATGGTGTGGGCTATGTAAGATAGTTTTCTCATTTTTATTTGCAAGTGAGTGAAGTGGGGTAAATATATTGATAACTTCATGCCCTTTCTTCATAAATGGCATAACTTTTCCCATGCCATAGCTTCAGCTAGGCTTTGTCACATCCATGCATATTACAGCCCATCTACAAGTGCTGAATTTTTACTGAGAAAGTGACAGTAAACATCATTGTGGAGGTACACTTGTTCTTTTAAAGTCATCAAATCCTACATTTTTCATAATTTAAGACTCATTTCCCTTCTTTCTTGTATATATTCTTGCAGTAATGCATCCATCCAACATTTGCCCAGCAGATTTGATTTTGTGTGGAAGTCTTTTGAGGCTGAGGATAAGCTTTTGAGCCAGGTCACATGAGCCACTGTAGCCTTTAGGTCTAGTTTTGTGACTGCTTGGTTCAGTTTAATCTAAGCAGTGGGACAGAACTACTTTGTTCTGCTCAAGGATTTGGTCCATACCATGGACCATCCACAACCTGAACCATGTTCCTGTGGTCAGCCTCTAATATTCATCTACCAGTAAGAACAAGTATTTGTAGAAAATTATTATGTCTGTATGTTTGTGCATATGTAAAATAGCAAATAAAAGCCACAGGAACATAAAAGTTGAGTGATATCTGAACAGTGGTTCTGACAGCATAAGTTGTTCACTCATAGCTGCTGTTACAGAAAATGTATTTGTTCTTCCTGCTATGTTGTTTGGGTTTTTCAGGAGGTGAGTGGTTTTTATTGGTTTTTTGGGGGGAGTTTTGTTCCTTGGTTGGGGTTTTTTGTTTGGGTGTTTTGTTGGGTTTTTTTTTACAGACTTGTTTTTAGCACTTGTGTCTTGGACAAATTAGTCATCTTTTCCCTTAAAAAAAAAGTTCTACTACAGTGCGACTTCCGACAAGTTTATTTCTGTGCCTTCTCAGCCCATTTATTCCATCTGTCTTCACCTCACCTCACTTCTGACATCTTCTGTTATCTGGGCTTTCTTCCAAACATACTAACTGGCAGCTACAAAAAAAGGAAACCTTTGAAATGCAGAACTAAAGCAGTCATTCAGGCTGCAAACTGATAATTCATACACTTTATATCCTGTTCTGTATTTTTCTTTGTGTTGGACTGAATGGCCAAGCAAAACATGATTGTCAGTTTTACTATTTTATTATTTTCCTTTTTTTTCTTTTTTTTTTCTTTTTTTTTTTTAATTGACATTGCCTTTCCTTGCAAAGAACAAGGGAAAAAAAAAGTCAAAAAAAGCAAACATGACACCAGGAACAGGGAGCAGATTCTGGGAATATCCTTATCTTTCTGCATACCTAGCACTTGGATAGTAAGGGGTAAAAAAAAAAGAGGTTAATACTAAGAGGCTTCTCAGCTCTGCTCTGAATTTTTTACCTCTTGTAGCCATTCCTGAGACAGTAACTTGTGCAAAAGACATAAGTTCAGAGTGCCTGGCTCAGTCATTTGCTCTTTCTCACTGCAGTTTGACTTTAGGGTGTTATCTTCAAAGAAGCTTGAACCTGGCTCCCACTGTAAGGGATGGCTGCCCCTTATGTCGAACTTCATCCTCTTTGTAGCCATGGTATAGATCTAAGATAGATACTGGATGCCCTGGTTCCAGCAAACTACTTCTGAATCAGCTCTTCTGACACCTTCACCAAAACTAAATATATTGTCTCAAGCATTCTTGTCCCAAAGGGAAAAGGTAGGCTTCCCATCTCCATTCCTTTCTGCCAAATTCAGAATCAGGGTCATGGTGACTACCGGGCTGCTGTGCATGCACAGCTGAAGCAGAGTAATAGCAAAAGGAGCAGAAAAAATGACTTCAGAGATGCCTGCTCCCACCTAGAGAGAAGCCCTGTTCTTTCATCTTGATTAAAGATCCTGCTCAGGGTAATCTGGGACTTTATCATCTCTTGAGAGACTTTCTATTATCTAGGTTGACAGCAAAAGAAAGTGAGCACCCTCACACAGAGCCTTAGCTACTTACCAAGCCAACTTTGTTTTCTGCCCTCTCCTAGCTCAAATCCATGGTAAATCTTTGGTTTGGTCTGTAAAGAGTTAGTGCATCATTTGTCAGTTACAGCAGGATTTTCCAATCTTCTTTTGGTCCTCTGAGGCTACTCTGTACATACAGGGCACTGCTAGCTAAACAGGGCCAAAGAGTCAGCTTGGAACTGTATGACATAAAGCATCCCTAGCCAGAAGTTTAGTTTTGGAATAGGTTGCCAGCAGAGGCAAGAGTGAAATGTTTAATCAAAAGGTTAGAACCTGCAGAATAGCAAGATGTTCCCCGTGTACCCTAAACCCTTTCTAATTGATGAATTCTCTCAGGCTTTCACATGCTTTGATTCCAGGTTCAAATTTTGCTGTTTTATTTCTTGGACAAAGGAGACAAGTGCTTCATTCATAATAAAGTTTATTGACAGGGCTGGGCTCAAAGTGTGCTTCTGCTGGAATGCAGATTATTGGGATCAGCCTGAGATCCTTTTCCTATTATCTCTCTTCACATTTGTCCTTCCTCAGCTTCTTCTCTGTGGGTGTGCTTGCCAATATGAGCTTAGTTCTTCCCTTTCCATTTGGCACATGGATCCTTTTTCTCAAGCAGCTTCAGTCCCTTACTTGCTCTTCTCCAGCCTGTCATCTCCTATTATTACCCAGTTGTACACCTTGCACAGCTTAATCATAGTAATATATTGTGTGTACGTGCATGTTTTTCCTCTCCTCTGGGTATTGCCAAGATACCTGTGAGTTGAAGAACAGTGTGGAAGACTGAAACTTGTTGGTAGACCACACAAAAATACCTGACAGAAAGAATACATCTTTCCTTTATTCAATTGGCAGCTTGTGATCGCTCTCAGAAGTTTCATGTTAATTTCTTGCTAATAGAAGAAACTGGGGAGTTCTAATACACATTAAAAGGTAAAAAATGTTAGATCCCAGTATTAGATAATAAGTCCCTCATCACAAAGAAACAGAAGGACAGAAGTTGGGTATTGAGTAACTGTAAGTCAATTTGTTCTTTGTTTGTTGCGGAAAAGTGCTGAAAAATATGCAAAGACAGCTTTAAAAAAACACTCCACCATACCCTGACTTGCTATTTTTTGAAATTGAGAATAGCATCATAAAGTGGCAAATATTAATTTATCATTCAGTAATTTATAAAATTATTTCCATAAATCCTTTGAACCACATTGAAATATCTGATGCAGCATACAGAACTATAAAGCCAGAGGTAATAGTGTATTTCCCTTTTAGTGGTGTTAGTGTAATATCTTGGGACTTGAAAACATGCATTTTATTAATCCACTCTCCAGAGCACCATATTTAGGATAATCTAAAGGGTTCATACTTACATAAAGGGAATTTTCAGAAAGGTTTTGAGATTTAAGTCTTTTTGTACCCAGTGGAAAAAAGGACATAAGAAGGAATCTGTGTTCCAGATTGCCAGCTTTGTTCCTGCATTTTGAACTAGATTTCACAGGCACTTAAGTCTTGTTGAAGTTTTGCTTCTTCCTACATATCTGCATTGGAGTAAGTCCTAAGGCACTTTTGTCTTTAAAGGGTGGAGGAGGTTAGTCTCCTCTTTTCAACCTATGTGGGAAACTCCAAATGTTTTCATAGATTAAATGAGTTGCAACTGCTGTCTTCTCTACCCAGACTCCAAAGGATGTTCTCTGAGGATGGAATATTGCAGCATGATGCAGAGGCCACCACACTCTTTTCCTTTGAAACACGAGGGGAAGGAAAGAAATCTAAGTGCAGACTTCTGCTCTCATTTTTCTAAGTGGGAGAAACAGTGCTTGGAGGATAACTCAGAAATATGATTTATGAGTGGAGAAAATGTGCCACTTCCTTATTTTTCCTTGTTTCCTTTTGCACACTTAGGTGCACTCAGCCTTTTACATTTTGTAAGTCTGTTTGGAGGTTTATATGCAGCATGTGTTGTATGTGGAAGGAAAAGGGGCCACCTGAAGACTGTGGGAGCAGGTGCCTAAATTCTGGTGGGAATCTCAATGCTTTGCACTCATGATGAAAGTCACAGCCTCAACCTCTAAAATGAAAATTCAGCAAGTGTTTTGTGATTATAGCATGAGCAACCAACATGCTTAGTCAAGATAAGCTCATACAGTTTTGAATATTAAATCTCAGCTGCACAAAAGGAAGTGTTTCTGTGAGATTAGTTGCTTTTCCTGATCCAAGTTTCCACATTCCCTCTGCCATAAAAACCTTTGCCTCTTGTGCCGATGAATGAAATTAATCTTCCAAAACCTCTTGCATACTATCTGTGACACTACACCATAAAATAAATAAATAAGCCCACCACATAGTTCCCTGGTTTCAAACTTTGCAGATTCAGGGTTCACTAAGAAGTCATCCCTCTTTTTCCTTTAAAAGAAGACAACCATATAGAATAATAGAGTTCTCTGTCTAGCATACAAACCCATCTGGAAAGAATTTACTCTGCAATAATTGTGGGCATTTGATTTAGCTTTAAATCCCTGTAGGTAATTCAAATGTAAATTTATTGGGGTGGGTTTATCCCCAAGCTGCCATTGGATCCAATGTTTTAGAGGTGAAATTGGCCCACTGCGTTAAAACTACAGCCTGTATTTTTTCTGCTGCATCAGGATATTATTACATGCTGTATTCTCTGCTGTTATAAGCAGACCCGTACTAGAAATAAAGTCAATAGAGACAATACAGACAATCACCTGTATTAAATTTATTTATCAGACCTTGATAGACTAGTAATTCTTTGATTATGAATATGTTTATATAGCAATATCTAAATCACTCAGACAACACTGGTCTAATTTGTTATTCTCTTATGCTGTACTCATATGAAATAGTCCTTTTGGTCAAGTGAAATTCTTTGCATTTCACATTCTGCTTCAGAAGAAAGCCTAATGTTTCAAGAGGCATTCAGCACATAATGTAAACAATGCCATCTGTCTTTTTCTTTGGAAAATCTTCTTTGAGATAGCCCTGATATGCCTACTGTTTTCAATCACTTAAAAGGCAGTAATCCAATTATATCATCCTCTATGTAGGAACTGCCATTGCTTTCAGTCCACTTCCAATCCTGACACAAGTAAATCACTTTGATAAGATCCTCTTTTTATTTATTTTTTTCTGAGGAGACTAGCATAAGTAATGATGCCAGTGATACAGCAAGGACAAAATGACCATAATGGACTTTCTGTAGGAAAGGAAAACATGTGCCATTGTGATTTATCATGTTACTTGAAAAATATTTTTCCTTGGAATTTCTGGAGCAGGAGCACTCTCTAAGCGAAGGGCATTAGCAAGTATGAATGGACAAATGGTAAATTCAGACAAAACATTCATCAAGTAGCAGATTTAAACAATGATTGCTACTTAGATTTCTTAAACAGGAACAGAAGGTCAAAGCCATTTTGGAAATGTGCCTAGGTCGTTTCCATCTTTGGTATAATGCCACCTACTTACATGGAAATGCGCTTGGAATGTGTAAGATTGGATCTTCCTTGCAAACTACTAAGGCTTATCGTGCAGATATGCCTTCCTTCTATTTAAAAATGGTTTGGGTGACTTCAGTGCTTTGTGCTACCAGCGAGGCAGGGGCCTGGCAGACACGTCTAACCTCCCAGAATAGACGTGGCACGAGATCAGTAGTATCTGCAGACTTCCTGCTGCGAACTGCCCTCGACGCTGATGCTGAGAGAGCATAGTCAGAGCCCAGTTGTCTCGGGACACACCTATCTTTGCCACTGCTTCCAGGAAAAGGGAAGTGCAGCAAATGAGGCGGTCATGTGTGATACAAAAGCTTGTTTGAAAGGAGCTGGACCACAGGTGTCTCTTTGAACCTATACTCAGCACAAATAACTGCAGAGTTTGCATTTTCAAATTTATGAAAAGTGCTGGTCTGATATTCACTGTTTGGGATCACATCCAGGAAACACAGTAGGAAGTTCACTCTGCTGAAGAAGCTGGTAAGAGGTGATCTGCAATGTTAGAAAAATGCAGGCTAAATCTGGCATTTCCAATGTCATGCTATGAGGTAAGTCTTTTGTTAAGTAACTTTGGAGAGCCTGTGTGAGAAGCTGTGAACTGGACAGGAAAAGGCATTGTATTTACCGTAATGAATTAGGATGCTGCTTAGGATGGTATTGATATATTAGGTTGTTTCCTTTTACAGAGAAAGCGTGGAGAGCCTTATCCAAAAGCATTCCTATGCCCGATCCCCCATTCGGACCTATGGAGGAGAAGATGAGCTCGGAGATGACAGCCAGGCAACACAAAGTAGAGGTAGGAAAATGTGCTCATGATGTAAACTGTGGTGACTCAGTTATGCTTGAGAAAAGCAGGACCACAGGCAGTACCGTGGGACTCTAAAGTACTTCTCTGGTGTGCCTCTCTGCCATGAAGTCATATAATGAAGAAGAATACTTGTCACCTTTTGGCTCTTTGGGACATCTGATGTGCCCATGGTACTGGTGTGGGTGGTTCAGTTCAGGAGGAAGTTCTAGAGATGACCATATAATCTTTGCCATCAGAAGAGAATTAGTTCTGCTTCCTCTTCAAGATGTCTGCAAACCAGAAAACTTCATTACTGTGGTGCTGAGAACAAGTTAACACTCCCCATCTCTTGGCAGGACTTACTAGCTGGGCTCCACACTACTTGTAAGGTACCACATAGATGTGCCACTTGCTGCTCCTCCAGCCTTCTGTGAACAGAGGATTTAGTTCTAACCATCTTCAACCAGCCTGTGGTTAACCCGCTTTGCCTCCTCAGGAAGAAAATTTGGTAGCTTCCTGAAAAATTGATGTTTAATTGTTATCTGCTAGTCTCTTAAAGGTGCTGTTCCTGCAGAAGCAATTAGTCCCAAATGCTTTATCAAACAATTTGTGTGCATTAGCAGTAGCAAAAGTAGTAGCAAGACAGACTTGTGCTTTGTGGGAATACTTACTGGAGAAATTGCATCTGTCATAATTTACCACTGCAAATAGATCTCAAACCCTTCCTGTAGGATTGCTGACTAGCATAAATCTGTGTTGCATTATACTTTGCATGTTGACTTTGTGACCTGCCTGATATGCCACAGCCACTTGAGGTAAAGCAGTTCTATCTGTCTTCCTACTGGCAGTGCCCTTGTCTTGTCCTCTAACTTCATACAGTGCTGCTAAGATAAGAGTATTATTTCTGGTCATGAGCTCTTTGGACTTGTGCAGGGAAAACACTTATTTTTAACCATGAGTTACTCTTCAGCAAAATGTGATTAGGTGGGCTTGTTTTTACACATCTATTCTAAGAGCAGGTCCTTAGATTATGGAGTTTCTGAAGCAACTCTTCACCTGGTATGATGCCATGCTTTCACATAGTTCTGGGGGATTACCTTGCTTCATGTCAACTTAGATCCTAGGCCAGCTATTGTTGAAGACAGTATTAAATTTTCCATTGCTGGAAGTGCTCAGAGCAAAGCACCTTCTCTTCAAGAATTAAATTTCTCCCTAGTGTGATGCCCTCCCTTGGGAGTGACAAAATGAACCAGGTGAACCTCCGTATGAGAGCTGGCCCTTAAATCTCTTCAGAGTTAGAAAGGTGTCATGGGGGATATACTACTTCATTACAATTAACTTTATGTGTAATAAAAGGGTACAGTTCTGCATTTGCTTGCAATATGGCAAATGAGTAAGTGAGGAAAATTGTGAATCATGGCAAAGAACTTTTTTCTAATCTGGGAGCCATATGCTACACGGGATGTGAGCGCTCTGGGCAACCAGAGACATGCACAGAGGGTAAATCATACTGCTCTTACACACGAGTAACTGGTACTGCCTTTCCTCTCTCTGTAGGTCTAGTGCTCTTAAACATGGAAAAATCCTCCAAGATACAAGGAGAGAAACAATGCTCTTACTGAAATTCCATAGATATTTTCATTTCTATGAAAATTTTAAAATTTTAAAATTACCTTGCATGCAAAACTGATGGATGTTCCCCCATAAAAATAAGAGTTGAGATCCAAATACATATGCATTGCTGGGTGGTGTGTGTTATAAGCTCTTCAAGACCTTGATTGCCTCAGAACTACTAATTCCCTTGGTGGTGGCAAACGTGGTATGTGAGACTTTTTGGATTACTAAGTTGCAATTAGAGACCAAATCAGTTGGAGCAGGAAAGGATGCTTGAGGAAGTGCCTCATGAAAATCTTTGTATAGTTAGTGTTGGACTAGATCAGGATGCTTAGAGCCTCATCCAACTTGACCTTGCATATTTCCTGGGATGGGACATCCAGCCCCTCTCTGGGCAACCTGTGCCAGTGTTTCACCACCCTCATAGTAAAAACTTACTTCCTTATAGCTAGTCTAAATCTACACACTTTCAGTTTAAAGCTCGTACTCCTGTTGTGACAGATCATGCTACAAAATTTGTTCCCAGCTTTCTCACAGGCCTGCTTTAAGCACTGACAGGCTGCAAGTAGATGTCCCATAAGTCTGCTCTTCTCAATACTCCACAACCCAAATTCTCTAAGCCTTTCCTTGTGAGAGAAGTGCTCCAGCCCTACATTCATTTCAGAGTTATTCATGAGAAAGAATCACATACCTTATCCTGCATAAAACAAAGAAATAAATAGCACTGATAGACTTGGTAATTACTTCAGCATCCTCTCAGAGCATCCTCTGCTCAGCCACATTCAGCCATCTAAAGAGGGAAGCAGCACAAGATGTCTAATTCCTACAGCACAAGATGTCTAATTTCAAAGGAATTAACAAATAGGAAATATATAAATTCAATAGACACTCCTGAATGCATAATTTCTCTGTGCCCTCATCCACACACAGGATTCATAGTAGCCACCTGGGACAGAGCCAAATGCAAGCCTTCTGGGCAAATCCAGATTTTGCACCCTGCTTTCCCCAAAGTGCAGTAATGCTCAGATACCCTCTGATTTGTCAAGGGTTTTGCTGTGGTCTGTGAGTAATATGCCAACCTTGGAGTTTGGCTCTGGATCCTAATTTCCCAGCAGTTAGGACTTGGTTCAGTGGTAGGACCAGGATTTGGTTAAGTTTATTTCCACTGCTAAATTTGCACAATTTCTTTTTCCTGTTACTGGGCTGTTTTGCCTGTTTCATTAAGCAGAGGAAAAATGATTCATGATTTGAGAATATATCCCACAAGAGATTTATGATTGAAAAAGAAAACCCCAACAATGTGCAATTTTTATTTCTGTTGTTTTTTGCTTATAGTTTTTGTTTGAGTATGTGTCTATGATTGGTTACTTTACTTAATTCCAGTAAGATTTCCTTGATGGATAGAAGTCTTCATATGTTTTCATTCTACAGCTTGGATGAACCTCCCTTCTTGAATCAGATTTATGAAACTATTACCTGTTACAAAATTTGTTATAAGAATTTTGTTGTACAGAATGTTTAGCAATACTGAACTGATATTATATTTTGTCAAATACTCTTGCCAAAAAAATTATTTTCTAAAGTAAGAAAGTTGGTCAAGTAAGAAAATACATAAGAGACAGGAGTTAAATTATTGTTTAAAGAGGAATACAAAGAGTTTATAGCATTTTGTTGTATTCCCCATTTCTAGAAATCAGACATACGATGATGAGCAGATGCATACAGGAATTACAAAGATGAAGGGTAACACAGTCATCAGATTATTTGAAAATGACCATGTATAATTATCCAAACAAATTATTGTTTCCCCAAAATTTTACTGTCAACATGAAATAAGTAATTAGTTCCAATTTTAAGAAACCATTTTTCTTTTTTTTTTTTATGATTCTTCAATATTCAGGAAAAATAGGTATTTTAAAGAGTTGGAAGATTTGTGGGAAAAGTTTTTGAAATTTTCAGATTAAACAAACCCAAAACAAAATGACAAATAGAACACTTCCATTTGATCAAAAGTAGATAAGAACCTTCAGAGCAAGTTCTGCACGTCTTACTGTGAATTAGCAGTAGTGTTGTTTATTAGAGTACTGTACACAGCTGAAAAACAACAAATACTTTGACATTTATATTTTTCAAATTTTTTGTTCTATATTATGGAAAGAATCAGGTTGACTGGAAAGATGTAGTGTTGACAGGTTTCACTGGGATAATAAAAAAAGGAAAACTTGTAAAGTGCAAATTACGTTTTTCTGCATTTTCTGCATTTGAAATTTCAGAAAAAAAGGACCAAAACAACAGTTCTACTAAGGATACAATGTAAAAACCTACAAGTATATCTTCAAAACAGAGATGTAATACAGTGAGCTTCCACGTCACAGTAGATATTTCAGTGTTTAGTGGCAGCATTACAAGGTGCTTCAGTGTTTAACATCTAAAATGTTCAATGTGCAAACCTGATTTTACTGTTGAAACCACTGCAACCAGCTTCTGAAAATGGAAATTTGTCTAAGATGTAGCGATAAAGGACAGCAACCAGAAAATAGCATTTTAAAGATGGAAGTATTTGGGAAGTATTTCTAATGACAACTGGTCATTGAAACCAGACTTGCAATGAAAGACTCATTTTCTCCCATTTCACTACTTTACCAGCTTTGTGTGTCGCAGTGCCAACGTTAGGTATTCTTTCTCTTTGCTTGCAGGATCAGCCTTTACAACATCTGATAACCTGTCCCTCAGTTCCTGGGTTTCCTCTTCAACCAGTTTCCCAGGATTTCAGCATCCACAGTCTTTGAGTGCCCTGGGTACCAGCTCTGCATCCATAGCTACACCCATTCCTCATCCAATCCAAGGATCTCTGCCTCCATACAGCCGCCTGGGAATGCCTCTTACACCCTCTGCTATAGCCAGCTCCATGCAAGGTAGCGGCCCCACTTTCCCATCCTTCCACATGCCAAGGTACCACCATTATTTCCAGCAGGGTCCTTATGCCGCTATCCAAGGACTGCGCCACTCCTCTGCAGTGATGACACCGTTTGTATGAGTGATGTAAGACAAGAGGAACACCAGATTTTAAATGTGCAAGCTTGCTATGAAAAATACAAAGGACCTTCCTGAAAGGCCTGTGGCAGGAGTGCTGAACTCATAACAAACCAGCTAAGAAAATGCATTGTGGATATAGATTCCTCTTTTGAGGGATCACAAGAAGAGAGCATGCAGCTTGGAGCTGCTCACAGATCTATGTGTAACACAGCCAAAATGGATTCCAAAGTCCCCAGGATCTTTGGTCGCGTGCAGCTTGTTCCAAAGGTGCATTATACCTAGTGGAAAGAGATTATCTTTAAGCAGCAGTGTACAAACTAATTGTCTATAGGTTTTTTTCATATGCTAGATGAATTCAAAAAAAGGCAATACTCTTACTCATCTTCATCTCTTCTTGTGACTGATGAGCATCTAAACAGAAAAATGTATTGCTATAACTTTGAGCATGTTTTAGGCTATCTCAGCAAACATTTGTTGAAAATAGGACAAAGTGGAGAAGACCACTGTCCTTTTTAAGACTGGCATATATTCACCAAAACCAGTATTTCTTAGTTGCTACTATAATCACAAAGAGATTGTTATTAACAAGTCTTTCTTTCTTTCTTTGTTTCTTTCACAAAACACTTATCAGTTCCAAAAAAAGAACTGTGTTACAGGACTGTTGTAGTAATAATGTATTCTGTCCTTCAGTCTAAAAGGAAGTTTGTACTATATCCAAGGAGGAGCAATTTAACTGTTGGTTAAGGTATAATGAAGAAAAATTTTGATTTGGAAAAATCTGTTACTTAAACTTGGAAACCCAAGATTTCAAATTTTTAAGCAGTGCTTGTTTGCTACTGGGCATGCCACTGAAGACCAGTTTCCAGCTGCACATGTGTACCAAGTTAACCCAGTTTCAGGCTAGATCTGTCTATAGACTCCCTGGATCAAACTAGAATTAATGGACTGGTACAAGTGGCATTGGTGTGTCTTTCCACTTGTTCTGATTTTGTCGGGTTTGGTCGTGGCTGTTATTATACAAGTTCCTTGGCCAGGAAAGTGAAGGTTGTGCTACCAGTTTTTTCATGTCCCGCTAGAATGGTGGAGTTTCCTTGGGAAAATATCAGTACAGAACTTTACACAAGAGCTTTTTTAAATCATGTCTGACTTGTTTTCAGTTAGTATTTGGGGCTCTCATTCAAAGTACTGTCCCCTTTTTCTAGTATGTCATGTCTGATGCAATGGAGGAGCTATAGAGGCGTAAGAAAATAATGACTTTGTCTGCAGAGAGCTAGCATGAATCCTTTGCACTGCTGGAAAAGGCACCAGTGTGATGTTGGTTTTCTATGTGGCAAGAGCTGGGATTCCACTCTAAATGATAAGCTGACACAGAGTTTCTGTGTCGAGTTGCATCCAAGCTATAGATGATAACACATCTACTGACAAAAAAGAACTAGCATATATACTCTCATATATTACAGATCTCTGTACAGCTGGAACACAAACCAGACTTATTTCCCACTATTGTCTTCTACTTTTGACCATTCTGTGTTGGTATCATATGGTAAAAAGCAGAGTGCAGTACACTGATTCACCTACTCCCATCTCTGCAAAGTGCAAGGCAAGGCACATGCATCCCACAGAAAAAGACCATATTATGTACTTTCTATAGCTGAATTCAAAATATTCTCAAGTTGGCCATTTCAATCACCTTTTCAACCAAGTTATCTGCAATATCACCCCAATTCCCCATTAATCACTGTTGGACCTGCTGATGAAAAATGACCTTGGCCAATTTGCAACTCCTGTGCTCTGTATGTATTTAAAAATGAAAATTTATATGCAATTCAGACCTGCTAAAAGGAGTTCCATAAATTAATACAACAGGCCAAGCTCTGCAGTATTTAAACGGCTCAGAATCAGACACTGAATTTGTCTTGGTGTACCCAAATACTGGACTTTGCCATAGGCTATCAGATTCACAAGAAAAGTGCATGTTGCAAGATTGTGCCTACTTATAACTGGTTTTGATATAAACCCCCTATTTTTCAGGAAATTAGATGATACTGACCCTACAAGAATGTAATTCTTCAAGTACACATGACTCTACAGAAACAATAATTACAGAAGAGGTTTGGAAGAAAGTTTTCTCTTCAGTTGTTTGATTTCTGTTAGAGTTGTATGAAGACCCTAAGATGACATGCACTAAAGCCTGTGGGGAAAATCTGTTTCTTTTATCTGGTTCCTTCTGCAGCTTCATTAACTTATCTGCAGTTGCAGAGGATATGGTTAGGTTTGGAATTCAAGCCAGTAGTTTCACTGCTGATACTTCCATCAGGAAAGGGTCAAGGGAGTACACAACTTTTACATGACTCCAGAAACAAGTTTGAAACAGGTTGGCTGATTTAGGCATGGTCAAAATGTGACATAAAGGCTGCTCATACATGACCTTCCTTCATGAAGCAAATTCAGAGAAATAAACTGTACAATCTTTTCAGCCCAGTCCCAGTCCCTGCTCTGAGAACACCAATATTTGGCATGCAGAAATGTCCTTGATACTGTTTCAGAGGAAATTCTTCAGGCTTCTTCTGGAGAATGAAACAGGATTTTGAAAACTTCATTTACAAAAATGATGAAATGAAAGAAAAGTGCTTTCCACTACAAATGAAGTGTGATTCATATCTGAAATAACATGGCAGAAGGCTGTCTCAATATAAAAACATGATAAAGCCAGCTTCTCATCCAAATTCTCTCTGATGAATTTTTCATTACAGATGATGCAGAATTACTTGTCAAAATCCACAGCTTGATTTTTCCAGTCAGACCAAATCTCTCAGTGGGCTCATCCCTCCTTGTGCTGCTCTCTGACGGTTTAATTCCTTTGCAGAAGAAACACATTGGGTTCCCCACTAATGCCAAGTCACAGGCAGGTCCCAAGCAAAGGAATGAAGGCAGTTTGTGACACATTTGCCCAGGAATGAGATCAATAGCGATGTCCATTCCTCACTTCCTCTTCTTTGCTCTCACAGTCCTATCTACAAGACCTGTTGCATAGATTTGAGGTTAAAGCAATTAAGTTCACAGAGGCCACAGGACGTCCAATGAAGAGGTCTTGCCACCTCACAGTGTCTCTGCTCCATGTCCCTCTCACCTTCCTGTGGGTCCGGGAAGCATGGGAGTGATTCCAGGAATAAAATTCCCGCCCAACTGAAGTCAAATGGAAATTTATTGACTGTAACGGGGGGCAGGATTTCATTCTACATTGTCATCTAAAAATAAAGTCTGACAGTAAGAACAGTGACTTAAATGACAGCAACAACATAGGAACAGTACAGAAAAGATTAAAACCCAAGTACAAATCATCTTTAGCACTGAACTCACAACTGGAAGAAAATGAACGCAAATTTGTAATTAATTGGTTAGAGTGAAATTACTTTTGCAAAAAAAAAAAAAAAGAAAAAATTTAAATTATCTCCACCACTTTGACAATAACCCAGTAATTTATTTAAAGACTTGCTGTACTGCTGTCAAAATTGTATCACTTTCAAGACAGAACATCTGGTGTTGGTAGATGGGCTAGGAATGCCAAAAATAATCTAGAATTTATTTTCCAAATACAATTCACATTTTGTATCCCATGAGAAGTGCTCTTCACCTTTATGAGCTTTTTTCTTGGCTCAGAACAATGGAGCTGGTTTATGTTGTTTGATTTTGTTTAGGGCTTTTTTGGAGGGGAGAGCTGTTTGCCTTTTTTTAAGAAGAGTGGAAAGAACATGCCTGAATATGCTTTTTAAAGAGAATGATAAGATTTTCCTTGGAAGTGTTTCAAGTATTTTTGTGTTTTTCCTGAATTACCATTTTATCCGTAGATCATCAATACCCTCCTGTCTTTAATCCAACAAAAGCACCCCATATATTAACAAAACTGATTTGCATGTATTTGTCTGAATATTTTTTCTTCTACTTCTGGAGCCCTGAGAATCTAAACATAAAACCTCCCATTTTTAATTTATCTCTTTGGTTTACAGCATTGCTTTATATGGCCTGAGGAACTGTAAAAGATAGCAAATCAATGCCACTGGGTTTCAATCGTTCTCTTCTGGGTGTAAACTGAATAACAAGTATACACCAAATAGATAAAGGTAGAGTTCGTAGTGGGAATGCTTCCTCATGAGTCTAAGGATGGTAAGTTTTATGGTTGCTAATACGCTTGGTACCACAACTTCAGAATGCAATTGCAGAATTTCTCGCAGACAGTTTTACGCATGAAGACCGGGACACTGCATCAACATGTACACATGTAAGAAGATGTTGCCATTTCCAACATCCAGAAAACACTAACTGGCACTTGAAAAGGAACCGTTTTTAACTGAAAAGTGTTTGGGCTGGCAACTTGATTATGTACCCGCTTTATATGTGTGTACAATACAGAAACGGAAATATCAATGAAAATTTTTGCAAAATTTTGGGACAATTTCCAAAACTGTAAGTCAATATAAATTGTGGTAATTTACTCTTAGATAAGGGTAAAAGCAACAGTGAGATCAACGTAACACTTACAGCTTCTTGTCTTGAGGAAGTTGTGGCCACAGTGCATATATTCATCATCTGCAGGGGGATGACACTCACTGCAAGATTAATTTTGGTTTTTGTGAGGTTTTATTCTCACTGTTCTTTACAGAGCATTTTCTGCTGCAGGAGATGTGGGTTTTTTACTGACTACCTACTTGCTGGCCAGAGGATTTATGTATTACTCTGTAATCAAATGTCCTTGCATATAATCTCTAATTATCAAATGACAACTTTTTTCTTTCTTCTATCTTTTTAAGAGAAAACTAGGCAGTGAATTAAATAAGCTCTGAAGTAACTTTTTATGATAGTTTAAGGACAAAAAATACAGTTTGCTGTATTTTACCTTTAGCACATTTAAACAATCTTTTTTTTTCTTTAATTGTACCTTCAGAAACATGAGGAAAGATTTGGTTTAAAAATAAGGAAGGTAAAAAAACTGGATGTAGCCTCTTTAACAGAATGTACCACAGTTCTTCTGTTTGCTGTGTTGACTTTGTTGTTTATAATGCATTGCGTGAGCACATTCACCATGTACCGAAGTGTGTGTTTGTGAGTATGGGATGGGGGTAGAGGGAAATCTTTTTATGGAAAAAAAAGTTGTGAACATAAACTATGAAGCAACATCTAATGAAAAGTTTCTTTTTAAGTGCAATATATTTATTTCTGCTAGAAATATAATATCAACATTATGTAATATTTGAAGCATTAAATGTTATTTGTAAACAGCTTAAAATTATATATATATCACAAAAACTGTACAGAAGTGCAAATGTGTGGATATTCAGTTTCTTTCATTAAAATATTGGGTGTTTTGATATATCATTCTTATTTAGCCAAATCTTTCTGCTTCTGTTTTTTTTTTTTTTCTCTAACCAAGTTGCTGAGGGCAGTGGAACCAGTGACAGATGTTTCTGAGAGTACACAAAATTTGTTAGGGCTGCTCATCCACAAAAGGTGGTCTAAGTCCTTGGTTCATATGGAGTTACAGTTGTACTGTAGTTAAATACAACTGTAGTTTGCATGGTTACACAAACTATTTCTTTTTCAAAGTGCTTTGCACTCATTCACAAAAAATTCCTGGGTTTGCCAGCAGAACCCAAATAAATGGCTGAAATATGGAGTTCTCAGGATCCCCAAGATTGTAAGTACAGACCTAGGAAACACAGCATGAGAGTAGAATTAGGTCTCTTAAGTCAGGAGAAGTGAAGAATGTAAAGAAGTGAGGAGTAAACTCCTCTCCATAAATGCTGCAGGCTTTTTTATTTAAAAGGATTTTATTTCAATTATAATAGCATATATTAAAGCAAGAGAGAGTTACCTGAGATTCTCTCTAAAGTATTCAAAGAGGAAAGATAGTGACACAAAGTACAGGATTACCTAGAGAGTATGAGGAGCAATACCTATCATCCAAAGTCTTTTAGAACAGGTTAAACATGCACTACTCAAGGATGATGTGATTAAAGGTAATCTTGCCTTAGGACAATCAAATGATCTCTTGAGGTGCTTCCAAGCTTCCTACGAGGGCCATCCCTTAAAGCAGCTTCTGACAAAATTCTCATGTTGCTCCAAAAGTATTTGTTATGCACCCATCATTTATCTTTCCCCAAACTGAGATCAGCTGCTGGGTCTTTTGCAACTGGGTCACAAGATCCCTGGTTTGCAAAGAAGCTCAGTGGGATGGAAGAGCTGTGAGGTTCCAAGAACAGTAGCAGCAGCATCACCTTGGTTTGCTAACGTAAGCAAGGAGGTAACAGCCTCAGGTAATTCAAATCTACCTCTAACTATGCTAAATTGCAACCATGCATTAATGCATCTCATTAACATTTGGAATGTATGAAAATTAGGATAGATCGCTGAGTTGGTAACTCATATGCCTTTTGTCTCTGTATTATATTTTTATGGCATCTTAGTAGCAAAACACCTGCATTCTCTCATGGATATTCAGTGCTGTGAAAGTCTTTTGCTTAACCTCAGGCTAAGGGGGCTTTCTTGATTATAAGTAATACCCAGCACGTGCATTGGCACTTTCCTGAATCAGAACTATTGCCTGTACACTGGTTCAAGACACAGTTATGCCAATGGTCCCATTGAAACCAGCAGGCCTGCTTGCGTAAAGTTAAATCAGCGCTTAAGCGTTGCAGTGACTCTGCAACAGCAAAACTCCTCCTGCTTTGCAGAGTCAAGACCTTTGGGAACAAGTTTTCTGAGCAACAAATTCCTCTATAATTGGAGCCTTTATTTGCTATTTTCCAAAGAGAAACAGGGGGATTAAACAAAATGAAGATTCTGAACTGTCTCCCGGTAGGGTTACTTTGAAGAGACTGATGAGTAGTCATGATGACTGTAGGCTGCCTTGTGTATCACATTTAGAAAACAGATTTATATCCAAATTATCTATCTTGGAGATAAGAAATGCAGAAAACAAATTATTTGGAGAATGTTATTTTCTAAACTTCCTGTGTAGGAGCACAATGAATGCACAATTTAATGGTGTGCTTGAAATACAGAGCAATAAACATATATATTTTCAATCAAGACCATTTCAAATATGCATAAAATATTTAGATTATACACCAACAGTTCAATATATAAAAAATAACAATGATCACTAATAATAACTCTAAAAATTAAACTGCCAGTGGTCTAATGTTCAAGATCTTTAATAAAGTTAGTCATTGATATCAGGGTTGGTCAGTGAGGCTCTAAGGACCTTTGCAGACAGAAGTTGGTCCTTGTTCTCCAGAGTAATAACTAGAGCAACTAAGAAAAATCTGTGGGGATGTCTACTAGAAAAGTTGAACAGAGAGGGTTTTTTGAAGAGTAAGACAATAATTTCTTCAATGCAGAGAGTATTAGATATATCACCACTGTAACATTTTTAGCTCTGTTAATATAAAATATAATTTGACAGGCAGACACCTCAAAATCCAATATTTTTAAGGCTTTTAGCATGGCAAATAGGTCTTTTGCAGGAACTGCATTGACTAACTAATTTGATAAATTAAAATCAAGCAACCATTCTCAAGCAACATTTTTTGCCTCTTGGTTGACTTTGAATTGTTTTTATTCCCATTCTGAAGCCTAGCAGGAATATATGCAGTAATTTTGAGTGATTTTAGGGTGTTGTGTCCTAGAGAATCTCCTGGGTTTGAGTTATGTTTTCACAAACTCCAAGAGTACCCTCTTCAAAGGTCTGTGTTCTGTGTTTGGAGAAGGATAGTTGCAGAAATGGTTGTGAGCTGAATGGTTGTCCTTCAGATATGCAAGGGGCACTCAGCTATATCATTGCCTGTTTAAATTACCAACAATTGCAGAATAGCTCAAAGAGTAAGATGAATTTAAAAAGGGAAAATGCTTGCAACTGAATCTGTAATTGATGATATTTAGAACAAATAATCCCCCAAAAGATGGAGGTGATAACAGTTCCTTGAACAGCTGTGGCTTTTCTCTATTTAGATGCTTAACTTTGGTCAGCTGTTCTGAGAGAGTCATAGAAGAAACACAATACACACCAAAAAATCTGCGTCTGTCATCTCTGTCAGAAGTCTGTTATCTGCTCTTTCAAAGGAAATGCATTCATATGGCTTTGTCACCTCAAATTGGAATGATTTTTGTGCTTTTTACCTGGGTATTTGTCTCAAGGCATCTTAAATGATGTGAAAGGAATTATATGGAATTGGTGAAGTTCACGATGTCTTTACTTCTAGTCTTCACTGTCTTCCAGTCAGCTTCTAGGGACAATGCATACATAATTTTAAGTATAAATACTAAACCATCTAGTTATTTGGTGTCATCAGAAACCACCCTCTCTTTGAGTTCTCGTAGAGGTGGAGTAAATGGTGATGCTTAAACTGGTAGTCTGTGCTTAACAGGAGTCACTGAAATTGAACTGCTTTCAATCAGGGATTTTTCTATTGAAAATCCCACATTTCTGAAACAAGAACTCTGTGGTCTTCACTAGTCTTCACTCTAGTGTAAAAGTTGAGTGTGGGAGAGAGCAGTTTCTGCTTATCTTAAAGACATGGTTGATACATCATCACAAATCAATTATTCTTTCCTCCTGTGCTGTCTCATGGATTGATCCCAAGGCTGCCAAAGGAGGAATTACTTTTTATCTTGATGCAAATTGTTGGGTGTACGATTTGCATTGATAATATCTGAACATGTACCGAGGGCTTTGGAGTGGCAGGCTTCAATTACCTTCCCTCTGAATGTCATAGCTTTTAGACTTGAGACACCAGTCAAACTACTCATCTCCGATGATATTACAAATAAGTTAGTAGTACTCAGGGGATTTATCAGCCTGACTTCATTGAATCTCTCCATTTTCATTTAACATAGTCACCTCAAACAGTGCATTTCCAGAGGATGATTAGATTGTTTCAGATGGTTAAAGACTTTGGCCTTCCTTGCTCCTTCATTTTACAATGCACTAGGAATCTTGTACATTTTTGACTGAACATAGAAAAGCCTAACACTTGTGCCCCCATAATTTCCTTTACAAGGCTTTAAACACTTCTGAGTTGTTCTTAAATGAATTAGTATGTGTTGTAGAGCCTATCTAGCACTTAAGACAACTTGGCATGGTTTCCAGTAGTTCTGGACAGAAAACTACTTGTGTTTTCAGTCACAGAAAATGTTTTTCTTCCTATATACCTGATGAGGGAAAAGACTAACAAGAAATATTATAGGCTGAGATTTCAAAGCCATTAAAAGATGGCTCAGCTCACAGTAGACGTTCAGCTCACAGTAATTTTAGTAAGACTTGTGTTTCTGAGTCCTGTTCAGCAAGTATTTGATATTTTAAAAGTCTTTGCTATCAGAAAGTGTTTGTTATTTTAAAAGGTTTATGGTTTTTTTCAGAGACCAGCCTAAACACTTTAACATTTGTTTCTGAATTATTTTAAAGCCTCTTTTGCTTCATGCCATAATATCATGCCTTTGTTCTTCTATTCTTTCAACCTTGGCCAAACTGTTAGAGAGCAAGCACATGGATACTTCCTTTTCACTTGCTAACTCAATAATAAGAGAATACATGTGAGCTGAAGAGGTTAATTTACTTTTTTCTTTCTTTGTGGAGTTTTGGATATGGTTTTTTATTGTGGATCCTACTCTTCAGAGCTTAGTTCTTTTTTGCTTTGTTAATAGGAGTATAGTCTATATATTTGTCTCCAAGGCAGAGATGCCATCATGACAATATACGCAAAACTGAATTTTGCTGTCCATACTTTGAGGGATGGGCTCAGAAATCAGAATGTAAAATGACATGGAGGAGCATCAGATCAGCACAATTTTACCACTGCCAGGAACTCCCACCCTGCTCCTGAGAAGCAGCTGCCATTCTGCACGCAAAATTTCCCCAACAGGTAAAGCAAAATGTTTTCCTCTTCAGGGCTTTGGTATAGGCAGGAAAGCAGGCATCAGGTTTGGGACAGGTTTGTCCCCACCTTGCCCACAAACACATAAACATGCAGAGTATTTGATGCTGAGGAAGTGCATCATCAGCTTATGCCTAGAGCCACTCAAGGCTGTGGATTCCCCGAGTGATCTAAGAGCCTAGAACGTAAGATCTGCAATGTACAAGTCTCTCTTTCACACACGCAAAAACTTACGGCTTAGAATATTTTTAACACTTGTATTACTCTGGAAATGTGAATCCACAGTGCAGCTGCAAAGAGATGGATATTTTCACCAGAATGGATACACTGGAAAATCCAGAAAGATGTAAATAGCAACTGTCCGGATGCAACAGTAGAAATAAATTGGAAGCTGATCATAAGATCCAAGCGGGTATTTAGAGTTAGTGTAAATAGAAATACCAAATTAAGCAAATAACATGTAATTTTGAGATGAATTGCCCTATGTGCCAAGCACAAAACTTTGCACTGACTATGCACTGCATGATAACACGAGAATAGGGCAGACATTTTAAACCTAAAATCACATGAGAAACTGCAAACCACAAAAAAGAATACTAAAAGTCACACATGCAATGTGACCGTAAACAAAGCTGCAGTATGGTTAAAGACAACTCTAGCTTAGAAAGAAGGTTTCCATAACACGTAACCTGAAGGAAAACCAGATCATACATCCAAATTTCAGCTATACCAGATTTTAACTGAAAAAAATTTTAAAAAGCACCAGTGTAAGCGTGCCTAAACACAGGAAATATGAATGCTTATTCTAATTTTTGTGTTAGAATACACTGCTAATTCCCTGTTTACTGCTTTGGTCTGGAGTATGTCCACATAAAATAAGTTGCTCAACTGTGACTTAAACCAGTTACCCAAACACACAAAGACAACAAATGGGATGGCAATAATGGATTTCTGCTTTATCTGGAATTCATGGCAAGTGCTGAACATGCATCCAGATGGAGAAATTATTTAGAGAAGACGAAAAAGACCCCAGAAAAGGAAACAGAACTGTGTATCATCTTCATTTAACTAATGAAAGCCATAAGAATTAATAAGTGCACCAATCTGTTGGAATAAAATTGAGAAAAGAAAGAGAGGTCTGCAAAATTTCCCCCACCATTGAATATGACATAAATAATTTTAAAATGAACAATGACTTCATTTTTGTTTCTCTCCACACTTCACTGATGTTGAATTAACCAGTGCCTTAAAATAGATTTCTCCCTGTGAAGTCACTTTGAAAATTAGCTTTTGAATGAAACATTTCAAGCTAGTGAGGAAATCACAAGTTTTAAAAAAAAAAAAAAAAAAAGCAAGCCTTTGCAAAAATGTTACGTGATGGTCTGCACTTTTGCTAGTAAAGAGAACAGTGATTCCTAAACATGAAAAAGTTCAGTCATAAACCTGATTCCATAGGTACTGTGCATCTCTGTGATGGAAAGGACCACAGCAGGGAGCTCGTTCATTTAACACAAGTGTGGTTTCAGCTGTTTTAACTGGATTTCCTTATTTATATATACAAGACATTATAAACTAGTTGTTCTTCTTGCTCCACCCAGACCCACATGTATTGGATATCCACACGTAGAGCTATAAGGTATAAGACTACTTTTAAATTTTAATATGGGATGGCTATTCCCCATAATCCAATTTTAAGACTAAAACATTTCAATTCAGCATTAGGGAAGCTAATCTTTTCCTCTCCAAGGCATCTTCTGATTTTTTTTTTGTAATTTTACTGTGAATTTTGTGTCGTTTCACCTTATGTTTTTATTAAAAACACGGACATGAAACAGAATTTCATGAGAACTCCACCTTCCATTAAAAATAAAAAAGTGGGAGGAAACTAAGGTGGAATAAATGTTTCAAAATTTAAGATATTCATAAATAAACTGCCTTATAATTCTTGTTTGGAGACTTTTTCTTTTTTTAATATTTTGGACTGTAACTTTTCAGTAATTTATGCTGTTGTTGCTACGTCAGCAAATAAATTTATTTCTAGCATAATTTATTCCAGTTACATAACCAAAACAAACAGCAATGGCAAAGTGACTTTTCACTGTCACTCTTTACACAGCCTTTAGGACTCTAAAAAAGGGCTTGTGGATGGTTTTGGTTGGCTGATGAACTGGAAAAATAGGGGAAAAGGTATTCAGAATTAAATGAAAATGCAAAAATCAATTTTGGAGGAGTATAAAGGGCTAATTTAAATGAAGAACAAAAAGACCCACACATTTTGGGTAAACGCACAATGTTGTATTCACTGAAAATATTTGTCTGTGTCCTCAAGTTAATCATAACTCTGTTACTTACTAATTTACGCCAGTTTCAACTGAAATACTAAAACACTTTATCACCTATCAAATAACTTTTTATTTTCAACTTCTGATATTTTCAACTTTCCTCTTTTTATTTCCAGCTGAAAATCATTTGGTCTGAATTAGAAACTCATTTCCTCTTCCAGGAACCAGATCTTTCTTTTGACAAATGCACTTATCACTGAACTTCTTGGCCATGTGGGGTCCTAAGACACTCCTTCACGTGACTACCTAATCTTTAGTGTATTATACAATGCCACTCCATCGTAGCTTTAATTGATAAGTGACCCAAAAAGAAGGAAAAAAAAAGAGGGCAGTCCCCTTCATGATTTCTTGTCAGGCATCAGTGAGTTTCAGAGAGTTTCTCACCTGTGCCCTAACCCTCAACCTACTCTGAAGGTACACAGACACAGGAACGTTCCTGTTTGCTTGCTCCCAACCGAAGACGAATGGGATTTGGTCACACCTGCGGGGCAGGGGCCACCTTGGCGGAGCAGCACGCCCCTGTCCGCGGCGTCCCGCGGGCGCCCTGTGCCCTCTGCCGGCGGCACCTCCGGGAGAAGGCAGGCGGGAGAGCAAACGGCGAGGGCGAAAAACCAGAAGGAAGAAAAAGAGAGATTTGTGTACGTAGTATTTTCCATGCACCCCTCATGCCACCTCTGGTATCTCCCAATTCCCGCTGCCCCCCGCTTCCCCCGCTCTGACCCCGAGCCCCGAGTAACGCAGTGGTGACTCAGTTCTTTGCCCAGGAGCCTCTGCTGCCACTGCTGCACAATTCCACTGGAACGCCTTGGACGTTTCTCAGGCAGCGATAGCCTTTTTTTCCCCTCATACACAATATGTAACACAGTCTCCCTCGGGTATGTTTTCCCAGATTTTCGACCGGGTCCTCAGGTGGAAAATCCACATGGTGAGTGAAAGCGTGCTGGTCTGCATCGGTTATCTATTTATGTTTCTTAAGTTGATTAGGCTTTTCCCTAGTTTGTTTTTATCTCAGTAGTTTTGTTTGTTTGTTTGCTACTTACTGGTTGGATGGCATCCAGGCAACTCATAAACGTCTTTTTGGATTATGAATGGTAAGATATAATTTTTTTACTCTCTTATTTTCAGCAAATATTACGGTTGTCTGCAATAAATGAGCCTGAACAAGAGGAAAGAATTAGCTTGTATCCACATGTACTACTTCTAATTTCTTCCAGGTAGACAAAACAAGTATTTAGCTCTGTATCTTAACAAAGAAGTAATCTTTAAATACTTTTGGAACATGCACTCAACACCATACCAGGCAGAAAATACACAGCCTGATTTTCATTTACACAAAAGCCAATTTATAAAGCTCAGGAAGCCTTGCAAGGATTAAAGCAGATGTCTGCACCCACTTAGAGCTTTCTTTCCACACCAGAGTTGTGTAACTGAATAGTTGTTCAGGACTTGCTGCTGCTGAACCGGGTAAGCATGCCACACCTAACACCTTACTCAGGGCAAAACTATGTAGATTGCATGTTTGCATAAAGATGCATGTATTCTCTTTTGTGGCAATCATTTTCATACATTTGCAGCCCTTCACTTTGGGTCTCAGAAAGCATGCTGAAGGTCTCAGCATTTTGTGCCTTTTTCCTTCCACGGATTGTGTTGATCTAAACCGTGATAATTACAGAAGCCATCAAATTACAAAGCCACACCCTACCATTTTAAAGTATAATGTTGAATTAAGTTGAAACTGGCTATATAGTAAAAAATCATTAAACAAATTCATATCTGCACATCCAAATGTCTTTTCCTGTAGGAAAGTGAGTAAAAATCATGAGCATAAAGACTTATCTTCCACTTTAATCTTGAAGGTTTTGGATTTCGTATTCAAGTGGACACAATTAAAGAACTGGAATCACACACTGCAAAGGATGAATACGGTCTCTGGAAAAGAAACAGGTTGTCTCAGCTGAACTCCCTAGTGAAATGGGAATAATTCTCTTTTAATGGAAATGCTGAAGTCCAAAGCATGTGTCTGCCATAGACCTGTCATCTCTGAGGAGTAAAGACATATGACTGGTCTTGAGTTTGAATTCCTCCTTCTTCTTCCAAGCCATATTTGGAGAGATTTTGGAGAAACATATTTGGAGAAACAGGAGGGATAAACCCCAGGAAAAAAAAATCCAATTCCATTAGTGCTAAAATTACATGGACTTTAGGACAAGGATAGGGCAACTCCAAAGAGTAGAGAAGAGATAGGACAGAAACTTGACAGTGTTTATTAAGGACCTTATAACAGAAGTGTAAAAAACCCTTGAAGGTGCAGCTGCAATCTTTCTTTTTGTAAGGTGAGTGCAAACCTCTTTGCCTTCTTTGGTTTTCTTTTTCTTCTTGCACCAGGAGTGCTGTTGTTCTTCTATGAAATTTCACAAGGACAAGTGCCAAATTCTGCACCTGGGACAGGGCAACTCCAGTTGTGTGCACAGGGAATGAGAAGCTGGAGAGCAGCACTGAGGAAAGGGACCTGGGGGTCCTGGCTGACAGTAAACTGAACAGGAGTCAGCAGCGCCCTGGCAGCCAGGAGGGCCAACCTGGGGGGCATCAGGGACAGCATCTCCAGCCAAGCAAGGGACTCACTCTGAGTCCTGTGTGCAGTTTTGGGCACATAATATAGAAAAGACATGAAGCTGTTAGAGAGCATTCAAAGGGAGAAAGGAGGATGGTGAAGGGCCTTGAGGAGAAGCTGTATGGGAAGTAGCTGAGGTCACTTGGTCTGTTCAGCCTGGAGGAGACTGAGGGGAAATCTCACTGCAGTCTGCAGCTTCCTTACGAGGGGAAGAACAGGGGTAGACACTGATCTCCTCACTCTCATAACCAGTGACAGGACTTCATGAAGCTGAGTCAGGGGAGATTCAGATTGGATATCAGGAAAAGGCTGTTGTTCATCCTGAGGTGGGTTGGGCACTGGAACAAGTGGTCACAGTAGTCAGGGAAGTGGTCACAGCACCAAGCCTTGTCTGATTTCAAGAAGTGTTTCGACAATGCTCTCAGGCACATGGTGATTCTCAGGGTGTGCAGGGCCAGGAGTTGGATTTGATGGTCCTGATGGGGCCCTTCCAACAGAGCATTTTCTATAATTCTGTGATTCTAATTAAGGTATTAGTGACAATGAGGAGGGAGGACCAGAAACTGGCTCTTCACAAGACCTTTGGGACTTATTTGTGGCAGTCCTGAGGAGGAAGAAACCTTGGGTGAGTTCAAAAGAAAACAGCAGCAAAAATCCATCACACGAGAGACAGACAGACCCACTCTTGAATGTGGGCAATAGAGTGGATATGACTCTGTGAGAAACCAACATTTATTGTATCCTGGGGTAGAGAAGGTACATACAAAGATACCTTCTCCACCTCTTGAATTACATGAGAAATTTGACCATGGCTGACTGGTTTTCACACATCCTTGGGAGTGTGAGGTTTTGGGGTCTCTGACCTGAAGCAGCAGGTCAGGGGATCCAGGTTTCAGGGCCAAGATTCACTCCAGCATTTAGGTATGTTTTTTGAAGCACTCCTTTAAAAACACATGAAACATGGAAAAGCCCAGAATCTTTATTTGAGTTAGGCCTCTGTTTCACTTGCACACTTAAAGTTATTTTCCAATATGACTTTTCTTTCCTCTTTCCTTCTTTGTCCTCTGACTTTTCATTTTCTTCCTCATTTATTGCCTGCTCCTCTTCATTCTCATTCTGCATACACATCCCCTATTCTCAAAGCTACTAATCAATTATTGTCACAGCTCTCTTCCTTCCTTGTTATCACCTCCTTTTAGACCATCTACTGTACTTACAAAGTAGCTCTGCGGCAGACCCAGTAGTGAAATTCGTGTGCCCCTTTAAGACCCAGGCTAGTTTTCAACTGCAAACTCAGTGTTACCTTTTCCTTCTTTTCTTTTTCTGCTCTCCCACCCTGAAAGAAAGGCCCAAGCAAATATTACAGGTTTGTCCCTGCTCTTGTGCTTCCAGAGTTCTTTTTCTTTTCTTGTTTGTTTGTTTTTATTCTATTTTAGGTATTGGCAAAATCTGAAGGTGTTGCCGATGTAGTTCACTGTTGAAGACTGGTTATCTCCAAATTACATAGAGCCTTTATGATAAACAGCTTGGCATCTCAGGGTAAAAGTAGCATTTTCCTCTGTATATTAGGAGCTGGGTGGTCTCCAGCTCAAAGCTGGGTCAGGGCATACTTGGGATGAATTTTTTTCATAAATACTCACTGAGGGATTAGCCAGTATATAATAATAATAATATTTAGGGCAGGAAGGGGACTTCAGAGATCATCTCCTTGACTCAAGCCAAGATCAGTTTATAATTAAACCACCTCTGGAAGATGTTTATCTTATTTGTTTTTAAGAGGCTCCAACAATGGAGACTCCACAGGTCCTTTAAAGATACTGGTGCTGAACTACTCTTTCTTTAGAAATTAACCCTAGTATCTAACCTGACCCAGACTGAAATTTTAGCCCTTCACTCCTTATCCAGTGCTTTTGTCACTTCTTGTTCTTGTAGCAACCTTTTGCCTATTTGAAAACTGATATTACGTTCCCTCTGATTACTCTTCTCCAGGCTACTTTTTACATCTTCCTTGCGTAGAACTTCAAGGGTGTGTTCTGCTCTGTGTATGTGCTTGGTGGAGGGGGAAATCTGCTTTACAACTACCATGGCTGATATAAAATAAGGATGACAGCAAGGGATAAAGGAGATTAGGAAAAGTCCCTGTCTTTCAGTGGATCTACATGTTTCCTGAAGTGCAGTGTTCACTATCAGACACATTCCTTTAACAGAGCTCTCCCCAGTACTAACCAAATTTAACAGATGACTGCAAAGTAAGACTGTCATAATTTATTTTGTATTCTTTTTTCTGCAGTTTTTCCAAAAATGCTGGCAATAAGGCTTATAATGACAGCTGAAATGTGGAGGTTCCATGCTGCCTGCAAAAAGGAATTCTGCATATGGTGTGCTAACATGAAACTACTTTAAACCTGGTACAGGGAGTTTGTGAGTTGTTAGTGGGCATTGAAGCTCTTTCTGTTTGAAAGGCAGATAGAATTTTTCCAAGTACCACCTCAACAGGTTGGAAAGTTTTCTCTAAAGAGAAAATACCTTTTAAAACTTTATCATGTTTTTCTGACAGTCATTCTGCATTCTGCTCGTTGACATCCTTTTCTCCTTCCATTAAGATGCGATTTTAAAAGCATCCTTCCCCTGAAGTATTTCTTCAGCAAAACCCAGGATTACTAGTGGGCCACAGTTTCCTTGCAATGCAGCCCTGGGACTCATTTTGAACCACAGCTCTACTCAGAATGAAATTCTCTGTGACTTTATGACGCGACAGCTGCATGGGACAAATGGCAAAAAACAGGTCTGTCTTGTGAAATATGCCTTCCATGCTCAGCAGTGCAGGCTTTTATTATTTTATAGATGCTTTTTATATATGCATGCATGCAAACACATACACTTGTAGGTGCACATTTGAAAGTGCACTGTTTAGTGAATTCTCCTCATTTTGCTCTGGGGCTAGCAGGAGAAAATGAATGCCATCCAATATTCAGGCTTCAGTCCATCACCAATATATACCTTGACATATATCATCAGTGTAATCTCTCTGGAAGGGAAATCCTCTGAACTCCCACGTGTCATGCCACAGAGAGCCATGCTACCAGATCCCTTACTGGGAAACAAGTTGTAGCACATTGAGGAACAGGAGTGGTTGCACCTGCCTTGTGAAACAATAAGTCAGCTGCTGCTGTCTGAGCATAATGAGTTGTTCTGTCAAACTAAAAAGAGATTGAGAACATGAAACAAACAGTATATTTTAGAAGCTTTCCCGCTCCCCTCACATAATCTTTTCAGTGCTAACAGCTGCATGCTGCTTGAGAAGTGCGTGAGGCAGAAATTTTTGTGCCTATACATATTTCTTTTGAATTGTTTTTGGTAAAGTCAAAAGTAAGTAGGATTTTCTAATGGTAGGGATGGAATGGGCAGAGCAGTCCATACCTTGTGTAAATGTAAATGGGGCTTTTGGTGGGAGAGAAGGAATGGTCCCAGTCTCTTTCACAGGACAGTCTGTGGTGCTCCAGGCAACACTCACAGGGAAGCAAAACTACCTACATTGCCACACACCACTCCTGGACTGAGTGAAGGCAAACACAAATTGAAGAGCAGCTTGTAAAGAACACCTCTGTATGTAACAGGTAATTTGTATCTGCAGAGCTGGAATGATCACCTGGAGCAATACAAATCTGTGGCAGAGGTATTTACAATTTGTACTTGAAACATAGTCCTGATTCCTCTTACTTTGCATGCATCTCCAAGTGCTTCCTTATGTAGACTTACTCAACATTTACAAGTCAGGTGTGATTCAACATCTGCATAGATCAGTGGTTTAATTTAAATTATCAGCAACTCTGACAAAGCAGCATTAGAGTTAGCAAGAAATTGTAATGGCCCAGGCAATCTGTTTTCTTTTCAATCAATCAAACAGCCCCAGACTTGGCTTACTAGCCTAGATGAAAGAGTATATTGAAAGACAAATGAATGTGTTATTTCACCTGCTGTTGCTTTTAATGACGATGGTGCAGCAGTAGAGAGGATGTACTGGACAGTAGAGGGCACTGTGACCTCAAAAATAAGCTAAAAACTGGCTGTAATTGAACCTTTTTGTGAGCACAGCTGATCAGACACAGACAAATGCCCTATTCCAGCCGAAAAAGAGCTGTTTGTTTGTAGTTCTAGAGACTAGAGAAATAATATCAAAAAGCAAGGAGGGGTTGAACTTAGTGTAAAGGCATGATTACTACAAATTTCCACAGGAACAAACTGAAAAAAAGGGATTAATTCCATCAAAATGCCTGACAGTGTGGCACATCTTAATGTTTTGTGAACACAGTCCTTAAAGCATGAGTTGGGTGCTATTCTTAACGAAATTTAAGAATGTATAATGAAGTATTTAGGATCATGCTCTGAGACAGGTTGTCAAAAAGTTGAAAGGGTGAGGAAGGAGATGAAAAGATCCAACCACTATTTTTAGTCACCAACAGGGACTCCAAGTACCATTTTCAAAATTTTTCTGTGTAAAACTTGTATCACATTTTTAGTTTTGTATGGGTATAGATTAAAGGGTTTGTAGTCTCAGTATCTTTTTTTTCCTCCTCTTTATAAGGTATCTAGCAAAAAGACCAGATTTACCAATAAAGGATGCCCTGCAGCCTTCAAAGTTACTGTGTTAGTTACCTCAGTTTGTCATAAAGAATTCACCCTTCCTCAGTCATATACAGGAAGCAAAGAACACTCCCAAGCCACGACTTTGTTTGTCATTTAAGGGGTGTTTGATGTGCAGGATTATCTTGCCTTCAGTCTTGTCTGCCATGTTGCTCAGTTTGCCAGAGGTACTTTCTGTTACTGTGTGCCTTCTCTCTACCTCCAGTAACCAGGGCAGCAAAGCACCTTCTGGAATCCCCACTGAAATGAAAATCAGGTTAAGCAAAGTGAAACAGAAATAAAGCTGCTAACATCTGAAAAGGCAAGCTTAGACCCTGCTGCTGTTTCTGATACAGCTGTTTGCATTTCACAGTGGTCCACAAGCTTCTCGTGCCAAAACAGATTTGCCAGTAAATCTCCACCAATGCAGATATACTGACTTCAATATGGCAACATATTCCAAGAGCCCCACTGTTTCTTGCATCTGGCTGCTCTACCAGTTGTTCACTGAAAAGCTATTCTGTGAGCACTTCCAGATCATTGCTTTTCTCCTGGTTTCTCCTGAAGTCCATTGCTGGCCTTCCTGTATTTCCACCATAAGTGGTGTCTATATTCTCAATCTCACTCAGGGAGCATCTGCCATGAAATATAGTAGTAGCTCAGCCCGTGTTCATATGGTCCTGTTCTGTTGTTATCACTTAGCTTCTGCTTGTCGCTGCAAGCTGTTTCCTCCGTGTTCTCTGATGCATCTTTTGGCAGCTGCTGCTTAGAGACACCGCAGATAAACACCAACTCCATAAAAAATTAAGTAAAACCACCGTGGCTAGTAAATCAGGTTAAGGGAAGCCGGATCCATCATTTCTGCTTGTAAATATTGAGTCCTGTGGACCTCGGATAACTTACTTTCTAATTTGCTCCTCCAAATAGAAGTATAATGAGATGCAGTTGCTGTGGCTGTGAATCATGGCATCTATGCCAAATTAGCATGACTACTCACAGTGGCCAAATGCCACGCAATGAGAATGTGGCGTGTACAGCAAGAGATCTTCATTTTGAAATCTGTAAGGAGATTATGTCATGCAGGGGAGTTAAAAGTCTTCAGAACAGTGAAGAATTACAGAAACATTCCAGGCCTCAGTTGGGAGGAGATGATCACACTCCATGCCTTAGGAAGGAGCATTGCCAAATCTCCCCAGTCAGCTGGTCAATAGGGCAAATGAATGCCTGTGCTGCTTTCATTGTTCTGTTTGCAGCAAGGAAAGAAGGGTAACTGGAAATATGTTAGAACTACCTAAAAGGTTCTCTGTGTAGCCTCAATTTCTTTCCTGAAGTCATATTATTTAATGGTCCTTTTTTTACTATTTATTTTTTTCAGAGCTGCAGGGAAGCACTGAAGATAGCATGAATATATGGTACTGGAAAATGAAAGCAAAGAAAGAACTCTGGTGGAGACTAATTAGGTTTTCTGAGTCACTAATGTTCTTCAGTGTTACTCTGGCAGCAGGAAGTTTGAGACTCATAATCAACATTACAAAAACAAAGGAAGTAATTTCTGTGTCAAAGATAGAAGGGCTTTCAGATCTCTCATCCAAAATATGTGATTTTTTGTTTCTTTTGTTGTTGTTGTTGTTGCCAGGGTAGGCAAGCTAGGTAAATTGTTCTTATTTGTTTCTCGTAGAAACAAGGTTTTGCTTGTATGAGCAGTTAGCCATACAGATAATCCAGTTCTACATGTTTTTTTACATATATAAAAGTTAAAGTGCAACTGCAACTTTAAAAGTGAGAGAAGGAACATATGAGCAGATGTGCAGGTACAGATCAGATTACTAACCTACCAGGAGCTAGTAGGTACTACTACTTTCCCCTCCTCAGAATATAGGTAATGTATATTTAAAGGGGTTAGCTCAAGGGGGAATATTTGTATCCTGCAGAAAGTGAACTGGTCTCACAAAGCTGTTAAATAGGACAAGGTACAGACTATAACAGTTTGCATTCTGTTGTTTTTGTTTTTCCCTAGCAAATTCCTCCATGTACAAACTCCAGTGGCAATCCTGCATCTTTACTTCTGCCTTACGGGACTCCTTTGTCTTCTGCACTTACATTCAGCCCAGTCACCACAAGAAGAGGTCCCAACTATTTCTGTTTTCATAAAGATTTTTCTGTACATAAGAATTTCTCTGCTCTGTGACTGAAGCTGAAGTAGTATAAATAATGAGTTAAGTCAGATATGGCCATATGGCGTGGAGCTCCAAACACTCTTATGTCCTGGTTAGTTACCTGAGGCTCTGAGCTCCACATTGCTGCTGCTCTCTTGCTGTCAGCACTCAAAATGGCTCATTTAATTCTGGGTTGAGTACATCTAACCATGCAGCAGTCACATAATGGTTTTCTGAAGAGACATACTTTCTAGAACATGCCTTCATTGCATGCTAACCTTGGATTAAATGAACCAAGGAAAGGGAGTCTGAAGTTCCCTAACTTGCTACAATGCAGTCCTGCTATTATTAAGTCTGTTGCTGAACGTGTGAAAGTGTGGGGGATCAACAGAAACTTCACAGAAGCAAAGCCCTGTGGTAGGTGGAAACGGCAGCCTTGTCACAAAATCTGGAGAATATGCTCTGAGGCAGTGCCACTGGAACAAAACAGAGCTGTACAAGAAACATCATTACAGACTGAAAAAAGGAAATCTCTACAGGCATGCTTATTCAGATCACCTTGAAGGTGACGGAAGAGAGAAGGGGTTGGTATTGGTAATAAATATGAAAGTGAAGGTCTCACTTGAGGCAAGAGAAGAAGAGAGAACTGGTGTAACGAAACAATACAGAAGATGAGAATGAGTGGGGGAGAAGAAAGCAAGCTCTGGACTGTTTAGTAATGAGGTGTGCCCATCCAGCATCCTGAGGAACAAATACTGTTAGAGAATATGTAGGAACTGCCAAGGCCAATGTGCTTCACTAGCAGGGGCTTGTACCTGAGGACTGTGAATTATTTCCACTGACAGTGTGTCACAACCACTATCCAGCTGAGATTGCTGATATCTGTCAGAGTGATTTGGAAATATGAAGAGACTGTCCAGCGATCATAGAATATGTGTGACCAAAGAGACAGAGAGGACCTAGTGGAAACAGAAATACAATGTTCCAGAATGTGCCTTGTCCTGGGACAGCAGGAAATGGTGGAACAATATCTTATGGATTTTGCTTTCCCTGGACAAAAGAAGTTAGGACGATCGGATTATGTCTCTCCTATGTACTTGTATATGTCCTTCAGCACCCCTAAGAGTTGAGAAAAATAAAATTTCTTCTCAGAGATATAGTTCTTTTCTTTCCTTCCTTTTTTGTCATAAACAGAAATATATGTGCTGATTTATTGGAATAATTTCTTTTGCTGTGATGTGCAGGAGTAGTAACGAGCTACACTGTCTGAAACCTGATGCTGGATGTTAAACATATCACTTCTCGAAAAAATATGCAATTCCTGTGATGATGTAAACCCAAGCTTTATTTCTAGTTGTATCTTATAGATTGAAACAAATGTCATTTTATTTTCAGAGGTGTACTGTACTGCAGCTCTTCTGAAGTAGTGTTGGAAGTTTCCTATAGCAATTCATGATTGCTAAATATGGGCACCTTTACGTTAAAGAATGTTCTCTTTTTGCACACTTATAGTAACTTTTAAAACCTTTAGAATTGTTTAGTAGTACGTGCCTTTATAACCAGATTCTGTGGGTGGTACCTGTTGAAATAAATTGCCTGAAGAGTTTTATTAAGAGAAAACAGCCTGAAGGTAATTGATCTGCTGCAGGCTGGAGCAGGCCCAGTTAATCTCAACAGCTAAGCCATCCCACAGCAATTTTATGAACCTTAATAATATCAACCCTTCAAGTTTCTAAGTGTTCCATGACTCTATTGATTTTGGCAAAAATTGAAATATAGGTTACAGGAGTTAAAAATCAGCAGAACGTATCATATTGCTCTTTTTCTATGCCAGTTACGTACAAAACTCTATCTGGAGCCTGTACCCTTCAATCACTCAGACAGCAACAATAGACTCCTTTGGTTACTGAATTTATAACAAGGCTACTCAATTAAAATCAAATACAAAAAAGAGCAGATTGTGGGACTTTTTTTCCCAAAAAGCAGGTGGGGAAAATAGCATGTAGTCTTCAAACACTTGAATGGTGTTCCTCTTATGCCTTCATTTATATTTAGTATGTAATAAGCACAGATAAATGTTTCTTGCAATATGAAACTGCCACACATAATTCATGTTGGAAGAAGAGCCTGGGTACTCAGGAGACTGTCTGTCTTACATGAAAAATTGTATATCTTCCTTGCTTGCCTTTTTGAGATCAGTGTAATACATGTCCTTTGCAGTTATCCCCCTAAAGCAGCTAGTGGTAGAAGGGTGCTTCTCCCCCAGCAAGGAAAGAAATACGGGGCCAAGAGAACTTGTGGACACACAGGATTTCTGTTAGTCCCACAGGCTGGTTTGTTTAGTACCAGTTTGTATCTTTACACCCTCATTGGGGTGTAGGCGGCCTAACTACTACCACAAAGACAGCAAAAGCCATCCTGTTCTTACAATTCCATTGCCTCAGTAGCTGAATCTGAACCAAAATTACTTTCCTGTGCTTACAATGTGCCAGTTATATATCTGTTTAACAGTTTTTTTAAAATGCTTAGTCCAGTATTTGCCACAGACTCAAACCTTTTGTTTCACGGGATAGGATTCATAAAAATAATTAGGACATAAAGAAGTTGTAAACATTATAGAAGAAACCCACATACATTATGTCAGAGGAAAAAAAGTGGAAAGGCTAAGAAAAGTAAACAGAGTTGAATGGAAATTTCAAACACAAAAAAACTTGGGAGCAGAAACATAAAATGAAGAGTGCAGAGGGATAAAGAAAAGCCTGAAGACAGTAATGAGGAGCACCTGGGAGGTAAGGAATAGGTACAGTCAAGAAAGATAAAAATAAGAAGAGGTCAGATAGGAAGGAGCAAAATGGATCTGTTTGGAGAGGTTGCAATTACTGAAGAGTTTATACTCTGCTATATTTAATCAACATTATCAAAGAGTAGAATTTAAATTAATATACTAATATATCCCTATAGGATGAGCCGCTGAGTGCTGTTCTGTGCTGAGTAGGAGAGCACAAGAAGGAGGAACAGTGGCTTTGCTGTAGCTGGGTCTTGTTCCTCAGTTGTGCTGTGCACTAGAGTAGGAGCTTCAGTGATTTTAACTGAGAGCTCCTCAACTGCTCTGGAAAAGTCATTAAACACTTCATGTCTCAAGGATCCACCTTACAGAGAGTTTATGTGCGACAGGGCCTTTTAACCTCTGAACCCAAAGCAAGGGTTTGGCTGGATCTGCAGGGTGGTCATGAGCGAAGAGGCCGCACTGCAAAGGCAGACCCACAATAGAACTCCAGGACAAGGAGCAGGAAGAGGGCTGTTTTCTGTGGTGCGGAGGTCCTATCGGACACAGCAACAACACAGACAAGTTACCTTCTGGAAGTTAAAATTTTGGGAATTTGGGCGGGGGGAGGGGTGCCGGGCACTTCTGGGGTGGACTGAGTTTAAGCAGACGATGTTACAAAGCTGAACGGCCCAGGAACGGCAAAGGCAACTGAGCGAAACACCAAGAGGGGTCGGAGGCCGCAGCAGCGCGGAGGGCACGGCAGGCCCGCCCGCATGGGGACGGACGGGAGAACCGCTGCCGTCCCTCGGAAAGCAGAGAGAAGGAGTGAGCGGGAAGAGCCCCGCTCCCGCCTCCTCCTTCTCCACCGCCGCCTCCTCCTCCTCCTCCCTGCCGGGCTCCGGGGCGGTGCGTCCGTGAGCGGCGGGGCGGAGCGGGGGCCGCGGGGGCCGCTCCCCGCCCCGCCGGCAGCGCCGCCCCTGCCCCCACGTGTCCAGCCGGGCGGAGCGGGCGGCGGCGGAGCGAGGGCCGGCCGCCCCCTCGCCCCGTTACTACGAGCCCGCCGGCTGCGGCTCCGCCCCGTGGCCTTCGGGCCCTGCCAGGGGGTGGGGGAAGCTCCTCGCTGAGCACCGCCCCCCTCGGCTCGGCTCCCCTCCCCTCCGGCGCGGCGCCCCGGCCCCGGCGGGGACTATGCGGAGATGGTCGTCCCGAGCCGAGGCAGGAACAAAGAGTCGCCGCCGCTCAAGCCCGGGCAGCAGCAGCAGCAGCACCAGCAGCAGTCGCCGGGCGCCAGCCCCAGCCGCGGCCGCCGGCCGCACTCGCCCGGCAGGCAGGTCTCCGGCGGGGCCCGCGCCATGCGGAAGGGAGGCGGCGGCCGGCGGGGAGCCAGGGGCGACCCCCGGGGACCCTACCGGGAGGGGCCCGCGACGGACGGGGAGCGGGACGTGCTGGGCCGCGGGCCCCTGAGTCTCCTGCGCGTCTGCGGAGACCGGCTCCGAGGTGAGGTTCCTGCCCCGAACCCTGCGCCCGCCCCGCTCCCTCTGCCCCCGCTGGGATGGGAGCCAGCCCTTCCGCCGGGGGAAGGGCGGTGGGGCTGAGCGCCGCTTCCCGTCCCTCTTTCCGGCAAGTGGCGGTACCCTTGCCCCGCGGCACGGGGTAGCTGTTGCCGGGGAGCGCCGGGACGTCTTTCCCCGGGAAGCGGGGGTCGGGGTCCGGCAGGCGGGAAGGTCCCTCCCGCGGGAGGGAAGGAGGAAGGGAAGCGGCGGGCGGTGTCTGGCACTGCCCGGGGCAGCGGCGGCGGGGTCGCGCTCCCGCCCTGCCCGGGCCCGTGCTCCAGCCTGTCACAGCGCGGGGACGGGAGAGAGAGAGAAAAGCTGACAAAACCCACACAGGAATCGGCGAGAAGCGGGGGCGAGGGAAAGGGCTTTTTACCACTTCAACATCCTTTGGGGGAGAAGTGGGGAAACGTGCTGTTTGTGTAACTAACTCTTGTTAAAACAGTCTGTCTGGTGGTGGTGACTATCGCAGCTTGCGGTGCTGGCATGACCAGCTTATTTCTGCTGGAAAGCATGGAGGATTGTGTATTCTTTAAAAGTCTGACTTTCTGCCTGAGCAAATTGCCAGTAACATAGCCAGGTAGAAATTGCCTTTTGATAAGTAAATTCTGTAAAAGTTATTTCGGAAATTAAAAACCTGATGATTTATGTAGTCACCTTAGTAGTCTATCTGTGATGTTTAAAGCTTTTATGTGTAGTTATGAACTTGCTGCATGAAGTTTCTTTCAGCATTTTTGAGGTCTAGTCAAGATTTTCACATAAAACTAATGTTGCAGAGTTCAGATTTCCCTTTATAGATGCTGTGATTAAGTGATGCTTAAGGTGCTTGTGCTCTTTTGGCAGTATTTGTCGTCGACAGAAAGGCCTTCATCACAAAAGCTGATAGCAAGATATGGCTCACGTTCCTTCTGGGTAAGTAGAAGGAATACATCGGGGACGAGGGGAGAAATACTGATCTTTTTACCTTTTTCTTTCTCTGGAATAGTAAATTGTGGCAAAATATTTGGAAATACAAATTGGAAAAAGAAAAAAACACAGCTGATGTTGAAAAGGGACAGGAAATAACTTCCTACCTGGTAACTTTTGTAAGGCTGTTACTGTAGCTGTTGATGTGGTATCACAATATTTATAGGAAAAAAAAATTCTAGATATTTATGGATTTCTCCTATCCAGTCATTAATTTCTAGGGAAAAAAATAAAAAGGCAGCAACTCTTATTAAATAATGTAATCGCAACACCTTGTTTGGGAAGAATTATGGGTGGAAATACATGCAGTTATAGAGGGATGTAAATTCGGATGTTACTGTCTTTGGGAATATTTTTGAGTAAACAATAAAATGGCTAATGACCCAAAGTCTTGAAAAAAGCACCTAAAGTATTTGCAAAGAGATGCATTTCTAAAGTTAACAAATGTTAAGTAACAGTATATTTGTCAGATGCACCATTAAATATACCCTGAAAGGTATTTTAGTAAAGACTGTCAGGCTATTCCAATGATGCTGGTACTGTCAATCACATCACCAGTAGTCCTGGTTGCCAGAGGGAGATTCTTCAGTTTGATGAATTACATTGCAAAGTAGTATCAGGGAAACAGCCCTTAGCTTACAAACTAATTAATGAACAAAGTGTTCCTGAATTGCTTTACTTACATCTGTTTATTCAGCATTTCCTAGACTCATAGTTACTTCAATGACAGAGATGCTAAAATGATGGTGAGAATAGAAAAATGCTTTCCTCTGATTGAAATTTGAGACCAGATTAGGGAGAGAGCTTTATAATTCTGGAATTTGAATTTGTCTGTGAAACCCAGATAACCTATTAAATATTTCAGGGAGGCTTTTTTCAGTTGGACTAAAACCTTAACAGCAGAGTATGTACTAGCATACAGTATTTGCAGTAGCAGAGAATGTACATATACTAAATATGAAATACTGAGTTTTGTTTAAGTTTAGTGGAATTTGAATTTTTGTTGTTGCTTTGCTGAAGATTTAAGGCCCCATATTTTAAAAACAGAGGCTCCCACAGCTGGAGCTAGTTTAATTATAGAGTGTGAATTTTTTCTCTTACGAATTATCTCCAATTTATGCGCAGCAGTAATGTTGTCAGACTTTCAAGGATGTTCTTGTACAACACTTCACCCTATTATATTGTTTCGGTTGATTTTTTCATAATGACCATTGCCTTGAGGCCTTATTCCTGAAGACATCCTTATTATATTGCACAGAATTTCAAAATGTAACTTGACTAAGCTGCAGAAGTAGTCAGTGCTTGCAAGTTCCCCATTGTTTCCAGTTCTGCTGCATTTCTACCTGGTCACTTCGTGGGTATTTCCAAAATATGAATCAGGTTTTTGTACCCTTCACGTCCTGTTGGATTATAGTGTCTCAGCATTTGCTATTCTCTTGGTAAATAAAGCCAAATGGCTGTATTCTTCAGTATTTAATTTCCAGAATTAGGATCCTTTTTATATGCCATTCATATTGCTTTTCTTAGAATAACACACAGGCAAAAATAAGAAATCTATCAGATTTTACATAATAGCCCTAGCTGCAAAAATCTTATCATATGCTTTGCTTTTAGGGCTTCTTAGGCTGGGTGAGAAAATGGCATCTGCAAGTTCAAGTACATAGTAGCTGTGTAAGTGTCTGTAGCATTAGGACTATAGTATTCCCTTCCTGTCCCCTCCTTCATTCCCTCTCCAGTAAGGACATTAATGAGATCAAAGGGTGGTAATTTAACAGAACTGAGCTGCATGTGTTCCATCAGAAACTGGCTTAATGCAGTCTGTTGAAAAATGCTGATTTGGACTTAGAGTGGAAGTCTATGAATTAAGCCCATTGTCTCTTGAAATATGAGTAATTAACATTAATTGCTGTGTGATTATGAAAGGTCTTCACTTTGTACTTATAATAGAATGATACTGCGAAAATGTATATGAAATTCTCCAAAATAACTGTGAATGTATTTACACTTACTGCATTGACTTTCAATAAAACATTTACTGAAGGGAAGAATCAGATTTAAAGACATTGTTTCCTCTATGAAATAAGTGGTATGTCTGGATGTGAAATGTAATTTCCATAATAATAGATGATTTATTTGCATCAATAAAATACTGCATATTTGCCTTATTTGGAACCACATGAATTTGAGTTAATGAGCAGTCCTGGTAACTAATATTCATTAGACTTTACTGTATATTCTTACCTAATGTGATCTGTCTTAAAATTGTTATTTTTTTTTATAGCTTGTGTGTGTATTTGCAAGTGTATTTTAGCATCTAATATCTTTAGTAAATCTTGGGAATATTGCTGAGAAATGAAATAATGCCTTGTGCACATGTGTAACTATTACTCAATATGCAATAACTAAGAAATGTATGGGCTGCTCTGTTTCTTTCCATACAATTGCTGCAAAACATGTTTTTTGTATGGAATATGGCTTGCTGCATTGCTGATAGAGCTAATGTGCTTACCCGGAATTCCATGTCATATCAGTACCTGCTCTTCTGAAAAAGACATCTGCAGCTTTCCATGAGAACTAATGTAAATGTCCTTAGTATAAAAATAACCCCTGCAGCTCCTGAACCTTTCCTAAAACATTAAGTTCTGCTTACACCAAGCAATTTTGGTGATTTTTTTTCTAGAAAATATATAAAAAGGTGATGTTTTAAGTGAAAGATTGAGGCCTTCATTTTCTACCTAGAACCCAGGCTTGTCTTTGAAAAATCTGCTTCAGTGATGGAAGTGGAGCTGTAAAACTCTGAGCAAAGTCTCAGTGTGGTATAGCATCACCTCACCTGCTGTGCGAAGTGTTTAGCATGAGATCCGTGTTGTTAAATTGTACCAGCAGCTAGTTTAGAAATTTTTTAGGTAATTTTTTTGTGTGTTTTTGTTTTGTGGTGGTCATTTGTTTTGTTTTGCTTTGGGTTTTTTTTTTTAATTTTATTTTTATTTTTTGTCTCACCCAGCTTCACCTTGGATCTCTTTACATACAAAACTTAAATTTAAAATTAGGTCATAATACAGTACACTACAGTTAGGAACCTTGTTGTGACTATGATAACAAATACTGTCAGCAGCAGCACTTCCAGGCTCTGTGTTGGAGGAATATGTGGAAAATATATATGTATATACACACACACGCATATGGAATATATATATTTCGCATGTATACTAGGGCATGAAGTGTACATTAACTCCACTCCCATTTCACATAAATTTAGTGGGTTTGCAAAGGTGTTTTTCTTTCTCTTGTCCCTGCTGCTTTCCAGAAGCAGACAACCCTAGTCTTGTAACATGCAGGCTGAGCAAATGTACGTTCACCAACTCTCAGACTATATTCTGCATCAGCATGCAGGCATTGCTGTGTGTTTTACCAACGTCCAAGCAATGTCACTCATTCCACGTCTTCAGAGAGGCAACAGCAGTGTCTGGGTGCCAGAAGGAGGGCAGATGTGTGCCTGTCAGCACCCTGGAGAGGGACACGGTGCTCAGCACCTTTCTGGCCACAGCTCGGTCTAAGCAGGGAGGGTGGTCGTCCTCTCTGCTTTCTCCCTGCCCCATTTAGCCTGTGTGAATAAGAGGACTCTTCATGAACCATAAAGATTTTTCATGGAATAAAGACAACTAGTCTGCCAGATCTTTCTATGGCAAAAAGCCTAGAGGGCAACTGAGACACCTTCAGTCTAGGAGGAGCACTGTGGTCCCTCTAAATGCCTTCCCATTATCCCTCACTCGTCCCAGCTTTGCTTCCACAGTAAGCCGCATATGTTGTCAGCACTGCTCAGGCAAAGTGGAGTGGTTCCTTCTCTCCCTGGATCTTGCCACGCCCAAGAGGTCAGAGACCTAGACTGTTAATCCAGTGCTTTATCAGCATTTGTCTCTTCCCTTTGTCCCTCGGATTACCTCCCTTGTTCTGTACTTACAGCAGTGCAGATAGGTCTTCAAATGGACAAATGGAACTTTACTGTATTCAGAGTCTATAATTTTTTAGCAATTACATTCTCAATTAAATTTGTGTTGGTTGTCACGGTCCATTTGGATTTCTCATATTTACAGCACAGTGTGCTCTGTAAATTAAAATTTATTTTATGAGTCCATTAAGAAAGAAAACAAACAAACATGATAAACAAGGGCCAGTCCACTTTGTACAGGCTAGTCTAACATAGGAATTCACTAAATCATAATTTAAGGCATGAAGTTTTGAACTCAAGTTCTCTAGTTTATAGCTCAACTTGAAACTTCTAAGTTGTGCACCTCTCAGCAAAATAATTACGTAGATGATGGTGGGAGTGTTCATCCTTCCTGTTTCATCATGATGCTGTATCACCTGTATCACACCAAGAAGTATGAAAGCCTCAGGAGTCCAGCTGCTGTGCAGTCTGCGTCAGAAATTTTTTGGCCAAGCTGATGTGTTTTCACCTTAAAGCTTGAAAGTTTGGTCCGTAGCATTTCCATGAGTAAGCAGATTCTGAAGAAGCTGCTAGGCAATCAATACACCAGGAGGTGCAGGAGGTGGCTGCAGGTGATAATGGCTGCAGAGTGACCTTAAGCCCTTTCAGGCCACCTGGTCCTACCTGTTGGTTGCCCTTGCTTTGACCTAGCAGCACTGCTCATAGCATGCTGCAGGCCTTAGCATGAGTTAGTGAAAATCTGAGCAGGAGCTGAGTGAACAGTCACAGTGGGCATCATAAAAATTCCAAAAATATTTGTGGTTATTAAAAAATACTTCTAATTCAGTTTTGTTGTTGATAACTGAAATGTGTGCACTGGATGCTGGTGGATCAGCTTGAGTGATGTAAGGGGAAATGTTGCCTAGTGCTGAATACCACAGAAAATTTTCGAAGACCTGGCTGTGGAGGTTAATTCAGATGTTCCTATTCTTCTTTTTGCTGAGGTTTTGAGTACCTTCTGTGCATCTCTGAGGTAGTACTGCAGTTACTGCAGTGAACACGATTTCATGTTCAGTTATTTAAATATTTGAGTAACTTCGCACCTTTTGTTTCCTTTACAGCTGTTTTTGCAGGAGTCCTACATTGGTAAGGTTAAATTTATTGCTTCAGAGTAATACGGTGTTTTAAAATAATAAAAATATAATTTTTTAGTTATTTTTAGAGAAGTTATTAGGATAATTTATATTTAGAACTTTTCTCTCAAGACTAAATTATCTTTGAGCTGAGTAATTCTGTTCTTGTGAAGCTGACATGAAAGGTTTCTTAAGCCTGTTCAGAGAAGAGTGAAGCCTGCTTTTCAGGCAAAAAATTGCTGCTTAATCATTAAGTGTCTGCACTTAAATTAAAATACGTTACAGTTTTATATATAATATATTGCGTTATAGTATTGTTATAAATGCCATAATAGAGTTTAATAAATACTCCGTGTTCATACTTTTTCAATTTATCTGAATAGATGAGAATATTGGTATATGAGTAAATTACAATAGCAGTTTGGGTATTCATTGAATGTTCTTTGGTATCTATGACTTACTACATATTCTAAACATCTTTTTTCCATTTTAATTGTTATTATTTTTTGGCAGGTGTCACATAACAACTCTTTTTGAAAATGACCGTCATTTTTCTCACCTGTCAACACTAGAAAGAGAAATGGCTTTTCGCACGGAAATGGTTAGATTATGTTTCAGTGTTTGGAAAATTTCTGACTGTAATCTGGGCTTTCCAAAATTTCTTAATACATTCTGCATAAGTATATATATTGATCTCTTACAATTACTGTGCATTACACTTTTATGTGCAGAGTATTTTTGTGATTTGCAGTTGATCCCTATGAATATATCACTTCACAGTTCACTTAAAATATAATCTAGAAGTATGGTTCTGCAGGGCAAAAAATACAAAACTGCAAGTACCTTATACCTTGCTTTCAGTTATAGTCTTTTTATGCAGCCTTTTTTCCTAAATATCTTTTCAATTAATATATGTTGGAGCACACACACACACAGAGTCCTTCTGTCTGCTTTTATTTTGAGAATTGTGAAACACTATGTAATGCATAGTTACCAGCCCAAATGAGAAATTGACAGGTATGCTATGTGAAAGGGAACCCACATTGCTTGTTTTGGTGGCAGTAGTAGATAGAAGAGATTTGAAAAGCTGGATAATCATCTTCAATAAGCCTGTCCTGTTAGTTACGTTACAAAATTTGTTTAAAATGAGGCTTGTATGCAGTGGTTCCTGAAGCAGAAGTGACATCTTTAATTGTAAATAATAAATCTGTTCTCCTGTAGGGTCTTTATTATTCCTACTTCAAGATCATTATTGAGGCACCATCATTTTGGAGTGGAGTATGCGCAATTATGAATGACAAACTCACTGAATATCCTTTAGTGATTAACACCTTACAAAGGTTCAATCTTTACCCGGAGGTGAGCTATGTTTTAAATATATTACCTTCTGCAAATCTTTGGTTGTTTTAGCTTTGACCACAAATTTGTAAGAAAAGTTACTCTGGAAAATGGGGTTGTAACGATACAGTGACTAAGGAAGTGTTGCCTAAATACTGTACTTCAGTTCCAGATTTCAAATGAGAAAGGTACTTCATACATTGTGATCAATTTCCAAACGTCTAATATTTTCAATCAACTATGAAAGCTTTCTAGATCTTAGTATTTTGTGCCCAAGAGTTGCAGACCAGTTCTCTACTTCCTGCCTTTTTTTGTTCTTTTCCCTGAAAGCAAGTAGGTTTGAAGTACATAATGCTGACATTATGTACTTCAGGAAATAAGATGTATGAAATAATGTAGTATGTGACAGTAATGACTGCAGTGATACAGGTTGCAAGAGGTTATTTTGTTTTCCATTTTGGAAAACAAAATAGGAGGACACACAAAACTAACAGAACTGAGCATGTCACAGTTCACAGTGGCCATGAAATCCATGAGTGGTAACAGTTTACTTAGACGTTATAGAGGAAATTCCTCTGTGGAGGACTGGTTGCTGTTTTTTTGCACATAGTTACTGTTGGACTTGTTACCTGGTTAGATCATTCCTGCTCTGCTTTTTTGTCAGTAAAATGAACAAGCGTTTAAAGTACAAGAAATGTTGAAATTTCTGTCTCTTAAGGTTTTGCCAGTGTGTCTCAAACATTTTGCAAAGGGAAGATTCCTTTGGTTAATGTACGTTTCTGTAGTTTCATGTGTCAGCAGCAGTTTATTTTTATGAGAACCAGCTAATAATGGCTGTGATTGTTGGGTACTAGCTTTTATACTCATTCTCCTGCTCTGTTGGAGCAGAGCTGCTTTCAGGAACTGTATCTGTAAGAGTTCTTGGTGTGCATGTATTTGCACAAGTTGCATGTAGTGTTTTCATTTGCTTCTTAAGTCATTGCTTGGGAAGAGCTAAGTGCTGTATAGATGAGCACTTTTTGTTGCCCTCTCACTTGCTTGGAATTTCTTTTCTAACTCCAGAGGGATTGCAATTCAGTTCTAGAAATGCCCCATTGTAAACATCATTTGAAAAGTTATTTCCTTCAGCTGACAAAGATTTATTGACTTCAGCTATAGTCTGACTTTGAAAAAATCAAAGATTAGTGATCAAATGAACTTGTTCTGAAAGACTCATCAGTATCATCCTGAAAGACAATTAAGTAAATTAGATGATGAAATCAAAACAAGAACAATCATATATAGTTGCTGACATTCTGTAAGAACACTAGGTTGATTACAGTGTAAAATGTGTAGGTTTGTCTGTTCATTCAGTTTTCTAGGATAATACTGGCTCGCAGAAATGGTGATAAGGTATTAATTCATTCATCTTTTCTGTGCCTGTGTGGGCATGCAAAGCAGACAAATAGTCTCTGCTCCTTTCAGTCATTTGCTGCTTAATGCCTAGCCTTCCTGTAAATAGTGCTTTGGGGTTTTTTTAAAGTGTATTTCTTGAGTACTCCTGTTTCCACAAAACTGTATTTATAAAACTGTCAATAGGTGCAACTTGGCATTTGAAATACGTTGGCCAAATTTGTAGAATTCTCTTGTGATTATAATGGGGCTGGGTGGTGAGAAGATGCTTATGGATTTATTTGTTGGCAGTAAAATTTTTCCTTCAGATGCTCAGTATCCAGTCATGCCTCCTGAAAGTGTTTCATTTCCTGTTTGATATTTTGGGATCTTTCCAGCTCTTTCAGCCCATTAGTAGCAATAAGGCTGAAATCTAATAAAGTGTTTGTTTGTTTAGTGGATATTAAAATTAAATTCATCAAAACCAATGTGGAAATCCCATTGCTAAATTGGATGTTAAATTAAGAAAAGTAAAACAATTCACTTGCATGTACAGCCAGTACTAACCTTAAAAACCTCAAAAAAAGAAAAATAAAGTAAAATAAGTCTGTAGCAATCAATACATCTTTTATGTGAATTACACGTACAAGCAGAAAAAAGAACTATCAAAAGCAACAAGGTAGTTCTTGTAGCTGTACAATGTTACAATCCAAATTAAGTTGATTTTCCAAGTATTTGCTCCATAGTTAGGTTGTTCTAGTAATTGCGGTGTTTTCCTTTCTAATAAAAAATGGCAGAGAGATAAAGTGTTAAGTTTGCTCTCTGCATGTTCACTGTTATGGAACAGTTGATATTTCTGTGTGTGGTGGTGATAATGAAAATGTGAGTTGAAAGGATGAGTGTGTTGCAAAGATCCATGTGCACACTCAAAGTGCACACTCAAAGGCGAGTAGTGAAAGGGCTTGAGTTTCCTACATGTTCTTTTACAGCAAAGAACTGGCCTGGTCCACAGAGCTCTCCTGGGTCTGAAAACTAGGCTTTTGTTTTCCAGGTTCTGTGTTTACTGCCTTATCTGATACAGAACAGTAGAAATTCCTGAAACATCACTGTGCTCCAACTGACCTAGCAATTTTGTACTGCTTTCTGATTTGTTTCCATGTTTATGCCCGTGTTAACTGTTTCATGTAAAGTAGCTTCTGGCAAAAAATGGGATTTTTTGCATGAACTACCTAGCTTGATACCTTTTTAGGGAGTATGCACTTGTAAAATCTGCAGCAGACACATGTATTTGTGGCATAAACAGGTTAAATGGTTAAGTTGCTAAATTAATCATTGGATTTTTTTTTTTTTTTTGGTGCAACATTGGTTTGGCGAGAATGCTTTACATGCTTGTGTAATGTCAGCTTCAGGGCTGGTGATGCAAATATGCCATACAGATATCCCTAACAAAGCACATTCTGGTGATAAGAAGAAGGACACTGATTTGGTTCTCCAGGCCTATTGATGTCTGTCTGGAGATGGGGCAGGTGTCTGGCTCATGTATGCACATGTTCACTGCCAGAAGCACCAGGGCACAGATGTTCAGAAAGCTTCCAGGAATTCAGGATACTGTACTTTGTAAGGCACAATGTTGAGGCACAGAGTCTTGGTCTAGGAAGATGTAGTCATATTTTCAATATACAGGATTTACTTTGGGAAGGCCACAGATGAAGTGAGCCATGATGATTGGAGCCTTGGTATTAAAAATTAATGAATTTTAGAATCCCAGAACAGTTGAGGTTGGAAGGGCTGTCTGAAGATTGACTAGTCTCAATACTGCTCAAACCAAGTAGGGCAGGTTGCTCAGGGTCATCTCCTGTTCAGTTTGAATATACTCCACCTCTGTGCAGGTCGTTCCAGTGTTTGACCACTCCCAAATTAAAATTTAAAAAGTTTTTTTGCTATGTATAAGTGGAATTTCCTGTATTTGAATTTATGCTCATTGTCTCTTCTCTTGTCACCTAAAAAGAGTCTGTCTCAGTCTTCTTTATTCTATGTCCTTCTTGTCTTGGGCAGCCCAGAACTGGGCTCAGCACTGCAAATACAGTTCTAGCAGTGCTGAGCAGAGAGGAAGAGTCTCCTCTCTTGTCCTGGTGACATACAGCTGATGATATATTTGTCTTTTTTGCATCAAGGGCTTGTTGCTGGCTCAAGTATAAATTGTCTACCAGAACTCACAGGTTCTCTTCTGCCAAACTGCTTTCTAGGTTGTCAGCTTCCAAATGTACTGATGCATGGTAGTGTTCATCCCCAGTGCAGGACTTTGCATTTCCCTGTTGGGAAGATTCCTGTTGGCCCATTTCACCTGCATTTTGATGCCCCTCTGAATGGCAGCACGAGGATCAGTCACTCCTTCCAGTGTTTATCCTGCAGACTTGCTGAGGATGTTCCCTTGTGCCATCATCTAGTCTTAAGATATAGAACGGATTGGCACCAGATTAAAAAAATATCCACAGCTGTCTCCTTATCTATCAAGACAGTCATCTCAGAAGGTTATAAAGCCAGGCAGGTGTGATTTCACTTTTGTAAATCCATGCTGACTGCTTAAAATCACTTTTTTGTCCTTTGTATGTTTGGAAGTGGTTTCCAGGAGGATTTACTCCATCACATTCTCACACGCATTTCTGTTTTTCCTTCCTGCCCTTCTTGAAGATAGAAGTGACATAAAGAGTTTTATTAATTGTATGGGGAATGAGAAGAGAGAATCATCTTTCTTATATATGTTCTCTGTGACACAGGGCAGAGGCAGCTAATACTGCAGTGGTGAAACATATTGGCAGTCTGGGAACCCCTGGGTTATAACTTTCAAAGCAGCTCAACTGGAATGGCCACATTACTCATTTATGAACTCTATAAAGTCAGTTATATCCTGACAGAATAGCTTGGTAATGTTATTAACTAATGACTTTGCTGTGAGATGAGTTGTCATTTTTGCTGTGTGTAAAGTACTGATGTTTTCTGTGTCAGGAGTTGAGATTTAATTGAGTTGTTGTTATAAGAACATTACAGCCTTTTCATGGAAAATGGTAATGCTCTCTTACATTGCATCTGGAAGCCCTTTTTTAATGCATGCTTAAAATTAACCTATCAAAATTTAACAGACTAAAAATCCTAAAGATTTGGTCCACTAATATTCTTGTGAGGTGGAAAAAATTTAATTGGCTTGAATGGGTTCAATTCGGTCAACTGTCCTCTGTCAACAACATCTGTGATTTTAATATCTGATAAACAAAAATACTCAAATGAGGAACCTTCCAGATAATGCAATACATAGGGATTTTTTTTCTGAATATTGCAGCTTGATGTATGAAATTATTTCTGTCATAAACCATCTAAATATCAATAGGCATAACTTTAGTCTGTTAATGAACACTTGGTCTATTATATGCCTCTAGGAAATTGTGGTCAAAAGTGCTTAAGTTGCTGAGATAAATCCTCAGTTTGAAAATGAGCCCGGATGAGGGCCAGCTGTTATGAGAGGTTACTCTGGGCAGAAACTTCTAATCCTGGTTTTCCCCTAGGTGGTCCTTGCCAGCTGGTACCGCATATATACCACCGTTATGGATTTCCTTGGTGTACCAACAAAGACATGTTGGACTGTAAACAGAGGAAAAGGGCTTAGTCCTGTTGAAAGCTGTGAAGGTAAATTCTTTTTTGTCATGGTTTCTCCTTGGAAGCTTTATGTTTTTTTTTCTCCTTGTGGCTTTATGTAGTTCAGAAATAATATATATTCTTCTGATACCAAGGGTGAAAATGTGGGTTTTGCTTATTAGATAACTCCTCCTGCCTAGGTTGAGTTCCTATCCTGGACTTCAACACTTCACAGTTATGGTCTGAACCTTCATAATACTGGGTTGTTACAAAGAATAAGATGTCCTAAATGTAATTGGAAGCCTGCTGGACATGTATTAATTTTTTGTAACTTCTGAAGGATCCCAAATACATTCCAAGTTCCTACATTTCAAAATTTCCTCCCTCAAATTTGGAGATTTTTAAAGAAATCTTACTTAGTGATGCTGCTGAGAAGAATCCTCTTCTTCTCATGAGCTACTCTTCAGCATAAGAATTTCAAATTTACACCTTGATTTTGACGGCAAAGCAAGGACTCTGACACTTTTTTTCTGCCATGTTTGATATATTGGCTTGTCAAGTAAGTTTTAAACAATAAAAATACCTTACCAAGAAGTGCTTTCAAGGTGTTCTACAGTCAGTTCAAGCTGAATAATAGATGGTAGTTTGTGAAGTTGTTTCATTTTATCATTTAGAATGCCTTTGTGTGATGACAGGGTAGTATTTTTCCTTTGCACAAAGGCTGTAAGAACTGCAGAGCTTGAATAGTTCACTTTCTCTAATTTTGTAAGGAGCAATAAACAGTGTACAACCTTTCATTCCTGTTTTTCATAAAAACAAAACCAACAGAAGCATCAGCTATTGAGAGTACTGTGTTCGGTGAGCATATCATCATTTTACTTTAGAAAACTGTCTTGCTGTATTTTCAACAGTGGGGAATAATCAGTTTTGCATATGAAACTATGAAGTTTTGCTGCCATTCACTTTAATGAATAAGGCTTTTTATGCTATATTGCTGAAATGATTAGAGCCAGGAGGTTTTAAAGAAATAGTGGGAAAGAGAATAACAGCAGAAGAGTGAGCGCAGAAGTGTCTGTTAATGAATAAGTTGAAAGACTTGCATTACTGGAAAATATCTTGGCTTATAATGAAACAAAGAAGGCAAAGAGCGTTGTGTGTGATATGTTTATAGATGGATTTACTCCTGTGAGAGATAGGAAGTGAGAGTCTAGGATTAATGAATGTGTTTTAAAAAGCTCTCTGAAGTCAAAATGTAGTCTGGAGAATATTCTTAGCAGTACTTCCACCTTCTAAACCTCGCAGGTTTTTCTCTGCAGTTAATGCATACCTCTTAGATTATTCTGTCACTGACTGCCCCAGTGTTATGTCTACCCCTACTCTTCCCAGAATTTTTCAAAGCTGTGATCTCCTGATTGAATCTTCACAATAGTCTTATAATGATATTTACTTTTTTAAAATTGTCTCTTACTGTAGATGCGCTGAGATATTATACTGATAGTTTATATATAATATAAATATATTAAGATAGTATACTGATTGTATGGTGCTTTATAACTAATATGGCCTTTATTCTATATTTGACAACATATATTAACCATTTTTTGTTAGGGTTGGGAGACCCTGCTTCCTTTTATGTTGCTGTGATTTTTCTATTGAATGGATTCATGATGTCACTGTTCTTCATATATGGTACATACCTCAGGTAAGGCAGTTGAAACTGGGCTATTTAGTTGGTATTAGCTGTCAGTTTTTAGACAAAATTTGAAAAAGCTAGTGTAAAAATATTTTTTGGGATATTGGTTATTTGTTTGTACAGCAGTAGTGGGTTTTTTTTACATATACATTGTCACTAAAAATTACTGAAATAGAGAAGCTTTTTCTTAAAATAATGATGATGCTGGAAAAAAATTGAGGAAAATTTAACTGAGGTGGTATCTCATTGATACCACCAGGTTGTGGATAAAACTAGATGTTGTATGTGTTTTAAACAGCTTTTGACATATTTCTGCTCTTAAAATTATCACTGTAATTCATTTTTAAACACAAGTTTAAATATTTTTTGCAAAATGCATTTTTGACATAATGTATTATTTTGGACAAATTGTATGCACTTCCTTTTTTCTATAAATTTGTGTTTACAGTATCTGTCCTTCCATTTCAGGAGCTGTAATACACTTTCATACAAAAATAGATTCTACATTCAGCAGAAAAGCAGAAGTGGAAATATGTTTTCTGTTTACATCTGTTTTCATGTGTTCGCTTTGCCAAAAAGTCAAAGGCAGCTATATTTTCCTCTCAGAGATGTGATTGGTTTTCCCCCTCATTCATTTTCTGGTTTCATTGTCATGGGTTTTCTTCTCTATCTCAAGCACATGCTGATAATTAAAATAAAGAATAGCCCAGGGCAGACAATGTCAGTAAAACCAGGAAGTTGCCTAGTGCATGTTTTGAGGAAGTAGGTAATCTTTGAATATTTGTGTCTTTAACTTGTAGTATTTCTCTTAAGGGAGTTACCCAGAAATTCACATTTTATATGTAAATGTCATTGAAAAATCAGTGAGCTCTTTATTTCTCACTGCTTTCTTTAGAAAGCATAGACCTTGAGTTTTGTTTCTGGTTTGGGGTGTTTTTTGGCCATTTTTAATTTTGTTTCTAGGGCTAACATTTTTAATGTTCTTTTCATCATTTTGCGTTTTAGTCTTGAAGCTTTTCGAATTTATGAGATGTAAGGTTGAGTTTTATGTGCAAGAATGCACAATTCCTAGAGATTGTTCTAGGACTCGGTATCTTTAATCCTCAGATTTTGTACCCAGAACCTACTGATTCTGTTTGACATGTATATTAGTGATGGGTGAAGGATCTGAGAGGATTTGAAGGGGGATTTTTGGCTGGCCTTTTTGTGTGGGTGGTTGATTTTTTGTTGTTGTTGTTGTTTGGTTTGGGTACTTTTTTTTAAGAATCTTAACAGCTGGCTGCTGCTTTTGTTCAGTAGCAAAAATGGTATCGTGTCATTCAGAGTAGTAGTGAACTTGAGTGCACAAAAATGTTCTTTGCTTTATACCGCATAACTTGAATAATTACAAATCTGTTCAAACAAATAGGAACCTTATGTATTGCTCTTTTGAAATGGGAAAAACCTAAGTAATATCTTTGGGTTTACTTTTGCTATTTATTGAATAGGTGAATTTGATTGATGTGGAAATGTGAAAAATACTTAAAAAGCTTCCTCATGTTAACATTGTAGTATTTCACTTCACTTGTATCTTGCACTGACCATATAACAAGTTAATTTTTAAGTATGTTTTTTGAATGTGCTTGATTTGAGTACCCTAAATTAATCTTTAGATCCAGATCAAAATTTCCTGTTGGGTGATGAAGCATGCAGATTCTGAAATTTACTGCTCAACATCTTAGGGAAGAAGTATTACATTTATATTCCTGGCTTTTAAAAGCCCTGGATGTAATGATCTAAACTGAAGTTTGTGAGCAGTGGAATAACTGTTTTCCAAGTTATTAACGTTAAAATTGGTGTTCTGCGAAAAAGAGTTGATAGTCCTGGAAGGACTGGTTTGCTCTGAAATAAACACTATCTGACTAACTAGTATTTTAATATTGTATTTACTCTGTTGATTGCCTTCCCTTGATGCTTGAAAGCTTTCCTCCCTTCACTCCAATAAACTTAGCTGTACACAAGTGCTGCTTCACATTTTTTAAGCAACATTGACCATTATAAGATTCTGTTGTTCTTTTCACAGTGGGAGTCGTCTAGGAGGCCTTGTTACCGTGTTGTGTTTCTTTTTCAATCATGGAGAGGTAGGTTTCCCTCTCCCACCACTCCTTTTTTCTTAATTACTATTGAAGTTTAAGCTAATTCTCATTTCATTAAATGTAGTGATGTTCCTTATTTATTTGAGATTGAATTTAAATAGCTTAAATTCAATTAAAATAAATAAATAAGACAATTGAAAGCAAAATAGACCATGACTGGAAAATATATAGCACAGTCCAATGTCACTTTAGTGCTTAAAATAAAAAATCAGAATGGAAATATATTGTAAATTGGTCCTGAGATTGAAACTTAGTAGCACAATGACTTCAAGTTTCAAAACATCAGAATACTCTATTTTCGTGCCCATACCATGCATAACTGGACTACATGTACCATGTGAGTAAGCTTCACAAGCTTCTTTAAATTGCTATATATTTTGCTGGAAATTCATCAATACAAAGAAAAGTGCAGAGAAACCTCTGTATTACTTATATACTATAGCCAGGATGCACAGAATTTAGAAATAGTGTATGTATATAAAGGACTCCAATGCTAAACTAAAGTAAGCTGCATCACAGGAAAGATAAAAAAAAATAAACTGTCACTTAAAACATCTCCTGGTTTTCCCAGTTAATGCTATTTATGTCATTGTTTCATATTTTGGAAGAAAATTCATAGCTTTCATTCTAATTCCCTTATGCTGTTTTGTTTGGGTTTTTTTACTTAGTGCTCATTTTATGAATGGAAATTTGTAAAGATCTTCTACATGGAAACTAACTACCTTATAATTTAGATTAGGGTTGAATTTATGTTTTGTTTTCTTATTTTACTGAGCTGAACTTGATAGAGAACACTGAGTTTTTAGAACATGTATTGTACATAACAGAATTAGAGATGCTTCCATTCACAGTAAGCTTTGACAGTTTCCTTATAAAACAAAAATCTGTGATGAAATACCTATTTTAGTTTCAAGTTCCATTTGGAATGTCTATAAATATTTTAAGAATTTAAGCATATTAGAGCTTTGTCACTCATGGATGTTGAACTGCTTTGTTGAGAACAGGTAAACATTAGAGTTGCTAAACTTTACTTGTGCTCTGCGAGTGTAAATATGGCATTTTATGTGGATTTCTATTCTAAATGGCATCCTGAAGTGAAATCATATTTCATCCTTTGCTAGTGAATACTAACAGAATAGGTACTGTTTTGCCAGATCTGTAAAGGTGGTAAGCATAACTTCAGAAACAAACGTGTTGAAAACTTCAAGGTAATGGTAGCAAAAACCCATTTATTTCAGTGTGGTACAGTGCAGTTCGATCCAAAGGTGACTGTAGGAGAGCTTCTCACTCTTTGTGAATGACTTGACTTGGGGAAAAAGCACAGATAATATATTGTGGAGAATGATGTGAAATCAGATCTGCATTGCTCTACACAGATGTAGTCTGGGCTTAGGTAGGGTTTAAGGAAGGTGACTCTGATTCAGGCTCGATTGTATGGATTTCTGAAGAACAGTAGGGCATACTTGCAGAGGTGCAGCAAGGAAGCTGGCACTTTGTGTTTGGACTGTAGCTGCATGAAATAACTCAGACTTATTTGGTATTGTTTTGTATATAGTTATGGTAGTACCTGTATTTAGAGGTGCACAGGGGATCTCTCCTTGCTGGGTGCTCTGTTGGATCCCATGCTGTGGGTGTGCCTGTGTGTGTAAGAAATGCCCAGCTCTTCGATATGCTTGTGATTATGTGCAAATCATCTTGTGTGGGCCAGCAGTGTGTACAGTCGAGCTAGACCAGCTGCTAAAAATTTCCTTTCCTATTTGGAAATATAGGACTGAGCTACACGAGTAAGCCTGACCTGTAAGCCTTGGTATCTCAGTTCTAATGCTATGTAAAAGTGGTATGTAAAAATGCTCTCTGGCTTTGAGCTAGTGACCCTAAGGCTGAATGTTTTTGTTTATGCTGTGCTTGTGCTACTGTGTTTTAATGATTTCAAACTTAGACAAATCTGATCTATTTCTACCTGCAGCAGAGTGAGTTTACAGCCTTGATAAATCATCCACAGATGATTGAGTTTAGCATTACATTCCAAATATAGAAAAGTAGCGTAGCCCACGTTAGTCAATCCACTTTTAAGGTAACGCTTCCTTTTTATGGTTGTATATGCTCATCATTTTTTTCCTGTCTTATCTTCTCCAGTATCATAAGATTTGCTAAACCAAATGTTGCTGTAGTCTTGAAAAATATTCAAAATGACTACACTGCTTTAGAATAATCATGATTATATTTATTGCTTATTAAAAAAAAATTAACTCATCACATCTGTGCAGTCAACTGAGGACATCCCATTAATACATATATTTATGAAAGGTTTATTTTAATGATAATTGGTGCAGCTTTTACAAAGCGTGCTTCTAGACGTCAGTGACTGTGATTAATGTGATGGGTTTCTGTACTTTGCTTTTATTTTACACTATTAATTTTACATACTTGGGAAATAGCAAGACAATAAGTAAGGAATTATATAATGTTGATTTTAGTGACTTGTTTGGTAAAACAATATTTTTTAAAAATGGTTTAAAGATTCTAGGAAGCAAAGGAGAAGGAACATCCTGGCAACAGTATCCTACAAGATTTTCATAGATTCATTATGGTCCATGTTAAGACGGATTACATTTTTCTCCTGTAGTTTTAAAGAACCTACTTCTAATTTTTAATGCAGAGCTCTTGATAGCCAGTTTGAACCTGGTTTTTGTATGTCAAAGTACTCCTGTAAAGTTGTATTTGTTCTTTTTTGATGGTCAGTGCAAGCACTTTAGAGCTGAATATAAACATTGGAGACAACAGTTGTAGCTGAGCCATTTGCCATGAGGCCCATTATTTATTTGTCATGAACCCCATTAATTAAGAAATTAATGAAAAAAACTATTCAGTTGACTTCACTGTATTATGCTTTGCTTTACTGGGGTTGAAGAGTGGAATACGTAAGTTATGTATAAGTAGTATGTTAATTTCATGAGTTTAGTGTACTGGCTTGTTTTGGAGGGCACCTTCAGATTTTATACTTAATGTGCTGTTACTAATAGAAGTGCAAAGCATTTATAACCTAAAGAACTCTAGCATAATAAGGAATATATTGGTTTATCCTTCAGATTATCTCCCCACGCACTGTCTCCGTCTAAGTGTGGCAAGTCACTGCATGAATTTGTGAATGATTTACCTGGAAATGTTAATAATTTCAGGAGAACCAGGGACAGGTAGCTGCTGTCCAGCTTTTTTCCTGGATATTCGATAGCTGCTGTCCAGCTTCTTCCCTGGATATTCCATAGCTGCCACATTTAATTTTGGAAAAGCAGTGATCTATTTTAATTAAGTAAACAGTGTATATTAGGCCTCAAGTGTGGAAGCCACTTCTTTTTCCTTCCTCTTTTCTGCTTCTTGGCTTGTTTTTTTAACTTTCTGACTGAAATGTCATACAGCTTGGTTTTTGCTTTATTGGAGTATCTGTAATCATTTGTTTTGAAATACAAATGTGTGGTTTTATGGAAATGTATCAGTGAATGTTACCATCTAATCCAGTTCTTATTTTTAGTGCACTCGTGTCATGTGGACTCCACCTCTTCGTGAAAGTTTCTCGTACCCATTCCTTGTGATGCAGATGTTACTTTTGACCTATATTCTCAGGTACCTCTCAGTTTATATGGGGTCTTTACAATGCTTTAAAAAAATTGAATGTCACAGGACATTTATTTAAATGCCTTTATTTAAACATTTATTTAAATGCCTCCATGTGCTATAACAATGGTATCATTAACAGAGAAACTTTCCTGTGGCTGTTACATTGCAGACGCTGCACCAGTAGAACTGCAGTCATATTACTCACTTATTAAAAGGAAAAACTTTGCAACTTGAAGACATGATTAACATAAAAATCAGAATTACTGTGTTGGCAAATACGTATCTAAAGTAAAAATCAGAATTTTTGGTTGATGTCCCTTCCTTCCCATGAGAAACAAGCTGATACCTCATCAATTGGTTTTGTCCCTCTTGGAGAGTGGTATGTTGGCTGCACGTAGAGTAAGCCTATGCTTTGCAACAGAGGATGCTATAGGCACCCCTAAGCTAGTATGTTCTTGCAGTTTTCTATGACTAATTTACTAGTCTCATTAACTAGTCCAATGATTTAGAGCAGTCTAATTACAGTAATGCAGGGATGCTCTTGAGTTCATTAGCCCTGCTTTTACATGATTGTTTCTGGCTTGCAACATTATGTTACTGTCTTGCCTCTGTTTTAGAAAATAAGCATGACCATTCATACTTAAGAGCTTCTTCACCAACTCTGTTGCATTAGATTTAGAATGTATTTATGGCTTAGTTGAACTTAGTACTTACAACCACCAATTTTCCTTTATTAGGTCATACTGATTTGTAGTTATTGATGTTTAAAGCAAAAGTATTTCAAGCTTGTCACTAATTTGTTTTCTTATGTGAGGAAAAGATATGTACTCTATAGAATTTAGTGAAATTTGAAACATGATGTTTCAGAATTGAACTAGAATTCAACACAGGATTAAATATTTTGAATAGCATTTTTTCAGAGAAATATGAATATGAAGAAATATTCTCTATGGAGAATAGACTGGGGGTTCAGTTACAGATGAGTTTCATGTATTTGTCATTGTCTCCTTCCCTGAAACATCACTAAGGATTGCTAGCAGAAAGTTGCAGAAAGTAAATATGGAAGAAATATGAGAGAGGAGTTAAACCACTTTCAAATGCAGAAACCATTCAGAAACAGTTGTGATTTCAGCTGAAATGGAAATGGTTGTGACCTGACTGTTGAGTTGTCACAAGAAGGTGAAGCACTTGCAAAGGACGTACTTTGGCCTGCTCTACTGCATACTGCCAGGAGAAGACTTGTGTGGTAATCAGTGACTCACCAAATAGTTTAGGAACATTAAACATCAGAGCTGTTGTCATGGAAACTCAAGGAAAAAGATATTAAATTTACTTGAGCAGTGTTATTTGTAGTTGATCAATATTGCTAGCAATCTTCCAAGGTGACTGTGTTTTTATTGCATTTTCTATTGTACTTTTCAATTATATGCAAACACCTGTGTAATCGTACTTACTGATGCCTATTCTGTCTCTTTTTCCCAAGGATTCCGAGTATTAATACAGGAAGCTTGATTGCACTGTGTGTTTCTAATATCTTTTTCATGCTTCCCTGGCAGTTTGCTCAGTTTGTTCTTCTAACTCAGGTAAGCCCAAATTTACCTCTAAATAGCCTCTGTGTCTAACCTGGACAAATAGACTGCTTTGTATAGACAGCCATTGAATTCACAACTATACCAGCGCTTTCCTTTTAGCCAGATTTCATTTTCACTGTCAGGAAAGATTATCACCTTTTATCACATCAATATTTTTCTAGTCTTGAGTTTAAAAGTTGCCCATTTACACCACTTACCATTCTGTCTCCAGGACTAAAAGTATTTACTTTTCCCATATAAGCAGCCTTTAGCCTGAGATCAGTACATTAGAACAAGAAAAAAATCTTTGTGTTTTGAAGCACAAAAATAAAAAAAGGCATTAATCTAGCATCTCTTCAGGCTGTTATAAATTTTTAAATGTACCAGTGTTTGCATGGCATGTAATATCTGGCATGATTTTGCATGATTTCCCATATAATTTTGAAGAGTCTGTGAGTAGTGCTGTAGTCTGAGATTTTGGAAAGTTGAGGTAACTGTAGTTAGCACTGAAATCTAGTGAATGCTGATTGGAACAGTAGGATACTGTCACACAGCAACTTTCTTAGTGTTTGAATTGGTGGTAGTGTAGCGTGTTGACTGAAATCCATCTGTGTATCCAGACCTTTTCACTTGTCTGCCTTACTTGAAGCAGATGCTGCCTGGTTTGAGTTGATAGCTTTAAACAATCAATATAAGCTGTGGTATGCAAGCTTTCTAACTGCATAACAGGAAACCAATAAATTCTGTAAAATTTATATTTTAAATATTAAATATTAAAATAAATTAAATATTAAAATATTCTGTAAAATATTGAGAGAAACTTGTCACTATAACCTGCTTAAGATGCTGAGCCTGAAATTTGAAAATTCAGGTTCACTTCATAATTTCATTAATTTCCTATATGACTTAAGAGGCTGTCTAATCAATAAGTCAACAAGTCTTATTTTTCTCACCAGCAAACTGTGGATGTTTCTATACTTTGCTGCAAACTTAGAATTGTATTTTGTGGTTTTTACTGATATATTTTGGGTTTTTTGGTTTTGGTTGGTTTGGGGTTTTTTGCTTGTTGGGGGGGTGTTTTTCCCTTTTTTTCCCTTTTGTTTGGTTTATTTGGTTTCGGTTTTTGTTTGTTTGGTTTGGTTTTTTTTGTGTTTGGTGATTTTTTAAAATTTTGTTTTAAAGGTGCAAGGTAATGTGTTAGTGCTGTATTTTGGTGATCTGCATTTTTATAAAGTTGAATACTTATTTCTTAAATATTCAACTGTATTTGACAATCTAGAGCACCACAACAGGATTTCTGAAAGAAATAATTATGAAACGCCTAAGTACTTAGCAAAAAATAGCAATAAAAGTTAATGATTGTTTGAATAATCTTTTCTTTTGCATGAAGGAGTACTCCGGTGCAAATTGTTTTAACTTCCCTTTCACTTTTGATTTTAGATAGCTTCATTATTTGCGGTGTGTATTATGGGTTATATTGACTCCAGCAAATTACAGAAGATACTATCTGCTCATATGGTAATGCTTTTTTAAAAAAACCTTAAGTCTCCTCAAACAGGTCAAAGCATGAAAAGAGACCATTTGTCTGAAGTGTTTTCTTTAGTTGCACAAAGGTTGAAAACATGCAGTAATAAGGGAGGGAGGGAGGGAGGGAGGGATATGGATTGGAACTAAAATGGGGTTTTGAAAACTGCTGTAGTCTTGACCATGCAAAGATCTTGTGGTTTAACTATATGGGGAGATGCTTAGAAAGGAGGACAAGAAAATAAACTGTTAAGTTGGAAAACAATTTTTCTTTTTTTTTTTCAAAACTGGGTGAGAAAGTCAAGAAAGAAGGGAAGTGATAAGTAAAAGATGTGTAAGTTTCTGCATAATACCTGATTTTAATTTTTGAAGTTGAGATAATTATCAAGTTTGGCTTTTTGAAGTGAGATTACAGTTTTAAATATAAAGGAAGATGTAGACAAGTTTTTTTAAGAAATGTGATGGTGTTTAAAAGTTGGGGGTTTTTTTGCTAAAATTTGGCTATGCTAACTCAGTGGGCAAAAAGCGAGTATTTCCCCAGAAAAGAAACTAAATTATATTTCCTATGTTTTTAAACATTTTTTGAAACACTGTAAATGGTAAACTGAAGGCAGTGGTAAGTTCTATGCGACTCATTTCTCATATAAAGCAGGAACAAAATAAGCAGATTTGTTTGGTAGTTTTTTGACAGAAGCAGGATGACATACTTAAGCTTTCAGGCTTATGTCAATAGCTATAGCATAATTTAGGTGCTGAAGTGCCATAAATAGCCTATTTTCAGATAGATAAACAGTCATGTTATATTACAGAGACAGTTTAGTGAGTCTGGGTAAACTGCCAGTCTGTTTTGTGGTGTTTTCAGTTTTTGCCTCCCTCCTCCTTCTGTGGAAAATGAAAGTCTTAACTATGTGAAGAGGGGAGTAGATAAGTCTGAAAATTACTATGTTATTTTTCCTTATTCCTGTGTATAAAAGAAGACAGAGCTTGCTTATTGATTTTTGCTCTCCAGATTGGAAAATGTAATTCAGATTGCTTTCTGTTAAAAAAGAGAGCACAGTAGATCAGGATGGTGGATAAAAGATGTATTTCAGCCTTGACTTTCAAACTCGTGTAATTACGTGCCTATGATCAAACAGTCACAGTTCTGCTTCCTTGACTTTGATGATGATGGTATTTTGAACATATGTTTGTCAGTTAGGAGGAAAGAAGACATCAAACATTCTATTCATTTTTATGTTTGTCCAGAATTCTAAAAGGTAACAAACAGGATGGAGAGAACTCATAGTGTAATTTAGAAAAAAAATGAATATGTTAGAAATAACTTCAGAAATGTAGTTATTGTATTACATAGATTTATCCTATAACTAGGCTTTGTTCTTACATACTTTTAATAAATAAAAACAGAAATCTACACTTGGCTACCTGCTGCCATTAAGTCCTTGCAAACAGTGTTTTTAGAACAAATCTGCAAGTGTGAGTATCAGGCTTGCACTTTGCTGTAAAGTAGGTGTTTTTAAATTTAAAGTTGTTAACATATTAGGTAATCCTTACCTTTTCTATTTGAAATGGAATAATTTTTATTGTCTTCTTTCAGGTATCTCTTCTGGTGTGTTTTATTCTGATGTTTGGTAATTCAATGTTACTGACATCATATTATGCTGCATCTTTAGTAGTTATCTCGGTAAGTTGCTTAAGAAGAATCATATGCCATGCTAAGACTGCAGTGCTGTACTGTTATATATGTATTGATGTAAAACGTGAAACTGCTGCATTACCAGACAGATGAGAAACCTTTCACGTGAAAAACAGAATTAGACCATAAAGATATCTAGTGAAAGGATAAATTCTAATTCAAGAAATCATGGATTTACACCAAAACCTCTTTGTAAGAGAAATTCAGTTAAGACTCAGCTCTTCTACTTTTATAGTTCTTTTCTTTTTATAAAAATATAAAATTTACCATGTATGCAATTTTGACTGTAAAACAGTCAATGTTTTGACTCACTCAATGAGAGTGACTGTAAAACAAGAACATGAGCAAGGAGGAGCTTCATTTAAATGCTTATTGATAGTAAATCTTCTAGTGCAGAACCAATGACTAAATCATATATAACAGTGATTTAAGACTGTTTGAAACTGTTGCCTCATACTGCTGTGTTAGTGAAATTATTCACTCAAGATTTCATCATCTCACCATTCATTGTCTTAATTTTTCTTTAAATAGGAAAAAACTCACAACCTCTTTCAGTTTTGTATCATTCCTCATAAAGGATTTATGTACCTAAGAAATAGGAGATAAAGTGTTGTGAACAGATCGTATTTAGCTTACTGCAAATCGTCTTAATTTCTGATTCTTTTTGTCGTTTGTTTATACTTTGTTGATCAGCAAATGTGTGGCAATTTCTCAGTTATGTTAACAGTAAACAGCCTTGGCTGCATATTTGCTGTAGTACAGTTTGCTTGTTATGAATCTATTCTAGTTTTTTGTAGAAGCTCTTGTAATTATGTACTAAGTACAGGTTGAGTTCTCAACCTGTTGAGTTCCTTCCCTGTTTTCTGCTTTGAAAAATGTATTTGTTGTTTGTGTGTTATTTGGATGCTTTTATTGGCCTCAGTCTCACATATGGACTGGATTTCCAGAAGCTTTTAATTACACTGTTCATCAAATTAGCCTAAAATGGGTCTTACTTGTGTCATAAAATGAACATATTGAGAAACAGAAAAGAGTGACTCTTACTGCCCGCCATGCTCTGTTGCCTTACTTGAAAATTGTTTATTTTGCTGCCAGTAATTTATTTATTGCTTCAATTTTTTGTCATTCACAGAAGACTACAGAACTCAGTTTCCCATAGTTTTGATTTAAAGAAGCTTAGAACTGAATAATACAGAATCTCCTCATTCATACAGGAGAAAAGTACTCTTCCATTAATTGTACTTGAACTGCAGTAAGAGTTTTTATGTTGGCAAGTTTTGCCAGTGCAGGGTGAAATCATACTATATATATTCATATCTTAAGTTGTGTTAATTATGGAAGATTTTTTAATGAATAAATATATTATGCAATAGGCTTATGAAAAAGAAAAACTTGGTGTTGTTACTATGTTACCTAAAAATGTGCATTTTTTTTTTTATTAGGGAATTCTTGAATGGAGTCCAAAAGTCTTGAAAAGGCGTAAAAGAGAAGTCTATGTATGGGTAAGGAATTTTGTATATTTTGAATTTCAGAGAAAAACTATGACTTTTGTTTGTTTGTTTTTGTCAAATACAGAAACAACTTCTGGTTTCGTTTGTAATAATTGAAAATCAAGTAATGTAGCAGAACTACTGTCTTTAATAAAATTGTCAATGTTCCCAGCAATTAGTCTTGAATTCCTGAAGAAATAAAGGGAGCATAAAAACACATTTATATCAGAAAGCTGAAATAGCCTTTAAATGGCAGCACGTTTTATTTTAAATTGCCAACTTAATCTGTTTACAAAATCTAAGATCTGCATGGAAATCCTTTTAAAGTAAAGGTCAATTTAGAAAAAGCAAGTAAAAGTCTGAGAGTGCTTGCAGAAATGGAGATTAAGGTACTGCATTAGATATTCACTAAAATGTGGATATCTATATAACTTTCTAAGGATATTTTTATGACAGCAGCAAACATCTTAAAATTACATAGGGAAGCAAGTCAGAGTGAAACACTATGGGGTGTGTGGGTGAGGCTGGAGGGTAGTAGAAGTCATGCCCAAACAGGGAGAATGCTCCCAAAACTATTATGATTAAAATGTAACACTGTAGAAAACATGAGAAGCGAATGCTGCTTAAGACATAACATTAACATGTAAAAACACCTGAAATGGGAGCCTACCAAGACTATGCCTTACTTAAGACAGGCATTCTTATTAAATGAAGGGTAAGCTGTTAGCAAAACTGGATGAAATTCATACAGTTATTATAAAGGAATTAGAATAGGAAGGAATTAAAATATTTATAGCAAACTGCAGTGCACGCATACATGCCTGGCTGTCGTTCCAAGGAAAATCAGAGTGTAGGCAAATTTCATGTCAGTTTTCTGAAATGGAGATTCAAGGCACTTGTGGAACAGCAAACTCTAATAAATCTGGATTTTGTAAAAGAATAAAAACTTGTACAATTAGGAAGGTGTTAAGCCATATGTATGTGCAGCATAACGAAAGACATCCAGTGCAGCCTTTGTGGAAGGAAGTCATGCCTTGCAAAAGTGTTTGACTTCTCTGAAGGATGTAGATAAGGGTGTGTGGGTGAATGTAATGTACATAAATTTCAGGAACTTTTTGAGAAGCTGTCTAACTGGAAATTATAAGAAATTAAACTCCATGAGATAAAATATGAATGTTAGAAGGTCAGAAACAAAGGGTGGGATTAAATGGTAAGTTTTCAAAAGACCACCACGACCCTAAAAGTGTATATAAAATAATTGATCCCAAATAAGGTGCTACCATTCAGCAGAGAAATCTCAGTATTCTTACACAAAATTCTCTGAACACACCAATTCGTTACTGAGCAGGCACCAAAAAGGAAAATACTTGATGGAAATCACAGAGAAGGACCTGTAGAGAAAGCAGAATTTCTTTTTTTTATTTTGTAAATTCATATGTAACATTGTAAATACTGTGTGTAGTCTCAGTCATTGTGTCTTACCTAAAAAAAATTTCAAAAACTAGAATGCCTTCCCCCAAAATCTGTTACCTTTAAGTAGAGTATGAAGATAATTATTAATGTAGATTCACCAAATAGCTTAGATTTTGAAATGTGTTAGAATTCTACATCCTGTAAAATAAAGGTAAATATGACAAAACCAGTGAATAAAAGTAGAATATAATTATAGTGGTTTTAGTGCCCCTTTTACTAGGAGCAATAAGCTTATAAGGAATAAGAAAGTTACTGCAAAAGAAAAAAACCCAGAGGCATTCAGTAAAGGATTAAGATACTCCTAGATATTTAGGTTTCTTGGCAGCCATTAAATGAGCCCATCATCACATAAAAACCCTGGTTACAGTAGGGCAAAGATCAGGTTTTTGTTGCATTCTCTCTGAAAGCATCTGCTGTGAGTCCCAAATACAAGATACTGAGACAGGTTGTTCTATTCAGTTGATCCAGTTTTGTAAAGAATTAGCTAGATTAAGCTACACTGCCAAGAATTTAACCCTCCTGGTACAGGAATAAACTTGGTACAAAACTGAAAGTAGTAACTGTACATATTTTGCTTACATTTCCATCAACTTCTAACCTCACATCATCTTGAGACGGTGCTATAAATCAGCAAATTCCTCCAAAGAGATTTGAATTACCAGGCTAGCACAACCTGATAATATGGAGCAGCTCTTGTCCAAAAACAATCCCTATACACTGATGTGTGCAAAACAGATGGAACAGACAGTGAGGCTGCCCCTGTTTATGACTCTGCTACAATGTTGTATGCAGCGGTACAGCTATAGTGTAAATCAGTTGTTATTTCAGCTGTAACATAGGAGAGTTTATAAGTGGTAGCTACATTTAAGAAGCCTTTTAAAAATTAAAAAAATTATAAAAGTTAAAGACATCCATTTCATTCTAAATATATTTTTCAAGGTCATTGAAGGATGTGCCTGGTTATTTGGGACAGTCACCTTGAAATACCTGACTTCTCTTGTGTTTGGAATAGCTGATGATGTAAGTCCTCAGAGTATCTGTTTGCTGTCTTTCAAAAATTTTATCATTCCTAATATTTGATTCTGACACCTTACTGATAGACTTTTCTAAATTTCCAGAGTTTGTTTTTCAGAAGTGGGAGAGAGATTGTATATTTGCTTTTTCTTTCATTATGTATTATCACTTTGAGACGTTATTACCAAAATTTGTGAAAACACAAATATCTTTACTTTTGTCTTAGTGAATGCTCTATGAGTTTGTTTTTAAATGTGGATTTATAGGGCTATGTTTGTCTTGGGTATCTTCTACCTACACCTTTATTTACTCAGTTTGTTGGTTCACTTTTCTCTGAAACTAATTTTCAGGAGAATTTTGAAATGCTTGTTGTAATAAGTACAGTTTTTGCTGTATTTCAGCCCCTTTATTCTATTGTTAAAAACCTGTCTGCAGATGTGTATCTAGGGGTAAAAGATAGGAAGTTCATGCCTTAAAATATGACTGTGCAAAATCATACTCTTGTTGAATACAATCACAATGGTAAGACCCTTTTTTCTGCTGTTTTCTGCTTTTTATTTAACACCATACAGTCTGTGTTAGACTCAAAAATGTTATTTAATACACTGGAAGTAGATTTTTGGTGCTCTTGTAACAATACTGTTATTGGTATACAGTATACAAGTATACAGAACAAGTGGTATAAACTTGTTCTAATTCAAAATATTTCTCAATACAATACAGTTTCTCATATTTTTATTACTTTGTTGTGGAAAACAGGACAGTTTTTGCTTACTACAGTTTCCTGTGTATCCTACCAGGCTCATATAGGAAATATATTGAAATCTAAATTTATTGGCTACAAGGATTTTGATACATTAATGTATACCTGTGCTGCCGAGTTTGACTTCATGGAAAAAGAGGTAATTTGGTCAAGATATGTGGTTGTGGGAGGGGGAACTTCTTGCTTTATCTTTATTTGTAACTTAAAACATTTGAGAACCACACCTCCTCCTGCCATCATAAGTTCAAGTACATACTTGTGAAAGGAGAAATTAATGAACTAAACCTAAATTTAATTGGGTTTATTGCATTTAAATGAACCTAAACCAAAGCAGTGTTTTGATATTAGATCTAAGAAATGTGCTTGCTTGAATGAAAGAAGTGCTTCCTCAGGATTAAATGAAAGGTTGCAGTTCTGCAAGCAAGAGTTTATGGGGCTCTCAGTACCTGGTTTTGAGTATGTGGAAAATGTACTGGGAGCTGCAAGGGCTTTATATGGTAGATTTAGACTACAGAACAGCATTGAAGGTTCATAATGTGTGTGGCATTAATAGCCTTTTTAATTTATCAGTGCCTAGATATGCATTTAGAATGTTTATAGGTTAGTCAACTCATCGTGCTCAAATTCAGATGGGATACAGTCTATTTTTCATCTTTGGATGGCTTGCCAAGAACTGGAAATAATTTACTGATGACTCTAGTATTGTGTCTCTAGTATGATTGCTGGGTGGAGTTTACATTTACATTTTACTCCAGGAAGATCTCCTTACATTAATTTCTTTAAAATGGTGATTGAAATAATTACAGATGAAGGAAAGCAATTCATGCATTTGATTTCCATTTTAGACTCCAGTAAGATACACAAAGACTCTGCTATTACCAGTTGTTCTGGTGGTTTTTGGGGTAATCATCAAAAGGGTAAGTGATTGATTTAGTGAGTCACCTTTACCTTGAACTTACATTTCTTTTTTTTGAAGGGATTGCTGTTTGTTTGTTTGTTTCTTTGTTTGTTTGTTTGAGATGGGAAGAAATTGATGTGGTGGGTTAACCTTTGCTGACTGTCAGGTGCTTGCCAAGCCATGCTGGCCTTCCCTACCCTCAGTAGGATGGGAAAGAAGAGTAGAAAAATCTCATGGGTCAAGTACAAAGGCCTGACTCTTATTCACTGTCATGAGCAAAACAGACTTGAATTGAGGAACATGAATTTAATTTTTTGTGAATTAAAAATAAGAGTAGGACTGCAAGAAGCAAAACCAAAACTAAAACCATCTTCTCCTCAATGGGTCCCTTCCATAGGCTGCAGTTCTTTTAAGAACTGGGTCAGCATAAGGCCTTTCCATGGGGTACAGTTCTTCAGAAACAGACTGCTCCAGCATGAGTCCCCTACAGGTTGCAGCTCCTGCTAGAAAACCTTCTCCTTTGGGGGCTCTTGTCCACAAGCTGCAGTTCCTGTCAGGAGCTTTTTCTTTTGTGGGCTCTCTGTGGGTTGCAGCCTCCTTCAAGGCATGTGCACTTGCTCTGGCATGGGGTCCTGCACAGGTCTGAGGTGAATTTCCATGTGCTCCACCATAATCTTTCATGGACCTCCTTTCAGGGAAATAAAAAAGCCATCACTGTGGTGTACTCCAAAAGCTGCAATGTCATGGTCTCATGGAGCACCTCCTCCTGCTCCTTCACTGACTTTGGTGACTTCAGGGTCGTTTCACTCCCTATTTCCTTACTGCTCTCTCTTAAACCTGCTGCAGAGTTATCTTTTTGTAAACATGCTATCAATAGGGGCCTCACCAGTGTTGCTGATGAGTTCAGCTTTGGCCAGTGGTAGATCTGGTTTGAAGCTGTCTGGAACTGGCGGTCTCTGACATGGGGGCAGCCCCTGGTCTCTTCTCACAGAAGCCGCCCCTGCAGTGCTCCTGCTACTGAAACCTTGGCATGTAAACCCAGTACAGTCACAAAAAATACAGGTTTTCATAAACATGTATTTAAAATTCTGTATTCTCTTTACAAAGATTTTCTGCAAAGGTCCATTCCTGAGTCAGTGATAAAACTTGATGTTAAGCACCAGAAAAAATTCTGTTATTTAATTGACGAACACTAAAACTGGAGTTTATAACTGTTTTTGTAAATTTGGTTATGTATAATTTGTGTAAAAACTTACAGTTTGCACAGGAACAGATGGGATAACTGCCTGGCTAATTAAACATCCTCTAAAGAAGTTCTAGCTAAAACATTGCATGTCTTTTATCTTAGCATTATCTCAAAAAGAGATTACCCAGGTGTAGTTTAATTTAGCAAATGTTGAAAATGCTTCAAAATGGTTTTGGAAGTATGTTCATACTTTTTGGTGTCTCTTGTTTTCTTCAGGCAATTAAATATATTCTGTGGTCCCTATCTCACACAGGCCGATACGAAAAGTAAGTATTGTTTTCTTTTTTAATGTAAAACTGATTTTTCTGCTGGAAGTTCATCTGATTTGCTATATGCTACATAATTCAGAATTCTACATTATATAAGTCCTTTTTGAAAGGTTAGTTATGTGCACTTCAGTAACTGAATAGATGTATTACAAATGGTATTTTTATATTATAACTAAAACTAAGGTTATCTGCTAAACCTGGTTTAGACATCTTAACCCATTTATGCCTAGATTTTATATATAATGATTTACTTTTGTGCTCTGTTCTTAAACCAGTATTTATGTGCCTTTTTTTCTTTTTTACTATAAATAGTGAATGCAAATACTTTTTTCCCCCATTATTTTCTTCCAGGTTATAAAGATACCTGAGTTTCATCTCATGGAAGTAATTAAAAATAAAGCTGCTAAAATCAATACTTAAGATTTCCAAATAGATATAGGGATTGAGGAAGTTAGTTACAATTTGCAATTTATTTCAAAACTTGCATAGAGGGGAAAATAATTCTGACACTTGATTTCTGCTTACTGGATTAGTTGTGTTGTCTAATGCCATTAGAGATGATTTTAAAATAAAACCAGTGCTTCTGTAGTACATAAATAATGGTGGATTTGGGTTGTTATTTTTTTCAGAGAAGAACGTTTTAACCATGGCGAGGTAAGATCCTTTTTCTGCACAATTTTGTTACAATGTTAATGCAAATACTCAGTATTGAAATGCAGGTTGCAATAGACTGATGCTGACACGTGGTTTATTTGAAGCTTGGTATTTGCATCATTATTTCCCTCATCTTAAGTTGGGTCACCAGAATAACTCTGAAATGTTGAACAAAGGAATATACTGGCTCATGGGGGTGAATTTGCAAGAGAGGAATCTTGGGCTTTTACTGTAGCTATTCCAAAAGATTCTGCAATTAGGCTGGACCATCCATTTTCCACATGCAGACTGAGAAGGAGATTGGTTCCTTTATTGGGGTTTCACATGACATATAAAATTCAAATTCTGTTTTGAGATATGCCTTAATGAATGTTGTACACATGGTTCTTTTTAGTAAAACCGTGCAAAGCAACGTAGTGTGTCCCCCTCTGGAGCCCTTGGCACAGGAAGAACATGGACCTGTTAGAGCAGGTCCAGAGGAGGTCCACAAAAACAGAGGGATAGAACACCTCTCCTATCAAGACAGGCTGAGAGGGATGGGGTTGCTCAGCCTGGAGAAGAGAAGGCTGCAGGGAGACTTTATTGGGGCCTTTCATTGCTCAAAGGGGACCTATAAGAAAGACAAGGACAACATTTTAGCAGGGCCTGTTGCAACAGGACAAGGGCTAATAACTTAAAACTGGAATCAGGTAAATTTAAGCTAGCTATAAGGAAGAAATCTTTCTACAATAAGAGTGGTGAAACACTGGGATCAGGTGGCCCAGAAAGTTGGTAGGTGTCTGACATGGTTTAACCTCAAGTTGCCTTTGAGGAGGTTTAGATTGGATATTAGGAAAAATACCCACAGTCTGTCAAGCAGTGGGATAGGCTACCCAGGGAAGGAGTTGAGTCACCATCCCTGAAAGCATTTAAAGACATGGAGATGTGGCACTGAGGTCATGGTTTAGCAATGGATTTGGCAGTGTTAGATTAATGAGTGGACTTGATCTTAGAGATTTTTTTCAAACCTAAATGATTCTATGATAATCAATCAGATAAAAGCACTGATTGCAAAAATGCCTGTGACTTAGCACAGCACTTTGACAAGTAACATAGATTAATGTTAGGAGTAGTGAGTGGCATATCTGATGCTTTTTAGAATACTAAAGCAAGCTGCCTCTGATTGTGTGATTATCAAGGATGATCTTATTTGCTTCTCTTATTCCATACTTGGGTATTTTGGGCACTAAAAAGCAGGGTCTTGTAACTTCTATGAAGAGGTTATACAAGAAATTTTACATATATAATTGACTGTTAATGTCCAAGGATTTTTTAAAAAGCTAGCTATTTCTCTAGCTCCTTTTTCTTTTATTGATAATGTTTCTCCTTCCTGTTATTCCATTTTTTAGCATACTACATGCACTTTAGATAAAAGATAACAAAATCATTATCACCATCTGAAATATTAATATCTTTACTTTGACTTGGACTCTTTCAGACAAGCTTGTCATTTAAGCTATACTGAAAAAAAAGTTGTGTGTTTAAGACAGAAAGGAAAAGTATGCAAATTTGATTCTGTGTCTTGTGGTTTCTTTTTTTTCTTTTCAGCTGATATTCCATGCATTGCAGCTTTTGGCTTACAGTGTCCTAGCAATTTTGATCATGAGACTAAAACTGTTTTTAACACCACATCTGTGTGTTATGGCTTCCTTGGTGTGTTCAAAACAGGTAAGATCTCTTTTATCCTGTAGCTATCTCAGTACTTAGAGTATTACACAGGTATTTGTCCTAAAGCAGGTTTCTCTGTCTGTAATTGCTGAATCTTAGGGTACCAGATAAAAATAAACCAGATTATATTGCCTGTCAAAAATGGTTCCATTCTCCCTTCTTCCCAAATAAAGCAAAAGGCTTGCTTTATGCAACTTGTCCAACTGCATTATTATCCAAGTTAACATACTGTATATTGAGCTTGAGCACAGGGAGACATATCTTAGATTTTGCTGTGTTTGCACACCTGTATGCCACTGCAAGCTTTTATTGACTATTAATTTTATCCAGTGTTTGTCTTTGTTTACACTGTGTTTTCACAGCTCTTCAGAGCTTATTGCCTTGCATATTTTTTGTCTATTAATTCTTTCTAGAAGTTTTGTTTGAAGTCTTCCATGTTGAAAACATTTCTGTCCTAAAAATCAAAACTCATATGCCTGAGATTTAATCTTTGTACTTTGAAATCATCTATAACACCAAATGTTACTAGATTTCCTCCAGATATAAAAGGTCTTAGAATAGGCTTTCCATGTTCCATTATCTGTGTTTTTGAGAACTGAACGTGATTAAATCTCTACTTAAATAGCTGTTTTAGAAGCTTTGAACATGTAGCAAAAGTAGGGTAAGTAGTCCTTTGTCTGGAAAGCAGGCAGGGAGGTGGATAGAAAACTGTCTGAACAGCTGGGCCCAGAGAGTGCTGATCAGCAGTGCCAAGTCTGGTTGAAGGCCAGTAACCTGAGGGGCCAGTGCTGGGCCCAAGACTATTCAGTGTTTTTGTTAATGGACTGAATGGTGGGGCAGAGTGAAGCCACAGCAAGTTTGCTGATGGTACAAAACTGGGAGGAATGGCAAGATCTTTCACGTGGTGTCCAGTGACAGGACCAGAGGCGATGGGTGCATGCTGAAACACAGGCAGTTCCCTCTGAACATGTGGAAACTTTCTCATTGTGAGGGTGATAAGCACTGACACAGGTTGCCCAGGGAGGTGGTGGGATGTCCATCCTTAGAGGTATTCAGAAGCTGTCTGGACATGGACCTGGGCACTTGGCTCTGCATGACCATGCTCAAGCAGCATGGCTGGATCTTCAGGGGTCCCTGTCACCCTGCACTGCACTGTGACTTCATAGAAAGTGTCTAAAGCGGAATTAGGGTGCTACGGTGAAGGAAGTTCCTGTCTGTGAAACAGCTGATACCTGTGTCAAACAACTAGAAGATGAGTGAATGAGACAGATTTATGCAAAGAGGAGAAAGCTATCTCGTGTTATGCCAGCTGAACAAATAATTGTTTTCCAGAAAACTGAATTGCTTCCTGAATGATCTTTAGAGAAGAGTAGTTCTTTATAACATTGGACAGGTTACACAGTATCAGTCTGCTGAAATGTGCTCATTCCGTTCTTGATGCCCTATTTATTTGGCCTGGGTGAAAGTGCTGTGTGTTTGTCAACATCAAATGAATCTGTACAGGTAAAATAGAAAATGCTAACAAATCATCAAAACCTCTTTCTTTAGCCACCTTGTAATTGAGTATTGGAACTTAGGAATTTCCTCTACATACTCACTATTCTGGAATATTCACAGGCATTTGATTTTCCATCTCCTAGTTGTTCTTAAAATGCTGGCATCCTTTGAGGTGGTCTGGTTGCTTAAGCAATAGCAGTTGGCACTAGTTATTTTTCTATGTGAACTTTCATAAGGTGTTTCTGAATAATTTGAAATGAAGCTGCTTTTCAAAAGTCAGAAAAGCAAAAAGAAAAAATGTTCTTTTAACATGCAATTTCTAGATAACAATTACAGTTTAATTCAATTCTGTCCAAAGTTGATTTGTTCCTTGTTCTTTTTTTAACTGTGTGTTTCTTGATGGGCTTTTCTGCCCTGTTGGTTGTGGTAGTAGTAGAGTTTTGTAGTGAAGTTCAAAAGTAAAAGTGTTTATATATTTTGTGCTACTGTAAAATCTATACTGAATTTTTTTAGCTGCATGGAATTTTTTTTTTTTTAAAGCACCTGAGTAATAGCATTTCAGTAGTTCTTCCTGGATTGTTGTGGGTCTTTAGTACTGCAGCTGAGGTCATCAGGCCAGTTAGTGAATGCTGGTGCTTTTTATAATTGTTGTGTGTTGGATCTTAGAGGAAACCATGTGTTCTGAGTGTGTAAATACTGGAAGGGAGGACAGGTTCAGAGTATTTTGTTAGTATTTTTTAATCTGCTGCTTCCAACTGCATTTTGGCCCTTTGGTTGTTCTGCTATTTCCTATTGTAGAGTGAAAGTAAGCTTCTCAGGGAGCTGCAGTTGCAGATGATAACCTGTTCTGGGAGCTGCCCCTGTTGGACCAGGTAACTCTGGTCCAGTGACTTTTCCTTCCTTCATTGCAGCATCATGGAAGCATAGTTGGCTTGAAAAAAATAGGACATGAGTGCTAGGGAAGGGCTTTAGATTGCTGCAGGTCAGACATTTATTTTGTGCAGAAGGGGATAAATGACCAGCAGCCCTATATAAAACATCCTGGGAATATCCTGGCCCTTGCTTAGGCCTTAGGAGAAGGGTTTTAGTGAGCCCAACTTCAACGGGATCAGTGTAAGTGAAAATAAAATCAATTTCCTTGACCTGTTATTAGTGAAGGTTCTCTTGCCTCTTCTCTATGTTCCTAAGTTGGTGGTGACTGATACTTATAAAAGACAAGCTGGATTTTTTCTGGTCTGACGGATATGTGCTTGCTTTAATAGGGAGAGGCTGATAATCCTCCAAGTAATACAGGACTGGCTTCAGGATGTGTCGTGGTTTGACACTGGCCCAATGCCAGGCACCCACAATGAGAGTTGCTCCCTCACCCTCCCCTGCCTCAGCTGGGCAAAGGAGGGAAAAGGAAAAAAGTTAACAACGGCTTCATCAGTGAGATAAGGAGTGGGAGAAATATTTCAAGGACTAAACAGGCTCAACTTCAGTTACAAAGTGAAATTTATTATTAACAGAGTCAGAGGAGGATAATGAGAAGTAAAATAAGCCCTTAAAACACCTTCTCCCTCCTCAGCCTCTCCTTCTTTCCCACCGACAGGGCAGGGAGACAGGGCATGGGGGTTTTGGTCAGTTCATTACTGAGATTTTCCTTCCGCTGCTCAGGGAGAGGAGTCCTTCCCCTGCTGGACCATGGGGTCCCTCCCACAGGAGACAGTTCTCTGTGAGCTGCCCCAGCATGGTTCCACTCTCACGAGCAGCAGCCACACGGCACCTGCTGCAGCGTGAGTCCCTCCCACAGGCAGACAGTTCTCCCAAAACTGCTGCAATGCGAGTCTCTCTTTCCACAGGGTGCAGTCCTCCAAGGACAGGCTGCTCCAGCCTGGAAGCAGGGCACTCTCTCTCCTCTGGGGCTCCCACTGGATCACAGCCTCCCCCAGGCATCCACCTGCTCTTGTGGGGGCACCTCTCCCATGGGCTGTGGGTGGATCTCTGCATTCCCCGTGGATCCCCGTGGGCTGCAGGGGCACAGCTGCTTCACCATGGCCTTCACCATGGCCTGCAGAGGAATCTCAGCTCTGGCACCTGGAGCACCTCCTCCCCTCCTTCTCCACTGACTTTAGTGTCTCCATGTTGTTTCCCTCACATGTCTTCACTTCCTCCTCTTCTCTGACTAGATGCAAAACCCGTGGCTGCTCTTTTGATTTTGTTCTTAAATATGTCATCACAGAGGTGTTACCAGCCTCTCTCACTGGCTCAGTTTTGGCCAGCAGCATGTCTATTTTCAGAGCCATCAGCCAGTGGCTCTGCCAGATATGGTGGGAAGCTTCCAGCATCTTTGTGGCCCCCGTGCTACCCAAAACGAGACCGTGCCAAACCAATACAGCATGATAGAGAAACAGTGGCCCATAAGGCTGTTGAGCCACCACTGAGTAGATCACTTTTAAGACTTAAGCAAGCAATAAGAAAGCCTTTTTTGTTTTGGTTCTTGTTTTGGTTGATTTGTTTGTTTTTGTAAGGCCAGGAAAATATTAAGTGGTCTTTAGTGAGCTTTTTCTATCCTAATGGCTGCTGAGGACAAGTAGTTTTTTTGAAGCTGAAAAGTCCGACTGTATGTGCTATACTTATCCAGAATTTCTTGGATGGAGGAAGATGAGAAGGGGAAGATGAGACTTATGACCAAATGATTGATTAACACTCGGTACTTTATCATTGGATAAAGTTTTACGTGTTTGAATGAAGTATAAGTTAATAAGTGACAATTTGGTTTTACAGATGCAAGAAAAATTAAGCAAATTTAAGATAGGCAGTTATCTTATTGTAATTGAGGTCAACACTATCCTTTCATCTAGTAGACCATGAAAATTTATCTGAAGTGTTAATTTATTTGGAGGATAAAAATTATTATTTGCACATAGGAAAGAAATTTTGTATGTTGTGTTCTTTCAGCCCTCTGCATGAATCCCTGCACTTTACATTTTTCTATTACCAGCAGCTTGTGGCAGCTGATGGGCAATAAAAATGATAATGTTCTTTTTCTAATAAAGAATATTTTCATTGTCTGGAATGCATTCTGATGAAAAGAAGTTACCTAATGTTGATTTTCACTGGAAAGTAATTCACTTCATAACATACTTTCAAGAAAGGTTTTTTAATGAAATAATATAAAGTAGCTGCATCTTTGCAAAGGGAGTAACTCCCTTCTTCTGTAAAATTGCATTTTAAGTGTTAGAAACCTGTGGTTGGAACCTTGAGTTCTCTTAAATTGAAGAAAGAGGCGTAATCAAATTAGGGATCCGTTCATTTTTGTCATTTAATTTACTGTTTGTGCTTCAAGTTAGATTCATATCTGCTGTTCTGTCTGTTCAGACTTTTGACCATTTGCGTCCACACATTTCCTCTTTTCCTACTGTCCTGGTGGAAATTTTGAAAACAAAATAAAATAGCTGGAGAAAGACTTAAAGTATTCGTTTGGAAAAAAACCCAAACAACCAGAACCCTTGAATTGATATAGAAAACCACATAAGGAACAGCATCCAATGAGAGAAATGTTTCTTTTGCAGAGCATATGTGTTCAACCATTCTAGGCTATTTAAGTAAACAAAATAGTGCTAAATTCAGAGACTTTGGACATGAATGAGGTTTTATAAAAGTGTGACAGTAATGTAATTTTCTTTGATTTTAAAAGCTGTGGAACTGTCAAAGTTCTAACATGTCCATGAAGTGACATTTTTGTAACGGTTGGTAAAAAGGAGGTTTGCTCATGTAGAGCAGCCTACAAATGAATTCATTTCTCTTCATCCTTTCAGATCCACACAGTAGTCAGGCCTGTTTGGGATATTAACTTTCCCTGGATAGTATTGCTGTTCTTCTCAGACTGTTTATTGAGACTTGAGGGATGAGAGTAGAATACACTGTATTTTTGAGAGGTGGCTGGAGAATTTTAATAATCTGAGGTAGTTTGTGGTTAGTTTATAAGAAAGATAACACTCACTACCTAATTGGTGTAGTCAGCCTAGTGGGAGCTTCTACTGAAAGACTTGATTTTATTGTTTCATGCTTTAATTAAAAAAAAACCAGGTAATAGTACTATGAATGAAATTTATTTATTTAGTGCAGGTTTGATATTTTTGAAGTGTGAAGCCTTCTAATTAAAAATAGCTTGGGAAAAAGTGTAATTTATACTTTCTTATTTAAGTTTCAGTTCAAATGTGGATGAAATAAAGTGTTCCTGCTCAAACTAACCCTCAACACAGCAAATTTAATACTACTTTTTTTTTAACTGCCCATTTTTTATGTGTATATGAATATTTGTTTAGAGCCTCCAGCAAATTGTCTTTAGGAAACAAGGCAAGTGCCAGTTCAAGAAAGGAAAGAGTAGGATATAAAGCAGCATTAAACATACTATCCTCAAAGTCTGTTTTTCTAATATGTTTCAGAAGTTTGCGGTACAGTCTCTAATCTGTATACTACAGAAAAAAACTCTAGATGTAAATATGAGATAAAATACTGTAAAAGTCCAGCTACCTTTATTGAATCATTTTTATTTGCAGGTTTTGACATTTGAGCTACAACTTTATAAGTTCACATTATTGGAATTTTTAAAATTCTTTTTTTATTTATTTGGAATTGCAAATGTAATGTGCAATATTTGCTAAACATGAATAATACTTAGGAATTATATTCTGAAATATAATATGCATTGTGTACATTATATTCTGAATTATAATACTATGAATTATAATCTGAAGTTTAGTGGAGAAGAAATAGCAGAGATGTTTTGTATTGCAATATATGTTAGGTTCCTCATAGAGAAATAAGAATGAATTATTCTGCATGTAACATTACAGAATTGTTGTCTAGGAATTAATTGATTCTTGCATTTCAGTTGTTTGGATGGCTCTTCTATAAAATCCAGCCCAAAACATTGGTCTTTGCTATTTTAGCATTGATGACAATAGAGGGATCTGCAAACCTTCGAACTCAGTGGAATATCATGGGAGAATTTAGCAATTTGCCACAGGAAGAACTTTTAGAGTGGATAAAAGTCAATACCAGACAAGGTAAACTATTTATTAATGTAGGATGTCACCATTTATTGTGAGGTCGAACCATGGAACCTGTCACAAATGACTGCAGAGCTGTTGCTTCTATCTTTGGCTCTGGCATGTCTACTTGTCCACATAAAAGCTATGTCCAATGAAAAAAAGCACCAAAAGCTGGCTTTGTTAGACTCCAGGCTACTGATCTGGAGGTTCTAACCACTGGTGGAGTATTTTCAACAGAAGAGTCTTTGCCAAGTCCAATTAAAATAGGTTTTTACTTAAATGACTCTGGTCCTGTATGTGGGTCTGTGGTCACCATTTTGCAAGAAGAGAATTAAAAATGCCTCTGTGTGTTGTTGGCTGCATCCCTCCTTTTCCTAAAATGTGTCAGAAAACTGGTTGGAAACAATGTAGTTGCCTTTTTAGAAGGAAAATACATTAAAGCTGTAGTGGATCAAGATTTTATTGCCCATTTAACACTGGTAAAAGAAGTGACAAATAAAAGCGTGTTGTTATAATGAGTATGTTATTCTACCAAATCAAAAAAAAATAAAATGCATTAAATCTCCATTCTTAGATGCTTAGTTATCTAATGGCTTATATTCAAAGTTAAAAAAACCCCTCCAAACTAAAACACTGATTTTCTTTTAAAAATGAGTACCCTATCCTCTTCATGGTTTTTCTACAGGATTACTGTTCAGGTATTTGAATTGCTTCTCTAACTGTTTGATTCCTTGTTTCAAAAATGCCTTTGATTGTGTATTTCAGATGCAGTTTTTGCAGGAGCAATGCCTACAATGGCAAGTGTTAAATTGTCTACACTTCGTCCTATTGTAAATCATCCTCACTATGAAGATGCAGGATTAAGGTAAATTTTGCAGTTGAGGTTTTTATTTGCATCTGCTATTGATTCTCGTAATGTTTGTAATACACGGTAGGAATGGCTTTGTGTTGTATTGTAAAATTTGTTAAAACCTCATAGAACTGGATTTGTTATTTCAGTCAGATTGAAAGCACATGCATTATTTCCTGAGGATTTGTGTTCGTCAGAAAGGATATACTCTAGGGACAGATAGGACTTCAAACTTAAATACAAGAAAATGAGAATTAAGTTAAGGAATCGGATTTCTCTGTACAATTATATCCTTTCTTCATTCCAGTTACTCCTGACATTGTAGAGAGATATAATTTTTTTTTCCTAGATAGCCAGGGTATTTATTTCTATTAGCTTGACAGCTTGGCTGTCATTTTTGGTGATAAATGGTCAATTATTGAAGCCAAAATTTTGTAGTGGAGTTACTAAGATTTGTACACTTGTTTTCAAAATCAGGATATTTGCCTAGATTGAAATTGATTTATCTGAAAAGGTCATGAATTTCTTTTACTAAATTTAATAGTGTAGCATTTTTTGTTAATTTGGTGGAACTGCCTTAAAGAAATCCAACACAAGAAGAAAGAAGCAAGCTAGAGAGGGATGAAAGAGAAAGGGCAGGGTTTCATTTTGCATGCCTTATGTCTTTAGTTCTCTGCCTGGCATTAACTGTCTTTAACTTTTGCTCAGCCCTGAACTGGTCAGACAGTGAGACTTGGATGATCACTATAGGTCCCTTTCAACTGAAATGTTCTGTCCTAGTTACAAAACCATGGGACAGGGCATGTTGGGGAAAAATAAGGTATAGGCAATACCCATATTAAGTATCAGAAAATAAATGGACTTTTAAGAGCATCATGCTTTGCACATTCAGAGGAGGATGTTACTGGATGTGATATGGACTGGCCTGGTTTGGAGGGACCTTGAAGGTCATCTAGTTCCGAAACAGGATCATGGTGTCCAAGGGCTGATTTTGCTTGATCACTGTAGGCGGATTCCAGGCCTTCTGCTCTGCACTTCAAAATGTCCCAGCAAGGGCAGTTTGACCATAGTGGCACACAGTGATGGGGATCTTAGGAGGAGAGACTCGGCAGATTCCTCCTGATCACCCCAGTCTAAGGGAGGTCCTTTCTAGCCTTGAGTATTACATAGGGAATGCATTGCTTTGACATCTTTACACTTTCAGTTCACAGTAACCATGGGTCTTGTTACAAAGTTGTCTCCTGCTACGTAAGAACCAAAGGCCGTATAACTTGTTCTTGGAATCATTATATTTGTGAAGGCGTAGTCATGCTTAAACAAATGGCACTATTAATGTAAACTTTGCTTTAGCATAGTTACCTTGTGAAATAAAAAAGCCTTCCTCTCCAGTCTAAGGTTAAAGCTTACATTTTCATGCTCTATTGCAGCTAACCCTTAGATTTTTCTTTTTGAAGGGCCAGAACTAAAATAGTGTATTCCATGTACAGTCGAAAACCTGCAAGCCAAGTAAAAAGAGATTTGATAAAACTAGGAGTGAATTACTACATCCTTGAAGAGTCATTGTGTGTAAGCAGAAAAAAGTAAGTAATCTCCCTCTTTCTCACAAGAATGATACACCCCTCAAATATGTAGTCTAAGATTCATATCAAGTTTTGGAATGTTGAATTGTGCTTTCTTTATTAAGTGTGTCCAAAATACATGTTTGTCCAGCATCTGTAGCTAGTAATTGATATAATTGACTTTATCCTCATTAGCAACCCTGTGTTCTTTGTGTGAACCTGTGTTGTGTGGGTTTTTAAACTTCATTGGAAAACACTGAAGGAAAGAAGTCATTACAAAGAAAGAAGTAATTGTTCTCTGATGGCGAGAACAGATGTGTGTATTATGAAAGCATAGAATGAATAAAAGGTGCAGAATAAAAGATTGTTGGAGCACCAAAATGTTATGACCACTAATAGTTACTAAAAATTTTGTCACATTTAAGGCGTTCTTCAGAAAGAGCTATGCTTTTTCTTCCCCCTCCTCCCCCCCTTGGTTTCCTCTTTCTGTCCTCCAGAACACAATTTTTATATATTTTATTTTCATTCAGAATAAAATTAAATGTATCTGTTCAATTTCTTTGCTATTATCTTTGATAAAATTAGAAAATTCTCAGCTACAATAACTTTGAAAGGCAGCTGTACAGGGAATTGATGTTGGCTATGATCTTTTATAAAAAGTAAGGAGTCACTACTTTTTAAAGGTGTTTTATTTCCTGAATTTTCTTTAGGAATGTTAGCAATATGTATGCCACCCTCCATTTTATATGAAGATTTAAGGATCTCTAGTAATGTATAATGTGTTGCATAATTTGCGCAGTTTTATGTGCTTCTTCCTCCAAATTAATTCTTTATTAATTATGTACCCACAAGAGCCAGATGCATTTTACACATTCTCAATACTATTTTTAAATTACTACTATATTTATTGATTTTGTAATCTGATCATTTTCCTGTTATAAAGACAAACTTTAAAAAATACAGATGGCACAATCAAGTATTCATGGGGCTCTATGAAGCAAGCCTCATGAGTTTTTTATGGCATTTCTTCATTTCTCTTTTCGTATTCCTATTTTTTAGGCCTGGCTGCAGTATGCCTGAAATTTGGGATGTCGAAGATCCTGCTAATAGAGGAAAAATTCCTTTATGTACCCTTATGAGCAAGGATTCCAGGCCATATTTCATCACAGTATTTGAAAATAGCAATTACAGAGTCTTGAAGATTCCAAAGGAATAACATTTCAATGCAATGAAGCATCAGTCTTTCAAATCTTTAAACTAGTAACTGTAAGAATTCTAAGTCAGAAATACCTTTTTTACTAGACTTAAAATGGAAAAATGTGTATTTTATTTTTTACCATTTTAAGTGAATTCTGATTATAGAAATATCTTAAACCTAACAGTTTGGATTTCTATTTCAGGGTCAGTCCCTTGAGATTTGCTATGCAAATGATTATATGTTTGCACATTTTATTTAACACTGATCCAAAAAGAGCTAAAAGTAGCTATGGAAAAGTTCATAGGTGGACTTGAAACTTCATTTTTTTGGTGCATGTTATTGGAATCCTATTGATATTAAAAAAGAAGACTAATAAGGATAATATTTGCAGTAAGCAATAGTTTAGCTTCTCAGTGTCCAAGGGTTTTTAGCATTCTTATGCATTCAGAATAAGCTGGCATAATATACATGAAATTTTTAAGGGAAAATGCTTTATTCAGGAAAAATCTGTCATAGCCTTAGAAAGATACTAAAGTAAATCCTTCACTGCCTTAACTAGACCTTCAGCGCCTAACTTGATAGGAAATTACTTTCAAAATTTAATGCCCTTTTTCCTTTCCCCATATGTTAGATCCTGCCTGGACTTTTTCATCAGCATTAAAGAAAAATGAAATTTATCCCAGTTGTGCTATGGGTGTAGTCAGTTGTGTGGGTATAATTGCTCCATCATTATTAGACTGGTTCTGCTGTTCTTCTGTCATCTTGATGTCTGCCAGTATTATAATTAGATAATAGAGAACTCACTTTCCAAGATACCCAGTGCAAGGACACCCTTTAGTCGTTTAAATGACTTGGTAGAATTTTTGTATGTTTATTGCCATTGGGAGCTATCACAGTAATTGGGATTCTATGGCATTGTAAGACTTCTAAGGTCTGATGTTTCGCCGTGTATCATTCATAGTTTGGATTTGTTTCAACTCAGTTTTTTTGTTCACATCAGTCAATTGGTATGACTGGTCTTGTTAGCCCTAATAGCATCTGGTGATCCTGGATGTTATAGGGACACCATCCATCACGCCTGTAACAGTGTCAGTTAAATGGGAACCTGTGATAAAGTAGTAGTATAACAACTGATCAGTATTCTAAAACGTCCTATTTTTTTATAATCTGTTTTATTGAGAGGGTGAGGGAGAATGGCTGAAAATGCATTAGCTTTTTAACTTTTACAGAATAGATTTTGGAAAAATTTCTATAAGGAAACTCACAAAAAAAGGGCTTTTGGGAAGTCACTTTTTAAAATGTTAATTGAATTCAAGGAAGCAGGAAAAAAGTCTTTATATAAACATTGTGACTAGTGTTTCGGCACAAAAAGGTACTGTATTTTTATGAAGTTTATGCCAACTGTTGACATGTACTTACGTGGTTAAATAAAAAAGAGAAAGATGGAAATTGTTCTCATGTTTCTGGTAGGTGTTACACTTCTCTTATGTCTGTTAAACTGAAGTTTAACACAGTTACCACAGCAAATACCATTGAAGCTGAACTTGTAACTAAAGAAATGCACAGAAGGGCTGCAGATGATTAAACCAAACTAACACACCTCTTTCTGGCTTCCTTTTTATTCAAAATATCAGTGCAGGATTATGTGAAAAGATTGGTGGAATGAAGAAACACTTGAAAGTTTAGGTTCAAAGATGTGCTGTAGTAAAAATGTTCATAATTTGTTGAGGAGGTGACTATTACTCAGTAAATGCAAATTTTCATTTCCAGGGATAATATGCTGTCCCTCTCTTTGAACCGCTCTGAAACCCAAATAATTATTTTCATCTTTTTGATATTAATGTGATAAAATTTAGTAATGAAAAAATATGGAGTAAAAATGCAATATATGATTGTGAGGAAGAAGTATGTGAATTCTTGAATCAAGTGTCTTATGAATTTCTTGTTATCTCAGTAATTTGCTCTCAGTTTCAAAAGAAAGAATTTTTGTTTAAATAACACAATATTTAATGCATAGGAGCACCATGTTAATATTATGCTTATCACTGCAACCTCAAACAGAAAATACAAGTTGGAGGCTTCTAGCTCTCATTGAAGTTGCTTCTCTCTTTGCAAGATCCTAATCGATAAATGTGTAACACAAGTAAGTTCAGCTTTAAATACATGCAGACCTTGAAGCAATTTAGGCACAAGACTGGAATACTTCCATACTTGAAGACAGTTTCCATTACATTTTAGTAATACTGGATCATTGTGCTGGTTTTGGCTGTGGGCTGTGTTTTGGCAGAGCCAAAGCGTACTGCCACACTGTCCGAGAAGTTGAGGGTACGTGGGAGGTTGGGAGGAGACACAGCCAGGACAGGTGACCCAGACTGATCAAAGGGACATTCCAGACCATGGCATCATGCTCAGTGTATAACGAAGTGGGGAGAGGGAGGAGGAAGGAGGGATGTTTGGAGTAATGGTGTTTGTATTCCCAAGTCACTGCTGTATTTGGTGGGGCCCTGCTCTTCCAGAGATGGCTGAACACCCGCCTGCCCATGGGATGCACTAAATTAATTCCTTGTTTTTTGCTTGTGTGTGCAGCTTTTGCTTTCTCTCTTAAACTGTCTGTACTTCAACCCATGAGTTTCCTGGCTTTTGCTCTCCTGATTCTCTCCCCAGTCCTGCTGGTGGAGGAGTGAGCAAGTGCCTGTGTGGGGTTTGGCTGCTTGCTTAAGTTAAACTATGACAATCTGCCTGATTTGTCTGTTGGAATCTGAAATATTGCTTGCTTTGCATTAAATTTCTTCAGTAGAATGGTCACAGTTACAATTTGGTATCAAACTTCAGATAATTGTGCAAGCTTAATATTCCATTTTCAGTATGGAATCTAAATGAAGCACCTTTGTGAAATGAAAGTGCTAAATCCTATTCAGTACTGCCCTACACTTCATTCTATTCATATACCATTTTAAAAAATGCTCTTTTGCCTGTTTCAGTTGAAACTGTGAGCTTGAATCAATCTCTTGAGTTTTTATGATTAAGACACGGAGTTCCAAAACACAGGACTCGTTCCAAGTGAAGAAAACTCCTTTTGCAAAAGCAGATATGTAAGGAAGAGTATAAATACGGTTGTCAGAAATCAGCATTGCTTTTCTGTATGGCTTGCAGAAGTTCTAAATATGAGAGCTGGTCAGCTGTGCAGGATTTGCTTGGGTAGCAAAACCTCTCAGTGCTATAATAAGTTCTCAGCTGTAGCTGTACAATATAAGCACTTTTATTTCAGTACAAAATCAAAGTCGAGTGTTTCAATGAACTGTTTGTAGTGTAGCTTTAAGCTGACCTTTTAGGTTGGAACAGAGTAATAGGAGGATTTACAGGGTAAGGCAGAATCTCTTCGGTAAACTGGCTTGTTTCTGATCTCATGCTGTAATTCTCCATTATTGATGTAATTCATATAATGTCTGAAAACATCAGTTGTTTGAGTGGGTTCATCATGTAATAGTTCAACAACTTTATTACTTCCTGTTACAGCATATATAGAACACTTACTGCAAATAGATCATGAGATATGGATAGAAAACACAGAGTGAATGAATAATATTGATTTCATATCTGGCTGAGGACTCAGGGAAGATCCCTGTGGCCAGTCTTACACCCTGTCAAGGTTATTAATGTTTAAATTGAGTCTTGAGTGCAAGCAGCATTTGTTTTGCCCATTTGGTAGGAAGGATGAGATTCAGTTTTTAGCCTGAAGAATATGAAAACGCTGCCTGGATCGCATTTAAAGTGATATTGAGCCTGCAACAGGAAAACCTTTCTCCTTTAAATGTTCACCTGAAAGGAGACAAATCATTCTGGTTCATTCTTTAGGCTTGACCAAGCTTATTTTTAAAGCCAGTGCACCAAATTCTTACTTCATTACTAATTCCTGTGTTCGAGCACCTGAACAGTATCATCTTCATGTTACTGAGCAACCGGTTGCTCAGCTTCTCTGACTACAAGTCCCTGGAGTGTCTCAAGATGCTGTTAGCAAACATTATTTGCAGGCAGTTTGTGTTTTGGTGTAGGTATCTCTGCCTGAGCTCTGCGAAAAAAATCCTAGCCTCTTCTGAAGTATGGGCTTTTATAGTTCAACTATTTCTGAAAATCCTGCTTTTTTCCTTGGCTTAAGCAAGGTAGCAAAGCCTGAAAATAGCCCAGAGTAGGATGCCTCCTATTTTTTTTTTCCTAAATTAGCTTTATGGTGGTGTATGAATTGCTGTCTTGCTTTTATTTGGAATGTTAAAATGTAATGCATCTATAGTTGGAGAAGTTTATTTTCCACTGCTTATTAAAAAATTTTTGAAAAAGCTAAAGTTAGAATCAAGCTTAGTAAATGCATTTTGTAGAATGCATAAAAGTAGAAAATTTTACATTCCTGGAGTATTTCAAAGGCCATTCAACTCAAAACACAAGTTGTATAAAAGCACTGGGTGTATATGTTTTCCTTAACCTTAATTTTCTTTATTCTAGATCCTTGCTGGGTTTAGCTGCAGTTTTCATGTTACTGGCTGTTGCATAAAGAATCTTTGATTTGATACACTTTGGGTATTTTGTGTTACTACATAATTTAATCATTAAATGGTTTGGGTTGGAATGGTTCTTAAAGACCATCCAGTTCCAACCCCCTGCCTTGAGCAAGGATACCTCCCACTAGTCCAGGTTGCTCAAAGCCTTGTCCAGCCTGACCTTGAAAAATAAAAGGAACAATTATTTTGAGAAAGAAAAAACAGTAACAAGATAATAAAAAGAAGTTGTATTCCACAACTTCTTTATTCAGAACTTTAATTTTAGAATTTACTACTTTCAATGCTTAAAACCAATGAAACTTTACTTAGCAAGTGGTGCTTACAGAATCTGTGACTAATTTTTAAGCTAATGAGGTCTTGACTGTTTACTTGAGGAACTACAGGTTTGTTTCATCCATTAGGTTTTGCCTGAAATAAAAAGATACTGTAAAAAAGCTGTTGAATTAGGAGCTTGTGACATGTATTGTCTTACTGCCTTCCTTTGAACCCTTGATGTGCAACTGAATTCGTATTTGAATTTAGAAAGAAGCCTGTCAGCACTGATGGCTTGCTTTGTAAGGTTGTCCTTACACTTAAGGAAGTAGTGAAGCAATAAAGTTCCAATTGAAATAAATTGGAAAGGATAAATATTTGCAATGTCGAGGGGCAGCTGGACTGTCAAAAGAAAACATGGTTTCAATAAAGTCAGACTTAATTTGGAATGTCTTTTTCTTTTCTTTTTCCTGTGTTCCATTTTGTTTTACTCTGTTTCTCTTCAGTTCTGGGAAATGGAATAAAACTGAACAGAATAGACTTGAGAAAAGTTATATACCTGAAACTGAGAAGATGTTTGTGTCTTCCAAAAGTGACCTGGTTTTAGTAAATGTTGTCAAAATGCTTGGCTTATGCCAATGATCAGAGCATGTGGTCTTCTGTGTGGTCTTGAGATGGTGAGTTAGGAGCTGGATTTATTTTTAGGGAGGACTACGTTGCTACTACCCTAATCAGCACATCCAGACATGGGCTTTATTGAAGAATTTTTTCAGGCTGCTGGAAATCCGCCATGACATCTTTTTTTAGGCCATAGTGGCTGGTGGTTTGACTGAGTTTCTTGAGGACTTTGATTTCATCTTAAGAGCACTTTGGACAAATGTTATATACTGTATCATGGTGCAGTCTTTTGAAAGAAGAATAACTTTGACTGATGAATGTGACTGAGTCAACGCACAGAGGAGGCACTCTGACAAAATGAGGGATTGTTGGGATTCTTAATCACTGGGAACATAATGAACAAAGCTTAGTACCTCAAAAGAGGTGAAGGAATGGCTTTTCTAAAGTTTTGAATTATTTTGTGTGCCTTCATTCTAGCATGTGTAGTCCTGGCCCGATATCCAGAAAAAAAGTATTAGTCAAGTCAGTCACTCAAGGCTACTTAAAGTGAAACTTTCACTCTAAGAGGAAGGGACAGAAACTGATATCCTACAAGTAGCTTACTCCAGGCTATGTGTATAATAGTTGTTATAAAGAGTAGTAATAGTAGTAATAACAGTAAATCTTGAAAGCATTTCAAGAAAGAAATAAACTTATTTTAAGAAGATTTCCTGATCCTCAATGATCACTGCTTCAAGCTGCCCTTTTGCTTGGGATGTAGGACTAGAGTTTGTGCATTGTTTTTTTCTGCCACATGAAAAATTGCAAAGTACTTCCTCTCTGAGGCTCCTTTTTGTGTTCTCTTTCCAAGACTGATGTTAAAGCACATTAAAACAAGTCACGGAAGAAGCAACAGGAGGATGTTGCTCTGTTGTGCTAAGCAGTTCAGTTGGAAAGCTTTTGTGAAGAGCTGTGCTTAATGAAAATGTGACCTATGCAATGCCCACTCCTGCTGTCAGTTTTTGAAACAGAAGAGGACATGTCCAGTGTGTTTAAAACCAAAAAATTGGAGTGGTCTGTGGTTGGTGATGTCGCTTTGTAGCACTATTGTTTACCAGCTTAACTCCTTGGTTTATATTGGTACAGGTGTGCTTTCTGAATTGTTTCAAATCATGGAGACCCTTGTAGCATGTGGTTGCTGTCACCTTTGCTGTCAGTGAGATGAAGCACAGGACCTCTGTTCCCTATTGCCTCACACTGAGCTTTCCCCTTCCCCCCGCCGCCTTTTTTATCCCCTTATTACCACTGTGCTTCACCTAATGCCTTTGTATTAAAAGTAATATTCCACTCTGTGACTAAAGGAATTTAAATACTGTCTGTGCAGAACAGGCAACTATGATGGAGGGTTACCTGTTCTGTGCTCCCCTATTTAAAATCCACGAATAAGTAACAACAGCGATGAACATTTTGATGCTGCTGCCACTCTGTAAATGCCTACAGTTTCTTATGGAACTTTTTTCTGCAAATTTGCGACAGGAAATTACAGAAAATACACATGAAAATTTTGCTGTACATTTCAATAAATCAGGGCAATTTCCTCTGATAAAGTGGCCAAAATGTCAGAAGATATTCTCTGACTGTTTCAGATCACACTGATCTGTTTTGGTGGGTCAGATTACATTTGTTAAGAACTAAGGATGAAGGAAGCACACAACTTTGAAATAGAATTGAGGGCAAACAGTACAGACACATTTAATCAGTTTCTGGTCTCCTGATAGGCCTTCATACTTTCTTATGTAAGGTGACTGCGTGACTGTGCACACCCTTCTCTGTTGCCATATGAGCTGATAGCAGAGGGTGCATAAGCAGAGAGACAATTTCAAGGTAAAAAGCAAAGGAACCAAGACCTCTTACTGGCTCAGCTTATTGAGTTCTCTGTATCTGTTGTTTCTGCACCATCACTGGCAGAGGTCCATTGCAGGGAATCTTTCTGGACATTGCTTGCACCCTTGGATGCAGACTCCGTAAATTAATTTCACTGACTCCTTTGTGACTGCCTGATTCACAGCTGAGAGAACAAGATGGGTAGCAGTGAGTGACCAGCAAGGTCCATGTAGGAGACACACTCAGAGCTCAAAAGGTCACGTTCTGTGCCATGGGCTGTCCCCATGGAGAGTGGTGACCTGCACAGCTGGCATGCCAGAGTTCAGGCAGGTTTCATCTGTGGCAGGTAGCACTGCCGGATGAGATACCATCCAAGTGCTACTCCAGCAACTTCAGGGATGTTGCCCTTGGTTTTAGTCTACACTTCCAGTATCCAGAAACCTATTTACTCAGGCTTTGCTTCATGAGTGGTTGGGTTCAGTCTCATCTCATGGATGAAACTTCCCTATCCACATGTGTGTTTGATTTTGGAAGGATTTATAGGAGGATAAGCTAAACTTTCCCTGAGGTAGAGATTTTCTACTTCCTCAGGATTACTGAAGTCTAAATGCACAATTTGTACAAGCTGTAATACCACCTCCCAGAACTATTCTGTGACTGAGAAAAATTGAAAGGCTGAGGAGAGACACAGCAATCACATTCAATTAGAGCAAAACATCAATAAATATGAAGGATGAACATTTGAAGAAATGAAAAGCTGATTTAACTTTGAGAGAATGGTTAATGCAAAATACAGTTATGAGAATGTTAAATACAATCTTTTTCTAAAGCCTTTCTAAGGTAAGTGATATTAAAATGGTGGAAATATTTAGTCTGGCTAAAGCTGTGTTTCCACATATGTGACAGCATAAACATGAGTGCCACTGATGAATTCATTGTCCCCCAGCCAGTTTGCATGCCAGCATGAAATTTCATGCAGTCAGGGCCATAAACCAGATCAGGAATGGGTCCAGATGAAACTCATCAGGGAAAATAAATTTATTTTTTAACATCAGCTGAGTTTGTAGTCTCACACAGCTACAGGAACCTTGAAACAACCACGGAGAAAAGGCATCAGGGAGAAATACACAGACAGTCAACCAGCTTTTTTCAGTGGCTGAGTCAAACAAGACTGATAGAAGCCTGGGATGCTGGGCCTTCAGAACAGCTGTGTCAGGCCCTACAAAAAACTCCTGAGCTCTTGCCTAAGTTCAATGAAATTTGATGGCGAGGTAGAGCTCTAATAGGGTATTTCGTACAGGTTTTGGTGAAACTGGTACACAGGAGGAAGGCAAGAGAGGTCAATCTTTCTGCACTGCAAAAGCAGCAGAACCCACCTGCCTGAGTACCTCTGCCCCAAAACACTCTTGTCTCTGTGCAGGTGTAGTGAGGACATGCAGAAAAGGGATTATTGTAGTAAAGGAGAGAAAGCTAAGGAGAGCAGGCTTTACTGTTCATAGGACTATTAATTAGGTTTTTTCCTTTGGAAAGTGCTTGTATTTCAGAGCTTTTTCCCACAGCTCTGGGCATAAGAGGCAGAGAGAGACCTTTCACTGGAAAGATGGAGATGCCTACAAAGTATCTATAAGTCATATTTGTTGCATCAGCCTGATCTTAAGATATTATTTCCGTGCTCACACTACAGACAGAAATGCCCCTCTCCTGCCTCATATCTGCAGGTTGTGCTCAAGGAGTGTATGCACATCCCTGCCCCTTTCCTGGTGGCTCCATTTGCCGCCCTTACAGAGCAGTCCCAGCCCTTCCTGAGTTAGCACAGGTGGGACCAGCACCTGCTGCAGGGAGGACCAAGAAAAGAAGGCTGTCAGAATTTTGTTTGAAGAGCTGTGGATACTCCAGCAAATCACCCTCTGGCCTACAGGGACTACAGTCCTGTTTCCAAGGGCACAACAAAAAGCCAGAGGGGGCTGCAGGTAGGTCCAGTAGGCTTGCAGGAATAAGCATCAGTACAAGCTTGGAAGGCAAAGTGTGGAGCTGAGGCATTTCTGTGAGTCTTGTAAAGTGCACAGGTTCAAGGGGACTGGCTTGGGGATCGCAAGGATGTGGAGTGTGTGTTTGTGTCTGCACTTGACCTGCAGAACCCCACAGCTCTGGAGGAAGCAGTGATGTGTGCTTCTCTAACACAGTGAGTTATTTCCCAAGGTATGGTTGAGTGGTATCTTATCCCCTTTATTATCTGCTGATAGTTTAACTAAGTCAGCCAAACTAAAGGGTGAGCAAGACTTTCCCAGTTCAGGCTCCTTCACCGATGCAAGTGGAATCTGCTGTAAAGGGCTGAGCACTTGCAGCTGTCCATGAAGTCACTAGGAAATTTGACTGGAAAGTATCAGTTTAGACCAGGTGATGCAAGACTCCTCTTCTGTGTCCATAGGGATGAAAGGATGGGTGTTGGGGACATCATTTCATTGATGTGTCTAATGCAAACTTTGGTATGATGGTAGATATGAAATAGAAATCTAAGGCAGCACGTCTGAAAAGCATGGAGTAAAGAAGGTGAGTGGCCATGCACTGAACATTTGGGATAAGATAAACTAATGAAATAGAATTAATTAGGGTAGCCTATTTCATGTGCTATATAAAGCGAATATACTTTGTGGTAGTAATTCTGTTCTATGGCATGTTATGTCCACATGCAGAAAGAATGAATAAATTAACTTTCACAAACAACCTAATTTTGGTTTGTGCTAGTTTTGAATTAACTTGGACACACTTGTGGGTTTTCCAGGGTCTAGGCATGTGCATGTGCTGTGTGGTCTGAGGGCACCCAAATGGTGGATTGCTGTTAGGCACAATGCTGGATCAGAGTTTTCATTCATGGTACCCCACACTGCTTTGTCCTCAGAGTACATTTTACCAGACAATTGTTTTGGAAAGCTTTGACAGTTCGAAGGACTGCCTGCTTTCTGAGTACAAAGCCAATGTCAGCAGCTCCACGAACCACTGTTGCTGCCAGAAAGCACAGTCTGCTGGCTCTCTGCCTCCACCCTCTCCTTTGGTTAGCTGAGGCATTCCTGCAGCTTTATGGGGGTCAGGATATAGGAACAGATCAAGGTAATACTTGGTGTTGCTGAAATTAAAGCTAATTTAAAGTCCTTGTGCAAATTATGTGTAGACATGTGCAGCCAAGAGCTGAGAGATGAAGGTGAAGGAAATATGCACTCTGGAAAACCTGTAGCAAGCCCTCTATGACACTTGCTGCATGTTACAAAGTCATACTCTAAAGCCTGAAATTGTGAAAAGCGGGGACTGGTTTTGATGTCGAAGGTGAGTATCTGTGAAAATAAGCATTGTGAGGTTGTGAATGTGTCCTGGGTAGAGAACTGACCACAGCTGAATACCTCATCAGCTCTGCTTGAGAGCTCTCTTGTTGCAAGGGGAGAAACTCCATATTAAAGCTGCAGATAGTTTTTTCCCATAATTTATAAAATGTTGGATGTTTCATGACAGTTGATCAAACTTATATTCAGATTGTTTTGATTAGGAGGAGACAGAGAGGTGCATGATAAATATGGTACATAGCCGGTCATCACCTGAGCAGTCACCAACCTGAGTGTGCACATGCAGGTGGAGGGCATGAGCTTTAATTGTAGGGTGAGGTTGTATCTGTGTCTGAGATACCCTGTCTAAGGTAAAGATTTCTGTTATTTTTATTTTGCATCCCCCGTAGTTTCCTCAGATATACAGAGAAGAAAACAAATGTGTGACATGTAAAGGAAAGACTTAGACTGCAGGAATGGCTAAAAAGGGGGAGAACAACATTATGCCATCTCATGTGATGTCAACAGCTAACACTGACATAGGTATAAAAATCCAGAACAAAATGTAAAGTGACTGAACTGTGCCAAATATGAGAGGAGAAAATTTCCGGTCTTCAGCTCAAATAGCCAGAGATTTGGAGAGAAGTCAGGAGATAATTGCTAGGAAGTATGGGAATAATAAGTCTTTTTGTTATGGTATATGGTTGTGTTGAACAAGGCAAGCAGGCTTTCTAGTGCTGTAGGTAGGTGCCACCTGTATCACCCAGAAGGACAGGTGCTGGATACAGACTGCCCACCCTGGCACTGGTCAGCTGTATCTATCCTGGGGCAAAAGTGTTTTAGAATCATAGAATCATTTCTAGGTTGAAAAAGAGCTTTAGTATCATTGAGTCCAACCGCTAATCTAGCACTGCCAAGTCCACCTTCAAAGCATGTCCTTAAGCAGCACATCTATGCCTTTTCTAAATATCTCTGGGGATGGTGACTCAACCACTTCATTGGGCAGGCTGTTCTAGCGCTTGACAGCCCTTTTGGTGGAGAAATTTTTCCTAGTATCCAATCTAAACCTCCCTAGCACAGAGCTATAAGATTTTAGCAGTTGTTGTCCCAGACACTGAAGTGCTGAAAAAATAATGACTGGTATGTTGATCATGACTCAGTACCCAGTAGCAGCCCATATGGAGTGGGACAGATCCAGTCCCCTCCTATTATGCAAAGGCCTGAAGGAATTTCTTGCACATCCAGGATACCTGGACTTAGAAGGCCTGAATTACTGTTGTCTCATTGAAAGAATGTTTATTTGCTATCAGTTTGTTGTTACCTGGCAGCACACTATAGCATCTGCTAATTGACTGGGAATGAAGTTCAGCATAGCAAGGAATTTGGAAACACTAAACTGAGGGAATGCGCGTCATCAACTTCAATCCAAGGGTACTTAGTCATGGTCCAAAGTGGCTGGGGTTTGCTTTCAGTTCAATGTTCATACGCTGTTATCTGTATAAATTCAGTATGTCAGAGCTCTAGAAAATTGCTTTTCTTGCCTTTTCATATCCTCCATATGTTTTTGCTCAGGTAACTGCAGAAACATAACTCATTTCAGTGTAAAATTTCTTATGTCAATATTTCATCCTTTGTAAGCTGTATAACTAGATGAGATGCTAATATATAAGCCAGAAAAGAATTCTCACTTTAAATGGAAATGCAAAAATAATGGAATTTTGCCATTCTGGAAATAGTTGTTTTCCTTTGGATTTAGGCTGATTTAAGCACTCTCTTTTTACAAGTGCTGGCTTACAGCTAGGGACAAGGAGTGAGCCTGAAACCTGCAGCACTGATGCTCCTTGACGTGGTGTTGTTGCCTGTGTACAAATAAGGACGGGGTGGGTAAAGGGCTGGGAGCACATCGACTCTGCAGGCAGGGATTTAAAGATTGTAGCTGACATAAAAGCAGAGGCGTAAAGCTTTCATCTCAATAGCTCAAATGACAAAGGCAAAGTAGCTGCAGCAGGGCTGGCCCTGAATATTTAGGCAGATATGCCTCTGAGTTGCAGCGGTCTTGGTATCCTGCCCGGTCAGATGAAAAGCCACCTCGTGTGCATCTGTACAGCAGTTTTTGCATCCCTAACACTGCTCTGAGCAGAGAGATGCCCAGGCATCGCTAAGGGGCCCTCACCTCCTGCAGCCCAGAGAACAGCTGGCGACACTGCAGGAGCGTGGGGCTCTTGTCTGAATTGTGAGGGGGCTGGGAAGCACAGCCCTGGTTCCTACCTCCAGACAAGTATATTTCTAACAAGATAAAGAAACAGCCTTAGAGCCTTGCAGCAAGCTCAGTGTGGTGTAAATTCTTGAGGCAATGCAAGTAAAGAGGAATTCAAAGTGTAGTTAAAGGTCATGAACTTTGCTTTCAGTACTACAGTAAAATAGAATTAAAAAGAGGCATATAAATAACAAATATATGCGTCTTGATGAATATAACGGCATTTTGAAAAGGACAAAGGATTCCCCTGAATAATATTTAAACTTTCATGTTGCAAATTGTTTGAATGAATAAAAATGGCATTTTTAGAAGGTCAAAAATTGCTTCATAAAGGTATCTAATCTTTGAAGTTCAGTAAAGAGATCTGCTTTTTACGGCTGTGCTTCTGCTCATGTTGCTCTGGACTCACTTCCAGCTGAGGAAGCTGAGCTGTGATGGAACTAACCCTCTTGCTCTGTGGATTAAGATGCATCTGTCTGGACAGTGGCCCTTTCTGGATGCTTTTCATTAATGCCAGTGACTGTGTGAACTCAACAAACCTCTAGGAAAGTCCATCCACGCCCCAGAGAAAGCTGGGGATGAAATTCAGAGCATTCTGTGCAAATCACAGACTACGTGGCAGAGCAAAAATAGCTCCTGGCAGAGGAGGCTGATAGGATTTTCTGTAGATGTGTGGTTGGCACCATTTTCCTTCAGCCCTGCATGGAGCCTCTTAGTGAGCTGCCTGAAGTGTCCCTGCTCTTGCTTTTGTGCTTCTACTCTCAGACTAGCAAGATAGGGGATTTCCTCACTTTCTGGGAGATGTTTAGCCGTGGGTATAGAGTGTGCTGTGGATGGGGGGCTGGATGGGTGCAGGAGAAGCAGGGGCTCCCGCAGGGCAGACAACTCGGTGTCTGGTACCTGGTACCAATGGACTGAACTTGCATTTTGGTGCTTAGCCTGTCTCCATTCAAACACACACCTAAACGTGGTTTTGGTGCCAGTGGCGTTACAGACAATGCTGTTAATTTCGTGCCACCATATCAAAGGAGTGTCCCTGCTCTTAAACCTTATCCCCCTGAAGCAAAAGTCCCAGGGAATGCAGGAAGATCGGTTGGAGAGATGGTAGCATGACCTTTTGTGGAAAGGGTAATTGGTAGGATAATGTTGCATTTTTAAGTACTCGTCTGAATTAGAGCTCTGCTGGTGCTGCATTGATCCAATGTATGGAAGGGCAGTGTCTGGCTCACTTTGAAAAATGCAGGCAGCAAGGAGCAATGTTGTCCTCTTGGAAATGTGCTCATGATCCTTCCTCTTTTCCCTCCTTGCCTGACAGATGAGGAGAGCAGGTGAGCAGGGGTTAAACCACATTGCCATCGTTTGTACTGGGTTAAACAAGGGTTGAGGGAGTTTTGAGCTGCCAAACTCAAACTCGGAGTTTCCCATCTGGGAGGGGAATGTGGCACAGATCCAAATCGTCCGGGGTCTCACCTCCCCATGGCAAATCCTCTTTCTTGCCCTGCCTTGTTAGTCTTTTACATAGTAACTGACTGTACCTCACCTGGAAACGGCATGTGTTTCTGTGACCTTTTAGTTGTTGTTTTCTTTCTGTCAATTTTGTGCAATTCCAAGGCACAGTTACAGTGTGGGCTGAGTAATTATGTTGCTGCTTTACATGCCTCTTATGTAATTATAGTTACACAGACAATATCAGCCTCCCTCTCTCTAAAGTTGCACCATGGTAAGGCTGTTTTATCATTATTGCATTTTTGGTAATTAATTTGGTCTGCTTAGACTAGCACTGACTTGTAAAAGAAAAGGATTTTTCTCTACTATCAGCGAAGGGTAACAGGCATTGTATGCACACTTGTTCTTGGAGAGTCCCAAGGCTGCAGGGGTAGATATCACAAGCTACAGCAATATGTGTGGTTAGCACTAGATCAAGGAACAGAACAAATAGGAAGGCTTGGACTGATCTCATTAGCAAATTAGATTAAATAGATTTTGCAGGCTGATTGAAGCTCTAGTTGTCAGAATGTCAGTGAACTCTGGTTTGTGAGCTGATTGGAAAATTGCAGTTTTCCTTCTGGTAACTAAATATCTTCCTTCCCTTCATCCTGCTATTGTTTCACTCTGGTATTTCAGAGCTTGCTCATTGTGGTTGATATTTCCAAATAAAACAAAGTCACGTTCAGCAGCAAAAGAAATATTGTCTGGGAATTTGCTGTAGGAACAGTTGTGAGAATTGAGGTTTTCTGATAAATGTGTAAATAACAGAAACTTGGCGTTTGACAGTCTGCCCTCATCTGTTTCAAGCCAGCTTACTTGAGTAGACCTTTGGATGGATGCTGACATGTTGGGGAGGCAACTTCATTTAATCTTTCCCGCCACTCTGTACTGACAGACGAAGAAGTCAGCTCAAGGTCACTGTGTAACCTGGCAGGTCTGACTCTTTTCTTGCAGTGGTGATGACCTGCTGTTGTTGGACTACTGAAGATGTATTATGGCAAGCATAAATAGCTGAATCGCGGGGATCAGCGGTATCAGAATTCTTTGGACCAAACCTCCCCATCCTCAGTGTGGGTTTGTCAGCAGTGAATTAATTCTTCAGGAGCTGTGGTGGAAAGTTCTGGTTTGGTCAGAGCAATACACTCACCAGCTGTTGTCTCATGCACTGCTCTGGTCACAGATGCACCCTGTGCAAAGTGAGAGGCTCAGTTTGGGGAAGTCTGAGGTGGCATTGGGGCCTGACTCTGCCTTTGGCTTGCAGTGTTAGAGAAATTTTGTCACGAGGCTCTCATCTCCACTAGATAATTTTTTGGCACAGACCAATCACAGTCTCTGGTAGCTCCAGCCAGGTTTGGCACCCCAAACAAAGAAATCCTTGGCCAATTACACCCTTGAAATCTAAACTCCTCATTCTTCATGTGACAGTATGGACAAACACACAAATTACAGTCTAGGGTGTTATCACACTTCGTTGGTTCTCTGTTTTGTTACCAAATGTTGCAATGTTGTTGTCTTCATACTTCCTTAGGTCAAATTTGGTGAAAGTTTCAGCTGATTCTGCAGTCAGTGTTGCAATGTGTCTGTTATAGTTCATATACCATGGCCTGGGGGCTCTGCACTCAACCTATTAATTTTCAAGTAATATTTAAGCTGCTAGCTTTGTCTATCCTAACCCTTAATAATGTTCAGACGGTTAGCTCCAGATTTCACTTCAATCCATCTTCAACTTCCACGACATAACCATAGAGTTCAGGTAAAGTTTGACTTGCAGCCTAACAAATCTAGATGTTTATGTCTACTTTCAAATAATATAAAAATGTCAACAGGCAGGCTAGCCAGAGACAGGTCTTACCTGGAGCACCCGTATCTTTGTTCATTTGGTGCATCTACAGGGTTATTATCTTGGCAGGACCACCCTGTGTGGGAGGGAGGCAGGAATTTGTGTAGTGTGAAGAGTTTGCTGCTGGTGCCTCCAGTTTTCTGTCAGTTAAAGGTGTCTCATCAGGCTTGACAGTGTGCGGGCAATTTTGCACATGGAAATTTGCACCCTTTCAGTGATCCTGGTGCAGATTTGAGCTGTCAGGGCTGCTGCAGATTGACCTCCCACTGTCCTTCACAAGTATGTCTCCACCACCTGCCAGCGTGCTAGTGGTTCTCAGAAACAATCTGGCTGAAAACAGCCCTAACAAGAATAAAGTTACCTTTCAGACAGCCTGACGGACATGACACCTTAGATTCAGACTGGTTTCAACAGCTATGAGAAAATCCATTGGCTTCAAACCCCACGGAGAGTTGCTGCCCAAAGGTCAGCCTAAATGGTGTTACAGGATGTCCATCCCTTCTTTCTCAGCACCCTTTTCTGTAAGTGGAGATGTAGGTGGAACTGTATGCCCTGTTGTTATCTTCCATGGAAATAATGCAGAAGAAACCAAAGGAAAACAAGGAAGTGGGATTTATTCCATCACAACCAAGGGTTGTGCTCATGCTTCTAGGTGTCTGCAGTTTGCAGAGACTATGGCCTGAAGAATTTTTAACTGAATACGTGGCTAAGAGTTTGTTGTGGTGAAGGGTGGAAAAGAAATTAGATCAATTTTATCAGTCAGAGTTTAGGTGACATTTGAGAAATGCTAAATTAACCTTCAAATGTCTCCAAATGTCTTGTTTAGGAAAAAAAAGAAGGACATTCAGTCTGGGTAAAACAGACAATGAATGAGTGCATGTAAACAAATTCCCTAAAGCATTCATAAATGCATTTCCTCTTGCCTCCAGTATTACATTGGGTAATGAATTATTTCCCCATCTGTCTTATTGAACAAAAAATACCACCATCTGAGCTTGAAGGTGAAGAGGGAGCAATATATTTAAACTAAACCTGGATAGAGTTGAACACAGAGAGATTATTAAAAAAAACCCCTGAACAGTCACAATATTGCCTCTCTGTTCCAATTAGAAAAAATGAAAACAGGCTTAATTCTGTATTTTGTTGCTGCTACAACTTTGCCATTAGTTTGTGTGATTCCAATTTCAGACCTTAAAAACTGAGATGAAAATGGAATGAAATATTAATATAGGTTAACTCTTGTGAAGATCCTTACCAGTCTTGCCTGGTTCGTGTAGGCCCTCTGCTTGCACTCCCACATATGAGATTCTGAAAGGTACACGTGTCCTTTCAAAGAAAGCCTGTCTTATGAGGATAACTCAAGCACTCAGGAGCCCCACTGTTGTTTCTGGAGCCATGGAGGGAATAGATTTTTCACTGCTGGTCTAGGTGCCAAGGTTCTCTCAAGGGGAAGCCTGGCCCATTGCTCCTTGGCTACAGGTATTCTGGCACTTAGACAAGGCCAGTTGTCAAGTTTTCTGAGGCAGTACATCTCAATAATCACTGTGGACCACACTCCCCATGGGGATCAGCTCAATACACTGCCTTCAGGAAGGATTAATGCCCACTAATCCTCCATTCAAGAGAAAAAGACTCAGGTGTTTGCCAAGCACCGATGAGCCTGTTTAGTCCTTTCCTCCCTCCCTGCACTTCATTTTTTTTAGAAAAATAAATCCTTCTCAAAATTACAAAAGCAGATCCAAGCAGTCACAGTGACTCAGCTGTAGAGCCAAAAGCAGTCCATATTGCAGATTAAAATTGCAATTGGTAATATCATTGTGCAGCACTGTGAAAATGTATAATCACTCTTTTCCTACTTGCTACGTGCAAAGTACCACATGCAAAGATTTACATCAAGCCAGAACAGTTGCTAGAAGAGGAAAAGGAGGAACTGACGTCCACAAAGCGATTAGAAACCATCTCTCCCAATGCCCTGTTTTACCACTACTGAGATCTTGGCTGGGTTTATCTGAAAAGGAAAAAGGAGACAGACTCAAAAGCAATATATGACAGGGCTCTCATTCACAGATGAATGTTGCAGGGAGTGGTATTTCACCACTTTTCTGTGATATTTTTTACTTCCAAAGATAGCAATCATGATATTTTTAATCTGAAATCCACCCAGAGCTACAGTAACTGCAGGTGCTGCTCATTTCAGTTAAGCATTTAAGAGTTTACAAAGATTTAAACTGATTAAGTGTTAGAGAGGAATGATGAATTCTAGATACTGAAAACCAGCACATATGCTAATTACAATAATACATTTGTAGTGATTGCTTACAAGTGTAATTGTCTTTCTCATTGAATGCAGTTCTCTTTGTTCCTTGGTCATGGGACAAAATAGATAGGAGTGTCACCAAATCTCCAAAAACCAGAATAAAACCCCTTAACACCAACTTAGTGTTAAGAAGGACATCATTTATTCAGGCACCTGGTTTCACAGTCTGTTCTTTATCTCTCTTTTTAATATCTTATTCCTGTTCTCATAAGGTAACTGTCCCAACAGTGCATAAATAGAATCACAATGTTGTTCAAATTCTGCCTTTCTCCAAGATAAACTAAACAATGTTCGTGTGTTCCTTTTGATTTCAACAGCAGATTTTCCATTGATGACAATAGGAACAGGAAATCTCCTTCATAATCCTGTGAGTTTCTTCCTGCTACCCAACCACGGTCTTGTTCATCTCTTCTGTTAGGATGCTCTGTTTACTCTGTGTTCTGCTGGGACAAGGTTAGGAGTTTGCTTTACCCAGACTTCACCCAGCCACTGGTTTCCCTGTGCCACTTCAGCATGTCCTAGAAGACATGTACTGGGGCACCTGACTGATTTTGGTTCTGCATTAACAATCATTATTTTGTTTCTATCCCAAACCAAGAATGCAAAAATCATGTCAGAAGCTGGATAATCATTTTACCTTTGTTTCTTCCATTACCCATTATGGCTAACTATTGCTAGAAGGGATGAGGTAAAGCCATGCAGAGTATAACTCTGCTTTTCAAATACCATAAACTGAAGAAGGCTTGCTGAATTGCACTCATAAAAGAGAAGCTCTTCAGCTTTGATAAGAAAACAACCGAGATGAGGAATCCAGTATTTCTTCCTCATGGCAATTCCCTCCATTAGTTAAAACCACCCAAAATCTGTAAAAGCTTTTTGAAAAAGTTGTAATTTTTATGTCTGTCCTTCACATTGTGTGTGGAAAGGTATTGAATGATTCCTTGTTTCTTTTCCCTGATCTCCTTTGATTCCCTGATAACACTGGGAGATCATGCTTTGTTGTTCATTATTATTATCACTTCTAGTCCTTTTCTAGTCTTGGGCTTTGCATCCACAGCACCACTTTCTCTAGATAGAAGGGCGTTCTTTTCCCCTTGATGCACAGTTTGGTGCTTGATTGTACTCATACACCTTTTGTATAGGACTAATTTACTGAATGTCCTTGTCCTGCTTTTGTGAACACTCAGCCTCCATCAGTGTTTATCTGTTTGACATCTGCATAGCTTAGCAGAAGTGATTTCCTTTATGTTTTCAAATCACTGATAAGTATACTGAATCAGATCAATATGATATTTCTCCACTTTCTTTTTTGATCTGCCTACAGGGTTCGGAATGCATAATACTTGGTAGCAAAGCAATTTCAAGAGCCCCGGGGAAAAGACCTTCAGGAAGGTGATTCCTCAATGCCCTCTTTGCCTGCAGAGTCCTGGCAGAGGGCACCTGCTGCCAGCTCTGCCTCTTCCCCCCTAATCCTCCACATTTCCTCCTGGTCCTTTTCTCTATAGCAAGTGGAACTGGAGGATTAGATGGAAAGGAGACCCCTGTCGTCAGGGATTGTGTGGATTTCAACACACTGCAACCTGGTGACAGGAGAATTTCTGATGCACTGTAAGGGATTTATGAAGCTGCAGTGGGGTGGCAGGAGAAAGCCCTAAATGGGGGGGTTTGGTATGCAAAAATGCCATGCTGCAGTTCTGATCGTAGCTGTGAGTTGTAGTAAACAAACTTTCCTGATAGTCACTCTACTTGAAAAGTCTTTTTTTTTTTTTTTCCCTCTGCTTTTCAGCAGTGCTTTAAAGAACTTAAAAGCAGCTTTAGAGCAGAAGTGCCACTTCTGTCTCTGCTTGCAGGTATGCCACCTGAAATAGTATGAACCGTAAATCACTATAATAGATAACAGCAGAAGCTTCACAAATCCTTGTAATTCAAACTTCAGAGGCAGCTAATGTAGCAATTCAGAAGGGGAAAACTGGGAAACTGCAGTCATATTTTGTGCTGTTGGCTGAAAAGATCATGAAATGAATTCAGCTAATCATATAAAGATTGTCAGTCAATAGAGCAGTGGTTCTGTGTTTAAATGGTTTAATGACTCCACTGGTGAATGTCCTGTAGCTTGATAATCATTTGTCTTTGAGTTAATTATCTGAGTCATATTAGCTTTGTGAAGCAGAAATGGAGTGGTGGGCGGCTTTTATTACACCATAGAAATATTAAAATCAGACTGCTATACTGTTAATCTTAAATGAGAATGTCTTGGCAGAGACAAGCACTTAGGGCACTTTCACCCTGAAGCTCACCTTCTCTTTGAACAAACAGCAAAGCAATCAGGCATGCTGAGTCTTTTATCCAAAAGCTTTTACCTTACTGAAAAGACAGATGTCAGAGTTGGTGTGACTGTCTCCTAGACAGAAGGGTGGTCTATATGCAGAGGCAGTGTCTAAGGATGCAGCTGGGTGCAGCAGCATGCAGAGGTATCTAAACTGGCTCTGAATATGGAGTAGAATGACCAGGATACTGTGGCCCCTGGTTTTTTTGCCTGTAACCTCACGCATGCACAAGAGTGCCATACGGAGGGCTACCCAAATTAAGGGCTTGCACATGGCTTTTGACCATGAGTAAATATTTCCTGGGCTTTTTCCAGTCTGATTCCTTCTCTCTGCAGACTGGGGTTCAGGCTGCAGATGCAAGTACAGGGTACAAGTTACCCCACAGAAACCAGGGTGTCCCCAGGGTGAGAAGATGAGAAAGAAGATAAAAGAGAAGATGACAATGAATCCCCAAACTCTCCATGAAGAGAGTGACACCTGTGAAATACTCCAAGCCCACTTTTGAAAGCCTATCTATGACTTTTTGTCACAGTATGAGGGTGGGGCAGTACATTTTATTGGGTTTAAGACTTTTCGTCTATTGGGACCTTTAAAGCATGGATTTTATGCTGCTTAATCCCAGTTTGTGGTGGGAAGGAGTAAAATTCATCAGAATTCTGATCTTGACTAGAGAGAGTTGTATTTTCCCTGAGATTGCCTTTAATTCCCATAGATATGACTCTGAGCATACTTGGTGATCCAGGAATTATGTTATACCACTGCCAAACTCACAAAAATATAAAGAAGATGTCTGAGGTTCATGCAAATATCCTGGAAAGATTTGTGTCCCATAGTATCATCACATACATGTTGTTTCAAGACTGTTGGTATTGTATGATATTCCTGTCTCTCCTGTCTGTAGCGTTATTTGAATCCACTGAGTTTCAGCAGGGTATCAGGGCACTCTTTCAAGGAATAGGAATGACCTGTGAAATAGAAGCGAGCATTACTTGTTTGGCCACTCTGTCACCATTTCAGTGGTTCCTCCCATCCCATTTCTTAGGTGTTTTGTTTGATAATTCTATGTCAGTGCACACTATTTTTCTCCTTGCATTCTGCTTGGCCGACCTGAAAAGAAGTCTCTGCAACCTGTTTTTTAAATGTCAGCTTGTTTTGAGGTGGCAGTTAAATCAGTTCAGTCCTGCTCGAAATAGTAAACGTAAACACATTAAACAGGTCTTGTGCTCTTACTGAACAGAGCCTGATCAACTCCTACTGAAACCAACAAAAAGAATCTTCCTGACTTGTGATAGGGCTGGGTTAATCTACCAGAAATATTTATTCATCACCCAACAGGCCTCCTCCAACAATGCAAACTGAAGTTCATGCTGCTTTATCTAAGAAAAGAAATTAAATTGATTAGATACTTTCAAAATAGAGCAGCTTAATTGCCTTCAGGCTTTTGCAAAGTCTCCAGCTGGCTAGACTACTAATCTTTCGCAATTATTCTCCTAATTATAAAATTAAAATTATGCCTGTTTTCTGATGATTGATCATGTTTCAGAATGGCTCACACTTGCATTCCTCAATATACGGATGTGGGCCTGATCTAATGAACCCACCATATCTTCAATGAAAGGTGATAAAGACCTGCTGAGATACATAAACAGAGAACCTGGCTCCAAATATTAAACAGGTTGAAGTGTGCAATGCTGAATTCCCACCAGGCCCTTTCTGGTATCTCACTGAGTCCCAGTGTGAGCCATATCAACAGCTTGCCTCCATATATTGTTAATTAGGTATCTCACCCACGGCTTTGGGATTTGAAATGAGTGTTTACTGTAGTCATGCAGTATGGTGTGTTCCAGTAATTCTTCCTGGCCAAGTAGTGCTCTTTAAGAAAACTGAGGCAGAGCCATTTCCCCCCTCTTGAATCAGGTTGCACTCATTTCCATGAAATTTCTCTCTTTTTTTTCCCTTTTCATAAGAATGCAGACATTTTTCCACACTCAACAAGAAACCCCAAGCCACATGAAAATCTTGGTGTAGGAGGGAAGATAGGCCAAGAACGAGAGGAGGAGCTGCAGAGGGTTGTGAAAGCAGAGGCAGCTTGTCCTGGTTTTGCCTGAGATAAAGTTAATTTCTTCTAAGTAGCTGGTAGAGTGATGTGGTTTGGATTTAGTATGAAAATAATGTTGATAACATACTGATGTTTTGGCTGTTTATGAGCAGAGTTTACCCTGAGTCAAGGACTTCTCAGTGTCTCATGCTTGACTGCTGAGCAGGTGCACTAGAAACTGTGAGGGAGCATGTCCAGGGCAGCTGACCCCAACTGGCCAAAGAGATACTCTGTGCCATAGAATGTCATGCCCTGTATTTAAAGTGGGGGAGTTACCTGGACAGGATGACTGGTGGGGATGGGGTTTGACATTGGTCAGCACATGGTGATCAACTCTATTGTTCATCACTTGTTTTTCTTGGGCTTTCTTTCTTTCTTTTCTTCCTTTCTTTTTCTTTCCTTTCCTTTCCTTTCCTTTCTTTCCTTTCTTTCTTTCTCTCTTTTTCTCTTTCTTTCTTTCTTCCTTTCTTTCCTTCTTCCTTTCTTCCTTCCTTCCTTCCTTCCTTCCTTCCTTCCTTCCTTCCTTCCTTCCTTCCTTCCTTCCTTCCTTCCTTCCTTCCTTCCTTCCTTCCTTCCTTCCTTCCTTCCTTCCTTCCTTCCTTCCTTCCTTCCTTCCTTCCTTCCTTCCTTCCTTCCTTCCTTCCTTCCTTCCTTCCTTCCTTCCTTCCTTCCTTCCTTTCTTTCTTTCTTTCTTTCTTTCTTTCATTATTGAGCTGTTCTTAGCCTTACAAGTTTTATTTTGACTCTCCTCCCTGTTCCACTGGGGCAATGTGGCAGGGGAGTGAGCGAGCCTTTGTGTAATGATTAGTTGCCAGCTGGGCTTAAACCACAACGCAGCTCCAGGGTGCTCCTCTGTGAGGGTCTTTTCCCTAGAATGGGGAGTCATGAGATGAGTCTGAGGGGTTCAGTACCACAGAGTGGATGCTGTACACCATGTGGAAGTGGAAGTCAGGAAATATCTATTTCTAGCCCTAGGGATTTTGGATCTGAGAAGCTACGTGTTTAAACATGCTGCTTAACCCTGTGGCCAAGGCTATGGTGATGCTGACTTGGCTCTCTTTTCCCTTTGATCCAGAAAATGTTCTCTGCATGCAAAAAACTTCAAAGTTCTCTCAAAAATAATAATTTGCTGCAAGAGCTTGATTGACAATAACTATTTCCAGATGACCCTACACCTTGTCCCATATTACCAGCCCATTCTCTGGGGAATGTTCTGGGAATTGCCAAGTGTTTGATGGCATTTGATTTTCCTCTATGAATTATCTGACACCCACGGCATCTCTTAAACACCATAATGCTGAGTCACCTTTAAATTTCTATTTTGGTGCCATATAAAACTGAGCATGCTTCTTCCACCTACATTACATATCTACAAATCAGTAAATCCCCTGTCTAGGTTTGTAAAAACTCTCTTGGAATAATCCTCCCAATGAGAAGATTAAGCCATGAGGTCCAAATGGGACTTGGTGATATTTTGCTACTTGATCACTTTAAAGTCTCCTTTCACTCCCTAGAAGCTACATGAAGCGCCTTTTAGCTTTTAGCATGGTCAAGTGAATCTGACTTATCTTTAATTTTCTGTGTAAAGCCTTTAAGGGACCCAAATCCTTTAAGTTAAGGACACTTTATCAATTTACAGTTACAAGAATTTTTCCCTTTTGCATTAGTCTTTCCTGCCCAGGAGACTGAGTTCTGCTGTCACTCCATACATAACTTATGCAATTACAGGTTTTAGTCACTTCTTTGTAAAACCATGAGCATGTGTGAAGGTAGAGTGGGAACTCAGACAGTGGTGAGTGGATCCAGGTTGTCTGCAAGCCACCAGTGTAGCTGTGGGCTGCTGCTCCAGCATGAGGTTGTCATGTGAGACTGAAGAGTGTGTCTGTCTTGGGCAAAGAGGACAGAGGATTATACTTCAAAGAGCACTGCTTGTATAACTGCTCTCATCAGTATTGATCTCAGCCTGAAAGCCTGAATACAAGCAAAAAGGCCAGCTGCTACCTTGTATTTTCCTGAAACTTGTGATGTCAGTTGGCAGGGCAGCAATGGGAAGAACATGTTCATGCTTGAAAGTTCATTGGCTTTTCCAGCTCTCTCAGCTTGACTTTAGAGGGCATTATCTCTCCAAATAGAAGTCCCCTTTGATACTATTTGTATTAGGTCTCCTCACTGCACCACTACAGAGCCATGGCCATTAGCAAGATCCAAAATGAGGGGAACTCATGGTCCCTTTGAAAAGCTTGTAGAGGAAGCCTTGTCTTGCTGTGGATTTGGATCTCAACAAACAGCCATAGCAAAAACTAGAAGGGCTCTCTTATAACCCAAAAACTTGTTTCCAACCCATGAAACAAGGTCTGGGTAAGCTGATCATTGTATTAGATGAATTTATTCAAATTTATTCATAATGAGATTATTCCAGGGGGAAGGGACTGGATTCCAGGGCAGTCTGCAGTGTTGCAGACTTATGTTTTTAAGTAGTTTTTTCCTTATCTTCCTTTTCCCTGACATTATGGTCTTAACAACATATAGCAGAAATACCCCTTTTCATCTTTCCATCCTCAACAAACCAAAAGCTCAGGTTGTTCTTTTCCACGTTCCCTCTTTCTCTTGTTTAAGTGATGAGTGATCTCATCAGAGAGCAAGAGTGACACTCACACAGTCTTGGAGCTCTTCTGACAAATGCTTCACCAGATACCTGTGGAGATCATATTAGCCCCCTGATCCCACTGGCTATGGTGGTGTCAGTAACTAGGCATCCTCTGGCTGAAGATGCTCAAGGCTTTCTTCTCTTCAGACATTTCCAGCTGATGAGTTCCCGATTTACAACAGAATTTCTTGTAATTGATGTAATCAATTATACAACACAGTGATGAATACAACACAGTGTTGTATTCATCACATTTCTGCTATTTGGGTCCTGAAGATCATCTTTCTATGTGATGCCTCAGACTCTGTTCATGTTTACTGAGTTTATTAAAGTTGCTGAATTTTAACACATTTTCACTTGCCTTGCTTGAGTATAAATCAACAAAGATTCTAATTATGTACCACTGTAACCAACTCAGTCTTGAGGAATCAACGATGTCTGTTTGTAATGGCATATGTTTGTATGCCTAACCCTCTACCTCCATATTTTATGCATACTCAGAATAAGATGCCATCAAAAATGACAAAAGATTATCTAATGAGCCATTCAGCCATAATGCTTATCTTAATTAAACACTATGTAAAATAAATTAGTTTGCAAAAGAAAATGAAGTATATTTTAACCTTTCACTAAAAATTGCATTTACTCCACAAATTAATTCCATTTGTCAAGGTTGATGAATAAACTAAAATCTCTGCTCTTGTAAGCACCAAGGCTCTGTGTTGCAAGGTACACACAGATAGCTTCTACACCAGTTTATTTTTATTTGTGGAATGAGTCCTCTCTTGACAAAAGGCACTTGTACCCACAGCATATATGTATACAATTTTTTTTTTTAGTGTGTTTTCTGCAATGTCTTTTTTTTGTTCTTTTTCCATCAAGTGTTTCTGAAAAGTACCTGCAGTCCTTGTGAGGGGTAAAGTGAAGTGGCAGGTAGTGTGATGCCTTCTGTGCTCTTGTCTGAAATGTATCTGCACAAACAGAGAATTAGGACTTCTGAAGGGACACTGAACTTGAGGCCTCTTATCAGCAAGCATATTCCTTGTGAAGAGAGCCAAGAGACTCAGTCATTCGGCTCAGACTTACCCCAAAGTCCTCATATCTTGAGAAACTCTTTGCCAGTGTTTGGGGGGGTTCAGCTGGGTTATTTTTCTTATGTTTTTCATAGGGCCCTATGGTTTGAGAGATTTTCCTGATTTTCTGCATCTTGTATTGTCAAGAAAATATGTAATCTGAATAGACATAAAGATTTCTGGTATTCATATGTCACTTGAACTAAAATAAGTATTAGACTTGCTTTTACTTCTACTTATGTGTCTTTAGAGACTGTTATTAGGAGGGGTCTGATGTTTGCAATACCTTATACTCCAAAAGCATGTTTTGTAAGTCCAATTCTACAAGACGTGCTTGATTCCCTCTAAAACAATTCATATTTAAATGCTTAGGTAACGTGTAGAGTATGGGCCTTCATTCATTTATGCCTCACAAAAATGGCAGATATGTAAGAATAATTTGTTGTTGTTGATACTCTGTGGAAGTCAAATCATCCTGTGTCATCTCAAAATGTATAAATATTTTTCCATGAAAAATATTTTTTAAAAGGGCCCCAAACCTACAAACAACAAAGTAGTGGCTACATTTTTCTTTTCTTGGACTGATAATGTCTGCACCTCTAAGCACTGGGTTGGCAGTGTGCAGGAGGCTGAAACATGTTTCTAGGTAGAGTTTTGCTTTGATGTTCTTCAATGGTCACAATAGGCGATGTTGAATTTTGCTGCCTTGCATCAGTTTTTTCAAAGTGAAAACAAAAAGAGGAGACAGAAATTTCCGAGGCAAAACCAAGTTGAAAGACAAAATACTGCTTTACACTTTTAGCAAGAGATGGAAATCTGGTCTACGAGAACTGAACTTTAACTTAAATCAAAAATATCCAAAAGAGAATGAAATAGCTTTCTCGTTTGGATTTTATTTGAAACTTGCACAGAAAGCATACATGTTTTCTTGGATTAGTTAGCTTGGAAAGTGTGCTAGTCCTATGCTGTTTGATGTGACTTCTCTGAGGGGATGAGTATCTGATTTTTCATGCTTCTCAGGAATCTATAGTCAAATAGGACTTTATCATCATACAAGGCTTTATGTCCTAGTAGTCATGCATATGAATATTTCTGTTCACTCTGGGAACGTCAGAAGGATCTCACAGATGCTTCTTGAAGTGTTAAAGCTGTTGAAAACCAGAGCTCCTCCTGGGCTGTCATGGACAAGCCAGCTGGGTGCCCTCTTCTTGCTGTGTTCAGCCCCCCTCTCTGGGCAATCAGACCTTGACACTGACTTTTGCTGCCTCCTCCTAAGTGTGGGCTCTGTCAGAACAACTCTGGCACCATTAAGCAACTAAACAGTGAATAGATGTAGAGTGAGTTGCAGACAAGGAATAAGAAGCTAACTGGAGACAGATGAAATTCCCTAAATCTCTCTCCCCAGAGACAAAGGAGGACCGTGCAAGTGTTTTCCAGACTAATGGAAGAACTCAGCTTTACAACAGAAGATGTGGAGAATAGGAAAAGGTAGTAAAATGCCATCTCTTGCACAGTAAGGAAGCAGCATAGAAAATAAGATGAATTATTTATTCCTGTATTTAAGCACTTGGAAGGGATGCAGACAAAAGCAATGTGAGGCCATTTAAACTGAAGGATTCTCATATGAGGAAAGGCATCACAATCATGTCCAGAGGAAAAATGATGAGAATAACTTGTAAATGGTACATAGTACAATAATGAATGAAACAAAAAGCTGATTCTTTGAAAATAAATGGATGATGACTTTATTTCAGTCCAGAGTCCTACATTAACTCATGCATATGCTTAATTTAGATGGATGGAATAATTCATGTGGTGACCCCAGTGAATATTATGTAAATTTTAGTGGGATTGAGTCATACTAAATTTGCAAATCAAAGTACTACTCAGAAATGTTATCTGATTTCCAGGTATTAAGTCTAAAAACTCCATTAATTGTTCAAAAGTAGGTAGCGAGTGCACATTTATCAGATGAAAAAGCTAAAATCTACAACCTATGAAGCTTAAACAAAGCAGTCCAATTTTAGGAAAGTTATTACATGCCCATGGGAAAAAAAATATTGTCTGGTTCTTATATACAGCCTATCCAAGGTCGCTGCTGTAAAGGCTGCTGCAGATTCATAGTTTTAATTAAGCAGTAGCAAAATTTAGACAGAGTCTAAGTAACAGAACTTCATGGTAATAAAAAGAGATACCTTATTTATTTTCCTGAGAACATAAAGCCCCATGATTTTATATATCTCCTACTTAGGAAAATGTATTTTTGTAATATAGACAATTATAAATAAATTTTATTCAGTTCTGGCTTTACAGGGAACAAACTCATTACAAAAGTTCATAATAATAAAAGCCCCTTTTTAAACTGAGTTTGCTTAAGTAAGAACAAATTTTTTCACTGAGAGAAAACAAATTCAGTTGCCATACAGCTGGTTAGAGTGCATTTTTAATACAAACACTTCAAGCTGCCTTGTAGTAAAACGAACATTGAAGTTAATATCAACCCCCCATCTGCATGGAAATTTTTCCTTACATTTGAGAACATTGTGGTGGGAAAATGCCCAGAGGGCTGAGGAGAGAGGATGCCCAGGTGCTTGGGCACTCAGCAGCAAACTTCTGCCTACCATTGGTCCTCTGTGAAACCTACAATCCGTTCACAAGACTGGACCATCAACAGATTATTTTTTCTAAATGTAATTAGAGCTTTGTGATTTCACTTGGGTCTTTTTCCAGCTCTGACTTTGTGCAAAGTTGTGTGTGGTTCCCTGTGTGATTTAAGTGACAGGGATGATTTACACGGGGTACGGGATAGGGAAATGCTGCCGTGTGGGTGGTGAGATAGGTCTGCACTGGCTAAGTGCCCTGCATGGCAGCTCCCCACAGCATCCTGAAGAGGCTGCTCAGGGCCTTTGCCAGAGAAGTGTGGAAGGATCTGCACATGGGATGCACCATGAGGTCTGGGAGGGGCTGGTGAACCACTCATGAGCAGCCCAGAGATAAATGGCTGTCCAGATGTGTCATGTGTGAGCCCTGCTGGGACACTGGGGTGTCACTGATGTGCCAAGGTAGGACAGCAGGGAAATATCACACTGGAAGGGGAGGAAGAGATATAGGGACAGTGCCACTGGTGTGAGCTGAAAAGCTGGGCCAGGTGATGTGGCAGGCAGTATCCCCATAGACCTTCATTCTCCTCTTCTCTGGCTATGACTCTGTAAGTGGTTCTGTATGAAACCCAGCTATAATTACATAGAGTGACAATGGTGTTTTCTCATTGGAAAAGTGCCTGTGTTTTCATTTTAACTGGGGTCTTTGCTCTGTAATTGCTTGTAAACACTATCAGTTATAAGAGCCAGGTGGTGCAGTAGATGGCTTTTAGTGACTCCTGAAAAATAGAGAAGACTCTGACTAGACACCATTTACAATTATTTTTTCTGTTTGGGGCACATAGATTACAGCTTGCTTTACACAGAGGGTCAGGATGAAGCCTCAGGACAGAGGCATGCAAACTGCTCACACTGAGCTTGGCACTGGCAGTGTGCAATTGATGAAGCTGCAGTGCCCACCCAAAATATATGTGCCATAAGGTGCACAAGAGCACAAGGCACGGAGTCTTGCCAGTCAGTGTCCATCCACTTCATGGTGCACAGGGCTGGTGGGAGACCTCTGTTTTCCTCTATACAGGTGCCAGTGTGGCTTTGCAGAACATTGTGCTAGATGTATTCTGGTTTGGACAGGACCTGCATCTCCTGCCCTCCATCGCTCCTTTCCCGGAAAGTCCCCCCCAGCCTCTGAGTTCTTCTTTCCCTACAAAAAAATAAAGAATGGTCAGAATTAAAGGAGTCAAAAATAGTTTATCAGTTTAGGGACTGTTCCCTCCCTTCTTAGGGGTAGTCAGAGTGACAGTAAAGGAGCAATACTCAGAAGAGGGGCAGAGGCTGTTGCTGAAGAAGCAGTAGATGAGGGGGTTGACAGCACTGTTCAAGGCTGGCAGGTTCTGAATAATCACAGATGCATAGAAGCGCTCTTTGGTCTCAGGGAGTATGTTGAAGTTGTCCAGGATATCAAAAAGAAAGTAAGGGCTCCAACAGAGAATAAATGCTGCAGAAGAGAACAGAGAGAGGAACAGCTTGACACTGGATAGTTTGGCAATTTAGGAAGGTAATTACACACTCATGGAGTGACTGTCATAACACATAAATATTTGTTCATGCAAAAACACCCCTCTCCCCATTCAGGATCTTATTTAAGAGCATAGTTATTAGATTGTGCTTTTATTTGTCTTTATTTTTATTTTAATGCCTATAAAATATATTATGTGTGTTTCTGTAAGTGTTTAGAGTGCTCCCTCTAGACATATTGAGACACTTCTGAACACTACACAACACATAAAGGGTAAATAGGTAGCCAGTTAAAGCATCATCAGTTATAGTGAAGTGCTCTTTTAATGGTCCCCAGAGTGAGCAGCCAATCTAAATGTACACACAGCCAAAGTGCTTCTCCGTGACAGTGTTGCCTGTCACAGCCACCTATTAAAATAAGGTTCTCAGGCACCCAGGAGCAAGGAATGACACTCTTTCACACTGCATTATGGCAAACCAACATGTCATTTGGCATGCTGGCTGGAGGTGCTGTGTACATGGAGTGTGCAGGAAGATTCTCCTAATTTGCTGTACTGCCATTTGAGAGATGAATTTGAGGAAGGGAAGAGAGGACTATACCTCTCATAACCTCTGCTTTTGCTGCAGATCTAGCTTTATTTGCAGGCATAGGGAATTAATCGGTCCCTCACAAATTTCTATGCCATCTCTTCTCACAAAGGTTTTTGATTCAGGATTTGCATAGAAATCCTGGGACAAGCAGCTCACTCAACTCAGCTATAAGTACCTGGGTTGCCAACACACAGGTAATTGTGAAATCAGACACATGATCACATCCTGATCCAGATGAGACAGCAGAGTAACACTGTGCCTATTTTCCTGTCACATTAATCAGAATTTCTTTGCTGGCAGTTAGCTGAGTGCTCACTAAAAGTGCAAGGAAGAGGTAAGCTCCCCTCCTGTTTCCTAGAAAAAGCAAACAGGAGGTGTCTATACACAGATATATGCAAAATAGCAATACACAGTGTCAGAGTGTGGATCATAGCACTCACTATGCAGAGCTTTAAGTGTCTTTAAAAAAATCCGTGGATTTTAGATGTCAATCTGTTTGCACATCAAGAGATGCTGGGTGCCTAATACTATCAAGACCTGCTGAAACACTTGAGCATCCATGTGAGCTCTCAGTGTCTGATGGCCTTGCAATAGTAGTTGTGTCTGACAAAAGATTTCTCTGATTACCATGCAGAAAAGTTCAGACACTGTTCAGAGAAGCTGTTCTTGGGCTTATGAAAAGTATGAATCACACTGGCCTCTCTCATGTCTGCAGATGCTGTCACTAGACAGTGAGCTAAGCTACTCAAGTGGCTGTTATCACAATATTCTCCAATCTGAATTTTGCACAGTGTTGGAAAGAGAAGCAGTGTCTTTTTCAGTGTCAAGGGATGACTGTCAGCTCTTGGGAGTAAACAGCTTTGGCTCCTTTTCTGCATGTCTCTGGCAGCTAATCACAAGCTCTGTGTGATGCTGCCTTTATTTATTGAGATAGAATATCAGGCTGCTAATTGCATCAGAATAATGTCATTTCCCTGGGAGACAGAGAACACCTGCACTAAGTCATCTGCTGCCCACTTGGGAAAGGAGAGCTCATTCTTTCCATCTCAGCAGGCAACACACCTGTGGCTTCAAATACAATTGCTGCACATCTCACCTCTTCTTCTCTCCCTTGCAGCTCACATGCCATACAGTGTCTCTAAACCTAAAAGACAACTCAGTTGCCAAATCTTTTGGCAGTCTGGATAGGAAAGAGATGACCTCTTCCTTTGTTCCTTTTAGACATTGTCTCTATTTTCTTTATGCACATGAGGCACTGTGCATCTAATTTAATTTAAGGTTTATGTCAGATACCTAAAATAGAAACCTATCAGCCAGGACAAGATCAGAAGGCAAGTCAGGTGTCTGAGTCAAGCTCCTTCTCCAAGCCATCTACTTTGTCTGCTGATGACAGGTTGCTGAGGAAAAGCAGCTTCCTAATGTCAGCATCCTCACTAGCTACCAGCTGTGGGGCTTTTCACTTACCAAGGATAATTACAATGCTGTACTTGATCGCTTTCACCTTTGCCCTGGATATGAACCCACGTCTGGTGTAGCCACTGGAGGTTTTGACACCTGGGAAAAGAACAGTTCAGCTAGTGAAAGAATAGGACTGGTATGTGGATGTGTCAGTGTGTACCTTGACAGGCAGGACAGGAATACATAAGCTCATCTTTCCCTGGCATCAGTCAGAACCTCAGTAGTTCCTGAAATTTGGACACTTGCAAGTCTGCTCAAGTTGGACAATCAAAAATAGAGCCACTCAAAATAAAAAGGGAAAAAGCAAGCAGAGTAAATCTTAAAGCATTGAGTCACGTGTAGCCTTGGGATGGAATACTCAGATCATTTTATAGCTTTCTGTGGCCAGGAATTTCTGATCTTGAGCAAAATTCAGACTTGCAAGGACATGTGAAGACGCAGAAAAAGGGTTGCTGAGTATATGCTAGAAAAAAACTAGCATTTTTGGAAATGGACAAAGTTCTAGGAATAGGAATTCTAACTTCTAGAATAAGTAGGTTTTACTTTTTATTCATTTTCTCACAGATGTTTCGTATTATGTCTCTAAAGAGAATTTAGTGTCAAAGGAAAGAAGGTAAATAATGTAGAAATGAGTTACGAATTAATAAATAGGGAAAACCCATTCCCACTGCAGGGATGGGGGCCCAAAGTGACACTGCATGTCCAAGCACCCCCAGATTTGTGAGGATCAGCTGGAATTGAATCAGAAAGCTGGAGTCACAGGTATGCTGAAACTCACCAGGACAGCTGGATATGATGACAGCCTGAGCTTTGCTCTTCATCCAGATGGTTCGAATCACAATTGAGTATATGACACTGCAGAAGGAGAAGAGTTGTTGTATTAGACACAACAAATTTAACAGACATCCTGGTCATTTGTGCTCTAGGAATACACTTATCTATGTGTATGTAGTTCACAGAGACGGTGAGACTGCATAGGAATAATAATAGTAAATGACAATAGTAAAAATAAGTATGATATGATTCTCCCATAGTATTTTTCTGAAGGAGAGCTGAAGACTTTTCACCATGCAAGTCCTTATGGTTGTCCTGGCTTTGTAGATGTCAAATCTGAGGCTCAGAGGAATGCAATGATTCGGCCAAAAATCTTTCAGGCAAGAGCTCAATGGTGATTTTGAGCCAGCCAATGCCAAATCCATCTGAGTATCAGCCCTAGAATACTAGCTCTGATGAGAGAAGCAAGGGAGGGACCTGGTTTTGCTGTATGTACGCTTTGATTTTGCTGTTACTTTTTGGGTATGCAACTGGTGAATAAAATTTCACCCCAGGGAATTTGATGAGGGCAAGATCCATGACAAATGGATCAAATAAATACAGCAGTTGTCATTTTTGGGTCTCAGGGTCCTGTGGTGGAAATCACGGAGGACAGAAGTGTCAAATAAATGGGAAGACTTAGATGATTCAAAACCAGATCCACCACAATTTGCATATTTAGAGAGGTTTATGTACTTTCAATAGGAAAGATGACAGGTGCCCTGGTGCACAATGACCTTGGATAGTTATGGACTTTCCCTATGCAATAGCCAATCTGGACTACTATTGATTTAATATAGAATAGATAAAAAATAATTCCTTCAAGATGAAGAGCTGTTTAAACCCATATCCTGCTTGAGGATATTAAGTGCCATAAACCTTAGTGGTCCTTATGTGAAAAAGGTGCAAAGAAGGACATAGTTTCAGGGTGTTTTATAGAGGCAAAAATGTGTCTTACTGTTATGTGGCTTCTTTTTGTTATCAGAAGAGGCATTATTCTTATTAGTCCTTTCAGACTGATATACGAGCCTTTGCTACAGCACCCTCAATTGCTAGACATGCTTGCAAAGGCAGAATTTGTGCTCAAAAAACTATGAAGTCTTGGAGGTTTCCTTTCTGTGGAAGTTTGAGCCACCTGGTTTCCAGGCTCAGTAGGTGAGAGCTGTAAATTCAAAGTGCAGTCTGGGCTGTGAGGGGAGCAGTAGCCTCCTTGCCCTCTGAGGGGTTTGCTCACATCTGCCGTGGACTGCAACTTGCTCTTCTTAATCCCTTCAAAAGTCCAGCTTGGCTTCCAGCTGATTTGAACATTTTCCTTTTATCTCCTGGCTTTTCAAGAGCCTGTTTACTTAACAGCTCATACACTTGAGAGTTTCTTTATAGTTTTTACAGACAATGGTGGAAAATTCATGTACCGTTTCTCCTTTGATTGTTCCAATGAATCAGAATGTATTATAATGATAATTGTTGTCAACTCAAAAATTTTACCAGCTCACTCTTCAAAGTCCTGTTTCTATTTTCTTCCTAGCCTGCTGTCTCTAGCCTGACCTCTTTATTTGCAGTTGAGACAATGTCCTCTCTGATGCAGATTTTCCTTTGTCCAGCAGGACACATTCAGAGTTTCAGGACAAAGGAATCTAACTCTGTAGTCAAAATATTCAGACTCCCTACTTTCAGCCAAACGTCATAAGGTTTGAATTATGAATCCAGGCTTCTCACTTGCTTTCCCTTTGACCCCAGAATTCCTGCCCTCTCAGCTGCAGAGTCTGGTAGGGGCATGTCTTTTGCAGGTACAGTTACAGCATTTCTCTTCTCATTGGCACTTCTCATATGAGATTACATGCTGATTCATTTGAGTCCTTAATTTTTAGAACTCCACAGGAAAGTTGAATTCTTATTTTCATCCAGCAGCTTATAAAATGCTGCCAACATAGTGGATCTGTGTGGGTATTTTTGCCTATGTTCATCTTTCTTTTCTCTGTAGCTGAAGCCACTGGAGACTTCCTTATCAGAAGTGGACCAGAGGTGGTGTAAAGCTGTTCAGGGTGGGTGCCAGGAAAGACAAGTCACTTGTCATGCTAGGTAAACTTCTGAGCCAGCCTTAAACTCTTGTGCCAGCCCTAGTTATTCATTTACAGTTTGATCTCTCTGAGACTCCTGTTTGTAGTACTGCCTTAACCTTTTTTTTTTCCTAGCAATGTTGGCATGGAGCTGAGAAACTAGACTTTCCAGAAATGTGTTACCTAAAACATAGGATCATAACAGACAACTGTGTGTACATTTTAAAGCCACAGAAGTAAAATGAGGGCTCTTACTGAAGAGAAGTATTGTTCTTATGAGAGAAAAGCAGGGTTTTTTTCAGAATATATTTGTAGCTTCTTTCTTTCTTGTAAAAGGTGGCTGGAGGAGGATGCAGGCATTGGTCAAATCTCAAAGAAATTCTCATTGAAAAATGAAGTGGCAGAACAAAGAATAGCAGGGAACAGATGACAAACTGGTATTCAGAGGAGTGATTGGAAATAGTCTGCACCATCCCAACCATATCCTAATCTTTGTTCCCTTCCTCTGGATGTTGAACTGCTCAGCCTTCACTGGCAAGAGGTGAAAGCGCGTGATGCACATTGCCACAAAGCTCTTTTTCCAACCTGTGTAACACGTCTGCATGCTGCTTGCCCTTAACTCCACTGAAAGCACTGGGAGATGGGATGTGCAGCTCTTGAGGTCCAGCTGTTGTCAAGCTTCTTCGTGTCTGTAAGTGCACAGTGCTCTGGTGAAGAATTTCCTCGGGGTACTTCTGTACCCCAGGGGTGCTCCAGGTTAGGCAGCCCTGAATGGGGTGCACACACCCCCTTCGAGTCTGCTGGTCCTGGATATCGAGGCTTCAGCTCAGGGACAGATGAACAGCAGCATGGGTCTTGGGAGTTGAACAGAGGTGGGTTATTCAATGCATGGTGGAACCCAAGACCCTCATCTGCCATGTGCGAATGGCTTTTATGTACACAGAAAGCAGAAGGGGTCGGGGTCAGGTTAACTGCCCAATAACAGCAAAGCAGAGAGGGGAATACAACACCTGGGTTGGACTAAACACTGGGGAAAAGGCAGGGGTGAGCTGGGTTAAACCATACAATGAAAATATGGATAAACATGACTTAAAAAGCACACTGCAACACACTAGTCTTCCAGCTCAGGTTGTAGGTGAGACACTAATGAAAGGGTGCTAAGGTGGAAAAGTCAAACCTGGATAGAAAATTCATCCAAGCCATTCTGAAAAGTAGCTGCTCAGGCTTTGAAGACTACAGGATAGAAAGGACATGCTGTTGATCTGAAAATGTGATGATTTTTCTAACCCTGATAAAATGCGTATCTCAAGAGATGGCAGGAAAATACAAAAATATGGCTCACATCATGGATGTATCAGAAGTGAAATTCTTCGTATCTTCAAAAACAATTTGGCTTGATCCAAATTACAAAAGTTTGAGAGGCATGTTCATCATATTCTGCTATTAGTTAATGGTGTTGTTTAATATGCCCCATTGGTAATTACAGCATTTTTTTGTCCATGCAAATACGTAACTTATGGTTAGTCATACAAATGCAACTGTGAATAATAGCACTCCATCTGTATTTTTTAATTCATAGAACACTTTTTTTTTTTTTTTTTAATAAAATATCTTCTGGTAAAGCTATGTCCTGGTATTAACAATCATAAGTGTTATTGATCTGCCCACTCTTTAAATGCAGGGTTTTTTTAAAGTAAATAATTGCACTATGACAGCGTCCCACACAGCTTCAGTATTTTCTAGTAAAGTGAGCCTTTACCATGGCAAAAGAGCACTTAAGCTCTCTGTTAATTACTTCTATTTATCATCCAGTATTGCCTATTGTTCTTTATACTTTATTTGTGCAAAGTGACGCAGCTGCTTTGTTTTATTGCAGCTAATTTACAGCACTATTTGTCTAAAGAGAAAAGTAACCTCGTCTGAACAAACCATTGCAGGGACATGTAATGGGTAAGTGAAGAGATGGGCAGATATTAGAACATAAGCGCAATATTCAGGGGTTTTATTTAGAAATGGAAATTGCAGGCAAAAAAGAATGGCCTCATGATTCAAGTTCAAGAAATGACCTTTGGTATTTTTATTAATGGCATTTCTAGTTCCTTTATTTGATTTAATTCAGAGAAATACCTTTTATTTAATCTATTTTTTATTTCATTGCAATGCCTTGGGTTTAATTCCATATTTTTCCTTTTAGCTGATTTGGGGTTTTTTTTCTCTTCTAATTATTTTTCAGCTGCTCCAAAGCAAATGTTCTCTTTGGAGTTTAGGTTTTAAACAGCAGATGGATATCTTTTTCTCTGTGCTTCAAGAGGAGCTTTAGCAATTTCTTTTTTAAACATGAGTTTGCAATTATATTAGGTAAATGTCTATGTATTATATTTATAATATTAAAATGTATAAAAAAAGATTAGAAATCATGAATAACAGCTAAAAACCTCTGAATTTCTGGATACTCAAGTGCCAGGATATAATTATGTTTTGGCACAGAGGAGCAATGCAAAATAGAAACATTAGCTCGTCTCTCTGCCCATCACAGGTTTTGAGGGGGCCAGGTGCAAATATTTGCAGGAGAGCAGCATACAATCTTGATTTGACCCATATTTAACCTGTGTTCAGTAGTTCCCCAGAAGCTTTCAACTATCACAGATACCATTTGAACTTTGCTTGGTGTATTTTGGAATAGGAGAAAAGGCTTTGGTTACAGCTGATGACACTTGTCCCAGAAGAGGAGAGAACTAATTACTGCAGGTTCCCTAATTACTTTTTTAGAATTTTGGGGGGTTTCATAGGTTAATAGTATCAACTGCAGAAGAAGTGGTAGAATAATGTAAATAAGAGGGAACAGGTCAATTTTTTAAGCACTGTATAGAAATACCTGAGTCAGGATCTGTGGATCTTCCTGTACAACACTGAGATAGTGGGGGCAAGGAAAGTTTTAATATGAAAAGAACAAATATTCTCCACTTTTTTCAGCTCTCAAAGATATCCACACACTTGGGCTAAAAATACCAATCATAGCTTTTCATTTTCTTTTCATTATTCAGGTCTTGTTCACTGGTATTATAATCAGATAAAAAAAATTCTGAGAAACCACAAGCTCTTTGATAACTGATTGCTGATTCTCTAGCTGTGAAGAAGTGGTAGGAATAGACCTCAGATGTATTAAAATCTTTCAGGCTGTTGCAGTTTTCTTCATAAATTACCTTTCTATATATACATTTTTTAAAAAAGCAGAGGCTGAGGGGGAGAGAATGCTGTGTTCTTCTGGTTCGTGTTTTGGCTTGGAATCTGTAGAGTTTCCTCACACTGCATCTGGGGGTTTAGCTTTTCAGTGGAAGGGTTTTCCATGGTGAGCATAAGGTTATCAGCTAAATAATTCATTCCATGGGCTGCAGTGTTATGAATAACACAGCTCCTGTGAGTTGGTTGAAGGCTGTCAGGAACACGTGAAATCAGCTCTACTGAGAGAGCTGGGGGCTGGATGACAGAAGCTTAAAAGATGATGGTGTCTGGACTGTAACAAGCGAAAACAGCTCAGCCAAAGCAGCATATCTAGTGTGGAATTAAGCCCAGCACCTGAAAAGTAAGATTTTATCCTTTGTATGCACTTCAGATGAACAGCACCAGAAAAAGTGCTGTCATCAGTGAACTGCTTTGCTCTAGAGGTTAGGTTTTCAGCAGATTCAGGCAGCAGAACTAATTAAGAATTAACTCTGCCAGCCAGTGTCCCACATTGCATCAGACACCTGCCATGCAGCTAAATCAGAGTGCTTCAGCAGAGAAAATAAAGTAGCTGTGCAAACAATATAAATTCTTGCAGAAAAGGTTTAATTTTTTTTTCCCTGTGTGCACCCTGCCTCGCTTCCTCACTGTGTGGTGTATGCCTTGGCTTCTGGCTTATATATATTCATGGCTTCTTCTACTGATCCTTGACTTTTCAGTTGCACATTTATGGATCTTTTCTCCATTTTTATGTTGTGGCTTTTTTAAAATAACATCTTCAGCTAAAGGTCATTAAATTAAAAAAAAAAAATCACAAAATGCCTTCCTACATTTATTAAATAACACCTTTTGTTTTATAAATAATCTCTTGACAGAGGAACACACAACTGGAATGTACATGATCTCTCTCACCCTTATGAAATAGCATCTCGTTTATCATCAAACCTCCTGTGCATCTGAAAGTACTGGGTGGAACAAAACTTTTACAGAGAACCCGGGTCCCTGGAGATGTTAACAGCCATTCCTGCAGTTCTTGAGCCACAAACTGCTTACCAGAGTATTTGTATGCTGCAGCCACATCAGGTGGATTAGCTTTAAACTCCTGCACTGCCAATGATTTTTAAAGAAATGGATGCCACACCTTCAGACTATGTTGCCAGGTGTTTTACAGATACATCAGCTGGGAAGTTGCAACTTTCACTTCTATGCTTGAGACTTTGAAAATGTTCTAAAAAATAGCCATTTCCTTCCAAATTGCATGGCATTTTTTCATAATGTCTCTGCTGACTTTGACCTGGTGCTAATCCACTTTTTCTGTGGTTTTAGACAATCCTCTCTGTTCTGAAGAAAACAGTATCACTGACAACTAGAAATAAATGAGCACAACATAAATCCTTCCCTGCACCACTCCCCTTCCTTCCTTCCAGTGCAGACACCACTTTGGACCTGTCAAAAATCTGACTGCTGCTGGCAAGGACACAGGAGCATTTGTGTTAATAAACACTGAAACCAGGAATGTTTCTGGCCAGGTGATGGACACTGCGCTGCCCCTGGCTCCAAAACCAGTGGTTTTAGTTCCTGTCTTGCCATAAATTTCTTGTGTGAATGTTGCTTAAGGTTAAAGCCACAAAAAAATTTAGGATGTTTTATTCATGTCTCAGATGTCAGGGCAATCTCATGAAATGCCAGTTTCACTGCCTTTCTCTTTCCCCTCATGTCTTCATCACCTTCTTTCTTCTGGGGATTTACTGTAAAGAAAGTCACAGAGCTAATCTGGTTTGAATATCTTTCTTTGGCAGGGAGGAGGGGAGCATAATGTCAACAGCTGCGAAATATTTATTGCTCTGTAGCTTGCCTTTTCTTGCCAAACAAGTATAGATGGCGTGTAAAAGGAGTGGCTGGCCTGTAACAGAAACCATGCAAAGCTGTATGTTTGAGTGTGAAAGAGATGTTTCACACACCTATGGAGTAACTGGTAATTGGGCAGGCTGTGGGGGTTTCTTCCTGAAAGACTTAAGATGCTGGCTAGGATTTCCCAGCTGCTACCTATTTGAGAAAGCTCATAAAAGAACACCTTTCACAGTAACAGCCAGCCTCAAAATTTTCTAATGCCATTTCTTTTCACTGTTAAATTGCTTTTTCTCTGTGTAGTGTATGTTTATTGTTTTTGCTGCTACTGCTGGGCTGCAGTTCTACTGACATTCTTATTTACATATTCCTAAGAATATTTTTTTTGTATATTGAAAACTAGGCTGACTTTCAGAGACAGGAAAACATGCAGAGAAATGATCCTACCGAGGAAGGATAACTTGGGAGTAGTTTTTCCTCTCATCATCCTGTCTCTTCTTTAAGGAGAACTTTCTTGACTTTTTTATTATATCTGTGCAATCTGGCACAAAAATTGAAGGTTTAGCAAACTGACGTTATGAGTAAAGTGTAAAAATTGTCCCTTCTCTCTAGGGATCAACACTGGTCCATTTTGAATCCATATCGAAAAGTCAGCTAGATGAGTTCAAGCACCACATGATTTTGATTCTGTCAGAGATAAACTTATTGCCATTAAAAGCTGCAGAACTTAATCTCTGTGATAAAACAGTAATAAACTTCAAGGAATTTATTTAGGTTGTGTAATCAGTCCTGTCATCATCTAGAGATCGGCCTCTGCCCACCCCACTCTCACCCAGGGTACTAATGAGCAGGAAGCTAAAGGAGACTCATGGCTCAGCACTTGTTGGAAAAGCAGATGGACCAAGAGATAAATCCAAGGGACATTGCAAAGCTAGCTCTTCTCTCAGAGTCCAAGTGGCCTGTCACCAAATTATGGGGGGAAAAAGGAGTCTCAGCAAATGTTTCCTCTTGCTGACAAGAGGAGATGGACACCAAGAAGTATGATTTTAACCTTGCTGGTGAAAGAAAGAAAAATAAGGGCTCTGAGAACTGTCACTGCCACTGGAATCATTTAGAGGCAGTTAGGAAGCCTCACTCCCATTCCACATCTGATTTTGCCTGCTCTTTTGCAGTGGTGGCTCCTCATGGCTAGTTAACTTCTGTTTAACGGCAGCTAATGGCAGTGCTCTGGGGGGAGGCTGATCACAAAGCACAGTCTGCAATATTGATTGACCTCAGTTTAATACAGTTTCTGCAGATTGTCTTTGTGATTTGAGGCAAATCTGTCTCAAATATCTGCAGCTTAGGTTTCCTATTACAAGACCTAAAGAATTACATTTGTTCGTATTTTAGGAGTAGTTGGCAACTTCAGTGCTTGGAGATTTCTTTCCAATCCTGTTGAAGGAACACTTGTGGAGTACTGTGAAGCTTAAGAGCACTTCAAGTTAATTTTAGTTTAATTAGTGTTAAGTGCAGTTTCCTGTTCTTCTATAAAAATTATCTTTTGTAATAATGGACAAATAATCATACTGGGTTTATAAAGATATCTTTCAAGCCTGACGCTGTGGAGATAAGTGGACACACTTAGAGATTCATTCCTTTTTTCAGAGAAAATGTTTCTGGCTGTTAATACCACACAGAGAACACCCAGGGCAAGTACAACGACCCATGTATTATGTGATAAAAACCAAAGCAGCTATGCAGCAGGTATGGAAATGGAATTGTAATGAATGGGTAGAAATTAAAGCATTAAGTTGATTGCACACTTGACAGCTTTCACCACACACTTGCTGTCTGGGGTTCAGACTTACCTTATAATGATCAGAGGAATGAAATACACCAGGAAAGCCACAACTGTCATGTAGGGGATCCAGTAGGAGTCATCAGGCCAGAGAGCCCAGCACTGCACTTCCCCATTGGAGAGTTGCCGTTTCCCAAAAATAACCAGAGTTGGTATGGAAAACAGGAAAGAGAGGCTCCAGGCCACTCCAATAAGCACTTTGGCCTGTCTTTCTGTGTAACAGAGTCAAACAGACAGTGTAAGTGGGGTTGTTGGTGCAAGTGAACCTTTGCAGCACTATTGACAGAAAGGCAGGGAAGAGGAGGAAATTCTGTGAAGAAAGGGAATTTTAGGCTGCAGCTGGCTGATGTTGAAAAGACTTCAAATGAGAAAAAGGATTTCATCTTTCTTGTGATAAATTGTCATGTCATTATGAGCTTGTATTTTGCACGTTTTATTTGAGGATGCTTAGGGCCTGTTGAATCCGAAACACTGTGAGAAAGGCGCTGGTCAGGGTCAGCAAGTCAGAAACATGAAATGCAAATGGTACCTCTATGCCACCGAGAGAACTTCAGTAACGCATGTAAAGGACCTCAGCCCTGCCCTACTGCATGCCTACTGATGCACCTTGAAGTGAGAAAGATTGCAGAACATTTCCTATGAGGAAAAAGAAAGTGCCTCAGCTCAGGATCAGAACAAGACTGCACAACCAGCTGTCTTTAACTCCATCTGCAACTTTACTGTCCCAAAGAAACATGGGTCTGAAGAGCCTGGGCATCTCCTGCACTTCTCTGTATAATGGTGGGGATGAAATTTAGCTCCTGCTGATGAACCCAAGCCATGAGTGAACTAACTCAGGAGTTAGGAGTGAACTGCTAACCATGAGACAGGGCAGACAACGGTGCTCAAGTACCCAGCCCTGTTTTATCTGCTGCAAAATACAGGAACTGGGAGATCCTGCCGGACTTCATGGTGAAGAACAGGAGCTAAAGGACCCCAAAACCTCCATTAGGTTTGGGTTACTGCATCTTCTTGATTTCTGGCCACTGCCAAGTGAGGAAAAACAGGTGGGAAACGAAATGATGTCTGGTGGCACCTACAGGATTTTGCAAATATCAGTGGGTTGGAGCAAAAAGACCCAAGGTTTTAATTTTCAAAAACCTGCATCTTCTGGCTAAATTCCAGTTAGCTCTAGCTGAAAAGTATGGGGAAAAAGGACTGATCTGTGGAGTACCCATGATTATCAGTGACACTTATTCCTCCTTAGCCAGATTGCAAGAGGGACAGATGGGGACAGATTTTTTTTTTATTTTGATCTGGGGAGCTTTAGTGTTCAAATACTTTATTGTCCTAAAAAATACCCGAGGTTGTGTGTGAAATAGAAAATCACTTTAAATTATGCATATCAAGAAGAATGTCTTTCCTCCTTGAAGCTCAAAGAGTAATACAAAAGCATGTGGGCGAAACATTCAAAAAGTAATTTTATGCTTTATAAAACATCAGTTGCAAATACTCAGTTATCCTGCTCATTTTTAAATGCTACCCACGTTCAGGAAAGTATGGTCTTGCTAATCTAGGGCTTAAGGGAACTCTGATGACATCTGCATAAGTGAGAGGGTTAGATTAAGGCTATAAATATTGTACAGGCAAAAGAGAACTGTGAAGTTCCCAAAGCATAACAGAATAAACTTAGCAAAATGAATATTAAGAATAAATTTTGAAAAATATTTCCTGACAGAGAGGACATTTCAAATGTGAGCTAAATTCTTAAACTACAATCATGCAAGCCTCAGTGGGGCCCACATGTGTTTTTCTAACTAAAAAAGATCAGAGCTGGAAAAAAAACCTTATTTTTTTTGTACTGTATATTGAACAGAACTGAGCAATTTGGGTTGGGCAAGAGAGGTATTCCTTTGTGTTTCATAATACTTTTCCTGCAATGTTAATTTATTTTTATTTTTAAATGTCCCTTGCATTTGGAAGAATATGGCCTTGTTTGTCTAAAGGGTTTTACAGGGCACTGATAGGTAAGCAGATTTTTGTTTTATTAGAATAATGTTAATTTTCTGCCTCACCAGCAGGGCTTTTTTTATGCTGCATTTTAATAGTTGCTCTAATATGCTCTAAATGCAAGCAAAACACATAACTCGAGCTGTATCAGTTATAAATTAAATCAAACAAATAAATCCTTAAATACAATATTCTGTTGAACTGTTTTGATCTTTATTTTACAATTCTTTTCTTAATACCCTTTTTGTTGTAGAATTAGATGTCTCATAGTAAAAGCTTTAGGATTAAAAGGCATATTTCTTTCCCATATTGCACTTTCTCTGGTCATTTATGTATTTGCAAAGTATAAAATATTCAGCTGTTGAAGTTTGTTTTCTTAAAAACCATGCAAAGAACAGCTCATTGCAAACACTTTTTAACAGGACTTGAGGCTAGTAGCTAAAACATAATTTTAAAAAATTGTTTGGCATTTTCAAAATGGAATGTTTGATTTTTTTTTTTTCTAAAATGATATTTCAAGGTTACACGGAAACATAATTTTTCAAATCAGTAAGAAGAAAGAACTCTTTCATTTCTTGACTGAAGGATTTCAGGGAGATGCGTGCTTCATTTTGCAAAGAAATTTGCCACAAGTTGACTCAGAACTGTTTATGAAGTTCCTCTGTGTCATCACCAATGACAAAGATTTGTAAATCTCATTGTTCTCTATCTGTAGAATAGCTAAGAGGGCATTTCAAAAGCATCCCACGCGGCACCTCTGCAAGGAATATCTGGGTGCAAGAGGTGATTATTTTATTTATATTCCAGAAAATTGCTATGATAAATATATCTCTAGAGCCTTCTTTTGGATTTACAGCTGCCTTCTTTTTATCTTTGAACATGGTCTTTGCTTGTACATCATTGTGTAGACAGACCTTGCAAGAGGCAGATGGGCTTTGTCAGTGTTCTCTCTGTTTGTGACCTTTCTCCTCTGACCAGAGGTGCACCCAACTGATGATTTTGCTACCCTCGACTGGGGAAAACAACCTCTCTTCTCCAGTTAAAAAAAAAACAAACCCAAACTTTATGATATAGGTATAGGAAATGGGATTTTTAAAAGGCTTTTACGAAGATTCAAAGTGATTTTTTGTGCGTTCTTTTTCAACTTCAAAGTGCTTTTCAAAGATTACCCATCAAATTTTTTACTCTACCCAGGTGGTTATTTAACAAGTGCTGCTTTTCCTGTACCATGCATGAATAAGAAATGCCAGCAGGTTTGTCCCACAGCTCACCCTGCTCAGCCAGCAGGTTTACGAGCCCCCACCCTGCCTGGTTTATGAGCCCTCCTGAAGGACCTGTAAAGCAATGCCAGCCCTCCCAAAACCCGCTGGGAAAACCTTGATATCCGTCTCCCTGTTCTGAAAGAATTGATCTGCACGCTGGGGAATATAAAGCTAAATTTCACACAAGTATTTTAAGCTTTCAGACCTTAACATCTGCCAAAGCTGCACCACTGTCTCAGCTGTGATTGACTCACAGGTTTTTAAGGCCAGGAAGGACCATTAATCTGAGCCCCTGAATAGAGCTGTCTGGAAAAAGCCATCATTACTCCAAAACAAGAATGATATTTGCATTTGATTAAAGCACATCCCCCAGATCTCATGGTTCTTGTAACTGTTCTTCTTCCTCCCCACCTGCCATCTCTGTTTCTTCACTCAGTGCAACATACTTAATGCCCCACTTTGGCTCTGTGGGAAAGAAATAATTTTGTTTAAACTGTACTGCTAAGAAGCCAGGTTATAGCTGAGTGCTGTAAAAAACCTGAAACCAAACAAACAGAGGAAATGATACAAAACAATAGATATCCTAATTTATATGCTATCTCTTTTGAAGATACATCAAACTATTGTATGAATTCTCAGTACCATACCCTCCATCCAAGTTATTTTTTAATGGGAATGAATAGACAGTATAGATGTTGCAGCTCCTACAGTCAGTATAGTGGAACACGGGATAGCTTTTGTCCATTAAAACCTTCTGAAAATGCTGGAATATAATGAAAAACACTATACTTTTTAAAATGTCATTTCATTCTTTGCTAACACAATACTTATAAAAACCGCTGAGGGCTAAGTGGAGTTTAATAAATCTTGAAACCACAGCTACTTCGTCATTTGGAAATTGTAACAGAGTTCAAACGTAGCTAGAGCAGGAATGAATATTTCATAGCAACAAGGTTCGGAATTTTGAAAACTAAAAAACTATCCAATAATGTCTATATCAATAACAAGGTACTGAAATTCTCCTACCTCCTTGCAAGAACTTCATGGGGTAAACTATGGCATGATACCGGTCTATGCTTAGTGACACGAGGACATAGGTTGAGGCATAGAGAAGGACCACCTGGGGCAGAAAGTATAACAAGACAACAGTTGAGGCACATCTATTACAGAGGGTGATGTCAACAAGAACTCCGAACTAAGAATGTTTCAAAACTTATTACAATTAAAAAAAAAAAGGATCCCCCCCACTCCTTGTATATTCACCCAGGTATTTCTCCTTTTTTCCTGTCCACAAAATTTAAAAGATCTAATATGCTTTACCTAATGTGTTTCACCTTTAAATGAACATTTTCTACATTTAACACCCTTGCTGCTAGAAAAAATTCTACGCAGTGTTTTTGACAGAGTTTACTGCTATGAGGGCAAAAAGGACGAGGTTTTTATACCTGGAAGTAGCGAACGACCCTGCAAACGATGTCAGGGGCCATAAAATCTCCAGTGTAGCGCCAAATGATGTCAGTCATTATGTTGATGAGTCCTGTGAATGAATCTACAAAGAAATTAAATGAAGAAGCATTGAAAGAAGCAAATACATGACTTCAGGTGAACTACAGAGGCAGGTAGGACCCCTGGGATGTATCAGCTCCCCAGTCCTAGGGGCAGTCAAGCCATGACCACTCAGCCCAGTATGCTAGAGGAGCTGGAAAAGCCTCAGAAAACACACCATAATTAGTGTCTAAGTGTGTCAACTTGATTACAGCTGTGACAAATACTGAACCTCTTAACGCCCTTTCTTCTTTATCTTTTATTTCACTTTAAAAAGTCTCCTGCGAAATCACCTGCAGTGGCAACCAAATGCTACTAAAGTTAGTGGAAATTTTGTCAGGAGTTAATTTGCAAACTTAATTAATTAATTACTAACCATGCTTTGTCAGCTTTAAGTTAACCTACTTATGCCTGTACTTTTATATTTGCCAAATTAAATACACCTCAGGCTATCTTTTCTTTTTTCTTCTTCTTTTTTTTTTCCTACTGCAAGAAAATCCAAAGAGATATTCCAGCCTTTGTTCTGTCTCTTATTGAACAAGTGAGTGCTCCCAGAGAAGCACATTTAACAAATGAATCACAAGAACTGGTACTCCTGTTTTACATAAGGGTGATAATAAGTTTTGTCTTTAAAACCAACTTCTCTCACTTGGACAAGATAAATGTTTTCAGTGCACCACTCCAGTGTGCTGCCACTTCAAGTAAGGTGTTATGTTGGTTTTCTTGCACAGATTACCACAAAGGGAGAAAACAGGTTAAGAAAACTTTTCATGGAATTTTTCAGGACAAAACCAAGCAATATGAAGAAAAACCTTCAGTCTATATTTGAAAAAAAAATTAAAGTGGTGAGGTAAGGTGTTTCATTTTGCTACCATCATATTACACATTCAAGAACCATCTCTAAATTTTAGTGTGATAAAGATATTTTAACCCCCATATCAGAAGATTTTGATTTGAAATTTATGCCTTTAGAAACAAGATATTTCAACAATTTTTAAAAAATGTTTTGAGAAATAAACAGTTTGGGACAGTATTTCCAAACAAATAAGCATGTAGTTTGCAAAATAGGTTCCTTCTAAGCCCTTTGAAATTACAGAAATTCCAGATATTTCTAGTTGGAAATTGAGATTTCAGCTTAATACTTCAGAAAAAAACAACCCGTTTAACTTCACTGGAAAATCAGGATTATTTTTCTGTATCGGTAATCCTTTATCTCCTCATTTTCTTCTTTCATTTATCTTCTTCTTCAAGGCTCAGTTCAAAATTAAATTAGTGTAACTACATTGCCTCCCTCCTTATGACTACTGTTCAATTAATACTGGTTTGCTCTTTATTCTCACAGCGTTTCCCAGCCCCATTTTCTGTCTCTCCTTTCTTCCCCTGCCTCCAGAGAGAGGCTGGATCAGAGACAATCTCCAGAAGGAAGTCTGTGCTTTGAAACATTGTGTTAAATGTTGTCCATTGATTACGGTGATGGGGTAAGGAATGATTGTTCCTCTGATGACTACAGTGGCTTTAAGACTTTACTGAAAAGACTGCAGGTATATAATTAAGGAGGTCTTCGAAAAAAACAGAGTTTTAGTGTTTCAAAAAGCGAAATGCATCCTCCAGCAGTGGTTCCAACCTATCCCTTTCTCTTTCCTTACTCCTGAATTATTGATTCATATTCTCTCTCTCTACAGTAATGAAATATACATTGGTTCAAAGTACTACACATCAATAGAGCTTCACCTCAGGGTATCCTCCGGCTTTTGATGGTCTGAGCATCTGCCAAGAAGGTGCTAAATCAGGGCTCAGCTTTCCTCAGGAGGGGGAGGGCGCAGAGGCTGCCCTCCCTCCTGCCAACCTCAGTGATCTGAAGAGGAAAGGGAAGGAGAAGGGACATCACCTCAGCTATCTCCTCATTTCCCTCTTCTCAAGGCCATCTTCCTATCCCTTTTCAATGCATTAGGAGAGTGCTTTAGGGGGGCATCCTGCAGCTGTGGCGGGAGATGGGACAGCATCCTGGTGGTTTCCTTCAGGTAAGCAATTTGGCAGTCCCAGACAACACACTTTCAGTTTAGGCCCACGTCAGCTGTTTAGTTTGCATCAGGAGTGTGGTTTTAACCCGTGGATGACCCCCACTTCACTGGCTCACGTGCTAGAGATCCACAAGGGAATGAGCCTTTGTTCAGCTGATGCAAAAGTACTCCCCAGGGTTGCCCTCCTTGCATCCCACACCGTGCAGCTACCAGCCAGTGCTCAGGCTCAGGAACCGTGGCAAAGTTTATGCAGCAGAAGCAGATCCCTCTCCAGAAATACAGAATGTGGATATCAGCTCTGTCTTTTTCATGTTACAAGTCTCTACCCACTGCGTGTCATTACCTACAAATATATCTATAGCCTTAAGTACTTCAGAGCTTTAAAGACATCTCAGGATTGTCTTTCCCTTGAGAGCCTTTGAGTGAGATTTTTCAGGTGACTGCAGAGGCTTTTAAATGCGGCTTAAACTTCACAGCTTTTTTGTGCTGGCAGCCTCAGCTCCTCTCCCCCAGCGTTGTTTAAGAGCTCCCTGTGCTGAATTTCAGAATTGCTGTGGAGGGCTCGGCATGAGGTGCCCCTGAACACGGCACACACGTGAGAACCAAAGCCAATGCACCCAGATGCACGTGCCGGCCAAATTTAACCAGATCTCTCAATGCCCTTTAGTTAGAGAAACATTCGATGCCCTCACGCCCTCCTCAGGTTTTAGAAATACCTCTTGTCTTTTCAATTCTAAAAGTACCAGACTAACTCTTCTCAGAGGATCCTTCAGTCCTCTGCTGCCTGCTCCACAGGGTGTTTTCTATCCCATCTCTGCAGGGACCAGGCTCTCAGTATGACCACACACGACTCGAGGATTTGTCCTGCAGACTTTACATAGGCCCACCAAGTAGATAATGTACTTTGTGCTGGTGATCAGACAGCATGAAGGGAAAATGCAGCAAACCTACAAATTATGACAAAGGACTGCTGTGTGCTCTCCAGAGACACAAGTACCTAGTGCAAACCTTTATTAGTGATTAAGACACTAAGTGTGCTGCTCATTAATCTGTTATCTTATGCTCATCACACCTTCAATAACTAGACTTTATATTTTTCACACCTTCACAACATTTTTTCCCACAAGCCTCTTTTTACACAAATGTGCCAGCACTATAAACCTGATACAGAGATAATGAATTGCCAGCAGACCTTTTGCCACTGGTAGATGAGTCCTCCTCACCCTTGTATCATCTCAGATGCAATTATATCCATGACCACAGCATCTTGAAATTCTCGTTTGCCATGTAATTTGAATTGCTGTAGTAGAGGTCAGTGTGCAGAAGTCAGCTGGTTTCAGCAATGAGATCTCAGCAGATCACACATTCCCTGGCTGCTTTTGGCAAGCTTACACCTCAAACCGTGTCACTGGATTGCATCATTGCCATCCTAAGTGATGAATATCAGGTACAGAAAGCTGGCATAGCCAATACATTGCTCTGAAGCTCAGTGTCCTCATTACTTTGAGTATCCTCACCACTCCTTACAAAGCTGGTGGCTCATGTGTTAGATACTTGTGTTCTTTCACTGATGAATATTCCTGAACAAAATGGCACCAAGATAATTTCTGAAAACTGTCCTAAACAACCTTCACTCGCAGCTGTGTGCAAGCTTGTCATTGCCACTGCCTTCTTCAAAGTCTTTGAAATTTTTTTACTAAGCAGTGGTGTGTTTACTGTGGTGCTGTCAGCATTGCTAGGCAACAGTGGGGTTATAGGCCCATTTAATTACAAAGAAAAACAGACAGAAATTCAATAAATTAAGTATATTCTCTTTTGATACAAAATAAAGATGCCACCAAGTGATAATTTGTGACTTTTAAGCCAAATGTATATTCAAAGAAGGATACAGACGAAACAATTCCTTGCTGAAGAGAGGACACGGCACTAGTGTGATAGGAATGGAAGAAGTTTGCTCTTGAGAGGGAGTGGATTTTCTATAAACAAATGTAAAAGAAAAATTCCATGAGATTTCAAGAATAAGAAAAAGTAGAGGGAGGTAGAGAGTAAAGATGGCCTTGCCTGGGCAGAGGGAGAGAAGAGCTTTGTGGGGTTTGTGCAGCTGGACAGGTCTGCAAGCCTTTATCTGACTCTTCCCTGTCGCCACCGTGGCCACAGCTAGTCCTCAAGGGCAGAACTAGTGTCTGCCTTTGAAAACATGTCAGCACCTCAAAATGCAGCATTTTTAAACAGCATTTATCAAAAAGGCCAAGAAAATGCCTGAGAAGGAGAAGCATCCTCTTGTTCCCAGAGGAGACTGAAACATGCTGAATATAGAGCTACAGCATCTGTTGTTGGGAAATATGTCAGGTACTGAAGCAACCTGTGAAAATCCGGGGCCCTAAAGGCCAACATAACCCAGGTTTCCATCATGTTCAGCAAATCCTTTGGATTACTTTATAGGCATGACTGAGTGCAGGCATTGCCTCTACCCTTTTGAGCCCAGGAACCACTTGGTTTAGGAGGTGATTGCAGTAGCTTGGGTGATGGGTGCTGCCTCATGTGACTGATCTCAGAAATGTAAAAAAAATCATTGTCCCTGGAGGAACAAATCTGAATGTCAGCTTGCTGTTGGTGTAAGTGAAACAATTTTTTTTCAAAAAGCCCTCCACAGAGAAACAAGTCCATTATAGAGAGCAAATGGAGGTAATTAGCAATCTGGCATGGGAATAGACAGGTTACAACTGTCTCAGATAATATGTTCATAGAAATTCATTGACTTGATGGTATTGCCAAAGGGATGTACCTGTGCAGACTTCACGATATTCCTTTCATTACAACTAAGGAGGTTCAGACAAAAACCTGCACTAGAAAATCTACAAGAAAATATCTCTATCATTTTATTATTAGTACTGACACCACTCTTCCCTCAAGACCCTCTACCCTGAGGATGAAAGTCTTTTCTGTCAGAAGTGGAAAGCAGATTGCTGGTAAGCTGCAACGGGTTAAAAAGCTCCGTGTGTCATCTCTGCTGCAGTGTCATTGTCCCCTGATGAGAACAGTTCTATTAAGTTGGATGTGGTGATCCATGACTTCTTGGTGAAGCTGTGCCTCTTACTAAAATACCCTCTCTCTTTTCATGTCACTTACCGAGTGATTCCATTTTAATGAGGTATATTTTGTTCTGCTTCGTAGACAGCACCAAGCTGCACAAGGCAACACAACATTTTGTAAGGCAAGACAAAGGGTGCAAGCTCCTGGTCAGGGCTGAGCATTTCATATGGCTCAGTTTTTTTGGACCTAGTGATATACATTCCCAGAGGATATCCTCTGGAAGCATAAGAAGCAGCAGCTCACTAACACCTGTCTGCAATGGAGTGATAGACCCTTAAAAACAAAAGTGGCATCACTGCCCCATGACAAAAATAAGGTCTTGTCTATGATTTTTGAACTGATGAGGCAGCCACTACTCTCTGACCTTGCTGCTCTGTATCACACTTGATGTGCTGTCAGCTAATCATTCAGTGTTGTGAACTCACCTTGCAAGTTAGCAAAACCCATATCTGATATTACAGGCTTGTGGGTGCAAGCAATTTAAATTAGGTGTTCTTAGGGGTCCTGGAGGTCATCTTAAGTACAGGCACAGGGCAGAGAGAGCAGAAGAAGTTGCCCTACCTCCTGCAGACACCCCTGCAGCCTGTTCTCTCCCACTCTTCCCACAGTTTGTGATTTCCACTGAAAATTTCACAGGTGGGATTTGCATGCATTCACTGCACTAGAAATAAGTTTGTAACCACATTTCCTAAAAAATAAACCCACCTCTCTGCTCTCATTCAGGAGCTGACAGGGAAATAGGTTGTATCCCTGATCAGGGTATCTGTAGGACAAGAAACTTATAAGGTATTTAGAAGATGCCCTTTCAAATTATGACATTTTAGCTCTTTAAACACTGAGCCACGAGAGCCTGGCGTGTGCCTCTCCATGCAGTCATGGTGCAGCATGGGGCTGGGTGGGTGCAGGGGGCCTGGGTGCAGGAGTTGCCCTCATCCTTTGACAACTTATTCCTCCTCTTCACAACCTCTCCAGCTGCATTTATCTGAGTTTATGGTGGTTTGCAGCCCCTTGCTCCAGCACTGCAGAGCATCTTGGCACCATGCTGGAGACAGGGCCAGTAGGGACGATGGTTGGCAACCCCAGGAGCAACCATCAATCTGCCAGTCCTGGTTTTAACTATTTTAGAAGTGTTGATATGTAGCAGATACAATTGTGCTTATGCAGTGCAATGATCCCAGCTCTCTGCCAGAGAATCTCTGGCAAAAGGACAGAAAGTGTCCTAACACTAAGTTTTTGCAAGTAATCAGCAAGGACACCCACAAGTGCTTTGTTCCATTGTGGTGCCTGCCTTGGAGCATGCGTTTTGCAATGGAGTATGAGCAGTTTTGCCACTGGTACCAACAATGTATACTGTGCTGCTCTTGGGCATTTTCTCCTTCAAGCCTGGCAGCTTGGAACAGAACACCAAATGTAATGTATGAAGCAAAGCCCTCTTGAAAATTGTCAAGAGAAAACCTGTGGAACTGACCTGTTAAAGCTGTGTGGATTTTCTTGTGGCATAAGTGGTGCTTTCTTTCTCTTTCTGGCTCATAGGAAGTGATAGGAAATTTTGTTGAACTGTGTAAGGATCTAATTTATTTGTTGCATTTCTTGTATTTCTGCTCTGAGATCTGCTTTCTCATGGGATGAGGCAAGCCCTGTTAGGCTAGGTGTTTTAAAGAATGGATGCAGTGAGGCTCCAGCCTCACTCCATAGCTCATCCAGGTTGAAGGATGAAAGTAGTATATACTGCACAATACCAACCTCTTAAGAAACAGCATTTACAAGACAGCTGGAGATCAGATCTCTAGGAATTAAAATTCAATATGCCCTGCATTGTGAAGGGCACTGAGGTTTTGTTTAATTTGCCTTCATTAATATATATCTTCCTATGATTATTTCCTACTGTACTGTTGCTGTGGGGCCACAGCTGGAAGGGGCTGGACTGGCCCAGCAGTTCTGCCAAGAAAGAGCATGGCACCCACCATAACAGGGCAGGATAATGGGATCAGCAGCGGCACATAAAATACAGTGGGGGGGTGGGCAAAAAGGAGGGCTTGGTCACCACATCAGCAGTGGTCTCATTTTTCAGAAAAACTGGTTCTTATCACAAAGCTGAAGAAATCATTGGAGAATTGAGGTAGGGCTGCCAGTTCACATCTTGGTCACAAGAAGATATGTGTTATTGAAATTGTGTTATTATTTTCATCTAAAAGTGTGGGCTATGCTAGGAGTATTTTCTGTTGGCATAGTTCAGGCACCCGGGTCAATATAGTTGTGGATTACCCACACTTCTTCCAACACAGCCTTAGTTGGCTCAGATATTGTTGATGCAGATACTTTAGTCTAAGTAGGAGTGGTAAGGATAAAGCCTTCTTTCTTCCCTCACAGCAAACTCTAAATCAGACTCCCATGGTACTCAAGCAGTGACATTACATGTTGCAGCTCAATTTTTGTTGCAGCCTAGCCTTTCCATTGATGCCTTAAGTTTTAGCTTTCATGTTTTTCAGATTCTGTGCTGCCTAGGGGTGTAGCTCTGAGCCTCATATTAAGTGCTAGTAAGCTCTCTTCACAGAGTAGATAGATAAAACAAATCCTTTTCCTGCTGAAGACTAAGGACAAAGAGTACAACTTTCAGGCCCAAAAGCATAAACGGTTGGCTGAAGAGAGAAACAAGAAGGTGAGACCTCTCAGCCTGAAGCTGCAATTGGACAATTAAACCCCAATATGCAAATGACCCAAAACTTATAAAAGGAGAAGACCTCATGACCAGTTGTCCATTTTTGTGACTATTTTAAGTCCACCTTGTGTGTAGCCCTAGTCAGGTTTTTGTCCTGCCCAAAGTGTACCCTTAAAGGCCTTTCAATAAATATCTACTTTATTCTCCAGCTCTGTTCAGTCTCTGTTTCAGGTCAGCCTTCCCAAGGCATCACCGTTACAGAATAGTAGAATAGTGTTCATTCTCATTTTTGTATCTGCTTTCTCTCCCTGATGTTTGCTCATAGCATGAACAAAAGCACACTGGTAAGTTTTACTGGCAAATTCCCATGCAAAATCATCATGTGGAAAAGGTAGATCAGACAAACACACACTGAGCTGTTTTCCATTAAATATCCTGCAGTGCCAGAACAGGCTGAAAATTCATTACATGTGGTCTGGGTCTCAGTCCTGTAATTGAGCTGAACATGGCCAAAGTGGACTTCGAAGCATTTGGTCTTAATAGAGAGGCTAAGTCTCTGTAGCACCACATAATATCCTTGACCTGAATTCCATAAATCCTGTTAATCATTTGTAAACATTTGGTAACCAGCTAGGCAATGGAGTTAAAGGAAGTGACTCTCCAGAGAAAACCTGTAAAACACATGAGCGTGAGTTGAACATATTGGCAGGTGATGAACAAGCACGTGAAAATGTTGGATGTGTTGTCCTACAGCCCTTTGCAAAGATGGGTAAAGGGAAATATGTCAGTGTTATTGTTAGTGACACAAAGACAATCCAAGTAAATAAATATCACTGCTTTAATATGCAAGTGGGGAATAGAAAAACCCTAATCTTCTTAATGTAACTTTAGTGCATGCAAAGGCTATTTCCAGAATAATTTCTGTTTGCTTGCAACTAGATGTGCTGCAGTACAGATGATGGACTAAAAGGTGCTAATGATGTATTTGTACTTTTGATGTCAGAAGTCTAAAGTCATGTCTTTTAATGGGAGCTGATGATATCCTAAGTGATGATTCCAAGTAAAGCATAGTCATGGCTGTGCTGTTGGCAGTACCACACTGGTGCAATCCTGTTTCTCAGCATTTATTGCTGGTACGTGGAGAAGCCAGGTAGCAAACTCCACACACCTACCTATATTTAACAATAGAAGTCAAACTCTCATGTAGAGTAACTGTAAAATAAATGTCGTCTATGTCAGGTAACAATCCTGCCTGAATATCCATCAAGGAATCAAACAGGGATCCATAAAATTTAGAGGTAATGTTTTCCAAGTAATTCAGAAAGAAATCCATCTCCCCCCATAATGCTGAAATGTTGGACCCAAAGGATTATATAATTTATCTGCCAAGAGCCTTTTATTAAAAACAAAACCAAAAACAAACATAACACAACTGTCATTAGGATTTGAATGTCTGAAACAGGCTCAAGATAGGAAAACCATAATCAGTCCTCCAGGACCACATAACAATTCTGTAGCTGTCAAAACAAGAATTAAGGCTTCCTATAAACTGACATAAATTGGCACAGCAAAAGCTGACTGCTGCTGATGTAGAAAATGCATGGTTCATTTCATTGACTGTCAAGTGTATCTACAAAACATATTCAGGGCCGTCACTGGGCCACAGGAAAGGCAATCAAAATAACCTTCCTAAGGTTATCAAAATAGCCTTCACAAACCATGCTTGAGTCTGGTTTTGCTCTGGAGCCCCATAGAAAACCCCAAGTTCACCTCCTGCCCTTCATGCTTCCTTGTGCCTCACTACAGGCAACAAGAATAAAACTCCACCTTTTCTTGCACTCCATCTTGTTCAAAAAATGTGGTGTTTTAAAGAAAGTAATTTATGAAAAGATGAATTAAACAGGACCATTGTTTTTCCAGCCAGACTTAGAGATGCTCCTGCTCTGTTTTGCCAAGCCATGTTAGTGATCTGGATAAAGGCTGTGCCTATGCCCCCCACGCACCACATCTGGACTGTGGCACTGCATGGAGCTGGTGCATCAGATGTTGTCAGTGTGGTCAAGTCAGACATCTCTGACAGCACTGGATGTAGACATTCCTTCCCTGGGTTCCCAAAGGGTTCAACATGAGACTGATATGAGGGCACAAAAAACCTCCAGGAACTACACAGAGCTTTGCTATAATGGAGTCAAAGTTCTCCACCAGTGTCAAAAGTATTTTCATCTAAATTTTAGTTTAAGGGCTAAGCCAGACAACCAGAAGCTGTGTCAAGGTTGAAATTGCAACCCAAAATTGAAACTTCAACATGCTAAAATCATAAAAAATCATAGTTTTTTCAAAATATCTGGCTTCTTCTCCTGACCAAAAATGCATGAGCATCTTTGAGATTAATAACCAGATATTTGGATTTTCCCTGCAGGTAATTAACTGAGATTGATTCACTATAAAGACTGTAAACAATGACTCTAATTTGAAAGCTAAAATCAATTGACTTGTGCCTTTTCCACATCCTGTCAGTCAACATCCTAGCAAAGTACTTCTGAAATTGGAATGTCTTACCAAATGATGAATGAATATGAAGTTTTGTGTTTATTTACAATTCACACCAAAAATGTAATTGTGGGAAAAAATCATAAAGATCCAAATATGCTTATCTACATCTGAAGCAATGAATGGTCAAGAAAGGGATGTGAGTATTTTTACAAATATCTTAAAATCATAGAATTATTTAGGTTGGCAACAATCTTTGTGAAGAATAAATAGCATAATCAACAGACTTCATAAATTCAGCAATATGAAGAATTTATAACCACTATCATTTCAAGAAAATCTTCTGCAAGGCACAAAAAATGTATTGTGGAAATATTGTTAGCTGAAAACACTGCTAACCTACCAAAGCACTCATATTGAAAATGTATTTGATATACTAATGAGCGAGTGTAAGGATTTGGAAATAGAGTTGAAAATGCAACTTGAAAACTCTATCTTGCAGGAGTCCATTCATTTGTGACATTTCAGAATGATAAAATTAGTCTTGAGCAAGACCAAAATATTTTGTTTGTGATAGCATCTGCATACAAAGAGGTCCAGTAGAAGAACTCAAAACCATTTCCCTCCACATATCCTTTCAAATTCACATTGACATTATAAACTGTGTAAGTGGACCACAGAGGTATTTTATGGTAGTTAAACCATACCTCCAAGGGGCATGGTTTTGGAAGCACGGTTTTGTTTTTCTGACGATCTTGTTGAATCGATTTTTTCCAGTCTATTTGTATTAGCTGGGTAGAGGATTCACAGAAATGCAATTGTGTATTGTAATTTGACTTTGATCACAGTAATTTTCTTTCTTGTGTCTCCCAAGCAGTCTTCTAGAAACTACAGCAGTAATGGTATGCAGCAGTGGATATTGAACTGCTTGCAAGCCACTCAGGCAGCTCATAAAAACATTATTAAAAGGCAAATGCCCTTTGTGCTCATAACTTCTAAACTACACAAGCTGAAGTGCCTTAATACTTCTAATGCATTGCAATATACTGACAGGTGCTCTCTTGGAGTTGGTATTGTGGCTTTCATGTTGACAGCTTGTGCTCTCCTGCCAGTCACCATGCTTTGGTTTGACCCTGACCCTCCCTCTAGTTCAAGAAGTCGGGAGTCTGAGCATGGTTTGCTGGGAAGCTCAGTGACTGGCAGGTGGCACATACACTCTTCCTGGAGTAATCTCTTCTCCTACAGCGGGAACCTTTTCAGAGCATCCTGAACCATTTCCCTTGTACTAATGAGTGTTCTCCCAAACCATGGAGGCTCTGGAGATGCCCAGTCCTGCAAAGGTGCTTTGGCTCACCTGCTAATGTGAATCTGCTCCCAAGGTGAGAGTTCTGGGAGACCTGCAAATGCCACAGAGGGCAAGAGCATTTTCTATGTCCACGTGCTGTGTGTGCTTTTCCAGGTAGAATAATAAAGAAACTATTTTAAAGACAATCCTGGTATTCACTGAGAAAGTGGCATAGTGTTTTATTTTCTGGTTGCATTAAGCAGTAATCTTCCCATCTCCCAAGGTCTTTCCTTGGCTGACAAAATCCATGAATGTTATGTTCAGACGTGAGTTTTCTCTTTTACCTGAAGAATTGGGAGCACATCTGAGGATGTGCCTTCTCTCAAAAACAGAAAGAGAAAGAGCAAAGAGACTTGCTGTAGAGTTCAACAGCTGAATAAGTATTACTAATCCTTATAGTATGCTGGGGAATTATTCTACCATTTTTTATTTTCTGTAAATGTTGGTCTTATTATCTTCATCTTTTTTCTATCTTGCTTTGTTCTTTTGTAAACTGAGCATTAACTTCATACTGTCTACAGAGTCCAGGTTTTGTGGCCTCAAGAAATATTTCTACAAATTGCAGTTAAAAAGGATGCAGGATATGTTGGAACATCTAAGACTTTCACACAGACAATAGGCACCATTCTAGTCAGTATCACATTGTCAACATATGATTTATTTTTTCAGTTGGCCTCAAGATCTTTATCCCAAATAACAATTTCTCTATTGGCTCGCGATTTCCACTAAAATGGAAATTATTGTCCCTTCTGGTGTATTTTGGTGTATTAGGGACTCCCCTTTAATAGTGAGTAAACTCTACTGCCTTCATTTCTTCCTCTCCACTGCTCCCCTCCCAGTCTTCCACTTCCAGCTCTGAATGTAGATATTTGATTTGGATAACTTTGGTCTAGATAGGAGTGTGAATGCTCCTCCCAAAAAGAGCACTTGAAAGTTACTTTCAGTGGTGGAGTTTATGCCTCCACCATAACCAAAAAAAGTTAGTAGACAGAGGGCTGAAATTCAGTTTTAAGTATACAAGTTGTTTAATGCTCCATGCCTTTGGACAGCGTATGCGCTTACAGTAAGGTAACTTCAGAGTGCAAAACATGGTTTTAATGCCATTACTGATAAAAAAATCCGTACTTGAGGCAATATACACATGCTTTTCCCTGCCCCAGACACAGTGCAAAACAATTCCATGCTGATTTCCATCAACCATCCAATTTGTCCCATGCCTCAAAAGATGGCCAACACTGAACCTTGTCTCACTTGCTCCACAACCAGGTCCCAGCAAGCTGAGGTGCTACATGCCCACACTACTCAAAAACATCTGGTTTAGCAAGCATTTGGTAGATGTATAACTGCCTTTGAGAGAAATACCTGAGGGGTGCAAAAAGTGCTCTATTTTGAGCAAACACAGCTGGTTTATTTACTGCATAGAGGGCAAACTGGGAATTTGGGAGGCACTGGATGAGTCCCGTATTGTGGTGTCCCATTGAACCTGGCAAGGTGTAAGTACCAGCATACCCATGCAAGGAGACTTGGAGACAGTCTTCACTTACAGCCAGATTGCAAAGGCACAGAATACATAAATGATTTGTTTGTCTAAGAAGCTTCAGTGTTTGAGAGAGAAGATTTTATAACATATTATGAGAGGACACTTCAGAGAAATTAGATTGGTACGCAACTGATGTGGTTGTCACTTATTAATATTAGATTAGACATCTTAGCAAAGCAAAGATTTCAGGTGGGTAGTTCTATCACTGTGGTGTCTTTTGTGCATTAAAGTTTCATTAGAGTTTCTGTCTCAGAGCAATAAGATTTGCCACTAATAACTCTTTGACACAAAGAAACTTATTGATATTTGAGTATCACAACACTGTAAAACCGCATCAGAGCAGATCATCAGAGATTGCAAATGCATGGATTCCATGAGTGGATTGGTGTTATAGTAGAGTCTTCATGGATCTCATGCACCCAGTACTGTGAGGATTACTTCAAAGGGAGTGTGCCATCTAAAAAGCTCAGTACTTAAAATGTGTCAAGATTGCTGTGTGCCTGCTGGTGTTTTTGACAGTGATGAGGAAGAATCCAAATTTACATTGATTCCCTGAAGGAAAGATGGAAGAAATGTTCATGGCATATTCCTTTCAAAAAAGATGAGCAAAACATCGAAAGACCCTTACTTTACCAGAATTGTGTACAAAGCTGTCCTCAGGTGTGGTGACACTGCATTCCATGCTAAGGATGAGGGAAAAAGCCACTCTGCTTTTCAGAGGGAAAGAGATTCAGATCTACTTTTCAGATTTTCAGAGACTCACTCAGCCGTTTTAGAGGGAATCTGCTACTGACTTCCATGAGCAAATAGCTGTGACCTTGCAGTTCTTAAGAAAGGGATTTAAATAAGAGAGAATGTCCCCTTGATTTCTAAAAGTTTTGCATGTTTCATTAAAACAAAGAAGACTGAGCATCAGAGAGCATTTCTTGTATTTCAGCTGGCTTATCATATCGCTGGAGAGATAGTTTCATAGCAAGCATTGAAATTACCATATTTAATATACCTTAAGTTTTTTCTGGACTCACTTGCAACATAGCAGTAACTCCAGCACTCCCATAACACATTAGAAACCCAGTGATTTTACAGTCCCTATCTCTGCAGGATGGAAAAGCTGCTTTCTAAGAGGGCTCCCCATCCTTTCCATATGTGGCATCAGTTCCTGATTTTGTCTGTGCCTATTGGAGCTGAAAATGAAAAGGTGTAGAAATCATTTTTCCATTCAAGACTAGAAAATGTCCATCAAAAAAACCAATACCATCTCAAAATGTATATGGGTCTTTGTTTGTGGTTTTGTTTTGCTTTTTCGGAAACAAATAAACATCTCTCTTTTGTCATGTATCCTCAAGTTCCCACAATTTCAAAGCAAACTTTTTTCTCATGCAGCCAACCACTTATTCCCCTCTTCTAGTGTGCAGGTTTCTGGCATATTGGAATAATGATTTGTCTATTGTTCTCTTTTGCTAGTTTACAATGAAAGTAAAAATGTCTTGCAAGAAAACAATCCTTTTGTTTGTTATCAGTAACCTCAAAGAAACCAGCATAATCAGTCAACCACTTCTGCTTTTCAGTGTTGTTATCCCTACTCCTTAAGAACTAGCAAAAAGTTGCACTTGTAAATGAAGTATTCGGAGTATTCGGAGATTTTTCCAGATTTAATTTCCATCCTGTTTTGACTGATCATGTTCTTGTTAAGCAGGTCTTCACTCTTCTTTCTTGCTTGCCACTGCCCGCTAACGTAATAGGAGTGGAGAAACATGACTTACCCACAAGTCTCATTTGGATTTCAGGGCTATGGTGTGGGTGGGTGGGTGGGTGTGGATGTGTGTATATTACATGTGTGCAGAAACTGAATCAGATCCACATTGCATCCTTCCAGTAATTTCAAGTGGTTCTTTCCACCAACACAGTGGGGTACAGCACTTATATGCACTGAATTCAACAGCCTTGAGGTTCCTTCCTGACCTCATCAATTCTATGATCGTAAAGATTCTCCTTTAAGGCTAATCATGCAGCTGTAGTCAATGCACAGGTCTGGAGTAATATTTGTCACTTAAACTACACTTTTATTCCACATCACATTTAGATCTCTGCAACTACCTGAAAGGGCCTTGTAGAAAGTTGGGGGGCAGTCTATTCTCCCTAATATCAAGCAATAGAATGAGAGAAAATTGCCTCAGGGGAAGTTTAGTTTGGATACTAGGAAAGATTTCTTCACAGAAAAGGTGGTCAAGCATTGGAACAGGCTGCCTAGGGAAGGGGACTAATCACCATGCCTAGAAGTATTTAAAAGACGTAGATGTGATACGCAGGGACATGATTTAGTGATGGAGTTGGCAGTGTTAACTTGGACTTGATCTTTTCCGACCTAAATGATTCTGTGATTCTGTGAACAAATTATCTTTTGGGCAGTGCCTGGAAAATGTCAGACAAGTTCCAGATGGCAATTAAGAAACAAATCTGAGCACAAAAGAAATAATCCTGCACTTTCCATCAGGTAACATTGCTAGGCCTTGCTGTGCTGAAAAATAAACAAATGGAAAGGTACCAAGAAAGACCTTCTGTACAAAACTTTGTGTTTGGGGATGGGATTTGAGTCAGAGCCTTCTGAGGTCTGACTGAAATGGAGGAAGATTAGGTTCTTAGTTTTCAAAAGTGAATAGTAATCCTGACATATTTGTGATGTGTGAACATTGGAAGGATTTAAATAGTCAACTTCAGAGATCTAAATTAGGAATTTAATCCTTCTGTGCAAGTCAGTGAATCTTAAGCCCAACTATAGAGCTGCCTGGAGTGTTTTGCTCTATTGGCTATAAATTGAGCATGGGGAGGGTGACTTTATATCTTACATACCTACAGTAAGGTGCCTAAAATAGATGGCATGAATAATCCCTAAAATGAATTCCAGTGTGCAAGAATGCGGTCATGAGATTTAATCCAGTTATCTCTGTGACAATTATGTCTCATTTTTATGTCCCAGGACTGATGTCAAGGTGTGGGCTTTCTTCAGAGTTACTTCTGTACACATGGCAAGAGGCTAACAGGGCATCTGCCCTCCACCCTCCCTGCAGTTACACAGAATCACAGAATATTCTAAGTTGGAAGGGACTTTCAACGATCACCAATCCAATTCTTAGGTGAATGGCCCATAAAGAGATCAAACCCACAACCTTGGCATTATTAGCACCGAACTCTCACCAGCTGAGCTAATCTCAGTATTAATAATGTTGTATAAGGCAAAAGCTGTAATGTACCAAATAACAGTAGCTTCCTCAGGTGGATAAGGTCACAGATTAAAATTGCTTTGGTCAAAGACCTGAAAAAGTAAATTGTCACCTTCTAGTCAACCACCCAGCTGTAAGACAACAAAGGAAGATACTTGCTTAATCTGCATTTCACCTAGCTGACAAGAAAAGTTACCAAGATAAGATTTTTGTTGTTCTTTTTGCTGTTTCTTTCAAATACCACATGGCTGCTCTAGCATATGAGCCCAGACCACACCGCATTTTTGTCTTACAGCCCTCAAAGTGCTGTAGTTGCCCATACAAACCTTTATAATCTCCACACAGCCCAACTTGTATCAGGAGCTGTGACAGTGCAGTAATTTAGTTGCACAGTTAGAAAAATTATATTGCAGGTGAAAGTGTGGGGTAAAAAGCTACTGGCAAAAAAAAAAATACCAGCTGAAACTATATGCTTTCATTTCAGTCACACAGATGTCTAGTCGAGAAAAACATTTGTATGCAAAGATCTGAAGGAATGACAGCTTCTTTTGAAAGAATAGAAATTGCAAATGTGGACCTCCTATGTGGAAATCTGTAGGTCGGTAAGTGGAATCAAGTTTAGGCTATGTGTGTCTATTGAAATGAGAAAATGATGCCTTTGATAATGATAGGGCAAATAAGGTCCATTTATCACTTTTAATCCTTTCAGAAATTACTTATCAGCCAGGAAGAGCAAACAGAACAACAGATTACATCTTAGTTTAAAATGGCATTATCTGGGGTGAACTTAGGGAGCTGGGATTGCCACTAAGATGTTACATTAATACTTCTTATTTCCTCTTTGGGGATGTCCAGGGGCCCAAACCTTAGGCATGGCATTCAGAAACACTCCTGGATGACTTGGGAACAGAAGTCTGGTGCCTGCTTATGATTTTAAACATACACATACACTGCAAAGGAATAATCATTGCACACTGTATTGCATATTTATAGGCATGTTGTAGTTAGTTTTTCCCCTGCTTTAGAAGCAAGAGGATTTATGAACTAAAGCTTATTAAGTCCCTAAAATCTACATAAGGAAATCCTCAAAATCTTTGTACAAGAATCAACACATCTACTGAAAAGACTTTATAACTCAAAAAAATACAAATTAAAAAAGGGTATATCTGGCTTCAGAGTGTTAGAGTGATTGAGATGCAGATGAAATGAGGGCATATCATCTTTGTTGCTAAATTTTCAGGTCCCAGGTGGTCCACTGGAATGTGAAAAAAAATCCACATGACCATATTCTACACTAAAAGTGGTACTGAAACTACTGACAAGCAGAGAGAGTGTGTGTCTGCTGTTTTGCATTTGCAGAGGGAGATACAGTTTATATCCCTAAGTGCTCTGAAAATTCCACTCTGAGTCCCTACGTATGACGAACACACAAACTATGCCCTTCCAGAACAATTTCGTACAGCATTTACGTACTGTACTTTGAGGAAAGAAAAGACTTTTTTCATGAGTTCTCCTTGCCTGTGTGAACCTCAGCTCTGTGCTTGGGTTTAAGCTGCAGAGTGATTTTTGCTACCTGAAAGGGATCTGAAGACCACTGTTCACAGAAAACAGAAAGAAAAACATTGGTTTAAGGATGGCCTAGTGGGTTGTGATTGCATTAATTACAAATCATGAATCATGGACATCTTGTTCATGCATTTGTAAGATTAAAGCAGGCTATATAAATAAAAGTCATTATAAGGTTTTTAAGAGGAAAATCATGCTTTCTTTCAGTAGCAAATTTGAAGAGCTCATTACTTTTATATTGCCACTAATGGGAGGGGCACTGCATTCTACTCTTATAGTTACTGTACATCAACTTTTTTTTTCTTTTATGGTGCTAGTGCTGCTGCTTCCTACTGCAGTGAGGTCCAGTGGATAGAGTCTTAGCAAACACAAATACTATGTCCAGCCCTGGATTTTCCAGTGAGCTCCTGAGAAAGTATTTAATTATGTAAAATTACATGAGCATTAAGAAAAATATAGCATAACAGGCTTCCATCTGTGGGCTGGTTAAAAACACTTAGGATTTGGTTTGGAATTGGATTCTAAAGCATAAGTTGTCAGCAAACCTACAGCTTATTTTTGCATTCTCCAAATGTCCCATCTCTACAATAGCTCCCAGCCAGCTTTTTGGGTACTTCATTCTCTGGTTACTGCATCAAGATTTGATCTACTGTTTTTTCTTTGTCTTTCCTCATATGCTTGCCTGACTCCAATCCTTTTGGGCGCATACAATAAAGTCAAAGGTGATCCAACTGTCTTAGACCCAAGGATTACTGCCAAGTTTCCTGTACTTTTTTTTCTTATAGTCCCAGTCTTGTGGTAGCATAACTTTACCTTTTCAAGGAGGTAAATATTGAAGCAAAAGAAGTTTCTTTTGCTTTATATCTCACAGGGAAGTAGTGTAACTCCATGGATTGTTCAAGCACTAGTCCTGAATTCAATGTTCCTACACTGCTAGAATGGACTGGAACAAAGTATTTTCAGGATACCAAGTTTTCTCTGTCAGACCTCTTGTTTCATGACTTCACCTCTAAAACCTGACATCTGCTCTATTTTCTGTGAGCATTTTCCTTTGGCTACCTGACCAAACACTGAAATAGAGACCTTGCTAGCCCTAAAGAGAACGAATCTCCTTCAAATAAAGCTTCTTTCTGTCTCTCGGTTTTGATGCCGAAGTTCACTTCTGGTTTCCTTTCCTACCTTCTGAGGATATTCCACTTTTTACCCCATCTACTTCAGGACTGGTTTGGGAGAAAATGCCTTTTAAAAGGGATGCAAGTATTGGGTATTTTCCTCAGGAAAATAGAAACTATGTTTTGACTAACCATTTATGCAGAGATAAATAATTACATACAGAAATGCAGAAATACTCATGGCTCTTTACATGAGAAATCTTTGAGTATAGTAAAAGATGATTCATAATATCAAGCTGGAATTGTACAGCACTACTGTCCAAGTTGCATATTACAAACTAGGGAGCTATGATTCATCTTCACATCTGAGTAAAAGTTCAAAGGAGTATTTGAGTTTCTCCTAGATGTAATTAAATTGCCAGGAATGGCAATGGATAGCAAATCTGTTTTGCTTCATGCTGCCACAGGGTATTGCAGGCTGTGACCACATTTATCTTATCCTGTGTTATGTCTCAGTTTGTGGGGACACTCTAATACATACCTAACTTAAAGTAAGTCCCATGTTGCTTTCCTCTTACTGAATTAGTCTTCTTGGCAGAATCAGGTTGGAAAAATGATTGCTTCTTTTCCAGGCAACTAATGCAGCCATGCAACAAATTTTCTTATTCACATAGTTTCATGGGATGCATTGAATAAGCAATACTAATATTGCTGTGTTTACTCCCAGAGACCATTTTTGCTCTTGGTAAATTGAATCACATTTATTCTGTGAATGCAAAATGAAAGTTGTACTAAATGCTATAGTTTCCATAGCCTACGGAGGAAAGGTGGATGTAATCTATTTCTTTCCCTGTTTGTCAAGCCGTGTGTACAGTCAGGTGATTTGCAGAGTTCTTAGACTCCAAGCTAGGTGTTTGGGAATCAAGCTGCTTGCAAAAGTGGGGAATTTGGATGCCATTGGGTACTCTGTAAAATTTCTGTGTCTTTACCTGAGGGAATATTAACAAATTTCACTCTTTCTTCCCAATCTTGACAAACCTTTTTCAGCAGTGATGGGAACATGCAGTGCAGAACAGAGATGACCCATTAGCAGAGACAGTTTCCTTACATTAATTACACTTTCAAGAGGTTTTAGGACATAATAAATATATAGAGAAATGCACGTCCTTCTTTCAATTTTAGCAATGAATTCTGCAGTATAATTTTAACTTCCTCTAAGTTTTCTTTTCTGCAGGTCAGGTGATGAAACCTCTCACCTTTCTTCAGCCTTCCTATTTTTCTTACAAATTAGCAATTAGTGTGGAAAGAGGAGGAAGACAGATTTCTGGGAATTAGTTCAGTTCTGTGCATTAAGTTTCTGTGTCTTAGGTGGACAGTGGTGTAAATCATATTGGCAGGTTCCAGCCAAGACCCAGCTGGCAATATAGACAACTTTTCCAGTATAACTGGGAACTCTACAGACTTTTTGGCTGCCAACAGTCCACCTCCATTAAGGTGACTTGCTGATTTAGCTGCTAATTGGCTCTGTGCAATTAACTTCCAATGCTCATAATCACTGTGATGTCTAAGGTACTTGTAAAACTGATGAATTTGTAAGTATGATTTCTCTAAAGTGCAGAAATATTCCAAGTATCATTTTCCAGATGAAAAGCTGGAACAGAGACCATTATCTGTTAATCATGTTCTACATGTTAATTTTGGTAATGGTGTTATTATATTAAGCTTTTCTACAGATCATGGAGTAACAAGTCATCTTCATTCATTCAAGTCACATAGAACAATGAAGAAAATTGTTGAAGGACAGGCACAGTCCATTAAAGCAGTCACTGCCCTACTGGTTTTGGTGTAGGAGGAAAAAGAAGAAGACGAAAAAAAGGACAAAATTTGTTCATGTTTAGCTCTTGTAGCTGCACAGTTAGATGCATTCACTTAGTGCATTTAACCTTAAATTAGTTGGTAGTGTCTGCCTTTGGTCATCTAATCCAAAGGCCTCCTAGAAGTCAGTGATAGAGCCCCGCTGGTTTGAGCAGTCATGCTCTCTCTGGGCAGAAGCACACAGAAATAAAGCAGCACACTTTGCTTTAGCAGGGTCCATTTCACCTGTATGCTTCCATTGCCCTTTCATAGCAGGTTCTCAGTGTGTTGGCTTTTTACCAAACACCAAACAAAATGAGTGCAGCTGATAAGGACCACGGCCTTCTGGGAGCAACTGAAGAAGGTGGCAATGATACAAATATCTTCCTATCACATTTTAAATTACCTCCTTGTCTTTTTAATGTCATTCTCAAGTCATCCCTTAGGATTTGGTATTTATACCATAATATGGACTGTATAGCTACATATGTTTACAGAACATCCTTTGTTTTCCTCTTTATATGTAAGCTACCATAGAAGTTAGGTGATGTTTTTTCTATTTTCTCTCTTCATTACAGCCACAGCAATACCTATGTGAGCACATATTTCCAAATAAGATTGCCAGATTCTTGCTTAAAATTTGGCATGCAGTAAAGTATTCTACACGTATTTCTACCCCTAACAATGGACAAAATGTAACACTGTTCCTAAAGTACTGATCTCTGCTAAATGGTGGAATAGAAACACACCAAGCTAAAGCTCATGACATTTCAAGTTCCAAATTTCCAGATGTTAATGTTGAAGAAAAAAAATCTAAATAAACTACCTATTTCTGGTCAATAAAACGTACTTAACTACATTCCTCTGTCAGTAGTAGTTAAAGTAGAATGGAAAAAAATGAGAAGCAAAATTCTTTCTTTTAATTCATTCTTTTCAATTCATTTATTTTAATTCAAATTCAGACTTTTTTAATGTATTGCTTGATTGGTTTTGGAATTGGTCAAATAATAATAGTTCTTACTGTATTAACTCTTTGGCCCATGAATTACATTTCTTATCCACTACTACTCAAATAATTGGGTTTGATATATGTCTCATGTCTGCTGCTTTTACATTTTGAGAGTAAATTTAAGAGGGGTTTCATTTGGTAGAGCTGGGTAAACCAACCTATACAGATATAAATGTGTGGACAAAGCATCTTTTCTGAAAACAATATTTCACTTCAATATTTCCAGCTTTATACAGCACCTGTGAACTCATCCACTCTTTGATCTTGAACCACTCAGTGATTTCAGTTGGAGGCAAACATCTTAAATACACTAAGACTCTGAAGTTATGTGAAATGGCATCAGGTAGAGAAAGATGTGAGACTTCCTGCCAAGAGAGATAGCTATGCCATGAGCATAACTTGTGCTAAACTGAGAAGAAATCTGTTTGGGGAAAAGTGTTTAGAAACACCCTCCTCACAGGGTAATCTTCAGAGCTTGCTCTTTCTGAGAAACTAAATTACCTTGGAGATAGAAATCTGTAGGAAACCTAGTTTTAGTTTCAGTCTGCACAGACGACCTTGTTTCTAAGAACAACACTTTTACAGAAGAGGAATATGCCCCAAGGCAAACTGAAAACTGAACACAAGGCAAATATGGCAATATTCCACTTTGTTAAATTAGCTGATGCTGAGTGATTAGTTCTATTGTTTAGCTCAGCTGTTAACTCTTAGCTGATTTCCTAGTGCTTAATTCCCAGATAATTTCAGAGATTTATGCATGAACTGACTTAAAAGTGGTACTGACAGAAGCATTGTGTAAGTGTATATTTGATGTGAAATACTGTGAATCCAAGCTTCAGACACGTCCTTAAAGCATTCTGAAGTTGAAGGGATCACTCACATTCCTACAGATCCCTGCAGCCTTGAGCACCACGTTGAATAACGATGTAGTAAAGGATCAGTAAGAGTCTTCTCTAGATTTGTGAAGTGGGTTGAACCACTGAATTCTGTCAGTGCTGAAAGAAGCCTCAATCAGTTAGTTACTTCTCATCTGCATCTGGCTTGGCAACCAGTCAAGAAGAACAACAGCGCTCACTTCCTATTCATGTATTATGCACGATTTTGCTTTGAATACCTTGTTTATTCTAACACGAAGACTGTATTTTAATTTCATATTGGTACTTCATTCATGGGAAAATGTGAGAATTGAGAGCATGACTCAACTATTGAACCACAGATCAATAGAGAAAAAGTTTTTGAATGGCTTTGAAATGCCTGTGTTAATAAAGCTATATTCATTATTCTTCTTTCTGCTACTGGGCAGAAATAATAAATATTTTAAGAACCTCAAAATAGATGGAAGTAGTAATATTGACTAAGCAGAAACTGTTTGCCAGGAGATTAGGCTTTAGTTGGTAGGATTTAAATATGCTTGGCATGTCAAAGCAATGTGACAAATCAGTGTTTTCATAATGTTCTGCGTCTACCTCATAACTTGCTGTGAAAGTTATGATGGCTGTGGCCAGCTTGCTTTGTTCTTAATAATATTTTTAAAGATAAGAAAGTGAAATGGCTCCATTTCAGGAATTAAGTCATTTCCTTGTGCCAAGATACTGACAAGCAGTCTTGGTTCGGGAAGATAAATTAGAGTTCTGACTCCTGCATCACAAAAAAGAAATCGACATTGCTTGAAAGGAGCCTTGCTGTTCAAGCTGGAGTTACTTCTTTTAACGTTGCAGATGTGAATGTCAAGTGAGTTTTCTATGTGAATTTTTGTAATATGGAATGGAACAGACTGTTGAACTCAGGCAGTTTTAAAAGTCAAGGATAATTTTAGGGAAGGGAAAGTCAGAAGAATCAGCAAGTGGAACGCATGGATCTCAGTCAAATTATAACATCAGCTGTATAGCTCTATTTGCTGCCCACATCTAATGGTGTATTTGCCCTGTTGTCTTTGCCATTGTCACTGATTCTTTCAGCTCCGTCAAAACTGCAGTTGCAATGCCTTCCTCTCCCTTCATGCTGAAAGTATTTAAACCCCTAGTGAATAGTTCTCCATGCACCTCCATTCTAATTCAAAAAGTCCTTTTTCCTATGGGTACAAAATGGAAAAATTCCCACTTATCCAGCACAGCAACAGCAGTAGACTCCTCCCAGTACAGTAGACTCCTCCCAGACAGTAAGTAGAAAATGGATGATGTCCATTTGGGGCTTCCTCTGCTCTTCTGTTCTTTGCCTGTTCTTCTGCTTGGCTACCTGAGTACCTTCCATTTACCCAGGATTGGGAACTCCTTGAGCCAAGACTGTTCATTTTGAAACTCCTGTGAACACTGTAATCCTTGATCTGTGATTGATGCTTCCAAGCTGTGGGGTGAGGTTGTATTGATCTGCCTTACCTGTTGGAAAATACCACTGGCACATGAAGGAAGTGGCATAAAGGTCACAACTGGGGTAAGAAGTCAAACCATTTACTACAGATGACTCAGGCAAACAGAAAAACCAGCTGTCAGCACTTCAGAAGAGGAGTCACTGCAAACCTTCACCTCCTCACTTTGCAAGGATTCTTACATCACCTGTTACAGGCCTGCCTTTTTGCATCAATTTGCACACCCTGGTCTATCTGCTTCAGCTGAGAGTAGTTCTTTAAGCTGAACATGCTCCTGAGCAGATGTGGTTGAGACCATGGAGTTCATTTATTTACAAAAATGCATGTTGAAAATTGGGCAGTGTAATGCTTTGTTTTTCCAGTTTATACACAGATACAACAGAGAGGTGGAGGTTGGAGATGGATTCTTACCAAAGGAGAATGTGGTACTGTTGGAAAATCATATATTAAATGGCTCTTTAGTGAAAAAGTCCTGTCATTCCTATCATAGCTTGGGGGGATGGGGAGCAATAGAAAGCATATAAATATATCCTATATACACAAACAGTACAACACAGATGTCTTGTAAGCAGGGATTAGTAGCAGGACACTGTTATAGGAACAGCACATATTTTCCCTTGGGAAACTTAAACCCCCACAAATGTAGTCCATTCAAGACCACAGAGAAACAATGTGCTGCTTATACTCATTTCCTTTCCTTCTTGCTGAGACTGACATTTTACAAACCAGGCTTCTGTACATTTCACATTCTGTTTAAAAACTACAAAGTCCTTGGATCAGCATCTCTTTTGTCCATTAAAAAAAAATCTAAATGCATTCCTTTCCACTTTTATATTGTTATATTTCCCTTACTTTGTTAAACTGGACAACATGAAGTTATTTTCACTCTTTACTGCAGGAGCATAATTGATGGAGTAGTTTTAGTAGAAAAACACAAGAGATTCATCTTAAACTAGTTTAATTTAAGCAGTTCTATGACAACAGCTGGAGACATACCTTCTGGGAAATGCAGATGCAAACTCAGACTGGAAGATAAGATTTTGTGACATCAATGAGTTGCAGCTGCTGCATACTACTACATCTAGCAACATCTTTTTAGATCAGAGTCAGACTGAGCCCTAAGATAAGCAGACATCCATTTGCTTTACAGCAAACTGCAACTGGACATTAGATGGCAACTGAATTCTTCACCACTCAACTCACATTTGTCATTTTAACAGTGATTCAGGTGCAGGTCAGGTGCCCTTTCCCCTCCCATACACTACCTGTGATTGCCAGCTGAGTAACAAAGTAGGTCATTCGAGATTTCCTCTTCCTCCTCCAGGTAGAGAAGAGCACAATGGCATTTCCAGCGATTGTGACAATAAAGAGAATCCAAAGAGTCACTAGCTGCTCTGTCTGCAATGGAAAGAAGGAAAAAAAGCATATTGATGGGTGGTTGGATAGACAGTCACTTATCCTCAGACAAACAAGATGAGAATGGAAAGCAGGAGTGAAATTTGAGTTTTGCCAATTGATTTCAACTATTTAGTCTAAAAGACATTCTTGTTTTTTTCAGAAAATACTTAACATGCATCACTAGCAGTGATGTTCACTCCAGTTTGGTTTGCAGTGGCTGTATATTAATTCTCTCTTCACAAAACCACTAGCAGTGTCTGTATTCTGCACTTAGTGCAAAAACAAGTCAGCTCTCAGCTTTCTTGTGCTGCTCCAGCAAGCTGTGAAATAACCAGCTGCCTCACTTCATAAGGAATGTTGATAGATGGGCTCCTTTGGAGAAATGGGGGAAATAAATACTTCTCTCTTTCCCAACTTCAGTAAGTCTGGGTCATTCACGAGCCCTATGAAATTCAGACATCCACTCTTGATCTAGATGTGCACCAGGACTGAAAAGGATGCATGACCCACTAAGGAAAAGTGTAATTGTGTAGCGACTGAAACGTGATGACAAAACGTCCCCTAGTGGTGTGTGTACAAAGAAAATAAAGTAAGAAAGTTATTCATGCTCTCAAAGCATCAGGATGCTCTGGCTGCAAGATCACCAGGGTATGTGTCCACGTTTGCTTGTTTGGTGAGTGCACACCCAATCTTTATATCCTAGCAACTGGGAGGCGTTTTAGGTAATGTCCACGCAGCCGTTCGGGATCTTTCCACTCCAGACAGCAAATCCACAAAGTGGGAGTTAGAGGAAGATGGAGGAGTCAGGTAAGGGCTGCAGCTGAGGAGGGGTGCCAGGTGCCCTGCCAGACGTGGCCTCAAGGACCTGTCCTGAGCAGGTTGGGGGAAGGATGCTGTCAGTAAGACCCCATCTACCTGACTGGGCTGATGGTAGAGCAAAAGCCAGGGAGAACCCTCATTAAAGCATTTTAATGCCACTATGGGTGAGCAGAAACCAGAGCTCTTTCTGCTTGCAAAGAAAATAGCTCACTTCACATGAGCGTGGGGGGTGGGGAGGTGAAATGAAAGGAATGGAGCAGGCATATGGAGCTTCTTGCTTTATAATTAACCTTAGTGCCTTCTCGGCACTTAGCCCCATTCCTGGACAGCAGTCATTGTCCCTCCTCGTCTCTCCCATCACCCCTCCTGGACAGCCTCTCCCGGGAACCAGCCCCAGCTTTGCTCCAGATCGGGAGCCACACTGCCCCGTGGATCATACGGTCTTGCAAGCAAAGCAAGACTTGATGAGCAGCAATTTAATGTTGCACTCTGTGCCTGAGCCCAGAGAAAAGTTTAAGCAAACCATGAAGGCTGTGCAGAGAGGTTTTCACTTTTCCCAGCATGAAGATTTTCACCAGCATAATCTACCATTCATGTCATCTCACCTAACTTTAAAGTTCCAAAGAGACACAACTATTCTAAATTGTCTTAGTATTGTCTAGGTAATGGCAGTGTCTCAGAGATGAATCACCACTCATCTCACCTACCTTAGGATGGGTTGTCTCCAATGAATATAGAGTGACCTAGATGAGACAACCTGTGTGGGCTAGATACTTGGAAATTTTTTTTTAAGTCTAAAAGCTATCTTTTTGGGGTATCTACAAATCTCTTGAAATTCTTGGAAACAAATTTCCTTAAAAATGTGTGGCAGAGATACAGTAAAACTATTTTTATGGACATGCTTTTCTTAGTACAGGAATTGGAAGGAAATGTATTTTTTGAAGACAATAAAATCATAAAAGATAAGATTTGACATCACTTTTGTCCTTGAAATCAATGATTTCTCCTCAGGGTTTGTTTCGGTTTTTCCATTTCAGAAAACATATTTCCCACATGAAGAAAACTAAGGGACTAGGCTTGCTTCCATTTTCTTTGGTATAAAATCAGAAGAGCATTTTCTTGAAAGGAATTATATTCCTGTATTATACTGGTAAAGATAGGAACAGAACAAGGATCTGACACTCAAACCTTATGATTCCCAAAGAAGAAATAGCTATGGAACAACAGAGGCTGTGTTAGAAGGATGTTTCCCCCACCACAGGAGCACAGCACAAATGGTCAGATTAAATCCCTTCTGCTAATTTAAAAGCAATGCATAAGAGTTAAGCAATGTTAGACTCCAGAAATTAAACCAGACTGCAAAGATAACTTAAAAATGCAAACACTGAAAATAGAGGTAAATCTGGAAGGGCCATAGACAAAAAAATAAAGGCAGAATTTCTATGAATCTATTTGTGGGGGATGCCAGTCAGACAAAAGGCAAAATGATCTGATTCCTGGGGATTAAGAAGCCATAGCAATAGGCAACTTAAATCACCACAGCCTTTCTCAGTCTGTGTTAACTTGCAGAATGAAAACTTCCATGGTTATCAATAGGATGCCCACTGTAATAAAGGCCTTTGCAGAAGCTAGGATTGGAATTCAAAGTTGTCTTCATGAATTGGAAACATGTACTGGGAAAAAAGCAACCTGCTGTCCAACAAGGAGAAGTTCAGGGCTGCAGTGTAATGAATGTAATCACACTTGGTTGGATCAACCCTCACACAGCACACGAGCAAAGTGCCCCAGAACATCATGGCATCACCCTACCATGAGAGCAACAGCCAGCACCACTTTGGGATCAACACCAGGCTCATGTGCCTCTGCTCTAATCTTTCCACTGGGCCATGCCCACTCCTGGGCACAGTGCTTCGAGAGAGACACACGAATGTGTTGTCATAAAGGATATAGTCAGGCAAAACAACTGAATGAAACAAGTTGTCAAGTCCAGGAAAAGCCGACTGCAGAAAAAGATGAACATAGCCTTGAGGACACAAAAAGACTAATGTAAAAATGTAAAGGACTAATCTCTTCTTTAGATCCACAGCAGACTGGACAAAAATCAAAACTACAGTACAGAATTCAGGATGAAAATTTAAAAAGAAAAAGAAGGCTTTAAAATATATCATAGATAGAGAGACTGATTGAGCCAGTAAAACTTTCATCTGTGAAGGCCTTAAAAAATAGTTGTTAGAGAGATAGCTGCTGGCTCTTTGAATTTCACTCCAGCTGAATTTTCTCTAGTTTTATTAAACATCTTCAGGTTGTTTAGACATAGAAGTGTTTAATTTCATGTCTTGTTCATTCATCAAACAAAAATCCTTTCTTAATAACAATCCTGGATGAGGTAATTTACAAAAAACATTCCTCAATAATACATTGTGCGAACATCAGAAGCATTCTGATAAAAAGGAAGATAATAATATCTCCCAAACCTCTGTTGACAAGGGCTTCTTTTGAAATCATCATTAATAATTACACCAGATGAGAATGGCATGAGAGACTAGTGTCATACAGCAGTTATCTCAGGTTAGAAAAGCTAGAGATGCTGTTGACATTATTAAGATCACTAACAAATGAAAGTCAGGAGGATTTCCTTGGCTTGACCTGAGCAATTGCACATGCTGCTGTTCCACGAGACCACTGTGTTTGGAGTGTGGAAGTGCTTGACATCCAGAGAGGATATTCATGTTTTGCTATGTTGCTCCAAGATAAAAACCAGGTTTAGTCAATGAAGAAAATGCCTCTTCATGGGTGAAATGTAAGTCAGAAAACCTGTCTGAAGATTGTGTGCTTTTTCCTTCGGCTATAAAAAAAGGCTTGTCATTTTCTTTCTCTAATAAAATTTCTAAATCCGGAGGCTGGAACAAGTCTAGCCAGAGATATATTCTGCTTTATATTTGAGGCAAAAATCATCCCTGCAAACCCCTTTAATCAAGGCCATAGTTAAATCTTTTTGGAGATGTAGGGTAGCATTTTGGTACCACCATGCCATCCCTCCTTCCAATTCTCCCTAGCCAAATTCCTTGCTTTGTCTTCTCTCAGGATTTGTATCCCTTTTGCTGGGAAGCACCAGCTGTGACTGTGGAATGGGGATATACCCAATGGCCCATTCAGGTGGAGGTGCTGTTCCTCATGTCTTGAGGTGCAAAAGCCTTTGTCTGATATGAGAGAAGTTGCCTAACAGAAAGAGATGTTCAACTATCAGTGCTTGAACAGGGACCCAATTTAAAACAGTTTGGCTCTAGCCACTGAAGCTGCTTGGGAAACAACCTGGAAAAAACAGGTTTTCAGGTAAGAGATGAGCAAATAGAAAAAGAGACATACTCCATTCCTGGAGTGGCTGTCTGGCCTCTTACTATGAGGACTTGGCCTGTGGTAAATTCTTGGTCCTACTGACCTGGTGTCTTTCTGCACCATGTTCTTGGTCTCTTGGGTGAAGAAGAGGCATGATCCCTCATATCACAAGCCAGAAGAAGCTTAAGTCTCTGAACAGCTTTTTCTTGACAGTTGATAAACTCTGGGAATACACAAATGATCTTGCCTTTGGTATATTTTAAAAATTATGAAGTTAGCATTGCAGCAATTGAGATTGTAAGAGAGCTGCAATCATGGAGCAAGCCAACAATTTTGTAAGAGTGTTCTTAACACATAAGAAGAATATATAAATCCCCTTGTTAAATTGGGTAACTGTCACGCTCATGGTCAGGTTCATCACTAGTAGATTGCACTGCACTTTCTTGAAAGAGTGATAAAAAGAGAAAAATCTTTTCTCATTCTCTAAAATAATCACATTAATTGCAGACCACGTAGAAAAATGGAGCAGCCTATATTAGCAATATTTTTTGATCCTACTGTAGAAGGTCTGGAATCTTGAACATTGAAAACTGAAAATGTTCAATATGGATTTGCTATTTTAACATCCCCATTTGGGATGGAAACTTAAAACCGTTTAAAAAAACCTAAAGAAAAAAAAAAACAACCCCCCCCAAAATCCCCAAAAAAACCGGAGAATTAATTTTCCAGAGGCAGACAAGTGCCATGCAGTTTGACTGATTTCTGTCAGGGATTTATAATCAGCTTATCTCTAAGACAAATTGCACTTTGGACTGCAACACTGAAGGAAATCAAGGAAATACACCCATTAACCCAATTAGGGAGTTTTAAAAGTACTGGCTAAAACTCTGATATAATTCATTGAATTTTTAAATAAATAAACAAAGTAAAAATAATAAAACACTTCTTTTCCTTACTGTCAGATTCCTCCACAGCAGAAACCCTAGAGGAGCCTAAGTGCTGCCTACAATTATGTGGCAGGAGGGTGCAAGAAGATGGAGTCAGATTCTTCTCAGATGAGCACCATGAAAGGGCAAGAGTCCACAAACAAGGGTTGCAACATGGGACATCTTGGTAAGACATTATGAGAAAAGTGTTCTTCATGAGGGTGTCAAGCACTAGGTTGGGAACCCAGAGAGGTTGTGGGATTTCCATCGCAGGAGATGTTCAGAACTTAAACAGACACTGCTCTGAGAAATCTGGCATCATTTGGACTTGCTTTCAAGTGGCTGGTTCAGGCAACCTCCAGAAGTCCTTCTCTACCCATATTATTATGCACACACACAAGTATGCATAAGACCTATTTTCTTAAGGAATATTCTTAAAACTAAAAGGTACTTAAACAAATATAATCAGATGAGTGCTTTGCACACATTGCATATTAGTTATTATATCACAGAAACATGGACAGCTCAGATCTTTCTGGGAATCTTTATGTAAATTAAAATTTGCTCTGCAAGAATATGGGTGTAAAGGCTACTGGCATGGAAATGGCAAAAATATATTAGTCTTAGGAAAAAGGATTTTTAAAGTATAAGGTGCCATTTTTCTTATATTTATTTGAAGTCCTAAGATGAAGAATTTCTGCCAGGTGTGACCAGCTTAAACTATGAGCATCCAGAAATGAAGTGTGATGCCACTGAAGGAGTAGTGACTATGGTTATGCTTACCACTTACAAAGTAAAGGTTCTTTAATACACAAAAAAATGAACTTGGTTAAACTGCCAAGGGAACATCCATATTTCTTCCTGTGTTGAAACTTTCTACGTAAATTTGGTTGTGAAAAAATTCCACAACCTAACAACAATCTGCTTGAAGAAAAGCTGTAGGTGCATTGTGTATACTTTAATTGTAGACAACAGTTCTGATTGTCGAGAAGGAAAAAATGTAAGGGGCACCAAACATCTTACAAGAAGAGGCACAACAAACAGAATACTTGGGCTAGAAACAAACTTCACAGCAAATGCTAATGACCTGAATGTGAAGATTCAGATGATTAATTCAAGTCATCTCCTGATGCTCAAGAAAAGAAAAGCTGAAAAAAATGGCTGAAAAGCTCTTGATTAATTTGCTGGTAGGCCTTTACTCAATAAGAAAGAAACATGCTCAGACAACTGGGAAGGTCACTGAAATCTTCAGCCTTAGCTGTCACAAGCAACAAGGAGTTGTGCTGTCCACCCCTGTAACACAAATATGTTTCGAAAGAAGGTTCTCCATCCAGCAAGACAAAACTGAGAAGATGTTTCTACACAGAGTTCACACAAGATATTCCTGAAAATTTTGGGAAAAAAATTTGATTAACACTTAAAAACCCAGGGAAAACCCATGTGAAGGTGAGAAAGACTGGTTCAAAGTTAAGTTTTATATTTCGTCATTGAAAGTGCTTCCATTATGATTGAATTTGAGAGAAATACATTTAGACAGGCAACAAGCCCTCTAGGAGGTTTTTGGTTTTTTTTTTTTTTTTTTTTTTTAATTAGTGTGGTCTGGAATGGAGCCTGATTCAAAGTGCATAAACACCATTTCAGCCCCAGGTTTGACCCTGGGACTGCTGTTTTCTCATTTAAATACTACTGGCTATGTGTGATAGCTCTCCTTATGCCCTGTGCAGAGGCTGCCTCACTGAGATGCTTCCTAACTGACTGCCTGGGTTATCCTCCCAGCCCAAGGTTATGGAACAATCTGGCAAAGCTAGGATGCATTGCCACAGGAAATCTTCACAACATATCAAATGTGCTGGCAACAGTCACTTCCCAAGGAATCCCTATTGTTGGGAAAAGCACACAGCTGGAAGGAACACGAGTTGATTTTTTCTGTTCTGTTGAACTTGAGAAGCAGTTTTGTATGAGTTTGTGTCAATATGGTATTCCACTCATAGTCTGTTATGTTTTTGTGTTACATAGAGGAGAGATCTATAATATTTTCTTCCTTTGAGACTTACGGAAACAGACAAGCTGAGAAAGTCTATTCACTAAACCAGGACACTTTCTCATGGAAAGGGGCAATTTTGTTGTTAAGATTACTTTCTCATCTTTTTGAAATCTAGTAAAGCTGTACTTTTTTTTTGTGAACTTCTGGTTTTTTTAAAAAACCTAATTCATAGCTCTGACTTCACTGCTATGAATGAGCAGGGTCCCTTTGGTACACACAATCTAATGCATGCTGGTTGCTGTGATCTTTCCAACCTCAACAGCTGAACAAGCCCCCACTCTTCCCTAAAATTCTCCGTAGGTGTGAGAGTGATGGTCAGTAACAAATGTGACTAATTCAATTCCATCACCAAATAGTTCTTATATGCCATTCTGTAGTGATTTGGTACAAGACAGATAATAAATGCGGGCAGTACTGTTAAGTTATTGCAGGATGTTCTACCCATTCCACTCTAGGAAAATTCCACAGAATTAAACAGATATTCCTGATTTAAATGTCATCAGGAACCATAAATTTTTAATGGTGTACCTATCTCTATTTTTTGTAGAATATTTTCAGTGTGGAATGATAATATTAGGTCACTCACAGATCCATCCATAATTTATGATTTTTGACAGCCCTATTTAAAACTCTGAAGTGTTGTTTTTCTTAATCACTTAAAATGATTAAATATGCCTAATCCGTAAAATTAAAATATCTCAAAAATGTAAAAAAAATTATACTTTCTAGGCATATTTATCTAGGAGAGGCAGACAGGTGCAAACCATGTGCCTGTGTGGAGCACAGGGACAGTAGTGTGAGGGTTGCTAGTGTAGAACAGCCCAAATCAGGTGGCTCAGAGCTGCTCCCTGTTGGGCTGTCATACTGCCAGATCACTTCTGTGTTGTGTTTAAGCTCCTGGATGAGGCCAGCCTGGCCAACAGCACTGCAGCAGCAGTTTCCCAAGGAGATCATTCACAATGCAGCATCTCAGGAATAACAACAGTCATTACAGCGTATTGCAGAGGCTGTGTTCAGGAGTCCCTGACACCTTATTTATGTAAACTTAATCCTCCTCCTCTGCCCCCACTGAAAGATTGCAAAGTTACCTCTGAATTATTTGATACATCTGTTTTCTAAAATGTGTGATTGCATTTGCAGAGATTACTCCAGAAATTTGACAGCACCCATTATTATTTTCCTATTATGTATTCAATAATGTGATGCTCTGTGATATTTGCTTGAAAATCAGAATGAGCAATAGCATAAGCAAATGCTTTTCAGGAGATAAAGCGATTCCTACATTTGGATGAAAGGATAGGGACATCAGGCTGTGACTTCAGCAGTCTCTGAGAACACCTAGAACCAAATCCATGTAACTGGATAGTCCTACAAAACCTCCTGGCACACTGGTCTCCTCAGCTCTTTGCTGAGGAGCATTGTACCCTGACCATTGACCCCGACCTTTGTAAAGAGCATTAGCTCCATGGATAAGCAGCCCATGTTCTTAGAGTTGTGCTTACTCAAGCTAGGTTGTGCTGTCTTGTTTAATATCTGAGCTACATGGGCTAAAACAGGCAGGTACACAGAACGTTACAATGCGGGGGGAGGACAGTCAAAGACACATGTTTAAAATAATTTGTGATGGTTTTGATAGGCACGCAGTTCCTCCTGAGAGCTGTAACACCTCAGTGTCACTGCTGTGCTAACGCTGCATGGCACAGGGACCATGGCCCATGGGGTCAGAGGCGGGGCCGTGTCAATGTTTGGACCAGTGATTGGGGTTCCCACTTGGCAGGGGGGACACTGGGCTTCCCAATAACATTAGATGTAAACAACAAAATCTTTGTGTCCTGCTGCACAGGTGAGGATTTTACACAGCAGGAAACAAAAAGTACTACTTGATGGATTCCCAGCTCTGCTGGGAGGTAGGAAATTATGGTGGGAACACAATCCCACTGCGAAAACTCACAGTGGCTGTTCCTTTCTCTTTTTGAGCACTCCAACCTTTACTTTTCCTGCATAAAAGCAGGGCATCTTGTTTCTCAGAAGAGCTCTTAAAACAGAGATGATCCCTACCTGAACTTTCTGAGGACAAGCACATGTTCCTACCCATTGTGAAAGCTTCTAGGCTGTTTGGTTTAGTAGCTGGCAGGAGGAGATGCTTCCTCCAGCCCTGACAAAGCCTCCCAAACCTTGCACAAAATTGGGCCAAGCCTATTCTGAGATTCCAGCTTTTCTCCAGGCAGGTTTCTGGTTTGTACCTTGTCAGGTTTGCAGAGTTAAGAAGGTCCTAAAGTAGAGGAAGGCTACAGGTATTTAGATGATTTCTGCTCTTTCTGGACTACTGTACTTGGCAGGTGCAGTTGATGCTTACTTAGAGCCCTTTTACACATGAATTAAGCACATATGGCTTGGGAGGTTGGAGCTGTAATTAATACCAATTTGCACATCTGTTCTGAATTAGGTGCTGAAACAGCCAGCAGAATTCCTTGTAGTTTAAGTCAATAGCCTACCTGGATACCCTAGGAAGAAAGATGATCTGGGTCTTCAGAGGCAATTTGCCATAACACAGCAGCAAGACCTAAATGGCAGTGGGAATGAGGCTGTGTCTTTGCCATGGAACACACCAGCTCATCTTGTTTTTTGAGTGGTGCATGGATACACTCAGTCCTGCCCCAAAAGCTGCCATCCTCTATGCCAAGAGCCGGTCTAGTTAGCTCACGTGGCCCCACATCAGACTTCATTGGCAAAACTTTGGTGAGCAACCAGTCCTTCTTAGTAATGGCTTCTTTTCCAGAAGAAAATCTGCATTCCTCTAAGTGGAGGAAATGCTCCATTTTTGAGCTAAAATAAATCAACAAAATCCCTCCCAGTTTTTTTCCCCCAAAAGACAACAAAAACCTGAACTGCCGACACACTATCTAAAACTGTGCAGCGTTTAGTTGTTAAGCAGAGGAATAGACAGAGGCTCAAATTTTTCTGAAAGAGAAGCATTCACAGCTCAGTCTTTAGCAGGACCTAGAGCACTGAAATTCTCTAATGTACATTATTTTACTTTTGTCACGTTGCCACCACAGTATAACACAGACACTACCTGGGGTGGGCACCAGCTGTCCTTCTGCAGCTTGGGATGAAAAGAAGACACCAGGGCATGCTCATGTAGTTTGAGGAGCATGTGAGATACCCTGGCAGCTGTCATTGGGCAAAATCATTAAAAAGTCATTAACACTGGTACAGGGTGTCACTCTCTAGCCTCCTTTTATCAGTTTAGACCATGTTTTCTTATGAAAGCTTTGATAAGGTAGGTTACACCTGCATTTTCCAAGCAGAAATAGCTTGTGTACTCTGCCTGCACCCTGGCACACAGGGGTCAACCTGTGTACTGACAGCTCACCCAACCCGCCTTCACAGTCAGCCACAGGCAACAGTGTGTTTGAAAATCCAAACCCTATTTGTAAGCCACATTTTGAACACTGAACTCTGTTTTTCAAATTCATTCAGCCTGTTCCAAACTGAAACTTGTTTTAACTGCTTAACTACAGCACTGTCAAGAGGAAGACGATGCTGCTTGGCTTGCTGAAGTGGGCAAGGAAGCAGCCACAACATGGGCAGAGCTGGTGGAGGACGGCCAGCTGAGTCAACAGGTATCAGCAGCACCTTCCACATGTGAGTTTTACAGAGTGCTGAAACAGCTGGCAGGGAGCCCTGTCTTCCCTGCACTCTAGTCATCAGAGCAGGTGCTCTCTCCTTCCTTTCCTACAGCTGCACCAGCTGTCATTTGTCTCTAGAGTCAAAATATTTCCATGCCTATCAACAGCTAGTAATTGATGTGAAATCAGTGAGTCTCCTTGCAAAGTTCATGCTACATGTGCCAGAGTCAGGCATCCAGCCTCAAGTGCAAGTCTAATGAGAAGCCCTCAGCTACAGAATCGTTTCCTTTAGCAATGGATGAGCATGCATGACTATCCTTCGTTTCTTAATTATTATAATTTACTCAATCTCTTCTATTAATGAGCATTTTTTCTGCCTGGGGACTTTCTAATCATGGAATTAATTGTCACTTTTACCATTATAAAATACTGCTCCCATGACATTGTTCAGATTTACAGCCCTAACTGTGAAAAGAAGACAGGAGATAAAGAGAAAGTTGTTAAAATATTTTTCTTGTCTCTTGTGATTTTTTTTTTCAAGAGCATTTTAGTAGTCTAACATGGAGAGGGGAAAAAAGGAATAAAAATAATTTTCACCCTTGAAATCCTAGGTAGGAAGTGCTACCTTGGCTATTAGAAGCAGCATGTTAAAAGAGACCTTCATTAATTAAGGCTTGCACTATGGATCATCTCTTTCTGTATCAGGGCAGGGAACCTGTTGTAATTCCACTGATTCCACTAAGATTGTATCAGAGCACTACCATCTCACAGATACAAAAATTTCCTCTGAATATATCCCCTTTTACCTCACATGTTGTCAAATGATATAAATGCCAGTATCTTTCCAGCTGAAATGGATATCTTTGGTGCTGAGCTCCAGAAGGAATGGCAATGTACTACTAGTCAGACTTTTTAACAACTTGAACTTGTACAACATACCGTAACAGTAAAGTGACACATGGCATTCAGAACAAAATTAAGCAGTAGCAACAGGCAAAGAAATCTGAAGGAAAGATGAATTTCAGAACTTCTCAAATCTTTTCCCAACATTCACATATTGCTAGGGTGATGTTCAGTTTTGGAGATGACTGAATACACTTCCCATTCAATCCAAAAGCATTCACTACTGAGTGACTCATCTGATGCATTCTTAATAACAGATTTCAAGAGACACTGCAGCCCCCGCTCAACCTACCAACAAACAAACAAGCAAATTAATTAGAATCTGTCCCTCATGATTAAAAAAAACCCCAAACAACAAAAACCCCCTCTCAGATGTGTTTGATGTTTGTTACAGCTGGAACATTGAAAAGAAATCCCTTATGTCAAGATGATGCCTCTAAGAAATTACATTAAAGAATTGTGTTAAGAATAATACAAGCTTTTGCCTAAAGATGCATGTATAATTACAATAGCTCTACAGAAAAAAAAAGTGCTGTCCTCCCTTGGAAAGGGATAGAGTTAGCTAAGACATGTAAATCTGAAGTCCAGTTTCTATAAGTATTTTGCTTTTCAGTAAATGCCTCACACAAGCTGTCAGTTGCCTTTGCAGAGAAAAAAAATCCACCAATATCTGGGAAAAAAAGTTCAACAATCTTAGTCGCCTCCCCACATATGTGCTGAAAATGCTCTAAAGCTGCAAGCATTTGAGAAAAGTAATGCACGCCTTAAAGTAATACCTTAAAGGAATAGTAAAAGGATCCCCACTCCTCTTCTGCCACCACTTCTGTGAAAGTCACCGTTTCAGTGTGGGTGACAAGGGTCAGATCCAGACAGCCGGTGCCTTCCTGGGAGCTGCTGCTGGCTTCTGTGGAGTTGACCTCCATCACTGGATTTTGCTCAAGTTGTCTAGGTGCTTGTTTTACTAAGAGTTAATGCAGCCAGGCTTCTCCCGTAAAAGCGCAGCACAAAACCAGCTTCTCACTGGCTACCAGAGGTGTCGGGCTTCAGTGCAGCTGAGTGATAGGGAAAAAAAAACAACAAAAACAAAGCCAAGCTGGCATTCCTTTGAGCTTTCTTTTGTTATAACTCTGACGACAGCCATCCACATGCTCTTTCCAACAGCAACAGTCAGTAAAAAAATCAGCACACATGGACCCAGCCATGTGCTTTGTCAGCTCTGGATTACCTTGCACCCCAAGCTGTTAGCTCTGGTCAGGCACACCTGTAAAAGCATGGAGCTCCTCCCTGCACTAAGCCCAGGAGCCTGGGTATTCCACTCAGAAGTATTGATTACTTACCTTAGCCAAGCTCACTATGATTTTGATTACCTTTGGTCTTATGGTATATTCATAAACAAGCACCAACATCCTCTCACATATTAGCAAAACCCAATTAAGTTTGTAGGCTTAAGGCATCAGAATTTCCCTGTCAATATCTACCTGACTTCATAAATAGACCTCTCCCTCACCTTTGCAAAGAGTTGGAGTGCTGCACACCCAGGAAGGCAGTGCTTTCTTTGCTGTATGGAAAACCTATCTGGAAAGGCACAGCTCCTAGAGGCTCAAGACTCTTCAGAACAAGGTAATCAATTATCTCTCTATTCACAGATTTTCTGGGCACCGATCCCACACACCCTCTGTTTGTTCAGATGTTTTTAGCCCTCTCCAGTGGCGTCACCCCAGCTTTACACCAAGGCGACAGATGAGAGTGAACTCACCCTCCCTGACCAGGGCTCAAAATAACTCACTTGTAAATACAGCACTTGTTCAGCTTTGTGAAGGTGCTCTGCCTCAATGACAGTGCAATCCTCAGCAGCACTTGATGCGTTTCACACTCACACTCCACCAATTCAATCTCTCCCTACCTGCTCATGACAAAACCCAGTCCTGTGTTTATGTAGGCACTGATGGCCATGGGTGAACTCAGGAGTTCTATAAACTCCTTTCTTTTGCTAGCATAGCACACCTTCTCCCCAGGTACTGGAGCAGAGGTCTCTATAACACACCAACATCTTCCATGTCCCTGATCTTCTTAGGACTGTGCCCATCCCTGCCTACATGAGCAGCAAGAGAGGGGTCACTAAAGGGCCCTCCAGCTCCCAGGGCCTGTATTAGCAGGGGAAATTCAGGGAAATCCAGGTCCAGATTTTGACTCTGAACCCTCCCAAGTTAGGAGGCCTTAGGACCAGGCTGTTCTAGAGACTGCAGAAACCTCTAAGTGTCTGAGCAATATTCAGACTCTCCAGAAGATGCTGGAGTCATCAGAGTCATTCAGCAGAGTCATTTAGAGGAAGGAATCAGTCTAGACCATTACAGATAATCAGTACCAGTCACGATGCAATCAACTCTGACTAATATGCACCAGTGATCAATATTTAACCATGACAAATGATTCATGGGTTGGAACATGAAATAGATAAAAAAGAAATATTATTTTTAAAAAGATAAAAATATTACAGAACCACAATATTTTGCTGAAAACCACTGGAGAAATGCTCATATAAATGATAATATAAAAGAGAGGGGAAATATTTTTGCATTTTTTTCTGACTGATTGTACGGGTTGACTTTAAAACTTTGCTAAGAAGTGTTTAGGTAGCATCCAAGCTTCTTGAAAACATTTTTTTCCCTCTTCTTTCTTCTTTGTATCTTTCTTTCTTATATTTACAGAATTCTCTTAGAGTTAAAATTTATCACACTGAACTTTTGGGTTTGGTGGGTTTTTTTGCACTTTCATTCCTACAGAGCTGTTAAGCTCAAGCATATTACAGGCAGTAAGAGGCTTTTCAGTATCTACACCACATGCCTACTTTCTCTAAGTAGTGCTTATGGTGCTGCAAAAGGCTATACCATGACCTGCTCCAGCACAGGGCTAATTCTGGTTTTCCATCACTGTTAGCTTTTCTGCCGGTATTTCTGTTACTGTCACTGCCATGTTTTGTTGAGAGCTGGTTTTGTCAAAATGCTGTCTAGCCACAGAATTTGAAGCCATGGGTTGTCTGTGGCACCACATCTAGAAGTAAGCTAATTCTCTAGAATAAAATACTTTGTTTTTAAACCACTACAAGTCATTATAACTCTTTGAAATTTGGTGTTCAGAATTTTTCCCCAGCCCACTCTCCATGGTGAGATTAAGCAAATTCTGAAATGAACGGCAAAATAAAATACTTTTGTGACTGAATGTCAAAAGCTTACAAAAGACAAGATCAAATCCTAGAAACTCCTCTGTGCTGAAGGAATAGCTGATGGATTCTGGTAACTCACTTTGTTTTTTTTCCTCAGCTGGGACCTTGAAAATTCTCTGAGAACTTTCAATGTTTTAAGAGATTGAGACAGTTTTACAGGGAGAGAAATTCAGTCTTCTCTCTGCTTTAATATAAAATGCTGTCCAATTATTATTGTAAGACAGTTTTTTATCTAATGTATAATAAAATATGCTGCTTCCTTCTTAACCTTTAGAGTGGCTTTTTTTTTAAAGTCACTGTACTGTAGCACTGCACCACAGCATGCTTCATAAGTTGGATAGATATTGAAAAAATCCATAAGCAATAACAATGGATTATTTGAAAGAAGAATAGAAAGAACTTGCTTTAGAGGCCTCTTCATTTGCAAGTCCCTTTATCACAGTCTCGGAAGCTACACACATTTAGTTTTCTTCAATAAAACCTTGAACCAAAGGACCAGAAAACCTGAGAGCATAAGTGGTTCCACTGAAAGGTAAAGAGAGTATTCTGTGGTTGCTGTGTGCAACAAATCTGATATCCTCCATGTGCAGAAACATGGAGGTAGATGTGCAATGCCTATCTTTTATCTCCCCACAGTGACATGGCACTCCTGACTGGAAAGAAGAGAAAACTCTGTGCAACTGCAGAAAGTGGAATTGCAGAAAGTGATTGATGTGATGATTGATGTGATGTGATGTGATGTGATGTGATGTTATGTGGCAGATGTATGTAGGTAACTCTGGAAAGGAAAGGTTAAAAAAAAAGGAAAAACATGAAGCAATGAATTGAAGTCTTTAAAGATCAGGAACAAACTAGTGATTTTGATTATTTAAGCCTGAAATTCCTCATGCAAGACTTTGGTCTTTCCAGCACAACAGCTGTGAAATGCAATAGGTGGGGATGGGTTGTTTCGCACACCACACTGTGGATGCTCCATATCAGGCAGAGGTGCTATTACAGGGGATGTTACTCTCCAAAAGTAAGCAGCTGTAGGAGGAGGGACTATGCACGAATATCTGGCTCCTCCTAGACTATCTATTTCTGTATCTTGACTTCCCTGGCAGAAACTGTTGTGTGACAGTATTTTTGTTGCTGATGTTGATAACCTGCCAAAAGTCAGCCAATGTAAATATTCTAATGTGTCTAATTGTTAAAAAGATTAGGCACATTTGAAATGGGCAGAAAAAGGTCTGCTCAAGTATATATTATTTTTTACTGAGACTTTATGGTAGATTTCTTTTTGTTGTACTTAGACATCATTCAGAGAAAAATTGAAAAAATATTTGGTTTTTCCTCTTTGGAGTTTTGGCACTCTGGAGTAGTCGGGCATAATCATATTAAATGCAAAGAACAAATAATGGTATAAGACTGTAGTAAGAAAGAGAATGAGATATTTCTTACTTCTAAAAGAGCAGCAAATTAACTGCTTTCTTGTACAAAATCATGTTCATCCAAGTCTTTATATGCCAGCTTTGGAAGAGAAAGTTTTGCCTGCTCTTCCCAATGCACAGCTCTTCTCCCCCAAAGCTGAACATTCGGGGCAATTCAGAGGGACTCAGCTGCTGGCTCTGGAAGCATAGCACCACTTTAGAGCTGTGTGCCCTCACCCTCACTGCAGAGGAGAGCAGAACTGACCCATTGGTGACACAATTCCAGTTGTCTGTCAGAAGCTCACGCTCCTTCGACTTAACAACCTGTTTAGCACATGTGTTGGTTTCCTTTGGCGCTGTGCCTCCAGAGGCGACCATCACGGGTAGGCAATGCCCAAAAATGCTGGATTGATTCCCTCAAATTTGGAATCAAAAACATCTTCATGTGGTCCCAATGCCTGGGATGTGGCTGGGAAGGGATGTCCATGTTTCTGGACTCTTGTAGGTCACTGCTGTGTGTGAAACAAAGGGCTTCACATATGTGCCTTACTTAGAATGCAAGTATTCCACCACACACTTGCATTCACATTTATACAATTTTTTAGCCCCTCCAGGTGGAGATGACCTCAAATTTCTAAATCTTTAAGACTTGAAATAGCAATGATCTTGTATGGGCTAAATACACTGTTCTTGGGTTTTCTTGAAAGAAACCGGTAACATCCATTCTCTACCCTCTAAAATGAAGTGGCTGTAACTAAGATTTAAAAATTTAGGAGTCAAAGTAAGATTTCAGAAGCTGATTTTAACCTCCTCCCAAGCATTTAATTTGAGGATCTGTATCCCGAAACAGGACCTGGCAGCAGAATGTTGACACTGTCAAACTTAGCCACTCCCAGGATGTTCTTTGTGAGGTGTGAATTTTAGCTACACTCTGCAGAGACTCCGGGGTTCTGACTCTGTCCCATCTGCCCTGCATGGATCACCTTGGGCCACAGGGCCAACTAACACCACACTGCATTCACTGCATCCCCAAATTTATTGGTTCTGGAGTTAAAGGCTAGCAACTACAGCTGAAAAGCCCTTCTCCTTGATGGAAAAATTTGAGTTTGATTTTCATCCTGAATCTGAATAAACTGAATTTTGAAATATTAAAAGCATCACAAAATGAGATAACTGTTTTCTGCTAGGCTCCAGGCTGATCTCTCACCTGTCAAATGAGAGATCCAGCTTTGAATCAGATCCTCAAACTGACAGCAAGTTGAATTTTCCTCTTAATGTCAGTTTTGAATCAGAACTTTTGCAAACACTTAGATTTTACCCATAGCAAAATAGTAGAATCACAGAACACTTTTATAATAAATGATAAAATGTGAGTTGGTTGTTTTTCTTATACAATTTAAACAATTTTTTTTAAAGGAGATTTTTCCTTATCTTTATTACTGTTTGTAGTCTTATTCCAGATTGGTTCATTTTGCAAAAGGGACAAACAGCCATTTCTCTTTTCTTGTTAGGAAACTTTTACAGAAGAATGAGGAATCCTTATGGGATTATCTTTGAAAAAAAGCAAGCAGATAAAGAAAACACAGAGAGGAATGCCATTAAATATCAATATTGTGTTAATGGAACTGTCAGACACCCTGAGATTTCAAATCTTTTCACTCTGGTCCCCTCAATATTACCATTAAGGAAATCATATATTTTTCAAGGGCCTGATTCTCCATTCATTCAGCATGTTGCAGAGCAGAATTCCTTCCTGTTCTGTGACTAGAATGAAAAGTAGCTTCCACAAAAATGGAGCCAAACCCCATGAACTGAAACAGATTCCTGATAAATGTGCATTCCTATAAAATATTGAGGCAGTCAACAAAGTCACTTGAAGTGTTCTAACTTTTAAGGAGCTGAGCAGGTGGCCAGAATGTATGGCATCCATCAGGTGCTGGCATGTAGTTGTGTGTACAGATGCCTGTGAGTAGGTAGAATAAATTCACAGCTCGCATCACTACCAGAAAGACTTTTCCTTCAAAATCTTCCACTTCCAATTGCCAAGGCACTCTCTGCCCCCTCTCCAAGTGCTGCAGCTGGAAAGGAAAAAAAGCACAGAAATAAAGCCAAGCTGCTAAAAGGGAAAGGTGGCTTCAGGTGAGCCCGGGCCAGCTCCCAGCACAGCCGGCAGGAGCGCAGCCAGCCCGCCCGACTGCATCGCCCGCTCACCGTATGCTCATTAACAAGGCAACTGCAGGGAACAAAGCACCAACCATATGCTTGTCCTGCCCCGCTCCTCCCTCTGCTTAAGGTCCCATTTAACTGCAATGAGCACCAATGTACCTTGAGACGAGGCTGTGCAGATGCAGGTACTAGATCTCATTTTGTCCACTGCTGGCATCAGTAGCTTGTTGTAAAATCTCCTGAGCCTTGAGCCAGAGCCTCAGCAGCCCAGAGCTCTGTTTTCCAGGGTACAGGAAGGCCATTGGAGGAAAACTGGGTTCAGGATTTCCACAGGCCAAATTCTTAAACACTACTGACACATAATGTGTTTAACATATATAAATAGGAAAAGTTTTTAATTCTGTTTTCATATTGTTGCTTCGAAGTAGTTTTCTTTCCTTTTCCCATGTAATTGAACCAAAATCAATTTAGCAGGCTTGGACATCTTGGACAACATGATCATTGTAGGTCCCTTCTAGCTGAAAATAGTCCAGTCTAGTCTCTTCTATACCAATGCTTAATTCATCTTAATCTACACAGATGGATAACCACATCATATCTGCTTTGGGAGAGAAATACTCCTCTCCTCCCATTCATTACCTTTCTGTCTGCAACCTCTGGTGAGTGCACACAAGAGGTCATTTCCATTATTCCCATCCAAGCCTGCATTGATATAGGAATTAGATTAGATTTCAGACAATGCCTGGATCTGATAAACCCTTCTCTTTTTCTGCAGGGGGTGATCCAATGGCTAAGACTCAGGCTTGGAGTTCAGGAAGACAGTAAGCACCTTGCTCTTCTGCATATTCCCATTCTGACCACGGCCAAGAGATCTCCTCTTCCATAAGGAAGAGCTTTGGAAAGTGAACATGTGACAGAAACTCAGGCCCTTCTGGATGTCATTCCTCTTCCACCTGGGTGCTCCTGCCTTCATAGTTCTCCCCAGCTCCAGGCACACAGTGCAGTTGCAGCATTCAGCTGGTGTTCAACAGTAATTTTTGACAGATCCTCTATACACAGGGAGATGATTCTCTGTTTAAAGAGACCACACCACTGGTCCTCAAGTGCCAAATTGGAGCCAGTGAAATCAGCAGTGAGCTAAAACTGTGCTGAGCCTCCTTTGTAAAGAAGGAGTAGGTAAAGCCGCACAACAAATGAGCTGTTCATTTGTGAGGCATTTCACAGCAAACAAGTTTTTCTATCAATTTCTACTGGGCAGAAGGTTTTAAAAAACTACATTTCTAGATTAAGTTTAAATTAAAGTTCATAACATAGCAAAAAGAGGTAATTAATACATAAGGACATGTTTTCAGACTACAGTGCCATCTTTAATATGTGATCAAACCGTACTACAGATACTAGAGACACAGAAGAGGGAAACAAAGGGAATTAGTCTATCCATCAACACTAAAAGCTTGGGAAAAGACCAGCACGAACCACAATGCAGTCCAAAAAATGTGCCCATAGAGAGGTAGTGGGAAGAAAAGAAAGTGTGGGAAGAAAAAATTTTAAATGCCTGCATCCCTGCTCTCCTTTCTTTGGAAGGAGTTGTACCTGAAGTAATGAATACACTCTGTCTTGTGGCGATGAGCAGCAGAGTGGAATTGCAGATTTACAACAGAGGTAGAAAGCCATTAGATGAATTGCAGGACCTTTTATTACCAATTGCAATTTCATGGCAGAGTTATTATTTATTAAATATAGAAGCAGCCAGTTGAATTCTAACTGCTCCTTGGTTTAATTCCTCTTATAAAAAGGCTGAAGAAGTTACACAGAGCAGACTAAGTGCTCTGCAGTAACAGGCTTCTTTCTCACTGCCTTCACATGGACACACACACATACACACACACACACACACAGAGTGAGAAATAAAAAAAGTCATTTCATGGAAGACCCAATTTCCCTTTAAAAATGCCTAAGTTAGAGTAAAATAAATATACTGTACTGCTATCATTACTGCACCTGTTTGGTGTTTGGACAAAGTAACACCCTCAAGTATTGAAGCTGGGTTTTCTACCATCTCAAGAAAAAGATAAACTTTACCCCCTGCTCTCTCATACAAAACCAGTGTGCAGACAGAAAATAAACCCCGTGAAATGACATGATCCAGGTCAGAACTAGTATGTGGGCGGTGGGAAGAAGACAATATTGGCCATAATATACAATTGCGTCCCAGGTCATCTCCATGAAGAAGGATTACATGTATTTTCAGGCAGCAAAAGGGTTGAGTTATTCAAACCACAGCAGCTTTGTGCCAGCACTTACTTTGGATTCACTGAACTGCAGAGCAGTGGAAAGGAGGAGGAACCAGAGAGAAGTAAAGAAATACCCACTGAAGAAACTGTCTCAGCTTCACAGAGAGCTCTCATGGCTGAAATATCTAAGGCTTTGTTCATGCTTATCTGTCACTGCACATTGGCACAAACAGGGTGTTTAATAACTTATGTTGGCCAGAAGACCAAATGCCATAAAAGAAATTTCTTTTTTAAAAATTTTTTCTTTAGTGTTCGGCAAATAATAAAAAAAAGATTCAGCAGGAGCAAAAAATATATATAAAATTTCTATAATATATATTTTGTATATAAAGAAGTAATCTGCTTGACAGCTATTTTTAGACTATAATGTAGATGTAGATTATTCTGGTGTGATACAAACCTTCATTTCCAAAATAACATGGTCTTTTGCTAATATATTTTTCAGGCATACTTCTTTGGATATTACCTGATATTCTTTAGCAATACCTTGCTGTTCCTGATCACATTATGAAATATATTTTCATTAAAAATGTGGAAATGAACTGCGATCATTTCCATTTCTGCACAAATAAAATCATTCAATTATGGTTCCAATCCAATGAAGAAGTGAAACAGGACTGCCTCACATGCTGACTTGAACACAGAAAGCACAGTTCAAAGAAACAAGACTGTCTAAAGAAAAATGCAAAATTTAGCAACCAGTTTAAGGTTGTGGATACTGTTGATGTAAGTGTTCACACCCCAGTGATCAAACAGGCAGCGAATTCTAACTAGGCAAATAAATCAAATATTTTTATGTCTCCACATTTTGAGACTGTTGTGTCTCTTAGATCATCCACATTGCAATAAGGTGACAATGATGTGGCTATCTCATGGTAATGATTCTTTGCTCACCATTGTAAATGTGAGTATTATGATACAAATGCTCAGAGAAATGTGAACTGGGGTGCTGGTTTTGGAATGGGTATGATTCCCCTCACGATGGCATTGCACACAGGCAGCCCTCACCAGCTAGCTGAGGACCAGCAGCACCAGATCTTCATGCAAATAAATGGGATCAGCCTTTTTCAGCTCACAGGTTGTGCCCAAGCATGTGAGCAGCTGATCTGGCTTGCTGCATTTGGGAGGTGAGGTGTGGATTCTTTTCATGTTAGTAATGATATGCATATATGTATAAGCAGAGATGATTTACTGTCTATACAGATAAAACAACATCTCCTTTAGTTACTGAGAAATTTCCAGTGCCTGTCCAAACATACCTCTGAAACAGGTAATATTGTTCTTGTAATAAAGGAATACAGGATAAAATAATAAGTATCATCTAGGAAGCAGGAGTGCGAGAAGTTTCGAGTGCATAACAGTGGTGTGGGCGGAATACATGAAACAGCAAATACAATACCTAATTTGCTAAAGTCATTAGAAGCAAACCAGAAATCAGTGTGGGAGACATTCGTTGCGCCTGCTGCTCAGAACTAAGTTTTCAGAACTTTTTAAAAGACCAAAATTCTTGAAGAGTTCCTTAGGTTTTATCTTTGGAACACAAAGAAAATTGGAAGGGAAAATAATTATTGTTTTGCATCCACATGTATCAAGCCAGTGGGAGATTAAATGAAGGAAAAGGAAAATGTCTCTACACTCAAAGCGTTCAAAGCTTTGTAGCACAATTTGCTCCAGGAGAAAATAATGTTTTCTGTGGTTATGAACATGCAAAAAGATTCCAGACTTTATATGAACTGCTGCTCGGGGATTAGATGAGGATTTAATATCTTTCTCAGAGAAAGGATTAATTAAAATCTGTCTTCTTTGGGAAGGTGATGAGCAAAATAATTTCATATGCATATAGAGCTTTTGAATTTTTTCTCTACTGAAATCTAATGTATTTGATGACTTCTCATTTTGTATCTTTTTCTTCAAAAAAGGGAATAATTTTATATTTTTATTCATAGGCCTTGCCGAAGGGATTTTAACGTGCTTTCAAAATGTCAAAAAAATTGAATCATGGGAGTCTCTTTAGAAAACTGAAAATCTACTGTTAGGAGCTGAGGAAATGCTGCTTAAACATCACTAAGAATCTGTCCTTTTGCTACATATTTCACCATGCTTAACAGTGAAACGGGTTTGAAAGTCTACTAGCTAGTGATAGACCTAAGTGTATTTTTAATTTCATGTCATATTGTGAAAAGTTTTACTTCTCTTTCCATGAAAGGCTTCAATTTTCATCAAAAACTGAAACGTGCGCATACACAATTATTTTTTGTTTATTTGCAGACCTTAGCAGCTGGTATTTTACAGAACTTGGATGAAGATCCAAGTAATCTGGCCCTGCCTCAGGGTGTTAAAGTTTGGAAATGTCTTTTACCACCTTGTGAAAGGAATGACACAAATTAGAGCATCTCACAGGTTACCTGCTGGTGCCTGGCCCCCTCTATTCTCTTTCTCTCTATAAAGCAGCAATCCATGACAGCTGCAGTGAAAAATTTTAAAATCTTCCTTTATTTGTTCCATGATAGAAATGCCAGTAGACATGTCTGAATTCCCTCCAGCACTAATACGAAAGAAATAGGTATTTTACTGAACAAATGTAATTTTTAAAAATGTTAAAAATATTCACTGTGAACCATCAAGACTAAAAAAGCTATGATTCTTAACTTTTTCTGAAAACTAACCTTCTCTTTTATGAGGAGTTTGACACCAGCAATCCTTTAACTGTACCATTTTTTAAAAATAAAATATCTGGCAAATTTACATAAATTTATACATATGTTTGTGTGTGTGTATATATATATATAAAATTAGTAGAAATTTAAATGACTCAGGCTAAATTGCAGAGCTTCCTGTACTGATAATCACTGACACACAATGAATGGATAGTTAAACAAACAAACAAACAAACAAAAACAGCAACCAAATAAACCACCCCACCACACTAAAATAAACCCAAACAAAACAAAAAAACCCAACAAAAAACCCAAACCAAAATAAAACAAAAAAAGCCCAAACACACAAAAATCTATGTAATAGATGCATAACCAATACCAGAAATGTAGGAAAGTAAGAAGCAAAGAGCGACAAACTGAAAATCAGATCTAAAGAAGCAAACAAAATCAAAGGCTCTACTGGAAAACGTTACATACTTTCTTGTACAGCTTATGTCCTTAAAAGGTCAATTGGATTTTTTTTTTTTTGACTCTTTCATCTGTCTCATTTCTTCAGCCCCAACATGCACTAAGTCCAAGGCAAAGGCTTGTCAGCTTCTCCTGCCCTGTTTGATAAGCCTCAGTGTCCCTTGCTCAGGTGGTTGAGGTCTCTGCCCTGCAGCACAGCACAGGTAAGGCCATAAAAAGCAGGTGATACTCCTCCTGATGAGTATGCTCAAGTAATTACCAAATAGTTAGTACAGCAGGGAACAGCATCTCTTGGATAGACTAGAGAACAGAATTGGATGATCTGGTGTACTGATTCAAATATGGATCAACTCCAAGGAGTGTTTGCCTGAACTTTATAAGGCAATCTTAGCCCATATGTTTATCATAGCTTCAAGGAGCTCAAGAAAGGATTGATGGCCTGCAATTTTACAGTCACTGCATGGTCCTGTAAGATGAATATGGATTAACTGTCCTAGCATTAAATATTTAATGTAATAAAATGTTTTCTTAAAAGTATGGAAGTGTGACTCGGTCCTGCATTTTAATTATGCTTTTTAAAAGTACTGTCAACATCTAATTTGCTCTATTCAAATCCCAACATGCTCCAAAGATAGATCTCTTCTGTTTGAAGAAGGTTCAGAGAGTCAAAGGAGAAGATCAAATAATTAGGCATAGGTGAATTTAAAATCACTGTTCTGGACTGTCAAATAGATTAGACTTCAAAGACAGAACAGTAAATTATACATATGTATAATACGTATGCACAATTTCTCATTCCATTTTTGTAATTGAAAAAAGAAAAAAAGAAAAATATGTGTTTTATTAATTCATCCCAGACTCTCTAGATACTCGATAGTAGGTCAGCAATTACATTAAATAAGTTATAGTGAAATCTTTGTGGTACCCACCCAAAATTAACCTGAGCCTGTACCACGTCATAGCATGTCCATCTCTGTCTAACTGAGACTGGGTATGCATTTCACCTTCTGTGCCTTTTCTCCTACACTACTTTTTGGAACTGTGCTAATAATCTATGAGGACAGGAGGTATGACCTCACTCATAGTAAAATGAAAATAGAAAATTTCAGCTGTGTTGCTTTAGGTTAGGTAATAGGTTTTTTAGTTTAATTACAAGTAGATGAAGCTATAATGTTTCAAAACTTGTAAAATGAAGAAAATTGAATATTCCACAGGGAAAGTGCTGAAGTTGAAATTTTTCTGACCTTTTATTTTAGCTGAAAGTCTTTGCTAAGTTGAACACTGCTTGTGAAAGCAAAAACACCATTAAGATTTTATCACATTGGCCTCTTACTGGTTCTTAGTTGTTTGCCTGCAGATGAACCCAGATCTCATCTGTGTGTCATCACTTAAGAGCAACACCCCTCAGTTCAGGTCAGAAGCAGAATATTTTTCCTCCTCTCCTCTGTTCCTGGTATCAACCAAGCTGGTGGGTAAGAAGAGCTGGATAACAGAGAGGGAGCATCCTCCCTTTCTCACCTGAGCTCAGCCCCTTTGCCCATAGAGCAACACAACTCGCCTCCAGTCCTGGGTGTCCCCCAGTAGGCTCAAGTTTCCCAGCTTAGGGAACACAGCCATGCAAGGTTAGGGATATAGTTCCAATGGCAGGGAGGTTGGGGGTTTTTGGCCACCACCTGCAGCATCAACATAGTGACTGGGTTTTTAAATGCTTTTTTATAGCAGTGACCATTAAACCACAGAATGTCCCTCCTGAACACTATAAAGTGGATAAATAATGAGCTCAGCTATCAGTGGTTTCTGCACCTTCACTGCTGCCTTTTAAATGGGAGAGTGAACCCAACAATTTGACACCAGCAATTAAAAGGAAAGAGGTGAGCAACATTTAATTTTACAGCATGGAGCACCCTGAAAGTCACCCAAGTTAATACTTGCTAGTGGAGCCAGGTTATAAAGTGACCACACTGCCTGAGTGGCCACATTCTAGTAATATACTTCACTTCATAAAGACTCCTCATTAATTAACACATTTGCTTTTGATTGCTGATGGCGGGGTTTCAGCTGCAGCAGGGCAGACTCTGGGAACAAGGAACTTGATTTTAGGTGCAAACAAACCAAATCCACTCATGGAGGTTAATTTTCAAGCTTGCCCTGGGGTATCCCCTATACCTGTGCAGAGGGAAAAAGGCTGCTTGTGACTAGCATGCCTTTAAAATGAAGCTTCACACCTCTTGACACCTACCTTTCTTCTGGTAACAAAAGCAAATGCAATTTTTTTTTCCCATTTCACAGTGAAAACTTAGTTTTATCCTCAACCTGAAGAGACGAGATGAAATTTCATTTGCGCACAATCTCTGTCGCATAATTATATTTTTAAAAATCAATAGGCACAGCTGTCCTATGGCCTACCTTTATGGTAAAGTACATTGAAGCTACCAAAAACAACTTTCCCAGAAGCCCACTACCACAGTCAAGTATAAGAAACCTTGGATATGACAGCTTGCAAGTGGCTGATCAGTTTCTATCATTTTGCAGTATCGAGACATTTTTTCCCTCCAGATGGCTTTCCAAAGACCACTTTGGTGGATTCTATGAAAATTAAGCACACGGTACAGGGTCTGCACTTTAAAAGACAGAAATCAGCTGCTCCCTATGTGTGAGGCATCATGCTTATTTTCAAATTCAGGTGGAATTTTGAGGACAAATTCAGAATATAAAAACCAGCTAAACATTGATAGGTTGCTTTGAAAAGCTAATAGAGGCTTGAGAGACCATCAGTTCCAGCAGGAAAAGCAGGTACTCCATGAGTTTTACCTGTGAAAAAGGTAAAGGACAACTGTCTCTGCTGATGTTTAAAAATCAGCATCAGCACTAATTCTCAGTATCTCCAGCAGAAGCCCTACATACTACCCACTGGAAGCAGAAGAAAATACCCTGGAGATGCAGAAGGCAGCAGGGTGGGTTTCTCAAGGAGATCACAGGTTACTTACACACCAATCCTGGTGGTTCCAGATGGTTCCAGGAACAAGTTGGAGGAAGGATACAGCTGACAAATTACATAAAGCTCACCACAGTATTAGTCACACTACTTCACAGCTAGTCCTCCCATATCATTGAATTTTCCACTGTCTTGTATCCATGGGCATACCTACACCTTCAAGTATTTCCAGTTGCTGCACAGACATATTTCATTATCCTGGCTTGAAATGGAGGAAGTTAAAAAGCATGATTTCTAGCTCCTGGAAACTTTATTCCCTTCACTGCCCAAGTCCCTATTCTTCCACTTCATGTTTCCAAACTCTTGTACAAATTGACAAGTCAAAGGTCTGACAGGGCTCTTCACTGAGCAGCTGTCTGTTGAGAGCCAAAAGTTAATGAGCTTTCGATTTCCTAAATTCAAACAGAGACACTGCAAGCTCTGGCATGGTCCTGCTGGAACTGCCTGGGATTCAGAAAACACACACTAAGCCTGATGTGTGAGAAATCCAGTACTTCAAATAAATCACTGTCTTTTAATCTAAAAAGAGAATTGTACCTCCTAGTTTACTAGCAGCTGTTTTGTCAAGCCCTGCCTGTCAGTCAGTAATGATCCTTTTTACTGTCCATAAGATGTCAATGCAATAAAAGGCATTGTCTCCTAAATCAGGGGTTTGCTGGAAACATCTTCTCATCTATAGATCCTACTCAGTGCAGTAATAAACCAGCTTTGTCAGAGCAATTACAAACTCACAAGAGGACTTTGCACTGCTTTTCTCCATCAACCCATATGACACCCAGCTAGGAGAGCAGAGAGCACTGATTTCAGCAGGTAACATCCACATATATTGTGACAAAAGACATAGGTGCTAGAGCAAAGATCTTGAAAGTTAACAAACAAAATGACAGAAAACTTGAGCTAACGGAGAGGAAACAGTACTGTTTAAACCTTAAATATTCTCAGCTGCAAGAAACTTCAAACTTGCAGCCCCTCCTTTAGGTGTAGGTATGCATCAGAGCATTAGCACACAGCAAGATGAATTCTCCATCCAGAAAATCTATGTAATAGACAGGAGCAAAGCAAGACAAACCATCAGCTTTGGTAAATGGTCCAAACTTTAAAGGTCTGGATCATTTGCAGCCATAAAACAACTGCTCAGTGTTTTCAAATAGCTATTGCAACCATCATTATTCAGTAACACATCTTCCCTTAGCAAAAGAGGAAAAAATAATGCCAGTGCATAGAAGATGTATGATATACAATGTGAACATTATTAAGTACCTTATTTAAGCATTAATCTTTAACCTTCACAAACTTTGTGACAGCATACAATGATAGTTGCTGGAGGCAACCCTTTTTTCATACTAACACAACAGCATTATTTATAGCAGCAATGCACATCTGAACAACAAAGGAGCAGGAAAGGTAGTGATGAAAGATGCATTGTAACGAGCAATAAATCATACAGCACTGAACCATTGAATGCTAAAGAAAATGAAAATATCTGAAAATAACACTGATTTAGCAAAAGTCCTTTAAGATGTGCTTAATGATAAGTACATATTTGTTTCTTACTGAAGTGGTGAAAATGAAGCTTTTATTCAGAATTAAGTATGTTCTTAAATGTTCTGCAGAGTCAGGATCTAAAGGAGGATGACATTTATGGTGATTTCCATCCAAGTCTGCAAGATAAACAACGTTTTCAGGGAAATTCATAAAGCCATCAAACACATAGGCACATCTCCATTGATAACAACAGATATCACTGACAAAATAAACTCTATTTGCATTCCTTTCAGATTGCATAAATGGCATTCCTGTAAGCATTCATTTTTCACCTTCCACTAAAGTGCTTTTGCTCATGAAAAACTGTTAAGGAGACTTAAATATATCTAAGAGCTGTTACAGATAAGCCGTTCTTCTTTACCCATCATTTTCATGCCTTTCTAGAGCAACAAATCAAGAAAGTCAGGAATGAGACACAGAACTTGTACATTCAGTCTCCATCTTTCCAGACTGATTATGGTTTTCATATGTGTGGAATTCTTTGTTTGTATAGTGTGTGTGCATTTGTATTACCTTAAATAACATTTAAGCATCTATCTTAGATTCTCTAAGGATTCTCCATAATCATCACTTTCATTAAAAAGGCTTTATTCATCAAGCCACGAGGATCTGGCCCTTACAATATTTAGCATGATTATTTTATGCAAATAATTACTTTTTCACTGATTTAAGACAAAAACCTGTAATAGTAAAAATTATCAAAATCCTAGGGCATGTTGCCTATGCAAAGACACAAAAGAATCAGGAGAGGAAGTGAGTGAAGAAAGACACAGAACCAGTCTTCAAATCCTTCAGGGATATGACACAATGGACACAAATTGCATCAAGGACTTAAGGTGAACATTAGGGGCCAAAAAATTTCTCTAGTTATAAGGCAATGGAAATCTCTGAGACAGGTTGCCAGGGGATGTAATGTAAGCCCATCCCAGGGGTTTTTCTAGTTCAGCTAATGAAACATCCATCAGGAAGGGTTTAGGAATAAATTCATCTTGCCATGAGGATAGGAGACATGTCTCTTGACATGTAGTTCATCCATTTTTGGTAGGGTTTTTTCTTTTCTAATTTCAGGGTAAAATTTAAGTAGAAAATAATAGAGAAAGAAAAACAGAGGAAAAATCATGCTAGTTTCTTTATTCCAGACTGAAAAGACATATGCTACTTTGTTCTTAGAGAGTTGTGGCTCTTCAGAGTACCCCTTAATGATACACAGTTTTTTTATCACCTCAGCAGTACAAATCAGCTGCCTAGATGTCCTGGAGTCTACAAAACACCACACAGGGCTGGCACAGGCTGAGATATTTCCCACAGATAACTTGACAGACCTCTAGGTAATTTTCATTTATTGAGATAAATGGAAAAGCACCTCCTCTGTGTTACTGGAGGCTTGCTCTCTGCTCAAGAGGGACCATAGGTTTCCTTGCCATTTTCATATACATACATATATATATATAAGTTTTAGCTTAGCAAAACTAGCTCCTGCTGCTGGTCTTTGGTGATGTAAGGTAATGGATCTGACCGTGGGAAGCAATCTTTGATACAGAGAGCATCCTCATTCATTAAATTAGCTTCAGCTTGAGTCTATAATAATGTGACAGCATCTTCACAACGAAAGCCTTTTGACTCATACTCCCTCTTTAAAATGCTGAGAATCCAAGCAGCTGCAGAGGTCAGCATCAGTGTGAGTCATAAAATGAGTTTCAGACTCAGTTATATAATGAATCTAAGCACACAGCCTCCTCTGCACAGAAATAAAGCAGAACTCTATGAATCAAATGAGAAATGGCCAGAAGGAGAAAATGTTTTCTGGTCTTTGATGTACGCCACTGGTATTTTTCAGTTTGAAGACCCCATAAAAGTTTTCCAGTAAAGCTGTGTACTGTCTTCAGTGAATTTCAGCCTCTGCTGATAGCTTTGCTTTGCTTAGTACTCCCACTGATCCCTTAGAAGTTGAAGAACACAGGTATATGTGAATTCCTTAAACTCAGTGAAGTTTAAAAGGGAACAAAAATTATGTTCTTCACAAGCCTGCCTGAAAATGTTTGCAATTACCTTGATGTTCTGGTTGCAATTAAGGAAAGCTCATCCTGCTCTCCATAAGTAATATAAAGTGAACAAACTTTTCCCCTCAAAGACACTACACCTAAGAATGTAAGAATGGGTGTATTTCAGAGCAGAATTAGGCTCTAAGTAAGATTCCTGTTGGCAGCTTTTCCTATGCTTTTATATCAAATTAATTTCATAAAGCTTTTAGGCTACTATTCCAATATCAGCTGAAATTCCAATATCAGCTGATATTAATGAAGAATAAAGACCAAGTAGTTGCAGGATTAGCATGTTTTCAGTTTTCTGTGAACAATTAGCTAAAGACCAATACATTCAGGGCAATTTTGCATATCTCCTCTATGCTAGGTACTTCTCTAGTTAACTCATTCCAGCTGCAATTACAGCAAGCCCAATTTTAAAATTGTTTCAGCAAAGTTTGCCTCAGTCAGTATGTGAATCTGTAGGACTTCAGCCACCAAAGCCTGCAACCTTGTCTGCAACCCTGGAAAGAGCCCAGTGCAGCACTCTGAAGAGCTTTTGCAATGAACAGAAAGGTTCACACTTCAGCTATCAGACATCACCTCTCCACCAGTTGGTGCTTTGATCAGCCCATTACAGCGACGCGACAGAAGTGATGTACTGCACAACACGGCATGGGAGCTATTTTTACATGCTCTGAACAGCTGCACAAAACAACACGCTGCAAAGAGAGGACAATGAGATCTGCTGTGCCCTCATCTGGGGCTTTTTACCACCCATTTATTATTTATACCGAGCTGTAAAAATGGTCTATGCCTGGCAGTCCTAACAGGATTGAAATTATCTAGGTGAAGTGACACTGTTCTCAGCAGTTGACCTTCCTGCAAGTAGGACATACTTTTTGCATCTGATTTTAATTTACTAAATAGTGTTTTATTTTCCAATAGGAAAAACATTATTGTAATTTTCTTCAGCTATACCTCAGGATACATTTTAAATATGGTGCCATTTTATTTAAAATCACAACCTATGTACATATTTGACAGTTTTCACCCAGAAGCAGCACAGAAATATTAGAGATCATTATAGAACTGTTTAATTTTTAGAGGGAATGTTGCTGATAGCAAAAATATGACAGGCTAATAATCCTTATTTATTCAGTTTCTCTGTCTTGCACTGAAAGGGACATGCTTTCCTAATTCCTCTTCTGTCTTTAGCAATTCACTTCAAATTTACTCAGTTTAGAGCTTTTCCATTCACATATTGGGTCAAAATCTAAACAAAGCAAACTTCCAGGTTCATATCCTAGCTGTAAATTCTATTTGAAAATCCTCCATTTTTCAACATGTGTTTTATGCTACCCAAAATCACTTTCATAACCACTTCCTTTCCTCCTTTCAGAAAAAGCTATTTTAATCCATTACACCATCTAGGTCTTCTCTCTTTATGCAAACTGCCTCATCCTTCTTCTGGATCTTTTAATGGGTAAGGATTTGAATATTGCTCCTTTTGGTTTTGTTTTTTAAATCTGCATCTCTTAGGAGATCTAGAATTAAAATATGAGTTACCTTCTAACAACAACAACAAAAAAGCTGAAGAGCCTTCTGAAATATACGGAAAGCTTCCCAATAAATTCAGTAGGGTTACAATTCCATCCTGCAAAAACCAGCATATTCCCTAGTGCTGGTCCATGGTTTTAGACACACATGGGTAAGTTCCTTTCACGAGGTTTTAGACAAATATATCTTTCTTAATGTCTCCATCTATGATCAACACACTGTTTAAATTTAAAATAGTAATAGGCACTGTAGAGAGAGAGATATTAACCATCCCAGAAATCTAACAAAACCCACTATTAAAATATTTGGGAGCACCTTTTAATACCACTTGATGTACTCTTAACAGATAAAACTGTGCATATCATAGATTCCCTTCTCTACCTCCACTCAGTCCAGTTATTGCACATTTCTGACACAACACTTTCTCTGATGAGACAGGGAATCCTTTCTGTACTTGGACAGCTGTGAGAGGCATCTCAGCTGTGAAATTGTGAAGTATCTCAGCATGGACATCAGAAAATCCTACCTCTTAACCTTTGCCCTGCCACCATGTATAACAGTTACATGGTGTTATACACTTGCTAGTGGCCAAAGAGAGTTTTCCACAAGAGCACTGCAAGTAGAAGATTTTGAGCAGAGAAGGACAACTTCAGTATGATTTTGCTTTCCCAGAACTCATACCAATTATATAAGCTGCAGAGCTCTTCATCAAAGACCTTTAATTTGCCCCAAAACACAACAACAGCACTGTTACTTAACCAGCACATTGTCTTGCTTTCTGTTGGTGCCCAACTGCCACCATAATAAATAATTTCCCAATTACAAACTATTACCTGGTAGAAATGTTAAAAAAGAAGGTTAAAAGTTTGATTAATTTTATAAAATTTCTTAAATTGTTTTTATTTTGCTTTAGGTTTCTGAACATTCCTCACAGTTTTTCTCTCCCTATCTTTGTAGCTATTCTGTAACTGTTTATTCACTTATCTTTCCCAAAGAACAAGATATACTGGTTTTCAGCCTTCATTCTCCTATTCTGATCTCCTCCTTTCTGAGAAGTCAGCCAGAGAGTAAGAAAGAACACAGTGAAAACAGTATTGTCAGAAAAAGGTACTTTATTTTAAGAATAGATTGGCATTTTTTCCATTAATTTAAAAGCTATCTAGTCATAACTTCAAAATTGAATCTAAATCTAATATCATGAAGCTCCATCTTTCCAGTAGTTTTCCTAACCAGTCCTTTTCTTAAGAAGTTTCAAACTAGAGATCATTTTAAGGTATGGTAAATTTATACACTAATACCCTTCTGCAGAAAAGAAGAAAAAGATAGCCACACGGATTCTGTCTAATCACAACATATTTCCAATCTTTTTTCAAACAGAGTTTTTTTCCACTAGCTGTTCTAGCTTAAGGACATATTCAAGAAGCACTTTTTATTATCAGGTTTTTAGTATTATATTAATTGGGGTCGGCATTTTGGTTTTCCCATCTTTTCTTTTTCTCACTGTGTTCCTGGTTAACTTGAGGTGGGAAAGCTTTTTAAACTAGTGTGTCACAGCAATTGTCTTGCTCCTATTTTTTTATTTACTGAGCATCTTCATAAAATCAAGCACACAGAATTTAATCACAAATATTTATTCTTTTTTTGGAAAAAATAAAATAAAAAGGAGTTGATTTTTTAAACTAAACTGACACACTCAGCTTTCGTTGAGATAATGCAAGCAAAGCTGGGGAAATTCTGGTACTTTGATCCCTCAGATTGAATCATCAGATTTCTGGTTTTTTAAGTGCTTTGCTCAATCCTGCTAACGAAAGGCAATGCTTTTTAATGAATGAGTAATAGGAATGACATTCAGAAAGCTTCAACTGAGTAGCCTTGGCAATGTAACTTTGGCTCAGTGTAACTGTAGAGCTTTAGACCTTAGCTGATTAAAATCTGATCTTCTCATGAAATCTTTAGGATATATGCAAACTATTCAAGTTGCACTGTACTGTAATGCAAATGTAGCTTAGTTAATTATAATGGAAACTATGTTTTATTAAACTGCTACATAGTTTTCTCATTTTGCAAAGCAAATGCAAAATGCAAAATGTTTTGTCATGATTCTCTCCTTTTCCATTTCCTCTAAATCCACTGCTATAAGCCAATCTGTCAGAATGTAGTTTATTTATGTTTGTTAAAGCAACGGCACAAGAGAGAAATGTTAATGCTCTGCACTCCTTGCTCCATTTCAACTGCATTTCTCAACTTCTTTAGTAGAGGTTGCAACTCTACTAAATAGTTTTCAAGTGTTTTCAAATGAGGGTTGCTTGAGAGGCAAGATACTCCTCTTCCACATGTTGAAGTTTTTTTGGTATTTATTTTCTCTGCCCACTCATTTTAAACCTCTGACATGGATACATTTAGCTGCTGAAATTGTCCCTGCTTAAAGCTCCTGAATTTTATCTCCTCTTTTGTTCAAGGGAGCATGTTTTTATACAGCACTAAATGCCACACTGAACCCACCTGAAGTGTCAAATGCAACTTATTTGTCCTTCCAGGCAGCTCTTTTCCACCAGTGGCAGGGAGCCAGAGGGTTGCAGCACCTTTCCCAGGATTCTTCCTAAATGCTCAGAGACCATTCTGGCAGGGCTGGTGGCCCATGGGGGACCCACCACACTGGAGCAGTCCACTCCCAAAGAACAGGACATCTAGAAATGATCCATGCTAGACAACTTCTTGAAGCACTGCAGCCTGTGGGGAGAACCCACGGTGATGAAGGTTTGTCTCCTATAGGTGGAATCCCATATGAAATAGGGACAATATGAAAGGAGGAAGGAGGAGAGAAGGGCTGTCAACAGACCACAGTCTTCATTCCCCATTCCCATGTGACACTTGGGGAGTGAAGGGGAGGTGGAAGAGTTGGGACTGAAGTTGAGCCCAGGAAGACTGAGGTGGGGTGTGAGAGGAAAGTGATTATGTTTAATTTCTCATCATCCTTCTTTGTTATTACCTGGCAATTAATTAAATTGCTATTCCCCAAGGTGACTCACCCATGAGAGTGATTGGTAAGTGACATCCTTGTCCTTATCTCAACCCAGGAGTTTTTTCATCTTATTTTCTCCTTCTATTCTGCTGAGGATGGGGAACAAGTTAGCAGCTTGGGGGGCAAGTGACAGCCAGCCAAAGTCAACCCATAACAGGCAGAGAGATGAGTTGAGGGTGGGTGGAGGGATCTTGCTCTACCTGCTTTCATCTAGAGATGCATGGGACTCATTTTCTCCTTTTTGCTCTGTGCTGTACCTGCTAATGGTGGGTATTTTAAAGCTTAGCTTGCTTGCTGATTGTTACTTTGGGCAACAAATTTAAAAATATAGTGTGTTGGAGCTTGCACAAGTGGGACAGGACTGCTGGGATATGTTCCTTGAGCCTTTTTGTGACATCAGCAAAGATCTCTTTGCTAGAGGGCATTTTAAAAGTTTTCCAGCCAACAGCATATTGCTAAAGCTTACCAACAACTGTTCTAGCCAATCCCTAAAAGCACATGTACACCTGCTTCAAACAGTGCTTGTATGCTTTCTATTACCAATACACAATTCTCCATTATTAAGCTTAAAACCTTCTACTAACTTGTTAAGAATATTTTTCTGCAGTCTTAAGGTCTATCTTAGCCAAGCCTAAAAACTCAAACTATTGTTTTGTGTCCTTGCTTACTGTATCATTGTATCTTCTCTGCTTTCAGGCTTTGCAGTTGCAGCTAGCTCTAAGTTCTCTGCTCTTTCTGCTTCTGAGGCCTACTTTCACAGCTTCTAAAAGTCTTCTTACCTTTACTATATCCCACAATATAGGACCTAATCAAATTGGTCCAACATAAAAAAATAGGAAAATCCATTGAACAAACTGGTAAAGATCAGCTATTCTTAATTAGAGTTCTTTGTTTTTCTTTTTGATGTGACTTTCTTTATACAGCTATGAATGTCCCCTAACACTATAAGAAGCATTTACCCCCTCAGCTGCACTGGAAATGACAAATTCCTGTTAGGTGGCAAAGCACATCGAAGGTCAGCTCTATCCTGAGAGATTGGGTAACTCAGTGCCTTGTGCCCTGCAGAGAGACATTATAAGCTCAGATGTGCTAAGCAGTTCATGTTCTTGAAAGAAAAGTAAGGGCCCTCCCTGTATTATGACAAGTATTTTTGGAAAAGAAATACAGCCAAAATAACCTTTAATTTTGTGAGAGGCTTCTGCACTTAAATTTTCCGAGGAATTTGGCAGAAGCCACAGATCCCACCTGTCTCACATGATGGTGTGCATGATTGAAGGGATGCAGGCTGGCCCAACCAAGGAGGTGTTCTGCATTCCTGCTTAATGTGTGTTACCGTTGCCAAGTAACATAAATTCAGTGGCGCAGTCAAATACTGCCATAAGTCAACAGCTACCCTCCAGCTAGGCATCAATCTTGAAATGAGTTGCTAAGATGCAAACATAACCTTTTCATCATTTCTCTGCAATGGAATAATTTTTTGTCCCTCCTATTTTCTTCTACTTCTTTCTCTTTCCACCAAGGTGTGGGGAAAGAATGTGACAAAAATATTTGCTGTCTGTCAGCAATTTTTAACACTAAGTGGTCTGTTATCATTTCTTTAACACTAAGTCAACAATTATTACACTCAGTTCAAAGTTTTGGCATGTTGCTTCCTAATCAGCTGGTTGAACCTAGAGTCAGGACTTCCAAGAACTTCCTTCCTTCTCCAGCCAACCAAACTGCCTGGGCTTACATGATACAAGGCTGTAAGATGTTCAGCAAGAAATGATGGAAATTGGTAGCCAAATGGAAGCACAGAATTAATCCCTTGTTTTGCTTTGCTTGTGTGTGCAGCTTTTTCTTTTTCTATTAAGTTGCCTTTATCTCAACCCACAAGTTTTTCTAGCTTTTGCACTTCCCATTCTCTCCCTGATCCTGCTGGTGGGGGTGTGAGTAAGCAGTTTGTGGGGTTTGACGGCTGGCTGGGGTTAAACCACAACACCCCCTTTTGGATATGACCAAGCAAAGGACTTACATGTATGGAATCTCAAAAAACACAAAGTTAATTTGGCTTCAGTGGAAAGGTAAAGACATGTTTATGCACCACTGGGAAAGTTATGCAAGGTTTGTTAAATGCTCTGAGAGCTTTGCATGGTGGCACTACACAAGTGAAGGCCACAGGAGCCATCTTACCTCTACCAAAGTCAAGGACGCAAACAGTTTCCATTGGAGAGCAATGGATGTCAGGATGTCTTGACCCAGGATATCAAGAGGCTGGGACTATAAATAAGGGAGGAAAAAGTGCAGGTTTAGGTTAAACACAGACTTCAGTTAATTCATATTTAATGGATTCAGGTTCAGTCCCCATTCAACTAAAAGATGGAAATCGAAATGGAAATATTACAGGTCTTTTGACTATTTTTAAACTTCACTAGTAACAAGACTTTCGCAACTGAAAATGCGCTTGAGAAATTCATAGAAAAATTAAGGAGCTTGATACAACATATTTTTTATTTGCTCAGTTGTTCTACCCCTCAAAAAGATTCATAATACTAAATGCCAGCAACACGTGCTTACATAACTGGACTAGACAGAATAATTTCTGCTAGCTGATATAGCCAAGTTACATCCTTTCAGCCGTGGGTAAGGAGATGTAGTGTCACTTCTTGATTATTGAGATTTGATTCATCTGCAATGCATTGGCTGGATTCTTTTTCAGAGCATCAAGGTCTCTGTATAAAGCTCATGAAATCTTGAAGTTGGAAGAAAGAAACTTCAGTTCTTTAACTGTCCTTTCAAGGTCAACTATGCTTAACATTGATTCTGTGATGCCATGACTTTTGTTCTACAAGCAGAGGATGTCTCTCTTCATTTATGTGTGTAAGACAAAATTTTGTGCTACTATTGCCCAAATTTTAGAGTAGGACTACTATCTGTGACCACTATACACATCTGATGAAATGCACGTATTCATGCAGTTTTTGCTCCTTATCTTTTTTTTTTTTTGCAATGACATTTATAAAGCTTCAGGAGAAGAAACAACCCAATGGTTACAGCTGACCTTTTAACAAAATACCATGAGGTTCCTCATAGCACTGTTCACATCAGAGACTCTTTGTTGTCTTAGCAGACTTCATCACTTATTCCTTCAGTGGTATCCTATGCTCATTTCTGTTTCAGGATGTGTACTTCAAGTCATTTTATGTTGCAGTCAGGTGTTTTATGACATGGCAGGAATCCATGGACTCAAAACATTGCTTAAAAATACTTTACTTTAAATGTTACTTGTAGGACAAACTAAGAGGGCTTTTAGCTTGATTGTCTTAAAAAAAAAAAAAAACAAAAAAAAAAAAACAAAAAAAAAAAAAAAAAAAAACAAAAAAAAAAAAAAAAAAAAACAAAAAAAAAAAAAAAAAACAAAAAAACAAAAAAAAACCAAAAAAAAAACCAAAAAAAAAAAAAAAAAAACAAAAAAAAAAAACAAAAAAAACCCCCAAAACCTGTAATCACACTGTACATCTTTCCAATTCTTACCTTTTGAGTCCACTGGCAACCTGAAGTCACAGAGTGCTGGATGTGTCCAAGACATGAAGATCCTGCAACTTCGGGAACACCAGCTACAGAAATTACTGGTGTCTTCACAGAGGAAATACAAAGGAGAATGCTTTTTTTTTCTGCTGGGATGATTTTCCCTTTTCCTGAGCAACAAGAGGCCATCCAACATATACACAAATTAGTACACACAGAAGCTACCAAAATGTACGGTACAGCCACCAAACTGCATGAACAATTTATTGCACATGGTGGTTTCTCCCCTGCCAGAGACAGAAGGGAATATAGGAGAAGAGTGTGGTGAATACAGTATGGTATTTAAGGAGACATACCTTATACTATAAGGCATATCATGCCTTAAGAATTGTATGAGAGATTGCATTAATTTTAATTTTGAAACATAAAGGGAAGACACCCAACTCTTATTTAAAATGCATTTTTAATGCCCAGAGAACATTCTGTTCTGCAACAGCACACTTATTTTTTTAGTCTTGAGGCAAAATGCTCAATCACTAAAATCAATCTTCCCTTTATTTTTGTTGATGGTAATGACCATTGTCACTATTCTTACATATCTCAAGTGTTCAGAATTTCAGCATTTGTTCAAAGTTTCAAGTCCTAATAGCACTGAGTCAATTATTTTGCAGGATAATGATTTGTAAACACTTAGAGTGACCAAATCAAGGAGAGGACGTAGGAAGCAATTTGCTGTGCTTTTTGTAGTATTGACTCTGAAATAGAAAGAAGTTACCATGAAATACAAAGCTTGTGTTGTAGTACCCTTCTTGGATTTAACTGAGAATATGTTGTTGAGGGAAGAAGATACTTAGGATTTGAAAGAAAATGCAGCAGTCTTCTCAGGATGATGTATTTGAGCAAGTTTTCACAGACTGGTTCCTGCACTTAACTACTGATTTTGCTTCTTTAGTTAATCACTGTTACACCTCTAAAAACATTCTTGGGAAACGGGGTTCTTCCCCACTCTCTCCCTTACTGCAGTTCAACTGTTGCTGTAACTTACACTGCAGCACCATTTGATGAATTAACCAGAGGTTAGAGAGGTGTCTGCTTACATTTGCACAGAATGGAATTCAGGATAGCAATGTGGCTTTTTAATAACAAAAGGGGTCTGAGATGCTGCAGAGTGATCTTGATCCATACATGGTCCTTCCTCTACTGTACACAAGATTTCTGCTACCCTTACATGGCCAATGGAGAAGATTAGGTAAAAAAATTCCCTCCACACTGCATCTCAAGTCACAAATGGGTGGCACATATGTGCTTTTCTATATCACCTCTATCACATCTGTCACTCCTAGCGTAGCTGAAGAAAGCAGCCTTTACTAGATGGTAGAAAGGAAAAAAACTCCATCAAACAAACAAGCAAAAACAAACAACAAAAACCTCAAACAAACAAAAAAGGAGAACAAAACAAAAAAGCCACAAACCCAAACTACCAAAACCATCACTAAAACCCACTTTCAAGCACAACATAGTTTTGAGGTTGCTTTTTTTTTAATGCATCTGAGATATTATTTCCTATACATGCACAGACACTTTCTTTCTGGTTTGAATTTGGTAGATGTACTGTGGTCCAAAAAGAAAACTGCATCCCCTTTGATTTTCTGCTTAAACTCTTTGCTGGACTGTAAGCTGAGGAGTATTTGATAGCAACTTCAAAAGCTGTGACTCACTGAACCCTGGATTAAGGGTTGGTCTTTGATCTCAAAAGCCTTACCAAGGTTATCTCAGGTGAGCAACTCTCTCTTCCCCAGGCACGTGAGACCCAGCAAGCAGCTTGCTCAGCATCACATCAACCTGCAGGCCTCCAAACTCACCTCTTAATGAACTAGGCAGCATCCTACTTGCTATGCTGGTAGTGCATATCCAGATTTGCTGCCTAAACAGCCCTTGTTGTCACTTTCCTCACTTTTGCAGTCTAGATCTGCAGAAGCCTCCTCAGACAATTCACTTGACAGCTCTGCTACAGTATAGGGTGGTGCTGGATGGGGCTTTGAGCAACCTGGTCCAGTGAAAGGTGTCTCTGCCCATGGCAGGGGGCTTGGAACTAGGTAATCTTTAAGGTCCCTTCCAATCCAAACCATTCTATGGATATTCCTCCTGGCCCAGAGGCTCTTGGCACAGCTCTACATATTCTCAGCGGAATTTTTCTCCAGCTGCTCTCTCCTGACTGGCTCCTCCAGCAACATTCTGGGAACACTCTGTCTAAGGGAACTTGTGCCCTTCTGCCTCATGGAACAAGAAACAAGACCGCTGTAATATAATAATAATACTGTCAAAGTTCAACAGCTGCCTTGCCCCTACTGGGACAGTGCTGCCACATTCAAACTTGTATCTGTTGAGATGCTGCACTAGACTTGTCTGAAACCAACATGGGACAAAAGCTTTGTATCTTTTCATTTACTTTTTACAAGCCATGCTGCCCATTAAGGATTCCACATGACCACTTTACTGAGCAATTTCAATCAAAGGAGTGCTTTCATTAACAAGTCTGATGAGTTGATTTGTGTTGGGGTCCAATTATTAGAATCCTGCATAGGATTGTACATCATACAATGTAACATGCTAAACATGTATTTCCTCTAGTATCAGAGGTAAAGTTTATTATCCTACTTTAAATATTTGGGTTTTAAGTCTTTTCACAGTACTGATCATGGAAAGACCTGTTCGATATAGAATAATTTTGTACAACCTACTCTGAGCTCTATGTGTGTTTTGAGCTTCAAGACAAAGAGTGCAAGAACTGCAGGTATCGTGAGAGACAATGAAAGCCATCTTTTACAGCAAACTACTAGAATTAAACTAAATGTGCATCAAGGTCTGCGTTTTGATGGATACGCCACTTCCACAGTGTCTCTTGGTGCTCAGCCGTGTAACAGTGTTTTTTTCACAAGTGCATACCTTAGAGCCACGATTAGTAGATCATCATCTGTCTCTCTCTCTCACTGACAAGAGGTAGATCCTACATCCTCAGTCCCATTTAACCACAGTCTTCCCTCAAGACCACCTTCACCTGAAACACTTTGTTTAACATTTAGCATGTCAAGAGAGTTATTTTTGCCCCTCTGCCCTAGTGAAACCCAGCCTGGAGTGCTGCATCCAGCTCTGGAGCCCCAAACACAGGAAGGATGTGGACCTGTAGAAGTGAGTCCAGAGTGGGGGTCACATGGACAGAGGCCTGGAGCACCTCTCCTATGAGGACTGCCTGACAGAGTTGGGATGGTTCAGTCTGGAGAAGAGACTTTATGGCATCTTTCCAGTACCTGAAAGGGTCCTTCAAGAGAGCTAGAGAGGGACTTTTTTACATGTACTGATAGGACAAGGGGGAATGGCTTTAAACGGACAGAGGGCGGGTTTAGATTAGATATTAGGAAAAAGTTCTTTACTGTGAGGATGATGAGGCACTGGAACAGGTTGTTCTGAGGAGTTGTGGATGCCCCATCCCTCGAGTGATCAAAGCCAGGCTGGATAGGTGGAGGTTGTTCCTGTCCATGACAGGGGCATTGGAACTAAATGGCCTTTAAGGTTACTTCCAAACCAAACCATTCTGTGACTCTGTGATCAAAAAGCATGTAGGAAGGTCCAGATGTAGCTACCCAAGAAAGCAGCCAGATCACAGCTTCTGTCTTTATATATTTAATCAAATCTTCAAACACTGCATCTTGTATTTTCCCATTAGTTAAAATGCTTCATTTCATTAAGCACACAGTTGAGCCTCAGTCATCACCAGCAGTCTATGCTCACCTTAAACCATGTGTCTTCAATTGCTGTGTTTGGCCTCTTCCAGCCTCCATATCCCCTGTGCACAATACTGCAGGCATCTTGCACACAACTCTCATTTTTCTGACAAGGTCTCAGTCATTAGCTTGTTATCTGCCTGCTCACCAGTTGCACTCCTGACAGTCATGCTCCATTACCTCATCCATATTGCTGTAATAATTAGCCTTCCTGTTTACAGGCACACACAGTGTTGCTACAACATGTACACATCTCAAGAAAAATTCCAGGCAAGTAAAACCAGAACATATCCAAACCTAACGCACAAGCAAGTATACAATAATCATTTGACCTCTTGTATTGGATAATGCACCTCTATCAGCAAAGATAACAACACTGCCTTTACTTTGTGTTTCACATTCACAACATGATCCTAAGGAAACACATTTATTGACTTGTTTATTTATAAAAATATATGCTTTTACATGAGCTGAATTTTGCCTTTGTTTTCTTCAGTGTGTTCTTACGGCTATATATCAGAACACAGAACTTGAGGGAGCATCTTGAAGGATCATAGTATCTGGTCCCCTCCTCTTGCAGGCACAGCCTCACACTATTCCTTTCACAAAGTATTATCCAGCTCAGTCTGAGACATGGATTTTTGCACCCCCTCTACTGTCAGAAAGCTTGTTCAGAACCTCATGCTTCTGCTGGTTGGGAATACAATTTGCATCTTCACATTATTTATGGCTTTTTAATAACCATTTGTTCACATGCCTCTGTTGTCACTTCTCTCAGATTTGTCCTTCTCCTTGGGAACTAACACTCTTGAGTATTGACATGCTAATATTTCACCATTTTTTAATTTTGTTTGGCTAAAGAAACAATGTCCTTTTATGACATCGTTTAAGAAATAATGTCTTTTATGTCCTCTACGTTGGCATCAGGCTCTTCGTTCCACTCATCATCCCTTCTGTGACTGTCCCAGTATGACTTCATCTTTCCAGAGGAAAGGCTGCAAGTTTACACCTTTGTCCTGATAATATCTTAAAGTGTTTTGTCACATGGTCCAAACTCCTTCCCTGTCTTAGTTGAAAAGCTACCCCTGGATTACTTATCTCTAGTCCTCTTTCTTTTCCCATCTAACTTCACCTTTTTCAAGCCACCATACCACAACTGGACTGTCTAAATATTCCCCATGAGATCCTGGCTTTCAGAGGTCATTAGCAAAACACTGCTGAACTTACAGAAGGGAAACAATTTTACATTCTGAATTCCAACCAGTGGCTTCAGCTTCCTCCCACCACTCAGACCATGACACACAAAGAATAACCTTCTGTAATCATGCACAAAACTCCAGCAAGTTCAGCACACAAACATTAATTCATCGTTGCACCCCATTCACCTCCCTCAGCTCTTACATGTTTGAAAGACTTCTTCAAATCAGTTCACCTTCAGTTGGTGAAAAAAACCTGCAGTATAAAACAGATGAAAGCTTCAGTCAAGAAACACTGGAGGGTGTTTGAGCTTGTGCTTCTGCTCCACAGGAAAACACAATTAAAGCTGATCCATTTGCTTCTGGATTACAGTTCCATAAGAATCCCCTTGGAAATTTCGTTGCAGAAACAGTGCCACAGAAAACATAAACCAGAATTTTCTTCCTCTGGCAAATTTCATTTAATGCAGATTCTCTACTCCCTGTGTCTTAAGAAATTCCTTCAGTTTTCACATGCCCTTAATGATACTTGAATAAAACCAGTAATTTGGCTTTCAAGCAAACAGTCTGTGTGGGCTGTTAGACTGCAGCAAATTGGCCTTTCTAAATCCCCAACACACACAGTGGGTTTTATCACCAATTAAATACAGTACTCGAGCCATGACTGGACATTTAGCTTGGAAAAAATAGTACCTTTGCCAGCACTGTGAGAAGAAATAAATGGGAGACCTCTGTAGAGCTTTCAGATTTGTGCAGCAGTTTCCTACACTGCTTACTAGAAATCGTGACAGACAGGGAAAGATAACAGGTCTATCTGTGTTAGCCTTTTAGTTCAGATCAAGAGTGCCCTTTTGAAGTGAACCTCCCAGTTTTTCCTCCTTACCACATTTTGGTTCACATGTCTGGGCAGTCCTGTAGAACACTGGGTGTCTTTCAAACAAAACCTACCTATAAGAAGCTTTCCACAACTTCCCACAGGGCAGTTCAGTCACTGACAGATGTGGACCCTACAGGACGAGACTAATCCAAAGCATATCCCCCTGAAATGTATCTTGCCTGCTGAGTCTGCAGTGTCAGCTCTTTTCCTCTGCAGATGCACCACTACTGTTCCACTGTACTTACTGATGCAGGTGGACAGCCCAGGTCAGCCCAGATGTCTTGCTCCTCAAGCATTTCCTTCTCCCGCTTCCTCCATCTTAGTTTCATTGCTGCGACCTTTCAGAAATTTCAGGGCTGGAATTCAGCTCAAAACGTTCGGGTTTTTCTTCAAACACATATGTGCCTGTTAAGGCAGCAAAATGGGACTAAACGTACTGTATGTATTTACCCACTTGCCAGAAATGTGGCATTTCTTCTGGATGTAACATGACGCAGACCCTTCTGAAGTTTGAGCAATTTTCCTTGCACACCTGGAAAAGGAATAAACACAAAGCAATAAACTGGAAATAACTAACATCCCTCAATCTGTTTGGCTAGAAAGAATCACAATACACAGTGAATTTGGAGATGCATAAGCCTGGTCATCTTCTGGCCCCAAGTGATAAGTATGTGGCCATGCAGTGCTTAAGATCAGCCTGAAGCCTTCAAATGCTGAGAAGACTGCATGCATTTAAGTCAACCAAAGTCCCTTATGGACATCTCTGAGCACCAGTTTGGCTATTGCTGTGTTACTTTTTTTACCACAAGCTCAGAGGGATGAATGTACATTCTGGTGGGTGTAACACCACAGCAGGGACACTTCTATCAGAGCTCAGTCAGCAGCAGTTTCTGGGGTGAAGCACTACTGCCGCTTAGATGTGTACAGCAAAAAGCAACAGCTGGGCACAAGCAACACAGCCTGATAATCCTTACAAGAAAAACTCAGAAAGGCAGCATTATAAGGCACTTTTAATACCACCAATATGTCAAACTCAAAGCAGAAGGGCTTATTCATTAACCAAGGGAATACAAATATAACCACATATAAGCAGCTCACCCGTCCCATCCTGTCAGACACAGAGCAACTAGAGCTACATGCATCTATCCCCTGCCAAGAACAGTCTCCTAGGAGAGATTACCATGTGCTATCATCCTGAAATGCATTAATTTGATCAAGGGAAGTTATTAATAGTGGCCGACTTCTTTAGCAAATTTCAATCTAATTTACTGCCAGTATATTATCTACAAACATCGATAAATCTCAAACTACTGATGGCTCTGTAACTCTTGATGACATTAGAGCTGCAGACAGAGTCTTGAGGGTATGAACAGTCCTTTTGTCCCATTCTGACCTCTCCTGGTGACACTCCTACCTCTGCCTATGGCCCAGGACCCCATTTTACCCCATGTTCTAACGTGTAGCCATGTCAGTCTTCAGCTCCACACAACCCTGAACTGCCTGGCCATGGGACCTGCTGATCCTGTCCCCCACATGTGGTGTGGGCTGATGTCCCAGACTGGGCTCAGCCTATTCCCAACCCCATGCCCATCCTCATGGAGCTGCCTGATGCCCCAGACCCAGCGAGCAGCTGCTGCATTCAGCACTCAGGATCAGAGACTTGCTCCAGATGGTTCATACAGATGACTTCTGCTCCCTCTCAGCTCTCCATGAATACCACTGCTATAAATGCATTTGCTAATACATCTTTGCAAGATTACTCACACAGCAGGGCCATGTGTCCCTTTGTGTGGCATGTGACCACCTTTCTTAAAATAGCTCCATTAAGAATAAACAAACAAATTTATTTGCAAAACATTGAAAATGCAAAGGAAAATATGACAAGTAAAATTCAGGGCGCTGGGCCAAATCAAATATCATCCAGCTGAAAGTAAGTATCTAAAAAAATGGAAAAATAAAATGTCTCTTCCACATCTCGGAAGCCACTGTATAAGGACAAGGGAGAGAGGAAAGCTTTCCACAAATGAAATTTGAATGTCAGTCTAAGAAACCTGTAGAAAACTGAATACTTCTATCTTTCCTGTTCAGCCTGAGCAACCTGTGAACAGTCTATCCAAGAGGCACTGCCAAACATTGAGAATTAATTCCTTTAAACTGTCGTCCTAAATTCAACACACCTAATTTAAAAAGCACCTGTCAGTTCTGAAAAATCTTGGTTTTCATGTGGGAACTTAGCATAGGAGACACAAGGAAAGTTAACATCTGGGTGGCAGAATCATTAATTCAATTATTTTTTTATGGATGTTTAACCTTTTTTTCTACTAATATGACATGAGGGTTGCCACGTGCAATTCCAGGACTTGGTGAGACTCAGGCAGGGACATTGAGTAATGTTACTAAAAAGATGGCTCAGTAAAGGGGGTAAATTTGTATTTATTTGGAGTAAAAGGCAGGATGTCTGCCAGAGTCTGCACATGAGATTTGCGAAAAAGCAAAGATTTCTACAAAGTCTGCAGTAGGATGAACTCCAAGAAAACATATAGCTTAGGATAAAATTAACAAGTACAGTAAGTGGTGAAACAGATGAACACATTAAAAGACTTTTTGGGAATCTAAGCTCAGCTGGGAGCTGTATTTAAGTCCCTTCCATAATTTATATTTAGCCAATGTTCTTCACAATTTTTCTGCTGTAATTAGTGCATGTAATCGGGGAAAAAATTATTGAAGGTAGGTCTTCATGAGAAGACATTTCTAAATGTCTGAGTATCAAAGAAACAGCGAAAGAAGCAAGGGGACTTTTCCCATACTGAGTCTGCAACCTCAGCACAGAGGTAGTCAAGTGCCCATGGACAGCTAGGAATTATTGGGAGACACCATCTTCAGCGTGTCACTTGGCTTTCTTTTCCATCACCACCCTTCCTTCTTGTGTTTCTTGGATTGTTCCTATCAGTAACCCCAAAGGATATATCTGTCAGCCTGTTCAGAAGATGGAAAAATAAGCTTTCCTCTGAACTGCCAGCCAGCAGGATTATAGTGGCCAGAAAAGAGTCTTTAAATGGAAAGAGGAGAAACATTCCAAAGGGATGTCTCCAAATTAATAATGTCTGCACTAAAAAGTATAGAAGAAAGAAAGTTATCTTAAACCAGAACTAGTATGCTAAGGAGAGAGTAACAGTCTCTGTTATAACAATTCCATACAATCACAGAATTGCAGATTATTCTGAGATGAAAAGGTGACCTGTAAGGATTCACCAACATCCAACTTCTGGCCCGGCACAGAACACCCCAAAAAGGCACAACGTGTGCCTGAGAGCATTGTCCAAATGCTTCTTGAGCTCTTTCAGGCTTGGTGCTGTGACCACTTCCCTGGGGAGCCTGTTCCAGTGCCCAGACATCCTCTGGGTGAAGAACCTTTTCCTGCTATTCAGCCTAAAACTCCCCTGACTCATTTTCAGGCCTGTTTTTTTGGGTCCTGTCACTGGTCCTGAGGGTGAAGAGATTGTGCCTGCTCCTCCACTTCCCTCATGAGGAAGCTGCTGACTGTGATGAGGTCTCAGTCTCCTCCAGGTTGAACTGACCAAGTTCCTTAAGGCTCTCCCTTAAGGCCCTTCACCCTTAACTGCAGCTTCTGCTAAACCATTCCCGACTGGAAAAGGACCAGGCAAAGGTGACTGGAGAAAAATTTCTTTTCCTACATTCCCATTTCCTTCCTTGTCCAACCTCAAAGCCAACACACAAGATTGTAGAGATCCACAGAGCCTCCACCAACCAGGGCCCCTCCTGTCCTGGGGATGAGCAGGGAACAGGTTCACACCAGTGCCCTCTTCCTTTGCCTTCCCTTTGGCAGTGAGAGAGCAGTGATGCTGTCTTGCTCTGAGAGGCTCCCAAAGCAAGTGTCAGTCAGCACTGCTGCTCCTATGGGGCCCATCCTATGGGCTCTGAGTATCCATAAGTTGTACAAAGCAATGCTCAGCGAGGAGTATGTAATACAAGAAGAGTCCTTTTCCTATGGCATTGAAGGCATTGACATTCACATTTGTAAAAAATTATTTTACAAATAATTCAAGTTTACAGAACAGGAAACCACTCAAGGCAAAATGGCACCAATCCCATACCTAAGCTCTGGGTCAGGAAGTGAAAAGAAGTAGTTTCTCAGGGATTAACAATCAGATTTTCCATGTTTGATTCATTATTTTTTAAACTGTTTTTGAGGAGAGCTCTTCAAAATATGTATCTCCGTCTCTGTCACAAGTCCCTGTAATGAACATGACAAGAGAGTATTTGCTCTTCCACTTCAAAATGTTACTAACAATGAAATAAAATCTACAAAGATTTAGTGTGCCAAATACAACATACTCCAATAACAGAGTTGTATAAAAATCTAAAATTTAAACATGATGTTACCTTGGGCAATACTCATAACTAAGATATTTTATAGAGAGCCATGTTTATGTTCTCTGCATTCAAGAATAAATTACTTTAGCAGAAATTACATGAACAAGATATACATGGAGGTATACAACTTACTTGTTCATATCCTGCATAATCATTCATTCCTATCTCATAACCAAGTTTATAAAGTTAATAAACTAAAAGAAAGAAGGACCAATAGTACAATTTTGCAGACAGCCAACAATGTACTCCATTTAGGGTTCATTTTCACTGGAAGGGGCGGTCATTCTACAATGAAGCTACATTAGGAGAAGTATAAAATGTTATTGCTTCAGGCTTGCCTTCACTGTTGTATCAACATCAGGAACAATCCTGTCATTACTGCCACAGGAATACCAGCTCCTGCCCACACAGAGAGATCTCAAATCTCCATTTAAACCATATCATAAATCCTTCAGACAGGCAGAGGAAAAGCAAACTGATAAACTTGCAGGGCTAGAGCCACAGGCCATGGGGCTCTTAGACTAATTAATCAGCTGTTAATACAAGTATTTTGTCTTGCAAACATTCCTTCAGCATGTAGCCGTTCTTTCTCAAGTCAGAGCACATTAACGCAGAACCAAGTCCTGAGCACTGCAGTCAGGCAAGCCCTTTTCTGTATGTCACCAAATTTGGGCCTACAAGAACAGCTCATCTTGAATGAGATGGAAAACCATCATAATGTACCTGTTCCTACTCCATGCTCTGGTAAATGCACCTGACTAAAACACAGATAACCAGTTCATTATTCTTTCTGCTAAAAGAGCATTTTTAAGCTAATAAAGAAGACCTAAAGACAAATCTTTATGCTTTCAGCACCAAGGGAAGAAAAGTCAATATATGCAAATGCAGGGTTTAAATCTGTCATATTAATTCAAGCCTTTAAATATGAATCCACCTCAGTGTAGTAGTACAATTGTCTTCTTTGTCCTCAAATTGCTATTTATGAGTCAGCATGTTACCAAGGGATACCATCCTAAGGAATCTGTTTTGAGGAGGTAAATGTGTTGCTGGATCCTAATCTTGATTACTGGTGATGTGTTTCTGTGAGACTGCATTCATGCACGGCAGGAATAGCTGGTTTGCTCTCCTCTGACAGTTTCATCTGCTTGCCTAAAGGTAGGATAACCCCTGCAGCAGATTAGAAGTGATAAAGATTGATGCAAGGATGATCTAAGGGCAAAGAAAACTTGGTGCAGGTATGATCTACTTATACCACCCATCTGAGACCGAGGAAACAGGGGCAGAAGACTGAGCCCACATCTGCAATAGCAAGGAACGTCACCCATGGGGGTGGGCCTGTAGAGTGAAACACTTGAGGCTGAGGATCTGATTTCCCAAATCTGCTGTGCTTGGTTTTACTTTCAGACTACTTCTAGTCTGGCCCCCTGGTCAGGATGCCCATTTGCATGCCCATGTGCACTTCAGCACATATTCAACCTTCATTTCTTCTTGAAACAGCACAGCTCATGAGCTCTAAGGCCATCCTGTGGTACAAAATTAGGTGCAGAAAGTGAGAGAAACCAGGAGGTTCATTTAAAACTTCACTCTGATTCAAACAAAAACATTAATCTAAGCGGACCCTTAATGCTTAATTGATGCTAGCAAAATGCAGCTTTAGTCCATGATACACAGGGTCCAGGGAGAAAGGGTACAGGAGAGAGAGGCTGGAATAAAGGAATCTACTTGGAAGTCTGGCCAACTTGGAAATCTTTCTGCCAAGAACTGAAGAACTAATCAAATAGGTCATAATGGCATCATATATCTTTTCTTCTACTGAGCTGTCCAACATTTTTTCCTTGTCACTTATTGCATTGACTACTGCTTGTGCTTTTTATAGAAAAATCATACCCGATATTGAGCATTTGAAGACTGTTGGGATACAGCTGGGAGGGAGTAAGATTAGTTTCAATAATCACACTAGAGGAAAGGGGCATCTAATTCTCCATCTGAAGGAAGAACTTTTAAATTAAGAGATGACATTGGAACCAGAGCAAAAGGACATAAAATCGCAGTGAGTAAAAAGTCTGGAAAAAACAAGAGATATATAATCATCGGAGAACTGGAAAAGTGGAACTAGTTTCCAGCAGAATCCAGGACATATTTTTCAGCTGAAATTCAATAATTTGCTAGAGGAAACTGCCAGACATCATTGTCTACAATGCTGGATTACCATCATAAAGTCCCTCCTAGTTCCATAAGAACTACATCAAAGCCCAAAATCAGTAAAGGACGTGAGGGACAGCTCACCCTCACGCAAAAGGAAGTGATCTTTCTGCTCTCAGTGTGGAAGAGTGGTGGGTTTGCATGTTGTCTGGATGAGCGCTATGGACACTCAAAGCACAGCATTAGACAGAACTCTTCACATCTCAGAAGTCATTGCCTGCCCCCTTCTTTGGCATACAGATAGATGTTCATGGGCTTAGCTCCAATTTTGGATATAGATCTACAGAGTTTATTGCTCCAGCTTGCCAAGAAGCAGATTACTGTCTTTGGGAATAACACTACTATCTTGGGAACATGCAAATGCCTTTCCTTGTAAACTGTAAACTGCCACATATCTGTTAAGATTTAGACCAGACTCCTAGCAATGTCAATACCTACCAGATCAATGATCTGCACTATCTCACAGGGCTTTCAAGTAATACTGCCTGAAAATTAACTTGGCTCCAATGTCCTACTTGCTTTGAAATGCCCACAGTCTCAGATTTACCCCTACAGAAAACCACCAACTACTGCTTATGGATATATAAAAATCCCCAGCCCTTCACTAATGATTTGTTACAGTGTTCCCTTGGAAATGAAAAGAGATCTGTCCTTGTGCTTGGAATTAAAGAGATACACTGGACTGTTGTTATGGAAATGTTTTGCATTTTTTGTAAATGCCAATTATATGAAAACAAAAACCAGGCTGAAAAAGTAAAAAGGTATTTCTTGCACTGTAATATTTCAAAGGCATATATTGACAGTCCCTCTGAGATAATGGACAAAAGAAAAAAAAGGCAAATCAGGAATAGCTAATTACTAGGTTTGGTCTGAAGCAAACGTCAAAAAGGAATCAAAACACAAAAGGCATCAGCTATACCATCATAAGCTTCTACTCTTGCTATCTTCCTTTTCAAAACATTGTTCTTTATTAACTTGGCTTAATTCAGTTGTTGCATACACACACACTCTGGCACACAGAACCATGATTTCTATGCTTTGGTCAAGATAGAAAATTGTAAGCAATATGTTAATATTATTCATATTTTGTTTCATGCAAAATCAAATAGCTTCACTAAGGACAGAAGGGTCTCACACTGTTTTCCAGGGGCACACTCGTGCAGGCTGTGAAGAATGCACTTTTGACACATCGTATTGCAGTGCTTTTATTTAAAAAGAGCCATAGTTCTGCTTTCATTTTTATTTTTGCTTATAGATAAAAATATTTACTGATTTCTGCACAAATTCTTTTAGCTAGTCTGAAAGCACACATCTTTTAAAACTAAAAGGCTATTTGACCCAAATTTTCACCAAACTCCGTACAGGCACACGCAGTGCTAATACACCAATACCACAGCCCTTGCCACCCCTTTGTCAGCACATCTTGCACCCATGGCAACCTCGTGACTAAGTAATTAGCTGCAGTAATACAATATTATAGTCACTATTTTAGGGAAAACGATTTTTTTAGGTCAAAATGTGGCAGGCAGCTTCAAAGTCACATCAAAATTAAGTCAGTAATGAAAGAAATCATTACCACAAAAATTTTGATTTCATTCATTACCATTACCAACCTGACCTTTGTAACAATTTCTGTTATTATTCAACTGCATATTGATGTTTGTCTCAGTTTTGGATTTCAGTATTTTCTTTTCAGTATCCCCTCCTTCCAAAAGAATTAGAATCAAATCAAAGCACACATTTCCTGTGTAGGTTCATGCCTGCATACTGTACCGGTATAATTTGCTTTTAACCACCTTTCCTCCCCACCTCCATCACTGCTTTTCATTTATCATTCAAAAAAACATGCTTTTGAGAAGCCATAGCATTTAATGACATCATTATCAGCACAGCTTTCTTCCAGCATTAAAATTCATATTTACACTGGTAAATATGCAAGGGAGCATGGCGGGGTGAGAAAAGGATGTGTGCATATCTCTGTGTGTTTGTGAGTGTAAAATGAACCATGGGTATGGGTGAGCACAGCTAACTTCTCACAGTCCTTGCTTGAGGGGACAGCCAGACCTTCCTGGCCTCTTGAGCTGGTGATGTGCCTATTTCACTGCCTATTCTTGCCACATGAAGGTGACTCTTTGCAGGTAGCTTCATGCACAAGGAGATCTCAAAACAGCTTCCAAGGGAGGTGATGTTGGACCAGCAAAGAAGATGTGATCAGGCAGAACGCTGGTTCTCCCGGTGCCAAGTCCATGTCTCATGCGCTGCATCACATTACCAAGCATTACCTTCAGGCCACTGAAAGGAGATTCTTCACCCCTTAGATCCACTTCTCCTCAGACAGCAGCACAAAAGTATCGTGGCTCCCTGCAGCGCTCACAGAGCAAACTCATGTTCTATGATACACATGCCCCTTCCTCCTCCCCCACATTTTACAGTTGCATAGTTTCAGACCATAACTGTAACATATGATAACTCTTCTAAGGGGATGGAAAACACTATTTTTTTCCAGTTTGGTTACTCAGTGTTAGATGCAGTAAGCCCACAAAAATGTTAAAGGCATCAGTACAATCGACAGATCGGTTTTAATGGCAAATCAGTCTTGTAATGCTTAAATAATGAAGTCTCATTTTCAATAGTGACATTTTGCAGATTTGTAAAGGCCCTCCAGTGTTTTAGCCCTCACACATGTTCCTACAGACATCTTTGAAATAAGGAGGCACAATAGTCTCATTAAAAATAATTGGAGTTGAGAATATAGCTACTTTGGAAAAATCTTCCAAGTACCTACCTGTATCTTTAAGCATCTAAATACCTTTAAAATCTGGGCTGAAGGGAATACAAGTCATTATCATTTCCTGGCAAGCACTAGTTTTATTTTTTAATTAAAGTGATGCTATTTCTGTTGATCCCGTTGGTCCTTTCAGTGACCAAATGCCAGAAACAGCAAATTCTAAATTAGTGCTGTGAAGGTGCAATGGAGCAGCACCAAAAAGTTGCTTAATGAAACCTTGCCCCCTCCCAGTGCCCTTGGGACATGCAGCAATCAGCAAAGAAGGCAGAGAGGTCAGACTTTTCCTCCTATATAATTACCCTGCCTGCCATAGCCCTGCAGTATTCTGGGGTGTTATTTAAACCCTAAAACATGATTCAGTTTTATAATCTGCTGATGGTCTACTTGGGATGTCTGTAGTGGGACAGATTGCCTGGACTCCAGTGGTGTATGGTACCCATGTATCTAATTATCAGCACTGAGATGTGTCTTCAGGTTTTTGCATCAAATCACAGATGACTTGAGAAAAGTAGTTTACTTCTAATTCACCTAAGCTCAATTACACCAATATATACAGCCTTGACAAAAGAAAAAGAAAATATTTTTCAGTGGGCATAGTGGCATTTATTTCTAAAGAACAACAAACACCATGCTGCCGGAAAGTTTCGGTAGGGTTGCTTGTAACACCTCAGTGTTGGTAACACACCTTGTCCCCAGGACTGCACCAGTTCCTAGAGGTCCACTTTGCTGGGCTGACCCAGAAGTAGGCAGACAGTGCACAATGCTTATATTACCTTATTTTAAAAGACCCTGAGTACATATTCATCAAGAGAAAGTTTGATGCTAATAGGTGAATCACATTGCTTAGAAACGGAAGTTTTAATCCTACTTTAAGGAGCTGAGAACTCGGTTGGCAGCTTTGCTGCCTATGGCAGCTGCTGTCCTGGGAGTGCAATGTACAGCCTCTCACAGTACTCCCAGCTATGCCATAATGACCTGTAGGCCCTGTAAATTTTTATGGAGCTGGTCTTGGAAGAACATCAGCTTAGTTTCTCTTGCTATTGCCAAAGAGCCATTCCTCTCCTCCCTGCCCCTGACATCAAAGACACTACCACTTTCATAACCAAAGAGTTCAGCACCAAACACTTCCATGTAGCTCAAAAACTCAGCAAATGTGTGTATAGATGACATAAATGTCCACACTATTTTTTCTTCAGAACAGCAACCACCAACACACTGCTGAAATTGTTCGGTGCACAGATCCACATTAAAGCTTTTTCACTGCAGAATTGCTGATCATCTAGTTGGTAAGGAATCAGTCCACTGAGTCCTGCCTAAAAGCATTAAGTGCCTCCAATATTTTCACAGCTCTACTACCTTAACAAAAAGCTTTGAGAATGAACTCTTAAAATTCACCTTAGCTTTTTGAAATGGATTTGCTAATAAATAGGCTCATATTTGTTCTCTGAACTTCCCAATCAACTTAATCTTGCAGTGAGACATATTTAAAACTAACCTGGATATCTGTCCTTTCATTCCAGTTTTCTTACCTTTGCTGTAAATATCCTTCATCTGTTAGGTGATGAATTTTGCAGGCTCAACTTGCTGTAATCAGTAAAGCATATGCCACAGTGTAAGCTGCAATACAAAACAAAGCATGAATTCAATATACTCAGGGAAAAAACCAATACATAAAATGAACATATGTTTCCTTTCAGAGATTTAGCAACTTATTTGACTACTTCTGCACTTACCTTGGCTTTTAAAAACAATCCACCCAAGACATTTCAGTGCACATAACCCATGGCCTTCAGAGAGTCCAAATTCAGACCTCAGGGAGGGATGTATTAACTAAACTATCTCCCATTTACAAGTGGCATAGACAAATTAAGTATCCTTGTGCTGCAGGCTTGGAAACTGAGAGCACAATGCAATTACTCCTTACTCACTTGCATCCCTGCTCGTACAGCTCTCCTGCTGACCTATACATAAAAACTCTAAGTGTCTTCTTTTACCCCACTGGTCTCCTGACTTGACCCCTTCCATGGCTAACATTCCTGCTTTATCAGTGCCAGGCATGTCCGCAGTGTTCCTGCCAAAGGCAAATTATTCCCAAAGCAATTTTTTCTCCAATAGTTTAGATTGAAATTTGTGGCCTCATCAAGTGGAGATCTGCTGATTTGACTCAACTACTTTTTGTGTCTTCACAGTCAAGGAGTTCCTGTATCAAGATGGAATTACCTCAAGAGACCTGTAAAACAGCCTATCAAATTTACTATTTTTGTGTTTTATGCTTCCTTGTTTAGTATTTTCTCAGCCTCAAACAATCGATCCCCTTTCTTGCAGGCATCTCAGCAAGGAAATCCAATTCTTACACTGTATTAAAGTAGCACTTTAACATATCAGTATTGCCTAGAATTGTTTTTATTGTACAATAACAAATCTTCTGGAAAAACTAAAATCCTGCCCAGCAGATTTATCATCTCTAGTAGTCTGTGTTAGAAACAATAAGCAGTGTTGAAGTGTATCAATGTCAAAATATAGTGATAAAAATTAAATATTATTATCTCCACTTAGATAAGAAGAGAGCAAGGCTAAAGAGCTCTGACATGTGGGGATTTTTGAGATGCTGTTGCTGATGATTTCATACAAATTCTTATATTGATTGCACTGATGAACATAGTGATGCAAGTTCAGGGGAAACCTGAGCTGAAAATCTTAAACATTCTTTTGTTCTTTCACTCTGATGTAGGGTTAATTTCTCCATGAATGCAGTAAACAAAATAGTTTCTCTCGTTCCTCTTTTGCTTTTAGCTATGACGAATCTAGCCTAACAAGGTTTTATCTGGGGACTGAAGGAACTGAACATCTCCATTTCCAGAAGGTGTTGGCTACTGAGCAGAACAAACATTCCTCCTGTTAATGCTACCCTCATAGGAAATGCAACCTCCAGACTAAAAAAAATAAGTTTTCAGGAAAGAGAAAATTTTATAGAAAATTTCCCCCCCTCTTCTTGGATGTGTTGGATCACCTTGGAAATTGCCTTGCTCTGCCTAGCCAAGGGAGAGAGTCTAGATGAAAGCTCAATCTGGACACCCAGCTTTTAAATGCTGAACTGAAGAACATTAGTCTGTTCCTTGGACTCACAGCATCTTGCTCCTGCCAGGATGCTAAAGAAAAGAATAGCTACTGGGCTACTCTCAGCTGCAGTGCAGGAAAAACCAGTGGAACATAACTGGTGGAATTATTTACTAGAAGGAAAGCCACTTGACAGCTTGGTTGTTCCCTGTTTATTCTGTGGCAATACATAGAGGGAAAAGAAAACAAAAACGTGGTGATCTTCTAAGCTGGAGAAAGAGCAGATATTTTACTGTCATCAAAAGGTGAGCATGAAGTAAAGAGACTGCTGAAATGACAGGAATCTCATGACAACATGCAAGCAGGGTTCATAAAAAATACCAATTTAAAAACTTAAAAACTACATTTAAACATTAACTATGTGCACTTTTCTGTTAATCTTTTCTTTCACCTGCAATAAGGCAGCTCTTTCACTGAAGCAAATCATCTGCCAAAGGAAACAGACTGTGGAAACCTTCTCCCAACAGGTAGCTTTAAAATCAGAAAAAAAGAGCTGATGTGTAGCTGAAGTCTGGTTATAGGTATGCTTCCTAGTTTGAAGTAGCCATGGAAATCCAAATGCTAAGCCTGCCACCAGAGAAGAGCTCTGCCAAAAAAGTACTGAATTGACCACCTCACTTACCTCCTCCTGTGATTTTAATCTCACATTTTCACAAATTAGCAGAATCCTCTTGATTTCAGCAGGGACCAGATGAACCCCATCCACGAGAGCGGTATCTGAGTGTTAAACATCTGCCTTTCCCAAGTCAGCCTGATAAAATATCAAAGAGCATACGGACCATTTATACAAGTAAAGAGTGTTTCTTTGGTTATAGATGTTGCAGCTGCCTTGAGACTACCTAGAAATTAACTGTTCAGAATTTGGATGACTTTAATTAGCCCTCCAGAAAGGAAATGTGTAATCTACCACCATGACCATGAATGGGAGAATTCAAGAAACAGCAATTTACACAGGGCTGCAGCTGCAGACATAAAAGAATGAGTGTATGTACAACACATGCGTATTCCTACAACAAACAAACACTTGGGCTTCATATTTTAAGCCTTTAAACTTTGTGAAGACACAGAAGAAGCTGAGAGTGATGTCAAAACACCTTAGCTCAAATTGCCACAGCTACTTAAATTGATTTCAAGTGTCTGTTAATCTGGTTCTGAAATTACTTAATAATATATTGCATACATAACAATCACAGCTGAAAATGGGACATCTCTTTCTCCTGATGAACATGGAACCACTCCAGGGCACTGAGTTATGTTTAAAAGCTCCCACAAACTTTCAGAAGAGCCTTGTAGCAGAAAGACATGGAAGAGTAGGACAAGAGTTCCCAGGGACCATGGGACATCTGGGCCATGGACAAGTTCGTTCCACAGTTTGGTTTGCTTTTGGAGGATCTATGTTTCTGAGCCTTTTGGCAGGTGGACATTCTAATGGAATTATCTTTGTGCCACAACAAAAAAGGCAGGGGTCGGTTAGCATAACCCTACATATGTTCAGGAGCAAGAACTCTGCCAACTGTGATTTGGATGAGATAAAATTGGTAGTACTGCTAAGTTCTCATTTTTAAAATTCTCTTGATTTCTTTTTGATTTTCTTTTTTTCATAAAATTTGGCAGAGCTCTGGAAACTGTGAACATTTGAAAATGGTAAAGTGTTGGAAAGGAGTGCTAGTTGCTAGTCTCTGGTTCAGGTAATGATTTTAGGTCTCATTTTCAGACTTCAAATTTTATCATAATTTTTAAATAGGCATTTTGTTTCTTCTGTGACTGAGATTTTCACATAATAACATGAATTAAGCTGCTAGAACTTTAAAAATAATACTGCAAAATATTACACTGAATACCACAGGACTAAAGATTTTTAAAAAGTGACCATCACAGATTACACTGCTTGGATTCCTGACACAGCACTGCTGCTGCAACAGGAGAGCCCTCTGTCCTTCAGTCCCCAGTCCCAGCTGAGTGGAGAATCTCCTTGGTAAGAACGTGCCAGATGAAATTTTCTCTTCAAAAGGAATGTTTCTGCTGGATATTAGCAACCTCTTCATGACTGATCCACTGGGAAAAACTGTTTAATTAAGTTACTGTGCCTGACTCTGAATAGTTATTTAGTCCTAGAAGGATACTAAGATTGCATTATAATTAGATGCAACAAAATTCTTTTTCCTGAAACCAAAACCTCCTGGCAGTTCTAGATCTCAAAATTAGTTTTACAAAAGAGTTTTAGAACATTCATATTTGAGTTAGACTATTCAACACACAAAACTGGCTTGTCAAATAAATTTAATGTAAAAATTAATGAAATGTGGCACCTTTATCTTGTTCACATAGAAGCCAAGCCAAGGAAGGTATTTAAAATCAGCCTGAATATAAGGCAGTTTAGGACTGATCTTTCCGGTAATAATAATTACATTATTATCGCACCTATGCAAACTGTTGGACTTCAGCAGAGTTAAATTATTCTACAACCTGATGATGTAAATTCCTTCCCAGAATCTCCTAATAAAAAATTCTGCCTTCATATTGTCTACAGGTCTTGATCATTCCTAATCAGGAGTTGCTACCTGAATTTCTTTCCTGCTAGGATTCAAGGTCCAAAGCACTAACAGTGAGTACAAGCAGGTATGCAAAACACGTAAAATCCAGCTGGGAGCTGAGAGTTTGACTCCTGTTCCCTCATTTGCTTCCTCAGACATTCAGGGCTGCACTTCCCTCTTTTCAGAGTTCAAGGCAGAAGTTAATTTATTAAGAAATCATGGCGTTACGTCGCCTACCTGCTACAAGCTGGGGTAGTCCCAGGCTGCTCTGCCTTGCTCTGGGGCAAGCACCAGCGGCCACCCTGAGCAGCAGGGAGATTGCTGAAGGTGTAGAGAGACACTTCTGCATTGCTGCTCATCACAGGCAACTTGTGCATGCTGATGTGTCTCCATCACACTCCCTGGGCAATCCTACAGTGATTATTGCTCAGCCAGGTGCCAAAGTTTCTCGTATCATGTTTTCAGTTGAAGGTGATTCAAGAGGAGGGAGCCTTGTTCCTGCAATGCATTGCCCTGCGAGGTAGCAAAGGCTGTTTTCACTTTCATATCATCTGGGAAAGGATTCTGGAGGCAGAGCACAAGCTTCTACATTAACAATGGTTTGCAAGAATACTGCACTGTTAACTGTAAAAATCAAATACACGTGCACCCAAAACCATGCCTGCACTTCAGGCTTCCAAAGGATGGACAGCACTTAGCCATTAACAGAGGAAATTTCTAAGATTAAACTGCATTTTTTTAAGAATTACCAAAAGAAGGAAATGACAGATAATAAACAGTTAAATGTTTCCAACTGTCTGATTGGTCTCCAGCATCCTCTCTTTGCAAAACATTGTACAGCCCAGTATTTGCAAACAGTTCCAAAAACCTGGAGACACAGTCTTTCTGGCATCGAACCTGGAAACAGTAACAAACTCTGGTGACTTCTCATTTTCCCCCTGGTTCATTCTGCTCATTTTTCTGATTACCAAAGCCTCATTTGGCGTTGAAGCACTTTGCATGCACAGAAAGTCCCGCTGGAGATGGAAGCATGTTCACTTAATTGAATCTGCCTGACAGATGTGACGCAGTGAGATAATGAATACGCAGTTGACAGATGTCTATGCTATGTACATACACATATTAGGAAGCAGGGACACAGATTTCCTGAGATGGAAAACAGAGAGAGCTGCTCATTGGAGTTGAGTTCAGAGTTGTTGCAGATCTGTTTCATTTAAGAGAATGAAATACTTGGAGGCTAAGGAGAATTTGGGGTAAGTTCAAGACCACCAGCTGAATGAACTGAGACTGCTTGACACTTGCTGCTGCTGGAAAGGGCCTTTCCTTCCCACTCAGGCTACACAGCCCTCCTAGCTGCCTTGCAGAGATTCAGGTGCTTACTGCACACCCCCGGGCCAGGGCTCAGCAGGCAGCAGAGCCAGGACAGGGGCTCCCTGCTGCCAAAAGAGAAGGATGCTGCATCCACATTTTTTGGCACACCATTTCCTGTTCCTGCCCATATGGTCCTGCTTCCTCCCCAGCTTCAGCTCTGCCACTCCTCAGGTCCTTCCAGGGACAAAGCTGTCTCTTCAAAATGGCATAGCTTTGCAATGTTATGGCACAAGGAACACACCAGTCTGGCTGCAAAGAGTGGTGATAATTTCATTGTTTATTCTGTGCCAGTGCGCACTGGCAGGGTGTTCTGCAATTTACACCAGAGAAAACAGAACAGAAAGGAGAGGTTGACAGGGAGCATCATTACAGGTGATGGCAGCAATGGGATTTTGACTGGCAAGTGTCAAACCCATCATTCCAGTCCCATATGCTGTTGTGCAAAATCAAATGCTATAGAAAACAGGCTCAGGCAAGGACTGCAGATGAAGGTAGTATTTTAAACATCACCAGCAATGTGGTGGGGTCACCATTAGATTCATACTGATTTAAAAGTTTACATGAAAATTACCAAAGGGAGTGTGATTTATCACAGTATCTGGTAATGACTTCCCCACACGATTTTCTAACAGTGATGTTTTGATACTTGCTGTGCAAAAATTAGGTCTGCAGACTGGCAGTCCCAAAATCCTTTGGCTGTATGTCAGTCTAGAATTTCCTCTGGGAAATTATATTATTCCTATGCCAAATTATTGTGCCAATGCCAAAGGCATGAGAAACTTGGAGTTTCTCCTGAAGTGCTGGTTTTCAATGAAAATTGGAAAGTAGTATGAAATTCAAAGTGAAAAAAAAATCAGATCTGTATCTGTAGCCATCAAAGCTGAAGGTTATGTGAACAGAGCTGTGATGGGCTGGTCTCTTTCTCATGCACTTCATGAAGTGCCAGCCATGTGTCAGTGCTCCCGAGTGCTCACAGCTTCCATCAGCTTCATGAGGATAAGAAGGTGGTCGGCACCTTGTAGGACTGCACAGCCCCTGTTGGAGAAGACAGGGAGCAAATGGGTGGCAGGTTTTCCTTCATCCCAGATGGTAGGCTTGTCACATGCCTTGCCATGCACAAAGCCATGCAGAAAGCACAGGAAATTCTGGGCCATTTGCCATGTAGTTGCAAGTCCCCCAGCAGTGAAGGCAGTGAGGTGTATGTGGTGCAGTCATGGAACAGCAAAACTGGGACTTCAGGGATTCCTCCTGAATCATATAACTAACTCTACCACATGCAGGAGGCAGCTGTTTGTTACTCAGATAATTAAAATTAGTCACATCATTCCTTAAAGATATATAATTCTCCCTAAACCAAGTAAATAATAAAAGAGAAAAAGGAAACCTTGTTCTTTTTTTCCAAATAGGGGAGCTGCAGCAGAAAGATATTAGACCTGGACCAGGCTTTTTTGTCTTCAAAACTACACTGGTATCTCAGCCTCCTACACAATGCAAATCTTCCTCACACCTGCTTTGAAATCCCAAAGAAAAGCAATACTGACCAAAGGAGAGAGCTGTTGATGGGTGAGCAAGAAGTATAGCAGGAGTGCGTGGGTATTACTGCTTTCCCCATCTGGGGTGCAAATGGACATGGCAATTACACGGCTCCATGAGAGGCAGGTGAGAAAAGCAGCCTGTCCTTGATAACTTTGCTTCCACTTGGCCTCTATGTCTTTTTGTCCTAGTGGGATTATGATTGTAGAAGATCCCTCCTCTGCGAGATATTCCTGTGTGAAAATATCCCTCGAGCCCGGCTGGAAAGTGGCTTCCAGCTGTTCCCAGCTAGCCCTGGCTCAGGATACTTCCAAACTCGGTTGGTGGCAGCAGGCAGACCGGCTACCACCCCCTCAGTGGGTCGAATCTGCACGAGAGATGTCGGTGAGGCTTGACGAAGGTAGGAAGCGAGGAGGCTACTTTGTGGCTAGATGGTTTTTATTGTCACCTGCCTTTCGCAGGGGAGCCACACTTCTCTCTGAGCCTCTCTCGATAGTGTCCCCGCCCGAGGCGTGGCAACAGCTTATATGGGGTTGGGAGAAGGGGGTGGACACAAGAGGGAAAGCCAATAAGGGAAATATGGATGTCACAGACAGCGAATGGGAAATGAGGGGTGGGGGTTCTCCAGCCTGCTCCAATCTGGGACCGAGTGTCTCTGAACATTCTGGAAGAAGAGGAGAGGCTTCCCAGAGAGTGACAGGCTGTGGAGAACAAAGACAAGGGGAAACCAAATGGGGAGAAATACAGGGGGGAACTTGGGAGAAACCATTACAGAACAAATTAATATTAACAATAAATCAAAAGGTATAAAACGCGCCGCTACACCTGTGGGACACCATGTTGCCTGAAGCACCTGCCACACTAAGCAGGCATGGAGAAGAACGTACTTATCTCACAGTATCATAAGAGGACACAAGAGTAGGCACTAGGAAGAGGTACTGGGATACTGGCATCTATTTCCACACTTACAGGTTTATACCTTCACAGATAGACATATTTCTATAACAGATTTGTCTAACCCACAAGGCTTGGAAGTTAATCCTGAGTCTCCATCATAATCGCAATCATGGATCATCAATTATTTGGTCATTAATACCGTCAGCTGCCATCTTTTTTTCTGTGGTTTTCTAGTGGAAGCTACTACAAAAAGTTATACAAAAGATCGATCAAAGTTTGCTCATTTTTGACCATGAATGATTTTGTGTCAAGTTCAACTTTTTTCAAACTTGCTGCAAGACACAGATCCAATGCAAGTTTCCACCCACAATGTTTTACTGCACTACTAAAGCAATTAAAATAGTATAACTACATACCATGGAACAGAAGGTCAAGCAAAGGGGTACATTCAGTTAGAGCAAATGAAAGAAATGCTGACTTCCACAAGCTCAGATTTATCTATCAAATGGTTGCATAGCATCACTTTGAGTTCTTTCATGAAAGCATCACAGAGCAGTTTCATGAAGATCAAGGAGTTTCCTCATCTATTCCCCAAATCTCAGTTTAGCGTTTCGGGCACTTTAACATTTCAAATGTGAGTAAGACAATAACGACAGTAAAATGCACAGTAAACTGCAGCAGTTAATCAACATTTGCATACATAACTGTCATCTAAACTCCTTTTGGATGCGTTCTAAGATTAGTAAAATGGAAAGATATAAACTTCTACTTCGTGTAATTGTTTTCAAAGCTTGGTAGCATCAGAAACCAACATTCTGCAAAACTGCATGTTATGAAAAGCTTCTCAAATCAAAATGTTACGGTGAAACAATATTATATGTTAAAATGTAGATACCATAATAAAACACAGAGGGGCTTTCCCTGTTGCATTTCCAGAAGGGACTTCAATCATGTTGTCATATTTGCACAGTGTAATAGCTTTTCCTTTAATTTGACAAGGATCATTAGAATTCTTTCTGTGACCAAGGGATTTGCACTAAAACAGTTCTAATTAAACGTTTGGTGAATGTGTGCACTGTTCGAATAGTCACTGAGTATCAAAAGCCTTATAATTAGTATTTTGCAGGTGTTAAGCAGACATGCCTTAGGGCTTTCTGGAAAAGTCAAATGATAGCAAAGCATAGACAGATGACATTTTCTCTCTCAGAACAGTCCCATTCCAACAAGAACTTGCCTTAAAAAGGCTTAGCTTAACTCAACTCCCATCTGACAGGAAATCGACAATCAAGAAACCACCACAGAGAAGAACAAAGTGAGGTTGGCAGCAGTCAGACTTACAGACAGCAAGATGCCACCCAGAAGTTGGCTGTACTGGCTAGCAGAAAATAATGAGTGGGCTCAAAGACACTTGTTTCCAAAAGCACATGTCCCCATCTGGTTTTGCTCATGCAGCACAGTGACAGCAGGTACCTTCCAGCTGTATTTCTTGGCAACCATTCAACTTGTCAACTGGAGGCTGTGCACCTGGTGCTAGAAGAGCAATTTAAAATGTCAGCATTCTGTCAACTGCCAAATTTCTCAGTTTTGGGGGGAAAATCCACCTAGTACAATTGATTTTTTTCTATTTAAAATAACATTAAATAAACCCAAAGACTACAGTAGCAGTGAATGGAAGTGAAGGAAATGTAGTTCAAGAGCTACAGCATCTTTCCTCCTCTCTCAATGCCTATATCTCCAAGAGATACAGACTTTCTACAGTTTGGGGTTTCTTATATTTCAGATTAAATATCCACTGCAGAAATTACAGATCTATGAAAGCAATAATTATAGTTACAGTTTTCCCCTCAGACTATACGTTTATGTGTGCTGATCACCCACTTCATAGATAATAATATAAAACACTCAAGTAGATGATTGAAGGATACGACTTCTGTGTAAAGCCAGATGCTGCTGGGCTTTCTGCTCCCACAGCCCAGGAGATGCTCTGAGGCAGCTGCTTATTCCATCTACTCTGAGTGGCCTCATGTATTTGTGGACACATAGGAAGATGACCCTGCTCATCCCCTTTGGCATGGAACCCTGCCAGTACCATGAGTTATACCCTCGCCATGTTGCACTAAAAGTATCACAGGGATCTCATTTCTAACCAACAGAGAAAGGAATATGTGCACTTTTTTGTGATGGCAAAAGAGTTTAGCTGAGGTTATGGATGTGAGGAAAAGTCATGAATAGGAAATTTATAAGAAGCTCTCACAATAAGGAGAGCTGCAGGTAAAAATGCTCTTGCTGTAAAAGTTTGATACGCAGTATTTTCCCACCTAAAAAGATGCATTCAACATGTGATTGTTGAATTGTGATTGTGAGATGTATTCTTTTTGCCTGGATATTGTAATTATTTCTTTCTGTCTCTGACATAACTCAGGTTGCACAAAAGCAAAAAGACATAAAAACTAGGTAAAAATGTTACATCATATATTGTCCCAAGGTTCATCAATCAGGCATACTGGTCTAGATAGATGGATTAAAAGTTATAACCTCCTTAACTGCTGAATAATAATCTGCAGGATTTCTTCATCCTGAAGAGATTCTACAATCCATTTCATACTCACAAATACCAGAAAAAGATAAACAAACAAATAAACAAACAAAATGCTTGAAAAGTAAAGAAATTACTGAAAGAATGAAGAATTCACTGAGCAGTCAAAAGGAAATCCAAGCAGAGTTTCCTATACGTACCTTCTACTAAATTGATTTCTGGATATGAAAAGTTGGTATGTTACAGACAGTTTGGCTGCTGAAAGTTTAACAAAACACAATCTTTTGACACCTAGAGAACCAAGAGATGCTTAAACTGATCAGAGTTTTGAAAACAGTTATATTTCCTCTTTCAATCAATCTTTTATCTGCTGAATAATAAAAACAGGAATATAAAAGAAGTATATACCATAAAGATTCAGAAGTATACAGTAAGGGCACATCATTGACATCTCTTGTCTGCAGAAGCACTGAATGCAGCTTTCACACCAAAATCATGAAAAAAACCACTGAGAAAAATAAAGGGCAAAAGTAGTCAAGGTCTGCACTTCAGGGTCTTTATATTTCAAAGCACATTCACAGTCTCTGTTAACAAATAAAAAATTCAACATTGGTTCATGCAGAGAAATGTTACTTCTTAGCCCTGTGAAACCTGATGTCACGGAAAAGGGACAACAAGCAACCCACCAGTAGCAAAACTATTTCCTGATAAGATACATTTTTTTTACCCAAATACTGCAATATTTTGTGCCACAAGGCAGAATTTCAATAAGCTGCTTGAGGGGAGGAAGTAATTCCCTAAAGAGTGCAGTGCAGGTGTAATGTCAGAGCGAAGAAATGAGCAAATGAATATAGTCTGGTTTGTGGCTAGGAATAGAATTTCTTGAAGCATTTCTTATGTATAAGAGGAAAAATGGATGAATCATAATGTAATGGAAATTTACATTATGGTTTACTCTTATTGCTTAATAATAATTATAATGATATTAATAATAATAGTAGTAGTAGTAGTAGCAGCAGCAGTAGTAGTAGTAGCTACTTAGTGTTAGTATTAGTACTAGTATTATCCAAGATAATAGTGAACATACATTTGGCAGAAAGTTTTAAAATACTATTTGGTCTAATAGTCTCTTAAAACCAGCTTGTCTAATGTGCAAAGGAGCAACTGCATTTATATTCTTGATCTCTCCCACCCTGCAAAGCAAGACAGTCTCCCTAAACTGCCTACTGAGAGTGGCCCCTGGCCCCTGTTCAGGAATTGTTTGGGAGAGTTTTATTTGCCACTTACAGCTGTCAAAAGCTTTCCTACGAATTTAACAGTACCACAGTCCATATACAGTGTCCAAGACTAATCCCTATGCACTGGCAACCATCCTCCTTCCTGTGTAATCTATGTCTGATTATGAAGTAAATCTGCAGCTTTCAGGTTATAAGAGATGACCAGCAGTTCTAAAAGTATTAGTATAGACTCTGACATAGCTTACATTAGAGATCTTTTTCAATTAACTTATGCCTCCAAAATTCTCATTCATGATGCCTTTGAATAGAGGATAAAAGGTCTTTTGTGGGCATTTCATCAATATTTTATAAATAGACTTTATCTTGTTTTATTTTTTTCAGTAAGATTTGATAATGGAGATCAAGTTTCAGCCCCTCTCCTTACAGCAGGTTTCCAAATTTATTTTGTTAATAAGCAGACAGGAAACTGACACTCTGCTCTGGAGAGAGGCTCTCCTATGGTTTGATGGCTACATTGAGCAACTATTCAAGTGAAGGGGGCCATCCAACCTGTAAATGCCTTTACAAGTCCCATCACAATATTATAATCCTTCCTAATAGAAATCTCAGATGTTAGGAGCTATAAAGCCCTTGGATAGTACACAGTCCTCACACTGAAAACTTTCCTTCTATATCCAGCAGATCTCCACGATTCTCATCCAGTTGTCTAGATCGGGAACAAACAGCTGTGTTCCCATACAGCAGAACACAGCAGCTCTCCCACGTGATATTTAACAGACATCTTATGGGAACCCCAACTTCACAGGGGAAAGGGGAGTAAGTCTGGGGCATGTCTTCACTTTCTATGAAAGGAGGAATGTCACTCCTTTAATTACCAAAGGTCTGTATTAAAATAAATCATCCCCTGATCTTCCTAACTGTTAACATCTTTCCCACCTCAAAGGTGTCTAACAAAAAACAGAACATGTAGTACTGTAATCTTTTTTCCCCTTCCTTTAATAGTGATTTCATTTATTCAAGACACTGTTATGGGAAGATGACAATAATGGATGACTTTAGTGAACAGAGACAAGATTTTTATGTTTCCAATCAGTACATGGCAATACCCCAGTTTAACTGTAGGTAGTCTATTAAGTATCTGGAAAGCCACTTAGTCTTCTGGACAGACTCCAGAATTCATCTGCGCCTAATATTTAAAACTACACAAATCAAAATCTTTATTTTCCATCCCCTCTCTGTCTGAGCTCATTAACAACCTTGTAGAATTCCTCTCTCCCTACTCCTGTGATGAGCCAAGGAAGCCCTAAGAATGATAAAATACACACCCTCCACATCCAGTGTAAACTGATCTAGCCCTGTGTACCACCAGCAAACTCCTCCTAGGTAACTGAATTTGATGTTGCAGCCAAGTTATTCATCATAAACTAAATGTTTGAACGAGTTGGGGGCAGTGTGGTGCTGCACAATTCAATTGTGCTTTCTAAGGCCATCAGTGCTAATTGTACCTTAAGTTCTCACAAGGGGTGATGGTGAGTCAGACATCCTGGTGCCTCGGACAAACCTGTTTCCAAGTGCAACGCAGAAAGCCAGACAGTCTGCTTCCACATCTATTTGAGAGTTTGTATCACTAGATCATAGAAAACCTTGGGCATGAACTGTGGTATAAGCTATCCTCTAATTAACACTCACACCTATCAAGGGAAACTACCAAAAGCCCTTAAGTTGAACAAGACAAACTGCATTCGATAAAAGGTAAGTGTTCTTGCTTAGCTGTTGAGAGTGTACAGAGACATCAACTTGTGAATAACATGGCCTGCAACATCCTGTATTAAAATTCCATTTGTACACTTTAAAAGGTCAGGGACTTATTTCCTTTCAGTATGGTTGTTTATAATGCCTTTCAGGAGCTTTGCCAGCCTATTACTCTCCCCAAAAAGAAATAAAAAACCAACAAACATCTAGACCTGGTCAGACATAAATTCTGTTTATAAGGCGCTGCCTTTATTCTGGTTAGTGCTCTATGAAGCAGCAGGGACTGAGCCATAGCCAGTAAGCACAGAGAAATAATGCATGTCTACCTTGTTATGTATTATTACTTGTTGCAAGAGGGTCAGACAGAAAAGAAAGACTGTAGGACACCTCATCCTCATCTCATCAGTAGTACATATACATAAGTAAAGAAAAAAAATCACGTTGCAAATGACATCACAGTTACTTTACCTTTTGAGAGTGGGAGTTTGAGTGTATAACTTCGTGATCATTAAAACCTTTCTTGTTGAAAATCCATTCTTCTGCATAAACATTTTCTTTGTGCTAGGACTGAGAGATGAGACAGTACTTTTTCTCTCAGTACCCTTTGCAATAGCTTCCTCAGTGTTGCTCAGGTCATGTCACTCATCTATGGAAGCTGCAGTACTGTACAAGACTTATAACCCCATCACAGACAACCCTGCCATCACCCTCTTCCTCCACCAGAAACAAAGAAAGCTGCTTGAAAAGCAGCATTGAGAGATGTGCTCCTTCAGCATACCTGTTCATGTCCTTCAGATTTATCTCCTTAGAGATTTCTTCTTTCAGTGTGAAAGGCAATGGCAATTTGACAGATCTGTAGATATTTTTAGTACTTCTCTGGGAAAAATCTTTTTTTGACACCTTGTTACAATTATTTAAAGTTCTGTTTTAGACAGAGATAGAGAAAAAGATCCAGCATGTAGATAAGATACATTTATTATCCATCTCATCAACATACTCATCAGAATTTATGCCTTTCACTACTGCCTATGGGGTATTTTACTAAGCCCTAACTTAAGAATAGGCCTTAAAAATGGCCTATTTTTAAATTGAAATAGCTGATACACATCACCTAGTATTTAGAGGAATTTTACTGTTGTGTTCTTTAAACCAAAACTCCAGTTGCATCACATAACAGATAGGTATTGGTGGCCTTGAAGGTGTATTTTAAACCAGCTAGCTCATATGAGGTGAGAAGCAGGCCCACGATGTTCCTCTAAAAACAAAACGCAGTGTAATGGAGAACATATTTCTGTGAAAAAGACAAACGTGTTAACACATTTCCAGGCAGAGATGCCACAGTGCATCTGTGCCACATAGGTCCTCCGGCTGGGCAGAAGGCTGCTCTGGCAGGAACACTTTGGGAAGTCTTGACAATCAGCCAGCCAATGGAGAGAAGCATTCTGAAGAGCTGCAGAGAAATCTGGGGCATAAAAAAGAGCAGTAACTTGTGTGCCTATGGTGGGTGAATGGAAAAAAATTACAAGCTGCTGGATTGCTTGAGCAGTCACTAATAACACTCAATAATTCAGACTGCATTTTTTCTTTATCAAAATAACTACATTTAGCAGTTTTTAATCTCAATACCAGCTTCAAATCTACTTTTATACAAAGGCATTCAAAACTTCAAGGAGACCATGACTAATAAATTATTGTTAGAACAGCAATAGCTGTTCTCTTAAAGCAACCAAAAACCTTTATAATATTGTCCATAAGGAGAAGAAGAAAACAGCAATGAAATCTGCTGGGGAAGAAGAAAGCAACAACAGCAGGAATTTTTAGTTTAAGCACAAAGCATCAGTGTTAAACATTTGATAAGTCTCATGGTTTTATTCTGAAAATAGATGAGAGGGAGTGTTTTCGTGCATGACTAGTCCCACAGCAAATAAATTCATGCTTTAAAATATAGCCTGTGCACAGATGGCTGCAGAACAATTACTATGTATTAGTGTTTCTCATTCCATATTAAACTTGTGATGTACTAGAAACTCCCTCTTCTCCCACTCTGAAGATTTCTCAGAGAGATTTTATTGCATCATTAGTTCAATAATTATGGCATGGCCATATTGCACTTAACCTTGTTTTATTCCTCCAAATGCATAGTAATTCTCATTCTTTTTAACCAGTTCCTTTCATTTAACAAAGTTACAGTCTTCTTGTAGTGATAAGGAAGTAGGCACCCTGATGCCATCTGGCAACACAACAGCCTGCTTGCTGTCCACACACATCACCCAGAGTTAAAAAAAAGAGGAAGAAAAGAGAATAGCCAGGCTATCTATCTGCAATTTAAACAGTAAATATCTCAAGATGCCATGCATTAACTGGAGCCTGTGGTTTTGCTACATGTACCATTCATTCAGCTGGACACTCAGCCTGTAATGAGGATGCATCAGATACACTCCAAGGATTCCAAAAGCAGATACAGCAATTCTGACAAAATGCAGACCTGACACTCAGATTACAGTTCTTTCAGATCAGATTGAATTTACAATAAGGAAACAATTAGTGACATGAGCAGGCTTGAATATATAGGCTCATTTTCTCTTGTTCTCTTCTAGAAGAATGTGAAAAGTAACACCCCTAATGCTATTATTCCTAATATGCTATTAACTCTAGAATGCTCCAATTTTTGTGCAAAGATTTAGATTTATTTGCAAAAACATATGCTTGGTTATGGGATCCTTTTTTATTTTTTTAAATCAGTTTTCACTTATTTGGTCTATTCTGGGCACACAATCTATTCATATCGGTGACTTTTTTTTTGGTTTTCAAATTATAACTTGCCCATGTGCTGTTTTCCCCATCTATCATGTTCTCTCTTTTTATGATTAGAAGTCTTTGACAGCAGATTGATGTTATGTGCATTTACAAAAGCAGCTGAAAAATGGCATACTTTTGTAGGTTTTTTTGAAAGCTACACCAATATAGTTTATTCTCCAAGACAGCACTATCAAACAGTATTTTTTTTTTGCAAAATTGAGTCACTTTATGTCAGATTTGAAAATTAAAACCTATTTGGAAATCTATGCTTTTATCAAAATGCTTTCTTCCTTCTTCCAATTCTCAGGGAAGCTGAGCATTAAACTCACACATGAGTACCACGTGATACAGCTCTGACCCAGCTGGGCACTGCCTGTCCACTCAGACAACTGAACCTTTACCTGTGAGCATCCCAGAGCCCCTCCTGCCAGGGTACACATTCATATATCAGACTATGACACACAAAGTGCACAAACGACACCACACTGGGAGAGGAGGCAAATCTGCCAGAGGAAAGAGCCTCCTCATAGCACACCTTGGCAGTGTGAAAAAAAAAGCAAGCCAAGAAGGCCTGCATGAAGTTTAACAAAGATAAATGTTAAATGCTACAGCAATCCCACACAGCACTTGAAGGCACAACTTGGGTGGTCCTGATGGATGGCAACCTGGATGTGTTTCATCAGGGTGCCCTTGCAGCAGTGAAAGCAAACCTTGTCACAGGTTGCGTCAACAAGGGGACAATCAGCTAATTGAGGGCTGTAATTATTCCAGTCCATTTGGCATTTGTTAGGGCACACTTGTAACTCTAGGTCAAAGTTTGGACTCCTCACTTTAAAAAAGACACTAAAAACATGGAGAGGGAAGGGCCACCAAGATGATGAGAGGGTAGTAGGACTTGACAGATGAAATAAAATTGAAGGAACTGGGTATGTTCCATCTAGAGAAATCTTGAGAGGATCTGTTCACATTTTTCCAATACCTGAAATGTAATTACAGAGGAAAGACACAAATTCCTTCCACAAGGATGCATAGGGACAAAAAATAAGCAATGGATGCAAATTATTTTGGAGGAAATGCCATATGATAAGGAAAAATCGTGCAACATGAGAAAAAATAAACATTAGAATGGGTTGTCCTGTAGGATCTCCCTTGTTGGAAATTTGACAGGAATCTGCATAACTCAGTTTAAGGCCCTGCTTTCAACAAAAATTTGGACTGTACAATCTCCAGAGGTCCCTGCCAGCCTCAGATTTTACTTGGTTCTGCTGTGCTCTGCAGATCTGTTGACTGGTCCATGTTCTAATCTGACAGGTGGAAATTTGAGAGACTAAACCTCTGCAAAAAAACAAAAGTCAAAAGCAAGAATATGTTGCTCCCATCTCTAACCAGGAAGGTGAAGCTCCTTGGCATAATACTTACTGCTGTTATCTACAGAATTCAATATCAATAACTTTTCATACACTGTCAAAAATAGACCAGTAACTATGTAAAAGTTGTTCCATATCTCAAAATAAAATATTTTATGAATTTAATATAAAAAATTCAGGACAAGTACTTTATTATAATTTTCCATCTTTCACTGCCTGTGAAAATCTGTGTCATGTTTACTTCTACTTTCCTGACTGCTGTTTTCAAATTTCGGGGGGTTGGAATTGTTCTGAACCCAGTGTATGGTAAGGTGCTTTGGGGCCCCTCTCCAACTGTGACAGAATGCCCACCTTGTCTGCCAGGCTGAGCATGGCTTAAGTAGCACCACATCCCCTCCTCCCTGCCTGCTCACTGCCAGAGACAGAAAACCTAAGAGAGGAAGAGAGCCTGGGAAGGGGGGAAGGGAAATCAAACAGGTTAAAGAGAGAGTTCCATGGAAGCAAATCACTGATTACACTGTTTCCCCCGTCTGCTAGCTGTAGAAGAGTGTCCAAAAAACCAAAAATACAGAAGTCTGTCTTGTGAAATAATCTATTGCTATCACACTTATTGCTCAGCATTATACTAGTAAAATTGTATTTCATAGGGTTGGGACTATAAAAGAAGACAAAAAGAAAGAACAGAAGATTCTCAACCAGGCATTATAGCTGTGGGTATATACTTCACATTTCACACAACTAGCAAAGGATGAGGGATGGGAAAGAAATGCAGGAGTGAAATAAAAATTGATTTACATAAGTAACTCTTCCCAAAGATGTAAAAGGTTTTCAACCAAGTGAAAAAAAGAATTATTGTGACAGCTACTCCTGTGCATTCCCACCAGCACTGTGCAGATGACACCTGTGCTAACTGGTTCCTACTCACTGCCCAAATTTTTACAGCTCCTGTTTGAATGCATCACTTCTTCCCCTATCTGCATGTAGAGTATAGGTATCCCACGTTGGATTGTCAGCTTTCCCACTGGGAGCTGGATGCACACATAACAAACATAAATTCTCAGGCATTACAGTCCCCAAGTCCCCTCAGTGTCTAGCTGCTCTTCAGAAGCTGCCTTGCTTTTTCACCCACAGCATATTAATATTAAGCTGTTTGCTTAAAAAAAATCAATTCAAAAGAAAATAAAGATTTTATTTATTTCCTCTCTTCCAACTAGAAATTATTTTAACCCCAGAGAGAAAAACCTCAAATATCTGACTGCGAACATAACTCCAAATTCTAAATTCAGCTTAAAAAAATTACTCCTTGAGATCAGAAGGGCTACACTCTGACATACAAATCTTATCCGTGAAGAAAAAAGTCTTTACATTCCACCCCTAAGTCATTCCTGATGGCAATTAAAGCTCATTTTATCATTGAAAATGCTCTTCAGTGCAGTCTTTCATCAATGCAGTTATGTGAGTTAGAAAGGAAAAATCAGCCTTGCTTCAAAACCATTTTATCCAGAGTGTTTCCAGAGCACTGAGAAACCCTTTGATTCCTGATTTAGTATGTAATAGGGCTTTCAAGAGAGGCAGGAACCCAAATCTTTACTTACTGCCCCAGATTTACACCACTGCTACTAATGCAATTTAAATGTCTTCAACGTTAAAACATTATCAGTACTCCCTCTAGTGGGTGTCCTAAATGAAACAAACATTCCCTGCTGACTTCCGAGGAAAATATTTTGTTATCCATAACGTTTCTCTGAAATTAAACATCCAAACTGCAGCTGTCATAAAACAAGAATGCTACCGAGTATCTCAGGAATTTTTGTTTCCTTAGAAGGTGCAGGGGCCCGGCAACAACCAGCACTACACTTTTCGTAGAACTGGTAGGAGCAAGCCAGATAGAGAGGAAACCTGGTTCTAAAGAAGAAGACTCGAAGACACCAGTTTCCTATGGGTGTGCATCCTGCATCTTTGCACAGCCCTTCACAAATCCATCAGTACTCAACATCCTCACGCACACACACCCCCCCCAACTCTTGTTCCTGCCTTGGTCCCTCCCAGACACCAGCACCTGGGCCAGAGGGAGCATGTGTTTGCCTTGCCTTTTTGGTTTATTTTCTATTCCACTGGCTGAACGGAGAAAACAGAGAGAAGGATGGAACGTATTAGAAGGCTCCCATTGCCAAAATCCGAAGGGGGACAAAAGGTCCCAGTCTCCCAGCCCCCCCAGAGGAATAGCAGGCACTACCATTTTACCAGATTTACTGTCCTTGCATGAAATTCTGGCTAGTTTGAATGACCAAAGTAAAAAACAAAACTCTTGTTGAAGTCCTTGCTTTTTCATTAAGAGCAAATGATGAGAAAAGTGATGCAAAATTAGAAACACTAATTGGAAACAGAGTATTGATTTGTGTGATCATTTTATATAATTTCTGAGTCAAAATTTAGCTTCTTTTTCCTCCTCTAATAGAAAAAGAATTAGAAACGTACACCATGAACAGAGAGAAACCTTCTGCCTGTAAATCACTACCAGATTAAGCAATGGCAGTAAGTTTTTTATGAATACATTACATTGTTCCTGTGTTTTAAACAATAAGTTCTGCTGAAAACAACTTCTCAGCTAATTGAATAGTTTAAAATGTCATCTTAAAAGATGTTCAGTTTTGAAGGGTTTGATGCATGCTTTTAGAATACGAAAAAATTATATGCTACTTTATAAAAATAGCTGTATCAAGAGCATATTCATGTTCTACATTTCAGAGCTAGCACACCATTATCTCATCATAGAGTAGCTACTTAAGCATCATGTGTAAGAAGCTTAGGTGTTTGTGTGATCCCCTCCAATATTTTTTGGAAAAAAAAATCTCTCTAAATATACTGGTCAGGAAATAGTCTTGTTTGCTCTGGGCTGCTACTAGTCCTGGATTTTGTGTGGCTTTCACCCATCTCCTCACCTTCAAGGACACTCTGTGTTATATTATTGTGATAAGCTCACTATGGATCAGCCTCTAGGAAGGCATTGATACTGGAATCTCCCTCACATTTCCCTTTTCTAAATATGAGATGGCAATAATACTCCAGTTATAGATATTATCCTTAATCCAGATGAGTTGCTAATGTAGCTATTTCAGACACAATTTCAAATACAAATGCAATCTTTCTCTTCCAGTTATCTGTAAGGGGAGAAACAGCACAGTTTATCTGATCATGTAAAATGAGAGGACACCGAAATTAAAATGTGAAACCAAAAAACTTTGCTTTAGAAATCAAATAGGCTTACAAGATGAAGGGAAGATCTATCATTACCTGTTGCAGAAAGCTACTACATGTTTTTTATGTTTTATGTAGTCTGTGGGCAAAGTGGCACAAAAGGAATTTAAAACCTCTAGAAGAGAAAGAATAAACAGAACGAAAAAAAAAATCACAGGAATTAGTGATTTTGAATGGTAATGATTTTTAAAATCCAATCCAGATTCTTTCACTCTTTAATTATCCTAATTAGGCATTTATCCTTCATTAGTCATCAGACATCAGGCCATGACTATAATACCTAGATCTTTTTTTTTCAAGAATTACAATTTTATGCTGAAAGACACAAAAACTGTTACATTTCTGTACTTGCACTTCTCAAATTCTGTTATGAAAGCACCTGCACTGGCAACTAGGACCAAGAAAACAAAAGGTTTTGAAAACTGGATTTATAAGTTCTGTTGTGCTTCTCTGAGTCCAGAGGCTACAGGGCCTTATGCACCCCTCACCTGCAAGGGGAAGGCACTGCTGTGCCCACGTCCAAAACTGGAGAAAATTGGTCTGATTTCTGTCACAGATTTCCAGCAATGGCAACACTGGAAGAGGGATGCCTTTAAACTTACAGTCAAAGTGACTAAAAAAGCCCCAGTAATCTGATAACAAAGAAAATGTTATAGACCATGGAGAATCCTTTTCTAAATTGAACTTGTCCAATCTATGAGAAGGTATCTGCCATTTAGCCTGCACAGTTGAGATGCTGTGTTAGCTGTAAAACAAGAAATGTTGTAAAACACACGTCAGCATGCTAACAAATCTGAATGTCAAGAATCAAGTAAAAATAGAACTGTATCATGAGCAAAGTGGTGACATTTAGAGCATTTCTCATTAATTATAGGCCGTGGGGCTCTTTCATGAAGCTAAGTGTGGGAAATGTTAAGATGCCTATGAATTCTTCAGTCACAGAAAACAAACTAATCAATCAAAAAAATGTAAAGAAAAGTGATACAACCTTAAATAGAGCATTTTACCTTTCTAAATGGCCATTCTTCTGAGCTTTTGAGGACATCTATGCAGTTAAGGCAGATTCAAATCTGAAAAATATACTTAAATAGACAAAAGAAAAGCAGGCCACAGTCCCCACAAGGTTTTTGAAATTTTTTTTTAAAATTCTTCTTCATGATCCAGAAACCTACAGCAGGATACAAGCTGACAATATTCTGAAATCTGAAAAAACATAAACTGGGAGTGTTTCCATACAAACAGGACAAAAAGATTTCTGGATATCAGGGAATGTGAAATAATTATGGAATCACAGAACTGTTAAGTTCAGAAAAGACCTCCAATATCACTGAGTCCAACTGTTAATGTAGCACCACCCTGTTACCATCAAACCATGTCCCTGGGTGCCACATTCACTCGTGGTTTTTTTAACTATTTCAGGGATGGTTATTCCATCACTTCCCTGTGCGGCTTGTTTCAATGCCTGAACACCCTTTCAGTGAATAAATTTTTCCTGTTATCCAATCTAAACCTCCTCTGGTGCAAAATTAGGCCATTTCCTCTCGTCCTATCATTTGTTACTTGGGAGAAGAGACCCATTCCCACCTGGCTACAGCCTCCTTTCAGGGAACTGTAGAAAGTGATGAGGTCTCTCCTGAACCTCCATTTCTCCAAGCTAAACATTCCCAGCTCCATCAGTCACTCCTCATCCAACCTGTGCTCCAGACCCTTCCCCAGCTCCGTTGCTCTTCTCTGGACACACTCCATCAACTCAATGTCTGTCTTGTACTGAAGCACCCAGAACTGAACACAGGATTTGAGGTGCAGCCTCACCAGTGCTGAATACACGAGGGTATCTGGTTTCTGAAGCCCACAAGAAAAAAAGTCACAGTCATCAGAATTTGAAGACACCATTAACTTCCTATTCAGACACCATTCATGAAGTAACTGAGCAAAACTCTCAGTGAAATCAGCAGGAAATTGTCCTAAACAGGCTGAGTGGCAAACTCAGGATTGAAAAATCATATTTACTAAAGGAAAGAATATGATCTGCCATTTACACAGAATAAGTAGGAAATAGTTATGTATACATATGCATACACACATAGATGCTTTCGATAACACTCCAGTGCAACCAGCTTATATGCATACACTGAAGGAATTATCCAGTTTAATAACAGGAAAAATGAAACCTTCTAAAATTGGTATTTCTAGATGTTTTGTGCATTTTGCTGTAAAATCTAGATTACTGTGGGTTAAAAAAAATAGGGATTTTTATTAAAACAAAAGATAATTCTCTTTCTCAAAATGGAGCATTTAATTTTGAAGAGAACTGCTTTTGGATAGAATACACTGTTACAATGCTTTGCATATATTAATGCAAATCACAGATGCTAGAGAGAATTAAAAAACTATTCCCAGAGAGATTAATCCAAAATCAAAATTTATTCTGCACCAACTTAAATAGGCCATACTGGGTCCTTCTTTGCTGATCGCAAATAAAGTGTAATTTCAGACTCTCAGTTTCTTGTATTCTTGTAACTGTGATGAGTGGTTTAATATTTAGGTGCTGTAGTATTTTTATAGAGTCCTTGTTATGTTCTCCCATGTGCTACATATGTACACACCAACTGTACATATCCCAACAACTTTATATCAAATGGGGACAGCTTATAAGAAATGTTCCATTTGCAATGGTGAACATTTAATTCTGGAAATCAGTTTTTCCTTTTACTTCAGACATTTTGCTGTTCATAGCAGTCCATCCTGCTAGAGGCTTTTGACTAATAAAATGAGTCACATTGAAATGCTGTAATACCCTTTCACCCCTACAGAAGCATTTACGTAAAACTTGCCCTTCTGTATCCCAAAATCCTTTCTTTTCCCCCTTCAGGAGGAGAACACCATGATACATATTCACAGTGACTCTGAGCTGAAAGAAAATCAACATGTGCTGTAGCTGGCAGTTTTACAACTGTTGGTCAAAACACTCCAAACTAAAATTGCAATAATATTCTCTAGAAAGATGCTCAGTCTTCTTCCCTCTGAGGCGTCCACTCAAGCTCCAAATTTCAACCATTACCAGAAGCAGAAACCCACAGAGACAGATGGAAAAGTTGACCAAGAGGCCTCTAAATACACAGGGAAATAAAAGAGAAAAACTCTTCAGAGAGAAGACTGAGTTTTACTCAGCATGAGCAGAATTTTTAAAATATTCACTCCAGCTGAAAACTTGAGTAAAAGAGGCTTCATTATTTCTTGCCAGGGCCTTCAAATAAAAGCAGTTGAACTCCACAGGACAGAGGAATCCTCAACATGCTAGGAGAAACCACTTGTATTTTCAGACTAGCAGAAAATGAGCCTGGTAATTATTTTGCACACCCTGATGGAGATAGCAGCAAAACAGATGGCAATAATCAAGAGAGAAGATGAATTTTAACTCTGAGGGCAGGTGGGGAGAAAAAAAGGAAGTTTTGGTGCAGCAGGGAGAAACAGTTCTGTGTGAAGCGACAGTGGAAACACAAACTGCCTTGTACGAAGCCACGGGCAATACGTGCCCCTGTTGTTCCTCCGGGTGGATGTTTCTGGGCATCGCCACTGGTTACATGGAACAGAGGGAAATGTGCACACCTCACCTGACTCACACACACACCCAGGCAGCTCTGCTGACAGCTCCTACCTTAAGAGCCTTTTTGACTTGGTGTGCTGCCTGTAGCCTGCCTTCATCTGCTGCAAGAATCCCTGAAGTGAAACGCTTACCAAACTGAGAGCTGCTGCTCTTTGGGATGCGGCCATCCAGGCCCGACCATCCTCAAAGAAAAACACTTACACACTTGATGCACAGCTGAATATGGAGACTTCAAAATAGGTTACCTCAGCTTGCTGACTTCAAACAAAATCACTTTATGTATTCATTACTTGTGAATTAAGACATTCACCAAAAAAACCTGCAAGACCTAGACCTTAATCTGTTAGCAGGTATTACAATTTTCCCCCTTGACTGTTACCACTTGTTAAGAACTAATTGGTGAACAATTATGAACAATTTAAATGGCCTTTTATTATTCAGAGCAAAATTTTTGACACTTTACATCTAATAAAGGTAGTTTGTATAGATAAAATCTTCAAAGTTACCCATCTACAATTTTACTTCTGTTGTTTATTCTATGCAGTGAGTAAAGGAAACCTTAAAATCAAGTTCATGGAGGAACTGTGTTCTAGAAATGCATTTTAACCCTCTTCTAATCAAGTTTTCTGTACAATCAAATGTATGGCTATGAAGTTCTTGTTTACAGCTAATGAAAACAAGTTGCAAAGAGTACTTAACAAAGCTACTTGTCTTCAAAATAACAAAAAAAAGTCGTTGTATTTTTAGTTTAAATGCTATAAACAATGTATATAGCTTTTTAGTAATGCACTAGCAATGGCTTATGGTTCAACTGAAAATTGTTCTGGTTTATTTCCTCTTGGTATAGGTAATTTATCAGTAGAGCACAGTTACAAATTCCTACCAAAAAAATGTAGCTGCTGTGTAGAGCTTCAGTTAAGCTTGTCCCTACAGTTACAGGAGGAAATATATTTACAAGGTGTTTGTAATCAATATTTCATATCACTCTAGTAATATTTTTCATTCGTCTATGGAGATTAATATTTGGCATTGTCCTAGATTTTAGACATTGCTTGTAATAAATTTTCAGGAATCTCTTCTCACGGAATTTCCCTCCATTGTGAAAAGCTTTTGTCCCCTTTTTCACTAAGCTGTCTAGAATTAGACTTTCTGGACTATCTGGAAGAGGCTCAGGAGTTTAAGTAGGTGAGTGTGGGAAGTACCACAATACAAGAATGAATGAATTTGATATAGAATAGTATATATATATATCTATTACGGCTACTAGGTTAACATTTTTAACCAAGAGCTAAGGTTTGAAAATAATCTGAGGTTTGCACTTTACACATGTGTGATATAGCAACAGGGACATGTAAAGGGAGAAGCTTTGGAGCAGGACCTAAACTTCCTGATTCTGATTCTGATTCAGAGCTGCCTATAAAACCTCTGTGGAGTCAGTCCCACAGCAGTATAAGATGGATTTTTCAATTAAGTTCTCATCAGACCAGTGTCCAGATCCAGACTGGTTGTTTGGGCTGCTTTAAAGATGGATTTGTATCTGTTTTCCTTCCAAATGGAATCCAGCTCCTTAAGCCAGGAAATGTCAGGAGGAGTCAATATTACTGATTTATGCAAATAGATTATTTGACTAATATTTCTGACTTTTCTAAAACATGGAGGACTTTCTTTTTGGAAAGTAATCTTAAAGACATCTGTTTCTATCCTGTTCATTGTCCTACTTATAGATAACTACAAAACAAGGATTCGGACAAGTTTCCTCAGGGTCTTTCCAGAGAGCACTGACACAAAGCAGACAAGTCTAACTCATAGTGGGCACTTCATAACATTCATCTGAGCAAGCTACTTCTCCATCTTCCTCCTGTGAAACTGAATCACAGCAAGTAAACCCCAAACACAGTCCCAGCAGTCAATGAGCGATGTGAGTTGATGAGAGACCACTCCAAAAAATAAAGGACAAGTTTTCCTTTCCTTGTGAAATGAAGCCTTGTGCTTGGGAGGGTTGTAGAAGACACGTGAAACATCAGGGCCCTGAATCTACTGTTCTTCTAATGATTCCTGATCATGATGTACACCTTGCAGGAAGAGGATCATTGTTTTGACAGGTCAGGTGCATCTATGAGATGTAGACAGGGCCCTAGATGGTTTGCTGGTTACTAATGACAGGAGCCAAAGGAATATGTCAGCTGACACAGACTGGTAGAGTTTCTAGTATGCCACTGGAGCTGTGCAAGAAACACATTGTGTGAATTTATGCTACTAAACCTCTAGTCTAAAAACCTGCTTTTGTAAGCACAAGTCCACAAGCAGTTAGCCACAACAGGAATCTCCTTAAAAATTGTTTGTGTGGGACATGTTTTTCTGACTGGAGTAAGGAGGTGCTGTTTACAATTCTGTGGTCTTGTTTACAAACACAGACAGCAGAAAGCAGTTATTTTAAACACAATTCAGACGAGATTTCTCTTCAGTCTTGCTGCCATACTGCCTTTGCTTGTTGTTCACTCACTTTCAGATTCCTGTCACACACAAGCACAATGAAGCCAGTGCCCCAAGTCCTTTTCCTTGCTGCTAGTTTGAAAGGACCCACGGCAGAGTTCCTGCTCAGACCTTAATCATTCCACTCTGTGCCTTGGGACAGGGATTTCTGTTGATCCAAGTGAAATTAAACAAATATGTGTAATTGCCTTTCTCTTTTCTCTGTATAAAAAGAGTACGTGGCATACCTTTTAGTGCCACTGAGAGTTGAACTTGGATGTAGATTGAATGGCAGATACCTACAGCCTTACAGGACACCCCAAGAGCCAGTTCAGTGTTAAAGTAGATGTAAGAATTTATTCCTATCATATCTCTCCAAGTCTTTTGACGTTTACACTTACTTACCTTCCCTGATGTGAGTCACGTTTGTTCTGTTTGCTTTGTGCAGTTCACAGTGTTAGAGTGAAACCCAAAGACAAGAAACAGCAGCTCTTAAGACTTTAAATTATATGGCACAATACCTTCTGCTTTTGATGACACCCTTATTACTCTCAACTCCACATTACCATTTCCACTTTTGAGAAAATAGGGCAAACTTGTGAAATCTAGCTACATTTAAGCAAGCATTCTAGAGACCTATCTTCTAAATAACAGGGCACACTTTATACCTTTCTGAATTTCACCTGCAGCCAGGCTCTTTCCCCTCTCACTGTGTCTGAACATGCTCTTCCCTGGCTAAGGGGACAAGTTTTACACTAGAAGTGATGCTGAAAACTAGCTTGGTTCCATTATCAATTTATCTTTTTTTTCCCCACTGGAAACTGGTACTGAATATACCTCCCTTTAGATGGATGGCAGCTTTGAAATTTCTTAAGTATGAAATATTAGAATGCAATTTCTGATCAGGTACTAGTAGATACAGCAGTAAAATTTGTTCCTTTTAGCTCCTTCAGGGATTTGCTTAGTGGTTTTCTAATGTTATTTTAGTATTAACTATCCCTTCAAGGAGGTTTGTGGAGAGCCAAATCTACATTTCTGTTCAGCTCTCAGTAAGACATTACTGACTGTGGTAAGGACAGAAGTAGCCAGGAGGATTTTGGCTCAAGTACTCACAGTAGGGAAACTTTGCAATTCTCCATACCAAAAAGGAATTTTCTGATTTAAGGGGAAAGAGAAACTGCCTTCACCATTAAAATGGACAATGCATCCTACATTATATGATACAGTCACAGTGATCCTGCTTCTCTGCCTTCCCCCATCCCAAGTGAAGGTACACATGCAACACACATGTGCACACACACTTGGGCTGACCTGACTCCATGCCTGAGAGCACACCCCCTTTTCAGGACTGGGTAAATCACAGTTGGTTTCTGAAGCCTATAAAAGATTTCTTTTACAGTCTGCTTTGGCATTTACCCAGTACTCTACAAAATGGGACTGATGAAAGGGGAGTAGATGCTGTAAATTTGTGACAGATTAATATGTCAATTAATTTTTTTCCTTCAGCTTTGTAATTGCAATGTAGTAGCAACTTAAACAATGGAGTCTGTTGCCCAAGTTTGTTTTTAGAAAATTCAATATTAGACTTGGCTTTCTCAGTGGCAAGAGAGTTAAAATGAGAGTAGTATTGATTATTGCCTCAGCAGCATCATGACCTGCTCACAGCAGCCTGTGGAGAATAGAAATCTAAACAAAAGGAGAAGGTGGGCCAACAGCTGCAGATGGTGCTTAAACAGACACTCAGTTGCACAGAGGCTCCCAGCAATCTTGGCTGCAATCACTTACTCCTCGAAATGTTCTTAGGATCAGGAAACAGAGGCTCCTTTAATTGTCTGGTATTACAAAGGTTTCAGAGAGAATTTGGCCATTTCTGTTTGGCAACACCTCAGATAAATTCACATCATTTCCCATCGCCCATAAACAATTGTGCAGCCATATGCCAGAGAGATGCATTCTCATTCCCTCCTCAGCCCCGGAGCAAGGAACAAGGGCCCCTTCACAGGGCTTGCACATGTAAGGTTCTGGTAGATCTTCAGCCTTTTTGCTGAATTGATGGCAGCTTTTCCACTCAGGTCTCAGGAGATCTGAGTCATTAATGGACCACTCACCTTTGTGCTAAAACCTGGATTCTGGCTTGGTTTAAACAGCAAAGCTGATGTTTTTTCTTCCCCATATGGACTAGTAGGTATGATTCATAACGTCTCATGGCACCATGTATTTTTCAAAGTTAATCTGATCAGGTCTGTGTTTGAAATCACTGTGGTTTTGAATCCTAGTAAATCTACTGCAGATGTGGGACTTCTACATCCTAGTCCAACTGGCAGGTCATCATGTGCATCCCTATGCAGATGTGTTGGAAAAGCACCCAACTCATGTGCTTAAGCTCTTAAAGGAGTCTTAACACCAGCACTTGGCCTGCAGCTGCATTAACTTGACTTAAAGGCTGGCTTGCCTTTAAAACTGCTGTAGGCAAGGATATGGACTGCATCCCCCACAGCTGCACATAGGATCTATTGTTTTCCTATGGACAGCCAGTTGTCTTGGTTCTAGTAGGAGTCAAGTATTGACTCTATAGGGAAATCGGGGCAGCACTGTGGCATGACTGCCTATTTAGCAGGCAAGCAGGGCATCTGAAAATCAGAGTAACTCCAGAGAATTTAGGCTGATTATGTGTGCACATAATGTCTTCCCAATGGGTTTTGCGTGGCTGGCTGGCTGTCACTACAACCCAGAGTCTGCAGCCAAGTGCCTTCAGGCTTCAGAAGACACCCAATAGGATTGGAGTTGATACACCACTGCTGTAGACTGGTGTAAATGTTTGTACTCCTGATGTTTATACCTTATCAATGTTTCTGCAGGAGGAATTTCCCTCTCTGAGACCTTCATTGTGAACACTTTAAACAGTAATTTTAAAAATGCACATTTTTAAAAAAAATATTCTTTTGGAAGAAGAAAACAGGCCTAAAATTAATAAAGATTAGCTAAAACTTTACTAGGCATGTCATTAAATTCTCTTTAGCTTTCTGACTCATTGCCCTCCTTCATATTATTCCCTTGGCTTGTGTTTCTTCATAATGACAGCTGCCTTATTAGAGAAAAATCTTGAGGTTTTGACACTGCAGAATGCAAACAGCACCTCAAGATGCAGCACCTTCCTTATCTTGCTAATAAGATACCAAGAGGGGAAACAGTGATGCAAGTCCTTACTTAGTCCTGAGACAGGTCCCACACACACTAGGAAAAGGTTACCCAGAATCACTGCACAGGCTCATTTGTTGGTTCCAGAAGAAAAAGTAACTTCTCTCATTGACAGGTGTGTGAACGAGAGTTTGGGGACATCAGACTAGGTCTCAGCACACCATTTTCTTCACATCTTTTTGTCCATGTGGAAAGTAGTACTCGGATGCTTGCATCCTTCCCATTAGTTAAGTGAACTATGATGAGCCTGGAGGAAAAGGGCAACAATCAAGAGTGAAATAATCCTGCTAATGCCTAATTCCTTTCCAAATAGCACACAAGTTCCTTATAGCACACAAGAGATGTTTTTTGAAGAGCTGTTGTTATATCCCCATCATTCAAACATTGTGCACATTGTGCACATTGATGTAAGTCAATCCTGTTGGGGGCCTTCCATTCAAACTGCTTTTTTGAAAAGACTAGGAAGCATCATTAAAATTCAAGTTGCCAGGCTTAGCTGTTTTCAGACATTGGTTGTAAAGCATATTTGTTAAGCACCATCTGCTGTACATTCAGAAAATAGCAACCAAAAGTGCTGTTCTCTTTCCAGCTTTAAAAAACATATAAATTATTCAAATTTTATCAACTGTTTAATAAATTATTTCACCTCTGGAATGTTATAAAAGTATTTATCTAGTCTTAGAAATGCATTATCTATCTATGTAAAGTTATATAGAGACCACAGACCGGGATAGACACTTGGGGGAGAAACTGCATTACAAAACACTGTGTTGTATAATAGAACACTGAAAGGAGATGGGAAAATAACAGCAATGTTGAGCCTGATTTCCAGATGTACTAAATAAAACAGGATGAATACAACTGAAGACAAAGCATTGTCTTTCTAGGGCAAATTTAACATGTGCTAACCACAGGACACAACCATAAAAACAGAAATTATGCACCAGTTAAAAAATCCTAAATGAGGATTATTAGCTTGTCAGTATAGTTTAATTAGGAAAATAAATATTACCAATACTGTCAAACATTAAAATTCTATTGATGATGAACTGTAAATGATGAAGAAAAGTACTCCAATTATTATCCTGAATTAAGCAAATAGCCTGAAATAAATAAATCTAGAGACTGTTTAAATGAAAAGCAGACACCACTTTTTTCCCATTCTCCATATAAGCTCTTTCTTTCATACTTTTCTTAAATAAGATTTTTCTCTTTGAGCATTTTTATGAAAAAAATTAGCATCACAAGCTGTTCAGCTCAGAAAAGGTCACACAGTAGGGAGGGAGGGAAGGATTAATGCTGTGATGTGCAAGTCACAGGTTGACCAAATGAACAAGACAGCAGAAGTGGAGGAGCCCACCAAGTGCTCTGCTAGAGATGCCCATGGCACCCATACTTTGCTTCCACAAACAGTGCAAGAGCTCTGCGAAAGGTCAGTCTGTAAAGCTCTACATTGGGCAGAGACAAAATGTTGATTGTTTATGTGCTTGATCTCACCAGTAGCCAAGTGAAGCCTGGCAAGAGAGAATTGGGGATAAAATCCATAAATGCACATTGTTTTAAAGGAGAATTAACACTGCAGCATTCCTGGTGAAGAGGCTGCATTCAAAACGGGTGGGAAAAATAATATGTAGTAACTGTGACCACTGAGTGGTTACCTGGGGTAGTTATGTGTGACCATGTGAGTCATCACCTGGCACAAGGAGCATGCAGGGCCTGATCACAGAGCCTTTGAAGTACTGCCCTTGCCATGTCTGCATTGCCCTCACACCCCAGTAATGGAACAGAGTCTGAAGGGATGAGTCTGAAGGGATGAGTCTGAAGGGATGAGCCTGCACACCCTAAAAGGAACATTCAG